>JAIOJX010000030.1:113720281-116120281 GCA_022376925.1 Tragulus kanchil | reverse complement strand
CAGATGGCGTGGGGGAAAAAGAGCCAAAAGAAAACCCATGTGACTCAACTGTGGGTACCGATGGCATAATTCCCAAACATAAAAGTCCAAACACTTGTCCATCCTAAGCTTACAGTGCATACTTACAGATACACAGACTTGTCGACAGTAACCTAGCAGTGGCAGATTCATATTATGATATTTTAAAAGCCACTTTTGCTTGCTAAGGGTAGCTACAAGGCAACATCTCTATAAAGGCTGATGTTTAGTTATTTTCACCCAAGTAATTCTTCAAAAGACAAATTGGGGAGGACTCTTAAAAAATGTTTCTAACTGAATCAGTTACAAAAAATGGAAAAAGTATATCTTGGTGTTATTCATACATACTGTACAATACAGGAGACAGATGACAATTAACTATATGCTACCACCGAAGACTGCATGGCAGGCTTCACATTGTGGCTCCATTAAATATTCATCTTTCACCCTTCTATCTATGTGATCAAAAATATATTATTTTATTCTTCTTAAATAAAGAGTATGTATTTACTCATTTGTCTCTATCAGGTCTTAGTGGCCTCATGCTGGATCTTCCATCTTTGTCACAGCATGTGGGGCCTTTAGCAGTACTAAGAGAACTCACAGATAAAGTGGGATATGGCTCCATGACTACCGGGTAGAATAAGGGCCCCTGCATTGGAAGTGTGGAATTCTAACCCCTGGACCATCAGGGAAGCCCTCAAAAATGTATTCTTTTCAAAACTAGTAAAATTAATTATTGAGATTGGACCTATGAGCACATGAAATGAACAGTACATGATTTGAAGATCTTTCAATGGATCATCTACTTAAAGAATGCTTTCTCTGGGGCTTCCCCTGGTGGTCCAGTGGGTAAGGACACCGCCTTGCAGTGCAAGGGGCGTCGGTTTGATCCCTGGCCTGGGAAGATCCCATGTGCCGTGGAGCGGCTGGACCGATGTGTTCAATTACCAAGCCGGAGCTCTGGAGCACATGCGCCCAGAGCCGGTGCTCTGCGACAATAGAGGCCACCGCGATGGGAGGCCCACACAGGCCAAAGAACAAAGATGAATGAAAACAGAGAAATGAAAGACCAATAGAAGTGGCCCGCCCGTCCCCCTCCCTCCCCAAACCGCCCCCCACACACAAAAAAAGAATGCTTTCTCTGCCTTCATGGCAGACTGCCTGAAATTTCTTAAAGTATTGCCAGTTACGTTGTTATTTTACCTCCTAAAGGTGCCTATTAAAAGGAAAACAGTTTCTTAGAGAAAGAAGAACAGAAGGGCTTAGATTCAGGGGGACAGATGAGGTGTTTAATTATTGCAGCAAAGGCCCTCTGAATCTATTGGGAATGACCCCCAGAATCCCTTCACCTTACTCATGAGCTATATACTAAGGGCAATTCCTATTAAATCAGTTTTAGACATAACATCTATCAGAGAAGTGTGAACTTTGTGAGGCTGAAAATACTTAAAAAATAAATTTAGGATCTAGCTATTATTGTTGTTCAATCTCCCAGTTTTGTCTGATTCTTTACAAACATGTGGACTGCAGCACATCAGGCCTCACTGTCCCTCATCATCTCCCAAAGTATCCCCAAGTTTACGTCCATTGCATTGGTGATGCCATCCCGTCATCATCCACTAATTCCCTTTTCTCCTTCTGCCCACAATCTTTCCCAACACCAGGAACTTTTCCAATGAGCTGGCCATTCTTATGAGGTGACTAAAATACTGAAACTTCAGCTTCAGCTTCAGCGTCAGTCTTTCCAATGAGTATTCAGGGCTGATTTCCTTTAGGATTGACTGGTTTGGTCTCCTTGCAGTCCAAGGGATTCTCAGACGTCTTCTCCAGAAGCACACTTAGAAAGCATCAATTATCTGGTACTCAGTCTTCTTTATGGTCCAGCTCTCACAACTGTATGTGACCACTGGGAAGACCATAGCCTTGACTATATGGACCTTTGTTGACATAGTAACGTCTGCTTTTCACCAAACTATCTAGGTTTGTCATATCTTTCCTGTCAAGAAGGAATCATCTTCTGATTTCGTGGCTGCAGTCACCATCCATAGTGATTTTAGAGCCCAAGAAGAGGAAATCTGTCTCTGCTTCCACCTTTTCCCTTCTATTTGCCTTGAAGTAATGGTGCTAGATGCCATGATTTTAGTTTTTCTAATGTTTAGTTTGAAGCCAACTGCTTCACTCTCCTCCTTCACCCTCATCAAGAGGCTCTTTAGTTCCTCTTTGCTTTCTGCCATTAGAGTGGAATCATTCACACATCTGAGGCTGTTGATGTTTCTCCTGTCTATCTTGATTCCAGCTTGGAACTTAACCAGCTCAGCATTTCTCATGATGCACTCAGTGTATAGGCTAAACAAACAGGGTAACTGCAGACAGCACTGCCGTGCTCCTTTTCTTGGAACAATCAGTTTTCCATACAGGGTTCTAACTGTTGCTTCTCGACCCACATGCAGGTTTCTCAGGAGACAAGGAAGAGATCTGGTATTCCCATCTCTTGAAGAGCGTTCCATAGTTATGATTCACAGAGTCAAAGGCTGTAGTGTACTCAATGAAACAGATGTTTCCTGGCTTTCTCTATGATCCAGCAGATATTATTTGGAAATTTGATCCCTGGTCCCTCTGCCTTTTCTAAATCCAGCTGGGACATCTGGAAGTTCTTGGTTCAAATAATGCTGAAGCCTAGCACGCAAGATTTTAAGCATGACCTTACTAGCATGGGAGATGAGTGCAATTGTCTTATGGTGAGAACATTCTTTAGTACTATCCACTTTGGGAATTGGGACAAGGATTGACATTTTCCTGTCCTGTGGCCACTACTGAGTCTTCCAGACTAAGCAATTCCTACCGAATCAGTTTTGGATATAACATCTATCAAAGAAGTCGATATTGAATTTCATGAGGCTAAATTAGAAATTAATTTGGGACCTAGGTAATCTATAATATACATTCAAAATAACTGAGTGACTCATATAGTTCAACTCAGGTCTCGGGTTCAACTCCAGTGCTATTAGTATTATCCTATAATCCTGCCATTTTACAGACTTGAATTAGTTCATCTACAGAATTTTTACAGTCTAAGATGCAAATACGAATAGTAACGTCTGCTTTTCACCAAACTATCTAGGTTTGTCATATCTTTCCTGTCAAGAAGGAATCATCTTCTGATTTCGTGGCTGCAGTCACCATCCATAGTGATTTTAGAGCCCAAGAAGAGGAAATCTGTCTCTGCTTCCACCTTTTCCCTTCTATTTGCCTTGAAGTAATGGTGCTAGATGCCATGATTTTAGTTTTTCTAATGTTTAGTTTGAAGCCAACTGCTTCACTCTCCTCCTTCACCCTCATCAAGAGGCTCTTTAGTTCCTCTTTGCTTTCTGCCATTAGAGTGGAATCATTCACACATCTGAGGCTGTTGATGTTTCTCCTGTCTATCTTGATTCCAGCTTGGAACTTAACCAGCTCAGCATTTCTCATGATGCACTCAGTGTATAGGCTAAACAAACAGGGTAACTGCAGACAGCACTGCCGTGCTCCTTTTCTTGGAACAATCAGTTTTCCATACAGGGTTCTAACTGTTGCTTCTCGACCCACATGCAGGTTTCTCAGGAGACAAGGAAGAGATCTGGTATTCCCATCTCTTGAAGAGCGTTCCATAGTTATGATTCACAGAGTCAAAGGCTGTAGTGTACTCAATGAAACAGATGTTTCCTGGCTTTCTCTATGATCCAGCAGATATTATTTGGAAATTTGATCCCTGGTCCCTCTGCCTTTTCTAAATCCAGCTGGGACATCTGGAAGTTCTTGGTTCAAATAATGCTGAAGCCTAGCACGCAAGATTTTAAGCATGACCTTACTAGCATGGGAGATGAGTGCAATTGTCTTATGGTGAGAACATTCTTTAGTACTATCCACTTTGGGAATTGGGACAAGGATTGACATTTTCCTGTCCTGTGGCCACTACTGAGTCTTCCAGACTAAGCAATTCCTACCGAATCAGTTTTGGATATAACATCTATCAAAGAAGTCGATATTGAATTTCATGAGGCTAAATTAGAAATTAATTTGGGACCTAGGTAATCTATAATATACATTCAAAATAACTGAGTGACTCATATAGTTCAACTCAGGTCTCGGGTTCAACTCCAGTGCTATTAGTATTATCCTATAATCCTGCCATTTTACAGACTTGAATTAGTTCATCTACAGAATTTTTACAGTCTAAGATGCAAATACGAATATCATATTCAATTTTCAAGTGATCATTTATTAAATGAGTACTAACATACGAGCACAAGATTTCAATCAAATGTTGAGGAAATAATTTGTTCTTTCTAAGTGGTTGGTTAAAACATGTTCTACTTCCATAATCTTCTTAAATTCCATCGCATATAGCACACATATAATACAGATACTTAGTTTTTTCCAGGATTAGACAGTTCACTACTGTTTTAATCTTGATTCCAGGTCAATTTATAGCCCTTTTTTACAGTTGTAACTTATTTACCAAATGATGAGTACTTCTAAATGCAACATATTCATATTGGCACAAAATTCAACATAGTCACAGAAACTGTGTTTGAGAAGTCTACTGTAACCCTTATTTTCCTTCAAGATGGAGTTATTTCACTTCATTTGATTATCAAAGAGTGTTTACATAAGTGATATATATTCAGACTCCTCAGCTAGTAAAGTTTTTCAACGGTAACTGTTTTTCTTGAAAGATACGAAAATGTTAAGAAATAAGTTTTCTCTTGACTCTTACTTGCATATGAAATAGGATTAGAATGCCCGGAAATTGCTTGAATCTTCTAAAATTTCACCCCGAAAACTCAGTTACTTTTCAGTTTGTCTTAGAATATTCTATAGATAGCTCAGATTTTAGGAAGTGGCTTACAGCCATTTCCAAAACAAAGAAAGATATACATATCTCTCAAGCTATAATTAAGGGATACATCTTGCAGAAACTTACTGTTTCACCCATTTTTTCCTACTAAATTTAGGTAATAGAGTCCCTATCAATTAATATATCATAGAATTTATGTATAGCACAGTTCACCATTACAGAGGTTTCAAAAGACCACAAGTCAAAAACATCTCCCTGAGAGCAAAGTTTATTCACCAAAACCAGAAAGCTGTTTATCTGATCTTAACAAAGAGTTGTTTCCTTTGTGACAATTCATGTTTGTTTGGATTTTTTTGTATTCCTTCCTTCATTTAATCATATGGTCATTTATGCATTCACCACGTAACTGCTGAACAGTCAAGAATTGGGGCAGATACAAAGAAAATATGGTATGTAGTCAAAAGAAAATTCCTTTAGTACAAGATTCAGAATCGAAAAGATTATATAACTTCTGCAGTGAATACATGAAAGGAGATGAGATTTTTATCCAAGGTAGAAAATGACATCCATTATAAAAGTGCTATTAATAACAGACTTTTAATATTTAATAGAACAGAGTGATTAAGACAGAATCCATTTTTCTTTTATTAAAATTCTATCTTTTTTTTTTATGGTATTAAGTAGGTTTAATCTTGATTCCAGGTCAATTTATAGCCCTTTTTTACAGTTGTAACTTATTTACCAAATGATGAGTACTTCTAAATGCAACATATTCATATTGGCACAAAATTCAACATAGTCACAGAAACTGTGTTTGAGAAGTCTACTGTAACCCTTATTTTCCTTCAAGATGGAGTTATTTCACTTCATTTGATTATCAAAGAGTGTTTACATAAGTGATATATATTCAGACTCCTCAGCTAGTAAAGTTTTTCAACGGTAACTGTTTTTCTTGAAAGATACGAAAATGTTAAGAAATAAGTTTTCTCTTGACTCTTACTTGCATATGAAATAGGATTAGAATGCCCGGAAATTGCTTGAATCTTCTAAAATTTCACCCCGAAAACTCAGTTACTTTTCAGTTTGTCTTAGAATATTCTATAGATAGCTCAGATTTTAGGAAGTGGCTTACAGCCATTTCCAAAACAAAGAAAGATATACATATCTCTCAAGCTATAATTAAGGGATACATCTTGCAGAAACTTACTGTTTCACCCATTTTTTCCTACTAAATTTAGGTAATAGAGTCCCTATCAATTAATATATCATAGAATTTATGTATAGCACAGTTCACCATTACAGAGGTTTCAAAAGACCACAAGTCAAAAACATCTCCCTGAGAGCAAAGTTTATTCACCAAAACCAGAAAGCTGTTTATCTGATCTTAACAAAGAGTTGTTTCCTTTGTGACAATTCATGTTTGTTTGGATTTTTTTGTATTCCTTCCTTCATTTAATCATATGGTCATTTATGCATTCACCACGTAACTGCTGAACAGTCAAGAATTGGGGCAGATACAAAGAAAATATGGTATGTAGTCAAAAGAAAATTCCTTTAGTACAAGATTCAGAATCGAAAAGATTATATAACTTCTGCAGTGAATACATGAAAGGAGATGAGATTTTTATCCAAGGTAGAAAATGACATCCATTATAAAAGTGCTATTAATAACAGACTTTTAATATTTAATAGAACAGAGTGATTAAGACAGAATCCATACTTTATTATTCTATCTTCTATGTATTAAGTAGGTTTGACCACATTTGGGCATATTACATATAATTAAGAATAAAAGTTAAAAAGATTTTAATCTGCTATGGGACATAGTAGATGACTATGTCCATTTACAGCAATGACATTTATGTCATTCTCCTTCTATTGAATGCAAATTGTTGTGTAATTTTCACTTTCTCACTGAAAAAAATAATAAAATGAATTAGCTCTGTGACCATGATGAAGGGAAGTTTTTTGAGAGTTTATTCACTTGACACAGTCTCACTTACTCTAATTCTGGAAGCAATTAACACTTCGAAAATTATTACCTATATTTTCCTATTATACCAGTACAACGGTTTTACTAAAACAAGACTTTTTTCTGACACACCTAATGGATTTAAACGCTATAGTTAAAGACCAATTTTTTTACCATGAGTGTTGTCAAAATTTTATAGTGAAATACATTGTTTTACTAGGCTGTAAATGTTTTTACAGACAGAACTATACATTATTCAGCCTTTCTTACTCCCTAGGACCTAGGATAATGCTTCATTTAATGAATGAGTGTTAGAACGAAATTAAAATGGTGAACATATGGATGATTTTCTAAAAATAAATCTGCTCTATGCAGTTACTATGTTCCACTGATTACTGGTGGCTAAAATGTTCTACCTGTTATTCTGTGTCTAAATATGCTGGTTCTTCTTTTGAGATACAGACATTTCTAGGCAATTAATTACCAAAGAGTAATCTGATTCTCATTTTAAAGTTACATTTCTTTGCAAGGCAAATTAAAAGCTTCAAAACCCAGGGGATAAATGATAAATGTTAAATGCATAAAAGTGTCAATGAAAATCCTACTAATTAACTTGAGAACTGACTGTATTTTGGATACTATTTAAATCACAAGGCTTTTACAGTTCTAGCCAATGAAATACTTTCTATAACATCTTTCTAAATTGTGATGTAAATAATAAACCAAATTTGTATCTTCTTTTTAAATCATGCAGGTACATTTCCCACCATAAAAAAGTTGTCTTCCAAAAATTTTGTTTAGAACTGACAAATGAAAATATATGAAGGTCAGTTCCCATCTCAAAATAATTTTAAAAATAGGACTTTCATAAAAGTTACAAGCAGAATATAGATCAACTTACTACTTGCATACTATTACTTAAACACCACATAATTTGAATATAATCATAAATCTTTTATTTAAATATTTACATAGGAAATGTATTATGGATTGGTAATCTAATTATAAAATAAGCAAGTGATTAAATATGTTATAAGTAAATCATGCTAACCAGAAGCATAAATATATTAATAAATATTATTTTATATGAAATGATCCATTTTTAGTTTTACCCTGTATCAACTATACTAATAAAATGAATGTTCTGAATTAATTTTTAATACAACTTTATAAGAAAGTTGTTATTAAATTCTAATTTAAAAAATATGTAGACTAAGAGTTAGCAATTTCAGGATTCCCCTACTGAGAAATGGGACACTCCTTCAAAAACACAAATTTTTAACTAACAATTCTCATGTTTAGAGAATCAAAGTCAGTTAACAAATATGCAAATCAGATAAAAATAAAAATGGGAATACTCTTTATGACATAAGTATAGTTTCACTTTTTTCTACTTCATTAGCAATTTCAGGAAATTATTCAACACCTTTGAGAAAATTGATTAGAGCAGATTCTGTGACTATTTGCCAGGAAAACAATGAAATCAGTAGTGGCAGTGCTTAAGGTATCAAAATAAGGGAAACAGGTGTTTGCTTTGAGATGCATTCTCCTTCAGGTGTTCCTGACAGGCAGGTCAAACACTCCTCCATCCATTATTATGAAAAAATCAGAAACTACCTAACATGTTTAATAATTTAAAATTATTGAACTATATTTTCATTAATCTATTAACTTGAATACCACTGTTTTCAAAAAGTACTTAGGCATCTAATAAAAAAAAAAAAAGATGAATCAGAGAGAAGTAAAAATCAACATTTCAAGTGTCATATCAAAATATTCCACAGCATCGCTACTATCTGGTCAACAGCTCAACCTTCTGCCTTTTCATCTAGAAATAACACCTTCATCATTAAATTATTTGAATAATCTCCTTAGCTATTTTAGCTGATTAAAAAACAGTTCCCATCTCAAAATAATTTTAAATAGGACTGTCAAAAAAGTAACAAGCAGAATATAGATCAACTTACTACTTGCATACTATTACTTAAACACCACATAATTTGAATATAATCATAAATCTTTTATTTAAATATTTACATAGGAAATGTATTATGGATTGGTAATCTAATTATAAAATAAGCAAGTGATTAAATATGTTATAAGTAAATCATGCTAACCAGAAGCACAAATATATTAATAAATATTATTTTATATGAAATGATCCATTTTTAGTTTTACCCTGTATCAACTATACTAATAAAATGAATGTTCTGAATTAATTTTTAATACAACTTTATAAGAAAGTTGTTATTAAATTCCTAATTTAAAAAGTATGTAGACTAAGAGTTAGCAATTTCAGGATTCCCCTACTGAGAAATGGGACACTCCTTCAAAAACACAAATTTTTAACTAACAATTCTCATGTTTAGAGAATCAAAGTCAGTTAACAAATATGCAAATCAGATAAAAATAAAAATGGGAATACTCTTTATGACATAAGTATAGTTTCACTTTTTTCTACTTCATTAGCAATTTCAGGAAATTATTCAACACCTTTGAGAAAATTGATTAGAGCAGATTCTGTGACTATTTGCCAGGAAAACAATGAAATCAGTAGTGGCAGTGCTTAAGGTATCAAAATAAGGGAAACAGGTGTTTGCTTTGAGATGCATTCTCCTTCAGGTGTTCCTGACAGGCAGGTCAAACACTCCTCCATCCATTATTATGAAAAAATCAGAAACTACCTAACATGTTTAATAATTTAAAATTATTGAACTATATTTTCATTAATCTATTAACTTGAATACCACTGTTTTCAAAAAGTACTTAGGCATCTAATAAAAAAAAAAAAAGATGAATCAGAGAGAAGTAAAAATCAACATTTCAAGTGTCATATCAAAATATTCCACAGCATCGCTACTATCTGGTCAACAGCTCAACCTTCTGCCTTTTCATCTAGAAATAACACCTTCATCATTAAATTATTTGAATAATCTCCTTAGCTATTTTTCTTAAAGCTCTTTAGGTTATAAATAAGCACTGTAGTTCTTAAAGAAATGTAAGAAGATTTCTCATTCCAAACTGCTAGCACAGAAACGCTATTTTTTTTTAAAGAGTGAAAACAACTATTTTACAACAAAAGTTAAAACCCAATCTATCCACTCTAGAAATAAGTAAATTGTTATCGAGACTTCTGAGATTTAACAAGTAAATCCCCCAAATAAGTACATAATGAGATCAAACGTCATTGAAATCACTGAAAGCACACCTATAGAATCAAACTATACATACTCTCTCCCAGAACCACTATGACAATGTTATCTTAAAAATATTTTCTTGCATACTTGAGGAATTCAATCTAGTTTCTAAAATCTATAACTCACAAATAGTTGGGGACTTAATTGAAGATTAAGAATAAGCAAGTTAGACCCCAAAGGGCTTTGCAGATAAGGAAGATGAGTGAAGGAAGCTGTGTGGAATGCAGACACCTGAAGAGCCCACTGTGTCTCAGGGATACACAGCCGCTGCCCTCGCTCAGTACTGCCGTGGACGGAAGACCAGAGGCGTATGGCCTCGTCTCATGATTTTTTTTTCAAGAGACACATGGAATTTAGGATTCTGTATGGTGTAATACTCATGTTTAAAAAATATTAGCCCATTCATCATTAATAACATAAAAACAGCATTTGGCTTGTGAGGACTCAAGAAGTGTGCATTTTTTTTTCCCTCTGAGAAAGAGAATAGCACTACTACAGGAATGTGAAAGTATATGGCTCTGAAATGTTAGCATGACCACAATCACCTAAAGGCTCGTTAAAATACAGATTGTTGCAACCCTTGCCCAAGGTCTGGAGTCAGGCTTGATACTTTGCATTTCCAAGTTCCCAGGTGACTCTGCTCCTGCTACACTGTGTCACCCATGTACACTATTCTCTTCTGAATAAGAAGTAACAAACCACAAGACTCCATTAAAAATTTTCAGTGTTACTGAAGTAAATGTAAATCCATGTATTTACATGGACATAACTTTTCATTTCTCTTGAATGAATTAAATTTTTAAAAAACTGCCCAACTTATCGGAAGTGGATGTTCCACATAATCCATCAGAAATTAATGAGGGCTTCAGGCTTTGTACATTCTCTCCGTCACTTAGTACCAAATGGCTTTCGAGTATGGACTTCTTAGTGGGTAGGAGTAAAATTTTCTCATTTTAATTTATATTTTCTTAATGATTAATAATGATGTGATCTTCGTGTGCTCATTAGCATTTTAAGATAGCTTTTTTAAAATATCTGGAAAAAATCTGGAGCCATTATCATATGCAATGGTGAAATGACTCAATTATTTTCTCAGAATTACACTTTTCCTGGACATTTCAAACAGACATTTGAGGGCATAAAATGGGGAGAAGTGTTTGAGAATCAAAATGAGTTTTTCAACCACCAGGGTCACATAACCATAAATTAGTGTGCATGTCTCTAAGCAGTTAATCAAACATAATTTATTCTGTACCAGTAAAAAAATAAATATCTTTGGGTGAAATATCTATTCATTTGTCCATTTCATAAATTGAGTTGTCTTATTATTCTTAGATGATGGTTATTTGTCAGACATATGACTTGCAAATATTTTTCCCATTAGAGCTTGTCATTTTATTTTCTTACTGGTGTCCTTTAAAGGGCAAGAATTTTTAATTTTATTGGACTCCAATTTATCAATTTTTAGTTTATAGGTCAGGCTTCCACTAGTGTGTTTAAGTACACTTTGCATAACCCAAAGTCACAAAAAAGTTCACAAGTTTTCCTCTGGAAGTTTTCGTTATTATTGTAGATTTTTGGTTACTTTTACCTTTTCTCATATTTCATTGGTCTAGCTAAATTTCATCAGTTTTGTTCATTTTATCAAAAATATTTGTTTCCCTAATTTTTCTATTACAATTTTCTATTTCACTGATTTCTGCTCAAATATGTATTATCCCATCCCTCCTATTTGCTTTGATTTTAGTTTGGTTTCTTAGATGGAAACTTCTATAATTGATCTAAGACCTTTCTTCTCTTCTGATATAGCCATGTAAATCTACAAATTCCCCCTCTAAAACACTGCTTTCGCTACATTTCATAAGTAAGCAGGGGTTTATTTTCATTCAGTAAAAAAAGATTTTTAATTTTCTTTGATATATATGATTAGAATTCTCTTGTTTAATTTCCACTGCTTTAGGTTTTTCGCAGATTTCTTTTTTGGGGGGTGGGGGCAGCGGGTTGGGGAGGGAGCGGGGCGGGCAGGCCACTTCGATAGGTCTTTCATTTACCTATTTTTCATTCGTCTTTGTTCTTTGGCCTGTGTAGGCCTCCCATCATGGTGGCCTCTGTTGTCGCAGAGCACCGGCTCTGGGCGCATGTGCTCCAGAGCTCCGGCACAGTAATTGGACATATTGGTCCATCCGCTGCACGGCACGTGGGATCTTCCCAGGCCAGGGATAGAGCCGGCGCCCCTTATACTGCCAGGCGGTGTCCTTACCCACTGGACCACCAGGGAAGCCCCCCAGATTTCTTTCTGTTGTTTATTTTTTATATAATTTTGCTCTGGTCAAGGCAACATCTTCTATGTCAGCATTTTTACGTTCATGCAGGCGTGTTTTATGGAACAGCAAATCGTTCTACTGGAAAATGTTCCATGACTGATTTAGGAAACAGAATGTGTATTCTGCAGTCATGTGGTGAGCTATTATTCCCTATATGTCAATATAATACAGTCGGTTGACAATGCTGTTGAAGTGTCCTCTATCACTATTTTCTGTCAAGTTTTCCTCTAAATTACAAGTAAAGCATCGAAAAATCCAAGCAATGTTGTTAAAATTTGTATTTTTTCTTTTAATCTTTCAGCTCCTGCTAATGTATGTAGGGGCTTCATATATTTACAAGTGCATGTATACTTACATCTTATATTCTATGGATGCATATATATTTACAAGTCTTAAATAGTGCTGATTACTGCCATTTGTCATCATTAAGTACTCCACGGTTGGAGATGCTACTTGCATGATATTTCTTTTACTATTCTTTTCCTTTTAGTCTATTTTTGTATTTGAAATTGATGCGACCTTCTCATATATAACATACAAATAAGTGGATTTTTATAATCCAATTTAACAATCTATAATTTTTGACTTGGTTATTTAGTCCATTCTCATTTAATGTAAGCATTAATAAGGTCAGATATATGTCTGCTATTTTGTTATTGTTTTCTGCTGTCTAACGGCATTTCACTCTTTTGTTCCTCATATCTTGTCTTACTTTGTGATAAATATTTTCAGGGTGATTTCTCTATCTTTAAACATGTTAAAATTGTCTTCTCAGTGATTTTGCTAATAACAATATGCACTTAAAACTTACCAGGGGCTTCCCTGGCGGTCCAATTGGTAAAGAGTCTGCCTTGCACTGCAAGGGGCACTGGTTCAATCCCTGACACAGGAAGATCCCACATGCCATGGAGCGACTGGACCAGTGTGTACAATTATGAGCCGGTGCTCTGGAGTGCATGTGCCCAGAGCTGGTGCTCTGCTAAGGGAGAGACCACTGCATTGGGAGGCCCACACAGGCCAAAACAACAAAGATGGGTGAAAAGAAATAAATGAAAGGCCAATAAAAGTGGCCAAAAAAAAAAAAAAAAAAACTTACCAAAATCTAGTGTAACTTAATTCTCATGGACTGTAGCCCAGCAGGCTCCTCTGTCCATGGAATTCTTCAGGCAAGAATCCTGGAGTGGGTTTTCATTAAGTGATAATACTCTAAACTAAATGAGCCATATTTGGTAGGAGCAGCAAGCCCCTCCCTGACTGCGTCACTGATCTATGTCATTACCAGAATGACACGGCTGGGCGAGGGGGTATAAAAGCACACCTAGGGAAAAATGCTGCAGTCTTGACTTGTTCTTGCCTACAGGCTACATTTTTCATGAATCACCACCTTTCACTTTATATTTTTGGTTTAAACCTAGGGCAAAGAACTGTTGGCTTTAAGTTCGTCCAGCATTTGGGGGTGAAAGGATTTGTTGATCTCTCATTTGCTTACGCCACTCACCAACTTTTGACTGATTTACACAAGATCACTAAAAAAATAAAACAAGCTATTATGATCAAGAAACTTCTTTTTGAAAAGAAGACATTGAGAAAAAGTGTAAAGCTAACCAGATCTGAACTAAACGTTTTTGACCAAGCTGAACTTAAACGCCATACCATCTGTCACATTATGCTTCTTGAGCCAGGAGACACAGGTTCGATCCCTGGGTTGGAGGAAGAAATGGCATCCCTTGAAAACTCCATGGACAGACGGGTATGGAGTGCTACAGTCCATAGCGTCACAAAGAGCTGGACACTGCTGAGTGACTGAGCAAATACATGTAAGCACTGTAATATTACGCTTCCTGAGCTAAAGAGGTCGGAACTATAATAGTTGATAGTTGTTAGGCAAAAAGATAAATTTCAATAGTAGGAAGCTGTGAATTCAGATCAAACAGATATCCTTTCATCTCTTTCTTAAAAAATGAATTCTCCTTAAATACATATTTGAAGGTAAAAATGATCAGTCATAAATTCTATAAAAATCACTGCATTTTGATAACATCTCCTTTAATAGAAGATATCATGGAAACTAAGAAGACTTCAATTTCTCTTGTTCATGAACGTTGTTCAAACGGAAGAGATTACTGCTGTTTGAGTAAGGGGGTCAAGACATCCCACATGCACGTTTGGCACAGGTACAGCCTTTCTGATTGACAGAAAAATAGGGTATTCTTCCATACCCAAGAAATGCTTCCTTCACACAGTTCAGTTAACAACCCTGAAGAGAGGCTCACTTATGGTAAGCTCAGGACCCCTGAGAATATCTGTGTTAAAACTAGTCGGCAAATCCAGGCTACATACAAAATATAAATGTTTTTGTATGAGACATAGTATAACATGAATAATATCAGTAAAACAGTCATATGCTATCTTGTTTGGACATAATTATTATATACAAATGTTCTCTACAAATAACTGAGTCACAATATATTAAACTGTTCTTGAATATGCTTCATAGAACTCATAGCACACTGTAGTAGAAAAAGCCTGAGTTCAATCGTCAGCCACATCAAATGTTTGAATATCAGTGCTACTACTTGTTAGCTGGGTAATTAATGTGATTAAGCCCTTCTCTGCTTCAGATTTCTCATCTTATTAATAAAGATTGCAGTATCATGTATACTGTATTTCTCTAATAACTAAATGATAGACTCTATTCTATAAAGACATTTATTAAAGTATCTGACACATAGGCCAGAGATAATAATTGTCCTTTTTTCTAAATCCCCCAACTCTGAATAGAGGCACATAGACATACTGAATAAATTTATTCTTTTGTATCACCTCAAAGAGCCACTTTGGGAATGCCTAACATTGATTTAATAAGAGCTGAGAGATTGCCCATTGAATTTTTGTATTGTTTATTTATTGTGCTATATTCAAAATATAAGATGCATTTCACAATCCAAATGAGTTTCCTAGGAAACACACTAGCATTTTAAATTTAAACTTGAAAAAAAATCGAATGTTTTTGGAAAATAGCATTCCCAATGAATTGGTTATAGTTCCTTTCTCTGAGAGAAACTAACTATCCTCACTCCCTGCTGAATTTCAGACAAGGGGATTGTAAAAGCAACACTCTTTACCCAAATAGAAGCCAGGCTATTTGCTACTCGTGAAATCCCTAGATTCTATCTACATCTTTCAAAATAGTTCATCCATTAAACTCTGCTTTCAATTATCTCAATTTGAAAGTGCCATCTGTTTCCTATTAGGATTGTGAACATATTAAGGAATTATTGTTAGCTTTGTTAAATATGATAAATGCATAATAACTGTATAATAATACCTTAGCAGTAAGAGACACATACTGCAGTGCTTACAGGTGAAATAAAAACTGCCAAACTTTTATAATTATTGAAGCTACTGTAAAAGTGCATAACCTTTCTCTCCATTTTCTGGTTCAGTTAAATGTTTCCATAATAATTTTTTTTTTGACTTTTGCTACTGATTTTTTCTTTTTAAAAAACTATAGCTACTTTGAATTCCCTTTATAAGTTATTTTAAGCAGCATCTCTAATTTGGTGGCCTTGCATGAATATAGAATAGCCATTTCTAAGACAAGTGGGCTAGTCTTTTCTCTTTCATCCACTGTCGAACCCTGAGTTCATGCCACATCAAATGTTTGAATATCAGTGCTACTACTTGTTAGCTGGGTAATTAATGTGATTAAGCCCTTCTCTGCTTCAGATTTCTCATCTTATTAATAAAGATTGCAGTATCATGTATACTGTATTTCTCTAATAACTAAATGATAGACTCTATTCTATAAAGACATTTATTAAAGTATCTGACACATAGGCCAGAGATAATAATTGTCCTTTTTTCTAAATCCCCCAACTCTGAATAGAGGCACATAGACATACTGAATAAATTTATTCTTTTGTATCACCTCAAAGAGCCACTTTGGGAATGCCTAACATTGATTTAATAAGAGCTGAGAGATTGCCCATTGAATTTTTGTATTGTTTATTTATTGTGCTATATTCAAAATATAAGATGCATTTCACAATCCAAATGAGTTTCCTAGGAAACACACTAGCATTTTAAATTTAAACTTGAAAAAAAATCGAATGTTTTTGGAAAATAGCATTCCCAATGAATTGGTTATAGTTCCTTTCTCTGAGAGAAACTAACTATCCTCACTCCCTGCTGAATTTCAGACAAGGGGATTGTAAAAGCAACACTCTTTACCCAAATAGAAGCCAGGCTATTTGCTACTCGTGAAATCCCTAGATTCTATCTACATCTTTCAAAATAGTTCATCCATTAAACTCTGCTTTCAATTATCTCAATTTGAAAGTGCCATCTGTTTCCTATTAGGATTGTGAACATATTAAGGAATTATTGTTAGCTTTGTTAAATATGATAAATGCATAATAACTGTATAATAATACCTTAGCAGTAAGAGACACATACTGCAGTGCTTACAGGTGAAATAAAAACTGCCAAACTTTTATAATTATTGAAGCTACTGTAAAAGTGCATAACCTTTCTCTCCATTTTCTGGTTCAGTTAAATGTTTCCATAATAATTTTTTTTTTGACTTTTGCTACTGATTTTTTCTTTTTAAAAAACTATAGCTACTTTGAATTCCCTTTATAAGTTATTTTAAGCAGCATCTCTAATTTGGTGGCCTTGCATGAATATAGAATAGCCATTTCTAAGACAAGTGGGCTAGTCTTTTCTCTTTCATCCACTGTCGAACCCTGGAAACTTTCACTCATTTCAATTAAAAGTTTCTTAATGCATGATTCCACACTTCATCTTATCTCAGGGCAGCTCTAAGGCTCATTTGTGATATGAGCCCAAGATTTAAAAAAAAAAAAAAGAAGACATTCTGAGTGGTTTAAAAGTTAGACTTTGCTGGAAGCAAGAATGACTGTTCTGGAAATTATACTCTTTTGCTACATTTTTACCATGTCTTGAGAAGAGTGTTATCAAGTTGTCTCCATGAAGCAGCAGAGGAAAAATCATTCTGCCCAACAAGGAATTCTCTCTCATTTGGCTAATGATTGGGTACATGCCCTTGGCAGGTCACTTAAGTGACTAGGTCTAATGACCTTTAAATTAGAGCCATACACTGTTCATAAAAGGCAAGATTTGATGACCCAATCACTGTAATGGATGTAGAGACACTGATAATCCAAAAGAAATAATCAGTAGCAGAAAGAGAGAGTTTGAATGTGCAATAGTAAAAACATTTTAGTTTTTTTATTATTTATTAAGGTAACTACTCATCTCAACATATTTTCCAGGAGTTATTTTTTTCTATTAATAGCATTATAACAATTGGGTTCATAGTTTCGTTACAAAGGAAGTACCTAAAAAAAATTAGCAACAAAAAGGGCCAATTTTAGGATTTTTATGTCATAAAGAATAGTGATTTAGGGGACCAGGGATATGCATATGACTGATCTGGGAACATACATGTCTGTGAACAACAAAACTCTGTAAAAACTTTAAAAAGAAATTAAAAAAAACAATAATGATTTAGTGTAGCTTTTTTCATATGCTGAAAAGTATCTACCTGTTTGCAAAAATCTAGGCAGACTAATTTTTTCTTTACATTTTATTTAATACTTTTTCAAACTCAACTTCATGTAATTTTTTCTTCATTTGTGTATATTTTAAATGATTTTGACCATAAAAGAAAACATTCTGAAAAAATTCCTTGAGGTTACTTATAGACTATTCAGGTACACGTATGTTTAATGCTTTAAAGCAGGATTTTCCAACCCGAGGACTATGGAATCAAAAATGAGTAATTCATCATTGTGGAGAGCTATTCTGTATATTGTTAGATATTTAGGAATATCCATGGTTTCTACTTAATAGATGTCAGTACTATCCCTCCTTCCAAGCTGTAACTACCAAAAACGTTACCCAAAATTGCTAGATGTCCCTGAGGAGATAAAAATGACCTGATGCTGAGAACCAATGCTTTAAGACACATTTTGCTTTGCATTTACCTAAATTTTAATTATTCCTAAAGGAAAAATTCAAATAACAGGAAGAGTTAAACAAGAACAAAAAATAAAGAACTTTGAAAAAGCCATTGTAATAAGCTTTCAGTTAAATTTATTTTTCAAAAACTTTTGGCCTCTTTTATTGTTTCTGTATGTATTTATTTTCATCCATCTTAATTCTTTGGCCTGTGTGTGCCTTCCATTGCAGTGACCTCTCTCGTCTCAGAGCACCGGTCCTGGGCATATGCGCCAGAGCACTGACTCCTAATTGGACAAATTGGTCCAGCTCAATGGGTCTTCCTGGGCCAGGGATTGAACCGGTACCTTCTGCACTGCAAGGTGGATTCTGTACCCATAATAAAAGAAATTCAGTACAGAAAGAGAGTTTGAATGTGCAATAGTAAAAACATTTTAGTTTTTTTATTATTTATTAAGGTAACTACTCATCTCAACATATTTTCCAGGAGTTATTTTTTTCTATTAATAGCATTATAACAATTGGGTTCATAGTTTCGTTACAAAGGAAGTACCTAAAAAAAATTAGCAACAAAAAGGGCCAATTTTAGGATTTTTATGTCATAAAGAATAGTGATTTAGGGGACCAGGGATATGCATATGACTGATCTGGGAACATACATGTCTGTGAACAACAAAACTCTGTAAAAACTTTAAAAAGAAATTAAAAAAAAAAACAATAATGATTTAGTGTAGCTTTTTACATATGCTGAAAAGTATCTACCTGTTTGCAAAAATCTAGGCAGACTAATTTTTTCTTTACATTTTATTTAATACTTTTTCAAACTCAACTTCATGTAATTTTTTCTTCATTTGTGTATATTTTAAATGATTTTGACCATAAAAGAAAACATTCTGAAAAAATTCCTTGAGGTTACTTATAGACTATTCAGGTACACGTATGTTTAATGCTTTAAAGCAGGATTTTCCAACCCGAGGACTATGGAATCAAAAATGAGTAATTCATCATTGTGGAGAGCTATTCTGTATATTGTTAGATATTTAGGAATATCCATGGTTTCTACTTAATAGATGTCAGTACTATCCCTCCTTCCAAGCTGTAACTACCAAAAACGTTACCCAAAATTGCTAGATGTCCCTGAGGAGATAAAAATGACCTGATGCTGAGAACCAATGCTTTAAGACACATTTTGCTTTGCATTTACCTAAATTTTAATTATTCCTAAAGGAAAAATTCAAATAACAGGAAGAGTTAAACAAGAACAAAAAATAAAGAACTTTGAAAAAGCCATTGTAATAAGCTTTCAGTTAAATTTATTTTTCAAAAACTTTTGGCCTCTTTTATTGTTTCTGTATGTATTTATTTTCATCCATCTTAATTCTTTGGCCTGTGTGTGCCTTCCATTGCAGTGACCTCTCTCGTCTCAGAGCACCGGTCCTGGGCATATGCGCTCCAGAGCACTGACTCCTAATTGGACAAATTGGTCCAGCCGCTCTACAGCATGTGGGATCTTCCTGGGCCAGGGATTGAACCGGTACCTTCTGCACTGCAAGGTGGATTCTGTACCCACTGGACCACCAAGAAATTCCAGTTAAAAATATTTTTAATTTCAAGTAATGTGTGCGGCATGTGAGGATCTAAAAGGGAGTGTTGTAATGAGCTCCTGCCTGAGAAATCTACATTTCTTATAAAGCCCAAGAAATTGTAGTACAATTAGCATTGATCTCTGGTTGATTTATCTCATGTTTGCAACTACACAGGAAGCTTACTTGGTTAGCATTGTCCACTGTACAAAGAAAAGTACTGAAAAGAGAATAAAAGAGAATAAAACCTGAGTATTTCAGATTTCAAATGAGAAACATTTTCCCTTGCTTGTGATCACCTTAGCTTTTAGCATCTCCATCAAAGAAAAGTCAAAATTAAAAAATAATAAAATTACATATCCAAACTGCTGGTGAACTTAAATTGCCTAAGAGAATTAAAGTTAGAATGGATTTCAACTCAAAGTTTTCCTGCCTGATTCCGTGTGAAATACTTTAATGGAGTTTCAAAGAAAGGATACAACAATATTGCCATAAATGTCATAAATCTGGTTGGGTTTAAGATAAAGTTTTTCCCTCTGAACACCAATAAATGCCAAATTCTTTTAATGAAAGTTGACTGAAACTAAAGTAAATATGGAGAAAATAAACCATTACAGAATTAAAAGAATTACATAGTTCGGTATGAAATTCAACCATGCATGTAAAGTTATTTTTAAAGCATCCTTTTATTTAACTCTCAAAGTGAAAAATTATCAATTCTTGCCATGCAACAACTCAAATAAAAAGAAAATGTGCTAACTATGATCTTTTGCTGAGTGCCAGGTGCTGGCACTTAAATATTCTTGCTATAAGAAAGTGAGATCGAAATTTTTAGTGTGTGAACCTTGCACTGTGTACTTTAAAACGGTCTATTAGCAGGCCCCCCAAAAGCATCTTTGGGTAAACTGAAGAGAGACACTCTAGCGAAAATGACTTGCTGAGAAGAACAAGGTGATGGACTCCCAAATTTTAAACAGTTAATATAAACTCTGGGTTTTCTATTTCTGTATGTATTTTGTACTTATTATAAAATATTGTCAGAAATCTCAAAAACCACTACTTCACTTTCATAGGCCTTTCTACTCCACTACCACCTGCTCTCACCTTTACATGGCCCACTCCCTCAGGCAGTTCTTCCCCAATGAAGCCTGCAGTGACCTTTCCCCGCCTGAGTCATGAATCCCTAAACATAGGGGATGAAATCACTGACATGCCTTACATATGCTTGTGTGAATGCACTACAATAATTGCTCTGTAATTACATGGTAATTATTGACCCTTTAAGTACATTTAAGAACAGGGTGAGTACTATGTAATCAAAGACTAATTATCTGATTATTTCTGTCTTTTAAACTGCAGGCTTACGAGATATAAAAATTGCAAGTAACATGATGATTAGTCATTGAACTACACGCTAACTTGAAGTATAATTATGAAGTAATCTGTAGAAACTGTATTTGTATTGTGGTCCTTCTCAATAGTAATGTTTGCATATACGCCTAAGAGAATTAAAGTTAGAATGGATTTCAACTCAAAGTTTTCCTGCCTGATTCCGTGTGAAATACTTTAATGGAGTTTCAAAGAAAGGATACAACAATATTGCCATAAATGTCATAAATCTGGTTGGGTTTAAGATAAAGTTTTTCCCTCTGAACACCAATAAATGCCAAATTCTTTTAATGAAAGTTGACTGAAACTAAAGTAAATATGGAGAAAATAAACCATTACAGAATTAAAAGAATTACATAGTTCGGTATGAAATTCAACCATGCATGTAAAGTTATTTTTAAAGCATCCTTTTATTTAACTCTCAAAGTGAAAAATTATCAATTCTTGCCATGCAACAACTCAAATAAAAAGAAAATGTGCTAACTATGATCTTTTGCTGAGTGCCAGGTGCTGGCACTTAAATATTCTTGCTATAAGAAAGTGAGATCGAAATTTTTAGTGTGTGAACCTTGCACTGTGTACTTTAAAACGGTCTATTAGCAGGCCCCCCAAAAGCATCTTTGGGTAAACTGAAGAGAGACACTCTAGCGAAAATGACTTGCTGAGAAGAACAAGGTGATGGACTCCCAAATTTTAAACAGTTAATATAAACTCTGGGTTTTCTATTTCTGTATGTATTTTGTACTTATTATAAAATATTGTCAGAAATCTCAAAAACCACTACTTCACTTTCATAGGCCTTTCTACTCCACTACCACCTGCTCTCACCTTTACATGGCCCACTCCCTCAGGCAGTTCTTCCCCAATGAAGCCTGCAGTGACCTTTCCCCGCCTGAGTCATGAATCCCTAAACATAGGGGATGAAATCACTGACATGCCTTACATATGCTTGTGTGAATGCACTACAATAATTGCTCTGTAATTACATGGTAATTATTGACCCTTTAAGTACATTTAAGAACAGGGTGAGTACTATGTAATCAAAGACTAATTATCTGATTATTTCTGTCTTTTAAACTGCAGGCTTACGAGATATAAAAATTGCAAGTAACATGATGATTAGTCATTGAACTACACGCTAACTTGAAGTATAATTATGAAGTAATCTGTAGAAACTGTATTTGTATTGTGGTCCTTCTCAATAGTAACTGTAGCATAGCTATATTGTAATATACACTCTATCAAGTGATAGAAAAAAATCAATGTGCTATCAGAGCATAAATATGCATAACCAAATACATTACACAATTTATTAGAAAAACATGTGAACAGGGATGTATAGTTTACAAGATAGGTAGTAAGTCTCTGATACAATTGTTACAGTTTACTGTATATAGAATACTACTTTATCATTTTATAGTCATGCAGTTTTTTTTCAAAACCATGATACAGACAGGGATAAGGAAGAGGAATAGATAACATAAGGTCAATGGAGAAGAAGTTCAGAAATTCATTTGCACTGCTGTTTAGTGGCTGAATTCAAACTGAGAGTATAGCTTAAATGTATGACTAATTGGTAGACCCAAGTTGGAGTCATTAACACACCCTGTCTTCTCTTCCTGAAATTTCTCAGTGGCATGGGAATTGTTTGCATAACTATTTACAATGATATTGAAAAACATTAAGATATTTACTTAAAATTATTTTCAAAGCTTTCATTTTAAGTTTGGAAAGATAATAATAAATTTCTTCCTGAAAACTGATTTGGTATGGATCAGATTGATCTGAATTTAGAGATCTAAATGAATACAAAAATTGCCAAGTGGCAAGGATGTACAGAGGAGAAGGATTTTGTGGAATGTTGTCTACTTATTTGTTGTTGAGAGTGAAGATCAGCTGCGGAATGCCCCAGTCACCTTGTAGTTCTATGGGGCTGCACACTTCCTTTGATAATAGAATGTAAAACTGTTCTGTGTCAACTCTGGGTAAAAGTCTTTAAGATCCAATACCAAAGTCAATACCACTTCACCTTGCCACAGTGAAAGGAGATGTTCCGGATAGGGAAGACTCTATCAGCTGAGTCCCCTGAATCAGCACACACGGAATACTGTACCTTCTGGACTGTGATGAATATATAACATACTAGCAAGAAGTAAACCTCTGATTTTTTTATGCTCCTAGCATTTCAGAATTTGTTTCCTCAGCATAACCTAGTCTACCTTGGTAAATACAAATTATTTTTATTTAACTTGTTACTCTGATTTTATTTAGTAACTGCATCTGTAAAAATACTAAAGGCAAAAAAAAAAAAAAAAAGCCCTTTAATTTTTCCATAGTTCTTCAAATCTTCTCAGCTAGACTGCCATCTTTTCTAGAGAAACTACCACTTATTATGGTACATAAATTATATTCTTATCAACAAGGACAATTATTTCCATGTGGAAACCAAGGATTTGAAATAATTCCTACTTGAGTTAATCTTTCAGTTTCCTTCTTTAGTGACTTCCCAAGTTTTTAATGACTTTGGTGAACATGTTTTTGACTTTGCCTATCAAATAATCTCTTCCTTTTATTTCATAGTAAGATCTCTCTTTACGAGGGAAAACTTATTCCTTATAACTCAAGAAGGAATTAAGAATCTGTGATCAATTCAAGTAACTATTGCTTATTTAGTAATATGATTAAAAACATCAATAACATGTCCTGAAATAGGGATAATGTTGATTCCATTACAAAGTAATTATGATGACATTTTGTATATAATGTTGGACTGGAGCTCTGGAATATGTTAGTGTCATCACTGTCCATGGCAAAATGCTTTGAGCAATAGATAAAAAATTCCTTACCTAAACGATGAAGGTGATTTGACAGCATCCAAAGAAATGACAATGCTTTCATATTGGAGCATGCTTACTTTCAATTTTTTGGCTATATTTTTCATAATAATCCTAATGCTGCAACTTTTTGGCAATTGTCTATTTTCTTCCACAGTTCCATAAAATATAACATATACCTTCAAGTATTTTTACGTGTTTCATTTCAGATTAATATTGATTTATATTGTTTTGCCTGCTCTGTTTCTTCTCCAAGGAATTCTACATCACAATAAATTGTAATTTGAAGTACTTTCAAATATTGTCTTGTACAATTAGCCAGATACAAATGCATAGTCAAGTGAAATGCTATTAGTAATCACTTATGAACTTGTTAATCTTTTGACCTGAGCAGCTACTCGTAAAGTGAAATCCAAAATGGACTGGGGTATTTATTTGATCAGCATTGATTAATTCTTCTATCATTAATGAAGCATTTTCTTTGATTGAGATCTCATTAAAGGTTTCTGCCTTATATAAAAATGTCAATAATCCTTCAAAGACAGGAATGCCATTTTACTGAGGCTATATTTTTAATGTTGTAACTAAAAATTATTTATAATTGCTTTCCCAACGTTAATCGTTATACTATTAATTTTTAAAATAAATTACTATACACTGTTTTATGAAGCATAAAAAACTGGGAGGCAATAAATAAAGATCATGCATTGAGTAATGCCTTTGGTCAGCCTGAGCAAGGGAGCTGGTAATTAACATGGCTAGCCAGCCTGTATGTACAATAATTCATCTCAAGTTGCCTCCTTCCTTGATTGCTTAACTGAAATAGCCTACAATTTAAAAGTCCTGTCTCCTTTATAAAGAAGGAAAGTTGAAAAGTGAATGGCATATATAAAATGCAAAAAGATACTTTAAGCTGAGTATACCTTACAATACTGGGTGTGTCAAGAATATCCATAAGTTCAAGACACTCATGTTTAAATTTCAGAGAAGAAACATACTCACCATACAAAAAAGACAGTTCAAGTTGACTTCATAAGAATCTCACCATGAATCATTTCTGTAATTTACCAGTTAAACATCTCCTTTGTCTTCCTTTCTCCTTATTAATTTACACTCTAGGACAGGATAACATTTCTCATAAAATAAAGGAGCTAGCAGAGAATGCCATGAGTAGATACATAGTTTTCCAGTTCATTTTACCTAGGCTGTTTCTCCCTATGAAATAATTTAAGAAAATATACAGTAGAGCTAAAGAATCTCTAAAACAAAAACTGCTATATCATATGGAATAAAAAGCAATTCATTTTATAACATTATCAAATATTGTCAAAACTATCCTACAATTACATCTACTTTTTTATATTGTAGTGCCCTTAAATCCGCTTGAAGATAGCCCTTAAAAACTGCTACACTAAATGGAAATTTCACTTTCATCACTTATATCCAAAGATTCCACTAAAGGTTTATAGCTACACAAATAAAGAACAAAAGAATTATAGATATTCGAGTTGAAAAGAAGACTATATTTTATTCCAATCCAACAAATCCAACAAAAAAATTCCTAAAACAAGTGCTCCCCTGGTAGTTCATTGTTAAAGAATTCCCCTGCCAATGCATGGAACATGAGTTTGATCCCCAATCTGGAGGGATCTCACATGCCATGGAGAACTAAGCCCATGAACCACAACTACTGAGCATGCGTGTCCAAGAGCCCGGGCTCTGCAACACAGAATTCACCAGAAAGACACACACAAACACACACCACGACTCAAGAAATGCCGCCATTCACTGCAACTAATGAAAAGCCCATGCAGCCATGATGACCCAACACAGCCAAAAATAAATGTTTTTTAAAAAGTACTAAAACAAAATATAAAAATCAGTGAAACTGATTCTATTTCTATATACTACCAGTGAACAATCTTTCAGGAAAATCAAGAAAATATTATTTATAATAGTTACTAAGACTAAAATTCTTAAAAACACATGAACAAAACATTGCTAAGAGAACTGAAGCAAGTCTAAATAAAGTGAGAGATATTTTACATTCATGAATAGGAAAACTTGAGTATTGTCAAGATTGCAACTTACAGAAATGCACTATAGATTTAATGAAATCCTTCTCAAAATGCCGATAGGATGTTTTGGAGATATTGATAAGATGATCATATAACATATGCAGAAATAAAAAGAACCCAGAATAGTCAAAACAATTCTTAAAAGGAAAAACTTGAAAGACTTCTACTATCTGATTTCAAAACTTACTATAAAGCTGTAGCAATGGAGAATATGGTATTGGGATAGCAATAGATTAAGAGAACATATTTAAGAGTCCCAAAATAAACATTTATATTTAGAGACAACTGAATTTTGATAAGGATATCAAAGTAATTTAATTGTGAAGAGGAGAGAATATTTGCAAATGACAGTGGGATAAATGGATATCAACATACACACAAATACACACAAGTACCTAGGCATTGCCTTCAAACAAACACAAAAATTAACTGAAAATAGATCCCACATCTGAATAGATGAGTTAAAACGACAGAACTTCTGGAAGATAATATATAGGAGAAAATCTTCACGGCCTTTGGATTGAACAAAAAGTTCTTAGATGTGACACCAAAAAAAGAAAATCATCCACAAAAATTTTTAAATTGGACTTCATTAAATTAAAACTGTTATACATCAGAAGACACAACTAAGAAACAAAACAAGTCACAGACTGGAAAATATTCAAACACATATGTGACACTGGCACAATACCTAGAATACACAAATATCTCTTAAAACCAATACTAAATAAAGGTCAATGTTTTAAAAAATTGGACAAAGATTTAATTACATATTTAATCAAAAAACATATATCAAGGGTAATGTGCATGTGAATACATGATCATTATCATTAATCATTAGGAAAATACAAATTAAAATCATGAAACATCACTACATCCCTTCTACGATGGCTCAAAAAGTGACTCTATCAAAAGTTAGTGATGATGTGGAGAAACTGAATGATTCGTGTGATGCAGGTGGGAATGTAAAATTGGCACAGTGAGCCCCTTTGAAAAACAGTTTCACAGTATCTTAAAATGTTCAACAGGTACTTACCAAACGACGAAGCAATTCTACTCCTAGGAATCTATCCAAAAAATGAACATGTATTCCACACAAAGTAATGCATATGAATGCAGTATTATTTATATTACTAATAACTCAAACTGGGAATAATCCAAATACACAGTAATTAAAGAATGTACAGTATCTGATATAACTATATAGTAGAACACCATTCAATATTTTTTAAAAAAATACACTACCGATACATGCTATAATACTACAGAACTTAAAACATTTTGCTAACTGAAAGAAATCAGATGCAAAAGACTACATATTTATGATTCCAGCTTTATAAATGTTTATAGACATTTTTCCAAGGTAGACATATAGATGGCCAACAAGCATATGTAAGATGTTCAGCTTCACTAATCAGGAAGGAAATGCTAACTAAAACCAGAATGAGGTGTCACTGCACACCTTTCACAATGTCTATTATCAACATACACACAAATACACACAAGTACCTAGGCATTGCCTTCAAACAAACACAAAAATTAACTGAAAATAGATCCCACATCTGAATAGATGAGTTAAAACGACAGAACTTCTGGAAGATAATATATAGGAGAAAATCTTCACGGCCTTTGGATTGAACAAAAAGTTCTTAGATGTGACACCAAAAAAAGAAAATCATCCACAAAAATTTTTAAATTGGACTTCATTAAATTAAAACTGTTATACATCAGAAGACACAACTAAGAAACAAAACAAGTCACAGACTGGAAAATATTCAAACACATATGTGACACTGGCACAATACCTAGAATACACAAATATCTCTTAAAACCAATACTAAATAAAGGTCAATGTTTTAAAAAATTGGACAAAGATTTAATTACATATTTAATCAAAAAACATATATCAAGGGTAATGTGCATGTGAATACATGATCATTATCATTAATCATTAGGAAAATACAAATTAAAATCATGAAACATCACTACATCCCTTCTACGATGGCTCAAAAAGTGACTCTATCAAAAGTTAGTGATGATGTGGAGAAACTGAATGATTCGTGTGATGCAGGTGGGAATGTAAAATTGGCACAGTGAGCCCCTTTGAAAAACAGTTTCACAGTATCTTAAAATGTTCAACAGGTACTTACCAAACGAGAAGCAATTCTACTCCTAGGAATCTATCCAAAAAATGAACATGTATTCCACACAAAGTAATGCATATGAATGCAGTATTATTTATATTACTAATAACTCAAACTGGGAATAATCCAAATACACAGTAATTAAAGAATGTACAGTATCTGATATAACTATATAGTAGAACACCATTCAATATTTTTTAAAAAAATACACTACCGATACATGCTATAATACTACAGAACTTAAAACATTTTGCTAACTGAAAGAAATCAGATGCAAAAGACTACATATTTATGATTCCAGCTTTATAAATGTTTATAGACATTTTTCCAAGGTAGACATATAGATGGCCAACAAGCATATGTAAGATGTTCAGCTTCACTAATCAGGAAGGAAATGCTAACTAAAACCAGAATGAGGTGTCACTGCACACCTTTCACAATGTCTATTATCAGAAAGATAACAAATAACAAGTATTGGCAAGGATGTGGAGAAAGGGGAGCCTTCCGACTCTATTGATGGTAATATAAGTTGGGGTGGTCACTGTGGAAAACAGTGTGGATATTCCTCAAAAAATTAAAAGTAGAATTACTGTAAAAATGAGCACTTTCACTTCTTTTTATGCAAAAAAAAAGGGGAAAACACTAATTAGAAAAGATATATGTATCCTTATGTTCCATGAAGCATTATTTACAATAGCCAAGATATAGACATAAGAGCAAGCTAAGTATCCATCAACAGATGAATGGACAAAGATATGTTCTGTGTGCATATAATTTATGTATACATGTGTGTATATATATATATATATATATATATATACATAACACATATAAACACATATACATATATCATTTAAATATATAATACACATGTGTATATATGTACACATATGTATATATATTATTTGTACATAATATATATGTGTATATATATATATATCAGTCATAAAAAAAGATGAAGTACAAATTTCCACATGACAAGCAGAAAAAAACATCACTCAGTTCCTTTCCCTCATCAGATCATTGTATAGCTTAAGTGAAATGCTTGCTAAAATGCAAAACTCATTTGTTTTTTCTTCTAAGGTATAGACCAAAATGCTAGGACACAGAGAACAGTATCATTTGATACAGGAATTGTCTCATACATCATTGTGGGGGTATAAGATTTATTAACCTGGCAGATGTTGTTATTATACTCTACAAAGTAATGCATATGAATGCAGTATTATTTATATTACTAATAACTCAAACTGGGAATAATCCAAATACACAGTAATTAAAGAATGTACAGTATCTGATATAACTATATAGTAGAACACCATTCAATATTTTTTAAAAAAATACACTACCGATACATGCTATAATACTACAGAACTTAAAACATTTTGCTAACTGAAAGAAATCAGATGCAAAAGACTACATATTTATGATTCCAGCTTTATAAATGTTTATAGACATTTTTCCAAGGTAGACATATAGATGGCCAACAAGCATATGTAAGATGTTCAGCTTCACTAATCAGGAAGGAAATGCTAACTAAAACCAGAATGAGGTGTCACTGCACACCTTTCACAATGTCTATTATCAGAAAGATAACAAATAACAAGTATTGGCAAGGATGTGGAGAAAGGGGAGCCTTCCGACTCTATTGATGGTAATATAAGTTGGGGTGGTCACTGTGGAAAACAGTGTGGATATTCCTCAAAAAATTAAAAGTAGAATTACTGTAAAAATGAGCACTTTCACTTCTTTTTATGCAAAAAAAAAGGGGAAAACACTAATTAGAAAAGATATATGTATCCTTATGTTCCATGAAGCATTATTTACAATAGCCAAGATATAGACATAAGAGCAAGCTAAGTATCCATCAACAGATGAATGGACAAAGATATGTTCTGTGTGCATATAATTTATGTATACATGTGTGTATATATATATATATATATATATATACATAACACATATAAACACATATACATATATCATTTAAATATATAATACACATGTGTATATATGTACACATATGTATATATATTATTTGTACATAATATATATGTGTATATATATATATATCAGTCATAAAAAAAGATGAAGTACAAATTTCCACATGACAAGCAGAAAAAAACATCACTCAGTTCCTTTCCCTCATCAGATCATTGTATAGCTTAAGTGAAATGCTTGCTAAAATGCAAAACTCATTTGTTTTTTCTTCTAAGGTATAGACCAAAATGCTAGGACACAGAGAACAGTATCATTTGATACAGGAATTGTCTCATACATCATTGTGGGGGTATAAGATTTATTAACCTGGCAGATGTTGTTATTATACTCTCAGCAACCATGTGACATATCTACTATGAAAATGTGACTTTAATGATGCCTTTGAAAAGCTGGTCTTTTCCTTGCCTTTGGCAAAAGTAATAGTAATCAATTTTGTAAACATTGTATTATGATTGTTCTGAAATAACTCAATTGGTTTACCAGAGACATTATTGTGCTTTGTCTGAAAATTAAGCAGAAGTTCATACCCCCAATTGTCAAGAGATATGTAACCTAAAAAGCTCTAGGGTAAGGTACAAAAAGTCATTCATACAATAAAATCTAATTTTAAAAGATTTTTATCTTCATAATTCCTATCATATCATTTTCTGTTTTGGCTGCTTGTGCAAAGTCATTACACTTGTTAATGTGCTTTCCTGAGAATATTCAGTTTCACCTTCTACACTTGTAACACAGTCTGGTTCACAGCTTGAGCTACAACTTCATGACTGGTTTCATTATATTTATATTTGAATGGTCTATTTTGAGGCTTTAGTTAACTTCCAATGCATTGCAGATAAAACTCAATGTAACAGTAAAAGTGACAAATGCATATTTATAACACACAAGCAATAAATGCAAGCAATATGAACATATTAAGTGAAAGGAAATTTGTCCTCTGATCTGAACATGTTCTAAGACAACAGATCAACACTGTCCTTTTAGCATGGTATACCCTTTCAAATGTGACTATTATTACAAGCATAATAGGATATGTACAAAAATAGAATTAAGCTTATTTTCAAATAAATGTAAATATGGCAACAAAACTTCACTGTGGTTTCATCTAAGCCACTACACACGTTATGGACCTTTGATAGGTCAGAAAGATCCATTAGTAGTCCATGGTTTACACTTGGGAAAAATGCTGCTTTAAAAATGCCTCTTCTGGGGCTTCCCTGGTGATCCAACGGGTAGGGACACTGCCTTGTAGTGGAAGGGGCGCCGGTTCGATCCCTGGCCTGGGAAGATCCCACATGCCGCGGAGCAGCTGGACCAATGTGTCCAACTACTGAGCCGGAGCTCTGGAGCGCATGCGCCCAGAGCCAGTGCTCTGCAACAACAGAGGCCACCATGATGGGAGGCCCACAAGGGCCAAAGAACCAACACGGATGAAAAATAGAGAAATGAAAGACCAACAGAAGTGGCCCACATGCCCCTCTCACTCCCCAACCCGCCCCCCTTCAAAAATAAAAAAATGCCTCTTCTTCCAGACATATGACAAGAGATGCCCTGTCCAAAGATTTGTGATATTCCTTCACTCAGGGGAACAGAGAATATTTCACATAAAGGGCAACTGTAACATTACAAAAACAATGATTCTATGTTAATAAAAACTGAAATAAAATTATTAACAAAAGTAGGTCAGTTATAGTACCGTTTCACTTGTAAGGCTTAGTGAAGTGCTTTCCAACTGGATTGGAAGATTTGGCAGTGCTTTCTAGAGAAAATGGAGCTTTAGGAAAATGTATCTTGCTACTTGTTAAACATGACAAAGCATGAATTAACTGAGCCCAGGTATAAACAATAAAAGACAAAATATCATGGGGACTTCCCCACAAATATATGTACAGAATATTTTAAAGTAATTATTTGTGCTTTAGAGTTCTTATATTAATAAAAAATAGATTAATATTTAAACAGCTATACAGAAGCAACCGAAAGATTTTCAACTTTCCCAAAGTAGTACACAAACAAAATGGGGAACTGATTCTCTCATTTGTAGACCACTTTGTCTTTTATAGGATTTTCCCAATCATACCCCACACTAACCTATTCTTAAATTTTACCACCACATCCTCTACTGTGTTACAGACATGAATTTTCAACTCATTAGAGTGTGTTCTTAAGTCATACTATTTACAATAGTCGCATCAACCTCAATTCAAACCGACTGTGAAAATTTCTCAATTGTTCCTCTGGTCTTTAGCACTATCTGAGTTCTAATATTTCCATTCTAATAATCCTATTCTGTATTATGACATCATCATCTCATACCATGGGAAACTGCCAGCTTCTGAACTCATTACAGGTTTCCTTGCCAACACTTGTAAATACATTTTTATTGGCTTCAGCGAGATTTGTGGTTGGCTGTGTGAGCTCAGTTGTGTCTCTTTTTGACCCTGTGGACTGACTGCAGCAAGCCAGGAAACAACTGCATACTTGGTTTGCCTATATAACTCTTACACTCCTTAAGTAATCCTGGAGAAGAAGATTTTTTTGTCTAAATTTACCAGTTTTGCATTTCAGTAATTTGCCTGGTCACCTGAACCAACTTGTAGCTGCCTCTCTCTTGCAGAAACAAAATATCCTGAAAAATAGAGAAATGAAAGACCAAAGATCCCTCCTCACTCCCCACCCCGCCCCTTCAAAAATAAAAAAATGCCTCTTCTTCCAGACATATGACAAGAGATGCCCTGTCCAAAGATTTGTGATATTCCTTCACTCAGGGGAACAGAGAATATTTCACATAAAGGGCAACTGTAACATTACAAAAACAATGATTCTATGTTAATAAAAACTGAAATAAAATTATTAACAAAAGTAGGTCAGTTATAGTACCGTTTCACTTGTAAGGCTTAGTGAAGTGCTTTCCAACTGGATTGGAAGATTTGGCAGTGCTTTCTAGAGAAAATGGAGCTTTAGGAAAATGTATCTTGCTACTTGTTAAACATGACAAAGCATGAATTAACTGAGCCCAGGTATAAACAATAAAAGACAAAATATCATGGGGACTTCCCCACAAATATATGTACAGAATATTTTAAAGTAATTATTTGTGCTTTAGAGTTCTTATATTAAAAAAAAATAGATTAATATTTAAACAGCTATACAGAAGCAACCGAAAGATTTTCAACTTTCCCAAAGTAGTACACAAACAAAATGGGGAACTGATTCTCTCATTTGTAGACCACTTTGTCTTTTATAGGATTTTCCCAATCATACCCCACACTAACCTATTCTTAAATTTTACCACCACATCCTCTACTGTGTTACAGACATGAATTTTCAACTCATTAGAGTGTGTTCTTAAGTCATACTATTTACAATAGTCGCATCAACCTCAATTCAAACCGACTGTGAAAATTTCTCAATTGTTCCTCTGGTCTTTAGCACTATCTGAGTTCTAATATTTCCATTCTAATAATCCTATTCTGTATTATGACATCATCATCTCATACCATGGGAAACTGCCAGCTTCTGAACTCATTACAGGTTTCCTTGCCAACACTTGTAAATACATTTTTATTGGCTTCAGCGAGATTTGTGGTTGGCTGTGTGAGCTCAGTTGTGTCTCTTTTTGACCCTGTGGACTGACTGCAGCAAGCCAGGAAACAACTGCATACTTGGTTTGCCTATATAACTCTTACACTCCCTTAAGTAATCCTGGAGAAGAAGATTTTTTTGTCTAAATTTACCAGTTTTGCATTTCAGTAATTTGCCTGGTCACCTGAACCAACTTGTAGCTGCCTCTCTCTTGCAGAAACAAAATATCCAGGTGTTCAGATATGAATATAACAGTTCCTTCTGCCTGCAAGTGGTCGTCGCAAAGCACAATTTACAGGTTTTCTGTTGGGGAAGATTCTGCTTGGGAATGTCTTTCTGAGGCTTCAACCACGCCTCTCCTCTGCTCTCCCAGCAGATTGCCAGCTAATTACAATTGAGACCACAATACTTGTACTGGTGGGCCAATAAAACGCCTTGTCTCTACAGCTAAACTGATCCCAAATATATACGTTTCTGACTTTACTACGATGGCTTCAAAAAAAGAATGATTCCACTGGAACCACTTAAGGATTCCAAGATAAAAACTTATTTGCACAGTTTCATACTATGGGCCATAATATATCATAGCTCCATATCATATTTTATTGTCTTCAAAAAGTTAGAAATAAATTTCTATATATACAATGAGATATGTAATATAGAGAAATAGACTTTGTAATTCTTACTGGAAAGTGAAAGCTTTAGTCATTCAGTCACATCCAACTCTTTGTGACCCCATGGACCCGTAGCCTGTCAGGTTCCCCTGTCTGGAGAATTCTGCAGGTAAGAATACTGGAGTGGATTGCCATTTCCTTCTCCAGGAGATCTTCCCTACCCACAGATCAAACCCAGATCTCCAGCAATGCAGGAAGACTCTTTACCATCTGAACCACCTATAAAACCTACCTGAAAGAAGGGGGAAAAAGTCTGAATTTTGATATCGCCCTCCCCCTTTACCAGTTGCAGGAAGATGGGAAAACTGACCTCTCGAAATCTCAGTTTTCTCATTAGCAAGAATGACAGAGGACTAGCATTAACTCACAGTGATGTGGCGATAATTAAATGAAGTACAATTTGCAACACAACTTGTACGATATAACTCTCATATATAGCAGAAGCACAATAAACAATAGCTCGTTATTATGGTAATAAATTTTAAACTCAAGATGCTAGTTCAGAAGATACAGATTGGTTGTACATGCTAAAAGAAAATGATACTGTTCCTTCTCTAAGTAATCAGAAGGACAAATTTACCAGGTTTTCCTGTTGAACCAACTTGTAGCTGCCTCTCTCTTGCAGAAACAAAATATCCAGGTGTTCAGATATGAATATAACAGTTCCTTCTGCCTGCAAGTGGTCGTCGCAGCACAATTTACAGGTTTTCTGTTGGGGAAGATTCTGCTTGGGAATGTCTTTCTGAGGCTTCAACCACGCCTCTCCTCTGCTCTCCCAGCAGATTGCCAGCTAATTACAATTGAGACCACAATACTTGTACTGGTGGGCCAATAAAACGCCTTGTCTCTACAGCTAAACTGATCCCAAATATATACGTTTCTGACTTTACTACGATGGCTTCAAAAAAAGAATGATTCCACTGGAACCACTTAAGGATTCCAAGATAAAAACTTATTTGCACAGTTTCATACTATGGGCCATAATATATCATAGCTCCATATCATATTTTATTGTCTTCAAAAAGTTAGAAATAAATTTCTATATATACAATGAGATATGTAATATAGAGAAATAGACTTTGTAATTCTTACTGGAAAGTGAAAGCTTTAGTCATTCAGTCACATCCAACTCTTTGTGACCCCATGGACCCGTAGCCTGTCAGGTTCCCCTGTCTGGAGAATTCTGCAGGTAAGAATACTGGAGTGGATTGCCATTTCCTTCTCCAGGAGATCTTCCCTACCCACAGATCAAACCCAGATCTCCAGCAATGCAGGAAGACTCTTTACCATCTGAACCACCTATAAAACCTACCTGAAAGAAGGGGGAAAAAGTCTGAATTTTGATATCGCCCTCCCCCTTTACCAGTTGCAGGAAGATGGGAAAACTGACCTCTCGAAATCTCAGTTTTCTCATTAGCAAGAATGACAGAGGACTAGCATTAACTCACAGTGATGTGGCGATAATTAAATGAAGTACAATTTGCAACACAACTTGTACGATATAACTCTCATATATAGCAGAAGCACAATAAACAATAGCTCGTTATTATGGTAATAAATTTTAAACTCAAGATGCTAGTTCAGAAGATACAGATTGGTTGTACATGCTAAAAAGAGAACTCCACAATTTCTTTCTGGACACCTTGATATACCTCAAAGATTTTTAAAAGAACCCTTTAATTTAGGACTCTATATGCTTTTAATAAAAATTTCATGTTGATAAACAAGAAAACTATTAATCAAAATTTATTTTTACTATGTTAGAGCTTCCCAGGTGGCCCTAGTGGTAAACGATCACCCTGCCAGTGCAGAAGACATAAGAGAAGTGAATCTGATCCTGGGTCGGGACGATCTCCTGGAGGAGGATATGGCAGCTCACTCCAGTATTCTTGCCTGGAGAATCCCTTGGACAGAGAACCCTGGTGGACTATTGCCTACTGGGTTGCAAACAGTCAGACATGACATGAAGCGACTCAGTGTGCATCAAAACATACTACACTGTTTCCAGGATAGAATTTGTATTCCCCTATAATCTAGCCATTAATTCTAAAATTTCATATGACCTGGAGATAATTACAAATATTCAAGGTAGAAGATAACCATCAGGTATGTAAAAGTCACATATATTTAGGAAATTCCAGCAGAATATCAGAAGAAAGTCTTTCTGTCAGTGTAGGTTATAATCATGAAAGAAAAAATCCCCTCTATATAGCTGCAATCATTGAGAATATTAACTGACTAAAGTCATCTAATAAACTGACTAAAGTCATCTAATAAAAATAACAATGTTGGATTCCTGAGTATTTAGCTGGTAGGTATATAAATTGGTGAGGTCAATATGGAAAATCACAGGGAGATTTCTCAAGAAATTAAAAGTAGAATTACCATATGAACCAGCAATACCATTTCTGGGTATATCTGCCATGGAAATAAAAACAGGATATTGAAGAGATATCTACACTGACATATTCAGAACAGCATTATTCACAATAGTCAAGTTACAGAAACAATTCAAAATATCCATCTAAAGAACTTATGGGGGCTTCCCTGGTGGTCCAGTGGTAAAGAGTCCACCCTGCGGTACAAGGGGCACCAGTTCAATCCCTGGCCCGGGAGGATCGCACATGCAGCAGAGTGGCTGGACCAGTGTGTTCCATTACAAGCCAGTGCCCTGGAGCATATGCGCCCAGAGCTGGCGCTCTGCAAGGAGAGAGGCCACTGAAATGGGAGGCCCACACAGGCCAAAGGATAAACCCTTTAATTTAGGACTCTATATGCTTTTAATAAAAATTTCATGTTGATAAACAAGAAAACTATTAATCAAAATTTATTTTTACTATGTTAGAGCTTCCCAGGTGGCCCTAGTGGTAAACGATCACCCTGCCAGTGCAGAAGACATAAGAGAAGTGAATCTGATCCTGGGTCGGGACGATCTCCTGGAGGAGGATATGGCAGCTCACTCCAGTATTCTTGCCTGGAGAATCCCTTGGACAGAGAACCCTGGTGGACTATTGCCTACTGGGTTGCAAACAGTCAGACATGACATGAAGCGACTCAGTGTGCATCAAAACATACTACACTGTTTCCAGGATAGAATTTGTATTCCCCTATAATCTAGCCATTAATTCTAAAATTTCATATGACCTGGAGATAATTACAAATATTCAAGGTAGAAGATAACCATCAGGTATGTAAAAGTCACATATATTTAGGAAATTCCAGCAGAATATCAGAAGAAAGTCTTTCTGTCAGTGTAGGTTATAATCATGAAAGAAAAAATCCCCTCTATATAGCTGCAATCATTGAGAATATTAACTGACTAAAGTCATCTAATAAACTGACTAAAGTCATCTAATAAAAATAACAATGTTGGATTCCTGAGTATTTAGCTGGTAGGTATATAAATTGGTGAGGTCAATATGGAAAATCACAGGGAGATTTCTCAAGAAATTAAAAGTAGAATTACCATATGAACCAGCAATACCATTTCTGGGTATATCTGCCATGGAAATAAAAACAGGATATTGAAGAGATATCTACACTGACATATTCAGAACAGCATTATTCACAATAGTCAAGTTACAGAAACAATTCAAAATATCCATCTAAAGAACTTATGGGGGCTTCCCTGGTGGTCCAGTGGTAAAGAGTCCACCCTGCGGTACAAGGGGCACCAGTTCAATCCCTGGCCCGGGAGGATCGCACATGCAGCAGAGTGGCTGGACCAGTGTGTTCCATTACAAGCCAGTGCCCTGGAGCATATGCGCCCAGAGCTGACGCTCTGCAAGGAGAGAGGCCACTGAAATGGGAGGCCCACACAGGCCAAAGGATAAAGGTGGATGAAAAATAAATGATGACTTAGAGGCAAAAAAAAAAAAAATCTTAAAGAAAAAGTTATGGTAATATATACATATAACGGAATGTATGAGAAATAAGACTATTCTGCTCTCTGTGACATGGTTGGACATGGAAGGCATTATACAAAGTGAAATTAATTGGAAAAAGACCAATACTGTATGATATCACTTAAATGGATAATCTACAAAAGCTAACTCACAGAAACAGAAACTAGAATGGTAGTTACCAGGGTCTGAGAGAGAGAGGAAATGGAGAGTCAAACAGTACAAATCTCCAGCTATAAGATGAATTAAGTCCTGGGGATCTAAAGTAGAACATGGTGATTGTGGTTACATAATATTGCTTTATGTACTTGAAATTTGCTAAGAGAGTAGATCTTAAATGTTTTTATCACAGAAAAGAAACAGTTATTGTGTGACAGGTGCAGGTGTCAGCTAACACAATGGTGGTGACCATTTTGTAATGCATAAGTATATCAAATCAACATGCTATACATCTAAAACTTTGCAATGTTATATGTCATTTATATCTAAATAAAGTTGGAAAATTTTCTATAAGTTTGTATTTATAAATGTTTAGGAGAACAGTAGTGATTTTCATGAGCTTTGAAGATATTTATCAAGGAATATAGGCTTATAAAAAACGTGAATAAATCTAACATACAGAATCATTCAAATAATAGAAAATCTATTAAAGGAATTGAAAATTCACTAACACAGTGGCTCAGAAGGAAAAAGAATCCACCTCCAATGCAGGAGGTGCAAGAGATGATGGTATTATCCCTGGGTTAGGAAGACCCCTGGAGAAGGGAATGGCAACCCACTCCATTATTCTTTAAGCCTGGAGAAATCCACGGACAGAGGAGCCTGGTAAGCTACAGTCCATAGGCTCTCAAAGAGTCAGACACAACTGAGCGACTATGTGACTATCCGTCTATCTATCTAACCCATGTTTGGAAGGTCACTCATTTTTGTGTACAAAAACATCAACACAAGTTTTATTCTCATAGGTCCCTAAAACTGCTGATATGCAAGTCAAAGTTTGTGTCTAATGGAAAACAATTCAGGGTTCAAAGAATATCCAGATCATCTGGTGTTTTTATTATTAGGATTGAATGGATGGTCAAAAACACTGGGTTAGGAATAACAGTGATGATAAGACTTCACATACTGTTTTTGACAGAAAAATTCTTCTAGGACAAGGGGGTTAATTACTTATAGAGTTGTTTTCTCTTTTTATAGAAATCCATGTTTGCTTTTCAGGCATATCACATTATTTTTTTCCCGTCTATAAGTCAATTCCTTCTTTGCTTTCTAGGCTTGCTCCCAAATGTCAATTTTCCCTTTCACTCACTCCCACTTGTATTTCTCCTGTCAGATGCTTCTTCATGTTGATGCCAAGATATGTTTTTTGGTTTCTGAATTCAAGTTTAGAAAGTTTTCCATTTTATTTATACCTACTATTCCACCCTTTTTATTAACATCCCTTCTAACCTCCTTCTATTGTTGAATGTTTTATCTCTTTCACATATTTTCCTAAAATTGCCTTTATGTGTTCTACTCCTCTTTATGTATTCAAGCTAGGATAGTCATTAGGGCTGTTTAACCGTGTTTCAGTCTCGTTTTCCTGGGCACTGACAGAAAATAAGAGTGGACATGTGACTTGCTCCAGGAAAAAAAATAAATAAACCAAAGTGATACATATCACTGTCAGTGAGATGCCTTGACGAGCCTGTGTGTAATTCACTGTATCTCTTTACTGCTGCCAAGACAATCATCAACTTTCCAAGTTGTGGAGCCAACATCCAATTATGGGACCATGAATGAGAATGATATAGATCAGAGAATCCTGGCAACATATGCTGGACAGAGAGCTTCAGTGAAAAATCAACTGTTTTTAATCCACTGAGATTTGGAGCATTTTTTGTTACCACACTGTAACAGAATTTGTTATCATATAGAGGATAGCATCATGATTTTTAAAAAAGAAGGAAAAAAACACATATGACATTGGCTTAGAAGTTAGGCCTATGATGCTATGCAGTGAGGAAACTTACCAAATGTAGTAGGAAAGAAGGTGATGATTTAGAGTACACCTTGGGGAAAAAATGTTTTATTCTCATAGGTCCCTAAAAGTGCTGATATGCAAGTCAAAGTTTGTGTCTAATGGAAAACAATTCAGGGTTCAAAGAATATCCAGATCATCTGGTGTTTTTATTATTAGGATTGAATGGATGGTCAAAAACACTGGGTTAGGAATAACAGTGATGATAAGACTTCACATACTGTTTTTGACAGAAAAATTCTTCTAGGACAAGGGGGTTAATTACTTATAGAGTTGTTTTCTCTTTTTATAGAAATCCATGTTTGCTTTTCAGGCATATCACATTATTTTTTTCCCGTCTATAAGTCAATTCCTTCTTTGCTTTCTAGGCTTGCTCCCAAATGTCAATTTTCCCTTTCACTCACTCCCCCTTCTATTTCTCCTGTCCGATGCTTCTTCATGTTCATGCAAAGATATATTTTTTGGTTTCTGAATTCAAGTTTAGAAAGTTTTCCATTTTATTTATACCTACTATTCCACCCTTTTATTAACATCCCTTCTAACCTCCTTCTATTGTTGAATGTTTTATCTCTTTCACATATTTTCCTAAAATTGCCTTTATGTGTTCTACTCCTCTTTATGTATTCAAGCTAGGATAGTCATTAGGGCTGTTTAACCGTGTTTCAGTCTCGTTTTCCTGGGCACTGACAGAAAATAAGAGTGGACATGTGACTTGCTCCAGGAAAAAAAATAAATAAACCAAAGTGATACATATCACTGTCAGTGAGATGCCTTGACGAGCCTGTGTGTAATTCACTGTATCTCTTTACTGCTGCCAAGACAATCATCAACTTTCCAAGTTGTGGAGCCAACATCCAATTATGGGACCATGAATGAGAATGATATAGATCAGAGAATCCTGGCAACATATGCTGGACAGAGAGCTTCAGTGAAAAATCAACTGTTTTTAATCCACTGAGATTTGGAGCATTTTTTGTTACCACACTGTAACAGAATTTGTTATCATATAGAGGATAGCATCATGATTTTTAAAAAAGAAGGAAAAAAACACATATGACATTGGCTTAGAAGTTAGGCCTATGATGCTATGCAGTGAGGAAACTTACCAAATGTAGTAGGAAAGAAGGTGATGATTTATATTACACCTTGGTGAAAATGAACGTGATCATGTATTAATACCTTGAGCTCTAGGAGAAAATTAAAATATAAGCCCTGTGTGTTGGTTGCCACTGCTGGTGTTTGGCAAGGTATTTCAAGAAAGAGATGATCACAAGAAAGAAGCAAAGATTTTTCAAGTAAGAATAAAAGAAAAGAAAAAGAGAATTCATAAGGGGTAGAAAAGGAAAATAAAACAATTTAAAGAAAAGAGAATTGTGGGTATAGGTATTGGACCATGTTGCTGACTAGACCCAAACAGCAAATCAACTAAGTAATTAAAATCTTCTATATTCTCTACTCTTTTTATGTCATTCTCACCACAGTTCTTAATACAGTTTTATTTATTTAGCTGTGACAGGTCTCAGATGCCGCACGCTGGATCTTTCATCGTTTCTGTGGTATGTGGGACCTTTTAGTTGCAACATTCGAACTCTTGGGGCTTCCCAGGTGGCACTAGTGGTAAAGAATCCGCCTGCAGTGCAGGACACAGGAAATGCAGGTTCGATCCCTGGGTTGGGAAGAGTCCCTGGAGAAGGGCATGGGAACCTGCTGCAGTATTCTTGCATGGAGAATCTCAAGGATAGAGAAGCTTGGAGGGTCTCCAAGAGTCAGACATGACTGAAGCAACTTAGCACACACACATGCAAAATCTTAGTTGCAACCTATGGGATCTAGTTCCACTGACCAGGCATCCTCTCCAAAGGCCCTGCATTGCAAGCATGAAGCCTTAGCCACTGGACCACCAGGGGAAACCCCAATGGTCAAAGTATTTTAAAAAGCAAGAATTAAAAGACACTAAATCTACAAGACTGAAATGACTCATGAGGGCCCAGCAGTTTTAGAGTAGAATCTGTGCTGAAAACACTTATCATCTCTCAAGAGAGACCAATTCCCAAAGGCCTACCCCGGATGGAGTCAAAGAGGAAAACGGAAAAGACTATAGCAAAAGAAGGAAAAAAACACATATGACATTGGCTTAGAAGTTAGGCCTATGATGCTATGCAGTGAGGAAACTTACCAAATGTAGTAGGAAAGAAGGTGATGATTTATATTACACCTTGGTGAAAATGAACGTGATCATGTATTAATACCTTGAGCTCTAGGAGAAAATTAAAATATAAGCCCTGTGTGTTGGTTGCCACTGCTGGTGTTTGGCAAGGTATTTCAAGAAAGAGATGATCACAAGAAAGAAGCAAAGATTTTTCAAGTAAGAATAAAAGAAAAGAAAAAGAGAATTCATAAGGGGTAGAAAAGGAAAATAAAACAATTTAAAGAAAAGAGAATTGTGGGTATAGGTATTGGACCATGTTGCTGACTAGACCCAAACAGCAAATCAACTAAGTAATTAAAATCTTCTATATTCTCTACTCTTTTTATGTCATTCTCACCACAGTTCTTAATACAGTTTTATTTATTTAGCTGTGACAGGTCTCAGATGCCGCACGCTGGATCTTTCATCGTTTCTGTGGTATGTGGGACCTTTTAGTTGCAACATTCGAACTCTTGGGGCTTCCCAGGTGGCACTAGTGGTAAAGAATCCGCCTGCAGTGCAGGACACAGGAAATGCAGGTTCGATCCCTGGGTTGGGAAGAGTCCCTGGAGAAGGGCATGGGAACCTGCTGCAGTATTCTTGCATGGAGAATCTCAAGGATAGAGAAGCTTGGAGGGTCTCCAAGAGTCAGACATGACTGAAGCAACTTAGCACACACACATGCAAAATCTTAGTTGCAACCTATGGGATCTAGTTCCACTGACCAGGCATCCTCTCCAAAGGCCCTGCATTGCAAGCATGAAGCCTTAGCCACTGGACCACCAGGGAAGCCCCAATGGTCAAAGTATTTTAAAAAGCAAGAATTAAAAGACACTAAATCTACAAGACTGAAATGACTCATGAGGGCCCAGCAGTTTTAGAGTAGAATCTGTGCTGAAAACACTTATCATCTCTCAAGAGAGACCAATTCCCAAAGGCCTACCCCGGATGGAGTCAAAGAGGAAAACGGAAAAGACTATAGCAAAGGAACTGTGAAAAACTGACAGCGGTATCTGTGGAAAGCAGAAAATAGGTTTAATTAGGTTTCCCCATCACATTTTCTAAGGATTGTGTTATACACACTCAGCAACCTTTAAGAAATGCAAAAAATCAGGGTCAGCTGGGTGATTTCTATTCTGTACCTTTCTAAGAGCATGTATTTTGGTTATCTTGTTCCTGATCATCATATATCAGCTGAGAAAGAGGGCAGGGAATTGCTATTTTTAACTCTACATTTCTAATTCAAGAGAGGTCACACAAAGAACTGAGATAGACGACCTTCTCAATTCCTAAAGAAGTGACAAGTATGATCAGGGAGGAGATTGTGGACTGTGACCAGTTTGGAGGTGACTGCCTAGGAGTATGGGGCTGGCACTCTTGATCAAAGCACAGGTATACGAGTTTGGAACAGAAACTAAAAGATTTGCTAACCAAAGGACCTGATTCTGCTAATTACTGCACATATTCCTTAATATTCTTGTTCACTAATGAGTTGTTTGTTGTTTAGTTGTTGAGTCACTAAATCGTATCCGATTCCTGCGACCTCACAGACTGTAGGCTACCAGGCTCATCAGTCCATGGGATTTCCCAGGCAAGAATACTGAAATGGATTGACATTTCCTTCTCCAGAGGATCTTCCCAACACCAAAATCAAACACAGGTCTCCTGCACTGGCACGTGGATTCTTTATCACTGACCTTGTTCTTCTGATGAGTACGTGGTAAAAGGAAACTGCCCTGCTCTCTGTAGTTATCTGGGGCTGCACACTTCCTTTGGTAATAAAATGTAAAACTGTTCTGTGTCAACTCTGGGTAAAAGCCTTTAGAATCCAATACCGAAGCCAATACCACTCCACCCTGATACAGTGAAAGGAGATGTTCCGGATGGGAAGACTATCAGCTGAGTCCCCTGAATTAGCACACCCAGAATACTGTGCCTTCTGGACTGTGATGAATATATAACACATTAGCAAGAAATAAACCTCTGATTTTTTTAAGCTCCTAGATTTTGAGGATTTGTTTCCTCACTCAGCATAACCTAGTCTATCTTGGCAAATACGCATATTACTTTTATTTAACTTCTTACCCTACTTTTATTTAGTAATTATACTGACAAAAATATTAAAGGTCAAAAATAACAACTCAATTTTTTCATAGTTTTTCAAATTTTCTCAGCTAGATTACCATCTTTTTCAGAGAAAATACTACTTATTACAGTACTTAAAATTATATTCTTACCAACAAGGAAAATTACTTCCATGTATGTGGGAACCAGGGCATCCCAGATGGTGCTAGTGGTAAAGAACCCCTCTGTTGATGCAAGAGACATGGGTGATATCTCTGGGTGGGGAAGATCCCCTGGAGACGGGGAGACGGGCATGAGAACCACTCTAGTATTCTTGCCTGGTGAGTCCCATGGACAGAGAAGGCTGGCAAGCTACAGTCCATAGGGCTGCAAAGAGTCAGACATGACTGAAGTGACTTACCAAATACACACACACACACACACACACACACACACACACACACATGCGCGCGCGCGTGAAAACCAAGTATTTGGATTAATTTTTACTTGAATTAACCTATCAGTTTCCTTTTTTAGTGACTTTCCGAGTTTTTAATGACTTGTGATGAGCATGTTTTTTGGCTCCACCAACCAAATACACCTTACTCTATCCATGTTAAAATCTTTCTTTACAATGGACAACCTATTACTTGCAACTCAACAAGAAACGAACTCATCACCATCAGCTCCACCCTTCTTTGGTGCTATCGTTCCTTACAACACAGGGACTGCTTTAGGCATGAATCGGTGTAGGGCTGGGCGTCAGGGGCAGAAGACTTGTGAAGTCAAAGAGGGCCTCATCATCAGGATCTTTCAGTAGGTTCTATCTACTGCTTTGTTCTTGAAACTATCAAATTTTCAACAAAAGGCTCTCCCTTTTCATTTTGCCCGGGGCCTTACAAACTACACAGGCCATCTTGAATGCAGGTCCAAAAGATTTTCAATCCAGTACTTCCCTAGGGTTTGCTGCTGGAACTATTATTTAAGACTGCATCTTTCCACTGTGGATGTAGAATTTCAGGGAGTGATTTTTTTCCCACTAGATGGGGCAAGTCTGAAGTAGACTCAAAAATTGAGAAACTGAATCTAGACAATACTATTTGGACCCTACTTAGAAAATAAATCAAAGATCAACTGAAGCAAGGAAGAGAATAAGAAATATGCTGCTGATGATTGTGTTGAGCCTCTAAACCCAGCTTGAGGCCTGGAACACTACTTGATCAGTTATGCGAGTCAAATTATTCCCATTTTTGCATAAACTAGCATGAGTCAGGTTTTGGCCATGTGAATCCCAAGCAGTTCTTACCAAAACATGTTTTATTTCTGTGTTGAGTGTCATCTGTTTTCCTAATTCACTAAAATGTTCTTGGATATGCCTAGAAAAGCACTATACTTTGCATAAAGTAAGCTCTTTCCAGGTTAACTCATATCCGTAACAATCACTGAATGCCTTAACTTGTTAAAGATTCAGTACTCAATATGGAATGCATGGGATAAAACTATGGAATAAAAACCTGGTTATGGGCTTGAAAGATTAGTCATCCCTTTATCTCTTTCCTCCTTTACACGTGCTCAATGCAGACTGAATGCCGTACCTCGGCTTTAATATTTATCATGTACATCTCCACATTCTCAAATAATCCAAAATAGACCTGCTCCATGAAGTGTCAGTGAGAAGTAATCTAACCACAATAAATCAAGCTTTATCTTCAATTTATTCATTTCTGTACATACAATGTGAAGAACAGACATCTACTCCTGCCTTTCAAACAGGAACAGTAAATGGAATAAAATGAAAATGTATGACAATTATATTATGATAATATGACTCCAGTATTAAGATGAATTGTTAATCATTACTTAGCAAATTACAACCTTCACATGGAGAAAATAATACGTTACATATATAATGAATAACATTACACTTGGACTAATATGGTTGTAAGTTAATTATAGACTACACAGCTGATTTAGTTTCATTTACCTAAGGAGCTGTTCTGACCCTGTTGCAGATTAATTACATCTTCAGGAATACAGTCTCATTTATCATTGTCACTTACAGCATTTTAGCCCTTACCAAGTGTGTAGGGCTTTTTTTAATATTAAAAAAAAAAATCCTTAGCTGTGATACATTTTGGAACTTCAGTCATTAAAAGCACATGACAGCTAAAATCAGGTAAGATTAAATTAGTTATGGAACATTAGGAAAGTCCATGTCCCAGAAATTAAATGACTGTTAAAAAAAAAATAAAAGCTCTGTTAAAACCATTCAAGTCAGATAAAGGCCTCTGCTACATTAACAGCTTGTTTGAGACGGCCCCATGTTTTGCAATACATGTATGAAAAATATACAGTACATTATGAATTCATTTATGCACATTAAGCAGCTTTTCAATATTCCTGTGTTACAAAATGGGTAGAAATAGAAGAACTGCATGCTAGTCTTCCTATATATATAGCAAGCTTTGTTTAATGTATGGTGGCAATTTTAGAATGGTTGCTTTTCTCTAACAATGAGAATGTTCTTAATTAAATTTGAGCAAAAAAAAAGAGCCAAAGAGATCTGTCTTTAGCTCGGAAAAGAATGGACTATTTATTCATTCACAGTACATAAGCATTTAATATCTATTGAGGAATGCTATATACTAATATATGTATAAACAGTAGGCACACTCAAATAACACACGGCTGATCATGAAGTGCTCAGATTCTAGGAAAGACCAACAAATGACCACAAAAAGTGATTAATGTTAGATAATAGTATGTGAAGAGTAACATAAGGTATTTAAAAAAAAAAAAAAAAAAAGGTCAAACCTAGTTTGACCGCTCAGGAATGAATTTTTAAGGGAAAAATAGCCTGAGGTCATTATTCACAAAGGAACTACCGCTAACCTTATAATTTTCAAATTAAGAAAAGGGTAGATATGTTTGGGGAAAATTACTGACGGGGGCTGGGAGAGTGATGAAGTGATCTGTTTCACCCAAACAGTGTTGCTAACATAAGTAAAAGTACAGATCAGGGAAAAGCATTTCAGAAATGACTGGCAGGTTCCAAAATGGAGATAAAGCTGAAGATGTGTCAGGTCCAGAACACATCTGCATGAAGTCGTGGGCACTGGAGGCCTACCTGCCTAGGCAGAGCTTGGATCTGAAGAATTAAAGATGGCGGCAGAGAAGAACCATGTGGAAACACCAGAAGTGTGACAATTAGAGGTGGTAAGTGTCTGAGCTCCTTAGAGCTCCAAAATAATGCTAATAATAATAAAAACAAAAATAAATAAACCATGACAGAAATAATGAAAATTGAAAAGGAAATACGTAGAGAATATTCAGATACCGAACCATTAGAATTCCTTGATTAGTTGTGGAGATTTCTGAAACTCCATAAGATATCTACATGCATGATATAGAGAAGGCTGCCCTATTTTCAGATGATGTTTAAAACCACGGGGAGGAATGAAATAGCCTACCAGACATGGAGAAAAAAGAGGAGAGCTGAAAAACAGCCTGGGTAAGTATCTAGGATTAAAGGTGAAATGAAGTTAGGAAAACACATGAAGGTGACACACATTCAGCAAGGTGGTCAGAAAAGAATGATAAGTTTTGAGAGGCAATGGGGACAAGGAAGTCCAAGGAAGTGAGAAAACAAATTCCAGAAATAGAAAGCGGTTCAAAGTTAAATGCAGCGAAATACTGGGAAACCAGTGCTTATTAAACTGGTGAATCTGAAGATCAAGGGCAATAAAGAGATCTGTCTTTAGCTAAATTTTCTAGGCATTTAATATCTATTGAGGAATGCTATATACTAATATATGTATAAACAGTAGGCACACTCAAATAACACACGGCTGATCATGAAGTGCTCAGATTCTAGGAAAGACCAACAAATGACCACAAAAAGTGATTAATGTTAGATAATAGTATGTGAAGAGTAACATAAGGTATTTAAAAAAAAAAAAAAAAAAAGGTCAAACCTAGTTTGACCGCTCAGGAATGAATTTTTAAGGGAAAAATAGCCTGAGGTCATTATTCACAAAGGAACTACCGCTAACCTTATAATTTTCAAATTAAGAAAAGGGTAGATATGTTTGGGGAAAATTACTGACGGGGGCTGGGAGAGTGATGAAGTGATCTGTTTCACCCAAACAGTGTTGCTAACATAAGTAAAAGTACAGATCAGGGAAAAGCATTTCAGAAATGACTGGCAGGTTCCAAAATGGAGATAAAGCTGAAGATGTGTCAGGTCCAGAACACATCTGCATGAAGTCGTGGGCACTGGAGGCCTACCTGCCTAGGCAGAGCTTGGATCTGAAGAATTAAAGATGGCGGCAGAGAAGAACCATGTGGAAACACCAGAAGTGTGACAATTAGAGGTGGTAAGTGTCTGAGCTCCTTAGAGCTCCAAAATAATGCTAATAATAATAAAAACAAAAATAAATAAACCATGACAGAAATAATGAAAATTGAAAAGGAAATACGTAGAGAATATTCAGATACCGAACCATTAGAATTCCTTGATTAGTTGTGGAGATTTCTGAAACTCCATAAGATATCTACATGCATGATATAGAGAAGGCTGCCCTATTTTCAGATGATGTTTAAAACCACGGGGAGGAATGAAATAGCCTACCAGACATGGAGAAAAAAGAGGAGAGCTGAAAAACAGCCTGGGTAAGTATCTAGGATTAAAGGTGAAATGAAGTTAGGAAAACACATGAAGGTGACACACATTCAGCAAGGTGGTCAGAAAAGAATGATAAGTTTTGAGAGGCAATGGGGACAAGGAAGTCCAAGGAAGTGAGAAAACAAATTCCAGAAATAGAAAGCGGTTCAAAGTTAAATGCAGCGAAATACTGGGAAACCAGTGCTTATTAAACTGGTGAATCTGAAGATCAAGGGCAATAAGAGACAGAGAAGTTTGAGAAAAGTGGTGTGAGAGAAAGTAGAGCACTAACAAAGCCAGTTTGCACTGGTTCTGCAAATGGAAGAGGAAATGGGGACAACTGAACTTCATTGTTGCGGACTCAAATGATCTAGGAATCAGTATTTCCTGGAGGGGTGGGATAGGGGGAATATATATATGACTAATCTGGGATCATACATATCTGTAAACAACAAAACTCTGTAAAAGTAAAAGGTAAAATAAAACTAAAAAAAAAAAAATGTGTATGTTGCACTTTCTTCTTTTCCCAACTTTTACATTTTAAAATTTTATTGAATATTTTATTATATCTTAATTATGGATTTTAAATTAAATACTGCATTGTATCATCTTAAGAGGTCTAACATCTGTGTCAAAAATCAAAATCTACTGTAAAATTTCATGAGTGATAAAGGAAGCGCAGCATAAGCAACTCAAAAGCATTCAATCCTGTGCATTAAAAAAATAGATTGTGGGCTTCCTTGGTGGTCCAGTGGGCAAGGACACTGCCTTGCAGTGCAAGGGGCACCAGTTCGATCCCTCGCCTGGGAAGATCCCACATGCCGCAGAGTGGCTGGACCCATGTGTCCAATTACTGAGCCGGAGCTCTGGGGTGCATGTGCCTGGAGCCGGTGCTCTGTGACACCAGAGGCCACTGCGATGGGAGGCCCACACAGGCCAAAGAACAAAGATGGATGAAACTGAATAAAATGAAAGATCAATAGAAGTGGCCCGCCCAACCCCCTCCCTCCCCAACTCTCCCCCACCAAAAGAAAAAAAAAAAAGTTGAAATAGATTGCCTAGTGAAATAAAAGAGACAATTGGAAAATATAGTGATCAGTAGCTTAATGAAAGAGCAGTACTTGAACATTAATTAATATAACATGAACAGTTTTGTTTCAACTTCAGATTCAGTGTTCTAGCTTGGAGTTTATGGTTTGGGGGATAAAACCTAATTACAGTTTTATCAGCTTTTCTATGATGGATCTGTTTTTTAAAAAAAAATCTCAGTATTTTGTTCAATGAATAAATCAGTCAGTAAAGAGTAAGTTGGTTATTTTGTAACTTACTAAACAGTTTAATGTGTCCTAGCCAATAAAACAGAAACACTATGCAATTTTAAGAAAATTGTTAGAATTTGCACTGAAATTTTTTAGGTAGAATAAACTGTTGTTAAGGCAAAGTTATCAAGTATTTGAGATCAGTAATTTTTTTGGTGGTGCACAATTTACTCAAATACTGTACCTCTTTCTTAAAATAAATAGCCTATTTCACACACAAATGTCATATGAAACAGAATCTTCCAATACAAATGTGAAATTTTTATTTGAAATATGAGGTTTTTTTCCTCTCCAGAAAAAAATATGAAGTTTTTTTCTATCCAGAAAAAAATATGAAGTTTTTTTCTATCCAGAAAAAAACACATTATCCAATATAGCATTACTGTCATTATAAATTTCTTGTCGAAAATGTGACAAATTCATTTCCAAACAATGTCATTCAATAAAGAGAATTATAGGCTTTACTCGATTAATGCTTTCAATTTCTCAAGTGTGTAATCTGAATTTCTCATGTAGAAAAATATACAAATTACTGTTGGCTTAATAACAAAATTATCTTTAAACCAAGAGAAGTTGGTCAGCACAAATATAAAGTAATAATAAAGGACTAGCTTAAAGATTATATAATGTTTATGGTAGATGAAGTGGATAAAGCAAAGGAAATGAGATTTTAAACAAAATAGATTTGTTTTAAATCTATATAAACTTAGACAGATTTAAGTCTGTTGAGTCTAATTTTACTGATTTCAGGACCAGACCAAAACCTCTATGTTCCTAACCAGCTTGTGATCGTAACTAAATGCACGCATGTGTCCTAAGTCACTTCAGTCATGTTCTACTCTTTTCAGCCCCATGGACTACAGCCGCCAGGCTCCTCCATCCACGGGTATTCTCCAGGCAAGAATACTGGAGTGGGTTGCCTGGCCATCCTCCAGAGGATCTTTCCCACCTAGGGATCAAACTCTTATCACTTAGGTCTCCTACACTGGAAATAATCCCACCTGGAAAGCCCAACAAAATGCATACTGTTGACACATTTCCTTTGTATTTTCAGTAAAGGCATAAGTACACATGTAAGGTAAGAAAGAGCTAATGACTTTAGGAATTCTGATTGTTAACTATTGAACTAACTTGAAATTTATGGTTATGAGAATTAAGTGGTCCCATTTTTCCTATACTGGAGTAATAAGAGGCTCTTAGTAACTGACTAGAGCTGAAGGCTATCAAGTTATAAACTGACACAACAATAATGAAATACCGATTTGACAGGACGTCTGGGTGGTAATGTATATGGTGCACTCAAAGTCTACTAGTCTTTATCAGATTTCTTCCAGACTCAGAGAGAGTAATTCCACAGTGATCGCAGACCCATTTCCAATTTCAGAAGCATGAATACGAATAAGGTTTTAAATTTCATGTTGGCTTTCACTTTTTACACAGTGTGTGATACTAACTTGTTTCTGGATATGTTCTACAAAAACTGGAGGACCTTTCCAGAAGCCTTTGAAATTCTTATTGACTTGCTTGTTTCTGCTCATAGTGCTGACTTCTGTGTTGAAGAGTGTCCAAATTGGAACTTACTGGGATGATTAACAGCTGCTACAAAATCAATACTCTATGTAGGGAAAACAGAATTGGGCTAAGATGATCTTACATGAGCACTATTCTGTGACTGAATATCTCCCGATGTCAGCAAGCCAGATACAATTTATGTTAGTGGAAGCATTTCCATGGATCTAATCCATGGGCTTTTCATCAGAATCGGCCTCAGAAACCTGGCGGGTGGGGAAGATAATTTGTAGGTTTTAATTATGCATAATTATGCATATTCTCAGTTGCAAAGATGATCACTGATATACTCAGTGAGAAATGGGTTTTCTTAAATTTTCCATTATTTTAACATTTATTATGGTTGAAACACTGAGTCATATGATTGCTACTGAAGAGTTTGCTTCAAAATGAGTCCTAAAATTCTTTCTCCACAAATTAAACTGAAAGGTAATATAGATATTTGTGTATTTGGTTTATTTTACACTGATGCTCCAATTAAAAGTGAGGTAACTGCTGACATACATCCTAAAAATCCTTTATATCTATTTTATAGGGCTAAGTGTGCTTTATAATTAGTGTGCTCTTTTTAATTAATATAACTTTAAAATAACAAGATAAATATGCTGACAGTTTAAAGGGACAAAAATTAATTCCCTGAAACATTACTTATCTCTGTCTCTTCTAGCCACATGAAAGCAAAGATGCATGTGTATATTTTTTTACATTCAATATGCTGGAATTCACACTTCTTTCTGGCACAATCTTCATCTTTGTATCCACTATAACCCTTATCCCAGAAATTACAACAGACACTGAATAAGTATTTGTGGAGTAAACTAATAAATGAACTCTTTTGTGACTAAAATACTAATCAGAATTAGGGTACTAAATAACCATGATGACTCAATATTTTAGATTCTTTATATTAATAAAGGAACAGCATATACCATCAGAAGTTAAGAAATATTTATTCAATATACCATTTATAAATCCTAGTTAAATAACCCATAAGGATATTCTGTTATTATTCTAAACTGGGTCCTCCACTAGGTGTACCTTTGTGTGATAACATCCTTCCTTCCCTCATCTTATACATTAACACTCTCCTTGCTGCAATCTGCTATGTGTTGCTTGGGCTGGATGATTACAAACAGAGCAAGGAAAAGTTAATAGCTAATGGGACTTATAATGATCTTTTGTCTGTATGAGGCAGCTATTATTAATCTGAACTATAGCCTTTGCATTTGGAATATATAATCTCTCTTGCTTTCTGTACTGGTGAGCAAAGTGAATGTTTACCAACAGGAAACTTCCATGGAGTATGGATTCTACAGTTCCCAGGTGTGCAAGTTTCCCATGAGCACTTTATGGAGTATTATCCAGAAACTGAGTCTCCTTCTCAAAGTCACAAAAACAAAAATATGAGAAAGTAGGGGTTCAATATGGACCAAATTTTCCATTATTTTAACATTTATTATGGTTGAAACACTAGTCAAACTATGAGTTCCTAAAATTCTTTCTCCACAAATTAAACTGAAAGGTAATATAGATATTTGTGTATTTGGTTTATTTTACACTGATGCTCCAATTAAAAGTGAGGTAACTGCTGACATACATCCTAAAAATCCTTTATATCTATTTTATAGGGCTAAGTGTGCTTTATAATTAGTGTGCTCTTTTTAATTAATATAACTTTAAAATAACAAGATAAATATGCTGACAGTTTAAAGGGACAAAAATTAATTCCCTGAAACATTACTTATCTCTGTCTCTTCTAGCCACATGAAAGCAAAGATGCATGTGTATATTTTTTTACATTCAATATGCTGGAATTCACACTTCTTTCTGGCACAATCTTCATCTTTGTATCCACTATAACCCTTATCCCAGAAATTACAACAGACACTGAATAAGTATTTGTGGAGTAAACTAATAAATGAACTCTTTTGTGACTAAAATACTAATCAGAATTAGGGTACTAAATAACCATGATGACTCAATATTTTAGATTCTTTATATTAATAAAGGAACAGCATATACCATCAGAAGTTAAGAAATATTTATTCAATATACCATTTATAAATCCTAGTTAAATAACCCATAAGGATATTCTGTTATTATTCTAAACTGGGTCCTCCACTAGGTGTACCTTTGTGTGATAACATCCTTCCTTCCCTCATCTTATACATTAACACTCTCCTTGCTGCAATCTGCTATGTGTTGCTTGGGCTGGATGATTACAAACAGAGCAAGGAAAAGTTAATAGCTAATGGGACTTATAATGATCTTTTGTCTGTATGAGGCAGCTATTATTAATCTGAACTATAGCCTTTGCATTTGGAATATATAATCTCTCTTGCTTTCTGTACTGGTGAGCAAAGTGAATGTTTACCAACAGGAAACTTCCATGGAGTATGGATTCTACAGTTCCCAGGTGTGCAAGTTTCCCATGAGCACTTTATGGAGTATTATCCAGAAACTGAGTCTCCTTCTCAAAGTCACAAAAACAAAAATATGAGAAAGTAGGGGTCATTGCAGTAATGGACTGGACCAGTAACAAAACCAGAAAGGTGAAAAATAATATTAATGAGTCAGTGGTCTTAAGGGTAATAATTAGGACCTTTATACACTTGGGATGCATAAGGCCAACCACCCAAAATGAAGATAGCCAACAGAAAGTGGAGCTGTAAGAAGCAAATGGAGAAAACACTAACTGGAAAAGATACCTGTGCCCCCAAATTCATTCATGCATTATATAAAACAGTCAAGGGCTGCCCCTGGTGGTCCAGTGGGTAAGGACACTGCCTTGCAGTGCAAGGGGCACCGGTTCGATCCCTGGCCTGGGAAGATCCCACGTGCCGCGGAGCGGCTGGACCGATGTGTCCAATTACTGAGCCGGAGCTCTGGTACGCATGCGCCCAGAGCCGGTGCTCTTCGATGACAGAAGCCACCGCAATGGGAGGCCCACAGGAGCCAAAGAACAAAGACGGATGAAAATAGAGAAATGAAAGACCAATAGAAGTGGTCCGCCCATCCCCCTCCCTCCCCACCCCACCCGCAAAAGATAAATAAATAAAATTAAAAAAAAAAAAAAAAAAAAACAGTCAAGCTACTGAAACAACCAAAGTTGAGTGGATGGATGAACAGATAAAAGAGGTATGGTATACACGTACACTGGAATATCAGCCATAAAAAGAAAGAAATCTTGACGTGTGTCACAACACGGATGAACCTTGAGACCCCTATGCTAAGCGAGGTAAGTTAGAGAAAGTCAAACATTATAAGGATCTCACTTGTATGCTGAATCTAAAAAAAAAAAAAGACAAAGAAAACCAAACTCATAGATACAGAAAAAAGACTGGTGGATGCCAAGAGAGGGATGCAAAATGGGCAACAGGAGTGGTGTAAACTCCCAGCTATGAAGTAATTGTGATGGGGATGTAACTGTGGCTACTATCAGTAACACCACACTGCACATTTCAAAAGTGCTAAATAAGAACTTAGGTCTCAAAAGGTTTCACTGCAAGGAAAATAAGAGCAAAAAAAACCAAAACCTGTTAATTGTGTATAATAGATGTTAACTAGACTTTAGGAGATCCAATCAGTCAACCCTAAAGGAAATTAACCCTGAATATTCATTGGAAGGACTGATGCTGAAGCTGAAGCTTCAATACTTTGGCCACCTGATGGGAAGAGACTACTCACTGGAAAAGACTGATGCCAGGAAAGACTGAGGCAGGATACGAAGGGGATGAAAGAGGATGACCTGGTTGCATGGCCTTATAAACTCCATGGACATGACTTTCAGCAAGCTCCAGGAGATGGTGAAGGACAGGGGAGCCTGGCCTTCTGCAGTCCATAGGGTTGCAAAGAGTCAGGTACAATGGAAAAAACCTTTTAGCTTTCTAGCAAGCTGGTGCCGGGGAGGACACTGCCTTGCAGTGCAAGGGGCACCGGTTCGATCCCTGGCCTGGGAAGATCCCACGTGCCGCGGAGCGGCTGGACCGATGTGTCCAATTACTGAGCCGGAGCTCTGGTACGCATGCGCCCAGAGCCGGTGCTCTTCGATGACAGAAGCCACCGCAATGGGAGGCCCACAGGAGCCAAAGAACAAAGACGGATGAAAATAGAGAAATGAAAGACCAATAGAAGTGGTCCGCCCATCCCCCTCCCTCCCCACCCCACCCAAAAGATAAATAAATAAAACTTTTAAAAAAAAAAAAAAAAAAAACAGTCAAGCTACTGAAACAACCAAAGTTGAGTGGATGGATGAACAGATAAAAGAGGTATGGTATACACGTACACTGGAATATCAGCCATAAAAAGAAAGAAATCTTGACGTGTGTCACAACACGGATGAACCTTGAGACCCCTATGCTAAGCGAGGTAAGTTAGAGAAAGTCAAACATTATAAGGATCTCACTTGTATGCTGAATCTAAAAAAAAAAAAAGACAAAGAAAACCAAACTCATAGATACAGAAAAAAGACTGGTGGATGCCAAGAGAGGGATGCAAAATGGGCAACAGGAGTGGTGTAAACTCCCAGCTATGAAGTAATTGTGATGGGGATGTAACTGTGGCTACTATCAGTAACACCACACTGCACATTTCAAAAGTGCTAAATAAGAACTTAGGTCTCAAAAGGTTTCACTGCAAGGAAAATAAGAGCAAAAAAAACCAAAACCTGTTAATTGTGTATAATAGATGTTAACTAGACTTTAGGAGATCCAATCAGTCAACCCTAAAGGAAATTAACCCTGAATATTCATTGGAAGGACTGATGCTGAAGCTGAAGCTTCAATACTTTGGCCACCTGATGGGAAGAGACTACTCACTGGAAAAGACTGATGCCAGGAAAGACTGAGGGCAGGATAAGAAGGGGATGACAGAGGATGAGATGGTTGGATGGCATTATCAACTCAATGGACATGAGTTTCAGCAAGCTCCAGGAGATGGTGAAGGACAGGGGAGCCTGGCCTTCTGCAGTCCATAGGGTTGCAAAGAGTCAGGTACGACTGAGTGATAGAACAACAACTGCTTCTGTGATCATTTTGCAATATATTCAAATACTGAATCACATTGTACATCTGAAACTAACAATGCTATAAGGCAATTATATTTCAAATTGAAAAAAAGGAAAAGAGGAAGCAAACAGAATATCTGAAACAGAAGCATTCACTATGGTTTGGTACAGGAAGTCAAATACAGATGAATTCATTGTGCAAAGTACAGCAAACAATGTTACACAAAACAAAAAATATGTTCCATCCCGCAGTGAAATAAAGACCCAAGGTGATATGCATACTCTTAGTCAATTTCTATCATAGTGCCTTGCATCTTTTCCTTCGTAGCACGTATGACTACTTTGAAATTCATCCATTTGTCTCATCCTCCTACGAAAATCAAGACTGAATGAGATCTGAGGTTATATGCATGCCCTGTTTTCCAATACTGATTTCCACTATCATATATAATGTTTCAAGCATGTCCAGCAACAGTGAACATAAATAAAAGGGAAAGATGAGAGTGCATGAAACAAAAAGAATCAGTAGAATACCTATTAGTTAAGTCTATCCACTTAAGTAAAACCACATCAAATCTCAAATTATTAAAATACTTTTTATAAGAGGCAGGTCAGAGTGAATATTTAAAGGAGAATTAAAAGCATCATGGTAGCAGGCTGAGAGTTGTTAAATACATTTAATTAACCCTGCAAAATTTTAAAGATTACCCATGGTCTCACAATATTTTGAATCATATTAAGAAGAGAAAGTTTCAGGGCTTCCCTGGTAGCTCAGTGGTGAAGAGTTCACCTGCCAATGCAAGAGACATGGGTTTGATCCCTTATCCCGAAAGAGCCCACATGCTGCGGAGCAACTAAGCCCATGAGCCACAACTATTTAGCCCGTGCTCTAGCACCTCAGAGCCACAACTATAGAGCCCATGTACCACAACAACTGAAGGTCATGTGCCCTAGAGTCCGAGTTCAACAACAAGAGAAGTCACCGCAACAAGAAGTCTGCTCACCTCAGCTACAAGGTAGCCCCCATGCCCTGCAACTGGAGAAGGGCAGTGAAAATCCAGAATAGCCAAAAATAAATAAATAAAAATTTAAAAAATAAAGAGAAAGTTTCATTTCCCTTTCCAAAACCCTACACACCAGTGTTAATATTGTTAACATGTTGGTATATATATATTTGCTGACTCTTTTGTACGTCCTCAGAAACGGAACTACATTAAAAAAATCCATATTTTATCACTGCATCATCATTCTTAACATTTATTAAGCATCAGCATTAGTGTTGCAAAAATTTTACAAATCCCTAACTCAGTCCCAAACATCTCCTTAAAATAACTATTATCCTCATCCTCAAAAAATAGGAAAAAGAGTGCTTCCTTATGGATAATATGCTTTTGTGATCTGACATTATAATTTGGAGATCTCTTTTCCTGTTGTGTATCATTTTCAAACTGCTAAACTTTCAGATTGTTCCCAGTTGTATGCCGCTAAAGAAAACTGGCACCATTTGGGCCTCTGTATTTATTTATGGAGAACAAATTCTCAGAAATGGGACCGAGGGCTCAAAAGGTATTGACATTTTAACAGATACCATCAAATTATTCTCCAAAAGACTATTTAAATTTATAGGCCCATCACGCAATTATGACTATTTTTGTATACATTCATTGGCATTCAACACTACCAATCTGTCATTTTCCATAATCTGAAACAAGATAGCCTATGCATAATTTTTAATTTCCTTATAAATTTACAACATTAGCTGTCTTTTTATCTGCTTATTGATGGTAATTTTCAGTCAGTGTATTTTCTATTAGATGTGCTTTTTAAGAATTTCATATTTTAGCTTATTTACACCATGTGTATTAATTGTGTTGGAAATATTTCCTTTGGCTTGTTAATGAGTTTTAACATACATTTTTGAAAGATTATGAAAAGTAATTTTAATTTCCTTTTCTTGTATGGGTTCTATGTTTCGGGTTTGTTTCACAGAGGGTTCTCCTACCCTATGCAATATATACTTTGATATTTTCTTCTGAAGTCCTATAGGTGTATTACTTATAAGATATTATTATTAACATTATCCTAAACAATATATTAACATATAAGATATATTTATACTTTAATCTACTGGATGTCTATTTAACATGGATATGAATGGAAATATAAGTTTATTTTCATTCAAAAAAGTAACCAATTCTGCCAAATAATGTATTGTGCACTTCACTTTTACCCAATAATGTGAAATTTCAAGATTTTAGAAATACTGAATTCTCTGCAAATCTTTACAATTTTTTGGTCTAATTTCATATTCTATTCACCTATCTTTGTGCTACTCTATTTTGGTTACACTAACTTGATAGTATTTGTGCATGGCAAGGAAACGCACCATCAAATGATATTAACTATCTTAAAAATTATAAATTCATCCTAATAGGAAAAGAGTGCTTCCTTATGGATAATATGCTTTTGTGATCTGACATTATAATTTGGAGATCTCTTTTCCTGTTGTGTATCATTTTCAAACTGCTAAACTTTCAGATTGTTCCCAGTTGTATGCCGCTAAAGAAAACTGGCACCATTTGGGCCTCTGTATTTATTTATGGAGAACAAATTCTCAGAAATGGGACCGAGGGCTCAAAAGGTATTGACATTTTAACAGATACCATCAAATTATTCTCCAAAAGACTATTTAAATTTATAGGCCCATCACGCAATTATGACTATTTTTGTATACATTCATTGGCATTCAACACTACCAATCTGTCATTTTCCATAATCTGAAACAAGATAGCCTATGCATAATTTTTAATTTCCTTATAAATTTACAACATTAGCTGTCTTTTTATCTGCTTATTGATGGTAATTTTCAGTCAGTGTATTTTCTATTAGATGTGCTTTTTAAGAATTTCATATTTTAGCTTATTTACACCATGTGTATTAATTGTGTTGGAAATATTTCCTTTGGCTTGTTAATGAGTTTTAACATACATTTTTGAAAGATTATGAAAAGTAATTTTAATTTCCTTTTCTTGTATGGGTTCTATGTTTCGGGTTTGTTTCACAGAGGGTTCTCCTACCCTATGCAATATATACTTTGATATTTTCTTCTGAAGTCCTATAGGTGTATTACTTATAAGATATTATTATTAACATTATCCTAAACAATATATTAACATATAAGATATATTTATACTTTAATCTACTGGATGTCTATTTAACATGGATATGAATGGAAATATAAGTTTATTTTCATTCAAAAAAGTAACCAATTCTGCCAAATAATGTATTGTGCACTTCACTTTTACCCAATAATGTGAAATTTCAAGATTTTAGAAATACTGAATTCTCTGCAAATCTTTACAATTTTTTGGTCTAATTTCATATTCTATTCACCTATCTTTGTGCTACTCTATTTTGGTTACACTAACTTGATAGTATTTGTGCATGGCAAGGAAACGCACCATCAAATGATATTAACTATCTTAAAAAGTATAAAGTCATTTTTGTATAATTGTAAAATTATTATTTATTGAATCAAGTACCAATAATACTACTAGATTTTCAGTTAGCAATGGACTAAATTTATAATTTTCAGAGACTATATTTCTTAATAATATTATATATTCCCATACAAATATGAGATGACTTACTTAGGTTGGATAATTTTGCATTAAGTTAGTTGCCTCCTATAGGTCTGATGTTATTCTTTTTTTTTTTTTTTAATTTATTTTTTTCCTTTATTTTAAAGATTTTACAGAGTTTTGTTGTTCACCAACATGTATGTTCCCAGATCATTCATATGCATATCCCTGGACCCTCCCCCCACCCAGTTCCCCCCTCCCATCTCTCCAGACCATCGCCCCAAGTGGTTGTAGGTACTCCTATTCCCCTAGCACAATGACAATAGCTATCTTTTCCACACATGACAGTATAGGTTTCCATGTTACTCCCTCCATGCCTCCCTCCCACTGTTCGGTCTCCACAATGTCTTTATGTCTATTCTCTGTTTTTTCATGAGTTCACTGTGTGTGTTATCATGACCATCTTACTAGATCCCATATATATGAGTTAGTATACTATACTTGTCTTTCTCTTTTTGACTTACTTCACTTTTTATGATGTCATTCTTAGTAGATGTAAACCTTGATACTTCATAGTTTTCTTATACATTAACTAAATTTATATTCATATTAACAGGTAATTTTATAAAGGAAGAATTCAAGGATATTTTCCTGTATACTTATGTAGCATTTGGTAACTTGATTTACCAGGTTCATTCTCAGTTGATGCATGTTTCCCATAAGTGACATCGTACCATCTTCTAATAACACTATACTTGTCTCATGTCAATAATTATACAACATTTAAGTTTTTACTGTCTAGTTCACCTTTGTATAAGTGTTAACTGGCGACAGAAAAACCACTGCATTCTTCTGGACGCTAATAACGCATTTTGACTTTGTTGGAATAAACTCGACTCAGTCAATAGGTTCTATGCCTTAACTTCAATGGATGGATGGATTTATTTGCTAGTTGTGCTGTTAGCAACTGTTTTATTTATATATATGTTCTTTTGAGGTGTTGTGTTAATGAGGTATTGATATTGAAGATTCCCAGCTATGCAAAACAAATGGGAAAACATTCCATCTTAATCTATATACTGGAACAATTTTTAAAATTGTAAGTAAGAATTACCTGTGCTATGAAAGATCATTAGAAAAGACACCAGTTTTAACATCACCTCTTCTACTACATTTTTACTTCTTCCTGTTTGGTTATAGGCTTAGAGAAATGTTTCTCAAAGTGTGACCATGGATAAAAAATGCTGGGATCACCTGGGAGCTTGTTAGAACCATGAATTCTCTATTTCAGACCTCCTGCTAGCCAGGTTTGAAGGTCATCAAGCTGCATTTTAACAAGCCCTTCAGGTGATTCTGATGGTACTTAAGTTTGAGAACTACGGCCTTATATTCCTACCCCTTTGCCTTGAGCAGAGATTCCCAATCTCCTGAACCTAATGACTGAGGTTTTAAGGTAGAGGGGATCTCATAATAATAAAGTGCACAATAAAGGTAACATACTTGAATCACCCCCCAACACTACCGGCATAGAAGAACTGTCTCCCACATGTAGGCACCGCTGCCATTCAGCATTATTTCAGTTTGTTTCCATTTAGATAGACAACACTCAATTTCTTCCACTCGGTAAAGTCTGGCACACACGGACATGATGCACTCTTACAATTATTTAAATATTTTCCATAACTATGGCTATATTTTCAAATTTAGTATGCTCTGTGTTTATTCCCTTTTGTTCTCTCCTTTTTTTTTTTTTTTTAAGGTTTTTTGGAGAGAGAAGTCAGGATAGCAGAGGACGCGTTTTCAGCCGTCACCCTCCCCCAACCCCGTCCAAAAATGCAGTTTTTGACAATCACCAAGGAACAGATAGTACCTTTGTTGATTCAGGGAGTCCAGCAGAGAAGTTCCAGCACAGCAGAAACTCCAAGAACAGATGCATCGAAGTGATAAGCACACCTTCGCTTTACTTGCACGGTCCCTCCCACAGCGTGGCCCAGCGCAGTGCCGAGAAATGCCTCATTCCACTCCTAGGTTTTCCTCATCACCAGGAGGCAGGGCTCGGCTTCCCATGCCTTGCAGAGACCGCAGAGGCCACTGCTTGCCTCACTAGGAGCACCAAGGGTCTCAACACGGCTTTGGGGGAGGGTGGCAGAGGCTGGCAGCAGGTAAGGGAGACAGCCCACAGTCACAAGGGTGTTTCGAGCTCAACAAGGGGCCATGGAGCCTACAGACCAACGCAGAGATTCCTCCAGGAGGTTAGCCCTCGAGCTGCGCCTGGAAGCCAGAGGCAACTGACCCACAAGACACCCGCAGAACTTCGGGAGTCTCCTCTTTCCCCACCTCCTGCCTGAAACTCTGTGCACGTGCCCCGTGCGTGCCGCGTCTGTGCGTGCATCCCACGTGGGAGGGCAAGCCCTGGCCGAGAGCCGGTAAGCATCTGCGGATGGCAGGCTCAGAACTGGAGGAAGGTCCTAAATTTGAGCATTTCAGGTCTCTGCCCTCAGGAAAACACACAGGAGGCACTCAGCACCCAGCTGTGAGAAACCCAACAATTTTAAAACTGCCTCTCATTTACTTTCCCAAACAGGGAACGAGAGGTGGGGAATTTGTGCATCTATAGAGAAGGGCTGAGTTCACCTCAGGATCTCTAGTTAGGCTAACAAGGTGTTTCTGTCTCTAGGCTGGTCAGGAAAGGCTGGAGAAGGTGACTGGTTTTTCAAATGCAGACTATAGATCTTTTTAAAAACATATAATTATTATTTCTGTGCCTGTCCTGGCTCTTAGTGTGCCATGTGAACTCTTAGTTGCAGCCTGGGGGATCTAGTTCCCTGATCGGGGATGGAACCCATGACCCCTGAATTGGGAGCTTGGAGTCTTTAGTCATTGAACCACCAGGGAAGTCCAAACACCACAGATCTTGAGGCAGATCTATAACCAAGCCCCAGTCCCTCTTAGCAGTGGTCCCGGTGCCCCTATGTGCTCAGGGACCACAAGGAAGTCATGCTTATTCCTGCTCCAGAGGAGGCGCACTTATATCCTTCCTATTTGCGGGGAGCTGCCCTGTTTCAAGGGATTTCTTTTAAGGAAACATAGCTCTGGGAGCTGCCCTGGCAACAGGGACTGATAACAGCATAGCTCTCTGTCCCGCCACCCCAGGTGTTGTGAAGACGTTCCTGAGCTATCATAAAGAACACCTGGAGCCTCTTTACAGATGAAAAGGGCTTGAGGGGCATTATGACCCAGAACCATTGTAATCTAAAGAGCTTTGAAAATGTTAATAACACACCAGGAGGTAACACCTAGTTTATGATCGACACCTGGCCTAAAGCACGTGTACACAATTGCTTGTTGTGTGAAGTATAAAAGGTATGAGCGAATTCAATAAACTTGTCAGCAACTTGTCAGCAACCTGTAGAGTTGTCTGCCTTCTTGCTGTCCCTCTCAACCCCATCTTTTCTGTCCTTTCTTTTCTTAGCCTATCTGCCACTCTCTTCAGGATCTGTTCGACTGCTGGCTGGCCCGGCACCTATTGTCCGCTGCCGATACCGAAGCTGCCTGTAACTCAATTCCAGCTTGTCTCAACTATTTCTGTCTGCCAGTGTTTCCACATTTTGAGGTTTACACTTACCAAGAGTCATTTGTATGGTTTCCAACACTGTTTATGCCAATTTTACTCAATTATATGATTTAATTACCTATTATAGAAATGGAAAATATGATTACAAAAGAGTCTTTGTTTTATATGAAAACAAAGATGATTTGGGAAGATTGGCTATAAATGCAGTTCTGAAACTGCTATAGAATTATATGTTCTTTGCTATAGAATCATATGTAAGAGAGATCATTATAAAAGGTTTTTAAAACTATTGTAAAAATCTAAAAGGATTTTACACGCAGATTGCTTCACAAATATCTTTTGAGTTTTTGTTCCACTTAAACTAAAAATGGAAACCACAGATGGTTTATTATGGAGTGTGATTTATACAAGCAAACTTTGTAGAACCCCAGTTTATGACCCACATTCAAAGAAATGAATAGCTGGGCCTATAAGGAAAAATCAGTCAATTCAATTATATTTATAGATTTGGGTGTTCAAATAAAATATCCAAATCTATAGGGACCATTTTTATGACATTTTCTTTATCATTCTATTAATGTGTAACTTCACCTCTAATAGAAGACCTTCTGCTATACATAAATTGGACCACTTCGTTTCCTAACTGGGTTCACTGAATCATTGAATGGCCTCTCTTAAAAAAAAAGTGGGGGGTTTCCCTGGTGGTCCACTGGGTAAAGAGTCTACCTTGCAGTGCAGGGGGCACTGATTTGATCCCTGGCCAGGGAAGATCCCACATGCGAATCAGCTGGACCCATGTGTCCAATTACAAGCCAGTGCTCTGGAGCATTTGTGCCCAGAGCTGGTACTGTGCAGTGAGAGGCCACTGCAGTGGGAGGCCCACACATGTCAAAGAATAAAAAAGATAGATGAAAATAAATATAAATTAAGAAAAAAAGAGAGAGAGTCATGATAGGGAAAAAGAAAAAAAATACAAAAGAAAAACAAAGACCACATCTTGGCTTCCAAGTGTCTTCAAGACATGGGAGTAGCCACCTCTGTTAGAGTCGCTTTTGTCATTCACTCCCAGCTTCTCTCTTTATGTTCCAAGTACACTGGCCTTGAATGGTGTTGAACACACTGGGTCTTTTGTTTCCTCAAGCTCTTCACATACAGCCATACCTTCTCTGTTTGCTTTTTCCATCTCTTTGGAGTCCACTTGACTCATGTGGATTCCTTATACCCTGTCTTAAATGCATCTTGTTTATATAGGCCTCCCTTGACTATGAAATCTAAAGCTGTCCCTTACTTGAGCTCCTAGGAACTTTTGTTGTCTTTCACAGTCTATATCACAATTTTCTAAAATTAAGAATTGTACTTGTGCCTTTTTTTAATACTTCTATTAAACTCCAGATTCTAATAAAGAGGTGATCTGTCTCTTTTATTCATTTCTCCAACTCCAAGTCCTGACCCAAAACCAGGTAAATTTTTTGTTTATTAAGCAAATGAAGAAGAAACCAGGATGAAACTGATGGCATATATGAAATTCATATTGATACAGTGAATGAACAATTTTCTAACTGTAAGTTTCAGGTGTATCCAAAGCAATTAAAGTGCAAAATCAGACTAAAAGGGAGCACCTGGCAGTTATTCTTATTAATTCCTGTCATTCATGTTTCAGATACCCAGCTGGTAAGTCTCTCATGACAATTCACTCTCATCTGACAATGATGTAAGTTTAGTGATTACATAGACTTCTATCCTCTCCACTCCCAATGCTCAAACAATACCTAGCACAAGAGGGTAATTAATAAATAAGCCTTTATTTAAGGATCATCACTGTAGATGAATACCTATTTTCAGAGTTCATTATTTTTCGGGGTTCCTGGGTCACTGGGTGAGAGTGCCACTGAGCCCCAGGAAGATCCCACATGCGAATCAGCTGGACCCATGTGTCCAATTACAAGCCAGTGCTCTGGAGCATTTGTGCCCAGAGCTGGTACTGTGCAGTGAGAGGCCACTGCAGTGGGAGGCCCACACATGTCAAAGAATAAAAAAGATAGATGAAAATAAATATAAATTAAGAAAAAAAGAGAGAGAGTCATGATAGGGAAAAAGAAAAAAAATACAAAAGAAAAACAAAGACCACATCTTGGCTTCCAAGTGTCTTCAAGACATGGGAGTAGCCACCTCTGTTAGAGTCGCTTTTGTCATTCACTCCCAGCTTCTCTCTTTATGTTCCAAGTACACTGGCCTTGAATGGTGTTGAACACACTGGGTCTTTTGTTTCCTCAAGCTCTTCACATACAGCCATACCTTCTCTGTTTGATTTTTCCATCTCTTTGGAGTCCACTTGACTCATGTGGATTCCTTATACCCTGTCTTAAATGCATCTTGTTTATATAGGCCTCCCTTGACTATGAAATCTAAAGCTGTCCCTTACTTGAGCTCCTAGGAACTTTTGTTGTCTTTCACAGTCTATATCACAATTTTCTAAAATTAAGAATTGTACTTGTGCCTTTTTTTAATACTTCTATTAAACTCCAGATTCTAATAAAGAGGTGATCTGTCTCTTTTATTCATTTCTCCAACTCCAAGTCCTGACCCAAAACCAGGTAAATTTTTTGTTTATTAAGCAAATGAAGAAGAAACCAGGATGAAACTGATGGCATATATGAAATTCATATTGATACAGTGAATGAACAATTTTCTAACTGTAAGTTTCAGGTGTATCCAAAGCAATTAAAGTGCAAAATCAGACTAAAAGGGAGCACCTGGCAGTTATTCTTATTAATTCCTGTCATTCATGTTTCAGATACCCAGCTGGTAAGTCTCTCATGACAATTCACTCTCATCTGACAATGATGTAAGTTTAGTGATTACATAGACTTCTATCCTCTCCACTCCCAATGCTCAAACAATACCTAGCACAAGAGGGTAATTAATAAATAAGCCTTTATTTAAGGATCATCACTGTAGATGAATACCTATTTTCAGAGTTCATTATTTTTCAGAATTATTTCCAGTTTTTCTGGATAAAAGTGAAAGGTATTATAAAGAAAGAATTATCAGAAGCTGACTAGTTATTCAATGATTTCCACTTTCCTTTGGGCAGACAGAATTCCATTCCCAGCTTCCTTACAATTACGTGTGCATGTTAAGTTGCTTTAGTCGTGTTCAACTCTGTTTGACTCTGTGGACTATAGCCCACCAGGCTCCTCTGTCCATGGGATTCTCCAGACAGGAATACTGGATTGAGTTCTCCTTCTCCAGGGGAGCTTTTGGACCTAGGGATCAAACCCACATCTCTTACATCTAACCTAAGTTGGCAGGCAAGTTCTTTCTGACTAGTGCCACCTGGGAAGCCCCTCCTTACAATCAGGTGCAACTATTTGATTAGGATTTGGCTAATGGGTTATTAAGCTGAACATCTTCCAAGACTAGTCCATTTAAAAAACACTCACAGATGCCAAAATTTCACTCTGTTTTGTCACCCAACTATTGAGTGGAGAGGATTCTATGTATCTAGAGGAGGGTGCAGCCACAAGACAGGAAGGAACCTGGGGCAATGATAAGCCTAGGGTCAATGAGCAATTGAAACAGAGCCTCTCCCCAAAAGTCAACACATGCTGTCTTAACATGTGAGGGAAAAAACTAATTTTCCATTGTTAGGTCACTTATATTTTGAGGTTTTGCCAAAACCCACTCTAATATAAAGGCATATCGTGATGTATATGAAGATTATAGTTTTGTATTTCTGACAAGTAGATGTACTAATAATTTCAACCAAGGTTTATGGAAACTGTAAACCACATACAGTCAGTACATGTAGGATAATGATCGAAATTCTGATTGACAGTAAAGTTTTGAGACTATCTTATAGTTTGGAGGTAGGAAAGTACCTAGAGATCATTTCAAGTACAAATGATGTGCCATCTTAAGCTTTCTCATGCTGGTAATACCAAAAAAAAAAAATACTGAAATGTTCACCTTATCCTTTCATTGTTCCAATTCAGTGGGAAATATTTCAGGAAGGATGTATTCCCTCTCTTCACACCTCTCCTTCCTGTGTTATACTCAGTGAAAGCAGTTTCAAAGTAAATAGAACAGGACTCTTCTAAAAAAAACTCAACCAAAATCTACCTTGTTTAGTTCTGCATGACCTTAAAATCATTAGTGAGTTCCATTGCATATACTTTTCTTAGATCCTAAACTTTGCATTTCAAATTTAGTACTTCAGTGCTTCTAGCAATTGCTATCTAATGTGAGGTAGAGTTCTAGCTAAATTTCCTCCCCCTAGGAAGCTAGTATTTGAACATGTGTTAACTGAGCACTACTGTTTCTCCCGTGAGATTTTGGGCCACGTCTATATTGTCAGGTTTCAATACATGTTTCTCTCTGCTTCTCCACTGAGTTCTTCATCTACTCATTCATTACACTATTTTAATTATTCAATTCACTTATAGGAAGCTTAATTTGGTAAAACAGTTTTCCATTTATTATTAAAATTGACTGAGGTTGTTATAGATAGTTTGGAAAATGTTTTTCAAATTTGTCACACAATCCAGCCTTAATTGTTTGATTAGCTATACCTATAAAAGTATACATTAATATGCAATATTATATTAAGCTATCTCATCTAAGAATAGAAAATGTCTCTATTCTGATCTTTTATGTATTGTAGAGAGTTTTAACATTTCTATTTGTAGGTTTTATATACTCTTTATTAATTTTTTAGATACTTCCAATATTTTGCTTGCTGTTTTTGTGAATGTATTGATTACTGCTTATATAATAGAACACTATTGAATAAATTGATTGTATATTTAGTAACTTTGCTACACTTCCTCATTTCAGTTGGGATATTACTTTTTGTCTTTATGGAAGGATTTTTTATCCTTTTTATTCTATATAATTTAGAATTGTCTTTATAATGTTTTTATAAAATCAATTTTGAATATATTTTATTATTTTCAATAATCAAATTTTTGTTTCATTAACATACTTTTTTCTGCTCTTGTTATTCTTTGATGTATGCATGTCATTTCTATTATAGCTTTCCCTTTTCCAACATCTTGAGTTTTGTAATTTGTGTTTATTTCTTAATATCCAGGTTTCTCAATGTTAGCCATATTGACAGGTTGAGCCATGTGATTCTTTCTGTGCATTTGGGGGGCTGTTCTATGAACTGGGGATGTTTAGCAGCATTCATATCCTCCACCCACTAGTTGTGAGGAGCAACACTCTCTCAGCCATTGCAAACAAACATGTGTCCAAACACTGCCAATGTCTCCTGTGATGGAAAGGAAATTTCTGTTAAGGACCACTGAAAACTGATCAAAGGCATACAACAAATAGACAACTATTTACCGAAGAAAAGCTATTGAATCTAAGACAAGAACACTGGCAATCAGTGGTGTTTCAAGTTCGAGCTGCTACCTCGCCTGTTTCTCCCGTGAGATTTTGGGCCACGTCTATATTGTCAGGTTTCAATACATGTTTCTCTCTGCTTCTCCACTGAGTTCTTCATCTACTCATTCATTACACTATTTTAATTATTCAATTCACTTATAGGAAGCTTAATTTGGTAAAACAGTTTTCCATTTATTATTAAAATTGACTGAGGTTGTTATAGATAGTTTGGAAAATGTTTTTCAAATTTGTCACACAATCCAGCCTTAATTGTTTGATTAGCTATACCTATAAAAGTATACATTAATATGCAATATTATATTAAGCTATCTCATCTAAGAATAGAAAATGTCTCTATTCTGATCTTTTATGTATTGTAGAGAGTTTTAACATTTCTATTTGTAGGTTTTATATACTCTTTATTAATTTTTTAGATACTTCCAATATTTTGCTTGCTGTTTTTGTGAATGTATTGATTACTGCTTATATAATAGAACACTATTGAATAAATTGATTGTATATTTAGTAACTTTGCTACACTTCCTCATTTCAGTTGGGATATTACTTTTTGTCTTTATGGAAGGATTTTTTATCCTTTTTATTCTATATAATTTAGAATTGTCTTTATAATGTTTTTATAAAATCAATTTTGAATATATTTTATTATTTTCAATAATCAAATTTTTGTTTCATTAACATACTTTTTTCTGCTCTTGTTATTCTTTGATGTATGCATGTCATTTCTATTATAGCTTTCCCTTTTCCAACATCTTGAGTTTTGTAATTTGTGTTTATTTCTTAATATCCAGGTTTCTCAATGTTAGCCATATTGACAGGTTGAGCCATGTGATTCTTTCTGTGCATTTGGGGGGCTGTTCTATGAACTGGGGATGTTTAGCAGCATTCATATCCTCCACCCACTAGTTGTGAGGAGCAACACTCTCTCAGCCATTGCAAACAAACATGTGTCCAAACACTGCCAATGTCTCCTGTGATGGAAAGGAAATTTCTGTTAAGGACCACTGAAAACTGATCAAAGGCATACAACAAATAGACAACTATTTACCGAAGAAAAGCTATTGAATCTAAGACAAGAACACTGGCAATCAGTGGTGTTTCAAGTTCGAGCTGCTACCTCGCCCTCCCAGCTCCAACACTGCTATAGTTCTAGCAGGGTTGGGCACCTTATGGAAGCAAGCACCTTTGTCGTCAGGGGAGTTAGCATGATTTGGGGTGGAAGGTAGAAAATGTCCATGACCCAGAGAGTATTCTAAAATAATAGTAATCTCAGTGGTAAATGTAGCAGCTTGCCTAAGCTTGCAAAACTGATGAAGGCAAGTAACTAATTAGAAAACTAACCAGATATTCAACAGGAGATCTTGGAAATGATACAACTATTATGGACCTCGATAAGCTCCCACATATCCCTGGCTTCCTGAAAGGCTGTATGCGTGTACAAGGTTGCACATATGTTCAAACAGGCCCAAAGTGTGCACTAGTTATCTACACACCCTTAGTTAAAGGAAAGACCTGATCCATGAGCAGAAGACACAAAAGGGCCAGCAGATAGTAAAAGCTGAATCAGATTAATAAATGCCTCAATTTTGTGTCTGTTCCCCAATGTGCCTACAGATCAGCAGCAAAGGGATGAAGACCTACTGTGTCAAGATGTTTAGCACAAATTCTGGTCAGTCATACTGGCATAGAAATGATCCCCTGAAGACAAGAGTAATAGTAAAGCAAAAAGAAAAAAAAAATTCTGTGGCAAAAACAATATATCCATACACTGCAGTGGAGAAAGGCTCCATATAATTAGTCTGGGAGATCCCTAACACACAGGGACAACCATAACCCCTGTGGGAGAATGCAAATCCGCAGCTGTTACAGTAGATTACATAAAATCTGAAGTTTCAAACCAAACATTCGAAAACATACGGAGTAATGGGAAAGTGTGACATGTTTTGGCAAAAGCGATGTCTCTGATGGACTCTAGATGTTGGACATAGTCAACAAAGGCATTAGTTATTATAAATATGCCAAAAGAACTAATGTAGACTATGCTTAAATAATAAAGGAAGGTATTATAATGATGACTATTCAAATAGAAAATGTCAGTTAAACACCTAGAAACATAAAATCACCAAATAAAAATTATTTGAGTTAAAAAGTATACTGACCAAAATAAAAAATAAACTATATGGACTTAAGAGAGAAGCATTATTCATAATATCCAAAGACTAGAAACAATCTAAACATATATCAATTTGTGAAGAGTTAAAGAATATGTGATATGTCCATAAAATAGGATACTTACTACTCAGCCATAAAAGGAATACAGTATTCATGTAGCTCATGTAAGTGAACCTAAAAGCATTATGTGAAGTGAAAGAAGCCAGGTCCAAAGACTATATATTATATTATTTCCTTTATATGAACTATTCATAAAATGCAAATCTTAGAGGTGGACAGATTAGTTGCTGCTTGGAGCAAGGGGAAGCAGTCAGAATTCACTACAATGGGAATTGGGGTTCTTGTCTTGGTGATGAATACACTCTAAAATGAGACAGGTTTATTAAAATCATTAAAAGGTTTACTTTAAGTGAATTAGGTTAATAAAGGTGTTAAAATATGGTTATTCATATCAAATATTGACAGGATTTAAACGGATCAAAGGCATTGCATTTTACTTGAAATTAATAATAATTATTATCATGTTACTAATAACAACTGTATGCTTAGCCATTTAAATTATAAGGTATTACTTTAAGTAATGGAAACTCTGTGCAAGATCATAACGCAAAAATGACCTGAAGACAAGAGTAATAGTAAAGCAAAAAGAAAAAAAAAATTCTGTGGCAAAAACAATATATCCATACACTGCAGTGGAGAAAGGCTCCATATAATTAGTCTGGGAGATCCCTAACACACAGGGACAACCATAACCCCTGTGGGAGAATGCAAATCCGCAGCTGTTACAGTAGATTACATAAAATCTGAAGTTTCAAACCAAACATTCGAAAACATACGGAGTAATGGGAAAGTGTGACATGTTTTGGCAAAAGCGATGTCTCTGATGGACTCTAGATGTTGGACATAGTCAACAAAGGCATTAGTTATTATAAATATGCCAAAAGAACTAATGTAGACTATGCTTAAATAATAAAGGAAGGTATTATAATGATGACTATTCAAATAGAAAATGTCAGTTAAACACCTAGAAACATAAAATCACCAAATAAAAATTATTTGAGTTAAAAAGTATACTGACCAAAATAAAAAATAAACTATATGGACTTAAGAGAGAAGCATTATTCATAATATCCAAAGACTAGAAACAATCTAAACATATATCAATTTGTGAAGAGTTAAAGAATATGTGATATGTCCATAAAATAGGATACTTACTACTCAGCCATAAAAGGAATACAGTATTCATGTAGCTCATGTAAGTGAACCTAAAAGCATTATGTGAAGTGAAAGAAGCCAGGTCCAAAGACTATATATTATATTATTTCCTTTATATGAACTATTCATAAAATGCAAATCTTAGAGGTGGACAGATTAGTTGCTGCTTGGAGCAAGGGGAAGCAGTCAGAATTCACTACAATGGGAATTGGGGTTCTTGTCTTGGTGATGAATACACTCTAAAATGAGACAGGTTTATTAAAATCATTAAAAGGTTTACTTTAAGTGAATTAGGTTAATAAAGGTGTTAAAATATGGTTATTCATATCAAATATTGACAGGATTTAAACGGATCAAAGGCATTGCATTTTACTTGAAATTAATAATAATTATTATCATGTTACTAATAACAACTGTATGCTTAGCCTTAATTATACAACATTATATGAGGCTTTTTAAATATAAAATCACATTCTTTATAACTATGAGAGAGAATAACCATCATGATCAAGTAAATTGATGGACTCCAAGAAGAGAAAAAATTGCTAAAGAACTCTTACCCAGGTAGCTTGACGCCTAAGTTCAAGGACTCAATCAATGCTTTCTGTAGTTTGCTAGTTGTTTTTGCATGTGTGTGTGTGTGTGCACATGCACAGTCATAAGACAGTAATGAGACATGACCTAGATTAATACTAGGCAGATTACATTCAACAGAATGTAATGCTGTAGATAACATTTTAAGACTTCTGTAATTATTGGATAATATATTTATATAAATATGTGTAAAATCACTGTGAAATTTATTAATTCCTTAGGGATTGAAGTTTTAGTAACTCTTTACATTGCTAAATGGTATTTTAGTTTCAGTCTCAAATTTTTCAAGAACATAAGTGAAAACTTAGTCTTTTGACAAACTAACCACTCAAGAATACTAGCAGCATTTTTCTTAGACTTCATACTAAATCATATGTTTTAAAGAAATGGCTACAAATAAAACCCAGTGTTTTAACATGATAATAGAGATTTCAAAATAAGATAAAATCTGATGCATTGTTGTTGCAGTTTTAATAATGTGAAACTGTAGTTTATACTCTAAAACTTATAACCTTAGAAACCATTATATAAACCATATGAGCCATTCTAAGCTTAATTTTAGTAACACAGTCACATCAATTACATAAAATATAGTTTCTTTCCTTTGTTTAGCACGTGAAAAATTTACCACTGATTTTCTGACTTTAAATAAATTCAGAAGCATTATTCTTATTACCCATTTGAAGAAGTATTTTGCTGACATAAAGACAAAATATTTATAAGCAGTGGGTCTTCGCATCATAAGACTTTATATCAGTGATTATCCAGAATTAGTTTAAAAAAAAAGGAATGGTTAACGGAAAATCTTACCACGCCAATGGAAAAGTAATTATTGATGATACTGTAAGGCACTGGGTCTCCCTTCTCATCTTTGTCATTAGGTATGACTTCAAACTTCCACCTGTCCAACATGATTTCTGTGCTGTTTTCAATGTCTTTTAAGATTTTCATCAAATTCTCACCTTCATAACCTAAGGAAGATAATTGAAAATGTAACCAAATAATAAAAGCTATTACTTCTGTGTAATTAAGTGTGTGAATATTTGTATCATTCTAAAGTTGAATAATACAGTTTAAAGAAAATCAAATGCAAATTGAAGAATTAATAATAATCTTATTATACTTATACCAATATTTTATCTTTAATGTGCAACTCATGTTTTGCTTCTGTGGTACAAATTTTCAGTATAGCCACTGCATAACAATCACAAAACTTTTTATCAATGTATTCAAAATGGAATTAATGATCTGCTTTAATATCATCCTCTTGTGAATTCTCCCTCCAAAAGATAATACCCTTAAACCATTTGCTAAAATAAAGAGCCTTGCTGCTATGTTAAACGTGTCCCTTGCTTCTACTCCCTCTCCAGGCTTTATATTTGATAACACTTCTTCCCAGAAATTAGCCTCCCAAATACATTCCATCCAGTACCACAGCACACAGTTCTCAAAAGTAGCTGTATCATAAAACTAGAATACAGGACTATAGTTATTTGCATCTTTCTCCCCAGAAGTTCCTTTTACCAGGCGTACCTTCCAGTAAATGCTCAATAAATCCATTGTTAAATAATCCTACTATAGCTAGTCACCACAGCCCAAAAGTAATTGCTTAATATTGTGTGTGTGTGTGTGTGTGTGTGTGTGTGTGTGTGGCATACTCAGTCATGTCCGACTCTTTGTGACCCCATGGACTATAGTCCAGCAGTCTCCTCTGTCCATGAAATTTTCTGGGCAAGAATACTAGAGTGGGCTGCCATTTCCTTTCCAGGGATCTTCCAAACCTAGGGATCAAACTCCTGTCTCCTGTGTTGCCTGCATTGTCAGTCAGATTCTTACCAGCTGATCCATCAGAAAAGCCCATATTTTCTCTTGAATGTGCCTTTAGGTATGTAACATTATAGCTAATTAGGACTGTAGTAATTCGATCCTTAATCTAATTATGGTTGTCTTATTTACTGAAGTGTTTGCTTTTAATAGTTTCTTCCTCCATAAAAACTTAGCTTTGGTGTGAGAATTAAGTAAGGAAGAAATAGTAAAGACATTAGAGGTCTCAATATATGAGGCAAAAGGATAGAAAGTTGCCACCAATAATACTGATGATGACATTAGGATTTCAAATGTTAAGTAATATCTCTCTCTCTAACTTTATAGACGCATACTCTTGAAAAGATATTTTGAATTGGAACAACATTTTCACAGATTTTTTCCTGTGTCAACTTTGGTTTATATTTTAATAATTCATCCACTGAACAAGTAAATGCCAGAGGCTATGCGTCCTCGTTAGAGGTGTTAGCACTCAAAAGAGTAGAAACAGTAATTGGATTAAAAGACAAAAGAACAGGCAGCATAATCTGCCAACATACTCTAAAGACAAATAAATCACATTTATAGTATGTTTGCTGAGTTAACTGTTAGAGGATCAAGGCAGCCAGAAATTAGGAGTATTTGAACCTCCATATCTTCTTGCCTTACACAAGTCTAAAAACTAATTATGCATTATTCAAAACAGATAGCAATGTGTACAATAAATAATGTGTATACAAATATAACTATTAAAATCATTGAATATCATTTCTATAGATGCCATCTCATATTTTATACCATAATTCAAAATTTATGAGTATATATAATAGGCATATAATTGTGCTCAATGATAAAACACTGCATTGTTTATACTACAAGACTGTAATAATTAAGTGTACTTGTTTTTCAGATGCTTCTTAATTGTTTCACTCTCATTCTCAGTATTTATTTCCTTTATAAATTTCTTTTAAAGGCCCCAACTAAATTATATACATACAGTTTTTCTATAAAATTGAAGAAAAGCAGTTATATATATATATATATTCACCTATTTTCCAAATTCTACTTTTGTTTGAAAATAAGTTTGATGACTTCAGATATAAATGAATTCATACATATTAGGATAACATTGTATAATGTATAAAGATATAGTATATTATATGTCACATGCATTATACATACACACATCAGAAATATGAGTAAATGATGGTGCTTTAGAGAGACACTCATATTATCCTCAACTACAGCTAATGTAAACAGAAGCATTCTCCAACAAAACAATGGGAAAATGCAGGAATGGAAACTGACTAGGAGAGAACACCATAGAATTGAATTTAATGAAAAGTGTTAATGCAGTGAGATTAAGTAGATCAATCAACTGAAATTCTTTAGCATTGGACATGTTCTCAAACTTTTTATGATGAAGTATGAAAAAGGTTGGTTTCAATCAGTCTTCTAGCCAAGCAAAAATGGAAGGAGAAAAGCAATATATCTATTCTGAAAATCATGGAGTTCAGTACTGATTCACGAAGGTGAAAAATTCCAAATTGTAGTTCCCCAATTAACAAATATCTGTGCCCTATGTGTTTACATTTATTTGTATTCGAGCTTGTTAAATAATGATTCATAACTATGAACAGGATTCGAAAACTCAGTAAGATTATATATTTTTTTAAAAATAAACTTACTAACAAGCAAACAAAAGCTTTCTGCAGAAAAGAATGATGCTACTTTCCTTTCATTATTTTGATGTAAAGCCTATAATCATTCTATTCTAAGAAAGCAAATGAAAACATAATTAGTATTTATCTTCCATTTAATGATATGATGTTATCATAATGGCTGAATCTATTAAAAGTCATAGATATTTTTACAAATTTAAAATAACATGAAGAAAAGTAGTAACACATATTTGTAAGAGTGTGTTCCATCTAAAACTCTCTTACCCCCTTACTCTTCACAAAATAACATTTTTCTTGCAGTAATCTTCAGAATTTTGTTTGAGAGATTAATTATAGGAAAAATTGCAAACAAAACGTAAGTTAAGTACCTTTTCAAATGTCCTAAGAAATCCAACATTTGTACAGTGCTACATTTTCCAAAATATGCCAATATGCTCATAAACATTCAGCTTCGGGTCAATAGATTCAGAGGAATTAAGTGAACCAAGTGATTATTAGTTGAATAAAGTAATTTCGCTCCCAAATGTTAATAATAATTAGCATAATGACAGGAAGGACTCAGCACAAATACTAGACAAATAACTTGATAGTTGGGGTATAGGATACTAGTATTTTACACAAGGCAAAAGCTAGTATTTTCTTCAAGTTCTGATCAAGAATTTAAAGTGCACAATTATTAAGCAATTCACTCAAAATGAGACACCTGAGAAGAAATAATCCGACATTAGATCATGTGTTTGTATTAATCAATCTAGCAAATGACACCTCCATTTTCCCACTTGCTCACCTTGAACATCTTGCTGTGTCTGCTTGATAACCCACTTTCACCTAAGCCCCTATCGAATCCACGGGCAAACAGTATCAGTCTATCCCTGGAAATGTCAGTGTGTCCAATTACGTTATTAGCATGAACACTGTCCTGGTCTGTTCATCCTCCTAATCCAGTGGAAACCCAAGTTCCGGTGTCTAAAGCTATGCTTCCCCATATCTCCATATTTTCTTAATAGTCTTTTATGTCTCCAAATTAACCTACTTAGAAAATATAAATGTCACTGTGTCACTCTGCTTTTGAAATTCTTTCAAAGTTTCACTGTATGCTTCAATCACATAAAATTTGTACTTAAACCTATGTAATCTGGCTCCTGATTATCTCTCCAGCATGATCTTATTCACTCCCCCTAAGGTCATAACCTATCCACCATCCCAGAGTTATATCTTCTTAGAGTTTTATCAGTCTTCTTAGAGTTGTATCAGTCTTCCTTCAGTCTGTCAGTACAGAGATTTCTTGCTTCTTCCTCATATTTTAAACCCAGTTTAAACGTGACTTTCTCAAGGAGGTCTTCTTAACCGTATACCTGAGGAGTTTCCCTCTACTATTCTCTTAAACTAAACTCTGATTCTTTTATACCCGTGACCTTATTTTGTAATTATATACTTCATCATTTGCATACTCAATGAAAATGTAATTCCCCAAAGGTTAAGACCCTTTTATTTATCCTTCACTATTTAGTATCTAGAACAGTGCCAAGACATACTAGACACTCACAAAGAGTTCATCATCAATATACACTCTGACATATGATATAATCTAAGTGTCTCTGAGCACTGATAATAATACTTTTAAAACTTTTTTATAAGGAAACAGTTAAGAGGATACCCTGAATGGAACTTCTATATCCATTTTGAGATTTAAGTCATTTACAAGCTCGGAAACAAATAAAATTATAAATTTTCAAATATCAAAAATAATTTCCAGAGGAATGCATAAGAAGCCACACCCATGATTCTCTTTCCTTTAATTTATACACATATATTTACACTGAAATATATAAGCATCTTATAAGCGATGGTTCATTCTATCTATATATCTATATCTATATCTATAGCATCCATCTATAGATGCTATATGATTTAACTCAGTATTTTTATAATATCCTTTTACTAAGTTATACCCAAATGAAAGCCACAGATATATCATATACTATGTTTTTAACTTGGTTCTGTCACCTACACAAATAAATATATACACCTTAGAGCCCATAAGTTACCCAGGTAGTCGTGGAAAAATTGTTCTCAAATTTTGCTATCAATCAAGTTACATAGGGAGGTTGCTTAAAAAGAACACCAACTGGTCAGTCTCATCCCTAGAGATTCCCATTCAACATATTTAAGGTGAGGTCAGTCCACTACATTTTTAACAAGCTCCCCAAGGGTTTCTGATTCATACTGTCTTAGTAGACACTTTTCAACTTCTCTGACTTTAGATGCTAAAAATATTTTGGATTCAATTCTTGCTTCTTTAGCAAAATATGGTTTTCTTTTCTTTGATATCTTCAAGTAAGTTTAGCCTATTAAAGATACTTCAAATTGTTTTAAGATCTCATCTTGAAATATTCTCTTTTCACTCATCTGTTCCATCTACATTATTTCATTTTGAGCTCCTTCAGTATATCAAGTGCTTTCCTATCTCTGGGGCTTTGAATTTGATGTTCTCTCTGTCTATCATGTTCACCCCAAGTTGTACATGACTCTGTCATTATCTACCTACAAAGGTTCTGCCTATGTTATCTCATCAATTCCTAGATGGGTCATTCATTATGTTGATTCAAGGTTAAGAAACTTTTATTTATCCTTCACTATTTAGTATCTAGAACAGTGCCAAGACATACTAGACACTCACAAAGAGTTCATCATCAATATACACTCTGACATATGATATAATCTAAGTGTCTCTGAGCACTGATAATAATACTTTTAAAACTTTTTTATAAGGAAACAGTTAAGAGGATACCCTGAATGGAACTTCTATATCCATTTTGAGATTTAAGTCATTTACAAGCTCGGAAACAAATAAAATTATAAATTTTCAAATATCAAAAATAATTTCCAGAGGAATGCATAAGAAGCCACACCCATGATTCTCTTTCCTTTAATTTATACACATATATTTACACTGAAATATATAAGCATCTTATAAGCGATGGTTCATTCTATCTATATATCTATATCTATATCTATAGCATCCATCTATAGATGCTATATGATTTAACTCAGTATTTTTATAATATCCTTTTACTAAGTTATACCCAAATGAAAGCCACAGATATATCATATACTATGTTTTTAACTTGGTTCTGTCACCTACACAAATAAATATATACACCTTAGAGCCCATAAGTTACCCAGGTAGTCGTGGAAAAATTGTTCTCAAATTTTGCTATCAATCAAGTTACATAGGGAGGTTGCTTAAAAAGAACACCAACTGGTCAGTCTCATCCCTAGAGATTCCCATTCAACATATTTAAGGTGAGGTCAGTCCACTACATTTTTAACAAGCTCCCCAAGGGTTTCTGATTCATACTGTCTTAGTAGACACTTTTCAACTTCTCTGACTTTAGATGCTAAAAATATTTTGGATTCAATTCTTGCTTCTTTAGCAAAATATGGTTTTCTTTTCTTTGATATCTTCAAGTAAGTTTAGCCTATTAAAGATACTTCAAATTGTTTTAAGATCTCATCTTGAAATATTCTCTTTTCACTCATCTGTTCCATCTACATTATTTCATTTTGAGCTCCTTCAGTATATCAAGTGCTTTCCTATCTCTGGGGCTTTGAATTTGATGTTCTCTCTGTCTATCATGTTCACCCCAAGTTGTACATGACTCTGTCATTATCTACCTACAAAGGTTCTGCCTATGTTATCTCATCAATTCCTAGATGGGTCATTCATTATGTTGATTATTATACCTGTCAGTAGGAAGTCTTACAATTTTCATACGACTTCAGCTTCCACTAGAACTTAAGGCCCCTTTAAAATCCGATCTTATTCTCTTACTGTTCATAACCCTCTATCCCAAGTGCAGAAAATATCACCTAGTGGGAAATGGGTCTTAGAAAATGTGTTACCTCTTGTACTCATTGCTGAACAAATTTAGCTTTTCAGCATTATTTTTCCTTTGGGATTCTTTCCCACAACTCAGAGATTAAAAATCTGAACATTATTTTAGATTTAATTCATGCTTATCTCACTTGTTTTACTGGAAACCCCGAAACCAGAGACGGTTAGAGGCTTGCCCATTTATCATTAGCATGCACAGTCTAACTCTTGGCCCCCATTTGTTTCTATACACCAGACTACTGTTCAAAATTATATTACATATCTGATAGTAATTACATCTGCTGAAATCATATGATGACTGTTGTACAGTGAAGAAATTCTACATTGAGTTTTTGGAAGAGGGTGCTCTGTACTATATTTCTGCTTTTTAAGATTTTTTCTTCATTTGTCTTATCTATTTACCTCCTCCCCATCGCAGGCATCTTGCTAGGTCATTGCCGGTCCCAAGAGGTAGAATAGCCACCGGAGGATGTTTGACTACATTAGCCTTTTCTGTAGAATTGAAAAAGTAAGAGAAAATAAATTTCTGATTCATACTGTCTTAGTAGACACTTTTCAACTTCTCTGACTTTAGATGCTAAAAATATTTTGGATTCAATTCTTGCTTCTTTAGCAAAATATGGTTTTCTTTTCTTTGATATCTTCAAGTAAGTTTAGCCTATTAAAGATACTTCAAATTGTTTTAAGATCTCATCTTGAAATATTCTCTTTTCACTCATCTGTTCCATCTACATTATTTCATTTTGAGCTCCTTCAGTATATCAAGTGCTTTCCTATCTCTGGGGCTTTGAATTTGATGTTCTCTCTGTCTATCATGTTCACCCCAAGTTGTACATGACTCTGTCATTATCTACCTACAAAGGTTCTGCCTATGTTATCTCATCAATTCCTAGATGGGTCATTCATTATGTTGATTATTATACCTGTCAGTAGGAAGTCTTACAATTTTCATACGACTTCAGCTTCCACTAGAACTTAAGGCCCCTTTAAAATCCGATCTTATTCTCTTACTGTTCATAACCCTCTATCCCAAGTGCAGAAAATATCACCTAGTGGGAAATGGGTCTTAGAAAATGTGTTACCTCTTGTACTCATTGCTGAACAAATTTAGCTTTTCAGCATTATTTTTCCTTTGGGATTCTTTCCCACAACTCAGAGATTAAAAATCTGAACATTATTTTAGATTTAATTCATGCTTATCTCACTTGTTTTACTGGAAACCCCGAAACCAGAGAGGGTTAGAGGCTTGCCCATTTATCATTAGCATGCACAGTCTAACTCTTGGCCCCCATTTGTTTCTATACACCAGACTACTGTTCAAAATTATATTACATATCTGATAGTAATTACATCTGCTGAAATCATATGATGACTGTTGTACAGTGAAGAAATTCTACATTGAGTTTTTGGAAGAGGGTGCTCTGTACTATATTTCTGCTTTTTAAGATTTTTTCTTCATTTGTCTTATCTATTTACCTCCTCCCCATCGCAGGCATCTTGCTAGGTCATTGCCGGTCCCAAGAGGTAGAATAGCCACCGGAGGATGTTTGACTACATTAGCCTTTTCTGTAGAATTGAAAAATTAAGAGAAAATAAATTTTTAATCACTGATTGAACAATAATAATAAAACACAGCCTAGCATGGAAGGCATTCTATATTTTATAGATATATATACAATTATAAATTAAGATTAATTTATATGTATTTGCACCAATTTAAGAAACAAGTAAATACCACAATTCACAGAGTGATAGGAATTTCCAAGGCTTATATGTGAGGAAAAACTTTTAAATATGTTAACATAGTTAAAAATTTTAGCGAGTTTGACTAAACACCATTGAAATTCTCAAGCTGCAGGTATACACAACATAGGAATACTTCTACAAGGACATCACCTGAGTGAAGAAATCGGTTCCTTTATAAAGTCGTTTTGCAACATCAACTTGAGCTAATTTACTTTAGGAAGAAAACATTTTGAAAACAGTGGAATTCTAAAAGTTAGTGAAGTGCTAACAATGGTTATGTGGCTTTGTGTCAGAGTCAACAACCAAAGACCTCAGTTTTCTCTGAGATTCAAGTTTACATAACAATGTTTGGCTTCAGTAAGATATATATCACTGAAAACCCACATGCTTTTGTTTGAGGCACTGAACACATCTCACAAACATATACTATTTTTCTTTATTTTTCTCCCTTCTCAGCCCCTCAAAGTAAGCATATGTGGGTAAGAATGGGGAGGAGTAGATTATGTAGGGATGCACTAGAGTACTAGATTTTGGCTTAGATTTCGGGGGCTAATGGAAACCAACAATAGCCTACTATTTTGGAGACTCTTTAATTTTGGCATTTCATGAACTCTGGTTTTCTCCATAAATATATTGACTTAAATATATTGCTGCCATTGTTTACTGGAAGGCCAAAATAAAAGAAAAAAACAATTTTCCCTGTTTTTTCTTTTCAAAATAAATAGGTTACTAAATTAAAGTTGCTAGATGCTTTCCAAATGTCGGTTGAACACATATATTCATTTTGAATTTGAAGTTTTTGAGGATATGAATAAGTAGAATATTCTCAACTGCATTGACTAAATAAAAGGTTGCTTTAATGTGTATAGATAATAAAGATTCTTTTTTTTCTTGATTTTTGTCCACGTTTATTGGTTTTTCATTTATTTATTTTCATCCATCTTTGTTCTTTGGCCTGTGTGGGCCTCCCATTGCAGCAGCCTCTCTCGCTGCAGAGCACCGGCGTTGGGTGCATGCGCTTCAGAGCACTGGCTTGTAATTGGACACATCGGTCCAGCACTCCTCGGCATGTGGGATATTCCCATGCCAGGGATCGAACTGGCACTCCTTGCACTGCAAGGCAGTGTGTCCTTATCCACTGGACCACCAGGAAGCCCAGTAAAGCTTCTTTTGAATCAAGTCTTTCCTTTCTTTATGAAAGGGACTACTTTTAACAAAGAACTGATCAATTCAGATCTGGAAGCATCTAAAGGTATGTTATACTAGTTACTTGTAAGCTATTTTGATAGTTAAAATATTGACATACAAACGAATAAGCCGGTAAACAGTGTGTAACATTCCAGTTGTCTAATTGTATCGTTCTGTATTTTGTTTATTTAACACAGATATGGATACATTAAATAAACAGATCAAATACACATAATATAAGGTTTCTACTTTCACCCCAGCCACATTAAATATGTCTTCATTACCTATGCAGTCCAAAATCCACCCCACAGTTCCATCTCCACCACAGGCTAACACTCTGAAATCAGGAACATCACGGAAAAAGTTTAACCTGAAAAATAAGCATGTTATGGCACATGATTGATATTTCAGAATTAGAGTACTAGATTTGGCTTAGATTTCGGGGCTAATGGAAACCAACAATAGCCTACTATTTTGGAGACTCTTTAATTTTGGCATTTCATGAACTCTGGTTTTCTCCATAAATATATTGACTTAAATATATTGCTGCCATTGTTTACTGGAAGGCCAAAATAAAAGAAAAAAACAATTTTCCCTGTTTTTTCTTTTCAAAATAAATAGGTTACTAAATTAAAGTTGCTAGATGCTTTCCAAATGTCGGTTGAACACATATATTCATTTTGAATTTGAAGTTTTTGAGGATATGAATAAGTAGAATATTCTCAACTGCATTGACTAAATAAAAGGTTGCTTTAATGTGTATAGATAATAAAGATTCTTTTTTTTCTTGATTTTTGTCCACGTTTATTGGTTTTTCATTTATTTATTTTCATCCATCTTTGTTCTTTGGCCTGTGTGGGCCTCCCATTGCAGCAGCCTCTCTCGCTGCAGAGCACCGGCGTTGGGTGCATGCGCTTCAGAGCACTGGCTTGTAATTGGACACATCGGTCCAGCACTCCTCGGCATGTGGGATATTCCCATGCCAGGGATCGAACTGGCACTCCTTGCACTGCAAGGCAGTGTGTCCTTATCCACTGGACCACCAGGAAGCCCAGTAAAGCTTCTTTTGAATCAAGTCTTTCCTTTCTTTATGAAAGGGACTACTTTTAACAAAGAACTGATCAATTCAGATCTGGAAGCATCTAAAGGTATGTTATACTAGTTACTTGTAAGCTATTTTGATAGTTAAAATATTGACATACAAACGAATAAGCCGGTAAACAGTGTGTAACATTCCAGTTGTCTAATTGTATCGTTCTGTATTTTGTTTATTTAACACAGATATGGATACATTAAATAAACAGATCAAATACACATAATATAAGGTTTCTACTTTCACCCCAGCCACATTAAATATGTCTTCATTACCTATGCAGTCCAAAATCCACCCCACAGTTCCATCTCCACCACAGGCTAACACTCTGAAATCAGGAACATCACGGAAAAAGTTTAACCTGAAAAATAAGCATGTTATGGCACATGATTGATATTTCAGAATTAGAATATTTTTAGTTTTCTATCTTTAGTATTTCATCTAATAAAAGATTTTGGTTTGTTCAAAAATAGTAAGTGCCTATATACAGTGAAATTCTAACATACAAGTATGAACACAGCCTAATTTAAATTTCATCATTACATGTTCTATATTTTTCTTTTATCATCTCTAAAGTTAAAAAATAAAATGAATAAATTATAATAATTTTTATTGAGATATGATCCTATGTGTGATATGCAGTTAACCTAATCTGCAGTGACATATACAACTTTCATTTATTCATTTTTATTGGTCAACAATTCTCTTTTGAATAATTATATAAATATGACTAATGTTGTGACTAGTACTGGGAGAAACTGATCAGGCTGCCTATGCATTTTTCTGTTGTTTTTAAATTTTGGCCTCTTTTATTGGTTTTTTATTTATTTCTTTTCATCCATCTTTATTTATCGGCCTGTATGGGCCTCTTATTGCAGTGGCCTCTCTTGGTGCAGAGCAGCAGCTCTGGGCGCAGGCACTCCGAAGAGCACTAGCATGGCATAATTGGACACACTGGCCCAGTCGCTTAGCGGCACGTGGGATCTTTCCGGGCCAGAGATCTAACCTGTGCCCCTTACATTGCAAGTCGGACTCTTTATCCACTGGACCACCAAGGAAGCCCTGGCTATGGGTTTTTAGTCAACTGTTTTCAGTGTTTCCTGAGGACTCTAAATCAGCAATAGAAGCCAGGCGTCCTCCTTCCAACTTGACAAGATAATGCCAATGGCTGTGTACAGAAGTTGTAGCAATGCATGCACTCACTAGGAATAAGGGGAAGAGTGTGCTGAGGCCCTCTGCTCTAATACTTGTAATGTCATACTTCTTAATTTAATGTGTTTCCTCATTTGTGAAATGTCTTTTAAGATCTTTATTTCTTCTTTCTTGTTAATTTGTAAAAATTTTTACGTGTTCTTGATCTTAATCCTTTGAGAGATTTTCATTTGTTTGGTTTGCTTTTTTTGCAAATACTTCCTACAGGATGAAAGTGTCTTCTTTTTATTATTATTTTTTACTTTCATGAATGTGTATTTTAACAAATAACATTTTAGTTTCAATGTATTGAAACGTATCCATCTTTTGATAAATAGCTAGCACTTTAGCCTATTTTGTGTGAGAAAAAAGTTGTTTCCATAGTGGTCAAAAGAGAATGCACATTTACTCTCTTCAAATTTCAGTTTTACTTTTGACATAGAAATTTTCCATGGTGATGTGAGGGGATGGTGTGAGGTATAAGCAGAGATAAGAATATATAATACACATAAACTATTCATAGGGTTCTAGAGTGGTTTTGTCAAGCAGGGTTCCATTTCTTCCTTTTCCTCCTGCACTGCCTTCTTTCCACCCTCCCTTTTTCTCTTTCACCATTTCTTCCTTCCTAACTCCCTTTCTTCCTTCCTTTTGGCTATTGTGCAACAATTTCCATCTTTAAATCATCTCTTCATGTTTTGGAGAACCCAACTTTCTATCATGCAGATCCATCACAAATCAAATTTCTGTATTTGGGTACTTTCCTTTTTAGATTCTCTTCTATTTTATTCATGAATGTGTCCATCTCTGCACCAGGAGGACACTCATACAATACTATAGTTTTATATTTAGTCTACATATCATTGAGTATGGCGAATTTTATCTCTTATTTCTCTTTTTCTTTTCTGTATACAAATTAACTGGTAGTAGTCCACAAAAGTAAAAATAAACACAAACACAAACTCGTGATTTTTTTTTAAATTGGAGTTACACGAAGCCTATGTATGTTATTGCTTATTTCCTCATTCATAAATGTAGGGTTTTTAAATTTACTCTTCAACATCCTCAAATTAAAAAAAAATAAATTGCTTGCAGGTCTTTGTCAGATTTATTCTGCATTGGTTTGTAGTTTGTATTGGTATTTTAAAATTTTTAACTGTGTATTAAAATCTGTGTTTTTGTTGCTGGGATGTAAAAACATGTTTGACTTTCCTGTAATGACCTATCAGAGTTTCACCAATAGTTTATTGGTAAAGAATCTGCCTGCAATGTCACAGGAGATGCAAGAGACAAGGATTCAGTCTCTGAGTCCAGGAAGTGAAATATTAATTAGTTTTTTTTAAAAGGGCAAACTTTCATGAATGTGTATTTTAACAAATAACATTTTAGTTTCAATGTATTGAAACGTATCCATCTTTTGATAAATAGCTAGCACTTTAGCCTATTTTGTGTGAGAAAAAGTTGTTTCCATAGTGGTCAAAGAGAATGCACATTTACTCTCTTCAAATTTCAGTTTTACTTTTGACATAGAAATTTTCCATGGTGATGTGAGGGGATGGTGTGAGGTATAAGCAGAGATAAGAATATATAATACACATAAACTATTCATAGGGTTCTAGAGTGGTTTTGTCAAGCAGGGTTCCATTTCTTCCTTTTCCTCCTGCACTGCCTTCTTTCCACCCTCCCTTTTCTCTTTCACCATTTCTTCCTTCCTAACTCCCTTTCTTCCTTCCTTTTGGCTATTGTGCAACAATTTCCATCTTTAAATCATCTCTTCATGTTTTGGAGAACCCAACTTTCTATCATGCAGATCCATCACAAATCAAATTTCTGTATTTGGGTACTTTCCTTTTTAGATTCTCTTCTATTTTATTCATGAATGTGTCCATCTCTGCACCAGGAGGACACTCATACAATACTATAGTTTTATATTTAGTCTACATATCATTGAGTATGGCGAATTTTATCTCTTATTTCTCTTTTTCTTTTCTGTATACAAATTAACTGGTAGTAGTCCACAAAAGTAAAAATAAACACAAACACAAACTCGTGATTTTTTTTTAAATTGGAGTTACACGAAGCCTATGTATGTTATTGCTTATTTCCTCATTCATAAATGTAGGGTTTTTAAATTTACTCTTCAACATCCTCAAATTAAAAAAAAATAAATTGCTTGCAGGTCTTTGTCAGATTTATTCTGCATTGGTTTGTAGTTTGTATTGGTATTTTAAAATTTTTAACTGTGTATTAAAATCTGTGTTTTTGTTGCTGGGATGTAAAAACATGTTTGACTTTCCTGTAATGACCTATCAGAGTTTCACCAATAGTTTATTGGTAAAGAATCTGCCTGCAATGTCACAGGAGATGCAAGAGACAAGGATTCAGTCTCTGAGTCAGGAAGATCCCCTGGAGGAGAAAATGGCAACTATTCCAGTATTCGTGCCAGGGAAAACATTGGAGTCCATAGGGTCACAAAGAGTTGGAAATGACTGAGTGACTAAGCACACACACTGGTTTTATAAACAACCACATAACTCCTCATTTTTTCTCTTTCCTATATTTTATTTGTAGACTCATTTGGATTTCTATGTAAATAACTGTATCATATGCTAATAACAATGGTACTATTATTGAGCATCAATCCTTATAATTGATATTTCTCCCCCGTCTTATTGTGCCAGTTATGGATGGCTTCACTATTTTGTCCAAGTAGATTTATTAATAGATAAGATCCATGTCTTGTTCCTGAACTTAAATGGAATACTTCCAGAATATCTTCACTTAGGATGATGCTTGTTGTAGGGATTTTCTTCTTTTCTAAGTGACTCCTTGTACAAGGTTAATAAAATTTCCTTCAATTCTTTTTATATAGAAGGAATTTTTATCACAAATCAGTGTTAATATTCTCTGCAACTTGTGGAATACTGATATGATTCACTTAATTAGTAATATGGGAATATACATTTACACATGTATGCATTACTAAACCACTAAACAATTGTTATAATAGCTTCCATTGTCCCAAATTGGACAATGTTTATTAATATTTTTACAAAAAATTGGGTTTTGTTTGTGAACATTTTGTTTACAAATTTTTCAACTATATTCATGGACACAACAGATTTACTATCTTTGTTTTCATACCACCTCTGTCTAATTTTTTAATCAAAATTATTCTGTCTCATATAATGATTTGCACAATATGTCCTTATTTTCATTTTTTGGAGTTCAATATATTAAAACTGATAGCACTTGCATAGTAACTACGCAATTTGTGTTGAGTTACTGAATTCTTCTTTATAAATTAAGACTTTTAGATAATTGTTTCAATTCCTTTTAATAATTATTAAAAAAGATTATGGTGTCTAATTCTTCCTAAATCATTTTTTATGAATTATATTTCTGGATTAATTCATCTGTCTCCTAAGTTTTCAAAGACCTTGCCATTTAAGCCTAGGATAGCTTTTCAAAATGTGCTAGTAGCTGTTAAGTTTACCATAGTGCTTTCTCGTGAAAGCCTAACCACCTATATGACTCACCATAGCTCTTCTACTTTATGATATTTCATCTGTTATTCCTTCTTGTTTTATTTTAAAATAGTCATCTTTGGTTCTTCAGCAGAATCCTACCCCCAAACATAAACCCATGTGACTGTCTGATCAGCTTACTCTCTGTAAACTGATTGCTAGATGGATTGAAAACTTGATCTATCTTAACTTCTTAATCCACTCCATCCAAGCTGTTTTCCCTAGAGATTCATTCATTCTTTATATCATTCATTCCTTGAATAGTAGCCTTGGATAACTATTTAATCAGTTTCAATTATCTTTAAAATTGAACGAAGACAACCTGTTTTGATTGTTTCAAGGAATAAAGTGTGTGTGTAAATTTTATTTTTCTATCTAGCGGTTATTATTAATTTAATAATTTTCTCTTTATGAAAAGTAGTAAATACATTAGTAAATATATAGGTCAGTTGGCCCCTCCTATATTTTACCCTTCTCTGCCCAGAGTGTTCTGGCAAAATAGCCAGATAGAGAATTTTCTAGAAGCAAAGCTGGATAGACAGTGATGAGAGTTCTCCTACTTCTAAGCTGAAACTATTGCAAGACCTATTTATGGCACTGGGGACAGAAGTGGAGAGGAAAACAGCTCTGACTGAGAACAAAGAAATGCAAGAGACTTGGCAAGAGTCAGAATGCAGGGCTTTATGTGACAATTGGCTTTTCATCCATTAAGCTGCAAAAACCAGATGTGAGGCTCGCACTTCATAAATCATACTAAGGATGGGGAAGGTGAGGGAATGACCAGTGTTTGAAAAGATTCCTCTTTGTGGATACTTTGGTACTGTAGACTATACATTTCAGTGCCAACATTTCACTTGAAGAAATAGTAGATACAGGCATTTTGCAATGAAATAATCATGTATGTGTCGAGAATTTATTTCTACCATCTTACAGAGACTTTTTTTAAACTAAAATAATTTTAAAGCAGGTGAATGATTGTTGAGTTTTTAGTGTTCATCATTATAACACTAGTTTTCTTAGAGATTTCTTATTTATCCCTGATAACTAAAATGAACAAGATCCTATGAACCCCTTACACTTTAAAAGGATGTGGGTAGTAAGATTACAATGCTAAATTCCATTAAAAGCAGGTGAAAATATTTCATCTAAGATTCAGCCGTCTACTTTCCATTTTAAGCAAGTGTAAGGATAAAATGAATACAGAAAAATTAGGAAGTTTCCATTTATGCCCAACAATAGTATCTAAAAAGCACTCTAGAAAATTTGCTAAGAGGGCTTCCCCTAGTGGTCCATTGGGTAAGGACACCACCTTGCAGTCAAAGGGGCGCCGGTTCGAGCCCTGGCCTGGGAAGATCCCACGTGCCGCGGAGCGGCTGGACCGATGTGTCCAATTACCGAGTCGGAGCTCTGGAGCGCATGAGCCCAGAGCCAGTGCTCTGCAACAACAGAGGCCACGGCAATGGGAGGCCCACAGGAGCCAAAGAACGAAGACGAATGAAAATGGAGAAATGAAAGACCAATAGAAGTGACCCGCCCACTCCCCTCCCTCCCCAACCCGACCCCCGCCCAAAGTAAATAAATAAATAAATCTTTAAAAAGAAAAGAAAAGAAAAGAAAATTTGCTAAGACAGGAGAAATACTGCAGCACTGATTCCATAAACTTGGAAAGTGTCTTACAACCAGATTTCATAAATGACAATATGTAGGAATTTCTTTTTATCCCAATCTCACACTTTATTACTAAAAGCAAATCAGTGATACTGCCATTTATATATAATTTTGATGTATCAGACTGTTTTGACAGCTTCACAATTGTCATACTAAAAGCAGGCGATTTTTTTGATCTGTGATGTTACTGTTCTTTTTGAAACTTTTTTTTTTGATCTAAAAAGCCAGTTCTTAATACCTTCCATCTATCTTCTTGATATCCAGAATGAATCTATACATACTTTGTGTCATTGGTATTATCACTGATACCACAGTCAATTTGAAAAACACACCTATGCATGAAGCAATTATGTTCTCCAAAGTTTTTTATATATTAATATAAAAAATAAGGGGATAAATGTCTTCTTTTCTTGTCGATGTGATAGTGTCAACTTCAAAGTGGTGACTCATCAACTGTAACGTAACTTCCTCACCATTTCAGCGTAACTATAGCCATTTTCTTACTCAATTTTAAAGCAGGTGAATGATTGTTGAGTTTTAGTGTTCATCATTAAAACACTAGTTTTCTTAGAGATTTCTTATTTATCCCTGATAACTAAAATGAACAAGATCCTATGAACCCCTTACACTTTAAAAGGATGTGGGTAGTAAGATTACAATGCTAAATTCCATTAAAAGCAGGTGAAAATATTTCATCTAAGATTCAGCCGTCTACTTTCCATTTTAAGCAAGTGTAAGGATAAAATGAATACAGAAAAATTAGGAAGTTTCCATTTATGCCCAACAATAGTATCTAAAAAGCACTCTAGAAAATTTGCTAAGAGGGCTTCCCCTAGTGGTCCATTGGGTAAGGACACCACCTTGCAGTCAAAGGGGCGCCGGTTCGAGCCCTGGCCTGGGAAGATCCCACGTGCCGCGGAGCGGCTGGACCGATGTGTCCAATTACCGAGTCGGAGCTCTGGAGCGCATGAGCCCAGAGCCAGTGCTCTGCAACAACAGAGGCCACGGCAATGGGAGGCCCACAGGAGCCAAAGAACGAAGACGAATGAAAATGGAGAAATGAAAGACCAATAGAAGTGACCCGCCCACTCCCCTCCCTCCCCAACCCGACCCCCGCCCAAAGTAAATAAATAAATAAATCTTTAAAAAGAAAAGAAAAGAAAAGAAAATTTGCTAAGACAGGAGAAATACTGCAGCACTGATTCCATAAACTTGGAAAGTGTCTTACAACCAGATTTCATAAATGACAATATGTAGGAATTTCTTTTTATCCCAATCTCACACTTTATTACTAAAAGCAAATCAGTGATACTGCCATTTATATATAATTTTGATGTATCAGACTGTTTTGACAGCTTCACAATTGTCATACTAAAAGCAGGCGATTTTTTTGATCTGTGATGTTACTGTTCTTTTTGAAACTTTTTTTTTTTTTGATCTAAAAAGCCAGTTCTTAATACCTTCCATCTATCTTCTTGATATCCAGAATGAATCTATACATACTTTGTGTCATTGGTATTATCACTGATACCACAGTCAATTTGAAAAACACACCTATGCATGAAGCAATTATGTTCTCCAAAGTTTTTTATATATTAATATAAAAAATAAGGGGATAAATGTCTTCTTTTCTTGTCGATGTGATAGTGTCAACTTCAAAGTGGTGACTCATCAACTGTAACGTAACTTCCTCACCATTTCAGCTTAAAGTACAACTAACTATAGCCATGGCCTCTGATCTCATATCTTATGCACTCAATTTTACCAAAAAATTATAAAGTTTAGGCAAACTAGGAAGTAACCCATGTCAACAAATTTAGCTAATCTTTTGAGAATATTTTATGAAAGATGAACTTACACTGCTTTGGGGGGCATTTAATGCAGACAAATTGGATAGTTATAACCAACTTGCAGAGTATTCAAGAAAATATATATGTATATCTCATGAAAAAGAATGAAATCATGCCATTGGCAGCAGCCAAGACCCAGTGATCATCATAATGAGTGAAGTAAGTCAGACAGAGAAAGATGAATATCATAAGATATCACTTATATGTAAAACCTAAAAAAGTGATACAAATGAACTCATTTACAAAGCAGAAACAGATTGACAGACTTAGAAAACAAACTTATGGTTACCAAAGGCAGAAGGTGGTGAGTGGGATAAATTAGGAGTTTGGAAATAATATATACACTACTGTATATAAAAGAGACAAACAACAAGGCCCTACTGTATAGCACAGGGAACTATACCCAATATTATATACTAGCCTATATGGGAAAATACTCTGAAAAGAATAGATAGATGTATATATATATTTGAATCACTTTGCTGCATACCTAAAACTAACACAATACTATAAATCAGTATACTCCAATATAAAATCATGTTTAAAAAGTGCTGGAGGGAGTGTGCAGAAAAGGGAACCCTCCTACACTGTGGCGATGGGAGCTGTTGCACCCATTTAGAAAACAGTCTGAGGTACCTCAAAAAACTAAAAATATAATTTCCACATGATCCAGCAATCCGCACTCCTGGACATATACCAAGACAGAACTATAATTCAATAAGATACATGCACCCCTATATTCATGGCAGAACTATTCAAAATAGCCAAGACATGGAAACAACCTAAATGTCCACCAGCAGGTGAAAGAGCAAAGAAGATGTGCTACATATATACAATGGAATATTACTCTACCCTAAAAAGAATGAAGCAATGTCATTTGCAGCAACATGGATGTACCAAGAGACTTTCATACAACCTGAAGTCAGTATAGAAGACAAAGACAAATATCATGATATCAACTTTATGTAGAGTCTAAATTATGACACAAATGAACCTATGTACAAAACAGAAATGGGTTCAGAGAAACAGAGAACAGACTTATGGTTTCCAAGGGGGAGGTAGAGGAATAAACTGGCAATTTGGGATTAGCTAATGCAAATATAATGTAATCACTTTGCTGTACACAAGAAAGTAATACAAAATTATAAATTGAATATACTTCAGTATGAATTTTTTTGAAAAAGGATTGTGTTGGAGTGCAACAGACTTGGATTTGGTCTTTTATGATACTAAATCCTTGAACAAATCTTTACATTCTCTGGGCATGAGTTTCCTTATCTGCAAATGAATACAATGCTTAACTCATAAGGGGATTGCATGTTGCATATTCCGAAGTCTACAACTGACAAATCACTATTATAACATTAAGGAAGGATACACACATGAAATAAATGAAGTTCTAAGTGTGACCTTCTAGGCAAAAAATGACATCAAAAGAAAAGATTACAGAGAAGTGCCCAGATAAACAAGAGTCAACATTTTAGAGACAGGAGATTTCCTAATATCCAAGGGAGGTAAGATTTTTTAAGATCAGTAAAAACAGCTAAAACTACTTAATACTTAGCAATTTATTAGTGACAATAGTACTCTTAATGGGCAGTAAAGTCAAAACCTGCCCTGAGGAGAAGATGGAGATGTGAAAGACTAGCCTATGTTACCAAAAAAGGCAGCTGTGAAGAGACAGAGCTGAGAATAAGTAACTAGACATCTGCACAGAGAATTTTCAAATTACAAATAAATGTCCTCAATTTTACATGTTGCTCATGATTTTGCAACACTGCGATGCCCTGCATGAGTGTATGTTAACTTGCCTGTGTCGTATCTGACTATTTGAGACCCCATGGACCGTAGCCTGCCAGGCTCCTCTGTCCATGGAATTCTTCAGGCAAGAATACTGTATACATCTTATTGAGGAGGAGATACCTCTCTCGAGAGAGAAACAGGGACGGAAGTCAGGATTCGTGTGAAGATCATTGTGTTCATAAGGGTAGGAGTAATGAAAAAAAGTTGAGACAATTTACTTCCAATGGCCTCTGATTATAAATTAGGATCAGGGATCTATACTGATTTTGTGGAATGTGATGTTTAGAAAAATCTGAAATCCCCCTTAAGAAAAAAATATGCCAAAACATACATACATTTATATGATGTATAAATGTAATATATAAATGCAAAATTAAAAATAAGAAATCACACACTTTGAAAATTTAAGATACCTCACAGATACTATGCCATAAAATCTAGAAGAAAAACATCATAATTCTATTAATTAGCTTGATATAGTTAAAATTGTTTTTATTTGATTAGTTTTTCATATGAAAATATTTGAATAATAATTTTATGAGAAATAGAAAAATATGATCAACTTGTATATTTCTAAAAGTGGATTGACTCTATAGCAAATTACCTTAAACTTTCATGCTTATTGAGTTTTAGAGTTTCACACAGATGAGCAGGGCATAATTTGAAAAAGTTGAGCTGGTGTAGTGATATCCATAGAGACTTCAAAGACTTCATTACCTCAGTGACCTAAGATTTGAGTCTTACTTTTTTTTTCCACGAAGGTCCCTTAGTGTCTGTAGAATCAGTTAAGAGAATGATTGAATAATTTGTGAATGTATGTGTGCATGTGCACATGCATATAACTTGACAATTAAGACTTTCATTGTAATTCATAAGCCTATTAACATGTCTTTGAAAGCAATTATGATTTATGTGCATACCACAACCAATTCAAAGCATACATTTTTATCCCTGTTTCTTCCAAAAAGGCAGCTGTGAAGAGACAGAGCTGAGAATAAGTAACTAGACATCTGCACAGAGAATTTTCAAATTACAAATAAATGTCCTCAATTTTACATGTTGCTCATGATTTTGCAACACTGCGATGCCCTGCATGAGTGTATGTTAACTTGCCTGTGTCGTATCTGACTATTTGAGACCCCATGGACCGTAGCCTGCCAGGCTCCTCTGTCCATGGAATTCTTCAGGCAAGAATACTGTATACATCTTATTGAGGAGGAGATACCTCTCTCTCGAGAGAAACAGGGACGGAAGTCAGGATTCGTGTGAAGATCATTGTGTTCATAAGGGTAGGAGTAATGAAAAAAAGTTGAGACAATTTACTTCCAATGGCCTCTGATTATAAATTAGGATCAGGGATCTATACTGATTTTGTGGAATGTGATGTTTAGAAAAATCTGAAATCCCCCTTAAGAAAAAAATATGCCAAAACATACATACATTTATATGATGTATAAATGTAATATATAAATGCAAAATTAAAAATAAGAAATCACACACTTTGAAAATTTAAGATACCTCACAGATACTATGCCATAAAATCTAGAAGAAAAACATCATAATTCTATTAATTAGCTTGATATAGTTAAAATTGTTTTTATTTGATTAGTTTTTCATATGAAAATATTTGAATAATAATTTTATGAGAAATAGAAAAATATGATCAACTTGTATATTTCTAAAAGTGGATTGACTCTATAGCAAATTACCTTAAACTTTCATGCTTATTGAGTTTTAGAGTTTCACACAGATGAGCAGGGCATAATTTGAAAAAGTTGAGCTGGTGTAGTGATATCCATAGAGACTTCAAAGACTTCATTACCTCAGTGACCTAAGATTTGAGTCTTACTTTTTTTTTCCACGAAGGTCCCTTAGTGTCTGTAGAATCAGTTAAGAGAATGATTGAATAATTTGTGAATGTATGTGTGCATGTGCACATGCATATAACTTGACAATTAAGACTTTCATTGTAATTCATAAGCCTATTAACATGTCTTTGAAAGCAATTATGATTTATGTGCATACCACAACCAATTCAAAGCATACATTTTTATCCCTGTTTCTTACTTTAGTGAAACACATATTTTTGTCATGATGATGGGATTTACCAAAATTTATATTTAAATTATAACCACAAGAACAAATGACTGAATCTTTAGGGCTGAAGTTTTTCACTGAGTCTATGTGACTTCCATGATGACTTACAAGGTAAAGACTTGGCCGGCAATGCGGGAGATCTGGGTTTGATCCCTGGGTTAGGAAGAACCCCTGGAGAAGGGAAGGGCAACCCACTGCAGTATTCTTGCCTGGAGAATTCCACGGAGAGAGGAGCCTGGTGGGCTACCGTCCGTGGGGTCACTGAGAGTCAGACATGATTGAGAGACTTTCACTCACTCGTGATAACATTACCAATAATGTCCAATGTTTACCACTGTGCAGATTAACTTCCAAAAACTTCACTGGGAATTCATAAATTGAATGCACTCAGATCATTACTGCAATAAACTTATTTCCTATGTAAAACATTCTGATTGCTCTGATGCAAAAATGGCATTACTTGATCTTTTAGAAGTTTTTCTTTTGCTTATATAACCAAAAGTTTAATAACTATTATTTTACTTATAAAACAGGAAAGAAAACTTCAAATTAAAAACGAACATTTTTTAATTTAAAAGTTACATTTGATCTAAACTAAAAAATCATGTTTAAAAGTGTATGTGTGGGGCTTCCCTGGTGGTCCAGTGGGTAAGGACACCGCCTTGCAGTGCAAGGGGCGCCGGTTCGATCCCTGGCCTGGGAAGATCCCACGTGCCGCGGAGCGGCTGGACTGATGTGTCCAATTACCGAGCCGGAGCTCTGGAGCGCATGCGGCCAGAGCCGGTGCTCTGCGACAACAGAGGCCACTGTGATGGCAGGCCCACACGGGCCAAAGAACAAAGATGGATGAAACTAGACAAATGAAACACTAATAGAAGTGGCCCGCCCCCCTCCCTCCCTCACCATCCCATCCCCCCCCCCCCCAAAATAAATAAATAAATGTTTTGTTTTGTTTTGTTTTTTAAGTGTATGTGTGTGCTAAGTCACTATATTTGTGTTCAACTCTGTGCAACCTTATGGACTCTAGCCTGCCAGGCTCCTCCATCCAAGGGATTCTCCAGGCAAGAACACTGGGGTGGGTTGCCATGCCCTTCTCCAGGGGATCTTTCCTATCTAAGGATAGAACCTGGGTCACCTGTTTCTCCTGTGCTGCATTCTTTACCACTAGCACCGCATGGCAAGCCCCATATTTAAAACAATGATACACAAAGGGATTTTTTGCAGTTTAAACATCTTGCATTCTATTAAAGGATACCAGCGAAAGCAGAGAACCCATTGTTAATTTGAAGCAGAACATGCATCTTTAGTGTATCCATGTTTATGATTTCCACATGGCCAATGATATCACTAGAGTTCCTATTGTTAATGGTAAAGATTGATAAATATTGCATATAAATTGTGCATTCATTATCAACACATTTTAAAGCATAGATATTTAGGATGCACTTTTTCACTTAACATGCATTTTTTCCCTTTTTAGATAAATTTACTGAAAAGTTTTATTGCAAACTAAAATGCATTATATAAGAATATTTTTAATTGGAGAGGCTCACCACAATATTTATATACAACATGTTTAATTTATAAGAAACCTAGGAAGATTATTCAAGTCTCATTAAACATATTGGCAGGACTGTTCAACTTCTCTTCCTCTCATATATTTCATGTACATCTCACCCATGATTTCTCAGTTCTCCACTGACAATGCTGACTGCTCCGTTTTCACAAGATGAGAGGTACAGGCCACAGCATAATGAACTAGCATACCAAGTACTCCAGTTGGCCAACAAGGTTTTTCAGGGAACATTTAATTTTAATCTTTGAGTTATCTGAACACTGTACTTCAGAAGAAGTTATTGTTTGTATGTGGGAAAGGTTGGGAAGAGAAAGTTCTTCCAGCTTTTTAAGATGAAATGATTATAGGCTAAAGTGAGAACTCTGTTCATTAGACATCTTGCATCCTATTCAAGGATACCAGCAGAAGCAGAATGCACAAATTAGATGGTTCTCAAACCCCTCAAATTTATTAGAATGTATCCCTTAATAATTCTACTTAAGAATACAGAATTCTTATGATAATACTAAACAGGATTGGATGCTGAAACACCAGGGATCAACCATAAGAATCCCAGGTAAATTTAATGCTTAGAGTCACAGGAGCTGTTAGACCCAATGGGATCTGGCCCATCAGCACTATCCTAATATGCTCTCTCTCCATCAGGGATTCTCCAGGCAAGAGGACTGGGGTGGGTTGCCATGCCCTTCTCCAGGGATCTTTCCTATCTAAGGATAGAACCTGGGTCACCTGTTTCTCCTGTGCTGCATTCTTTACCACTAGCACCGCATGGCAAGCCCCATATTTAAAACAATGATACACAAAGGGATTTTTTGCAGTTTAAACATCTTGCATTCTATTAAAGGATACCAGCGAAAGCAGAGAACCCATTGTTAATTTGAAGCAGAACATGCATCTTTAGTGTATCCATGTTTATGATTTCCACATGGCCAATGATATCACTAGAGTTCCTATTGTTAATGGTAAAGATTGATAAATATTGCATATAAATTGTGCATTCATTATCAACACATTTTAAAGCATAGATATTTAGGATGCAATTTTTCACTTAACATGCATTTTTCCTTTTGAGATAAATTTACTGAAAAGTTTTATTGCAAACTAAAAATGCATTATATAAGAATATTTTTTAATTGGAGAGGCTCACCACAATATTTATATACAACATGTTTAATTTATAAGAAACCTAGGAAGATTATTCAAGTCTCATTAAACATATTGGCAGGACTGTTCAACTTCTCTTCCTCTCATATATTTCATGTACATCTCACCCATGATTTCTCAGTTCTCCACTGACAATGCTGACTGCTCCGTTTTCACAAGATGAGAGGTACAGGCCACAGCATAATGAACTAGCATACCAAGTACTCCAGTTGGCCAACAAGGTTTTTCAGGGAACATTTAATTTTAATCTTTGAGTTATCTGAACACTGTACTTCAGAAGAAGTTATTGTTTGTATGTGGGAAAGGTTGGGAAGAGAAAGTTCTTCCAGCTTTTTAAGATGAAATGATTATAGGCTAAAGTGAGAACTCTGTTCATTAGACATCTTGCATCCTATTCAAGGATACCAGCAGAAGCAGAATGCACAAATTAGATGGTTCTCAAACCCCTCAAATTTATTAGAATGTATCCCTTAATAATTCTACTTAAGAATACAGAATTCTTATGATAATACTAAACAGGATTGGATGCTGAAACACCAGGGATCAACCATAAGAATCCCAGGTAAATTTAATGCTTAGAGTCACAGGAGCTGTTAGACCCAATGGGATCTGGCCCATCAGCACTATCCTAATATGCTCTCTGTCCATTCTCCAGCCACCCTGGCCTTCTTGCTCATGTTCCCCAATTCTGTCAAATATTTTCCAATCATGATGCTTTGACTCTTGCTCCTTCCTCTGCTTTAAACATTATTCTCTAAAGGACCAAATGGCTTGCCCCCTCATCTCCTTCATGTCTAGACTCAGTGAGTCCTTCCTTGCTCAGCCTGTTTAAAACAATCATCACAGAACACTCTCTACCAATGTGCACCGTTTGCCTTCCACACTGATGAGTGCATATTTTATTACTTTAATGTGTGCCTTCCTCTACTAAACTATAAGACCATCAGAGCAGAAAGTGTTGTGTATTTCATTCACAGTGGATTGGCAGTGCTAAGCTTTTTTCTGGCATCAGGTAGCAACTGAATTAAAATATCCTGAATCAATTTATATTACTAATAGTAAATATATACATACATACACACACACACATACATGCTGCTGTTATTATTAAACTTCCATTTTACTCTTTACTTAGTTTTGCATCATTATTCTGTTTGAGTGTGGACTACATTCAATATCCACTGTTATTTCTAATTAAATTGTAGGAGTAGGTTACTATGCTATCATTAATAAAGGATTCTGAGATAATCATCTGCTATGAGGTTTCTTATTTGCACTCATTAGTAAGACATTGTTATTTGACTCCCTGGGGCTGATGGTAAAGTTGTGCCAGGGAGCTGCCAAACAGGTTTTATTAATAATAGCAAACTGAGGATCGTCAAATAAAATAGTTTATGATACTTATTAGAAAGCTGACTTTTGTAGAATAAAATAAGGAAGAGGTAAAAGGATATACACAAATGAATAGATTATTTCCAACAGTCAATTTAGGAGAAAATGTTATTTTTCTAGCGGTTCAAGGAATTAGGATAACTAATCACCTCTGAACAATAGTTTTAGGATCTATAATCTGTTATTCAGCTATTCTTTTCTCTTGAATACAAGTTCAGACTTTTCAACATCTTTAAAGTCACAATCTATTTGTTGATGTTTGTGCAAAGTGACTATAGAGTTGTAATCCCCAAAATTCTTTAACAAAGCTGGCTGTTAGATGTCTGTTAATTGTAGGAGCGTGTTCTATTTTTGTTACTTGTATAACGTAAAGATCTTTAATCGAGAAACATAGATTGATTCTCAGACTTAGTTACTGAGACAGAATTATGATCAAGGGAGGGACCAAATTATGCTCACATATTTAATTGGGGGGTTTCAAAATCATCTACGTCATATTTTATGATTAATCATTAGAATTGAAAGGGTAAGTTCAGAGCTTTATTCTTATATTAGCAAAGCAGCAATTATTTTCCTGGAAATTTCCAGTAGAGCCGGATTGACTTTTGATTAACATTTTTTTTAGCACTTTAAGGATTTGTTCAGCTCTCTGACATAACAAGATTTCATAACAAGAGACATAAGTAATAGGTCATTAATTCTGATTCAAGAGGGTTTTTTAAATAAAATATGGTAGAAACTTTATTATATAAAATGGTATTTTAAATTAAGAAAGTAATGAAATCTGTAGAATGTGTTATATGTTTTCTAAATTACAAATTTATTTTAACAAGAGAATATATTCCAAGACTATACTATGGAAATATGTGTGATACTTGAAATATGTGAATCTGTATGTTGACTGCTACATTCTATTTTTTTTCTATTTTTTAAATTAAATATTTTTTACATTTAGTTCAGGTAGATGAAACCAAATACTTTCATAAAGCATATATTTTACAAATAATTATTTAACTATGCTGAAAGATCTGAAAAAAAGCTTCCATAACTTAAAAATATTGATCTTGTATATTTTTTCAATTCAATAAATACTTGTTATTTTTACTTAACTATTTTACAGATGATATGAGAATAAGCCATCTGTACTTTCATGAAACTTATAGTCAAGAGGTAAAAGGATATACACAAATGAATAGATTATTTCCAACAGTCAATTTAGGAGAAAATGTTATTTTTCTAGCGGTTCAAGGAATTAGGATAACTAATCACCTCTGAACAATAGTTTTAGGATCTATAATCTGTTATTCAGCTATTCTTTTCTCTTGAATACAAGTTCAGACTTTTCAACATCTTTAAAGTCACAATCTATTTGTTGATGTTTGTGCAAAGTGACTATAGAGTTGTAATCCCCAAAATTCTTTAACAAAGCTGGCTGTTAGATGTCTGTTAATTGTAGGAGCGTGTTCTATTTTTGTTACTTGTATAACGTAAAGATCTTTAATCGAGAAACATAGATTGATTCTCAGACTTAGTTACTGAGACAGAATTATGATCAAGGGAGGGACCAAATTATGCTCACATATTTAATTGGGGGGTTTCAAAATCATCTACGTCATATTTTATGATTAATCATTAGAATTGAAAGGGTAAGTTCAGAGCTTTATTCTTATATTAGCAAAGCAGCAATTATTTTCCTGGAAATTTCCAGTAGAGCCGGATTGACTTTTGATTAACATTTTTTTTAGCACTTTAAGGATTTGTTCAGCTCTCTGACATAACAAGATTTCATAACAAGAGACATAAGTAATAGGTCATTAATTCTGATTCAAGAGGGTTTTTAAGTAAAATATGGTAGAAACTTTATTATATAAAATGGTATTTTAAATTAAGAAAGTAATGAAATCTGTAGAATGTGTTATATGTTTTCTAAATTACAAATTTATTTTAACAAGAGAATATATTCCAAGACTATACTATGGAAATATGTGTGATACTTGAAATATGTGAATCTGTATGTTGACTGCTACATTCTATTTTTTTTCTATTTTTTAAATTAAATATTTTTTACATTTAGTTCAGGTAGATGAAACCAAATACTTTCATAAAGCATATATTTTACAAATAATTATTTAACTATGCTGAAAGATCTGAAAAAAAGCTTCCATAACTTAAAAATATTGATCTTGTATATTTTTTCAATTCAATAAATACTTGTTATTTTTTACTTAACTATTTTACAGATGATATGAGAATAAGCCATCTGTACTTTCATGAAACTTATAGTCAGAGAGAACAACCAAGATCACAAGTATACAGAAAACTTGACATTAACTTTTCATAAGTCACATTAGCATATGCAGTTGATATAACAGCTAGAGATGTGAATATTTATTATCATGTTGTGAAGGAAAGCTCATTCTCTGAAGACCATTGAGCAATATATATGCACATATACATATATATATGTGCTTCATTAGGATGAAACAACTTATAGGATACAGATTCTAGTTTAGATATCTTTAGTTCTTCATTATCAGGGTAAGAGAAATTATATAAAGGAGCATAATAAATACAAACTAACATCTATTTATGTCTTAAAAACAAAGATAATAAGGGTAGTGAACAGAGAGTTTTGGTATTTCCTAGATAATTCATACCAGGGATTAGCAAGCCTTCAATATATCAAACAAACAAACAAACAAAAAAGCCTCTATAAAAATGTGAGAATAGCAATAAACATAAGAATGAGAGAAGAAATGGATATAAAATTAGTGAAAGTTTGGTAAAGAGGAAAAATGGAGAAAAAAAGGAAATTAAAAGAATTGAATACCTTCAAGTACAGGTGACAGATAAAATATATACTTTTATTAAGTAGCACTAGAAAAGTGATAAACCAAAAATAGAAATGAAAACACAATGGTTATTAGATTAGTCAAGAAACCTTACAGAATAGAACAATTTCAAAAGCAATATATTGAAAGGGAACTGCTGCAAAAGGCACCCTCTGCAGCTGACCCAGATGACGGATGGTGCCTTTAGAAACAGGGTAGGAAGGAGTTATAATGAGTGAGCAGGTCAGCTATGGGATTATTGGGGGTTACAGCATCTCCTGATTTAAACTTTGTTTCAGAGCAACTAACATTATTTGTTTCCTGGAATACATCTGAGGAACAGCACTCTAAACATCTGATGGTATGACATTTAAATTAAATATTTTTTACATTTAGTTCAGGTAGATGAAACCAAATACTTTCATAAAGCATAGATTTTACAAATAATTATTTAACTATGCTGAAAGATCTGAAAAAAAGCTTCCATAACTTAAAAATATTGATCTTGTATATTTTTCAATTCAATAAATACTTGTTATTTTTACTTAACTATTTTACAGATGATATGAGAATAAGCCATCTGTACTTTCATGAAACTTATAGTCAGAGAGAACAACCAAGATCACAAGTATACAGAAAACTTGACATTAACTTTTCATAAGTCACATTAGCATATGCAGTTGATATAACAGCTAGAGATGTGAATATTTATTATCATGTTGTGAAGGAAAGCTCATTCTCTGAAGACCATTGAGCAATATATATGCACATATACATATATATATGTGCTTCATTAGGATGAAACAACTTATAGGATACAGATTCTAGTTTAGATATCTTTAGTTCTTCATTATCAGGGTAAGAGAAATTATATAAAGGAGCATAATAAATACAAACTAACATCTATTTATGTCTTAAAAACAAAGATAATAAGGGTAGTGAACAGAGAGTTTTGGTATTTCCTAGATAATTCATACCAGGGATTAGCAAGCCTTCAATATATCAAACAAACAAACAAACAAAAAAGCCTCTATAAAAATGTGAGAATAGCAATAAACATAAGAATGAGAGAAGAAATGGATATAAAATTAGTGAAAGTTTGGTAAAGAGGAAAATGGAGAAAAAAAGGAAATTAAAAGAATTGAATACCTTCAAGTACAGGTGACAGATAAAATATATACTTTTATTAAGTAGCACTAGAAAAGTGATAAACCAAAAATAGAAATGAAAACACAATGGTTATTAGATTAGTCAAGAAACCTTACAGAATAGAACAATTTCAAAAGCAATATATTGAAAGGGAACTGCTGCAAAAGGCACCCTCTGCAGCTGACCCAGATGACGGATGGTGCCTTTAGAAACAGGGTAGGAAGGAGTTATAATGAGTGAGCAGGTCAGCTATGGGATTATTGGGGGTTACAGCATCTCCTGATTTAAACTTTGTTTCAGAGCAACTAACATTATTTGTTTCCTGGAATACATCTGAGGAACAGCACTCTAATAGACACCTTGTGTACCACTAGGCATGCAGCCTGGGTACTGACATCAGTGATAAAATAGGGCACCCTTCTTCAGTGAGAAAGTAATTTCCCAGCCAACAGTATAATCAATGAGAAAGGCACCTATAGGAAGAAAACTTCCAGTTGAACTAATATGAAACACATCTGCTAATCGTGGGGAGGGCAAGACAAAGCTTTTAAATCATATCATGTAAAAAAAAAGTTGATCAAGATGAAATGAGAAATTCAATCCAATTCAATTCAAACTCATATTTTAAAATTTAAGACAATAACAATGCACCAAAGAGAGTAAATGGCATTAAATTTTGAGAGTCTAATTAGAGTTACAATATATAAGACAGTCACTAGTGAGAATCAATAAATAGATCAATGAAGCAAAGAAAAGGGCATTGATAGTCTAACATATACATATTATTTCACCATATATGAAGGACATCAAATCAATGGTGAAACAGTAAACTAATAAACAGCTTTTGTTGGGACAGCTAGATTTTGATCTGAAGGGAAAAAACAGCTTTCCATTCCTATCTCAGCCTAATCTGTGAGTGTAACTCTAAGAAAAATACAATCTTTAAAGATTAAAAGTTAAAAACCTGAAACAAAATATAAAATTAATAAAAGATATAAATACTATTTTAGAAGTTTCAATTGAGAAAGCATTCAGGATAGAACTAACAGATGAAAAGTTTATATGTTTACATGGACAAAAAAATAACTTACATAAACTGAAAGCACATAGAACAAAGAAGAAGCAAACTCTTCCAGCATATATAAAATGATGACGCTAAAATTTATGCCATACGATTTTAAAATGAACATGAAAAAAGACAAATCAAAGAAAAATAGGCAAATAAAAATTATGTAAAAAGTTAATACATATAAGACACAATGCTTGTTTGGAGCATCTGTTGTTTTTATCTTATTTGACTGTCAGGAAACACGCTGCTGAGTACAGTGCTGCTCCATCTATCAAATGAAGAAACCAATTACATATGACCCAATCAATGGGATAGGCGTATGACCAAACCTAGGCCTATGAGATTCTGTTTTTCTAAATTTGAATAAAGATCAAATGAGGGGGCTTCCCCTGGTGGTCCAGTGGGTAAGGACACCGCCTTGCAGTGCAAGGGGCACTAGTTCGAGCCCTGGCCTGGGAAGATCCCACGGGCTGCGGAGCGGCTGGACTGATGTGTCCAATCACTGAGCCGGAGCTCTGGAGCGCATGCGCCCAGAGCCAGTGCTCTGCAATGACAGACGCCACCGCGATGAGAGGCCCACAGGAGCCAAAGTCGTTAACGAAGACGAATGAAAATGGAGAAATGAAAGACCAATAGAAGTGACCCGCCCACTCCCCTCCCTCCCCAACCCGACCCCCGCCCAAAGTAAATAAATAAATAAATCTTAAAAAAAAAAAAAAAAAGCAAATGAGGTTGCTGATTCAGCCAAATGAAGCAATCTGCAAAAATGGCAACACAAAAGACTAATGTTTAAGAACTTTAAGTGATTATTTATTATTAATTTAATTAGGAAGTTACATTAATTGTAGCATATCAATATGGCCTATAATGCCTACTATATAGAAAATAACCCACTAAATATGTGGTTGACCCTGCAGTCTCCACATAATCAGTTGGGAGTGTTTAAGAAACTCAAATGCCTAGGCCCACACCTCAGACATTCTGAATCTAGCTATCCATCCAATCCGTTTTTCAGCCTATTCCTATGCCCTCATAGGGAGTTCTCCATTCTCACTGTTTACAGATAAAGTAACACATTTCCCAGTTCCTCTCATGGTATATCAGAAGTAGCTAGCTGTAGGCAGCTGTGGCAGTACAACTAAATGGGGACTAATTGGAGCACAGAAAGAAAAACAAAAGTTCTATTTGACCAGGGGGCAGTATATCAAACAATACCATCTTGATTACAATTTCTGGATAGAGAGGCGGTCAGAGTTTTGGAACCATACCGATTCAACAGTACCAACTAACAAATATGTCTCACACTATTAAGGAGTTGGAAAGGACGAGAATGGAGGATTACTGAAGGAAGGAAAATTTATATAAGTGAATTTCTCAGACTGGACCCAATATTGGGACTATTACTTCTCCAAAGAAATGCCAGTTAGTATTTTTTCATTGTTATTCCAGTGAGTGTTCAAAACACTCCTGTTCATGTTGGTAGGGGTAGAAGCTATAAAAGGGGAAAAACAACATGATTTTACCTTCAACAAGAAGAGTAGTCACTGACTCTGGCATACTCAATTGTTAGTAAATGAACCCAATTAGTGAATTTCAATGTTACTGTACCTCAAGGGAACTTACACTGTCTACCTAAGGGCAACCTAAAATCCCTGGAGCCTTTCCATAATGCAACTGTAACACTTTGTCCTGACTAAGAGGCATTTGTTCTAGAAATCCGTCTTCTTTTTCTTTCCCATTATGTCTCTATCAATGGTCACAACAAATGGCTTATTGAATGCCTTACACACTATCATGGTGTCTCACAGATTGCTGTCTCCTTTCAAGGAGTGCCTTTCACAGAGAAGGAAGAGAGACAATGGGCTGATGCCCTAGAGAGGCCTGCGTTCTTATATGTTTTATCAGGGAGAAACAGTTGTCCAAAGGACACTGAAATAACCTACTATAGACTCAGTCTTTAGAAAACAGTCTTGTTAATCAAGAGGTCCTACCCCAAAGTAGCCAAGGCTGTGGCATGGGAAACAAGAGAGACAATAAAGGTACTTCTCCCGGAGACATGAATCTAGAATAGAGGTACCTGAAACAATTGGAACCACTTTCTCTTAGCAGTAACTTCTATGGGCTCTCTCTTCTTAGTCAGCATTTCCTCAAACTGTCCTTATTCCTATCTTTTCTGAAATGTATTTCTTTATTTTCCCATGAATTCTATGAGAAATTTCCATTATGTTTTCAGTAAACTCTATTTTGAATTGTAAACCATATTTCTGTTGCCTAGATACGTCTGTCTAAATAATGCCACATTCAACTTTATAACTGATTAGCCATGCAAATAAAAATAAGCATATAGTTTTACCTAAGTGCATTTGACAAAAATAAAAATTACTAAAGATAGCCAATTTATAGAATGTTGTGGGAAATGAAGCATTATATATTGCAGTTGGGATTATAATTAATACAAACTTTCTTTATAGTAATTTGGAGAACCTTAACAAACAAACTTGAAAGCATTTGAATATATTTCTAAAAAGAGACGAACTAACAGATGTTAACATATGCCAATAATTTAAAAGTGCAGGCAAGGGCTTCCCTGGTCGTCCAGTGGGTAAAGAGTCCACCTTGCAGTACAAAGGGCACCAGTTCGATCCCTGGTCTTGGAAGATCCCACGTGCTACGGAGCACCTGGACTGGTGTGTCCAATTACTAGCTAGCACTCTGGAGAGCATGCACCCAGAACCGGTGCTCTGCAGTGAGAGAGGCCACTGTGATGGGAGGCCCACACAGGCCAAAGAATAAAAAGATGGATGAAAATGAATAAATAGAAAAACAATAAAAGAGGCCAAAATTAAAAGAAAACTGCAGGCAACATAAATATTTCCCAATAAAACAATAGCATTAAAAAATTATGGAATACTGTGCAACTCAAAAACATTTAAATTTATCAATATCTACTGAACTCAAACAAAATCCACCAGAGGCTTTTGAGAAAAAGAATGTTACAGAACAATAAAAAAAACTATTCTATAAATTATATAAGAATCCATTTCTCTACACAAAACATACATGTGTGTCTATACATGAATACACTGTACACACACATATGCATGTGTGTGTGCGTGTGTGTGTATACTCAGTTGTGTACAACTCTTTGCAGCCCCATGGAATGTAGCCTGCATCTGTGCATGGGATTTCCCAGGAAAGCATATTGGAGTTGGGTGCCATTTCCTACTTTAGGGGATCTTTCTGACCTAGGCATCAAACCCACATTTCTTGCTTATCCTGCACTGGGAGGTGGATTCTTTACCACTGTGCCACCAGGAAAGCCCTGATACACATATATTAGTATTCTTATTTGTATAAGTTCTTGGAGGATACTCACTAATAATTCACAATAATAGTCCATAAGAGGTGGTAGACCTTAACATGGGGTCCTTAATTTAATCTTCAAATAAGATTCATTGTAGCATGAAATTGTACAAGTGTATATATTATTCTTATTTTTCAAGCTATTAAAATAGAGAAGATAATAAGATACCTAAAAGTGAAACAGTAGAAGGAAACATCGGTATATATTTAAAGTGGAGTAGGGGACAATAAAATGTGAAAACAAGGCTAAAATCAATGTTACTTTATTATATTTACATAGAGCTACATAGTGATTATATTATTATTAATTAATATTACTATGAATGGTATTGATAACAACATTCATTGGGGACATATAACGTGGTAATCATGTTTTTATATGCTTCGTGGGAATCATTTCAACTTTACTTCATAACTAGCCTATGAGGCTGGTACTATTTCTTCGTTTCATGGAGAAGACCATGACAACACAGGGCAGTTAAATGATGAGGTTTACAACTGTCAGAGTCAGCAGACATTTACTTTAACTATAAAATACAAGCAAATCCTGGATTCACTGTGATTAGTGGAGCTACAGAGGTCTTGGAGTGGCTGAACTTTTTAAAGCACTCCTCCAGAGTAAGAGCCATTTCTTTGAAGTTAAGAGAATACTAAAGAATAAGAGACAAAGATCTGGTTAATACCAAGGCTTTTGAGAAAAAGAATGTTACAGAACAATAAAAAAAACTATTCTATAAATTATATAAGAATCCATTTCTCTACACAAAACATACATGTGTGTCTATACATGAATACACTGTACACACACATATGCATGTGTGTGTGCGTGTGTGTGTATACTCAGTTGTGTACAACTCTTTGCAGCCCCATGGAATGTAGCCTGCATCTGTGCATGGGATTTCCCAGGAAAGCATATTGGAGTTGGGTGCCATTTCCTACTTTAGGGGATCTTTCTGACCTAGGCATCAAACCCACATTTCTTGCTTATCCTGCACTGGGAGGTGGATTCTTTACCACTGTGCCACCAGGAAAGCCCTGATACACATATATTAGTATTCTTATTTGTATAAGTTCTTGGAGGATACTCACTAATAATTCACAATAATAGTCCATAAGAGGTGGTAGACCTTAACATGGGGTCCTTAATTTAATCTTCAAATAAGATTCATTGTAGCATGAAATTGTACAAGTGTATATATTATTCTTATTTTTCAAGCTATTAAAATAGAGAAGATAATAAGATACCTAAAAGTGAAACAGTAGAAGGAAACATCGGTATATATTTAAAGTGGAGTAGGGGACAATAAAATGTGAAAACAAGGCTAAAATCAATGTTACTTTATTATATTTACATAGAGCTACATAGTGATTATATTATTATTAATTAATATTACTATGAATGGTATTGATAACAACATTCATTGGGGACATATAACGTGGCAATCATGTTTTTATATGCTTCGTGGGAATCATTTCAACTTTACTTCATAACTAGCCTATGAGGCTGGTACTATTTCTTCGTTTCATGGAGAAGACCATGACAACACAGGGCAGTTAAATGATGAGGTTTACAACTGTCAGAGTCAGCAGACATTTACTTTAACTATAAAATACAAGCAAATCCTGGATTCACTGTGATTAGTGGAGCTACAGAGGTCTTGGAGTGGCTGAACTTTTTAAAGCACTCCTCCAGAGTAAGAGCCATTTCTTTGAAGTTAAGAGAATACTAAAGAATAAGAAAAAGAGGCACCCTGATGGAGCATCTGTGTTAATACCAAGGATTTACTTTTGCTTGTCTTTGCCTGCACAGGAACTTTCTACACGTGCCTCACCTAGTCAATAATCTGATCATGATCCTTTCCTGGAGTGTGACAAAGGCAGAGTTCTGAACTAAATTCCCATGGGAACCCTGTCTTCTCTACAGCAAGGAGGTTCCACACATCACTGGTCCACATTTGGAAACTGGCCCTGGACAACAGGTGTCAGGAAATGGAAGAGAAAGATGAGTAGAATTGTGGGAGCCAGTGCTAATTAATTGCACGTTAGTTACACTTATCTCACAGAAGATTCAATAGCATAAATTTTATCCTGCTCATTTAAAAGACAATTTTAACATTTGGTTTCTCATTTCTGAGAATATCCGAGAAGACTGATTTTGATCATGCTGACTTAAAAACAACAAAAAAGAAATTTATGTATAGAGCTTTTTTCTACTTCATCTGGTCTAAAATTTACTATCATGTTGATATAGAGAAATCAGATCCATTGAAGAAGATGACATCAATGAGTTAAGCAGGTCAAATTAATGATGATTTATTTCAGTGCATACTTGTGACATCAAAAGTATATGGTATCTGTTGAAAAGTAATGTATTTCACTACATCTTGCCTTTTAAAAGTATCTTATATGAGAATGATAGTTATTTGATTTTGTAGGTAGTAAATGAAAAAATCATATTATGATTTCCATTCTTTGCTAACCAGCATATTTTCTGCTGTAGTAGATCTATATGCTATATTTAATAAAGAAAGGAAAGGAGTGCAGTGCTTCTATAACGTGGCAATCATGTTTTTATATGCTTCGTGGGAATCATTTCAACTTTACTTCATAACTAGCCTATGAGGCTGGTACTATTTCTTCGTTTCATGGAGAAGACCATGACAACACAGGGCAGTTAAATGATGAGGTTTACAACTGTCAGAGTCAGCAGACATTTACTTTAACTATAAAATACAAGCAAATCCTGGATTCACTGTGATTAGTGGAGCTACAGAGGTCTTGGAGTGGCTGAACTTTTTAAAGCACTCCTCCAGAGTAAGAGCCATTTCTTTGAAGTTAAGAGAATACTAAAGAATAAGAAAAAGAGGCACCCTGATGGAGCATCTGTGTTAATACCAAGGATTTACTTTTGCTTGTCTTTGCCTGCACAGGAACTTTCTACACGTGCCTCACCTAGTCAATAATCTGATCATGATCCTTTCCTGGAGTGTGACAAAGGCAGAGTTCTGAACTAAATTCCCATGGGAACCCTGTCTTCTCTACAGCAAGGAGGTTCCACACATCACTGGTCCACATTTGGAAACTGGCCCTGGACAACAGGTGTCAGGAAATGGAAGAGAAAGATGAGTAGAATTGTGGGAGCCAGTGCTAATTAATTGCACGTTAGTTACACTTATCTCACAGAAGATTCAATAGCATAAATTTTATCCTGCTCATTTAAAAGACAATTTTAACATTTGGTTTCTCATTTCTGAGAATATCCGAGAAGACTGATTTTGATCATGCTGACTTAAAAACAACAAAAAAGAAATTTATGTATAGAGCTTTTTTCTACTTCATCTGGTCTAAAATTTACTATCATGTTGATATAGAGAAATCAGATCCATTGAAGAAGATGACATCAATGAGTTAAGCAGGTCAAATTAATGATGATTTATTTCAGTGCATACTTGTGACATCAAAAGTATATGGTATCTGTTGAAAAGTAATGTATTTCACTACATCTTGCCTTTTAAAAAGTATCTTATATGAGAATGATAGTTATTTGATTTTGTAGGTAGTAAATGAAAAAATCATATTATGATTTCCATTCTTTGCTAACCAGCATATTTTCTGCTGTAGTAGATCTATATGCTATATTTAATAAAGAAAGGAAAGGAGAGCAGTGCTTCTAACAGATTGATGGTTTAGTTATTTAAGCCTCCAACTAATATATGTTTATGTTTGTGGTGTGATTATTGTTATTAACATTTGCAGAAGTAGTATGAGAGTTACTTTATAATATGCAGAAAGGAGGAAAATTTGGTTGAAACAAGTTGTTTTGAAAAAAGAATCTCCATTAGTTACTCTAATGTAGTTGATATTCAAGGTTGTCTGCTAATCTGACAGCGTATTTGAATAACATTATTTCCAGGTTTGTCAGGATGTGTATTTAGTTAATTAGCATTAAATGAGTTAATAGCAATAATGTGTTTAGACTCACCCTGGCATTGGTCCATTTCCAGCAAGACTGTAAACCTGACGAGGATTTAGTAGGTACTGGAATTTTCTATAAATTCTATAAAGATGAAAATATAGAAGGAAAAAAATAAAATTTAGTGATACCTTCACATTTTTATTCTAAAATGCACATGCCTTTAGACTATATTCTACCTTGGTTTTGAATACTATTTAGCTAATAATAATTCAAATAAATACTTTAAAATATCAGTATAAAATTAGTTAAATATCTTTTCTTAATAGATTCTTATGAAATTTACAGACCGGGCCAATCTAACAGAGATGAAAGCTATTTCTCTCACACATATATTGAGACTGGACACATTATAAAGACTGTGATCTCATCTGCTGACTTATTTCACAGAAGCAATCATCTTGATAAGCTAGCTCACAAAATTGCTCAACATTTCACCAAGCACCTATTAAACAATTCCTTTTTTCTGCAATTAATTAATCTTTATGTAACCCATGCACTAGAAATGTTTCTAAGTATACACACATCCCATATCAGAATTCTGAGAAAAAATATCAAGTGTGAAGGAATCCACATTTATATCATGTTTACTGAAAGAAACTCTCCAAATATCTGCTTATATCTTCCCACATTTTGCACAATACTCTTGCATTCAAGATCTTGAGGAATAGTATCATCCAGTGTCTCAAGTATGTTCTTAGAGTCATTCTCAGTACCTCCTTTTCCCCAACACCTGAGGACAGTCCTGGAGCTTTTAACCTAGTAATGTCTGTCATAGCTGGTTATTCAACCTCACTGCCTTTACTCCAGGCTTTCAAGTTCTCTCACCACCTCTGTGAAAGTCTTTCCATCCCGCCTTCTTCTGTCTTATCATTGAAGTACAGTCATATTGTTTTCATGAAGAAAAGTGTCAAGTCACTTATAAAATATTATATTATATTCAAAATAGTTTATATCTTGTCTTTCTCCTTCCTTTTAAATTTTAACCTCACTGGATATCTCGTGGTTCTCTTCCAAAACACCACACCCTTCCACAATTAGGTCTTTTTTTCTTCCTTCACCAGACAAACACCCACTTATATTAGAATCCACTCAAAAGCTAGACTTCTGAGTCATCACAAACAATACATTTTTTTCCTGTGAATTTCCTTGGTACTTTTATTTTAAACACTCCTAACTTAGCTTCTACCTTAGGGTCATCGTAGTAGACCTATCTATGTATCTGCCTCCCTGTAGGACTCTATCTTCTGTCTCATCCCCAGTTCCTAGTAGAGACTGGATTCCCTTCAGTGGTGCTGTCTGAATGATGTGTGAACACGTTCACATCTGTTGATGGGTACGGGAAACTAACTATGTGTGAATATATAATCCTGTGACCTTTTTTTGCCTATCTAATGCATCAAAGAAGAAAACCTACATATTTTGAAAGGAAAACCCTGAATAGAATCCTGTAATTTGTGAAAGATGCTTTGTATGCTTTGGGGCACAGAAGCAATCATCTTGATAAGCTAGCTCACAAAATTGCTCAACATTTCACCAAGCACCTATTAAACAATTCCTTTTTTCTGCAATTAATTAATCTTTATGTAACCCATGCACTAGAAATGTTTCTAAGTATACACACATCCCATATCAGAATTCTGAGAAAAAATATCAAGTGTGAAGGAATCCACATTTATATCATGTTTACTGAAAGAAACTCTCCAAATATCTGCTTATATCTTCCCACATTTTGCACAATACTCTTGCATTCAAGATCTTGAGGAATAGTATCATCCAGTGTCTCAAGTATGTTCTTAGAGTCATTCTCAGTACCTCCTTTTCCCCAACACCTGAGGACAGTCCTGGAGCTTTTAACCTAGTAATGTCTGTCATAGCTGGTTATTCAACCTCACTGCCTTTACTCCAGGCTTTCAAGTTCTCTCACCACCTCTGTGAAAGTCTTTCCATCCCGCCTTCTTCTGTCTTATCATTGAAGTACAGTCATATTGTTTTCATGAAGAAAAGTGTCAAGTCACTTATAAAATATTATATTATATTCAAAATAGTTTATATCTTGTCTTTCTCCTTCCTTTTAAATTTTAACCTCACTGGATATCTCGTGGTTCTCTTCCAAAACACCACACCCTTCCACAATTAGGTCTTTTTTTCTTCCTTCACCAGACAAACACCCACTTATATTAGAATCCACTCAAAAGCTAGACTTCTGAGTCATCACAAACAATACATTTTTTTCCTGTGAATTTCCTTGGTACTTTTATTTTAAACACTCCTAACTTAGCTTCTACCTTAGGGTCATCGTAGTAGACCTATCTATGTATCTGCCTCCCTGTAGGACTCTATCTTCTGTCTCATCCCCAGTTCCTAGTAGAGACTGGATTCCCTTCAGTGGTGCTGTCTGAATGATGTGTGAACACGTTCACATCTGTTGATGGGTACGGGAAACTAACTATGTGTGAATATATAATCCTGTGACCTTTTTTTGCCTATCTAATGCATCAAAGAAGAAAACCTACATATTTTGAAAGGAAAACCCTGAATAGAATCCTGTAATTTGTGAAAGATGCTTTGTATGCTTTGGGGACAATTTACGGTTGCATGTAGATCTCCTTTAACCATATTTACAGTTCTTTGGACTTCGAATGGTACCTGCTAGTAAATAAAGAACAAAGCATAACTGATGTGCATAGAGGAGCATTTTCAGAATATTTTTCTCCCTCTCCCATTAAATTTAATTTACTAATGACTTCAGTGTATCTATCTATCTATCTATATTTTAAAAGAATTATTTGTATGTGCAAGAAGAAAAGGGAGAGAGATTCACTTAAAGTTGATTGTGTATGATCCATGTAATGTTGAAGAGAATGTTTCCAATATTTTCTTTCACGATACTCCATTTGCTTCTAGTTTCCCATATGAATTTTAGTCTCATCGTAATCTTTTTGAAGAGGTTGCTTCTTTTCAAGATATCTATATTATATACAACTAACAAACTGTGAGTAATAAAGGAAGAAATGATTTTAGCATCATCATTTATTATTTTATATATCTAAAAGTGAGGCAATTATTCTCTTTAGTAAAGCATTATAAGCATCTTATATTATTGAGCCCCTAGTTATTTAAAATAATTTCTACAATCCTTAGCAGAAATATATCTGTATGGTCATAAAAAGGACAACTTTTTAAGCAAAAATAATAATTTGTTTAATGGAAAATGACCATTCTTCATTTAACTGAAATAAAGATGGAAAGTTAAATGATAGGAAAGGAAATTACATTTCAAAATTCCATTATTCATGGAAATATTTCAGTTTCATTATTTGGTGAAACCACAATAGAAATTTCTATTTTTATTAACCTGTATGCTTCTACCTTAGGGTCATCGTAGTAGACCTATCTATGTATCTGCCTCCCTGTAGGACTCTATCTTCTGTCTCATCCCCAGTTCCTAGTAGAGACTGGATTCCCTTCAGTGGTGCTGTCTGAATGATGTGTGAACACGTTCACATCTGTTGATGGGTACGGGAAACTAACTATGTGTGAATATATAATCCTGTGACCTTTTTTTGCCTATCTAATGCATCAAAGAAGAAAACCTACATATTTTGAAAGGAAAACCCTGAATAGAATCCTGTAATTTGTGAAAGATGCTTTGTATGCTTTGGGGACAATTTACGGTTCCATGTAGATCTCCTTTAACCATATTTACAGTTCTTTGGACTTGAATGGTACCTGCTAGTAAATAAAGAACAAAGCATAACTGATGTGCATAGAGGAGCATTTTCAGAATATTTTTCTCCCTCTCCCATTAAATTTAATTTACTAATGACTTCAGTGTATCTATCTATCTATCTATATTTTAAAAGAATTATTTGTATGTGCAAGAAGAAAAGGGAGAGAGATTCACTTAAAGTTGATTGTGTATGATCCATGTAATGTTGAAGAGAATGTTTCCAATATTTTCTTTCACGATACTCCATTTGCTTCTAGTTTCCCATATGAATTTTAGTCTCATCGTAATCTTTTTGAAGAGGTTGCTTCTTTTCAAGATATCTATATTATATACAACTAACAAACTGTGAGTAATAAAGGAAGAAATGATTTTAGCATCATCATTTATTATTTTATATATCTAAAAGTGAGGCAATTATTCTCTTTAGTAAAGCATTATAAGCATCTTATATTATTGAGCCCCTAGTTATTTAAAATAATTTCTACAATCCTTAGCAGAAATATATCTGTATGGTCATAAAAAGGACAACTTTTTAAGCAAAAATAATAATTTGTTTAATGGAAAATGACCATTCTTCATTTAACTGAAATAAAGATGGAAAGTTAAATGATAGGAAAGGAAATTACATTTCAAAATTCCATTATTCATGGAAATATTTCAGTTTCATTATTTGGTGAAACCACAATAGAAATTTCTATTTTTATTAACAATGTTTGTGGGAGTGCTTCTATCTGATTGCTCAGTTTTTGGCTGGGTTAATAAAGAGTTCTAGGAATGATTAAGACGAGGCACAGCAACAGATCAGATTATGACTCTTCTTAGGAGAACATATGAGTTCCTCTTCAATGTTGTGATTTTCGGATTTTTATTGATTACTATAATTTAATCATTAATTTTACAAAAAGGAAACAAATTGTATTTTCCACAAGAATACTTAGACACCTAATAATGTAGCTCATTATTATTATTCTGATTAAATATACTATGCTTTTCTAGGACATAGGACATGATGTTCTGCAAAGGCAAGTACTAAAAGTCATTATATTTTGTCTAGAATTTGGAAATAAATTCTGTTTCTTACTACTGGGTGACAGTTTACCTGAAGTCACCTTATGACCATTTACAGAACCAATTTTCATTCATCAGTGTTTATGGAACCATGTTGTATGCAAAGCTCTCTGTTAATGGCTAGGGGTGATAGACCAGCTAGTGAGAATTCAGGTATCTGAGATATGATAATTAAAATGTTTATAAAAGGCTATTATTGTGTGGCCCTGAAGGAAAGAGGGCCTTTGCAAGCATAAGGAAGCTTAAGCACATATTTGCAGTTTGGTGCTAAAAGGACGCCTACAGGAAGAGATAGGGCATGATCTAAGGTCCATTGTCAAAACTTCTGATTGATCCCCCTGGTTTCCGTGATGAGTTCCTATTGCAATGTAAATACGTAACTGCTCGAACTTACTTTGTAACTTGAGTTCCAGTACTATATTAACCCCTGGAAAAGAAATGATTTTAGCATCATCATTTATTATTTTATATATCTAAAAGTGAGGCAATTATTCTCTTTAGTAAAGCATTATAAGCATCTTATATTATTGAGCCCCTAGTTATTTAAAATAATTTCTACAATCCTTAGCAGAAATATATCTGTATGGTCATAAAAAGGACAACTTTTTAAGCAAAAATAATAATTTGTTTAATGGAAAATGACCATTCTTCATTTAACTGAAATAAAGATGGAAAGTTAAATGATAGGAAAGGAAATTACATTTCAAAATTCCATTATTCATGGAAATATTTCAGTTTCATTATTTGGTGAAACCACAATAGAAATTTCTATTTTTATTAACAATGTTTGTGGGAGTGCTTCTATCTGATTGCTCAGTTTTTGGCTGGGTTAATAAAGAGTTCTAGGAATGATTAAGACGAGGCACAGCAACAGATCAGATTATGACTCTTCTTAGGAGAACATATGAGTTCCTCTTCAATGTTGTGATTTTCGGATTTTTATTGATTACTATAATTTAATCATTAATTTTACAAAAAGGAAACAAATTGTATTTTCCACAAGAATACTTAGACACCTAATAATGTAGCTCATTATTATTATTCTGATTAAATATACTATGCTTTTCTAGGACATAGGACATGATGTTCTGCAAAGGCAAGTACTAAAAGTCATTATATTTTGTCTAGAATTTGGAAATAAATTCTGTTTCTTACTACTGGGTGACAGTTTACCTGAAGTCACCTTTTGACCATTTACAGAACCAATTTTCATTCATCAGTGTTTATGGAACCATGTTGTATGCAAAGCTCTCTGTTAATGGCTAGGGGTGATAGACCAGCTAGTGAGAATTCAGGTATCTGAGATATGATAATTAAAATGTTTATAAAAGGCTATTATTGTGTGGCCCTGAAGGAAAGAGGGCCTTTGCAAGCATAAGGAAGCTTAAGCACATATTTGCAGTTTGGTGCTAAAAGGACGCCTACAGGAAGAGATAGGGCATGATCTAAGGTCCATTGTCAAAACTTCTGATTGATCCCCCTGGTTTCCGTGATGAGTTCCTATTGCAATGTAAATACGTAACTGCTCGAACTTTAGCTTGATTGGTGTAACTATAGGAAGTTCCTTGCAAACCCCACTTCGTTTGCCTATAAAAACTGTTAGTTTACTCTAAAAAACCGGAACTGCTCTGACAGAACCCCTGCCATGTCTGATTGTCCCTGGCATGCACCAGCAGGCTGGAGGGGGCACGGCAGCAAGGCCCATCTCTCTCCGAGATCTCCTGGTTCAGCTGGGGGCAATCCCGCTGCCTTCCCTTTCTGCCCTGAAGGTCCCCGCATATTATTATATTAAAATTACAACTGTAAAAACAAGGAGAAATCATACCAATATACCTTGTCACATACAGATGATATCACCCTTCATTTCACACTAAAATTACTGAACCATGAGAGATAATCATGTTAAATATTTTTACACCATAAATTTAATTTATCATTTCAAAGATATACTGACATAGTAAATGAACCTGATTCTTAAAAACATACCTTTCTCCTTGCTTCCCACCACTTTTGGGGTTCACAAAAACTAAAAGTGGATGAGTACCAGGAACAGGAGTGATCTAGAAGAAAAGTTTAACATGTTGAAAAATTATTTACATTAGATATAAAGCAAATGCTGCTCTTTCTATTTAATCGAATGCCAATTAGCAAATTCAAGAATATGGTTCTTTTGTCCTGTAATCCACAGAGATAGAGCACAGATGGATAACAGATATTAGACCTATTTAGTAACATACTTAAATCTTGTGTTTGTGTCCATATGTGTAAACAGGAATACCCACTCCACTAAGAACAGGGGCAGAGGGAAAAGCAGGTATGAAAAGAGAATCACCACGAGATGAAAACAATCGGTACAATTTGTGTGACAGTGAATTAAATAAACCACCCCAAAAAAGCAGAATGTAGTGGAGGAAAAAGTTCAGAAAAGAAAGAGATCAAATTAAAAATCATCTTAGAGATGATCCCTACTTTAGAACTAGGTAGATCATTTGGAATCCATTTTCCCAATCACTTGTAAACTAAACTCTAAATAAAATGATTTCGGGCCACTTTGGGCCTGAGGCCCCAGCTGCACAGTGTTTCCTCAATGTGTTCTTTTCATGTTTGAGAATCAGAGCGCCAGTTAACCCAGTATCCTTGCTAAACAGGAATACATTAAATTGACTGAGTCTGTATATACCATGTACTGTTTTCATCAATATACACTTCTTGATTTAACCCAAAAAGTACCTGTCCTAATGGAGCTTATATTCTGGTGGAGAAACAGACAAGAAACAAACAAATAAGTACACATTTAGGAGTGAAAATATCACCAAAAATAAAGCAGGTAAGGTAATAGCACTTCATTGGTAGGGGACAGAGACTGCTTTCTGATAGACTGGCAAAGAAGAACACTTGTATTTTACCTGAGTTCAATGTTAAGAGGTAAGCTCTTTTAAATAAAACTATTCCTACTCAATGTATACCTATGTAACTTCCATTTAAACATATTTTGATAAAAAACAATATTTTAATAATAAAAATACACAACTAACACAGTCCTCTAGATACATATAAGGTTGAAAAGTTGTAAATCAGTCTATGTTTGAAAGTAGATTCAGAGTATCCTTTATTACTCTGGTATTTTTTCCCTTAGAAAGTACCTTACATATTTAATGAGACTATTAAACACAACAAATTCAACATACCATGTGCTTTCTTTTGTTTGCTAAAACAATATATAAAATATTCTATCAATCTATTTTCCTTCTAATTCTTGTGAAATCCCATTTATGTAATGATTATAGGCACTGGAAAATTGTTGAAGTCTTCACACTGTATTACAACATTGAATAAAACACTCTTAATTTGTCTACTCTTATCTAACTTGTTCTCATCACAAGCTATTTTTTCTGACTCATTTTTGCCTTCCTTTGTGAAAAGGCCACATGGGTTTTGTTCCTGATTAATCTCTCCTTCAGTGGGAGATGAGATGGATGAGCTAGACCTAGTCTAACTTTCCAGCTTTTCTCCCCTGAACTCATTCAATTACTGTATAGAAAGTGCCTATTAGATTAAACCATTGTGTTATAAACTTACACTGTGCATCCTCTGTTCTCCCTCATTAAAATCTAAAATAAAGACCAAAATACCATACTCATAACTAATATTCACTCTCCGTTACATCTGATTCTATTATAAATCAGATGACACTCCTAGCGTTTTACATGCAAAAAGTAAGACCAACAGATGTGTATTTTAGTTGATTTTTTAACTTTGAACTGTGAGTCCTTATTTTTAAGTAGAGGTGAGATTCTCAAGGAAAGTAAATTTTTTCTTAGCAAAACACATCATCTGAACCCAAATACTAATTTAGGATGATCATATCAAAATTCAATATTCAGTTTACCATTATATGAGATTAAATTCCTTTGGGCAAAATTTCCACTTCATTTGAGAATGTATTTTAGAAAGTCTTTCAAAAAGGTTTATTAATTGAAATGTTTAAAGGTATAAATATGATTTATCAAATAAAGGTCAGCATCATGCTACAGATCATTGTATTCTGAGAAAACATTATCAAAAAGATCCCACTAGACTATAGTATGGTCTGTTCTTTAGTCACTAAGTCATGTCTGACTCTTTTGTGACCCCATAGACTGTAGCCCACCAGGCTCCTCTGCCCATGGACTTTCCTAAGCCAGAATACTAGAGTGGACTGTCATTTCCTTCTCCAGAGATCTTCCCAACCCGGGGATCAAACACACGTCTCCTGCATTGGCAGGTAGGTTCTTTACACTGAGTCACCAGGGAAGTCCCAATATAGTCGAGGATCTCAAAATATATAAACCAAAATGTCATTTTTAGAGGTCAGCAGATGGACAATTCTGTGAAATAGGTTGGAAGAACAGGAGAGAATCTAGATACAGAATTTAGGATAACAGTGATATTCTACAATTGTCACACCACTCACAAAATGGAAGTACAGGTATGATAAAATCAAACTAACAAACTTTTCCTCACACAGCCCTGTATCATAGGTTAGACTTGTAAAATAAGACTATATAAAAATAAAATAGTGAAAACTTTAGATATTTATTTATAAGTTATCAGACATTGTAGAATAGTGTCCCTTTGACAACAATTTTAAAAGGTAAAATCATCTGACCCTAATGCAATCTCCATTTAAGGAGCCAATAACATCAGGTATGCAGATGAAATTGTCCTGATGTCAGAAAGCTAAGAGGAACTAAAGAGCCTCTTAATGAAGGTGAAAGAGGAGAGTGAAAAGGCAGGGATATACATGACTAATCTGGGAATATACATATATGTAAACAACTCTGTAAAAATAATTTTAAAAAATTTTAATAAAAAACTGACCTAAAAGTCAACATTCAAAGAATGAAGATCATGGCATCTGGCCCCATCACTTTATGGCAAATACATGGGCAAACAATGGAAACAGTGACAGACTTTATTTTCTTGAGCTCCAAAATCACTGCAGATGGTGACTGCAGCCACGAAATTAAAAGACACTTGCTCCCTGGAAGGAAGGCTATGACAAACCTGAAGAGCACAGTCGAAAGCAGACATATCACTTTGATGACAAGTTCGTATAGTCAAAGCTAAGGTTTCCCAGTGTCATGTATGGATGTGAGACCTGGACCATAAAGAAGGCTGACAGCTGAAGAATTGATGCCTTCAAAGCGTGGTGTTGGAGAAGAATTTTGAGAATCCCTTGGACTGTAAGGAGATCAAACCAGTCAATCCAAAAGGAAATCAACCCTGAATATTCACTGGAAGGACTGATACTGAAGATGAAACTCCAATACTTTGGTCACCTGATGAGAAAAGCCAACTCATTGGAAAGACCCTGGTGTTGGGAAAAATAGAAGGCAAAAGGAAACGCTGATAACAGAGGAAGAAATGATTGGATGGCATCACTGAGTCAATGAGCATGCATTTGAGCAAGCTCTGGGAGATGAAGCACACAGGGAAGCCTGGTGTGCTACAGTCCAAGGGGTTGCAAAGAGTTGGACACAACCTAGCACTGAATTGAACTGAACTGAAGGAGTAATAAAAGATTCAGTATCAGAACCACTTCAATTCTGGTCTTAGGGGATCATTTAAGGGTGGCATTTATGTAAGAAATATGAAGGTTTCAGGCAAATTGGCATCTTTTGACCCAAATTTGTGAAAACTTTAGATATTTATTTATAAGTTATCAGACATTGTAGAATAGTGTCCCTTTGACAACAATTTTAAAAGGTAAAATCATCTGACCCTAATGCAATCTCCATTTAAGGAGCCAATAACATCAGGTATGCAGATGAAATTGTCCTGATGTCAGAAAGCTAAGAGGAACTAAAGAGCCTCTTAATGAAGGTGAAAGAGGAGAGTGAAAAGGCAGGGATATACATGACTAATCTGGGAATATACATATATGTAAACAACTCTGTAAAAATAATTTTAAAAAATTTTAATAAAAAACTGACCTAAAAGTCAACATTCAAAGAATGAAGATCATGGCATCTGGCCCCATCACTTTATGGCAAATACATGGGCAAACAATGGAAACAGTGACAGACTTTATTTTCTTGAGCTCCAAAATCACTGCAGATGGTGACTGCAGCCACGAAATTAAAAGACACTTGCTCCCTGGAAGGAAGGCTATGACAAACCTGAAGAGCACAGTCGAAAGCAGACATATCACTTTGATGACAAGTTCGTATAGTCAAAGCTAAGGTTTCCCAGTGTCATGTATGGATGTGAGACCTGGACCATAAAGAAGGCTGACAGCTGAAGAATTGATGCCTTCAAAGCGTGGTGTTGGAGAAGAATTTTGAGAATCCCTTGGACTGTAAGGAGATCAAACCAGTCAATCCAAAAGGAAATCAACCCTGAATATTCACTGGAAGGACTGATACTGAAGATGAAACTCCAATACTTTGGTCACCTGATGAGAAAAGCCAACTCATTGGAAAGACCCTGGTGTTGGGAAAAATAGAAGGCAAAAGGAAACGCTGATAACAGAGGAAGAAATGATTGGATGGCATCACTGAGTCAATGAGCATGCATTTGAGCAAGCTCTGGGAGATGAAGCACACAGGGAAGCCTGGTGTGCTACAGTCCAAGGGGTTGCAAAGAGTTGGACACAACCTAGCACTGAATTGAACTGAACTGAAGGAGTAATAAAAGATTCAGTATCAGAACCACTTCAATTCTGGTCTTAGGGGATCATTTAAGGGTGGCATTTATGTAAGAAATATGAAGGTTTCAGGCAAATTGGCATCTTTTTCAAAGCTCATTCAAAACGCTTTAGAATTCTGCTAAACTTTTTACTATAAAAAGAACACCAATCTAGCACACTAAATTTGGTGCCAAGAGACCATAGACAGTGTTTTTAGATGTGAAAACCAAAGACCTATAGTATCATATAGCCATTTTCAAATCTAATAATTTAAAAATAAACTACTAAGTTCACTAATAGCCCTGAAATAAGAAGCAGCATCTTAGGGGCAGAGACTGTAATTTGTCCCTTAATTCTCATATTCTGCCTCATCCTTAGTAAAAGAACCTTGGGCTTTTAGGATTGCCTACATAAGAGAACATTCTCTTATGTAAACAACACAACCATAAAAACCAGGAAGTTAGGATGATTCTTAGATCCTTTTGTTCTAAAAGCCATTTTTGACTCAACGGATAAAACTTGAATAGGACCTGAGGATTGGATAGCCCTAGTATATCAATTTTACATTTGGATGCACTAATTTTCTTTTGAACTGTATCTAGTATAGTCTTTAGCAGGGTAAATTTAGAATTTTCACTTTTATACAGTAATTCTGAATAAGGTGTAAAACTGTTATTTTGAAAACTTGTCACCCTAAAATCTCATATGTATTCTCTTATAGATTTTAGTGGAATGGGAAAGAGTAAGACAAAAATACAAATATTTTAAAATTCCTATTATGTATGTGTGTGCGCTCAGTCATATCTGTTCTGAGTCTCCCATCATCCCACTCTTGTGCTTGAGGCATGTCCATGGAGTTCTGGGCTCCTCAAACATTCTTAACAAAATATTGGGATAGGGTACTACAGTATATCAAACAAAATACTGGTGGTAGGCAAAGGTGTTCAGGAATAGTTTATAACATATGCGGCACTTGAAATCCTGCAGAATGGTTCTAAATTAGGTATGCAGGGCACTGCAGTGGGAGACAGTTTGTACTGGATTCTCCTCTAAACATAAATCAAGCAAGATCGCATTTACTCACATAAAGCAGCACTTTCAATATCAGAACCACTTCAATTCTGGTCTTAGGGGATCATTTAAGGGTGGCATTTATGTAAGAAATATGAAGGTTTCAGGCAAATTGGCATCTTTTTCAAAGCTCATTCAAAACGCTTTAGAATTCTGCTAAACTTTTTACTATAAAAAGAACACCAATCTAGCACACTAAATTTGGTGCCAAGAGACCATAGACAGTGTTTTTAGATGTGAAAACCAAAGACCTATAGTATCATATAGCCATTTTCAAATCTAATAATTTAAAAATAAACTACTAAGTTCACTAATAGCCCTGAAATAAGAAGCAGCATCTTAGGGGCAGAGACTGTAATTTGTCCCTTAATTCTCATATTCTGCCTCATCCTTAGTAAAAGAACCTTGGGCTTTTAGGATTGCCTACATAAGAGAACATTCTCTTATGTAAACAACACAACCATAAAAACCAGGAAGTTAGGATGATTCTTAGATCCTTTTGTTCTAAAAGCCATTTTTGACTCAACGGATAAAACTTGAATAGGACCTGAGGATTGGATAGCCCTAGTATATCAATTTTACATTTGGATGCACTAATTTTCTTTTGAACTGTATCTAGTATAGTCTTTAGCAGGGTAAATTTAGAATTTTCACTTTTATACAGTAATTCTGAATAAGGTGTAAAACTGTTATTTTGAAAACTTGTCACCCTAAAATCTCATATGTATTCTCTTATAGATTTTAGTGGAATGGGAAAGAGTAAGACAAAAATACAAATATTTTAAAATTCCTATTATGTATGTGTGTGCGCTCAGTCATATCTGTTCTGAGTCTCCCATCATCCCACTCTTGTGCTTGAGGCATGTCCATGGAGTTCTGGGCTCCTCAAACATTCTTAACAAAATATTGGGATAGGGTACTACAGTATATCAAACAAAATACTGGTGGTAGGCAAAGGTGTTCAGGAATAGTTTATAACATATGCGGCACTTGAAATCCTGCAGAATGGTTCTAAATTAGGTATGCAGGGCACTGCAGTGGGAGACAGTTTGTACTGGATTCTCCTCTAAACATAAATCAAGCAAGATCGCATTTACTCACATAAAGCAGCACTTTCATTTATATATAGCAAACACTTTCAAAGATGGCTTTAGGATCAGACTGGTTTGGGATCCCAGTTCAACCATTCTCTCTATGTATATCTCTCTCTTAATGAATTCGTATGTGATGGTATTAAGTGCCATCAACATGCCTTTCTGTCTCGAATTCATATCTACTCTCACCCCTGAATTTTTGATTCACATATCTGTCTGCCCACTCAATATGTCTATTTGGATATTGAACAGCATCAGACATTTTGCTCCAAACTTTACTCATCTAGACTCTTTTCTATCTCAGCCAATGGCAACAAGTTCTTGGTTATGTCACTACTCTTCACTTCTTAATGAGACCCAATCCACCTATCTTACTTAAAATTTTAGACAACTCTGATTCTCAGCCCTGGCACATCTTAACTTACTCAGTTATGATGTTTTTCCTTTCATTTATAACCTAGCACATTACGTATATGGAGGGCAAGGCTAATTTTAGAGGCTTTTAAAATACCCAATGTATTAGGAACAGTAATAGGAATTCTGAACTTAAGAGCAATAAAATGACAATGAAGAGCTGGCTATTAGAATCAATAGCCCTGAGGATCACAAAGTGGGCTTACACACACATCTCATCAAAGAAAAGGAATTAACGTAATGCCCATGCTATGCATTTCTGTATAGTGCACATATACATGTTTACAGTTTTAGGAGATATAAGAATCAGATCATTTTGAATAATGAAGACAGTAGGGAAAGAGAGAGCAGTTGTGGTGGGGACAACACTAGTTCAGTTTTAGATATTTCATTATAAAGTGTCCCCCTTTACCCTTTGCTAAGAGTATTACGGACTATAGACATTTTGGTTTGCAAGTGACACTTATATTTGGAAATTTTTCTCAAAGAATAATAAGGGACAAGTTAACACTGGCCTAATATAATTTAAACAATTGTTCTGTTTTTCCAGTTATTTGTTCTCATGTGGCTAATAATCTGTATTTTCATATCTCTTCCATGTTAAAGAATTGTTTCAATTGCTTCTGATCATATGTATTAAGTGTAAACCTATGGTATGAGCGATGACAAAGATGGAGTGCCTAACTACCTCTTTTGAAGTCCCCTAGGACTCAGGTTAATTAATGAGACTCATCCTAAGGTTATACATGATCTATTACTTCCTCTAATTAGAAATAATAATCCTGATCATTATGCTGGTTAGCTGGAAAGAAGTAAGATGAATGTGCTTAACTATGATTAATAGTCTATAAGCTGTGTAGATCTCTTCTGTCACTGAGTTATAGGCAAACTGGGCTGCAACTCAATGCTTTTCGATGATCCATATTTTTTAAAACTTGAAGAAACATTAATTTTCTGGAAGATTTTTTTACCTTTCATGATAAAGAATAAGCATTTGATAGTTTTAAAATTGATTACCACAACAAAAATTATTTTTCCATTTTGTATGAAAGGGCTATCCAATAATTTATTGTCCTACTTTTAAAATATTTTCTTCCAAATTATGTGGATATCTATGTGCATCATATATTAGTTCATACTGCTGGGGTGAATCACTGCATGTGATTATGTACAATTTTTTTTAATTTAAAAAAATTATAATGATGATGATTAAGTATTAACTTACTGATATCATTCCTTTGCTAACCAACAAATTCACTTTTATATGTGAAAGAAAATTATAAAAAGTTATTATCCAGTTAAAGAAATGAAACACATGCACAGAAAAAGTTAATCATCTATTGTTTTTGACATGACTAACTTAGTTATATTAAGGTGGGAAATTTTGGATCATTTTAGAATAAAAAATAAAATACAACTATCCTGCTGTCAGTTTACAGTTTTAGGAGATATAAGAATCAGATCATTTTGAATAATGAAGACAGTAGGGAAAGAGAGAGCAGTTGTGGTGGGGACAACACTAGTTCAGTTTTAGATATTTCATTATAAAGTGTCCCCCTTTACCCTTTGCTAAGAGTATTACGGACTATAGACATTTTGGTTTGCAAGTGACACTTATATTTGGAAATTTTTCTCAAAGAATAATAAGGGACAAGTTAACACTGGCCTAATATAATTTAAACAATTGTTCTGTTTTTCCAGTTATTTGTTCTCATGTGGCTAATAATCTGTATTTTCATATCTCTTCCATGTTAAAGAATTGTTTCAATTGCTTCTGATCATATGTATTAAGTGTAAACCTATGGTATGAGCGATGACAAAGATGGAGTGCCTAACTACCTCTTTTGAAGTCCCCTAGGACTCAGGTTAATTAATGAGACTCATCCTAAGGTTATACATGATCTATTACTTCCTCTAATTAGAAATAATAATCCTGATCATTATGCTGGTTAGCTGGAAAGAAGTAAGATGAATGTGCTTAACTATGATTAATAGTCTATAAGCTGTGTAGATCTCTTCTGTCACTGAGTTATAGGCAAACTGGGCTGCAACTCAATGCTTTTCGATGATCCATATTTTTTAAAACTTGAAGAAACATTAATTTTCTGGAAGATTTTTTTACCTTTCATGATAAAGAATAAGCATTTGATAGTTTTAAAATTGATTACCACAACAAAAATTATTTTTCCATTTTGTATGAAAGGGCTATCCAATAATTTATTGTCCTACTTTTAAAATATTTTCTTCCAAATTATGTGGATATCTATGTGCATCATATATTAGTTCATACTGCTGGGGTGAATCACTGCATGTGATTATGTACAATTTTTTTTAATTTAAAAAAATTATAATGATGATGATTAAGTATTAACTTACTGATATCATTCCTTTGCTAACCAACAAATTCACTTTTATATGTGAAAGAAAATTATAAAAAGTTATTATCCAGTTAAAGAAATGAAACACATGCACAGAAAAAGTTAATCATCTATTGTTTTTGACATGACTAACTTAGTTATATTAAGGTGGGAAATTTTGGATCATTTTAGAATAAAAAATAAAATACAACTATACTGCTGTCAGTTTAAAGTCTTTAGAACACTCACAATTAATTTTCATTTTGATGTTTGAGTAAAGTCAGGTGTAACTATAGAAATCTTAAACTGAGACTAAACCAGCTGTAACTAACACTTTCATAATTTTTATTTCAAAATTTATTAACAATAGCACATGAAGAGCAAGAAAGTTAGACATTCAGCATTTCTAGATGGGTAAAAATTTGTTAACCAAGGAAACAGGGATCTTAGGAGTAAAATCGCTAACTCTCAGTTAGATGGCTTTCATTCTTACCTCACTAATTGTGAGGTCCTAGGAATAATTTTACTTAAAAACACCAATATGTTCATTTTAAAGTGATATGTTAGAGAATTAAGAACTCATGATTATCTCGGACATCACTGAGAAGGATCACTTAATATATCTAAAATATTATCACAATGCCTAGCACATTCTGTTTAACAAATGATGCATGTTTCCTTTCATGTTGAGAAATCCATGTGTAAAATATATTTTAATTTCAAAATTATGCTTCACTTTTGCTACTTTCATTGCAGGAACCTAGGGGAAAACAAAGATTTAAACTAGTCAATACCTATCATCAATTGACATATTAAAACTACAAACTATTGATTATTTTTCACTAAAAATGTCACAGGATCACTTAAATGTTTTGCTGTCAAAACTGTGGCTAGATTTTATATTTGGGGCTTTCAATGGGATTGCTTCACACACAAGTGTGCCTTTCAAAAGGTATGGACACAGATTTCCTCTTTTGATAACTAACTTCTATTCTCTCTAACCAATGTAAATAATTTGATCATTCAGAGTTTCTTCTTTTACATTTGGATTTAATGATTCATAAATAATTTTCTATTCATAATATGTTTTATTATGTCAAAACATGGCTGTAATCTGATTATCAACATTTAAGCAATGATTATTAAATTTTCAATAAGATATCCATAACAGTGAAGAATCAAGCATTTAGGCAATGACTATGTGATCTAAATTTTGCTTGGAAATTCAGGAATACAAAAGACATAACCCATAGAATCACAGATAAAATAATCATTGAAAAAAAGATATAAAGCAACATACTGAATTCAAGTATGTGACATGAGAGGCTTGTAAATTTTCTTGGAGAACATGAAACCTGCAGCATATTCTTAACAAAAAGAACTAGAAAATGGAAGGAAGAAACATATAGACAAGAGAAGAAAAATAACTCCCAAAATAAAACAACAAAAACTTAATCCACATATTAAGTCAAATGTTTGATTGTGTTCATGTTTGAAGGGGACACAGGTTTGATCCTTGGTCTAGGAAGATTCCATGTGCCATGTTAACCAAGGAAACAGGGATCTTAGGAGTAAAATCGCTAACTCTCAGTTAGATGGCTTTCATTCTTACCTCACTAATTGTGAGGTCCTAGGAATAATTTTACTTAAAAACACCAATATGTTCATTTTAAAGTGATATGTTAGAGAATTAAGAACTCATGATTATCTCGGACATCACTGAGAAGGATCACTTAATATATCTAAAATATTATCACAATGCCTAGCACATTCTGTTTAACAAATGATGCATGTTTCCTTTCATGTTGAGAAATCCATGTGTAAAATATATTTTAATTTCAAAATTATGCTTCACTTTTGCTACTTTCATTGCAGGAACCTAGGGAAAGCAAAGATTTAAACTAGTCAATACCTATCATCAATTGACATATTAAAACTACAAACTATTGATTATTTTTCACTAAAAATGTCACAGGATCACTTAAATGTTTTGCTGTCAAAACTGTGGCTAGATTTTATATTTGGGGCTTTCAATGGGATTGCTTCACACACAAGTGTGCCTTTCAAAAGGTATGGACACAGATTTCCTCTTTTGATAACTAACTTCTATTCTCTCTAACCAATGTAAATAATTTGATCATTCAGAGTTTCTTCTTTTTACATTTGGATTTAATGATTCATAAATAATTTTCTATTCATAATATGTTTTATTATGTCAAAACATGGCTGTAATCTGATTATCAACATTTAAGCAATGATTATTAAATTTTCAATAAGATATCCATAACAGTGAAGAATCAAGCATTTAGGCAATGACTATGTGATCTAAATTTTGCTTGGAAATTCAGGAATACAAAAGACATAACCCATAGAATCACAGATAAAATAATCATTGAAAAAAAGATATAAAGCAACATACTGAATTCAAGTATGTGACATGAGAGGCTTGTAAATTTTCTTGGAGAACATGAAACCTGCAGCATATTCTTAACAAAAAGAACTAGAAAATGGAAGGAAGAAACATATAGACAAGAGAAGAAAAATAACTCCCCAAAATAAAACAACAAAAACTTAATCCACATATTAAGTCAAATGTTTGATTGTGTTCATGTTTGAAGGGGACACAGGTTTGATCCTTGGTCTAGGAAGATTCCATGTGCCATGTAGCAACTGAGTCCTGGGGGCCACCATGACTGAGCCCACTTGCTGTAAGTACTGAAGCCCACACTCCCTAGAGCCTGTGCCTGCAACAAGAGAAGCCATTGCAAAAAGCTTGAGTACCACAGGAGGAGAGCCCCAACTCTCTGCAAGTAGGGAAAGCTGGTACATAGCAACGAACACAGCACAGTCAAACAAAAAATAATTAATATTAAGAAAATTTAAAGTATAGATGGAAAGAAATGTTTCTCTTGATGTCAGAGACTCCTAAGAATAATTTAGAGGTTTTTAAAATACTAAAATCATGATTTTTGAGCTGCCTGTGTTAAACTAGACATACACATGTAGTCTCAATTTCAACTTAAAACAATGGAAGATACAGATAAATTATAACAGATTCTTCATTTTGATTATAGACTAAGGAAAAAACATTCCACACAGTCGAGTTCATTTTATTATTTTCTGAAAACAGTGTTTTGAGTCAAAATGACTTCTAAATAGGTTTCATAATATGTAGGGAGAAAGTATGCTTGGAAATAAATTAGGTATATGTATATAACAAGTATGTATATTTAATGATAATTTGCAAAATCTTCAGATTGACAAAAGATCTCTTACCAATCTGAGCTTAAATGGAGATAACATCATACATGATTAATCTAATCAGAATGTCACTCTGCCAATCAACTATAAAACTGACATCTTGATACATTAATAAAAATGTTTCTGAAATTGTCTACGGAACAAATTTGCACATAAAATAAATGTGTTGATTGCTGGACATATGCCCTTCTAAGAGCACCAAATATGTAAGCTACTAAAATCTGGATTAAAAAGTCCTACCTGTAGGCCTTGTCCATCCACAGTAACAGAGTTTGCTCTTTGCATTTTGTTCTTGTCGGTCACTTTATTTGATTGCTGGGAACCACCCTTTTCCCTTTTCACTGTTGCTTGTCTTTCCTGTTAGGAAAAAAATTTTAATAAAAATATTGAAAATACTGAATGCTTTACTACAATGGGCAACACAGAGAAGAATTTCGTGGTGACAAATTTGGACCCAGTTTCCTAATTTGGGGTTTCTATTAAATAGTATGAAAGTGGATCCTTTCTACTGGCTCAACATATATGATTGATGAATGATCAAAATATCAGAAAGTGTGTGAAAGAAAACCAAAACACATTATCCTACGTGTCCAATTAAAGTTACTGTTAAAGTTACTAAGGACCACTAAAGCCAAACATTTTCATAAGTAATTGTATAGATAATAACATAAGGCTGTACTACAAAGGATTTTGTACTGAGCACTAAATTCAATGCTTATATACATGCAATATTGAGAATGAATACATGATGGACCCTTAAACTATTATTGGTCATCAAATGGCATAAAACTTAAAACACACATTCCATCTCAGCTAACACTTACATTCACCATATGAAAAAAATTTTCATAGTTGCTTTCTCCCAGTTTCTATTTCTTCTCCTTTCACTCTTTTTCAACCCAAACTAATAAACTTTTTATCACCATTAATCCACAAAATCAGCTTTTATTAAAATCACCAATGCCCTGCTCATTCAAATCACTGGTTGGTCAGTCTCCAACTTCTCAATTTCTAAGCAATATCTGACAGAACTGACATCTTTCCCCTAGAAAACATGCTTCAGTTGGGTTCCAGGACATTTCTTTCTCTTAGCTCTTCTCTTAGTTTACTAACTGTTGCCTCCATCTTTTCTGTTGCTTACTCCTCCAGCTTTATAATCTGCCACATTTAAACCTTGACTTTTCTCTTGGACCTCTCATTTTCACTCTCTACACGTACTCCCTAGGTAACCTCATTTAAACCCAAAGATTTTGTGTTTCAATGTGACAATGAAGACTTCTAAATTTATGTTCCCTGTTGAGTAATGCAGTATTACTGCCATATCAGTAGAAAAAGACTGTCACAGTAATCAGCAATTTTGGTCCTCCAAATCTGAGCCCTAAGGGCAACCAGGAAGAAACACAATACCAGAAATCCAGAAACCACCTGGCTTCAGCCTCTCCCAGTGGTGAGCCCTGAGAAACTCAGGATGTGAAAAACGCAAGAAAGCTGCGACACACATGAAAGGAATGATTTCAGTGAGCCCAGACTACAATGGGCAACACAGAGAAGAATTTCGTGGTGACAAATTTGGACCCAGTTTCCTAATTTGGGGTTTCTATTAAATAGTATGAAAGTGGATCCTTTCTACTGGCTCAACATATATGATTGATGAATGATCAAAATATCAGAAAGTGTGTGAAAGAAAACCAAAACACATTATCCTACGTGTCCAATTAAAGTTACTGTTAAAGTTACTAAGGACCACTAAAGCCAAACATTTTCATAAGTAATTGTATAGATAATAACATAAGGCTGTACTACAAAGGATTTTGTACTGAGCACTAAATTCAATGCTTATATACATGCAATATTGAGAATGAATACATGATGGACCCTTAAACTATTATTGGTCATCAAATGGCATAAAACTTAAAACACACATTCCATCTCAGCTAACACTTACATTCACCATATGAAAAAAATTTTCATAGTTGCTTTCTCCCAGTTTCTATTTCTTCTCCTTTCACTCTTTTTCAACCCAAACTAATAAACTTTTTATCACCATTAATCCACAAAATCAGCTTTTATTAAAATCACCAATGCCCTGCTCATTCAAATCACTGGTTGGTCAGTCTCCAACTTCTCAATTTCTAAGCAATATCTGACAGAACTGACATCTTTCCCCTAGAAAACATGCTTCAGTTGGGTTCCAGGACATTTCTTTCTCTTAGCTCTTCTCTTAGTTTACTAACTGTTGCCTCCATCTTTTCTGTTGCTTACTCCTCCAGCTTTATAATCTGCCACATTTAAACCTTGACTTTTCTCTTGGACCTCTCATTTTCACTCTCTACACGTACTCCCTAGGTAACCTCATTTAAACCCAAAGATTTTGTGTTTCAATGTGACAATGAAGACTTCTAAATTTATGTTCCCTGTTGAGTAATGCAGTATTACTGCCATATCAGTAGAAAAAGACTGTCACAGTAATCAGCAATTTTGGTCCTCCAAATCTGAGCCCTAAGGGCAACCAGGAAGAAACACAATACCAGAAATCCAGAAACCACCTGGCTTCAGCCTCTCCCAGTGGTGAGCCCTGAGAAACTCAGGATGTGAAAAACGCAAGAAAGCTGCGACGCACATGAAAGGAATGATTTCAGTGAGCCCAGACTCTAGCATCTTCCCATACAGAAAAATGTTCTAAATTCCTTAACGTGAGGTGTCTGGTCTGAATTCACAAAAATACTTTGGATGTTTATACTGCCTGCCCTTTGTTGCAAACTTCTATACAAGGTGACTCCTTCCCCCATGTCCTTGGAGCACTTCTTCCAAGGTTACTGGAGATGCTATCTGCTGGGCTTATGGAAATTTCCACCAAATAAAACAACTCTCAACTCCCAGGCTGTGACTATGTTTTAAGTCAACATTCTTCAGATTGATCCCTAGAACCTTGATTCCTAAATAAAAATGCTTTTTCTCTCTCTCCAAATAAGCATCTAGACTGCATATGAATCCTGAAACCATCAAAACTAACTTAAAAAAGTTTTCTGCCTATCCACTTTAAAAATAAATCCCAAACTAAATGATTATTCATCACATCCATCATGACATGATTTAAGTCACCATTGTTTTATTTGCCTTAATTATCGTAGCCATCAACTTTCATCTGTGGTCCCTCTCCAGTTGATTCTCTAAATAATATCCACACTTATTCCTATTCACTGCACTCCAGCTACACCCACCCCATGTTTGTTTATTTTTTTTTGTTTCCATCTTTGTTTCTTGATCACAATAATCATGCTTTTAATACAGGTCTCTTGTAAACACTCTGCACTCTGCATATGGGAATAGTTTTTGGGGGGTCTGGTAATGCAGGCAAAATAAAACGTGGTAACAATATTTTATAAATCTACATCGTGAGGGGCTTCCCTCGTGGTCCAGTGGGTAAGGACACCAATGTGTCCGGCTAGACCAATGTGTCCAACTACTGAGCCGGAGCTCTGAAGCGCATGCGCTGAGAGCCAGTGCTCTGAAATGAGAGAGGCCACTGCAATGGCAGGCCCACACAGGCCAAAGAGCAAAGATAAATAAATGAAAGACCAACAGAAGTGGCCAAAAAAAAATTAAATTAAAAAAAATCTACATTGTGAAAGTTATCATTTATACGCCCTATATTCTGCCTTGTAATCCAATAATGCTATTTAGCATTTAATTCCTAAGTGCTTGTGTCATAAGATCTAAATAAAATTTATGTTGATTAGTCACACTGGAACTCAGCATCTGTGTCCAGATTATTTATAAACTTAATTTTGGGCAGTTAAGACATTTAAGTACATGTATATAAAGACTTACCAAATTATCTATTAATATTGTTTTATTGTTAGCTATGGATATAACTGGGAGTCCTTGGTGGCTTAGTAAAGATTCCCCTTGGCAATGTTGGAGACATGGGTTCAATCCCTGGGTAGGGAAGATCCACTGGAGGAGGAAATGGCAACCCTCAACCAGTGTTTTTGCCTGGGAAATCCCAAGCACAAAAGAGCCTAATGGGCTATAGTCCATGGGGTCTCAAAAGAGTCTGACACGACTTAGCAACTAAACAACAGTAGAAAATGAATATATTTTGAGACAATCTTGTGGTGAAAATCTCCAGCTAGCAGACAGCACTTGATCAAATGGTTTCCTGTCTCTCCAGAGAGTCATCCTTCTGAGAAAGTTGTGAACTAGACTAAACTAATGCTTCCTACTAGCAATTGTAAAATATGGAAAACTTTAAAATGGACTTTTCATTGATAAGGTTCTCTTTTTAAACTCTGGACTCATAAGAAGTATATCACAGGGGATTCCCTGGTGGTCCAGTGGGTAAGGACACCACCTTACAGTGCAAGGGGCGCCGGTTTGAGCCCTGGCCTGGGAAGATCCCACATGCTGCGGAGCGGCTGGACCGATACGTCCAATTACCAAGCCAGAGCTCTGGAGCGCATGCGCGCAGAGTCGGTGCTCTGCAACAACAGAAGCAACCGTGATGGGAGGCCCACACGGGCCAAAGAACAAAGATGAATGAAACTGTATAAATGAAAGACCAATGTAAGTGGCCCACCCGCCCTCCTCCCTCCCCACCCACTCCAAATAAATAAATAAATAAAACTTGAAAAAAAAAGAAGTATATCACAAGTTAATGAAACAAAAAACCTTCAGTCTACTCATCAGCAGGTGAATATACTAATCTGAATAATGATAACACATAAATTGACTCAAATACACACACGCGCACACACACCACCACCACCACCAAGAAAACCAAGTGGTTTCTTTGTTTCAAGGAAATATGCTTAGTGGCTGGAATTTGTGGGGTTAATCAGGCTAACAAGTTAAAAACAGCAAAGACTCATAAACTGTTTAATTTTTTCCATGATTTTCTTTTTCTCATATTCATTTATGTTTATTTCCAAATTGGATGGAAGTCTCTACGAGCTCTCCAGTATATCTTACTTCACTTAAGCAGGATTGGGTAACAGGAGGATAGAGGGATTCTTTGCCCATTAAACAAATATTTACTTCTTTCCTATTTTATATGAGGGACAGAAAAGGTCAAGCAATTACATCTTTAAAAAATCTGATGTCCACAAAAATGTCACTGGCCTGTTTGGGAGTTAATTCACCCTGACTGACTTCTGAGTTCTCTCATGGTATTTAAGAATGCTACTGCCATTGATAAAGTTATTGAAAAGTTTCAAGAAGAGCTTGCCAGCATTATTTTGCATCTTTATTCAGAATAAAATTGCTTTTTGATAATAGGGGGTAGTCCTTATTAGTTCACCTTCAATTATTTTCTTTTAAGTTTTTGGACTCTAAATCACAAAGTAAATTATTTTGTTATAATTAAGGTAAATTTTGTTCTGCCAGATAAATTATCCTAGATATAAAGAGTTCGAAAATTATTGCTTAAATCAATAGGAATTATTCAAACACTGAAAAGAGCTACTCTAACCAAAAAAAAAGAGAGAAAGAACACAGAACATATAAGTACAAAATATAAAATACAGTTATCGATATTTCAGCATTTTCAAATATCAACCATTTGTGTCTGCTATGCAGACATTTAAAATATAGAATTCAGTGCTTTGTAATCCTTGGACTCCAGGAGTAGCACAACAGATCTTAACTGGGGAATATGTTGAATTAGAATTCCCAAAGAATCCTCATCATCATAAACAGAGAGGATAAGCCAAAAAGACCATCCACAGAAAACAGAAAGATGCAATAAATGAAATAAAAAGACATCAGTTTGAATAGGTGCTCTAAAACCCATCTTTTTAAATCTCACGCTGGCTCTCACAAGTAGAGTATTTGTATGTTGCTGAATACTGCCTTCACTAAAGAGATGTTTACCACAGTCCTGCTGTTATTGATCACTCATAAACGACAAGCAGCAAGTGATGATTACCTCAAGCACAGGATTTTCTTCTTTTTGTCCAATCTCAGCATGAGAGACAGGCAGCAGCAAAGCTTGTGGTACACAAGCCACAAAGGGTGGGGTGGGTTTTGCTTGGCTGCCAACAGCATCCTTGGCTGCCAAGAGAATCCTTTACTGTAATCTCATAACCTGCCTTCTCTGCTACTGCATCATTTGCCCCAGTGGAGACTTAGCACATTCGGTCACAGGAGCTAGACCCCAAGAGTTTCTCTGAAGCTTCAAAATTTTAACCTGAGAAATACGTGGGTATTCACAATCTGAAAGATCGCCTTGAAACAGGAGAGTTACCATGTTCATCAGGGCCTAGACAAGTTACAATCTCCAAGAAACCAACTTCATGATAGTTGTAAAGCTGCACCTTTAGTTACTGTAATTTTATTACGAGATTTAAACATGTTCTTGCTGAGAAACATTCATTTATTTCAAACACGGCAGTCTCCAAAACCTACTAGAAATCCTTAGAAGTTGCAATGAGACATGACGGAGTAGCAAAGTACTCTTTTTTTTTTTATCTTTAGAAATTTTGTTCTGCCAGATAAATTATCCTAGATATAAAGAGTTCGAAAATTATTGCTTAAATCAATAGGAATTATTCAAACACTGAAAAGAGCTACTCTAACCAAAAAAAAAGAGAGAAAGAACACAGAACATATAAGTACAAAATATAAAATACAGTTATCGATATTTCAGCATTTTCAAATATCAACCATTTGTGTCTGCTATGCAGACATTTAAAATATAGAATTCAGTGCTTTGTAATCCTTGGACTCCAGGAGTAGCACAACAGATCTTAACTGGGGAATATGTTGAATTAGAATTCCCAAAGAATCCTCATCATCATAAACAGAGAGGATAAGCCAAAAAGACCATCCACAGAAAACAGAAAGATGCAATAAATGAAATAAAAAGACATCAGTTTGAATAGGTGCTCTAAAACCCATCTTTTTAAATCTCACGCTGGCTCTCACAAGTAGAGTATTTGTATGTTGCTGAATACTGCCTTCACTAAAGAGATGTTTACCACAGTCCTGCTGTTATTGATCACTCATAAACGACAAGCAGCAAGTGATGATTACCTCAAGCACAGGATTTTCTTCTTTTTGTCCAATCTCAGCATGAGAGACAGGCAGCAGCAAAGCTTGTGGTACACAAGCCACAAAGGGTGGGGTGGGTTTTGCTTGGCTGCCAACAGCATCCTTGGCTGCCAAGAGAATCCTTTACTGTAATCTCATAACCTGCCTTCTCTGCTACTGCATCATTTGCCCCAGTGGAGACTTAGCACATTCGGTCACAGGAGCTAGACCCCAAGAGTTTCTCTGAAGCTTCAAAATTTTAACCTGAGAAATACGTGGGTATTCACAATCTGAAAGATCGCCTTGAAACAGGAGAGTTACCATGTTCATCAGGGCCTAGACAAGTTACAATCTCCAAGAAACCAACTTCATGATAGTTGTAAAGCTGCACCTTTAGTTACTGTAATTTTATTACGAGATTTAAACATGTTCTTGCTGAGAAACATTCATTTATTTCAAACACGGCAGTCTCCAAAACCTACTAGAAATCCTTAGAAGTTGCAATGAGACATGACGGAGTAGCAAAGTACTCTTGATTTTTAAGAAATATTTTATATAGTTTTAAGCATAACTATGATAAATGACGAAGGTTTCCATTTCTTTTTAATTAAATAATAATTCAAAAGCAAAAATCATTTTGTACAGAGGCAAAAATATGGGCTGGGAGACTGAATTTTAGCATTGCCTCTGTAAAGACTTGGGCAAGTAAATAATTGACCTTTCTAAGACATCACTTAATTCATCTATAAAATAGGAGGGTTCATGTGATGATAGATTGAGAAAATACAGATGAAGGCACTAGCATAAATTGGGCAATCAGTAAATGGCAGTAATTTTTAAAATAGTGAAAACTTGCTCTATTCTTATCATTAACTCAGGTAGGCTGTTTAGCAGAGACAGGTATTCTGAAGAAGTACTTTCTGTATTTTAAAGCATTTTCTTTTTCTAGTATGTCACCACAACTTGGTCTAATAATGAGTCTTTTTCTAGGAAGACAGAGGACAACAAACCAGACAGAATCAATCCTAGTCTTAACATACCTGCAGGTACTACTCACCAACTCAGCCTAAAGATATACTTTATACCTTGATCCACAGCCCTGAATCTCATCCATCAGACAGGATATGCATATTCTCTTCTAGCATGATTGCACACTGAGTATGAAGTATGAAATAACAAGATTACAAGATTTCTGTTCAAGGAATTTGATTGGAAGAAGTAAAATTTGGGAATGGGAAGGTCCATGCCAAAATCATTTAGGCTGTTTACTGCCTATGGTTGGGCCACTATAAAATCAGGGCCAAATGTATGGACTTCAGTCCCATTCATTCTCCATTCCCTTGATAAGCTAAATTTTTGATGGCCATGGTATACCAAAGGTTAAAAGCTAAATAGCTCTCTTATATTTTCATAGTCATTATTTCTTTCTACCAGCTGAGTTAAATGCTTAACCGAGTAATATCTATGTGGTCCCCCATCTGTTTATGCAAGTTCTAAGCAGAATTTATCTTATAATTGGAACTGTGTAATGTAGTTTCACTCAAACCGTTGAGTGTAAAGTAAGTCGTTCTCATGAAAATTTACTCGCATCCTCTGGAAAGGTACAGTAAAACAAGAAGTGTGTGTGTGTGTGTGTGTGTGTGTGAGTGTATGAAGAACAGTCAAATGAGGTTGGACACAATGACTATGAAAGATTCGAGAATAAAGATTGAGAATTTTTTTTTTTTTACACTCAAACTGCTTCACGGATGTCTGTGAGTTTTTCACATACTTTCAAACAATTGGAAGTAATTATTTTCATTAATAAATATCTTTGCACAAAATAAGGTATGGTTGTTATACTTTAAAACAATTGATAATTAAAATTTATCATGGGCAATAAGGCTGTGATATATGCAAGAAAAGGTATATGCCACTTCTAAATACATGCGTTCACACATAAAAGCCCTTACTTCTATGTGAAAAATTTAGCCAATGAATATACACTTACATATTTTAAGTAAAATGTTTACAGTATGTATATACTTTTTGTATAAGTCCTCCACATACACTGTAACTGCAATTTCAATTAGCCAGCAAACAATTGTTCTTGATGGTAGAATATAATACTTTTTGCATTTGTGGGTATATGTATATACTTTCACACACTCACCCACATAACGCATATACATAGTTAAAGAAATTTTTGGAACAACAGAGCTGAAGAAAATTTTACATAGCAATTGCAGACATGGTGAAAAGTTAAAGTTGATATGACTTAGCATGCACAAAACCAATATAACTTTCAAAAAAAAAAGAAAGAAAGAAAACACCCAGTACAAGATGACTTTCAAAAACTTCATAGCAGAAAAAAAAATGACAAATAAAAAAAGCATGTTTTGAAAACAGCAATTTTGGGCTATCTATGCAATTTATAATGATACAAATTATATAACTGAATATGGGAGAGTTTTTGACATTAACAAGTTGAAAGAGAAAACTTTAAATTTCTCAGTTAATTATCTGATGAGCTATATGAAAGGGACAAAAGTAAACTCCAGTATTATAACCATAATGTTAATTCTCTGACTCTAAAATAATTAGCCTAAATAATAAACCTTTCTAATAACTTTGTCACTTGAGTGTATAAGTTAAGATGTCTAATTTAGAATAATTCTGATAATAATGGTATCAACAGACTTAAATACTGACATAGTTTAATAGTTTCATAGTTTCTTTCAGAGTAGAAACACTGTATTTTAATCATAGCTCTAGTATATTTTTATATATCTGTTGTTAGAAAATGAAATTTTAAAAAAATTTTAAGAAGCCATCTACACTGATTAGAAAAGTTTTAGAGGAAAATGGAAAGAGATTGTTATATTTTTCTGCAATTATGTTATCACTAAATAAATCATACTCAAATAATATTTAGATATCACAAGTAACATTTCCTAAGCAAGCAGATTCAAATAATAATTTTAAATGAAACAATATCATTTGAGCAAATCCTTTAGAGATAAGAGCAGAACAATGTGAAGGCTCTACTTCATTAATTCAAAGGTGAAGTTAACAGTTTATTGAAAATAAATGTTGCAGCAATTATTTTCAAAGGCAAAGTAATTTATTTTGTAACTATAATTCATTCCTATGACTTCCTATGTGAAGTTATATGCTAAGCGATTAATGTAGACATACTCTTTTAAAAGTAATGGGCACTTTAATGTGAGCAAGAGTTTCTCAATTGACTATCACTGAAAGCTACATTTTAAGGGCTTTGAGTAGTTAATTGTCTGGGTTTTCTGCAAAGTTTAAATGTGACAAATAGGAATAATCCTATTCTTATACATTGGTCTAAACTCTGCAAAATCACCTTTATTTTATCTAGCATATTTTGTGCCACATAATTTCTTATTTTCCTAATGCTTGTCACAAAAGTAGATTGTAAAGGCTTGAAATCTATGAAAACATGAATACAAAGATCCTAATTCTAAATATCAGAATATGAGAAAAATAAAACATACAAAGTAAGAGTAGTACGTGACTGTTAGAGCACAAAATGTTCTTTTAACAATACAAGATGGATAATGACCTCTAACTGTTAAGTGTGAAAACCTTTGTGGCTTACGCACCTCAGGGACTGAAACTCCTGAAGTGGGCAGAGTCTGCTGAAAAAGAAAAGCTCATATTAAAACTGAAAAAAAAAAAGAGTCAAACTGAAAACAAATACCAGTGAAGGTTATTATATCACTACACACCTGTGAAATAAATGAGTACATTACAAATGCATTTCATTGCCAAAAATATTTCTGGTTACTTTCTTTAAAACAAAGATCTCTTCGTGAAATAATCATTCTAATGGGGAAGGGATCGGATTACAGAATTATTTATCCAAAACAGTTTCATATACATAAGATAGACTAATTGCTGGGTCAGTTTCACAGATTTATCTATAATAATGATATAGCACTTTCACATTCTGGAATGAGGCCTCATCTCCAAGTTCCATTATCCTTCAAAACCTTTCTTACTCATATTTTTAAGTTATGCATTTACCCAGCCCACTGTTTCATTTTCCAATGAAACTCTCCATCCTTTCTTAAAACACTTAAGTTTCCTTTTTGATGTAGACAGATCTTATGGAGTTGATTTTAATTTGTGATATTCTGGGAATTAAAAAAGTATATATTCCATTAATAGCAGTAAAGGATAAAAATATAATGAAAAAAGTAGCAGAATTTTACTTGAAAGTAATTATTAAAGCATTATGTTAAATGCACTCTTTGTGACAATGTATCTTCAGTTACCCACCAAACATTCCTTTTCTGAGTCACATGGAAAATGTTTCTTTCTGGCAAGAAATAGAAACATTTACCAAATTCTAAAAGTCCAAGTCCTTGTAGGGCTTTCTAATGAAAAATGCAAATTTGGAAGAATAGGTGATAAATCACTTTCCTAGTTTTAGATAAAGATTTTCCTTGGTTGGAGGGAGTAGGAAAGGTAGATGGGAAGCTAGTCCTTAGACAGTATGTGTCTCTGGAAAGAAGAGAACAGTCAGTATATTTGAGGTTCCTCTGCTTTACCAGGATTCCCAGGTGGCCCTAGTGGTAAACAACCTCCCTGCCGATGCAAAAGACATGAGATGTGAGCTTTACTTCTTGGTTGGGAAGATTCCCTGGAGGAGGGCATGGCAACCCACTTCAGCATACTTGCCTGGAGAATCCCATGGACAGAGGAGCCTGGAGGGCTACAGCCCAGAGGGATGCACAGAGCTGGACACAACTGAAGTGACTTAGCACACTGCTCTACCAAGCCATGTGAGGAGGATTCCCAAAATGAGAATGAACGATCTGAGAGTTCAGGTATTAGTTTATGACTTTACCTAGCAGAACATCAAGAAGGGAGCAAACCCCAGAAGAATAAATACCTCTAGGTGTTCCTGGCTGCTTGTACAGAGAAGGACTAGAGGATCCAACACATCCAAGAGTGGAACTGAAATCTAGGGCAGTCCTAGAGAAACTCAGTGTCCAGGAATACAACTCTATTCAGAATATATCTCCAGAGTATAAGGAAAAATTACTGCAGCAATGCATTTGTAGACAAAAAAAGTCATGAAGTCTGAGAGGATGAACTTGGCTTAACTATCCCGTTAACAGGAGACCTTTCTGAGGGTCACTGCTCAGACGGATTGACAACTGGTTTACTAGAACTTTCACTGAAAGCTCTGATGTGAGTAATATCCATGACTTCTGAGTCCAAGTCAGTCAATATAACCCTGGGGCAATGGGTGGTGGGAAAAATGTTTGTGTTAGCTTCAGTTTGGGGCAACTCAAAGTATTTTGTCAGTCTTCTATCTTTCTCTCTTATTTCTTGGTGGAATCTTAGATCTGAATAAACATTTAAAGACACGGATGCAGCTCTTCCATCTTTATTACAAAAAAAAAAAAGTGTGATCTCCTTAAATCCAGGTTTAAAGCCTTATCCTGTTCTTCTCTTTTTGACTTACTTCACTTTTTATGATAGGTTCTAGATCCAGCCACCTCATTAGGACTGAGTCTCCTGCATTTCTTTTTACAGCTGTGTAGTATTCCATTGTATATATGTACCAGGGCTTTTGTATCCATTCATTCATGGATGGACATCTAGGTTGCTATTGTTAGAGAGCTGCAGTGAATATTGGGCTATAGGTGTTTCTTTCAGTTTTGATTTCATCAAGATATAAGCCTAATAGTGGGATTGCTGGGTCATAGGGTGCTTCTATTTTTAGTTTTTTTAAGAAATCTCCATATTGTCTTCCATAGAGGCTGAACCAATTTCCATTCCCACCAGCAATGCAAGGGTATTCCCTTTTCTCTGCACTCTCTCCAGCTTTTATTGTCTGTAGATTTACTGATGATGGCCATTCTGACTGGTGTGAGGTGATATCTCATTGTAGTTTTGATTTGCATTTCTGTAATTATAAGCGAGGTTGAGCATCATTTCATGTGTTTTTTTGGCCATCTGTATGTCTTCTTTGGAGAGGTGTCTATTTAGGTCCTTTCCCCATTTTTTGATTGGGTTGTTCATTTTACCAACCACATATATATGGAATCTAGTAGAATGGTAATGGTAACACAGGCAGTGAAGAAATGGAAAAACAGACATGGACAGTAGACATATGAACACTGTGGGGAATAAAAAGTGGGTGGGGGCCGTAAAGGAAGCAGCATGAAAACCTATACTATCATATGTGAAAAAAATAGCCATTGTCATTGTGCTGTGAGAAAAGGGGATCCTGCAGCGGTGCTATGCGATGGCATGGAGGGGTGAGATGGGAGGGATATACCTATGACTAATTTGGGATCATACATATCTATAAACAACAAAACTCTGTAAAAGTAAAAAGTGAAAAAAAAAAAAAAAAGCCTTATCCTGTTCTATGCCATTGACCTGGGAGAATCCTAGGGATGACTGCATATAATAGGATAAGGCACAAGCAATCATCGAAGAAACCCCAAAGCAGCCCCTAGGACATGTATCTCAGAGGCCTTCTATCTTGGGCAGCATCTGTGCTCACTGTACACACACCTGAGCAGAGCAAGGCAATGGGAAGCCAAGTGAAAAGACCAGTTATCAAAGGCTTCAGAATAACCGCCAAGTGCAATACAAGAGTTTCAAACAGTTCCTACCACCCCTGCACAACTGCCAAAATGATAAAATGACATCATCTATAAAGGATATTTTTGAGATAATTGTTGGGCATAGAAATACGGACAGAATAATTACTGATAATACAGAAGAGTCAGTATTTGCATAATAGTACTATAAATGCAGAGAAAAGTATTTTTCTCTTAGAACTTGCCTGCTGAAGTTGAGAGATGTAGTATGAAACTACCTGCAATTTACTTTAAAAAGATCCAATTTAATAAATTATATATTATGTGCACATTGTTGTCAAATGTGTATGTATGCATACACATAGCCATATATATACACATATATGCAAAGAATGATTGAGAAATAATAATTGAGGTGATATCTCATTGTAGTTTGATTTGCATTTCTGTAATTATAAGCGAGGTTGAGCATCATTTCATGTGTTTTTTTGGCCATCTGTATGTCTTCTTTGGAGAGGTGTCTATTTAGGTCCTTTCCCCATTTTTTGATTGGGTTGTTCATTTTACCAACCACATATATATGGAATCTAGTAGAATGGTAATGGTAACACAGGCAGTGAAGAAATGGAAAAACAGACATGGACAGTAGACATATGAACACTGTGGGGAATAAAAAGTGGGTGGGGGCCGTAAAGGAAGCAGCATGAAAACCTATACTATCATATGTGAAAAAAATAGCCATTGTCATTGTGCTGTGAGAAAAGGGGATCCTGCAGCGGTGCTATGCGATGGCATGGAGGGGTGAGATGGGAGGGATATACCTATGACTAATTTGGGATCATACATATCTATAAACAACAAAACTCTGTAAAAGTAAAAAGTGAAAAAAAAAAAAAAAAGCCTTATCCTGTTCTATGCCATTGACCTGGGAGAATCCTAGGGATGACTGCATATAATAGGATAAGGCACAAGCAATCATACGAAGAAACCCCAAAGCAGCCCCTAGGACATGTATCTCAGAGGCCTTCTATCTTGGGCAGCATCTGTGCTCACTGTACACACACCTGAGCAGAGCAAGGCAATGGGAAGCCAAGTGAAAAGACCAGTTATCAAAGGCTTCAGAATAACCGCCAAGTGCAATACAAGAGTTTCAAACAGTTCCTACCACCCCTGCACAACTGCCAAAATGATAAAATGACATCATCTATAAAGGATATTTTTGAGATAATTGTTGGGCATAGAAATACGGACAGAATAATTACTGATAATACAGAAGAGTCAGTATTTGCATAATAGTACTATAAATGCAGAGAAAAGTATTTTTCTCTTAGAACTTGCCTGCTGAAGTTGAGAGATGTAGTATGAAACTACCTGCAATTTACTTTAAAAAGATCCAATTTAATAAATTATATATTATGTGCACATTGTTGTCAAATGTGTATGTATGCATACACAGAGCCATATATATACACATATATGCAAAGAATGATTGAGAAATAATAATTACATCATACATGCTTAGGGATATACTGGATTCATAGGTACTGTGTTTGAGAATTTTTGTAATAAATTTTGGGAAAAAAACTGATTTCTCTTTCTACCTTCATATTACATCCTCTAATCTCGAAAAGAGTACATAATGTTTCTACAGTGAAATAAAATATATGTATGTATATTGTATAAAGTATATGTGTATATATGTACATATATACATTCTCAATGAATACATAAAGTTTCTAAACATTTGGGTCAAGACAGCATGAGTATGAGGAGAGGCAGTAATGAGCACTATTCTCATGGAGACTCAGAGTTCTTTTTTTGATGTTAAAGAAGCTTAGGTAAGCATCCAGTTTGCCGGGAGAATGCAGTAGAGAGAGACACAGAGCAACATTTGAAAATAACGAATAAAAGTAAGTTCTTCAAAAATGTGTTTCAGGTGAGCCAGAAGTTCACGTAAACAGGTATCAGCCTTTTCCAAATTTATCATTAGAGGGTGTGTCTAATAATGGAAAAAGAGTTCTGAACTTGAAATCAGAAGTTTCAAATGCAAAAGGCTAAGGAGGCCAAGAAGGTAACACAAATGGGCCCAAAACCACAAAAGGCAAAGGCTGTGCCAAGTTGGATCATTAAAACCCCATTTTAAGTTATCCCTCACAAAAACACTATGGGATGCAATTGAAGCCTGACTGCCATTTTGCTATCACTTTCACAGAGAATCTGTAATTTACAGATACTCATGTTTACAAGCGTCATCTTTCTCAGAGTATGGGGATGTAAGTTATCTACAGAGAGTGAGTGAAGTTGGCAGAGAGTTAGCAGAGATGAAGAAAAGTAGGGAAATAGCGAGATTTTGTTATTACTTCTCTTAGAATGGGAAAGCAGCTGATGAGGAGCAGGATCAAGAGAAATTAAAAGCTCAGCTGGAACTAGAAGTAATAAATACGTAAGAGAGAAAGCCACTAGCGTTGAGAATTTCTCCTGCAATACTCAGCCATCTGAGAGCAACACTAGAAATGCATTCCTAGAAGTAATCAAATAGGCGTAGATGAAAATAATAATTAAAAATTTTCATACATGCTTAGGGATATACTGGATTCATAGGTACTGTGTTTGAGAATTTTTGTAATAAATTTTGGGAAAAAAACTGATTTCTCTTTCTACCTTCATATTACATCCTCTAATCTCGAAAAGAGTACATAATGTTTCTACAGTGAAATAAAATATATGTATGTATATTGTATAAAGTATATGTGTATATATGTACATATATACATTCTCAATGAATACATAAAGTTTCTAAACATTTGGGTCAAGACAGCATGAGTATGAGGAGAGGCAGTAATGAGCACTATTCTCATGGAGACTCAGAGTTCTTTTTTTGATGTTAAAGAAGCTTAGGTAAGCATCCAGTTTGCCGGGAGAATGCAGTAGAGAGAGACACAGAGCAACATTTGAAAATAACGAATAAAAGTAAGTTCTTCAAAAATGTGTTTCAGGTGAGCCAGAAGTTCACGTAAACAGGTATCAGCCTTTTCCAAATTTATCATTAGAGGGTGTGTCTAATAATGGAAAAAGAGTTCTGAACTTGAAATCAGAAGTTTCAAATGCAAAAGGCTAAGGAGGCCAAGAAGGTAACACAAATGGGCCCAAAACCACAAAAGGCAAAGGCTGTGCCAAGTTGGATCATTAAAACCCCATTTTAAGTTATCCCTCACAAAAACACTATGGGATGCAATTGAAGCCTGACTGCCATTTTGCTATCACTTTCACAGAGAATCTGTAATTTACAGATACTCATGTTTACAAGCGTCATCTTTCTCAGAGTATGGGGATGTAAGTTATCTACAGAGAGTGAGTGAAGTTGGCAGAGAGTTAGCAGAGATGAAGAAAAGTAGGGAAATAGCGAGATTTTGTTATTACTTCTCTTAGAATGGGAAAGCAGCTGATGAGGAGCAGGATCAAGAGAAATTAAAAGCTCAGCTGGAACTAGAAGTAATAAATACGTAAGAGAGAAAGCCACTAGCTTTGAGAATTTCTCCTGCAATACTCAGCCATCTGAGAGCAACACTAGAAATGCATTCCAAGAATAAGGGTGATGAAAACAACATATATATGAGCTCACTTTCAATCAAGATATATAGGCAGAGTACACATTGAATTAACATGCTTATTAGTAGCCTGAGTTACAACAAGAAAACATAGCATCTGGGCAATAAAAAAGAAGCAACTTGACTAAAACAAATTCACAAATTGAATACTTTGCCTGTGCTATATATAATTTCTAAATAAGAAGGATGATCAGAGTAAATGTTCCAGTTTTTTAAAATTATTATGAGTGTGTAATTCAAAATGTAATATATTTTTAATCAAAATTAATAAAGGAGCTGTGTCTTTTTTTATTTAAGCAAATGTGAGGTGTGACTACAAAGGAATGTGATTGATTTTATTTAATCAATATCATTTTAATATTAAACAGAATACACAGAACAGATAATTAGTTTAAAAGATGCATTTGCCTTCAGGGCACTTATTAAGTTTAACCTAATATCAAGAATTTTTAAAATTCCTATTATTCTTAAGTATTGAGATATCTCTTGTCTTCATATCTTCTAATATGTAATCATTTTAAATTGACAATTTAATCCAAATTGTCACAGGACAAAGAAAAAAATCTTTGGGGGAGAGATTATAGGTTTGACTATATTTAAAATATTAAGTGCATAGTGCTACATTAAAAGGCTCATCAGTTATTTTAAGAGAAAGTAAAACTAAAAAAATTATTTTATTAATTATAATTACTTATTAAGAATGCATTGTTTGTTAATTAATAATTATGAATATTAATTTTACTAATACTTTATACCTATATAATAATGTTCACATTTTTAAAAAACATGTAAGTGTTTATGGTCTCATTTAATTCTCACAGTAAAATAAGATATTCCATTTTCCAGACTGGAAAACTGAGACTCAGAAACTTTATCAATGACTAGCCAAGAAAAGAAAGTCACTGAAAGAATCCAAATACAGTGCTTCCCTGTGTAGACTTCATTTGTTAAAACAACAGCAGGTTCAACTAGTACTTTTTTTTTAAGTTTCTTTTTATAACCACATCTCTATTTTTTATGTGATGTGGAAATAAAATTAGTTTAAATGTTGATGAACACTGCCAAATAGAAACCACAATGTTTCCCTGCTCTGACTTAGAGAACAGGCTTGGATATCAGTATGGATACAAAAACTTCCAGTGCCATGATAAATGCAAAGTGACTAAATAAAACTATTTTAAATAGTTTGTTTTCCTTATGTGTAACTGGATATCTCTGGCATTAAAATAGGTAAAGACAAGAAAGCAAGTTAGGGGCAAAGAACAACCGTCTTCCTAAAATGATACACGGCTTGAGCCTAAAAGGGCGAACTATTCCTTCCTCACACATCATAATAAGATGTATGAGAACATGTCTAAGTATAGAAACTAAATACGTATTTGGTTTCCAGGAATTTTATTTTTACATGGAAGCTTCATGATTTCTTTGATCTTGTACGATTTTGCACATCCTTAAGTGTATACACTCACACATCTGAACACAATACTAACTTTTAAAGGAAATATAAAAATAAATGATTTTTATACTTCTGTCTTATGTATTAACATCTTTAATCAAAGGTTATTTCAATGTATGCCAAGTGTGTCAATCAGAAGAAACAGAAATTATTTTGCTTTTCCCTGGGCCCTTGACATATCTAATTAATATGTGCAGGAGAAGGATGGATTTGGAGTTTGGGATTAGCAGAAGCAAATTACTATACATAGAACAGATATAAACAACAAGGCCCTGTTGTATAGCATAGGGAACTATAGTCAATATCCTGCAACAAATGATAATGAAAAATCATATGAAAGAGAATATACATATATACACATATATATATATGACTGAATATATATGTTACTGAATCACCTTGTTGTATACTAGAAAGTGAAACAAGATTGCAATTCAACTATCAGTTCAGTTGCTCTGAACTGTATTATAAATTGACTATACTTCAATAAAAAATTTTATTTTAAAAAATGCACACACTGTAATCTTATTCAGAGTCCCTCACCTAGCCACTTCTCACTGGAGCCAAATTTTGAAGATTCTACCAACATAAATTTAAAGATGAAATATAATTTTAACTGAGATGATTTCACTATTCTTATAATCACTCACTCAAGATGTTCTGTTCTTCCTCTTGTTAATGTGAAGGTTTATGTGTATTTGCAGAGCTTTGTTCAGGAGATACTGAAGTAAAGGGTGTGTAAGTCCTCTCTCCCACACAGCTCTCTCAATATCCATGTCTATGTCCAGAAAGAAAGTACACTGAACCGTCAGGGAACGTACACCTGGTAAAATGGACAACTGGAAATTTAAGTGGAAATGAATGTTTTCAATAAAATATGAAAAATACGTTTAATGATGATATCAAAATAATTTCAAACATTGATTCCTACACATAAAAGCAATCATCAACAGAGGATTGAAAAGGGGAGGAAAGAGGAAAGGATGTTCAAGTGGGAGGAGACATGGGTAAACCTATGGCTGCTTCACGTTGATGCTTGATAGAAATCAACTCAATACTGTAAAGCAATTATCCTTCAACTAAAAATAAATGAGAAAACATACATAAGGGAAACATGTGTAGGGAATAAAGGCTGAGTAGTCCTGCTATAGAGAATATAGAGAATAAATAGTGTGAACGCTTTTGGAAGAGTGAGCTTGAAAATGAAAATCATTCATCTAACTCTTATTTGTTTGTTTGTTTAAATTTTGCGATATATCCTTCAGGCAAAAATGAGATCAGAGAAATAAAGTATGTATATTAAAATATATTTTTAAAAAAGCAATCACCAAGACTAATGTTACTGTCTTGCCTACCTGATTAGCTAGTGAAATAGAAGCATTAGAAATATTATCCTATTTGCTTAGGTCTCATAATTTCATCAGAAGCCCATATGGTAAAGGAAGCATCCTTCAATTTCTTTCTGGCTGCGATTCACAGTAAATATTTCTATATTTACACATTGGTAAAATAATTTCACAGAGACCGCTTCTGTTGTGTGCTAACTTTCTGATCTACTATTCCCTTTTCATTTCTTTTCGCCTCTAATTTACTTCAATGTGTTTCTTCAGCATTTTTTCTCATTCCTGTTTTGAAGGTCTAGATCCTCTAAGTTTATTTCATATCTCACCAATTTTGGAACGTGGACATAAAAGATAAGTTTAGAACATGGGATTCAGAGTAAGGTAGGTACTGCTTCTGACACTTACCTGTAATGTGACTATAGGTATGTTTCCTCAGCTCTCTAAGCTTCACTTTCATCAAACGAAGAGGAAGAATCATTATTATGTCTACCTTTAGAAGCACATAAGTTCCCAATAAATGTTAAGTGTTTTATGAACCTTAGTACCTAAATGCTTCCATTGCCTGCCTAGAGCTCAGCAAGAAAGAACTGATGGCACTTTCTGCATCAGAAAACACTGTTGCTGCTAATAAATAGATAGGGGACACTGTAGATTTATCTTTTAATGAAAATTTCTATGTGAGAGCTGTTAGCAGACAGAAGGGAGGGGGCAAGGAGAAGTGGTCTAAGCCAGAAAGCAATGAACAAAAAGGAGAGGGTGAATGAAGAGGCTTAAAAGACAAGAAGGTTGGGAGAAGATCGTCTTCTCAAACTTGGAGACTGTCCCTTCCAAGATCTGAGCAAAGAAAACAATGAGATTCAGTAAAGAAAAGATGAGAGCCAATACTTAGTCTATGGCTTTAGACTTTTGACTGAAGTATTGCACAATTCTTAAATATCAGATTCAAATATCTCTGAAATGCAATTCAGAATGAAACACACATCTTATTGGTTATTTTTTAGGTTATCTTTTATAACTCTCAAATAGATAATTAATAGCTCTCTATTTATGGGTATGTATATGTACATAGAATTATCTTTTCAATTTGGGAGACCAGTGTCTAACTGCATTTGGTGGTTTGACATAAAAAAGCACCCCAATACTATAGATTAGTATCTATTGACTTTACATTCCTAAAATGAATCAATTCTTCCTGTTATGCCTATTTTTTCTTTCAACAAATAAACGAACCTCTTCTACAAATGTACCATTGTATCATTACCATACTGACACTTTCTAAAATACAGACAAATCACTCAAGGCAATGAAATAATATGGATAATAATATTTAGAATCAAAGAATCAGACTGCTAAGTTTTCCTTTTCATCAATCTTGGAAAAGATCTTGAATTAAGAAACAAATAAGTTATAATGAAATTTGCTCTCATCCTTTGCCCCTCTAAATATCCACTAATCTCACACCAAAGCATTTTCTAACCAGGTTAAAGTCCAATTCTGTATTCACATTTGGCTTAGATTCAATTGAGCTAGAATTTTACACTGACTGCCAGTCAACCTTATCATGAACTTTCATTATGTGCATGTAATTAATTGGGTCCAACGAACAATATCAGTACTGAGTTATAGACTCTTTTCCCCCGACCATATAATTAGAATATAATTACCCACAGGATATCAGAATGATGCAAAACCTTTCCTCTAAATGCGCCCTCATTAGGAAACAAGTCTCAATGTACATTTATTCAATCAGTGTGAATTAATTAAAATGTTACTGAAATAAAAGAGGGCAGAGATAAAGAGTATCTGATATCTATTAAGAGACTATCACTTGAGACCTGCATGTAGTTTATATTTAATCCCATTTAGCTCAAGTAGGAACTTTGCCATGTAATGTTACATACATCCAGCATGCTAGGAAATCTGAATAAATGAATCAGTATGTGCCATTATTTTTGAAAAGAGTGTAACACAAAATGCATACACACATCTTTTTTCCCCAATGGTAAATTTTCTGAATTTAATAATTGTACTATGGCATGCCTCATTAAAATTTGCATTCATTCTTTTTTTTTTTAAAGATGTGCATACACACATCTTAAAGAAGCTAGATAAAATGACAGAGGCCCTATTATGCCCTCATAAATCCACACACTTGTTATCATCACATGAAACATACTGGGTAGAGAGAAGTCAGTTTTAACTTGAAGTATGCACGCAATTAGTTATTTATCTCCAAGCTTTTCATTATAAGTCTGATCTATTTATTCTGGCTTAAGAGATGATGGTTGGAAAAGCACTGACTATTTTCTTTGAATAGAGAAAATATCCTCAATTACTCATGCTAGATCAAGTTACTTCAACTGTGTGTTTTCCTTAAACAGAAGATTCCTATGAACCTAAGAATATATTCCTTTTAAGAGTATGTGTAATGGCACATCATGCATTCTGATCATACAACATATAGAGAAAAGAGTAAATCACAAAGAAGCCATAGGACATGTCCCACAAGAAGCTGATGATTCACATAAAATCACTCTCCCTGAAAACTATCTATCTTAGTTTAATACCTGACATATTGTCATGTGCAATAAAATTTTATAGAATAAATTAAGAAATAAATAACCATTACACAAAGGAACACTCCGCATGATTCAAAGAGCACCATACTAACATTGGCTTAGATTCAATTGAGCTAGAATTTTACACTGACTGCCAGTCAACCTTATCATGAACTTTCATTATGCATGTAATTAATTGGGTCCAACGAACAATATCAGTACTGAGTTATAGACTCTTTTCCCCCGACCATATAATTAGAATATAATTACCCACAGGATATCAGAATGATGCAAAACCTTTCCTCTAAATGCGCCCTCATTAGGAAACAAGTCTCAATGTACATTTATTCAATCAGTGTGAATTAATTAAAATGTTACTGAAATAAAAGAGGGCAGAGATAAAGAGTATCTGATATCTATTAAGAGACTATCACTTGAGACCTGCATGTAGTTTATATTTAATCCCATTTAGCTCAAGTAGGAACTTTGCCATGTAATGTTACATACATCCAGCATGCTAGGAAATCTGAATAAATGAATCAGTATGTGCCATTATTTTTGAAAAGAGTGTAACACAAAATGCATACACACATCTTTTTTTTCCCCAATGGTAAATTTTCTGAATTTAATAATTGTACTATGGCATGCCTCATTAAAATTTGCATTCATTCTTTTTTTTTTTAAAGATGTGCATACACACATCTTAAAGAAGCTAGATAAAATGACAGAGGCCCTATTATGCCCTCATAAATCCACACACTTGTTATCATCACATGAAACATACTGGGTAGAGAGAAGTCAGTTTTAACTTGAAGTATGCACGCAATTAGTTATTTATCTCCAAGCTTTTCATTATAAGTCTGATCTATTTATTCTGGCTTAAGAGATGATGGTTGGAAAAGCACTGACTATTTTCTTTGAATAGAGAAAATATCCTCAATTACTCATGCTAGATCAAGTTACTTCAACTGTGTGTTTTCCTTAAACAGAAGATTCCTATGAACCTAAGAATATATTCCTTTTAAGAGTATGTGTAATGGCACATCATGCATTCTGATCATACAACATATAGAGAAAAGAGTAAATCACAAAGAAGCCATAGGACATGTCCCACAAGAAGCTGATGATTCACATAAAATCACTCTCCCTGAAAACTATCTATCTTAGTTTAATACCTGACATATTGTCATGTGCAATAAAATTTTATAGAATAAATTAAGAAATAAATAACCATTACACAAAGGAACACTCCGCATGATTCAAGAGCAATACCATAAACAGTACCAAAGTGCTTCAAGCTATGTAGCACCTCTGATTACTAACATGTAAAGAAAAATTTAAACCTTCTATATTGCATAATTCCTCAGACGTTTTTAGCTTTAGAAACAGGTTTTGTAAAACTTTCTTCTGGCAATCAATATTTGGTATTCAAACTTACAAAAAAGTAGGAAATTTGTAATGGAGATTCTGAATAGGCTCTGAGACAAATTAAGTCATCCACAAATTGCTGTTTTTCATATATGCTTTAGAAGCAAACTCCAACCAATCTGTCAATTGTTGATAATTATTGTTTGCTTTTTATAAGAAATTTTGACTCCATAAATTATGTATCTGTAAATGTTCTGAATGCATGTTATACTTACAAAATGAAATAATGCTTTATTCAGATATTAGATTGCTCTTGGGAGAGACCCAAAACTGAAAGAAATAATGGACTCATTCTTGCTAAGCAAGAAGGAGATTATCACATACAAGTTTTCCTTTATTTTGAACACAATAAATGTTTTTAGAACTTTACTAACAGACATAAAACTATGGTTTCTTGCTGAAAATGCTGTGATTTGAGCAACATTGACTAAAATAGCACATCTACTAACAGTAATCGCCACAAAAAGAACAAAAACTCTTCTAATATATTATAAACAATTTTGAAATTACATCTTGTAGTAAACATGGATTTTCATTTTCTGAGAACTAAGAAAACATTTATAACATTTCTCATGGACTTTTGTACTACTTGAGCTGTATTCTTAAAATCTGATTTTAAATATAATTTAATATCCAGCGGAAAACATCTTAAATTCCTGAGAATTTGAACTGTTTGCTTACACTCTCTACCTGCAATATCAATTTAACTATTGAGCATTTTACAGTACCATCTATTGGATACTTTATATAACTACAACAGCATTACAATCACAAGCTTTTCAAAATATAATAATAATTATAAACTACTTTAAATGTCACTGTAGAAACATCATGCTAACTTGCCATTCACTAAAATCTTATCACCACATACTTTAAACTAAATTGTATTAGCTTTAGCTTGTGTGTTAGTGTTAGTCACTCAGTTGCGTCCGACTCTATGTAACCTCATAAACTGTAGCCCACCAGGCTCCTCTGTCCATGGCATTCTCCAGGCAAGAATACTGCACTGGGTTGCTGTGCCCTTCTCCAGGGAGCTTTAGCTTATATCAGTAGAATTCCATTATCATGGGCTATCAATGATTTTTTAAAAATAAGACTCCTTGTTTCATATTTAGTTTGATTTGTATTTAATATTTATGTCACTGTCTGATGTATTTCCTTCCTGACTCAGGAAAGACAGTGATGCTGGTTGGGAGTTAAAGAGCTGACTGTTACACATTAACTCAGTAAATATTGGTTGAGCACCTATAGGCCAAATTGCATTATGTGCTAGAGATAAAGAGATGGACTATGCCTGGTATGTTGGTTCTGAGGCCTCTGTGGGACACTCAAATGGAAATTTACAGCATGATATTGCGTATTTGGATCTAGATGTTATAAGGGAGAACAGATACAATCAAATGTGATAGTTATACTCATGAAACTGGATGAGGTAATTTATACAGAGCATAACAACATGAGACTGTAACTTAAAATGAACACCTACACAAATTTAAGAATAGTAAGAGAACTAGGAATTTAGCAATAGGGAGCGTGCGGCTAGAGGAGTAGAAGAAAGAATAGGTCTGAGTGTGATACAGTAGTGTTAGTTGCTCAGTCGTGTCTGACTCTTTGTGACCCATCGTCTGTAGCCCACCAGGCTCCTCTGTCCATGGGATTCTCCAGGCAAGAATACTGGAGTGCGTTGCCATTCCCTCCTCCAAAGGATATTCCTCACCCAGGGATCAAACCTGGGTCTCCTTCTATAGTCCATAGAGTCACAAAGACTTGGACACGACTGAAGTAAAGCAGCACAGATTACAAAAAGTCTGCCCTTTTTTTTAAGTTAAGAAAAATCCTATGATATGATTTTTCTCTGACAGCCTCAATGGTTTAGGCCAATTAAACTCTTTCAGTGACCACTTCCTTATTGAAAGCTTGCTTCTTTTTTCTTCTTTCCCCTTTAAGTAAAAGTAGAAGTCACTCATTCAAGTTTGACACTTTGTGACCCCATGGACTGTAGCCTCCCATTGTATTCTCCAGGCAAGAATACTGAAGTGGGTTGCCACTCCCTTCTCCAGGGGATCTTCCTGTTTCAGGGATCAAACCTGTGTCTCCACATCTCCTGCATTGCAGGCAAATTCTTTACTGTCTGAATCACCGAGGAAGCCCAATAATACCGCAGTGGTCTTTAAAGATTATTTTTAATAAAGAATATTCCTCTCTCACACACATACAGTTAAATCCAGTTTGTGTTCAATTCCTTGGGATTCCAACTAACACGTGCCACTGGGCTTAGGATAGATGGTCAGAGTAGTTTTGGACCCATTTTAGAGTTAGAAATTAGAATAATGTGGCTTGTGGAGGAATGAGGAAATTTGACACAATGAATGCATCTTTATACCTGCATAGACGTATAGCTACATTAAGCAGCAGGAAAAACCACATCCATACACAAATATGGAAAAAACATTGCATAAGAAAAACAGCTCCTTTGTCTGGTATGGATTCTTTGAAAGAGAAACCACTTAGACTATAAACAGAGAAGTTCAAGTATTGGACTTGAATTATAGTGCTTTCAAATGCTACCAACAAAAACTCAGTGGACTATTCCTTGTTTGAGATTTTTTCAATTGGAAGCTCGTAAATCACCATATTATTAGATTATGATGAAAAGTGGCTGGAGCGGGGGTGATAAAAACAGTAGTGTTAGTTGCTTGGTTGTGTCTGACTCTTTGCGACACCATGGTCTGTAGCCCACCAGGCTCCTCTGTCAATGGGATTCTGCAGGCAAGACCACTGGAGTGCGTTGCCATTCCCTCCTCCAAAGGATCTTCCTGACGCAGGGATCAAACCTGAGTCTCCTTCTATAGTCCATAGAGTCACAAAGACTTGGACACGACTGAAGTAAAGCAGCACAGATTACAAAAGTCTGCCCTTTTTTAAGTTAAGAAAATCCTATGATATGATTTTTCTCTGACAGCCTCAATGGTTTAGGCCAATTAAACTCTTTCAGTGACCACTTCCTTATTGAAAGCTTGCTTCTTTTTTCTTCTTTCCCCTTTAAGTAAAAGTAGAAGTCACTCATTCAAGTTTGACACTTTGTGACCCCATGGACTGTAGCCTCCCATTGTATTCTCCAGGCAAGAATACTGAAGTGGGTTGCCACTCCCTTCTCCAGGGGATCTTCCTGTTTCAGGGATCAAACCTGTGTCTCCACATCTCCTGCATTGCAGGCAAATTCTTTACTGTCTGAATCACCGAGGAAGCCCAATAATACCGCAGTGGTCTTTAAAGATTATTTTTAATAAAGAATATTCCTCTCTCACACACATACAGTTAAATCCAGTTTGTGTTCAATTCCTTGGGATTCCAACTAACACGTGCCACTGGGCTTAGGATAGATGGTCAGAGTAGTTTTGGACCCATTTTAGAGTTAGAAATTAGAATAATGTGGCTTGTGGAGGAATGAGGAAATTTGACACAATGAATGCATCTTTATACCTGCATATACGTATAGCTACATTAAGCAGCAGGAAAAAAACCACATCCATACACAAATATGGAAAAAACATTGCATAAGAAAAACAGCTCCTTTGTCTGGTATGGATTCTTTGAAAGAGAAACCACTTAGACTATAAACAGAGAAGTTCAAGTATTGGACTTGAATTATAGTGCTTTCAAATGCTACCAACAAAAACTCAGTGGACTATTCCTTGTTTGAGATTTTTTCAATTGGAAGCTCGTAAATCACCATATTATTAGATTATGATGAATACCACAGTGGAGAAAAATGGGGAGTTCTAGGAAAGAAGAGAAGGCAATGCTCGAATGAAAAAACTGGAGGGATATAGGCCGAAAATGACCCAAGGATGTTGGAGAACTGGTATCCAAAGGACATAACATGAGAATATTAGTGGTTGGAATAAAATAGGAGTGATGCCATAGGAATAGAGCAATAGGGGATGGCTGTATTCCTCCAGAAATTGGGTTTCCTTGGGCAAATGAGAAGGAATTGGTGGAATTTCCTAGGAGTATTAGGAACTGAACTGACAATGATAGGTTTTATCATCTAGATTGAGTAGCAGAGAGTTGGAATGGAGGTATTCCACAGATCTGCAACTATCCTTATTCCATATGAAGAGAAAACACAGGTTAAACTAAGATGGAGTCAAAAATCACTCCACTAGGCATGAAATTGACATACGGACAAAAAGTTATATATAAATCCATTCTGGCACAGGTTTCATATGAAAGTTGAGAATAGACAAGTTATATTTAATAGTAAAACAGAGGAAAGTATGTATATGAATACTTCATGAGCACCACCATTTCATTTTGAATTATTGAAACCGCAAAAAGTTAACCACCAAAGGTTACCTTTGCAAGAAAGAATTTATTCTTAAATGGCTAGTGGTGAAGGGACTCATTTTTGCTGAACTCAAAACTTAAAATGTAGACGATGCTACTGATACAAAGCATTTATTCCTTGGGATTCCAACTAACACGTGCCACTGGGCTTAGGATAGATGGTCAGAGTAGTTTTGGACCCATTTTAGAGTTAGAAATTAGAATAATGTGGCTTGTGGAGGAATGAGGAAATTTGACACAATGAATGCATCTTTATACCTGCATATACGTATAGCTACATTAAGCAGCAGGAAAAACCACATCCATACACAAATATGGAAAAAACATTGCATAAGAAAAACAGCTCCTTTGTCTGGTATGGATTCTTTGAAAGAGAAACCACTTAGACTATAAACAGAGAAGTTCAAGTATTGGACTTGAATTATAGTGCTTTCAAATGCTACCAACAAAAACTCAGTGGACTATTCCTTGTTTGAGATTTTTTCAATTGGAAGCTCGTAAATCACCATATTATTAGATTATGATGAATACCACAGTGGAGAAAAATGGGGAGTTCTAGGAAAGAAGAGAAGGCAATGCTCGAATGAAAAAACTGGAGGGATATAGGCCGAAAATGACCCAAGGATGTTGGAGAACTGGTATCCAAAGGACATAACATGAGAATATTAGTGGTTGGAATAAAATAGGAGTGATGCCATAGGAATAGAGCAATAGGGGATGGCTGTATTCCTCCAGAAATTGGGTTTCCTTGGGCAAATGAGAAGGAATTGGTGGAATTTCCTAGGAGTATTAGGAACTGAACTGACAATGATAGGTTTTATCATCTAGATTGAGTAGCAGAGAGTTGGAATGGAGGTATTCCACAGATCTGCAACTATCCTTATTCCATATGAAGAGAAAACACAGGTTAAACTAAGATGGAGTCAAAAATCACTCCACTAGGCATGAAATTGACATACGGACAAAAAGTTATATATAAATCCATTCTGGCACAGGTTTCATATGAAAGTTGAGAATAGACAAGTTATATTTAATAGTAAAACAGAGGAAAGTATGTATATGAATACTTCATGAGCACCACCATTTCATTTTGAATTATTGAAACCGCAAAAAGTTAACCACCAAAGGTTACCTTTGCAAGAAAGAATTTATTCTTAAATGGCTAGTGGTGAAGGGACTCATTTTTGCTGAACTCAAAACTTAAAATGTAGACGATGCTACTGATACAAAGCATTTATTGCTACTGGAATGAAATGAGATCTGGATATTTGCACTGCACTAACCCCAATTTTTCTTTGGGGAAATGCCAACAGAAAGAAATAGCAGAAATACCAACACTAAGGTATATTTTGGTGCTTTTATGAGAGTCTATTATAATGCTTATGCTTATCTTGATTTGTAACTTAGAGTCTTTATCATTTTCTAAAGAAATTTTTGATTGGCCTAGGCTAACAACCTTCTATTTTTCTCTTTTTAGAAAAAAATGAAAGGCAAAAATTAAATCTTCAATCGATGATTGATTTATGTTGGAACAGGTATAAAGTAGAATTTATGGTAATTTAGTTTTCTATATGGTTATACAGTAATCTCAATATTCCTAATCTCCATTAGCCCCTACCTGATTTGATATTTGACCTCCATCATATACCACATTACAACATGTAGTTCAGTATGTTTAAACTCTCTACCAGTTCTTTACAACTCCTAGAGCCACTATTACATCATTTTGATCACTGTAGCTTTAGTAAGCCTATTTTTAAGATTAGTTAAAACAGGTCCTTCCTTATTACTTTCCTTTCTCAGAAACTATGTTTGTGCACATTTGTTCTTCCAGGCAAACTTTGCAATCATTCTGTCAAGCAAAAACTATTAGTGGAAATTGCATTAAGTAGATGAGCAAATTTGAAGAAATGTAGGTGCTTTATAGTTCATCTTCATTTTCTTCAGTATACTTAGACTTAATAATATTACTTTTTTGTTTAGGGGTAGCAGGGTATTTTTCCACCCAGTTTTCCATCACCTTTGCAGTATAGGAGAGTTTCTTAAACTTCTACTACAGATTTCTGATTCAGTTGTCATCAACGCTGATTTTTCCCTATGTAGACACTGATACATTTTAGTTTTTTGCTAAGGCATTACTTTTTCTCTCAACATATTTTCTTAGCCTTCAAGATATCCCTTTCAAATCAGTATATTGTGAAAGAGATGCTTTCTTTAGTATTCTTTTTTTTTTTTTTTTTTGATTTTGGCTTCTTTTATTGATTTTTTACTTACTTATTTTCATCTATCTTTATTCTTTGGCCTGTGTGGGCCTCCCATGGCAGTGGCCTCTCTTGTTGCAGAGCACTGACTCTGGGCATGTGCGTAATTGAACACACTGGTCTAGCGGCTCCACAGCAAGTGGGATCTTCCTGGGCTAGGGATCAAACTGATGCCCCTTGCACTGAAAGGTGGACTCTTTACACAATGGATCGCCAGGGAAGCCCTTCTTTAGTATTCATGGCCATGTAAATTTATTAACAATGAATTTTCATGCATGACACCCCTGCAACTTTTAACGGCTGTGCTTATTTATTTACTTATTGCAGAATTATTGCTATTTTATTTTGACAATTGGTAGACTTTTTTAAAACTAAAATGAGTTAACATTTTACGCATTGGCCAAAAGTCTGCATTGACATTTGTTATAAGAAAAGAAGTAAAACCAATGGAAACAGATACTACCATATATTACAGCAATATTACTGATGTATAGTCCCATACCAATTTCATCACAAACGGAAAAAGCTAATCTCAGGTTTTAGTAATAACCGCAACAAGAAAATGGGTTTCCTCTAAGAGCTCCTTTTGTTTTTAAGTCTTGAATACTGTTAAGTATTCACCCAGGGACAAACATGCAAATCACATCTACCAACTTTTTAGGATACTGTGAAATGGATTTCTAAGTCTAATAATTTGGCACAAACATTATATTACTGGTCAGTGTATATTCATATACACTACTTGAATATTGGTGGCAAGTTGTAGAGTAACGATTCACCTTATGAAAGACACTTTTTGTTTAGGGGTAGCAGGGTATTTTTCCACCCAGTTTTCCATCACCTTTGCAGTATAGGAGAGTTTCTTAAACTTCTACTACAGATTTCTGATTCAGTTGTCATCAACGCTGATTTTTCCCTATGTAGACACTGATACATTTTAGTTTTTTGCTAAGGCATTACTTTTTCTCTCAACATATTTTCTTAGCCTTCAAGATATCCCTTTCAAATCAGTATATTGTGAAAGAGATGCTTTCTTTAGTATTCTTTTTTTTTTTTTTTTTTGATTTTGGCTTCTTTTATTGATTTTTTGCTTACTTATTTTCATCTATCTTTATTCTTTGGCCTGTGTGGGCCTCCCATGGCAGTGGCCTCTCTTGTTGCAGAGCACTGACTCTGGGCATGTGCGTAATTGAACACACTGGTCTAGCGGCTCCACAGCAAGTGGGATCTTCCTGGGCTAGGGATCAAACTGATGCCCCTTGCACTGAAAGGTGGACTCTTTACACAATGGATCGCCAGGGAAGCCCTTCTTTAGTATTCATGGCCATGTAAATTTATTAACAATGAATTTTCATGCATGACACCCATGCAACTTTTAACGGCTGTGCTTATTTATTTACTTATTGCAGAATTATTGCTATTTTATTTTGACAATTGGTAGACTTTTTAATACTAAAATGAGTTAACATTTTACGCATTGGCCAAAAGTCTGCATTGACATTTGTTATAAGAAAAGAAGTAAAACCAATGGAAACAGATACTACCATATATTACAGCAATATTACTGATGTATAGTCCCATACCAATTTCATCACAAACGGAAAAAGCTAATCTCAGGTTTTAGTAATAACCGCAACAAGAAAATGGGTTTCCTCTAAGAGCTCCTTTTGTTTTTAAGTCTTGAATACTGTTAAGTATTCACCCAGGGACAAACATGCAAATCACATCTACCAACTTTTTAGGATACTGTGAAATGGATTTCTAAGTCTAATAATTTGGCACAAACATTATATTACTGGTCAGTGTATATTCATATACACTACTTGAATATTGGTGGCAAGTTGTAGAGTAACGATTCACTAATAGATAATCTCACATCCTCCCTTATGAATCAGGCACATGTATGGTATTCTTTTATTTTCTTTGAGTTGAATTCATAGATTGTAGATTTTGAGTATCTTTATCCCTTCATTGTTATCTACATCTTTTAAATTTCAATCAGATTTTCAAGTAACTGAACTTCTAGTTTATGCCATATTAGTGTTTTGGGGTTTTTGGGTGGGGTTGTTTATCTGTTTTTAATTTTGGCTGTGATGGGTCTTCGCTGCTTTGTGGGAGCTTTCTCTAGCTGCAGCAAGAAGCCATAACGCTCTAATTGCAGTGTTCAGGTTTTTCATCATGGTGGCATCTCTTGTTGCAGAGCATAGGCTCTAGGCATGCAGACCTCAGTAGCTGCAGCACATAGGCTCAGTGGTTGTGGCTCATGGGTTTGAGAGTATGGGTTCAGTGCTTGTGGCACATGGGTTTAGCCACTCTGCGGCATGTGGAATCTTCCCAGACAAGGGATTAAATCCATGTCCCCTGCATTGGCAGATAGATTCTTATCCACTGTCCCCCAAGGAAGTGTCAGTTTTTTTGTTTTTGACTTTCTATAAATCATAATAAAACCCAAAAAGGTATGTATGTGTTTCTTTAAAAAATTATTATAACTTGCCCTGGATACAGCAACATTTTAGACGTAAACTATCATAGTAAGTTGTAGGGCTATTTCTATAGGTCTATTGAAAATTCAAAAAATATATTTAGAGTCTTAGAAATAGAATTCTATCATAATCACCAGGTAAAAAGCATAATTAACCATGATACATGAACTCTTCTCCTATATTACACCCTGCATATGGGTACACACATTGTATATCATATAGCCTAGATTATCTTAAAGATGGGTTCTTGGAAACCAATAAAAGCAATCTAAGACAAAGTCACAGATAAATGTACCTCATCTCACAGGTACAGATAACAGAATCATCACTTACTGATGTTGGGTCCTTTTCAGATTTCTTGTCCTATGGCCCTTTAAAGCACATGAAGACTATGCCCAACCAAAATGGACCTACAAAAATTTCATAAACATTATAGGTTTCTAGTGCTTAATATATCCTCCATTGGATTTTGAAACAAAAAAAATCCATATGCAAAATTATAAGAAAATGAAGAATTTAATTTTATGTATGTAAAAAATAAATGAAAAAAGCAGCTCTCCTTAATGAATAATATCTTGAAATTGAGTCTGAGGTAGCTTTTCAAAATATGGGGGAAAATGAGATTCCTTCTTGCCTATCATTACTCTGATGACAATTATGAATTGTTCTATAATGAATATTAATTAAATGAATATTAAGCAATGACATTGATGAAACATTTATTGAGCACTGACAATGTGCTTTGTCCCACTCTTTAGACACACAAAAAAGAAAATTGCATAGGGACAAACCCATGGCATCTTATGTAAAAAATTTTTAAGGAAATAGGTGACTTTAGTAACTGTGGTTAAGGTTAAAGAGGTACATGGAAAAGAAGAGTGAAGCAGCTGAAATGATGTTAAATAAAACGTGCAACAAGTCACATCCTTAGCCAACTGTTCACACCCCTCCATCAGACTCTCTACACTTCTGTGAGCTCTCTGCCTCGTTCAGGAAATAAGGTTACTGAGAATTCAATATCCAACATGCCATCTCACAGAGAATTCAGATTATCTCCCTTCCCCTTTTAACTGGCTGATGTTTGGTATTGAGGTTGTTGCTATTACCTATTGCTGGTTATGGTTATGTGAAAGATGGGACAGGAAGAGCTCCGTTTTAAAAATTATTATAACTTGCCCTGGATACAGCAACATTTTAGACGTAAACTATCATAGTAAGTTGTAGGGCTATTTCTATAGGTCTATTGAAAATTCAAAAAATATATTTAGAGTCTTAGAAATAGAATTCTATCATAATCACCAGGTAAAAAGCATAATTAACCATGATACATGAACTCTTCTCCTATATTACACCCTGCATATGGGTACACACATTGTATATCATATAGCCTAGATTATCTTAAAGATGGGTTCTTGGAAACCAATAAAAGCAATCTAAGACAAAGTCACAGATAAATGTACCTCATCTCACAGGTACAGATAACAGAATCATCACTTACTGATGTTGGGTCCTTTTCAGATTTCTTGTCCTATGGCCCTTTAAAGCACATGAAGACTATGCCCAACCAAAATGGACCTACAAAAATTTCATAAACATTATAGGTTTCTAGTGCTTAATATATCCTCCATTGGATTTTGAAACAAAAAAAATCCATATGCAAAATTATAAGAAAATGAAGAATTTAATTTTATGTATGTAAAAAATAAATGAAAAAAGCAGCTCTCCTTAATGAATAATATCTTGAAATTGAGTCTGAGGTAGCTTTTCAAAATATGGGGGAAAATGAGATTCCTTCTTGCCTATCATTACTCTGATGACAATTATGAATTGTTCTATAATGAATATTAATTAAATGAATATTAAGCAATGACATTGATGAAACATTTATTGAGCACTGACAATGTGCTTTGTCCCACTCTTTAGACACACAAAAAAGAAAATTGCATAGGGACAAACCCATGGCATCTTATGTAAAAAATTTTTAAGGAAATAGGTGACTTTAGTAACTGTGGTTAAGGTTAAAGAGGTACATGGAAAAGAAGAGTGAAGCAGCTGAAATGATGTTAAATAAAACGTGCAACAAGTCACATCCTTAGCCAACTGTTCACACCCCTCCATCAGACTCTCTACACTTCTGTGAGCTCTCTGCCTCGTTCAGGAAATAAGGTTACTGAGAATTCAATATCCAACATGCCATCTCACAGAGAATTCAGATTATCTCCCTTCCCCTTTTAACTGGCTGATGTTTGGTATTGAGGTTGTTGCTATTACCTATTGCTGGTTATGGTTATGTGAAAGATGGGACAGGAAGAGCTCCTCATCCTGGGGCTGCGGGAAAGAAAAGTATGTGATACTTCTGCTCCCTTAACAGGCCTCTGATATCACTGAGGAGTAAACACATGCTCCAAGGAAAGATTTAACATACTCTCTGCTATTTAAGACTTACCATATCTACAATGCATAATTTAGTAGAATTCTTATAATAGTGGAAGAGCAAGAAAGATCAGAAGAGAAAGAAAAGTTAATATAGACATATGGTTCTCTGAGGCTGTTATACCTAGAGATACACAGATTGCTGCTTCAGCAACATCATGACTTGGCCACGTTCGTAGAGTCACAGTAAAGAAGAGAAAGGTAGAATTGGAACCATTAGAACCAAATCTAAAGACTACGTTCAAAACGTACTGTCTTCAAAAGTTTTGTTTTCCTTTCTCTGAGTTAACAAGTATTATTATTTATTTTGTTGGAATCTCTAAAGGTTAAGTTTAAGGTAATACAAGTTAATACAATATGAGAAAATGTTCCAGGAAGAAAATACCACAACTGATACAAAAGAAGCATGTTCCTGAACACAGTCTTTGTTTTTCATCACTTCCTGTCAATGAAACTATCTGCACAGTCTATTTTGATAACATTATGCCTGTCTGTTTAAAAGTAAGATAAAATAATCCCACCAAATTAGTGCTTTAAATGTTTAAATAATGAGTAGTTTAGTGTAAAAGTAATGTCTGACTTTAGGATGCATCTCTATCCTGTGTTTCTGATTTGAATATGTGTTTACAGTACAGAAAGACTGTGAAACCTGTTTGGGGGCCAAAAACATGGAAAAGAAGAGTGAAGCAGCTGAAATGATGTTAAATAAAACGTGCAACAAGTCACATCCTTAGCCAATGCAATTCAGACTCTCTACACTTCTGTGAGCTCTCTGCCTCGTTCAGGAAATAAGGTTACTGAGAATTCAATATCCAACATGCCATCTCACAGAGAATTCAGATTATCTCCCTTCCCCTTTTAACTGGCTGATGTTTGGTATTGAGGTTGTTGCTATTACCTATTGCTGGTTACGGTTATGTGAAAGATGGGACAGGAAGAGCTCCTCATCCTGGGGCTGCGGGAAAGAAAAGTATGTGATACTTCTGCTCCCTTAACAGGCCTCTGATATCACTGAGGAGTAAACACATGCTCCAAGGAAAGATTTAACATACTCTCTGCTATTTAAGACTTACCATATCTACAATGCATAATTTAGTAGAATTCTTATAATAGTGGAAGAGCAAGAAAGATCGGAAGAGAAAGAAAAGTTAATATAGACATATGGTTCTCTGAGGCTGTTATACCTAGAGATACACAGATTGCTGCTTCAGCAACATCATGACTTGGCCACGTTCGTAGAGTCACAGTAAAGAAGAGAAAGGTAGAATTGGAACCATTAGAACCAAATCTAAAGACTACGTTCAAAACGTACTGTCTTCAAAAGTTTTGTTTTCCTTTCTCTGAGTTAACAAGTATTATTATTTATTTTGTTGGAATCTCTAAAGGTTAAGTTTAAGGTAATACAAGTTAATACAATATGAGAAAATGTTCCAGGAAGAAAATACCACAACTGATACAAAAGAAGCATGTTCCTGAACACAGTCTTTGTTTTTCATCACTTCCTGTCAATGAAACTATCTGCACAGTCTATTTTGATAACATTATGCCTGTCTGTTTAAAAGTAAGATAAAATAATCCCACCAAATTAGTGCTTTAAATGTTTAAATAATGAGTAGTTTAGTGTAAAAGTAATGTCTGACTTTAGGATGCATCTCTATCCTGTGTTTCTGATTTGAATATGTGTTTACAGTACAGAAAGACTGTGAAATCTGATTCATTTGCAGAACAAAAAAAGTATATTTGGAGAAAAAAGGATACTTCCAGAAATGATTAGAGAGCAACTTGGAGAAGCCACTCTTCATAAAGATGTTCACTAAAGTATTGCTTATAAGATCAAAATAAGAATTGTAAACATGCAAAATAAAAACATGATCTCAACTTAAATTTATCTTCAGTTAATGAGATATTATGCAGCCATCAATAATGATGTTACACAGTATGTAGAAATATATAAACATTTAATATCAGTTTAAATGTAAAAATAGGATGGTACATGGTATGTCAGGCTTAATTAGAAAAAATGCAAAATACACGTTTAATAATCAAGAGATAAACATTACTAGTGGTTCTATTTACATGTTAAAAATTGTGCCAATATAACTGCTTTAGAGATTTTTTTAATGTTTTCCTTATTATTTTACATTGTTTTAAAATTATACATAATAAATGCATAGTTCTCTTATAATAATGGGTTAAAATTCACTTTCTGGTTCAACATAATGGAATTTTCTATCCTCTGAAACGAATCTGTTCTGAAATCAAATCAATCCTTAATATTCTGCTCTCTGGTACAATCTTCTCTCCTATTTTCCTCATTCTCTTCCTCTTTTGGTGTTTTCCGATTCTTTGTCTCACAACCCAGTAATTACACCCCGTATCTCCTCTGCTCCCTGCTTTAAACTTATTGTAATTGAATTATCTTTCTAAACCACGAATCTGATCATCTAGTCCCTTATTTATACTGGATAAAGCCCAGATCCTTGCAAAGAAAGGTCAGTCTTTTCAGCATCTCAGACCTTGTCATGCCCGTCTCTCCACACCTCACCTTTTCTCATAAGCTTTAGTAAACATTTTGCCATTTCAAGATCTCACTTTGTGCTCTCTTATTTCTGAGTCTATTTTGATAACATTATGCCTGTCTGTTTAAAAGTAAGATAAAATAATCCCACCAAATTAGTGCTTTAAATGTTTAAATAATGAGTAGTTTAGTGTAAAAGTAATGTCTGACTTTAGGATGCATCTCTATCCTGTGTTTCTGATTTGAATATGTGTTTACAGTACAGAAAGACTGTGAAATCTGATTAATTTGCAGAACAAAAAAAGTATATTTGGAGAAAAAAGGATACTTCCAGAAATGATTAGAGAGCAACTTGGAGAAGCCACTCTTCATAAAGATGCTCACTAAAGTATTGCTTATAAGATCAAAATAAGAATTGTAAACATGCAAAATAAAAACATGATCTCAACTTAAATTTATCTTCAGTTAATGAGATATTATGCAGCCATCAATAATGATGTTACACAGTATGTAGAAATATATAAACATTTAATATCAGTTTAAATGTAAAAATAGGATGGTACATGGTATGTCAGGCTTAATTAGAAAAAATGCAAAATACACGTTTAATAATCAAGAGATAAACATTACTAGTGGTTCTATTTACATGTTAAAAATTGTGCCAATATAACTGCTTTAGAGATTTTTTTAATGTTTTCCTTATTATTTTACATTGTTTTAAAATTATACATAATAAATGCATAGTTCTCTTATAATAATGGGTTAAAATTCACTTTCTGGTTCAACATAATGGAATTTTCTATCCTCTGAAACGAATCTGTTCTGAAATCAAATCAATCCTTAATATTCTGCTCTCTGGTACAATCTTCTCTCCTATTTTCCTCATTCTCTTCCTCTTTTGGTGTTTTCCGATTCTTTGTCTCACAACCCAGTAATTACACTCTCGTATCTCCTCTGCTCCCTGCTTTAAACTTATTGTAATTGAATTATCTTTCTAAACCACGAATCTGATCATCTAGTCCCTTATTTATACTGGATAAAGCCCAGATCCTTGCAAAGAAAGGTCAGTCTTTTCAGCATCTCAGACCTTGTCATGCCCGTCTCTCCACACCTCACCTTTTCTCATAAGCTTTAGTAAACATTTTGCCATTTCAAGATCTCACTTTGTGCTCTCTTATTTCTGAGACTATCCATATAAAGTTCGCCTTGTATTTGCTGACCAAATCCTTGTTTCATTCAAGATTCAGCTCAACCATCATAAATTCAAGAAAGTTTTCATTTACTCTTTGAATTACACTCAGAATAGACAGAGTCTTGTCACTAAATTCCCAGAAGTCAATAGTCATTATTTATCACATTGAAATATGTAATCTGCTTGCCTGTCTTGCCCAATAGACTCAAAATTACAGTAAATAAGAGAACTATTCTTATCTGAATTTTTAGCTCCAGTGACTTTAATAAGAAAGTCAATGGAAGGAAAGAAGGAAAGAAAGATGCAAAAAGAAGAAAACGCAGGAGGAATCTGACACTGTAGGTATTGTAAATATAAACAGTGCACACTGATGATCAATATTGACCTTAAAAATAAAGGCATAGTCTTAAAAGTTATATGAAGAATGTTACTTATATGTAATATAAATCCACATTTAAAGTAATCAATATTATAGTCCTTATATTATATCAACTTTACTAATATATGTCGATATAGAAAATGACTCAATAATTAACCCCTTAGAGAATAGAATCTTGCTTTTAAATTCTAATAAAAAATCATTATTTTATAAAGAGAAAACTAAATTACATCACAGAGCTAAATATAATAGAAATGATTTTTAGGATTATCTGCTTTTGCTGTTCAAATATTAAGTTTAAAAAGCTACTTCTTGAGGAGATATCTCAAGTATCCTTTGTTGACAGTGACAGAAGTAACTGAATACAAGCCTAACCCAAACCAAAGAATCATTATTCAAATATGTGTAATCATGGAGACCCAGTTAACCCAATTATTAAAAGAAATACATAAAATTTATAATTAATGTAAAACTAGACCATAGCTCTATAGAAACTAATCAAATTAGAGCTTCTACTCTAAAATTATTCTGAGAATCAGAGGGATTCTATCTGGCCTATTTCATTGATTTCTGGGACCTAAAAAAATTATGTTCTTTTGGAAATAATTTGAGAAGTACTAAGGCCATTATAGTGAAGAAAAATTTATGAAAAGGATAGCAATAGAGTTACACAATAGCACATAGAAATAAATAATGTACACCCAGCATAATGGTCAAATAGTATAAATTTAACTCTACTCTTCTTAAGGATAGAAGATAAAACATGATAACAATAATAATACTCAGAGGTTATTTTTTTTATTATTATTTATTTATTTGGCTGCTCTGGGTCTTTGTTGCGGCATGTGGGATCTAGTTCCCTGACCAGGGCTCGAACCCAGGCCCCACTGTATTGGGAACACAGAGTTTTAACCACTGGACCACCAGGGAAGTCCCTCAGAGGTTATTATTAAACCATGGTAAACAGAGTGGAGAGGGTCTTTTGTTAGGAAAGGAAGGCATGTCAAAAACCATACTTTTCTTTAATACAATAGGGCAGCCTCATACAATTTTTAAAAAAGTCTTTCCGTGTAGGTTGATGACATAATGGCCAAATCTCTGAGGGATTAAAGGCTTCCCAGGTGGTTCAAAAAAAAGTAATATAATTTCCAGCATAGTTAAAGTTAATGAAGAATGTTACTTATATGTAATATAAATCCACATTTAAAGTAATCAATATTATAGTCCTTATATTATATCAACTTTACTAATATATGTCGATATAGAAAATGACTCAATAATTAACCCCTTAGAGAATAGAATCTTGCTTTTAAATTCTAATAAAAAATCATTATTTTATAAAGAGAAAACTAAATTACATCACAGAGCTAAATATAATAGAAATGATTTTTAGGATTATCTGCTTTTGCTGTTCAAATATTAAGTTTAAAAAGCTACTTCTTGAGGAGATATCTCAAGTATCCTTTGTTGACAGTGACAGAAGTAACTGAATACAAGCCTAACCCAAACCAAAGAATCATTATTCAAATATGTGTAATCATGGAGACCCAGTTAACCCAATTATTAAAAGAAATACATAAAATTTATAATTAATGTAAAACTAGACCATAGCTCTATAGAAACTAATCAAATTAGAGCTTCTACTCTAAAATTATTCTGAGAATCAGAGGGATTCTATCTGGCCTATTTCATTGATTTCTGGGACCTAAAAAAATTATGTTCTTTTGGAAATAATTTGAGAAGTACTAAGGCCATTATAGTGAAGAAAAATTTATGAAAAGGATAGCAATAGAGTTACACAATAGCACATAGAAATAAATAATGTACACCCAGCATAATGGTCAAATAGTATAAATTTAACTCTACTCTTCTTAAGGATAGAAGATAAAACATGATAACAATAATAATACTCAGAGGTTATTTTTTTTATTATTATTTATTTATTTGGCTGCTCTGGGTCTTTGTTGCGGCATGTGGGATCTAGTTCCCTGACCAGGGCTCGAACCCAGGCCCCACTGTATTGGGAACACAGAGTTTTAACCACTGGACCACCAGGGAAGTCCCTCAGAGGTTATTATTAAACCATGGTAAACAGAGTGGAGAGGGTCTTTTGTTAGGAAAGGAAGGCATGTCAAAAACCATACTTTTCTTTAATACAATAGGGCAGCCTCATACAATTTTTTAAAAAGTCTTTCCGTGTAGGTTGATGACATAATGGCCAAATCTCTGAGGGATTAAAGGCTTCCCAGGTGGTTCAGTGGGTAAAGAATCTGCCTCCAAGGCAGGGACGCAGGTGATGCAGGTTTGATCCCCAGGTCGGTAAGATTCCCTGAAGGAGGGCATGGCAACCCACTCCAGTACTCTTGCCTCAAGAACCCCATGGACAGAGGAGCTTGGCGGACTCGTCCATAGGGCTACAAAGAGTTGGACGTGACTGGAGTTGACTGATCACACAAGCACACTGAAGGACGAAAACAACATGGACCAAATCCGGCTTGGGTCAGGGGTAAAACTCCATTAAAAAGTAGGCTTATCAGGTCATGCTTTATATGAAACTATTATAATTTTTGTACTGACTTTTGATTGGGAGTGAACAGGAGAGATTTCTTTATATATATATATTTTTTTTTAATTAATTAATTTATTTATTTTGGGCGGGGGTCGGGTTGGGGAGGGAGAGGAGCGGGCGGGCCATTTCTGTTGGTCTTTCATTTCTCTATTTTCATCCGTCTTTGTTCTTTGGCTCCTGTGGGCCTCCCATCGGGGTGGCTCTGTCGTTGCAGAGCACCGGCTCTGGGCGCATGCGCTCCAGAGCTCCGGCTCGGTAATTGGACACATCGGTCCAGCCGCTCCGCAGCACGTGGGATCTTCCCAGGCCAGGGATCGAACCGGCGCCCCCTGCACTGTAAGGCGGTGTCCTTACCCACTGGACCACCAGGGGAAGCCCCTATATTTTATTTTTTAATTATGCATTTATTTGGTTACACTGGGTCTTACTTGTGGCATGTGGGATCTAGTTCCCTGACCAGGGATCGAACCTGGGCCCCCTGCATTGGGAACACAGAGTCTTAACCACTGGACCAGCAGGGAAATCCCCAGGAGAGATTTCTGAGTGTGATCCAAAACAAGAATTGAGAATGCATTTTTGATGAGTTCATTAAAGGCAGAATATCTGTTTTAACAACCAATCGGTGAGGGGTTTTTCTATAAATTAAGTTGTCTATCAAGAACCCTGTCTTATTGGAGGAGATTCACTTCCCTGCTGTTTGGAGATGAGATGAAGGAAGGCTTTCAAGTAATCTATCTGTGTAAACAGTGCTGAACTATTCTCAATATGGTAGTAGACAGTAGTTCTAATCATTTTTTGCTGGAGAATTCTCAGATAAAGAATTATAAGTATGAATACATAGTCACAAAGAATCTAGATAACTTAAGCAATGAAGCTTCTTTTGATAGTATACGCATACTAGAAATCAATTTCAACCCCAGAAATCTGTGATTATATTTGATGTATGGAATACTAATTACATTTCTATTTTAATTTCAGAGTACTTAGTTTTAATCATTTTTATGAAAATAGGCACTATCAAATTAACTGTGGAAGCCTTGTTTAGTACATGCTTACAAAAGCATGGTATCAGTGAAAGGAGATGCTGACTTGGATAATCTTCATAACCGGTGAACATATACCTATTGAAGCATTAACTTAAAGTTAATAAGTGTTTGGGAGGGATTGGGGGCTGAGAAGAGAGGGACAGAAATTTTAAACAATAAATAAATGAAAATAATATCTTAAAAGATGTTCTAAAATATGAGACCGCTGATATTGACCTTGACCTTGAAGCATGTCATTAAAATGCTTCAATCAGGAATAAGGTATCTATAGTGAATTTCCACTGCTCATTCAATAATTGATTCCCGATAGTAAGGTCAAAAGCAAGGAATGAAAAACTTAAATAAAATGCTATGTCTTGAGTTCTTCATTCCATATTTTCTAGAATGAACTAGAAATGATGTAGATGACCACTTTAGAATACTGAGTTTAAAATTCATGTCGTCTTCTTAGAGAATACAAACTGAGAAACTTATATGCTTTAAGAAGAAAATTGTTACTAAAGAATAAAAATAAAAACAAGATTGTGTTATTTGTGAGGCCTTGTGAGTCTTAACCACTGGACCAGCAGGGAAATCCCCAGGAGAGATTTCTGAGTGTGATCCAAAACAAGAATTGAGAATGCATTTTTGATGAGTTCATTAAAGGCAGAATATCTGTTTTAACAACCAATCGGTGAGGGGTTTTTCTATAAATTAAGTTGTCTATCAAGAACCCTGTCTTATTGGAGGAGATTCACTTCCCTGCTGTTTGGAGATGAGATGAAGGAAGGCTTTCAAGTAATCTATCTGTGTAAACAGTGCTGAACTATTCTCAATATGGTAGTAGACAGTAGTTCTAATCATTTTTTGCTGGAGAATTCTCAGATAAAGAATTATAAGTATGAATACATAGTCACAAAGAATCTAGATAACTTAAGCAATGAAGCTTCTTTTGATAGTATACGCATACTAGAAATCAATTTCAACCCCAGAAATCTGTGATTATATTTGATGTATGGAATACTAATTACATTTCTATTTTAATTTCAGAGTACTTAGTTTTAATCATTTTTATGAAAATAGGCACTATCAAATTAACTGTGGAAGCCTTGTTTAGTACATGCTTACAAAAGCATGGTATCAGTGAAAGGAGATGCTGACTTGGATAATCTTCATAACCGGTGAACATATACCTATTGAAGCATTAACTTAAAGTTAATAAGTGTTTGGGAGGGATTGGGGGCTGAGAAGAGAGGGACAGAAATTTTAAACAATAAATAAATGAAAATAGTATCTTAAAAGATGTTCTAAAATATGAGACCGCTGATATTGACCTTGACCTTGAAGCATGTCATTAAAATGCTTCAATCAGGAATAAGGTATCTATAGTGAATTTCCACTGCTCATTCAATAATTGATTCCCGATAGTAAGGTCAAAAGCAAGGAATGAAAAACTTAAATAAAATGCTATGTCTTGAGTTCTTCATTCCATATTTTCTAGAATGAACTAGAAATGATGTAGATGACCACTTTAGAATACTGAGTTTAAAATTCATGTCGTCTTCTTAGAGAATACAAACTGAGAAACTTATATGCTTTAAGAAGAAAATTGTTACTAAAGAATAAAAATAAAAACAAGATTGTGTTATTTGTGAGGCCTTGTGATTTTCTTTCAATGAAAGTTTAAAAACTCTGGCAGTTGATACAGTGTGAAATCATTCCTGGGAAATTAATGAAAGTTCACAAATTGAAAAGCCACAGAGCCCATCAGTTGAAGCATATTAAGCAATTTTGTGTGGAGAACAACTTTATTAATTTGTTTAAAGTTTTACTGTTTAAATGGCTAATGGGTTTAAGAGCCAATGTGCTTATTCCATAGTCAGGAAGCAAAGTTTAATTTCTACTTAGCAAGACAGCAGGGCAAAGTGATTTAGGCCAATTTATTCAATAGGCCAACCACAAAGGCTTTGGAGAGCAGGTATACTTACAGAATTGCAAGTAATTTCAAATCCTTGATTTCAGTGTAAAGGCAGTGTGTGAGGGATTAGGTGCTTTGATTCAGTTAAAGAGCCTTATTTAGCTTGTAAGATAATTTGGAATTCAAATAGGAATGACTAAATATATTTTAAGTAATTGAAAATATTTAACTAGGATAATATTTGATTATATTATTGAAAGGGATCCAGGAAGCAGTGTGGAGAATGCAAAGAAAACAGGCAATTCAGTGATACTGTTACTAGTATTAGGACAATTCTGGAGAACACTTTTTGAGTGACACATGAGAGAGTTACAGTTGGGTTGAGCAAGAGAGAACATCAGTATAGGCTGCCTAATGAACATTTTTTCTTAAAAAAAAAAAATTTGTTCTAAAATATGAGACCGCTGATATTGACCTTGACCTTGAAGCATGTCATTAAAATGCTTCAATCAGGAATAAGGTATCTATAGTGAATTTCCACTGCTCATTCAATAATTGATTCCCGATAGTAAGGTCAAAAGCAAGGAATGAAAAACTTAAATAAAATGCTATGTCTTGAGTTCTTCATTCCATATTTTCTAGAATGAACTAGAAATGATGTAGATGACCACTTTAGAATACTGAGTTTAAAATTCATGTCGTCTTCTTAGAGAATACAAACTGAGAAACTTATATGCTTTAAGAAGAAAATTGTTACTAAAGAATAAAAATAAAAACAAGATTGTGTTATTTGTGAGGCCTTGTGATTTTCTTTCAATGAAAGTTTAAAAACTCTGGCAGTTGATACAGTGTGAAATCATTCCTGGGAAATTAATGAAAGTTCACAAATTGAAAAGCCACAGAGCCCATCAGTTGAAGCATATTAAGCAATTTTGTGTGGAGAACAACTTTATTAATTTGTTTAAAGTTTTACTGTTTAAATGGCTAATGGGTTTAAGAGCCAATGTGCTTATTCCATAGTCAGGAAGCAAAGTTTAATTTCTACTTAGCAAGACAGCAGGGCAAAGTGATTTAGGCCAATTTATTCAATAGGCCAACCACAAAGGCTTTGGAGAGCAGGTATACTTACAGAATTGCAAGTAATTTCAAATCCTTGATTTCAGTGTAAAGGCAGTGTGTGAGGGATTAGGTGCTTTGATTCAGTTAAAGAGCCTTATTTAGCTTGTAAGATAATTTGGAATTCAAATAGGAATGACTAAATATATTTTAAGTAATTGAAAATATTTAACTAGGATAATATTTGATTATATTATTGAAAGGGATCCAGGAAGCAGTGTGGAGAATGCAAAGAAAACAGGCAATTCAGTGATACTGTTACTACTATTAGGACAATTCTGGAGAACACTTTTTGAGTGACACATGAGAGAGTTACAGTTGGGTTGAGCAAGAGAGAGAACATCAGTATAGGCTGCCTAATGTTAACTCGATATTCAAAATGAATCACCAATGATAATTCTTAGGTTTCTGGCTTGGGGAAAATGTAGGAATGAAGATTCTAGATAAGGCCAATATGAGAAGGCCTACCTTGGAATTTGGAGAAATACTAGAAATGATGGGCTCAGTGTACAAGCTCTGGAATGACTGCTCTTGGGTTCTAGTCCTGGAGCGCCACCTCACAGCCATGGGACAGTGAAAATGTATTTCATCTCTCTGTTTCTCAGTCTCCTCATAGGCAAAATCGAGAAGGTTACAAGATTTATTTTATCGTGTCACTGTGATGTTTTAATTAATTCATACCGATCATTACCAGCAACTGTAACCCCTTTATAATCTCAATTGTTACCTCACTCATTCTTGTAACTTGACATCAATAAGCTTGATTTGCAAAGGTCTCTGAGCCCACTGTAATCCACAATGCATTTTCCTAACCTCCTTTACTGTCCTTCACTCTCCATGTCCTTACCTGCCCTTGTTTCCCAGCTTAAATTCCATGGCCAAGACCTATAATCACTCCCTTGCACACACTTTCAACTCCATTACTTATCTCTCCTTTGACCATACTGGACAAAACACAGTCTCATTAAAGTTGACCCATGCCTAGTCTACTCATGGAGTTAGAATGTACCTGGAGAAATAATACTGAATCTTTTCAGAAATGTACCCATCCAAGCTTACTGATCTTGTTCTAAATTCATAGTTATTAACAAAACAAGATTGTTATCTGGCAATCATATGGCATTTCCTTGATCAACATTAAGTCCCAGTCTTCAAGTGACTGATGTATAATTTCTTCCTGAACCTCAAAACTCTCAAACCATCCTTGCTTTCAACAGTGAACCAGCTTCCTACTTTCCTAAGAAAACCTAAGTGTCATTTCCTTTTTCCAGTCTTATTCCCACAATACACCAGTTAGACTGATTGTTCCTTTAAAAATATAAGTCAGATCATTTTATCCTCTGGCCAAAACTCTCTAATGACTTTCCCCTTCTTTCAGAATAAAGACTACAGAGCTTAGAATAACCTACACTGTCCTACATACATGAAAATCTTAAGACATTATGTGACCTTCTCTACTATTAATCCTCCTGTAGAACAGACCCAGGCACTCATGCTTTTGATGCTCAGTGGGTTTGTCAGGCTTCCACTGCCACTGAGTCTGTGCTTGTCCTTCTTGGTGAACCCAAGTCTATAGAGCTCTGTCCCCAGAGAGTCACATGGGCATCTCCTTCACATTCTTCAACGTTTCTCTCTAATATCTCCTTGATGAAAATGCAATTCCTCCTTTTTACATTCTTCAAACTGTCCTGGGCGCCACCTCACAGCCATGGGACAGTGAAAATGTATTTCATCTCTGTTTCTCAGTCTCCTCATAGGCAAAATCGAGAAGGTTACAAGATTTATTTTATCGTGTCACTGTGATGTTTTAATTAATTCATACCGATCATTACCAGCAACTGTAACCCCTTTATAATCTCAATTGTTACCTCACTCATTCTTGTAACTTGACATCAATAAGCTTGATTTGCAAAGGTCTCTGAGCCCACTGTAATCCACAATGCATTTTCCTAACCTCCTTTACTGTCCTTCACTCTCCATGTCCTTACCTGCCCTTGTTTCCCAGCTTAAATTCCATGGCCAAGACCTATAATCACTCCCTTGCACACACTTTCAACTCCATTACTTATCTCTCCTTTGACCATACTGGACAAAACACAGTCTCATTAAAGTTGACCCATGCCTAGTCTACTCATGGAGTTAGAATGTACCTGGAGAAATAATACTGAATCTTTTCAGAAATGTACCCATCCAAGCTTACTGATCTTGTTCTAAATTCATAGTTATTAACAAAACAAGATTGTTATCTGGCAATCATATGGCATTTCCTTGATCAACATTAAGTCCCAGTCTTCAAGTGACTGATGTATAATTTCTTCCTGAACCTCAAAACTCTCAAACCATCCTTGCTTTCAACAGTGAACCAGCTTCCTACTTTCCTAAGAAAACCTAAGTGTCATTTCCTTTTTCCAGTCTTATTCCCACAATACACCAGTTAGACTGATTGTTCCTTTAAAAATATAAGTCAGATCATTTTATCCTCTGGCCAAAACTCTCTAATGACTTTCCCCTTCTTTCAGAATAAAGACTACAGAGCTTAGAATAACCTACACTGTCCTACATACATGAAAATCTTAAGACATTATGTGACCTTCTCTACTATTAATCCTCCTGTAGAACAGACCCAGGCACTCATGCTTTTGATGCTCAGTGGGTTTGTCAGGCTTCCACTGCCACTGAGTCTGTGCTTGTCCTTCTTGGTGAACCCAAGTCTATAGAGCTCTGTCCCCAGAGAGTCACATGGGCATCTCCTTCACATTCTTCAACGTTTCTCTCTAATATCTCCTTGATGAACTCTAAACTTGTTCTTTTATAATTGGAACTCCAACATTCCTTCTTTATTTTCCTACCTTAATTTTGCCCTTTAAGCTGAAATACTACTAGCAATTTAAAATAAAATCAAACTGGTTGTCGCTCAGTCATGCCCAGCTCTTTGTGACCCTATGGACGGTAGCTTGCCAGGTTCCTCTGTCCATGGAATCCTCCAGGCAAGGACACTGGAGTGGGTTGCCATTCCTTTCTCCAGGGGATCTTTCTGATCCAGGGAGTGAACTCATGTCTCTGATGTCTCCCTCACTGCAGGCAGATTCTTTACTATCAGAGCCACAAACAGGTAGTAACTTATGCAGCACTCTGCTTATTGCATATTTCACCCCACTGAAATGGAAACTCTATGAAGCCATTTTTACTTGGGTTTTACTGTTTTTTCTTTCTACCATTGACAGCATTGGGCACATACTAGACATAAACACGTTTTGAATGGATTAAGATATTTAGCATAGTAGCTGGCATAGTATAGGTACTCAATTTGTAGAAGTTACTTTATTATTTATAATTACATATCACACATGTTGACAGCATGGAACCTACAAGTTGCAGCACTTGAGATTCAGAAGAGGAGGATGAGCTTAATATAAATTAACCCAGGAATAAAATAAATGAATAAGCAAGATCTCACTGGGAAGAACTTTACGAGCAGAAAGCCATGGCATGCGAGTGAGGGTAGGGCATATGCATGAACCAACAGGGGGCAAGCTGAAGTCTTGAAAACCAGGAAAGACATTAAAAGGAAGTATCCAGAGTAACAGAAGAAGAATCAGGAGAGGGGGGATAATAGGAAACAAGGAAAGATATTCATGAAGGATGAGGTGGTTAACAGGGCCTCATATTTCAGTTTGTACCAAGGAAATGACAACATAGCAAATGTTGAGGAACGAATCATGATAAAAAACCTTAGGAAGATTTAATGAGTGAAAATAAATCTTCAGAATCAAAAGTGTCTACAAAAGCAATGAAAGAGCCTGAAAGACTGTTTGAGACAAGACCATTCATTCAACACATGTTCTTTACCTTTGACTCTTTCAAAGAAAGAAAAGATGGGATAATAAAAGAATCTATCTCATGTCTGAGCTTGTAAGACCAGAGGTTGACATAAGAAGGTCAAAGTGGTAGTCCCCTGTCTCACTGAATTCAGTAGGCTTTTACTCAGATAGCTGTTAATAGAATAGCATAATAGATTTCTTCTTAGAGTTACAATCTGAGATTAAAAATGCATCTAAACCAGTACAAATTATTATATACTTTTTTAAAAGAATTCAAATATATACAAATTCGGTAGCTTGCCAGGTTCCTCTGTCCATGGAATCCTCCAGGCAAGGACACTGGAGTGGGTTGCCATTCCTTTCTCCAGGGGATCTTTCTGATCCAGGGAGTGAACTCATGTCTCTGATGTCTCCCTCACTGCAGGCAGATTCTTTACTATCAGAGCCACAAACAGGTAGTAACTTATGCAGCACTCTGCTTATTGCATATTTCACCCCACTGAAATGGAAACTCTATGAAGCCATTTTTACTTGGGTTTTACTGTTTTTTCTTTCTACCATTGACAGCATTGGGCACATACTAGACATAAACACGTTTTGAATGGATTAAGATATTTAGCATAGTAGCTGGCATAGTATAGGTACTCAATTTGTAGAAGTTACTTTATTATTTATAATTACATATCACACATGTTGACAGCATGGAACCTACAAGTTGCAGCACTTGAGATTCAGAAGAGGAGGATGAGCTTAATATAAATTAACCCAGGAATAAAATAAATGAATAAGCAAGATCTCACTGGGAAGAACTTTACGAGCAGAAAGCCATGGCATGCGAGTGAGGGTAGGGCATATGCATGAACCAACAGGGGGCAAGCTGAAGTCTTGAAAACCAGGAAAGACATTAAAAGGAAGTATCCAGAGTAACAGAAGAAGAATCAGGAGAGGGGGGATAATAGGAAACAAGGAAAGATATTCATGAAGGATGAGGTGGTTAACAGGGCCTCATATTTCAGTTTGTACCAAGGAAATGACAACATAGCAAATGTTGAGGAACGAATCATGATAAAAAACCTTAGGAAGATTTAATGAGTGAAAATAAATCTTCAGAATCAAAAGTGTCTACAAAAGCAATGAAAGAGCCTGAAAGACTGTTTGAGACAAGACCATTCATTCAACACATGTTCTTTACCTTTGACTCTTTCAAAGAAAGAAAAGATGGGATAATAAAAGAATCTATCTCATGTCTGAGCTTGTAAGACCAGAGGTTGACATAAGAAGGTCAAAGTGGTAGTCCCCTGTCTCACTGAATTCAGTAGGCTTTTACTCAGATAGCTGTTAATAGAATAGCATAATAGATTTCTTCTTAGAGTTACAATCTGAGATTAAAAATGCATCTAAACCAGTACAAATTATTATATACTTTTTTAAAAGAATTCAAATATATACAAATTCAACAAGTTCTTTCTCATTAAGACAATACTATAAAAGAATAAAAAGTTTTAATATGCCTCTCATTAATTTTAATTAATCTTATTTACTACAGGATGTCTAATAAATCTTACATGAAGAAGGGAAATTTAGAATTAGTTATTGCTATCCTCAGCAATGTGGAGATATTTTCTTCTGCTTTTTATTTGCAGTTTAAAAAAATAAAGTGTTTTTAATTTTTTTAAATAAAGGCATTTAAATATAACCAGTATTTTACAGATAATTACAAAATGAATCATAAGTGGGTGCAAATTGAGTAATTTGATTAATTTCTAAGTTGACCTTTAGAAAAGTATTTGTCTAACATTTCTTAGCTGTTGTATTTTTATTACATCAACTGAAGTTCCAGCTAGTTGATTTCCTTGGTTTTATTTTAAATGAGGACAGCATTATGGACATAAAATAGTTTGTTTTGTAAAATAACTGTTTCACTTTAGAAACCATTTGGATTCTGAAATGTGATGTGAATACTATCTTTGAATAGCTCTTTCTCTTTCTATCAAGATTTGCTCTTATCAGGGTAACCTTACTTATGCATTTTTTCGGTTGTATATTTATTGAATCAAGTAACGGTTTTGCAGGTTGTTAAATTTACTGTTCACCAATAAAAGATAAAATAGACCTAATAGCAGTGCATAGCTCTCTTCCAGGTGTGCGTCCTCATTCTAAGTAGCCTCTGACTTAGGTGAGAGCCCTTCCAATTGCAGATACATAATGTGCATCTCCAGCAAAACTGCCCACAAGAATAACTTCATTATTCTGGGAAGCTCGATCTATAAAACATGTAAAATGTGGAAGTGTTCTGCCTCTACAATTTCTGGTAAGTACAACATGAGTAACGGATAAAACCTGAGTCAGCTTCACTTAGAGCATACCTTACTGAGACGTTTATTGGGCCATGAAGGCAAAAGGAAATATAGTGGGCAAAGAGGTCTTCTCTGAAGCAAGGCGGGTATTTCAAGTCTAGTGAGTTCTGCCTTGATCAGTGTGGTAAATGAACTCTGGAAGCTTCGAGTGGTAGGATGTACCAGTTAGTCATAGAAATCCCAAGTTATAGCAGAATGATGAGAAAGGAAAACTCACCAGGACCACTGGACAGATGGTGGTGGGTGGTAAAATATGGTCCTTCAAAGGTCCGCAGTCACATTCAGGTTTCAGATGAGAAGCGCATTTATTATGCAACTAGGAAAGGAAAGAGAGGACACAGTCATTTTGCATGACAACAGCAAACATGAAGCAGATTCTACTTCACCCCAGATACAGAAAATACATTTAAAGAATTACAGGAACAAACAAACAGGATCATAAAGGGACTCCTATGACATCTGCCCTTATATATTCTACCTTACATGGTTCAACAACTTCCGTGACCCAGTTTATATTATTTTCTAATTCTCAGAAATGTTTATATTACAAATGTGCTTTAGGTCTTCCCCTCAAAAAGCCTGATTTCTTGGACAAACATACATCACTGTCTGTTACAGTCCTTCCTTTGCTTATCTGTTAGCACAATCTTGAAAACACTGTGCACTGTGGATGCCTTTTTTTTTTTTTTTTTTTTTTGACCCTCCTGTTTTCTCAAAGTCATTCCAAAGTGCACAGCTCAGTATGGGGCATAATTGATCCCATCATTAGTTTTAACTTTCTAATTCAATATGTAAATGTAACCAGAGATTCATCTCAGTAGGAGCAGGATATAAATTAAAAGTTATATTTAAATTCATGCAAAACTGCCCACAAGAATAACTTCATTATTCTGGGGGAAGAGCCTCTGACTTAGGTGAGAGCCCTTCCAATTGCAGATACATAATGTGCATCTCCAGCAAAACTGCCCACAAGAATAACTTCATTATTCTGGGAAGCTCGATCTATAAAACATGTAAAATGTGGAAGTGTTCTGCCTCTACAATTTCTGGTAAGTACAACATGAGTAACGGATAAAACCTGAGTCAGCTTCACTTAGAGCATACCTTACTGAGACGTTTATTGGGCCATGAAGGCAAAAGGAAATATAGTGGGCAAAGAGGTCTTCTCTGAAGCAAGGCGGGTATTTCAAGTCTAGTGAGTTCTGCCTTGATCAGTGTGGTAAATGAACTCTGGAAGCTTCGAGTGGTAGGATGTACCAGTTAGTCATAGAAATCCCAAGTTATAGCAGAATGATGAGAAAGGAAAACTCACCAGGACCACTGGACAGATGGTGGTGGGTGGTAAAATATGGTCCTTCAAAGGTCCGCAGTCACATTCAGGTTTCAGATGAGAAGCGCATTTATTATGCAACTAGGAAAGGAAAGAGAGGACACAGTCATTTTGCATGACAACAGCAAACATGAAGCAGATTCTACTTCACCCCAGATACAGAAAATACATTTAAAGAATTACAGGAACAAACAAACAGGATCATAAAGGGACTCCTATGACATCTGCCCTTATATATTCTACCTTACATGGTTCAACAACTTCCGTGACCCAGTTTATATTATTTTCTAATTCTCAGAAATGTTTATATTACAAATGTGCTTTAGGTCTTCCCCTCAAAAAGCCTGATTTCTTGGACAAACATACATCACTGTCTGTTACAGTCCTTCCTTTGCTTATCTGTTAGCACAATCTTGAAAACACTGTGCACTGTGGATGCCTTTTTTTTTTTTTTTTTTTTTTGACCCTCCTGTTTTCTCAAAGTCATTCCAAAGTGCACAGCTCAGTATGGGGCATAATTGATCCCATCATTAGTTTTAACTTTCTAATTCAATATGTAAATGTAACCAGAGATTCATCTCAGTAGGAGCAGGATATAAATATAAGAAGATGATTATGATTATAAAAAGGTATCTTTATATTGTATTTGTCAGCTCCACATTAAGTAAGTTTTTAACCATATAACGTGCTATTTACTTTTCAATACGTAGGAGCTTAAGCTGATAATTTTATTAACCCTGGCCACAAGTTTCAATTAAGGCATTATAATATAGTATATTAAAGAGTGACTTTTTTAAAAAAAACATTTGGGGTGATAATTCTTATTAGAACCATATAAAATTGCTAGGGTAATGGTTTAAAGGCATCTAGGGAAAACTTTGTCCCCTACTCCCTATCAACTTAATATGAAATAGTCATGCTTCAGAAAAACTACGCATGCTAATAAAGTAATATGCTTTGTCCAGAATCAAACAGGAACTGCTTCATTTTTCAGTTTTAACCAAAAGCCACCTTGTTTAAGTCATTTAAGTACATTAATTTCCACCATAAGCCTACCTGTGTAATAAACAACAGAGCACAGGAGCCTAATGAGCCTTGATCTGCGGCTGGTGATAGCAGTTCAGACCACTACTGAAGGGGTATTTCTACTGTCTTTGGATCTACAACATCTATCATCCATCACGCCCTGCCTTGGAGCTAAGGTTACTTGTACTGTAATTAACTCACACTAGGTCACATTACATGAAATAAAAATACCTTTACACATTCATCCATAACCAGCAGTTCTGCTTCTCAGTGGCACGTAAACTCCTTCTTAAAAAGTGTTTTTATCTTACCAGGCCTTGCTTTGTCAAAAGGCAAGAGGTATTCAAATAAAGAAGCAGTTGAAGCCACATGCAAAATAGAACTAAAGGTTACATCTGCCCTTATATATTCTACCTTACATGGTTCAACAACTTCCGTGACCCAGTTTATATTATTTTCTAATTCTCAGAAATGTTTATATTACAAATGTGCTTTAGGTCTTCCCCTCAAAAAGCCTGATTTCTTGGACAAACATACATCACTGTCTGTTACAGTCCTTCCTTTGCTTATCTGTTAGCACAATCTTGAAAACACTGTGCACTGTGGATGCCTTTTTTTTTTTTTTTTTTTTGACCCTCCTGTTTTCTCAAAGTCATTCCAAAGTGCACAGCTCAGTATGGGGCATAATTGATCCCATCATTAGTTTTAACTTTCTAATTCAATATGTAAATGTAACCAGAGATTCATCTCAGTAGGAGCAGGATATAAATATAAGAAGATGATTATGATTATAAAAAGGTATCTTTATATTGTATTTGTCAGCTCCACATTAAGTAAGTTTTTAACCATATAACGTGCTATTTACTTTTCAATACGTAGGAGCTTAAGCTGATAATTTTATTAACCCTGGCCACAAGTTTCAATTAAGGCATTATAATATAGTATATTAAAGAGTGACTTTTTTAAAAAAAACATTTGGGGTGATAATTCTTATTAGAACCATATAAAATTGCTAGGGTAATGGTTTAAAGGCATCTAGGGAAAACTTTGTCCCCTACTCCCTATCAACTTAATATGAAATAGTCATGCTTCAGAAAAACTACGCATGCTAATAAAGTAATATGCTTTGTCCAGAATCAAACAGGAACTGCTTCATTTTTCAGTTTTAACCAAAAGCCACCTTGTTTAAGTCATTTAAGTACATTAATTTCCACCATAAGCCTACCTGTGTAATAAACAACAGAGCACAGGAGCCTAATGAGCCTTGATCTGCGGCTGGTGATAGCAGTTCAGACCACTACTGAAGGGGTATTTCTACTGTCTTTGGATCTACAACATCTATCATCCATCACGCCCTGCCTTGGAGCTAAGGTTACTTGTACTGTAATTAACTCACACTAGGTCACATTACATGAAATAAAAATACCTTTACACATTCATCCATAACCAGCAGTTCTGCTTCTCAGTGGCACGTAAACTCCTTCTTAAAAAGTGTTTTTATCTTACCAGGCCTTGCTTTGTCAAAAGGCAAGAGGTATTCAAAATAAAGAAGCAGTTGAAGCCACATGCAAAATAGAACTAAAGGAACAATCATCTGGCAAATGGAAATGCATAGGTTCCAGAAAATAAAATCAGAGATTGGTTTAAATATATTCTTAGTTTATTAGACTCAATCCATTTTCTCAGAATAAATCATGGCTCTGCATTTTGGGATTTAGATAAACAGATTATCAAGTACTGTAGGTTAAATGAGGTCTTCCTCCAATGAATGTCCTAAATTCTACTACCTGTAAATAGGAATTCATTTGGAAAGACGATCTTTATAGACATATTCAAGTTCAGCTGAGGTTATACTGAATAAGGTTGGGCCATGATCCAATGACTGGTGTCCTCAAGAGAAGAGAAAAATTGTGGAGAGAAGTGGCCATGTGACAACAGAGGCAGTGATCTGGTAATGGAGTCACAGGCCAAGGACCACCAAGGATTGGGGGCCACTCCTAGAATCAGGAAGGATAACTTTCTGCTCTAATTTTGTAGTATTTTGTTACATCAGCCCTCGGAAAGGCAGGTACCAATCGCTATGAAAATTGAACGAAAAATCAAAGACCGGCTGTGTTTCTTAAAGGCTCTTTTGTACTGTGACAGAGAAAAAGCTCCTGCTTTTTGATCCTACAGAACCTATTTGAAACTGACAATGCAAGACTCTAAGATAAAATTCCTGTGTGCCCAGAGGGAGAAAGTACTGAATTTTCCATGTGACTCCAGTGACTGAAGTTTTACATGCAACTCTGAAGGACAGAGAGACAGGACACTAAGATTTTTGCCACCACTGACCACAGATACACAAGCTGAACACCTCAGCTTCCTCCATGGCTCCATTCCATGGGCTTCTAACAATCTGAAAGTGACATGGGAAGGGATGACTCACCCTTCTAGAAATTTATTTGAGGCTTACTAGATATAAGAAAAGACAAAAAAAAAAAAAAAAGGAGTTTAATGACAGCTTTTGGGTATTTAAGCTAGTTTTCCAGTCAGGAAATAAAGAAAAAAAAAAAAAAAGTTCTGAGGATCAGGAAGAATTACACAATTGATAAGCTCAACAAAATAAAAGGATTACCTCTTCATATTGAGGTCTGAGGGCTTCAGAGCACAGGTACCAGCAACCTGGCCCTATGAAATGCTGATCCCTGTGTGAGTGCTGTGTGCTAAGTTGCTTCAGTCACGTCTGATCTTTGCAACCCCTGTGGCCTGTAGCCCACCAGACTCCCATGCCTATTGGGTTCTGCAGGCAAGAGTACTGACGTTGGTTGCCATGCCTTTCCCTATGGGTTATTCCTGACCCAGTAATTGAACCCATACCCCTTGTGTTTCCCGCATTGGCAGGCGGGTTCTTTAGCGCCAGTAACACCTGGGAAGCCCCAGCTTCCCTGCAGAGCTAAATTAAACCAGGATAGCGCTGCCCAGTTTGATTGCCATGTGGTCCATTTCCAGAGTTTGTCCAGGTGATTATGAGGCAGAGACTTGCAGGCACATAAGCACGTAGCAGAGTCAGTAACCCTATCATCAGTGAAGAAGGAAGACGCAGTGCAAGAAAATTCTCCTCCTCAAGAAGTCTGTATTAATAATAATGTACAATGTACATTTTTTTTTAAGACTAGAATCTGGCAGCTGCTAAATATACGTAGGTGCTCATCAACATCATGACATTACTTGTAGCCAAACTGTCAAAGCTGAGGCTACCACATTGAAAAATACTGATTATTCCACAATGTGTATAGCAGGTCTAGTGCACTGACCATGTGTGTGGTGTTAGTCACTCAGTCGTGCCTGACTCTTTACAACCCCATCAACTGTACCCTGCCAGGCTCCTCTGTCCATGGGACTCTCTAGGCAAGATTCCTGGAGTGGGTTGCCATTTCCCTCTCCAGACAAAACAAATACACTGGGTTTTAGTTTTGTAAAAAAGGAAGTCTATTTAAAAAAGAGAGAGAGAAAACCTCAACAAAATAGAAACTATATAATAGAACTTTAAAATTCACTGTACTCAACAAGTAGCTTGAATTATGAGTAAGGGTACTGTTTTGTTTATTGGTCAGGTGCTAGCTAACCAGGGTGTTTATTTATGCAAAATCCACTGTCTTAATATAGTAATCATTTTCCATATGTATGTTATTTTTAATAAAAATATAAAAAAGAAAAAAGTGAATATAATCAGCAATAAAAACAAGTTACCTAAATGCATCACTGTGACATTTTACAGAAAAAGACATAGCTGACTCTTTCTTGGTGACAATAAGATACTGAAATCGGACACTTGTCTGAAAGCTAACTGAGATTCCATAATCAACAAAACAGAAAAACCCTCATCAAGAAAAGCAATAAACTAGAACATTGGCGAATCCTGCCTCTTAAACAGAACGGCCAGTGGAGCCCCAGAGTAAAGAAATTGTTACCTTTTAAAAAAGGTTTTATTTTTATTTACAGTTACCTTTGCATTTTTTAAATAGTAAGGCAGAAAAATCCTCAGATTATTTACAATAATACTCCTCATTATTTTATTATATATACAAAAACTCCATACATTCATGGTAAGGGAATCAGTCTTATATCTAGGAAATACATAAAATATAAATCAGTTATTCCTGGAAGTAAATTAAACACTTGGAAATAACTTCAGAGTTGATGACAATTTTCAATAGCACCTAATTTAGAGCCAGATCTATGTTTATTGAAAAAAAGCTGTCTCTATTTAGGAAGAAAATGTGTGAATAATTTGTGTGTATATATATATGTGTGTTTATTGGATGGAGTTGAGCAAAGAGTGAGGGTACTATACTGCTACACAATGTTTGAAAATAAGCTGAGGTCCTAAATTTTTGGCACTGACCATGTGTGTGGTGTTAGTCACTCAGTCGTGCCTGACTCTTTACAACCCCATCAACTGTACCCTGCCAGGCTCCTCTGTCCATGGGACTCTCTAGGCAAGATTCCTGGAGTGGGTTGCCATTTCCCTCTCCAGACAAAACAAATACACTGGGTTTTAGTTTTGTAAAAAAGGAAGTCTATTTAAAAAAGAGAGAGAGAAAACCTCAACAAAATAGAAACTATATAATAGAACTTTAAAATTCACTGTACTCAACAAGTAGCTTGAATTATGAGTAAGGGTACTGTTTTGTTTATTGGTCAGGTGCTAGCTAACCAGGGTGTTTATTTATGCAAAATCCACTGTCTTAATATAGTAATCATTTTCCATATGTATGTTATTTTTAATAAAAATATAAAAAAGAAAAAAGTGAATATAATCAGCAATAAAAACAAGTTACCTAAATGCATCACTGTGACATTTTACAGAAAAAGACATAGCTGACTCTTTCTTGGTGACAATAAGATACTGAAATCGGACACTTGTCGGAAAGCTAACTGAGATTCCATAATCAACAAAACAGAAAAACCCTCATCAAGAAAAGCAATAAACTAGAACATTGGCGAATCCTGCCTCTTAAACAGAACGGCCAGTGGAGCCCCAGAGTAAAGAAATTGTTACCTTTTAAAAAAGGTTTTATTTTTATTTACAGTTACCTTTGCATTTTTTAAATAGTAAGGCAGAAAAATCCTCAGATTATTTACAATAATACTCCTCATTATTTTATTATATATACAAAAACTCCATACATTCATGGTAAGGGAATCAGTCTTATATCTAGGAAATACATAAAATATAAATCAGTTATTCCTGGAAGTAAATTAAACACTTGGAAATAACTTCAGAGTTGATGACAATTTTCAATAGCACCTAATTTAGAGCCAGATCTATGTTTATTGAAAAAAAGCTGTCTCTATTTAGGAAGAAAATGTGTGAATAATTTGTGTGTATATATATATGTGTGTTTATTGGATGGAGTTGAGCAAAGAGTGAGGGTACTATACTGAGAAGCAATGGAATCTAAAAAGTTGAAAGGAAGGAAAATAGTAAATAAATTTTTGTAACAATTTGAGGTAAAAAGATAAATTGCTTTTCTGCAGAAAAATGAAATGGCCAACAAAGATGAATGTTTGTTGATTCATATGTATTTTTTTATCTCTAACATTTTGCCATTTCAGGGTGCTGCCTTAATACTGGCATTTGTTAAAGCATGAATCTTTCCATTATAAAGTCATCAGAAACCTTTAAACACTACTGTTAGGAGTTGACTATTTTAAAAGTAGTAGTCCTACATGTCAGCATAAGTCAATAATCTATAGTCATCACATCAGGTTGCTTTTACCAAGCTCAAATGAAATGGATTATCTTCCTTTACTGTGAGTCCTGCCTGACCACGGACATTTTACCACAACCAGGAGCTTGTTCTAATAGAATGTCAAGAAAATACGTGGCAGAAACAGGTATAATGAGTGAAATCTTTAAAAAAAATTCATTTTATTTTCAGTTGGATGATAATTACTTTACAATATTGTGATGGTTTCTGCCATCCATCAACATGAGCCAGCCATAGCTATACATATGTCCCCTCCCCCTTGACCCTCTCTTCACCTCCCTCCTCATCCCACCCCTCTAGAATGCCCCAGAGCATCAGCTCTGGTTGCCTGTGTCATACAGCAGATTCCCACTAGCTCCTATTTTACATATGGTAATGTATATGGTTCAGTGGTATTCTCTCAGATCATCCCACCTTCTCTCACCCCTTCTATGTCCAAAAGTCTCCTCTCTCTGTCTGCCATCTCCATTGCTACTCTGTAGATAGGTTCATTGTACCATCATTCTAGATACCATATATATGTGTTAATAAACATTGTCTTTTACTTTCTGATTTACTTCACTCTGTATAATAGGCTCTAGGTTTGTCCACCTCATTACAACCAACTAAAATGCATTCCTCTTTATAGCTGAGTAGTATTCCATTGTGTATATGTATCGTAACTTCTTTGCCCATTCACCTGTCTATGCATATCCAGATTGTTTCCATGTCCAAGTCATTTCAAGAGTTTTGCAATGAACATTGGAGTACATGGGTCTTTTTCAATTCTAGTTTCCTCAGGGTATATGCCCAGTAATGGGATGCTGGGTCATACGATAGTTTTATTGCTAGTTTTGAAAGGAATTTCCATAGTGGTCTTCATAGCGGCTGTATCCACTTGCATTCCCATTAATGATGCAAGAGTGTTTCATTTACTCCACACCCTCTCCAGCATTTACAGACTTTTTGATGATGGTCATTCTGACTGGTGTGAGACGATGCCTCACTGTAGTCTGGATTTGCATTTCTCTAATAAAGAGTGATTCAACAGTGAGATCTTAAGGATCAGAGAATCTCAGCAAGAGGAGGAAGAAAGAAGCCATGACGGCATTCAGCCCAGCTTGACTGATTTACAAAGCATCGGGAAACGGTTGCCGAAATGTTAGAAGGCAGTTTATATTGTCCTTTCTTAGGATTTTCCTGTTTTTATTTTAAAGTAATGCACAATGATTATGTGAGTCCTGCCTGACCACGGACATTTTACCACAACCAGGAGCTTGTTCTAATAGAATGTCAAGAAAATACGTGGCAGAAACAGGTATAATGAGTGAAATCTTTAAAAAAAATTCATTTTATTTTCAGTTGGATGATAATTACTTTACAATATTGTGATGGTTTCTGCCATCCATCAACATGAGCCAGCCATAGCTATACATATGTCCCCTCCCCCTTGACCCTCTCTTCACCTCCCTCCTCATCCCACCCCTCTAGAATGCCCCAGAGCATCAGCTCTGGTTGCCTGTGTCATACAGCAGATTCCCACTAGCTCCTATTTTACATATGGTAATGTATATGGTTCAGTGGTATTCTCTCAGATCATCCCACCTTCTCTCACCCCTTCTATGTCCAAAAGTCTCCTCTCTGTCTGCCATCTCCATTGCTACTCTGTAGATAGGTTCATTGTACCATCATTCTAGATACCATATATATGTGTTAATAAACATTGTCTTTTACTTTCTGATTTACTTCACTCTGTATAATAGGCTCTAGGTTTGTCCACCTCATTACAACCAACTAAAATGCATTCCTCTTTATAGCTGAGTAGTATTCCATTGTGTATATGTATCGTAACTTCTTTGCCCATTCACCTGTCTATGCATATCCAGATTGTTTCCATGTCCAAGTCATTTCAAGAGTTTTGCAATGAACATTGGAGTACATGGGTCTTTTTCAATTCTAGTTTCCTCAGGGTATATGCCCAGTAATGGGATGCTGGGTCATACGATAGTTTTATTGCTAGTTTTGAAAGGAATTTCCATAGTGGTCTTCATAGCGGCTGTATCCACTTGCATTCCCATTAATGATGCAAGAGTGTTTCATTTACTCCACACCCTCTCCAGCATTTACAGACTTTTTGATGATGGTCATTCTGACTGGTGTGAGACGATGCCTCACTGTAGTCTGGATTTGCATTTCTCTAATAAAGAGTGATTCAACAGTGAGATCTTAAGGATCAGAGAATCTCAGCAAGAGGAGGAAGAAAGAAGCCATGACGGCATTCAGCCCAGCTTGACTGATTTACAAAGCATCGGGAAACGGTTGCCTAAATGTTAGAAGGCAGTTTATATTGTCCTTTCTTAGGATTTTCCTGTTTTTATTTTAAAGTAATGAGACTTACAAAAGGATATGAAACTCATTCTAAGAGACTTTCTATCTATGTAATGGTAAACAGTTCTGAATAAAAAAGGGGTGTTTTCTCTGGTGGCAGAAGACCTGGGTTCAGTTCCTGGGATGAGAAGATCCTCCTGGAGAAGAAACTGGCTACCCACTTCAGTATTCTTGCCTGGAGAATTCGATGGACAGTGGACCCTGGTGGGCTACACATGGGGCTCAAAGAGTCAGACACGACTGAGTGACTAACCCTCTTTTATCCTTAAGTACTTGTATATACCTACTTGTATATCTGATGTAGATTTGAGGATTACAGGATGAATTAAAAAGCAATTTAAATCATGTATTTAAATTCACTATTTAGCATATAAGAAGAATAGGCTATCAGTCATGCAAGTGAAACTATTGAGGACCTCCTCTAGATTTGGCACTCCATCAAGATTTAGGGTGAATAGGGTAATCCAAATGTGTATACTAGATCTGGAGCTGGATAAGACTGTGGTCTAGCAGTGTAGACAATGTTAGCATGCAGACATAACAGTGCTAGACAGCATTTCACTCTTATTCTCAGTGTGGAATAAAAGTTTAGAAAGTATTCAGAAAAAGCAAATGTACATTGTCAAGGAAAATCTCAAGGGACTATGGAACTTAATGTAGTTCTTACAGTGTAGTTTGAATCTGAAGTGAATGCATTCAGGACAATCTTAGAGCAAAGAAAGGACTTCCCTGGTGGTTCAGTGGTTAAGAATCCACCAAGGCAGGGGACACAAGTTTGATTCCTGATCCAGGAAGATTCCACTTGCCATGGGACAACTAAGCCTATATATCATAATTAATGAAGCCTGTGCACTCTAGAGCCCGTGTTCGTCAACAAGAGAAGCCACCACAGTGAGAAGCTCAAGCACCACAACTAGAGGGTAGCCCCTGCTTGCCCCAACTAAAGAAAACTCACATGTAGAAACCAAGACCTAGAACAGCCAAAAAGAAATAAATACATATTTTTAATGATATAAAAAACAAAATAGTGATGAAAATGACGAGATGGGGTCGTGGCTTTCCCTGGGTCCTCTCTGAAGACCTGCTCAGCTTTCAGCAGGGACTGGGCATGGAGGGTAATATTCCACGCATCATATGCTTAGGTTTGGATCTCATATTTGGGGAAGTAAAAACCAGGTTGAAGTCGGAAAAGGTGAGGGGCTGCATTTATTTTCACAGAACTATTATGGGCTGCCGAAGGTGGCATATGATAACAAACTAGTATTTTCAAAAGATGATTCTGGAGGTAGTCTGCAGCCTGTGTTATAGGAAAAAGTACCTTCTGTTAGGGAGGTAAGCCAAGATTTCTGACTCTAATCTAGTTAAGAGGTGCTAAGAGCTTGCACTTGGGCTGTGAATGGTGAAGACAAAAACTCAAATCTGAGAGAGATATTTTAAGGAAGAAACTTAGAGGCTCAGTGATTGGGTGGATATATGAGACAGAGGTGAAAGACAAGGATAATAGAGAATGACTTCTAGTTCTATTTCCGATTATTGCAAGCATGATGTTACTATGTTTCATAGAAGAGAGTTGGAATAGCTGTCCTTTGTGAATATAAATAAATCAGCTTAGTCTAGGATTTAGTGATATTCAGGACCACATGGTTCTGGATGCTTTTAGAACATGCAGGTGCTATCCCTTGAATGGAAAACTAGAGATCCTTCCAGAAGGGAGTGAGATAGCTTGAGTAACATTCATGGCATGCCCTCTGTGAGCCAGGGGTTGGGTTTTGTGCCCCACGTAATATTTCACCTGGGTTTTCCAGATGGTTCAGTGGTAAAGTATCTGCCTGCTAATAGAGGAGGGACAAGAAACACGGGTTCGATCCCTGAGTTGGAAAGATACTCTGAAGGAGGAAATGGCAAGAAAATTCCATGGACAGAGAAGTCTGGAGAGCTACAGTCTATGGGATGGAAAAAAGTCAGACACAACTAAACACACACACACACATACATGAAATTCTACCTAGTCTTCATTATGATTATAACTATTGATAACTAAGCACTATCCTGGGTTTCGCAGGTAGTGCTACTGGTAAAGAATCCACCTGTCAATGTAAGAGATATAAGAGATTTGGCTTCAATCCCTGGTCCAGGAAGATACTCTGGAGAAGAAAATGGCTACCATTCCAGATTCTTGCCTGAAAAATTCCATGAACAGAGGAGTCTTGTGGGCTACAGTATATAGGATCACAAAGAGTCAACACTAAAGAGACTGAGCACACATGGAAGCACTATTATGCATGAGATTCTACTCTAAACACATTTACACATTTTTTTAAAATGCATTTAATTTTTATAAAGATATTAGAAGATAGATATCATTATATCAATTTTACCAATTAGGAAAGTGCCCAAAGATTTGTATATACTTGGCCTAAGATTATACAACTACTATCTTAATTGTTAGATGGTATAAACATTCAACAATTAAGATATATATCAACATCCGGTCAGTCAAGCTTATGACTAAGTTCTGACTCAGTCATATGTTTAAGCGAAATGATAGCGCTTGTAAAAACACTGAAATAAGACCAGGTTTTACTCTTGTTTTCTCTGTACAACCTGTTTCCTAATGGATTGCAAGCAGATGTACTATGTTTCATAGAAGAGAGTTGGAATAGCTGTCCTTTGTGAATATAAATAAATCAGCTTAGTCTAGGATTTAGTGATATTCAGGACCACATGGTTCTGGATGCTTTTAGAACATGCAGGTGCTATCCCTTGAATGGAAAACTAGAGATCCTTCCAGAAGGGAGTGAGATAGCTTGAGTAACATTCATGGCATGCCCTCTGTGAGCCAGGGGTTGGGTTTTGTGCCCCACGTAATATTTCACCTGGGTTTTCCAGATGGTTCAGTGGTAAAGTATCTGCCTGCTAATAGAGGAGGGACAAGAAACACGGGTTCGATCCCTGAGTTGGAAAGATACTCTGAAGGAGGAAATGGCAAGAAAATTCCATGGACAGAGAAGTCTGGAGAGCTACAGTCTATGGGATGGAAAAAAGTCAGACACAACTAAACACACACACACACATACATGAAATTCTACCTAGTCTTCATTATGATTATAACTATTGATAACTAAGCACTATCCTGGGTTTCGCAGGTAGTGCTACTGGTAAAGAATCCACCTGTCAATGTAAGAGATATAAGAGATTTGGCTTCAATCCCTGGTCCAGGAAGATACTCTGGAGAAGAAAATGGCTACCATTCCAGATTCTTGCCTGAAAAATTCCATGAACAGAGGAGTCTTGTGGGCTACAGTATATAGGATCACAAAGAGTCAACACTAAAGAGACTGAGCACACATGGAAGCACTATTATGCATGAGATTCTACTCTAAACACATTTACACATTTTTTTAAAATGCATTTAATTTTTATAAAGATATTAGAAGATAGATATCATTATATCAATTTTACCAATTAGGAAAGTGCCCAAAGATTTGTATATACTTGGCCTAAGATTATACAACTACTATCTTAATTGTTAGATGGTATAAACATTCAACAATTAAGATATATATCAACATCCGGTCAGTCAAGCTTATGACTAAGTTCTGACTCAGTCATATGTGTAAGCGAAATGATAGCGCTTGTAAAAACACTGAAATAAGACCAGGTTTTACTCTTGTTTTCTCTGTACAACCTGTTCCTAATGGACTCCATTCAATAGGCCTCCTTTACATTCAGCTTTGATGGTGTATATCCCACCACTTCACAGTTTCTTTTAGCTCTTTGCTAGATTAATAGAACTTTCTGGGAAGCATAAAGACATCAAAAGGTAGATTTAGTTTGTTTAAAGGCAATCAGTGGACTTCCCTGGTGGGCCAATGTCTGACTGCACTCTCAATGCAGAAGGCCTAGATTTGATTCCTGGTCAGAGAACTCACATGGCACAAGTAATTACCCATTGCAACTAAAGAATCTGTGTGCCACAACTAAGACCCAGTGCAGCCAAATAAATAAATATATTTTAAAAAGACAATCAGGAGTGTGTCAGTCAAGAGCAGATCAACTTTAGACTGAAATCTTCATGCAATAGTTCAAGAACAAAGTATAGATCATGTTAAATATAGAAATGTTCTGAGGTAATATCTTCTATTTAGCCTAGGCAGAAAATCAAAAAATTAAATAAATATATTCTTATAATTGCTTAACATTAAAAATCCAAAAGAGTACAGAATCTGAAGTTACTTATAAGAAGTATATATACATATTCTTCTGGATATCTGGGAACCAAATGCTCACAAGAGCACTGGAGATCACGGTTTACAGCATATAAAACTGAAGTTAGCCGGAAGCCTCAGATCTTGGGAGCGCTTAGTAAGCTTAGAAGATACCTTAGAAGCTCCACTTCTTTCTAACTCTGCTTTAAAACCTTCAGTTTAACTCCCCAATAGCCTGTTTCCTGAGGAGAAGCTAGAGTTTAAAGACATTTACAGTTTATATTGTGCTTTGCTGTAGTGACAAAGGATCATCTTCATGTACACATTGACCTTTTTTTACAGACATGTTGTCTGAACTGTCTTGGACATGAAATACTTAGATTTTACTTTTTTTGGGGGGGGGCACTTCTATTGATATTTCATTCACTTATCTTTTTGTTCTTTGGTCTATGCAGAGCACCGGCTCTGGGCACATGCACTCCAGAACTCTGGCTGGGTAGTTGGACACATCGGCCCAGCTGCTCCACAGCATGTGGGATCTTCCCAGGCCAGGGATCAAACCGGTGCCCCCTGCACTGCCAAGTGGACTGTTTACCCACTGGACCACAAGGGAAGCCCTTAGATTTTAAAATGAGGAGTTTATTCAGATACAGCATCTTCTTTTCTATAAAAGGAAAGGTCTAATTTCCTATAAGATTAGGCCCAGGATCAAGACCAAAAATACATGTATAACTGGAGAGTGATGGGGTTAGAAATGTAAATGTTGGTGTCACAGTTGAGAGGAACCTCTGAAACAAAAGAAAGAAAACAAGAAAAGCAAAACGGAATATAAAACAAGAAAATCATTGCAAGATGCCTTGATTATCAGTAGGAGAGCATTAGCCATGGCAACACTGAGGAGAGTAATTTCCACAGAAAGAAAGAGGCACAAGATATACTTTATAGAGCTTAAATGGGGGAAAGAGAAGAGGAGTCAAATAAAGAAACTTCAGATCTTGAAAAGCTTTTGTATTAGGAAAGGAGGTAATGCATATTCTAAGAGTGTTCAAATTTTAAATACATAATTTAAAAAGATACTGCGATGTTCACTACAGCACTATTTACAATAGTCAGGACATGTAAGCAACCTAGATGTCCATCAGCAGAGGCAGGTATAAAGAAATTGTGGTCAATATATATAATGGAATATTACTCAGCCATAAAAAGTAATGGAACTATGCCATCTGCCAAGATGTGGATGGACCTATAGACTGTCACACAGAATGAAGTAAGTCATAAAGAGAAGAAAAATATTAATGCATGTGTGTGGAATCTAGAAAAATGGTAGAGATGAACTTCTCTGCAAAGCAGAAAGAGAGACACAGAGAACAAGCATATGGACACCAAGAAGGGAAGGATAGGTGGAATGGACTGGGAGATTAGAATTGACAAATATACACTACTGTGTATAAAACAGATAACTAGTGAATACCAACTGTGTAGAAGAGGGAACTCAGTGCTCTATAGTGACTTAAACAGGAAGGAAATCCAAAAAAGATGAAATATATTTTTATATAAAGCTGATTCACTTTGCTGTACAGCAAAAACTAACACAACACTGTAAAGCACCTATGCTCCAATAAAAAATAAATTAAAATAGGAAAGAAAATAACATATCTAAAACATTACATTTGAAATGTATGATGGATGGGGAAATAACCTGGAATACAAAGAAGAAATAAATTCTGATATTCTCTAACTTCAGTTTATAGTAAAAAAAAGCTATTACTAATAAAAGATATACTCTATGGGGAAAAATGAAGAAGAGACTCCTATAAGATATGAAACAAAAATTAAATTTTTTATTGGTGCTTAGTAAGAAAGAAAAGAAAACTAATATTTTAATGAGCATAAAGTTTTTTGAAATGAAACAGTTATGATCTTTTTAAAACTAAGAACTCAACATGTTTAAGTAATTCACACATATAATTTAAACCATTGTTAGACATTTTATTTTATCATAACCAACCACTTCATAAAAGGAAACTGTCTTTCATAATTCAGAGAATTTCAAGTGTAAATATAATTTAACTGAGTCATAGCTGAAAATGATTGAAAGAAATGTGTTCATTTTTTTAAAGTACTTAATTGTATTTTAGAAATGCAAGTCACAGTTTGTTTTTCTCATTATCCTGTGTGTGTGTACTTAAAAATAAATGTAAATGGTGTGTGTTGGGGAGGGGTGCTGAGGAGCACTACATAGAAAATTCTTTGCTTAACTGAAACACTGCTCCCTACTGCTTAATTCTCACAAATGCAAGAACAATCTTTCCTATAATAAGATGACTCATATACTAGCTGTAAAGGGAAAACAAAACCAATGAGGAGGGGGGAACCAAGCCCCATAAATGTTTTCATACTAAATTGTAAAAAAAAAGGGCTATTTTTAAAAACATGCATTCTAATCCATTTCCAGAAATAGACCATGAAATAGTAGAGGTGTCAACTAACAACTGAATTTATCCCGGAAGTTATTTGAAGAAGCCGTTTCAATCATGCAAGCCAGGAGTTTAGATTGCAAATATACACTACTGTGTATAAAACAGATAACTAGTGAATACCAACTGTGTAGAAGAGGGAACTCAGTGCTCTATAGTGACTTAAACAGGAAGGAAATCCAAAAAAGATGAAATATATTTTTATATAAAGCTGATTCACTTTGCTGTACAGCAAAACTAACACAACACTGTAAAGCACCTATGCTCCAATAAAAAATAAATTAAAATAGGAAAGAAAATAACATATCTAAAACATTACATTTGAAATGTATGATGGATGGGGAAATAACCTGGAATACAAAGAAGAAATAAATTCTGATATTCTCTAACTTCAGTTTATAGTAAAAAAAAGCTATTACTAATAAAAGATATACTCTATGGGGAAAAATGAAGAAGAGACTCCTATAAGATATGAAACAAAAATTAAATTTTTTATTGGTGCTTAGTAAGAAAGAAAAGAAAACTAATATTTTAATGAGCATAAAGTTTTTTGAAATGAAACAGTTATGATCTTTTTAAAACTAAGAACTCAACATGTTTAAGTAATTCACACATATAATTTAAACCATTGTTAGACATTTTATTTTATCATAACCAACCACTTCATAAAAGGAAACTGTCTTTCATAATTCAGAGAATTTCAAGTGTAAATATAATTTAACTGAGTCATAGCTGAAAATGATTGAAAGAAATGTGTTCATTTTTTTAAAGTACTTAATAGTATTTTAGAAATGCAAGTCACAGTTTGTTTTTCTCATTATCCTGTGTGTGTGTACTTAAAAATAAATGTAAATGGTGTGTGTTGGGGAGGGGTGCTGAGGAGCACTACATAGAAAATTCTTTGCTTAACTGAAACACTGCTCCCTACTGCTTAATTCTCACAAATGCAAGAACAATCTTTCCTATAATAAGATGACTCATATACTAGCTGTAAAGGGAAAACAAAACCAATGAGGAGGGGGGAACCAAGCCCCATAAATGTTTTCATACTAAATTGTAAAAAAAAAAAAAGGGCTATTTTTAAAAACATGCATTCTAATCCATTTCCAGAAATAGACCATGAAATAGTAGAGGTGTCAACTAACAACTGAATTTATCCCGGAAGTTATTTGAAGAAGCCGTTTCAATTATGCAAGCCAGGGAGAATGCTAAGACTTTCCAGGAAGACCAAGTGGCCTCCTCTTTCTCCATTGTCTATGCCATTAATGATCAGCATGTACACCCATATCTCGTATCCCTCAATTTATGATTTAACTAAAGGAGCAAGGGAACAAGAAACACACTGTAAACAAAAGTTAAGTGAGTTCTTAGAATCATCAAGAACTAAAATATGGGCACCCTTGCATCTTCGCCTAGCCATGTTGTCTTTGATGATTTCCTTAGATTTTCCTGATCTTAGTGTAATTTTATCTCACTATACAATTAAGTCTTTGGATCACATTATTCAGGGATCTATCCTTTTCGGTTTCCCTGGTGGCTCAGACAGAATCCACCTGTAATACAGGATACTGGGACTCATTCCCAAGGTCAGGAGGATCTCCTGGAGAAGGGAATGACAGCCCACTCCAATATTCTTGCCTGGAAAATTCCATCGGCAGAGGCACCTGGCCAACTATGGTCCATAGGGCCGCAAAGAGTCAGATACTCCTGAAGCAACTTAGCATGCTACCCTTTTTAAGCTTATAGGTTCTGTGATAGAAATAAATGTAGAACATACAAAACTCAACCAAAATAAACTTTCAGGGCAGAAAGCTAGTCAGACTCTACCCAGTCAGTATCTCAGGGTCACTGCCTGCCCACAGCCAGGGTGTCTTGTTATCTTCCAAGAATTCCATAGAGCACAGTTTGAAAGCCTCATGACAGTACTATCTTTAAGGTTACCTCTAGAATTCTGGACTCTATGAGGTCAAATCTAACTCTGGCCATTATCCCTTTGGGAGCCACAAATGAAAAGAGAAGTTTCCGTGAGGTTATGCTAACTTGGGCTTTGCCTAAAATTCAAGATGGCTTTCCAAGACTCATCTTGAGTGACTGCCAGAGATTCATTCTCCAGTGTTACTCACTGTGATCTGACACCAAACACAATGCGTAAATGTTTTCACACCAAATTGCAAAAAAAAAAAAAGGGCTATTTTTAAAAACATGCATTCTAATCCATTTCCAGAAATAGACCATGAAATAGTAGAGGTGTCAACTAACAACTGAATTTATCCCGGAAGTTATTTGAAGAAGCCGTTTCAATTATGCAAGCCAGGGAGAATGCTAAGACTTTCCAGGAAGACCAAGTGGCCTCCTCTTTCTCCATTGTCTATGCCATTAATGATCAGCATGTACACCCATATCTCGTATCCCTCAATTTATGATTTAACTAAAGGAGCAAGGGAACAAGAAACACACTGTAAACAAAAGTTAAGTGAGTTCTTAGAATCATCAAGAACTAAAATATGGGCACCCTTGCATCTTCGCCTAGCCATGTTGTCTTTGATGATTTCCTTAGATTTTCCTGATCTTAGTGTAATTTTATCTCACTATACAATTAAGTCTTTGGATCACATTATTCAGGGATCTATCCTTTTCGGTTTCCCTGGTGGCTCAGACAGAATCCACCTGTAATACAGGATACTGGGACTCATTCCCAAGGTCAGGAGGATCTCCTGGAGAAGGGAATGACAGCCCACTCCAATATTCTTGCCTGGAAAATTCCATCGGCAGAGGCACCTGGCCAACTATGGTCCATAGGGCCGCAAAGAGTCAGATACTCCTGAAGCAACTTAGCATGCTACCCTTTTTAAGCTTATAGGTTCTGTGATAGAAATAAATGTAGAACATACAAAACTCAACCAAAATAAACTTTCAGGGCAGAAAGCTAGTCAGACTCTACCCAGTCAGTATCTCAGGGTCACTGCCTGCCCACAGCCAGGGTGTCTTGTTATCTTCCAAGAATTCCATAGAGCACAGTTTGAAAGCCTCATGACAGTACTATCTTTAAGGTTACCTCTAGAATTCTGGACTCTATGAGGTCAAATCTAACTCTGGCCATTATCCCTTTGGGAGCCACAAATGAAAAGAGAAGTTTCCGTGAGGTTATGCTAACTTGGGCTTTGCCTAAAATTCAAGATGGCTTTCCAAGACTCATCTTGAGTGACTGCCAGAGATTCATTCTCCAGTGTTACTCACTGTGATCTGACACCAAACACAATGCAGTCCCGTCAGGCCCTGGTAACATTTGACCGTTTTGTGGCACTTATCACACTTAGTTGGGCAGTTGCCTTCAACCCAGTAATGATGCATCACCTATAAGAGAAAGAGAGCCCTGCAGTGAGAAGAGACCTCCATCAACACCAGGCTCCAAAAGCCAGTGCAGCCACACTCACGTCAGTGTTCTTCTTGGATTTCACATAAGTCTTGATGCAAGAAGGAGGCGCTCTAGCCACACAGCGCTCATGGACTGTGTACTTGCAAACTGAAAGGAAACATGTACACAAATTCAGAGCTAATTCTGGTCCTGATTGCACTTTTACAAAAGAGAATGACATTAAGAGAACTTGGTTTCATAGCCACTGCTCCCTAATCAATCCAATCAGCGACATCAAGAAAAAGTCTAAGTCGACTGTTTTTACCATGGAATACAAAAGGCCAATTAGTACAGGAAATATTATGCATGTGAAAAACCAAGACTCCTCTGTCATGGCATAGCAGGAAACGCTTAATTAAATCAGGCCTCCCTAAAATTTTTCACAATAATTCTCAGATGACAAAAATATTAAAGACAAATTGATGACTGCCAAATGATTTGGTGTCATCTGCTTGAAGGAAAAGATCTATATTTTACAGAGGATAGGTATGAGGGCAGCTGTCAGGCACGGAAGTAAAAACCCATGAGTTTATGCTATTTTGTCTATTGACTTATCTAAATCTTAAACGTTGGATTAGTCTATTTTCAGAGAATAGACTGCATCATACCCTCCCGGCCTTGATAGAAAAAATGTAGAACATACAAAACTCAACCAAAATAAACTTTCAGGGCAGAAAGCTAGTCAGACTCTACCCAGTCAGTATCTCAGGGTCACTGCCTGCCCACAGCCAGGGTGTCTTGTTATCTTCCAAGAATTCCATAGAGCACAGTTTGAAAGCCTCATGACAGTACTATCTTTAAGGTTACCTCTAGAATTCTGGACTCTATGAGGTCAAATCTAACTCTGGCCATTATCCCTTTGGGAGCCACAAATGAAAAGAGAAGTTTCCGTGAGGTTATGCTAACTTGGGCTTTGCCTAAAATTCAAGATGGCTTTCCAAGACTCATCTTGAGTGACTGCCAGAGATTCATTCTCCAGTGTTACTCACTGTGATCTGACACCAAACACAATGCAGTCCCGTCAGGCCCTGGTAACATTTGACCGTTTTGTGGCACTTATCACACTTAGTTGGGCAGTTGCCTTCAACCCAGTAATGATGCATCACCTATAAGAGAAAGAGAGCCCTGCAGTGAGAAGAGACCTCCATCAACACCAGGCTCCAAAAGCCAGTGCAGCCACACTCACGTCAGTGTTCTTCTTGGATTTCACATAAGTCTTGATGCAAGAAGGAGGCGCTCTAGCCACACAGCGCTCATGGACTGTGTACTTGCAAACTGAAAGGAAACATGTACACAAATTCAGAGCTAATTCTGGTCCTGATTGCAATTTTACAGAGAGAGAATGACATTAAGAGAACTTGGTTTCATAGCCACTGCTCCCTAATCAATCCAATCAGCGACATCAAGAAAAAGTCTAAGTCGACTGTTTTTACCATGGAATACAAAAGGCCAATTAGTACAGGAAATATTATGCATGTGAAAAACCAAGACTCCTCTGTCATGGCATAGCAGGAAACGCTTAATTAAATCAGGCCTCCCTAAAATTTTTCACAATAATTCTCAGATGACAAAAATATTAAAGACAAATTGATGACTGCCAAATGATTTGGTGTCATCTGCTTGAAGGAAAAGATCTATATTTTACAGAGGATAGGTATGAGGGCAGCTGTCAGGCACGGAAGTAAAAACCCATGAGTTTATGCTATTTTGTCTATTGACTTATCTAAATCTTAAACGTTGGATTAGTCTATTTTCAGAGAATAGACTGCATCATACCCTCCCGGCCTTAAGCAAAACTTCATCCTTCATGGCCATCATGGCAATATGTCACCAAAAGGAACAAACTTTGCTGGGAAGTATATGGTGTGTGTGTGTGTGTGTGTGTGTAAAAATTAATATGTATATGCAGATATGTATATGTATACATGCAAACATATACATGTATATGTGCATTTCATGGAATATATATGCAGAAATTAATGTGTACATGCAAACATGTACATATACACATATAAAAAGGTATATACATATGTATATGTGTATATGTGTGTGTGTGTGTGTGTGTGTGTACATGTATTTTATGGTGAGAGGAAAAGTCCCTCAGTTGTGTCTGACTTTTTGTGACCCATGGGTGAGCCATGGTATTTTCCAGGTAAGAATACTTGAGTAGTTCACCTTTCCCTTCTCCTTCAGGGGATCTTCCCAACCCAGGGGTTCGAATCCAGGTCTCCTGCATTGCAGGCAGATTCTTTACCACCTGAGCCACCAGGGAAACCCAGGAATATTGGAATGGGTAGCCTATCCCTTCTCTAGGGGATCTTTCTGACCCAGGAATTGAACTGGGATCTCATGCACTGCAGGCAGTCTTTACCAGCTGAGACATATGGGTATATATACAGATATGTAAAAAGTAATATGTATATGCAAATATGTATATACACACATATATACAAAGATATATATGGAATATGTATTTGGTATATATTTATGCAAAAATTGATACATACATGCAAATGTGTCTATATAGACACATAAAAGGTATATATATATATGTGTGTGTGTATGTATTCTTATGGTGAGTAAATGTCACTCAGTCGTGTTCAACTCTTTTCAACCCTATGGACTGTAGCCTGCCAGGTTTCTGTCCTTGGAACTCTCCAGGCAAGAATACCTACTCCAGGGGATCTTCCCAACCCAGGGACTGAACCCAAGTCTCCTTAATTACAGGTGGATTATTTACTGTCTAAGCAACCAGGGAAGCCCAAGAACCCTGGAGTGGGTAACCTATCCCTTTTCTGGGGCATCTTCCAGACCTAGGAATTCTTAATGGCATATATATGCAAAAGTAATATTTATATACAAATATATATATATACACACACATATACAAAGATATATTTGTGTGTGTGTGTATGTAGAATGTGACATAAAAGAAACACATATGCTTTATTAGCATCTTTAAATTACTTCATGGCCTGATTTTGAGTATAACTCAGGGTCATAGACATACATTCTTTCATAAAACACTAGTTTCAAATTAAGAATTCCTAAACACACAGAAAGAAATTAGAGGTGGAGCTAAGATGGCGGCGTAGAAGGACATACACTCATCTCTCCTGCAAAATTACCAGAAAGAAATTAAATACAAAGCAACCAGGTAGCTCTCTCAATAAAACAAAAAGAAATTAACCAATGCATAAAATTTGAATGAAAAAATACTAAGTCTACATAATATTTATATAGTTAAACTCTTTCCTAATATCCACATCCGTGATGTCCTTTGACAACAATGAGGAAGAAAACATAGCTTCTCTTCTCTTCCATAACAATAATAATATTGAGCAGTACATTTGCCACACTAACCAGTTAAAACTTGTGGACAAGATTCTCACTGTTATATGACACTGCCCACATTATCTGAGAATTACCATATTGTTTCATAAGCTCCGATCAATACAAAGCACACTGAAAAATTATTTCCCTTAAAAATAATAAAACTTTGAAAGAAAATTACTTCCTTTGTACATAGAGAATGTTCTGGTGTAACCAGACTCTTAAACGTGGCCAGCAGAAACTGTACTCTGAAGTAGGATGAGGCAATTTTTTGTCATTTTATTAAAATCATCAAGTATAGTTTTTAATTTCAAATAAAACATCTCAGAGAAGTTCAGCTCCCACATATGCTACCAAAGAAGCTATTAGCTAAAAATATCTGAAAAGTATGCATTATACAGAAGCCAGGTAAGAAGTTACATTTATGGTAAGTGCACAAAAATGGGATGTGCCCAATAAACTTGATAGGTTCAGTAAGCATACATTGCAGTAAAGGACATGGGCAACCAGGAAGCCCAAGAACCCTGGAGTGGGTAACCTATCCCTTTTCTGGGGCATCTTCCAGACCTAGGAATTCTTAATGGCATATATATGCAAAAGTAATATTTATATACAAATATATATATAACACACATATACAAAGATATATTTGTGTGTGTGTGTATGTAGAATGTGACATAAAAGAAACACATATGCTTTATTAGCATCTTTAAATTACTTCATGGCCTGATTTTGAGTATAACTCAGGGTCATAGACATACATTCTTTCATAAAACACTAGTTTCAAATTAAGAATTCCTAAACACACAGAAAGAAATTAGAGGTGGAGCTAAGATGGCGGCGTAGAAGGACATACACTCATCTCTCCTGCAAAATTACCAGAAAGAAATTAAATACAAAGCAACCAGGTAGCTCTCTCAATAAAACAAAAAGAAATTAACCAATGCATAAAATTTGAATGAAAAAATACTAAGTCTACATAATATTTATATAGTTAAACTCTTTCCTAATATCCACATCCGTGATGTCCTTTGACAACAATGAGGAAGAAAACATAGCTTCTCTTCTCTTCCATAACAATAATAATATTGAGCAGTACATTTGCCACACTAACCAGTTAAAACTTGTGGACAAGATTCTCACTGTTATATGACACTGCCCACATTATCTGAGAATTACCATATTGTTTCATAAGCTCCGATCAATACAAAGCACACTGAAAAATTATTTCCCTTAAAAATAATAAAACTTTGAAAGAAAATTACTTCCTTTGTACATAGAGAATGTTCTGGTGTAACCAGACTCTTAAACGTGGCCAGCAGAAACTGTACTCTGAAGTAGGATGAGGCAATTTTTTGTCATTTTATTAAAATCATCAAGTATAGTTTTTAATTTCAAGTAAAACATCTCAGAGAAGTTCAGCTCCCACATATGCTACCAAAGAAGCTATTAGCTAAAAATATCTGAAAAGTATGCATTATACAGAAGCCAGGTAAGAAGTTACATTTATGGTAAGTGCACAAAAATGGGATGTGCCCAATAAACTTGATAGGTTCAGTAAGCATACATTGCAGTAAAGGACATGGGCAACATGCTGAACCAAGACAAAGCCACATTTAGTGAAGAGGACTCAATATTCCCTCTGTTTTACAGAGGCACCATGGAATGCAAAAATTCCTCAGACATACATACTGTTGGTTTAAAAATTCTTAGGTGCCTTTTATAAACGGATACAGAAAATTCTAATGGGCAGTATTCCAGAGAATAAAATAAGTCCTGTGAAATAGGGGTGTTGAAATAAAAATAATGGGCACACTTTATGAACTGGCGACACTTTGGATTCTAATATCCATTAACCATATATAGACAATGTCTTCATGATAGAATCAAGAGTCATGTGATTGAGGTATAGGCTTAGCTTTTATTCCTTTTGATTTCTTAATGTGACTGCAAAACAATCAAGTAACTCTTTTTAAAAGACTGAAGGCAGTCACTGATTATAGGAAAACAATGTCAATTAAGTCACTATCTTGGGGGAAAAAGGACCAATGTGCGATATATAAGATACACACATGCGAGGTGAGTGGGTATTTTCCTAATCCTCCCAGAAGAAATGAGAATCATGAATACGTTGAAGGACGGTGGAAAGAAAATGACTTGTGATTTGGAAAAGGTCCTTATTTCTTTTCCAAAGAGAGGATTCTTCAAAATTGAAGGAAGTTAAAGCTAGAAGGATTAAACCTTCGGAAACATACTTCAGGGAGACATAAATCGTAGGTACAGGATTAATTTCTTAATTTTGTCCGCAAACAGGGCTCTTCCATGAAATAAATCTTTCCTAGCCCGAGGTGATAACATCCAGGCAAAGATCACATACTCACAAGAGCAGCAGAGGCCCTGCTTGCCTACACCGATCAGCATGTTCAGGCAGAGGTTGCAGTAGGCAGGCTTGTTAAAGTGCTTGAGTCGCCACACATGCTGTCCGTCATCCTTCACATTCTGCACGGGACATCAGAGAAAACAGAAAAAATTCACTTAACGAAATTACATTTATGGTAAGTGCACAAAATGGGATGTGCCCAATAAACTTGATAGGTTCAGTAAGCATACATTGCAGTAAAGGACATGGGCAACATGCTGAACCAAGACAAAGCCACATTTAGTGAAGAGGACTCAATATTCCCTCTGTTTTACAGAGGCACCATGGAATGCAAAAATTCCTCAGACATACATACTGTTGGTTTAAAAATTCTTAGGTGCCTTTTATAAACGGATACAGAAAATTCTAATGGGCAGTATTCCAGAGAATAAAATAAGTCCTGTGAAATAGGGGTGTTGAAATAAAAATAATGGGCACACTTTATGAACTGGCGACACTTTGGATTCTAATATCCATTAACCATATATAGACAATGTCTTCATGATAGAATCAAGAGTCATGTGATTGAGGTATAGGCTTAGCTTTTATTCCTTTTGATTTCTTAATGTGACTGCAAAACAATCAAGTAACTCTTTTTAAAAGACTGAAGGCAGTCACTGATTATAGGAAAACAATGTCAATTAAGTCACTATCTTGGGGGAAAAAAGGACCAATGTGCGTATATATAAGATACACACATGCGAGGTGAGTGGGTATTTTCCTAATCCTCCCAGAAGAAATGAGAATCATGAATACGTTGAAGGACGGTGGAAAGAAAATGACTTGTGATTTGGAAAAGGTCCTTATTTCTTTTCCAAAGAGAGGATTCTTCAAAATTGAAGGAAGTTAAAGCTAGAAGGATTAAACCTTCGGAAACATACTTCAGGGAGACATAAATCGTAGGTACAGGATTAATTTCTTAATTTTGTCCGCAAACAGGGCTCTTCCATGAAATAAATCTTTCCTAGCCCGAGGTGATAACATCCAGGCAAAGATCACATACTCACAAGAGCAGCAGAGGCCCTGCTTGCCTACACCGATCAGCATGTTCAGGCAGAGGTTGCAGTAGGCAGGCTTGTTAAAGTGCTTGAGTCGCCACACATGCTGTCCGTCATCCTTCACATTCTGCACGGGACATCAGAGAAACAGATTTCACTTAACGAAATCAACAGTGGAATATGGCAATGCCAATAAAACTCAGAGCTGGACGGCAGCACTTGAAGACAATCTGTTGTTTCATCCCTGACTTTCTCCAAGATCGCCACAGAGTCTAGAAAAACACATGTGCTCTGGTGGAATGAGATCCTGCTAACAAATCTCGGATGCCATAGCAACCTGCACAGTCTCCTCTAATGTCAGCAGTTCAACAGCAGGTCCCACGCCAGCCTCGCCGCCCGCCGCACAGAGCAGTCCTCGAGAACACAGGCATAGCTGCCTCACCTCTAGGTAGTTTATTCTCAGCACAAATGCATAAGCAAACAGATGAATAAAGAAAGACAAAATGTCCTTGAGTGGAAGGAAGATTCTAGGGGACGAAAACCTAGACAGAATATATTAACCCTTGCTTAATAGTAGGAATATACAAATCTCATGATGGTAGTTATGTCTCAAAAGGCATGGCGGGGTGGGACAGGATGGAAAAGAATTAGACTTAAAAGTAAGTTATGATATATACTCTAAGACTTCAGTTGGGAGATTCCTTATATGTAATAATTTACATTAATATATATTTGTATGTCTCCAATAGCAATTTTTTTAAAAAATAAACTTTTGTAAGAATCTCATTATATTAGTATTTCCATTGTTTTTCTTTTGTAAAATAGGAATGATTTTAATTTCATGAAATTTTGTGGTAAAATATTAATACTATATTATTGTATTTGCTTGTAACAATTTCTATGATTATTTCCACAATAAAATCTTGAATTTAATTAATTCCCATCTTAGTAAAACTGTACTTATCACTTATTTTTCTATAATTCTATATAATGTCATAATAACTACTCTCTATTAGATAATTATATCTGCATTGTCCCACACTGAAGTAAAACAAAATAATAGGATGCTTATACAGCTCTTGAATTCCTTACAAGGAAGCCAAGATATTAAATTACCATTACTTTTGTTACCATCATTTTCTGTATTAACACGTACTCTTTATACAAAAAAAGCAGCAGAGGCCCTGCTTGCCTACACCGATCAGCATGTTCAGGCAGAGGTTGCAGTAGGCAGGCTTGTTAAAGTGCTTGAGTCGCCACACATGCTGTCCGTCATCCTTCACATTCTGCACGGGACATCAGAGAAACAGATTTCACTTAACGAAATCAACAGTGGAATATGGCAATGCCAATAAAACTCAGAGCTGGACGGCAGCACTTGAAGACAATCTGTTGTTTCATCCCTGACTTTCTCCAAGATCGCCACAGAGTCTAGAAAAACACATGTGCTCTGGTGGAATGAGATCCTGCTAACAAATCTCGGATGCCATAGCAACCTGCACAGTCTCCTCTAATGTCAGCAGTTCAACAGCAGGTCCCACGCCAGCCTCGCCGCCCGCCGCACAGAGCAGTCCTCGAGAACACAGGCATAGCTGCCTCACCTCTAGGTAGTTTATTCTCAGCACAAATGCATAAGCAAACAGATGAATAAAGAAAGACAAAATGTCCTTGAGTGGAAGGAAGATTCTAGGGGACGAAAACCTAGACAGAATATATTAACCCTTGCTTAATAGTAGGAATATACAAATCTCATGATGGTAGTTATGTCTCAAAAGGCATGGCGGGGTGGGACAGGATGGAAAAGAATTAGACTTAAAAGTAAGTTATGATATATACTCTAAGACTTCAGTTGGGAGATTCCTTATATGTAATAATTTACATTAATATATATTTGTATGTCTCCAATAGCAATTTTTTTAAAAATAAACTTTTGTAAGAATCTCATTATATTAGTATTTCCATTGTTTTTCTTTTGTAAAATAGGAATGATTTTAATTTCATGAAATTTTGTGGTAAAATATTAATACTATATTATTGTATTTGCTTGTAACAATTTCTATGATTATTTCCACAATAAAATCTTGAATTTAATTAATTCCCATCTTAGTAAAACTGTACTTATCACTTATTTTTCTATAATTCTATATAATGTCATAATAACTACTCTCTATTAGATAATTATATCTGCATTGTCCCACACTGAAGTAAAACAAAATAATAGGATGCTTATACAGCTCTTGAATTCCTTACAAGGAAGCCAAGATATTAAATTACCATTACTTTTGTTACCATCATTTTCTGTATTAACACGTACTCTTTGTACATTATTTACCAAGTTCATTTTGGACATCATTTACCAGTGTTCTATAGAAATCATTCTAAGTCACAGGCTTTTGGGGATAGGTCAAGTTTCCAGAATTCTTAGAGCACACAGACCTAATAACATTATCAGGACCTGATATATGCTGAGGTGCTGAGGCACTAATATAAAAATTCTGTGGGAGTAAACATGCCCAGGTCATCTTGTTTCTCTTAATAATAAAATATTGATGATAATGCTTCCTAATCACTTTTCCCTATTCTCAGTCAAAAGATAAACCACCAGATTTGAAGCACTCAATTAAATCCATAGTAACTAATTCTTACATTAGAACCAGAAATGTCAAATTTGCATCATAATATGAAACATTAATGAAAACGCTTCCTGGGAGATAATTCTCCAAGGGTCTCTTGAATGTCTGCGCATTTTGTAAGCAGAAGAACTATCCTCTTGCAATCACGGACAGCCCTGCACTGTAGACACATGTCTCCCTCCAAAGCAGAGGGTAGGTTAGCTTACAGTCTAATATAATAGAACCAGTATCTCCTTTATAGGCAAAGGTTAAACAGGTTTGTTTACTGCATATGATAACAGCTTCCTTGGTGGCTCAGATGGTAAAGAATCTGCCTACAACGTGGGATACCTCGGTTTAATTCCTGGATCAGGAAGATTCCCTGGAGAAGGGAATAGCTACCCACTCCAGTATTCTCGCCTTGAGAAATCCATGGACAGAGGAGCCTGGCGGGCTACAGTCAATAGGGTCACAAAGAGTCGGACACAACTGAGAAACTAACACTTGAACTTCCCTCTCATTTCCCCCAGCCGGGGGGCTCTGAGCTCTGATGTTGTGCAGGGCAATGACTTGGGCCTCTCTCCATTACCCCAAGAGACTTTGAAGGTCTAGAGAACTAGATCAGCTATGAAACACCTACTGCTTCTTTGATATGAATGAACAAATCATGTTCTCTGCCAGCACTCACAGAGCCGTGGCAAGTTCATTTGTTCACTTACAAGTAGCAAACTCTCAGGACCTTCACGATTTTTGATAATGCTCAGCTTAATTTTCCTGACAAAGGACTCATAAGCTCTCAGCAAAAGCATTTCTGCAGGTGTCATAGAGAGGACATCGCAAGACAGTGGTGTTTCATTGTTTCTCCCCCAAACTTAATGGATTTCATAGTAATTTCTGAATCCAGTTATGATTTGCTTGAGTCACAAAATTTCTAGTATCATCATTATATGAATGGAATGTTTTATTCGTGTGTGTGCTTATCCGTGACTGACTCCTTGTGGCCCCATGTAGCGCAAGAGGCTCCTCTGTCCATGGGATTCTCCAAGCGAGAATACTGGAGTGGGTTGCCATTCTCTTCTACAGGGGATCTTCCTGACCCACAGATGGAACCCCTGTCTCTTGCATTGGTAGGCGGATTCTTTACCACTGAGCCACCTGGAAAGCCCAAGTGGGAATGCTTTATTTAATTATTTAATTTTGCTATAGTTTCTAAACTTTGTTTTAAATTTTCTATTTTTTTCAAATAAGAATAAAGTAGCCTGATGTTAAAAAGAGTAAGAGGTTAATTTCTTAAGATATATTGATAAATTCAACATTATCATTTAATTAGTTTAAATAACTGATGCTTAAAAACATTTTTAAATGAAAAACAGACAGGAAAATTTAATTCTCCTATGTACTACTGTTCTCATAATCTTTGTCATTTTATTTTTAAATGAGTGTCCATTACATGTGAATAAGCCGCCTCCTGTTGAAGAGCACATATGGACTAAGTTAGCTGGCATTTTCCTTATCAAAAAATAAACAAGTCTGAACGTGGGTGTTCTGTCAATCAGAACACTTAGCCATGTTACAGGCTGCCACTGACGTACAAATCCATTACCCAGACATAAAACGCTTTCCCAAAAAAACAAATTAAATAGCTTTATAGCTCTTAGCCGGATACATTGCCAAAATATGCAAAGGATGAAATATGTATGTGACTTCAAGAGAAGAAATTGAAACTAGGAGCCAACTACTTCTCAGCAGTGCAAATTACACTCCAGCACTCTGTATTTTCATGTCTTGTCTTGTTTGTCTCATTGAGATGGTAAACTTGGATGAGGAATGGGGAGGATGAGTCCCTTAATATATTCTATCAGCAAGGAGTGCACATGCCTATTAGCCTTCTATTGCAAATAAATATTTATTGGCAGAGAAAGGAATTCATTTTTCTAAAAAAAGCCATGAAGAGGGAATCAGGAAGGCTTGATTCCTGGCCTCTGATGAAAATGTGGATAAGTCATTTTACCTTTATTTTTCTATCTAATAAAATGACAGTAACCACTTTCCTCACCCAGACCATGGTGTGAGGTTTCATTATACAATACCTGTGAAGTCAATTTAGCTCCTCAGAAGACTGGTGTTATATAAACAGCAAATATTATTACCATCAATGGGTTGAGTTGTGTAACATCCCAGCGTTTCAGCCAAAAATTTTTACAAGGATATTTATAGGTTTAAAACACTTTATTGCATAAAAATTGTGTTCTCCTATTTTTTGATCACTAGACATCTCTGAATAAAAATGTAGTTTCTAAACTTTGTTTTAAATTTTCTATTTTTTTCAAATAAGAATAAAGTAGCCTGATGTTAAAAAGAGTAAGAGGTTAATTTCTTAAGATATATTGATAAATTCAACATTATCATTTAATTAGTTTAAATAACTGATGCTTAAAAACATTTTTAAATGAAAAACAGACAGGAAAATTTAATTCTCCTATGTACTACTGTTCTCATAATCTTTGTCATTTTATTTTTAAATGAGTGTCCATTACATGTGAATAAGCCGCCTCCTGTTGAAGAGCACATATGGACTAAGTTAGCTGGCATTTTCCTTATCAAAAAATAAACAAGTCTGAACGTGGGTGTTCTGTCAATCAGAACACTTAGCCATGTTACAGGCTGCCACTGACGTACAAATCCATTACCCAGACATAAAACGCTTTCCCAAAAAAACAAATTAAATAGCTTTATAGCTCTTAGCCGGATACATTGCCAAAATATGCAAAGGATGAAATATGTATGTGACTTCAAGAGAAGAAATTGAAACTAGGAGCCAACTACTTCTCAGCAGTGCAAATTACACTCCAGCACTCTGTATTTTCATGTCTTGTCTTGTTTGTCTCATTGAGATGGTAAACTTGGATGAGGAATGGGGAGGATGAGTCCCTTAATATATTCTATCAGCAAGGAGTGCACATGCCTATTAGCCTTCTATTGCAAATAAATATTTATTGGCAGAGAAAGGAATTCATTTTTCTAAAAAAAGCCATGAAGAGGGAATCAGGAAGGCTTGATTCCTGGCCTCTGATGAAAATGTGGATAAGTCATTTTACCTTTATTTTTCTATCTAATAAAATGACAGTAACCACTTTCCTCACCCAGACCATGGTGTGAGGTTTCATTATACAATACCTGTGAAGTCAATTTAGCTCCTCAGAAGACTGGTGTTATATAAACAGCAAATATTATTACCATCAATGGGTTGAGTTGTGTAACATCCCAGCGTTTCAGCCAAAAATTTTTACAAGGATATTTATAGGTTTAAAACACTTTATTGCATAAAAATTGTGTTCTCCTATTTTTTGATCACTAGACATCTCTGAATAAAAATGTTCTTAATAAATATGTATTCCTGATATTTAGTAAAAACTATTTTATAATGAAGCAGTTCAGTTTTGTCCTGACGTCAGAGAAAGGTTTAGTGAAACTCAGGCAAATTCAGAACAGTACCAAGGTCTTCTGCATTCTTTAATTTCCTGTGAGTCAAAAGAAGGCTTCAAAGAAAAGAATGCTCTTTGGAAAATATTAAAAGTTATTCATTACCTAGTGATTTGTAAAGTTTTAGCTTTTTCCCTAAATACTTCTAGGATGGTATGCAGTGTTCAAGTGAACTAGGGCCGTTACAAATATCATTATTTTCTAAAGACCTCATGGAGAAATTTCACTGATGTCAAAGCCAAATGTTCCCATCCCCACGCCTAGCCAGGTTCTTTTCAGTTGCCTTCACTTCTGACACAGAGGTGAGGTTGCAAACGGATTCCAACTCATTAAACAATAAGCACCATTAAATTACCTTACTTTTCTGTTCAAGGTCTCCAAAAAACTGGTATAATACGAAAGAAACTGTTCCCTCAGACAACAAGAGATCGCAGAGAGAAGTTTTAAAATTCTGAGTGGAGCTACAACCAACTGACCATCTCCAAATCACACTTTCTGAATCAGGCTCAGACCCTAACAATCGTAAGGTTTAAATGCTGATGCAGCAGACTGCAACAGCCCATGATGACTTTCCTTGAAGGACTCAACGTGGAATCTCAAGAGTGGTTGCATTTATCCAGCTTCATAACTCCTTTCCTGACTGTGCCATGAAGAGGGAATCAGGAAGGCTTGATTCCTGGCCTCTGATGAAAATGTGGATAAGTCATTTTACCTTTATTTTTCTATCTAATAAAATGACAGTAACCACTTTCCTCACCCAGACCATGGTGTGAGGTTTCATTATACAATACCTGTGAAGTCAATTTAGCTCCTCAGAAGACTGGTGTTATATAAACAGCAAATATTATTACCATCAATGGGTTGAGTTGTGTAACATCCCAGCGTTTCAGCCAAAAATTTTTACAAGGATATTTATAGGTTTAAAACACTTTATTGCATAAAAATTGTGTTCTCCTATTTTTTGATCACTAGACATCTCTGAATAAAAATGTTCTTAATAAATATGTATTCCTGATATTTAGTAAAAACTATTTTATAATGAAGCAGTTCAGTTTTGTCCTGACGTCAGAGAAAGGTTTAGTGAAACTCAGGCAAATTCAGAACAGTACCAAGGTCTTCTGCATTCTTTAATTTCCTGTGAGTCAAAAGAAGGCTTCAAAGAAAAGAATGCTCTTTGGAAAATATTAAAAGTTATTCATTACCTAGTGATTTGTAAAGTTTTAGCTTTTTCCTAAATACTTCTAGGATGGTATGCAGTGTTCAAGTGAACTAGGGCCGTTACAAATATCATTATTTTCTAAAGACCTCATGGAGAAATTTCACTGATGTCAAAGCCAAATGTTCCCATCCCCACGCCTAGCCAGGTTCTTTTCAGTTGCCTTCACTTCTGACACAGAGGTGAGGTTGCAAACGGATTCCAACTCATTAAACAATAAGCACCATTAAATTACCTTACTTTTCTGTTCAAGGTCTCCAAAAAACTGGTATAATACGAAAGAAACTGTTCCCTCAGACAACAAGAGATCGCAGAGAGAAGTTTTAAAATTCTGAGTGGAGCTACAACCAACTGACCATCTCCAAATCACACTTTCTGAATCAGGCTCAGACCCTAACAATCGTAAGGTTTAAATGCTGATGCAGCAGACTGCAACAGCCCATGATGACTTTCCTTGAAGGACTCAACGTGGAATCTCAAGAGTGGTTGCATTTATCCAGCTTCATAACTCCTTTCCTGACTGTGCAATGTAGGAACAGAAGAACAACATCTCAACCAAAGTAATTAAAAAAAAAAAATAGAATGTGAAATATTAGTTTTCCAAATACTTTGACGACTACATCATCTTCTGCTTCTGCTCTCGATTCATCTTCATCGGGGGATATATTTCACCAGAGATCAAACTATCACTTCACCGAATCAGGCAAAAAAAATGCACCCCCAAACATTTCAACCAATGGCAAAGGTTAAACTGCATAGAGGGGTTAAAAACCAGGACTCTGAGCAAAAAAGAATGAAATCAAAATATATAACCATTCAAAAATCACACAAGCCAGACTTGGGTCCAAGAATTCAAGAATTTAAGGCATCCTTATGTTAAGCCGGGCTCCTATTTAAATATATATTCCTGTTTTTATAATAATGTGAATTTATGAATTTTCCTTGAAAAATCTAATAATCATTCCAGATTACAGATTTCAGGAATTGGGAGCATCATTAATTGAAGGCTTCCCCGGTGGCATTCACAGTAAAGAACCCACCTGCCACCGCAGGAGACATAAGAGATGTAAATTCAATCCCTGGGTCAGGAAAATCCCATGGAGAAGGGCATGGCAACCCAGTCCAGTATTCTTGCCTGGAGAATCCCATGGACAGAGGAGCCTGGCAGGCTATAGTCCATGGGGTCATAAAGAGTTGGACACAACTGAGCGACTTAGCACACATACACAGCATCATTAATTATCTTGCTCATCTGGTAAAACAAATGTTTGAACTGAAAGAATATTAGATAAAGAAAGGGACATTCCAGACTAAGTTCTTTTCTCCAAATCAAGCCAGGGTGAAGGCCAATTTGATCACGTTCATTGCCACTCTACCATCTCTTCATTGGTCCTCATGTCTTGCCGGAATGATGAAAGTGAGCTAATTTTGTTTTTAAATCAGACTTCTTTTCCAAAATGATTTTAAGACAGTTAAAACTCATTCTGCTTGTAAAGACAGATTAACAATAGAAATTTTTCCAAATCTGCCCTGGTCGCAACATAAGGTTTAAATGCTGATGCAGCAGACTGCAACAGCCCATGATGACTTTCCTTGAAGGACTCAACGTGGAATCTCAAGAGTGGTTGCATTTATCCAGCTTCATAACTCCTTTCCTGACTGTGCAATGTAGGAACAGAAGAACAACATCTCAACCAAAGTAATTAAAAAAAAAAAAATAGAATGTGAAATATTAGTTTTCCAAATACTTTGACGACTACATCATCTTCTGCTTCTGCTCTCGATTCATCTTCATCGGGGGATATATTTCACCAGAGATCAAACTATCACTTCACCGAATCAGGCAAAAAAAATGCACCCCCAAACATTTCAACCAATGGCAAAGGTTAAACTGCATAGAGGGGTTAAAAACCAGGACTCTGAGCAAAAAAGAATGAAATCAAAATATATAACCATTCAAAAATCACACAAGCCAGACTTGGGTCCAAGAATTCAAGAATTTAAGGCATCCTTATGTTAAGCCGGGCTCCTATTTAAATATATATTCCTGTTTTTATAATAATGTGAATTTATGAATTTTCCTTGAAAAATCTAATAATCATTCCAGATTACAGATTTCAGGAATTGGGAGCATCATTAATTGAAGGCTTCCCCGGTGGCATTCACAGTAAAGAACCCACCTGCCACCGCAGGAGACATAAGAGATGTAAATTCAATCCCTGGGTCAGGAAAATCCCATGGAGAAGGGCATGGCAACCCAGTCCAGTATTCTTGCCTGGAGAATCCCATGGACAGAGGAGCCTGGCAGGCTATAGTCCATGGGGTCATAAAGAGTTGGACACGACTGAAGCGACTTAGCACACATACACAGCATCATTAATTATCTTGCTCATCTGGTAAAACAAATGTTTGAACTGAAAGAATATTAGATAAAGAAAGGGACATTCCAGACTAAGTTCTTTTCTCCAAATCAAGCCAGGGTGAAGGCCAATTTGATCACGTTCATTGCCACTCTACCATCTCTTCATTGGTCCTCATGTCTTGCCGGAATGATGAAATTGAGCTAATTTTGTTTTTTAAATCAGACTTCTTTTTCCAAAATGATTTTAAGACAGTTAAAACTCATTCTGCTTGTAAAAGACAGATTAACAATAGAATAAATTAGGTGTCAGCAAACTCTAGCCCTTGGGTCAAACGTAGCCAGCAAGCTACTTTTGTAAAGATTTAATGGAACATAGCCTTGCCCTTTCATCCAGTTGCTGTGCCAGGTTGCTTTGGCATGGCAGTGGCAGGGGCCAGCAGCTGCAGCGGAGAGTTTATGACCCATAAAGCCTAAACTATTTATTAACTGTGCTTTAACAGGCAAAGGTTGTCATAATTCAAACCAAGTTTATTGCTAGATAACAGTTATTTTTAAAAGTTTTATTCATTCAAAGTAAAATTAAAAAGAAAGTACTTCAGTGAGATGATGCAGAAGGAAGAATAAGTCAGGTTCAGGCATAAATGTTTTATTGTAATCAAATGCCCCCTCCCCCAATAAGAGATTATACCAATAAGAAATGGGTCTCATGAAATTTGAAGGACTTCTTATAAGGGAAAGGAAATGACCCGTACCCTCTAGCATTTGATAAAGAACAAGACTCAGATAAACTATCATCCTGATCTTGGCACCCAGACAGGTATGGTGTAAAACAGAGCCATTTTAAAGATCCTGTTGGGGGAGAAAAATATACTACAGTAAAGTCACAACTGCTCTGCCTAGCATTACCTGTGAGGACTGTTCTCCCAAGGCAATATTCTATCTGTGTAATTGGGCTAGTATGTCACGGTCACTTTCAAATACACTGCGGTGTTTAACATGCACTATCAATTAGCCTGTACTCCCTGAGCTCATAATTGACAATAGACAAGAACATATAGGACAACATAAGAAGAAAGGCCTCACATTAAGTGCCTGAATCCAACCTTAAACTTCAAGATTTCCAATCTGATGAGCTAAAGTACGGGGTGGGGTCTGGGGTAAACAGCTCCATGAGTCGAATTCGCTACAGGCAATAACATAACACATTAACTGCCTACAGAAAAGGAAGTAAGTCTCAATTACAAAAAAGAAAAGGCCCTCATCACTCAGTTGTCGTGTCATTCCTGGTTTGTAAAATATCATGTCTGGGAATTAAAAACTCTTTTTAACAACTAGTGCTCTGATTTGTGATTATAATAACGTGGCTTAGCGGTTGTATTAAAAGAACATTTTAGAAACATTATCAGCTTTGTTTGTTTGTTTTCTGTTAAAAAGTGAAGAAAATACTCTTAGAATTGTTCTTCACAGGGAAAACACCTCATCTCATAGGCAAGGCAATTTACAAATGTTAAACAATGCAGCGCTGCCATCTAGTGGCCCATACTGGGAACGCAACTTGCATTTCTTTGACCCCTGAATTGATTTCTCCCATGAAACTCCCCACTCCACAGTTAAAAAAAAATCTTTTAACGAAAAACACACAATATACAACTAAGAATATACATGTAAGTACATTATGCCCCTCCCCAATTTAAAAAGAGATTTTTTAAGCCAATAAGAAATCAGGGTTCTTCATGGCATAAATGTTTTATTGTAATCAAATGCCCCCTCCCCCAATAAGAGATTATACCAATAAGAAATGGGTCTCATGAAATTTGAAGGACTTCTTATAAGGGAAAGGAAATAACCCGTACCCTCTAGCATTTGATAAAGAACAAGACTCAGATAAACTATCATCCTGATCTTGGCACCCAGACAGGTATGGTGTAAAACAGAGCCATTTTAAAGATCCTGTTGGGGGAGAAAAATATACTACAGTAAAGTCACAACTGCTCTGCCTAGCATTACCTGTGAGGACTGTTCTCCCAAGGCAATATTCTATCTGTGTAATTGGGCTAGTATGTCACGGTCACTTTCAAATACACTGCGGTGTTTAACATGCACTATCAATTAGCCTGTACTCCCTGAGCTCATAATTGACAATAGACAAGAACATATAGGACAACATAAGAAGAAAGGCCTCACATTAAGTGCCTGAATCCAACCTTAAACTTCAAGATTTCCAATCTGATGAGCTAAAGTACGGGGTGGGGTCTGGGGTAAACAGCTCCATGAGTCGAATTCGCTACAGGCAATAACATAACACATTAACTGCCTACAGAAAAGGAAGTAAGTCTCAATTACAAAAAAGAAAAGGCCCTCATCACTCAGTTGTCGTGTCATTCCTGGTTTGTAAAATATCATGTCTGGGAATTAAAAACTCTTTTTAACAACTAGTGCTCTGATTTGTGATTATAATAACGTGGCTTAGCGGTTGTATTAAAAGAACATTTTAGAAACATTATCAGCTTTGTTTGTTTGTTTTCTGTTAAAAAGTGAAGAAAATACTCTTAGAATTGTTCTTCACAGGGAAAACACCTCATCTCATAGGCAAGGCAACTTACAAATGTTAAACAATGCAGCGCTGCCATCTAGTGGCCCATACTGGGAACGCAACTTGCATTTCTTTGACCCCTGAATTGATTTCTCCCATGAAACTCCCCACTCCACAGTTAAAAAAAAAAAATCTTTTAACGAAAAACACACAATATACAACTAAGAATATACATGTAAGTACATTATGTATCATAACCTCATGGACGTTAATGGCAAAGAACTTCCATTCCATTGAATTAAAGAAGTTGTTGGTAGAAACTGAGCTATACTGTATTTGTTTAAAATATTTTTAGTTAAAATCCATACAGACTTGTGGACTACATATACCCAGGCAATTTTCATAACTTCACAAGTATATGTATTTGTTAATAAAGTTGTGAAAATTTTCCAATCAATGTCTTCCAAAAAAAAATTATTTTGAAAATTTTCTGGGATATTAAAAATATGGAGGATTATGTTTCCATTTCTCCTCTTTCCTATCAAACCTGCTACTATCAAATAAGTTACTTGTTCCCATATCTTCTCTCATACAAGGATTTCCATTAATGTTTAGAATAAAAGCATTTTGGCATTAAAAGTATAGATATCCATTCTAGGAAACCACTACCATTAGAAGTTCTTGAATAGTCATTTGCCAACTGTTTTTCAGTACTAATAGATACCAAACCTTACCAAGTTAACATTTTTGTCAGTTCCCTTTTTGTTTTCTGCCACATTATGATTTATATATGCTTTTGTCAGAAAGTATATTAAACAATGAATCAAATATTTGTGATACAGAGATACATAGTAAGTTATTACAAAAAGATACTAGGTTGTGTATTTCATAAGAACATCAGATACAAGAAGCATTGCTTTATCAATTCTCAAAATGTGGAAATACATATCCATTAATAAGGTTTATGTTAGCTTTGTTTTAATAAAGTATTTGCCTTAAGAGTAATTTCCTATTTGTCACTCCTGGTTTGTAAAATATCATGTCTGGGAATTAAAAACTCTTTTTAACAACTAGTGCTCTGATTTGTGATTATAATAACGTGGCTTAGCGGTTGTATTAAAAGAACATTTTAGAAACATTATCAGCTTTGTTTGTTTGTTTTCTGTTAAAAAGTGAAGAAAATACTCTTAGAATTGTTCTTCACAGGGAAAACACCTCATCTCATAGGCAAGGCAACTTACAAATGTTAAACAATGCAGCGCTGCCATCTAGTGGCCCATACTGGGAACGCAACTTGCATTTCTTTGACCCCTGAATTGATTTCTCCCATGAAACTCCCCACTCCACAGTTAAAACAAACAGATCTTTGAACGAACAACACACAATATACAACTAAGAATATACATGTAAGTACATTATGTATCATAACCTCATGGACGTTAATGGCAAAGAACTTCCATTCCATTGAATTAAAGAAGTTGTTGGTAGAAACTGAGCTATACTGTATTTGTTTAAAATATTTTTAGTTAAAATCCATACAGACTTGTGGACTACATATACCCAGGCAATTTTCATAACTTCACAAGTATATGTATTTGTTAATAAAGTTGTGAAAATTTTCCAATCAATGTCTTCCAAAAAAAAATTATTTTGAAAATTTTCTGGGATATTAAAAATATGGAGGATTATGTTTCCATTTCTCCTCTTTCCTATCAAACCTGCTACTATCAAATAAGTTACTTGTTCCCACATCTTCTCTCATACAAGGATTTCCATTAATGTTTATAATAAAAGCATTTTGGCATTAAAAGTATAGATATCCATTCTAGGAAACCACTACCATTAGAAGTTCTTGAATAGTCATTTGCCAACTGTTTTTCAGTACTAATAGATACCAAACCTTACCAAGTTAACATTTTTGTCAGTTCCCTTTTTGTTTTCTGCCACATTATGATTTATATATGCTTTTGTCAGAAAGTATATTAAACAATGAATCAAATATTTGTGATACAGAGATACATAGTAAGTTATTACAAAAAGATACTAGGTTGTGTATTTCATAAGAACATCAGATACAAGAAGCATTGCTTTATCAATTCTCAAAATGTGGAAATACATATCCATTAATAAGGTTTATGTTAGCTTTGTTTTAATAAAGTATTTGCCTTAAGAGTAATTTCCTATTTGTCATCAATTAGTAATTCTTTTCTTTCCTCTGACCATGTCTAAAATCACATGGGCCTCATTAAGGGTAAGATTAACCTGAACGTAAAAGGATTTGAAGATCCAGACAAAAAACACAAATTCTACCACACTAAAGCCCATTTACGTCTTCCCCAAAAATATGTAAATATACACAAACATATTTTACACAGACTGTAAGATCTCGAGAACAGACTTAAAATTTTGGTATCTTGGGGTCTCCCTGGTGGTCCAGTGGGTAAAGAGTCTGCCTTGCATTGTAAGAGGTGCCAGTTCAATCCCTGACATAGGAAGATCCCACATGCCGTGGAGCGGCTGGACCGGTGTGTCCAATTACGAGCCAGCACTCCAGAGCGCATGTGCCCAGAGCCAGTGCTCCGCTGCAGGAAAGGCCACTGCAATGGGAGGCCCACACAGGCAGAAGAACAAAGATGGATGAAAATAAATGCATGAAATACCAATAAATGTGACCAATTGTTTTTTTTTTTAATGTTAAAAAATTTTGGTATCTACAGCAATTGTAGTATAGTCTTGAATTTGAAAAACTGGTATTGCTGGTATAAGAAGTATGAAAGGGGCTTCCCTGGTGGCCCTGTGGGTAAGAATCCACCTTGTAGACATGAGTTTGAGGAAACTCCAGGATATAGTGATGGATAGGGGAGCCTGGCGTGCTGAAGCTCATGGGTTCACCAAGAGTCAGACACAAGCGGGTGACTGAACAACATCTATCTATCTATCTATCTATCTATCTATCTATCTGTCTGTCTATCTATCTATCTATCTGTCTATCTATATACACACACACGCACACATATGGAGTGCTGTGGAGTGTTAATTGCTCATTTATGTCTGACTCTTTGCAGACTGTAGCCTGCCAGACTTCTTTGTCCATGTAATCTCTCCAGGCAAGAATACTGAAGTGGGTTGTAATTTCCTTCTCTAGGGGATCTTCTCAACCCAGGGATCGGTCTCAGGTTTCCTGCACTGCAGGCAGATTCTTCACCATCTGAGCCACCAAGGAAGTATATATATACACACACATATACATACACATAAAGAAAGAGACTATATATAGATTATGTATATATATATATATATATATATATACTCAAAGACCCTGACTAGCCCTCCATGTATGGGTTTGGTTATCAATAAAACAGATCATCTTCATGGGGAGAGGGAGCAAAGAATGGAATGGAACACGGTAAGAACCACAAAAAAGCAATCATGCTGCAGTGTTTCTTGCATTTGATAAAATAAGGGGAATATTTTTTAACTAGATTGTACTGTAGTGGACAAAGAGAGAAATTATGAATTAAACAATTAGGTAATACCTAAAATGAACTAATATATTCACTGCAAGTATTACTATACAAGGAGTTATTGTTAAATTGCACAGTGTCCTACATATTAGAAAGATCAGGCACTCACTACATACTTAATGGTATGCTACCTGTCTACTCATAGCCAGATGAGTTTGTAATCAAAATATATAAAAGAAAACCCCACTGACTTCCAGCCAAGCCACCCACTCTGTGTAAATGCTTACATTTTCTAAGCCCAGGAGCACAAGGAGGGGAATGGTTGTCATGCCTCCTTGAATCCATTCCTCCAGAGAGACTGTTCCATCATGATCATAGTCAATTTCTTCCATCATTTCATGGAGGATCTGGAGTAGAGATGAGGGAAAATGTGAAGTGAATCAATAAAATAAGCTTCACAGGATACAACAAAGTATTGCAATGAACTGATTATAATAAACTGTGTCTGTGCACACTAAGGTGCTTCCGTCATGCCTGACTCTTCGCAACCCTGTGGATGATAGCTGCCAGACTCCTCTGTCCACGGGATTCTCTAGTCAAGAATACTAGAGTAGGCAGCGATCAAACCTGGGTCTCCTGGATTGCAGGCTACCGGCTTCCAGGGCAGTGCTAGAGGTAAAGAATCTGCCTGGCAATGCAGGAGACTCAAGTTCAATTCCTGGGTTGAACATCCAGGTTGGAGCTGCCCTGGAGAAGGAAATGGAGGAAAAGGCAACCCACTCCAGTGTTTTTGGACACTCAGTTGGACAACTGAGCGTGTGCAGGCATGCACGCGCGCGTGCACACACACACACACACACACACATACACACACACACACACACACACACACACACCAGCAGCTAACTAAAAAGTGAGGTAACTGACAACTTGGTACAAATGTTAACCCTAGTATTGAGAATAACAGCAGATTTTCTATGATTTCTAGAACAGGACTACTTATACTGATCAGCTTTTAGACATAATTGCTGAACTTTCGAATATTTTGCCACTAAATGGCACAGCTCAAACAAAAAGGAATCTTTAATTGAAGGATGAGAGTGATCTTTAATTGCTGACTCTAGATTATTTTTTTAAATTCAAATACATGCCAGATAAGGACTGAACAAGTTAACTTCATGGCAAAGAGCTGAAATAATTCTTTCTTAAGTGGTATGGGATGGGGGAATTAAGTTGCTTTTAATTGTCTATCAGAACTTGATGGTGCCAAGAAGTTAAATAATCAAACCATTTCGATTAGATTTCTTTTCTAAAGATGACTTGCATACAGTGTCCCAAAATGTTCTCCACAGTGTGTGCGCAATACATTTACCTCTTGGCTGCATAGTGCTAATATTTATTGTTAATTCTAAGGGTTGTTGTGAGAGAATGTGCTAATATAAGTATTTTTGAAGAGTAGCTATCATACATAGCAAGTGTCATAGTGTCTTGTTAGTGCTGTATTGTGTGTTCTTTTTTTTTTTTTTTTTTTTTTACAGTATTTTCTTTTCTTTTTTTTTTTTTTTTAAAGATTTATTTATTTATTTACTTTGGGCAGGGGTCGGGTTGGGGAGGGAGGGGAGCCACTTCTATTGGTCTTTCATTTCTCTATTTTCATTTGTGCACACTAAGGTGCTTCCGTCATGCCTGACTCTTCGCAACCCTGTGGATGATAGCTGCCAGACTCCTCTGTCCACGGGATTCTCTAGTCAAGAATACTAGAGTAGGCAGCGATCAAACCTGGGTCTCCTGGATTGCAGGCTACCGGCTTCCAGGGCAGTGCTAGAGGTAAAGAATCTGCCTGGCAATGCAGGAGACTCAAGTTCAATTCCTGGGTTGAACATCCAGGTTGGAGCTGCCCTGGAGAAGGAAATGGAGGAAAAGGCAACCCACTCCAGTGTTTTTGGACACTCAGTTGGACAACTGAGCGTGTGCAGGCACGCACGCGCGCGTGCACACACACACACACACACACACACACACACACACACACACACACACACACCAGCAGCTAACTAAAAAGTGAGGTAACTGACAACTTGGTACAAATGTTAACCCTAGTATTGAGAATAACAGCAGATTTTCTATGATTTCTAGAACAGGACTACTTATACTGATCAGCTTTTAGACATAATTGCTGAACTTTCGAATATTTTGCCACTAAATGGCACAGCTCAAACAAAAAGGAATCTTTAATTGAAGGATGAGAGTGATCTTTAATTGCTGACTCTAGATTATTTTTAAATTCAAATACATGCCAGATAAGGACTGAACAAGTTAACTTCATGGCAAAGAGCTGAAATAATTCTTTCTTAAGTGGTATGGGATGGGGGAATTAAGTTGCTTTTAATTGTCTATCAGAACTTGATGGTGCCAAGAAGTTAAATAATCAAACCATTTCGATTAGATTTCTTTTCTAAAGATGACTTGCATACAGTGTCCCAAAATGTTCTCCACAGTGTGCGCAATACATTTACCTCTTGGCTGCATAGTGCTAATATTTATTGTTAATTCTAAGGGTTGTTGTGAGAGAATGTGCTAATATAAGTATTTTTGAAGAGTAGCTATCATACATAGCAAGTGTCATAGTGTCTTGTTAGTGCTGTATTGTGTGTTCTTTTTTTTTTTTTTTTTACAGTATTTTCTTTTCTTTTTTTTTTTTTTTTAAAGATTTATTTATTTATTTACTTTGGGCAGGGGTCGGGTTGGGGAGGGAGGGGAGCCACTTCTATTGGTCTTTCATTTCTCTATTTTCATTTGTCTTCGTTCCTTGGCTCCTGTGGGCCTCCCATCGCGGTGGGGTCTGTAGTTGCAGAGCCGGCTCTGGGCGCATGCGCTCCAGAGCTCCGGCTCGGTGATTGGACACATCAGTCCAGCCGCTCCGCGGCACGTGGGATCTTCCCAGGCCAGGGCTCAAACCGGCGCCCCTTGCACTGCAAGGCGGTGTCCTTACCCACTGGACTACCAGGGGAAGCCCTGTATTGTGTGTTCAATCAGTTGTGTCTGACATGGACTGTAGCCCATCAGGCTCCTCTGCTTATGGGATTCTCCAGGCAAGAACAGTGGAATGGGTTGCCCTGCCCTCCTCCAGGGGATCTTCCCAACCCAGGGATCGAACCTGCACTCTTGTGTCTCCTGCATTAGCAGGCAGATTCTTCACCACTAGCGTCACCTGGGAGGCCCCAGGGTTCTATTAACAGAAATTATACTTGAGTCCCAAACATACTATATTCAGCTTCTGGGAAGGCAAAGAACCTCCTATGTAATGGCACCAGAGTGGAAACCATGGAGGAATCCAGTGAAGGAAGTAATTCAGCATCTTTATCTAATATGGAAGTTTTAGTTCATTCAAAAGAAAGAAAGAAAGAACAGAGTGCATTAGAAAAAAAATTTGAAAAAGTGCAATAAATGGAATTCTTGATATGTTTGTTGATAGAAGTACTGTCTGTGGCTGTTTTCCTCAAGAAGTACTTGAAAATCAGATCATTTCCCTTCATAGAAACAAACTTATGTATAGGTATTGAAAAGAGACTCCTTGGACCAAAGCGAAATAATTTCATCACTCTAAAATGAAAGACAAGGGAATTCATTGAACCTTGGACAAAACGACATAAAGTCTCATTAAAAGACCCTCCCTCATGAAGGCACTCTGATGAACTAGTAGAGATGAACAAATGAGAAAAGAACTGCAACACTGGACATGTGTTTCAGAGGACTGAAACCGTCAGTTCGCACTGAATAAATCTAATGGGAAAGCCTGGGTTAGTTTTTAAGAACTCTGCTCATCTCATCTTCCTTACTAACTGCCATCAACATCAAATATACCATTCTCTTTACTTAGCACGCCAGCTTCCCAAGAGTCAAACAATGTGCATAAAGGTACACATGCGTTTGAAATAGGGAGAGATGCTGAACCATGAGGCAGGAGGAGGGAGTTACTAAGGCAGCCAACACAGTCACGGGCAAATCTTTTATCTTGACTGTACTGCCTGCAGAAAGGACAGACATCCATATATGCCACAAATGACTAACACTGCCTTATTGTTTGTATTCTCTAGTAGGAATCTGTTCTAATAAGACTGGCCATCCATCCCTATTCCCGTCCACAGAGCACCCAGATCCATATTTTCTCAAACCTCACACCCACCAAATACTTTTTGTTGTGACGCAGTGGGGCCCCTCTCACTTCTTTTGCTTCTCTATTACTTGGGGTGAAAGCGTTTTATTCTCCAAACATACTAAGTAACCTGCACTCTTGTGTCTCCTGCATAGCAAATTCTCCCTGCGTCACCGGGGAGGCCCCAGGGTTCTATTAACAGAAATTATACTTGAGTCCCAAACATACTATATTCAGCTTCTGGGAAGGCAAAGAACCTCCTATGTAATGGCACCAGAGTGGAAACCATGGAGGAATCCAGTGAAGGAAGTAATTCAGCACCTTTATCTAATATGGAAGTTTTAGTTCATTCAAAAGAAAGAAATAACAGAGTGCATTAGAAAAAAATTTGAAAAAGTGCAATAAATGGAATTCTTGATATGTTTGTTGATAGAAGTACTGTCTGTGGCTGTTTTCCTCAAGAAGTACTTGAAAATCAGATCATTTCCCTTCATAGAAACAAACTTATGTATAGGTATTGAAAAGAGACTCCTTGGACCAAAGCGAAATAATTTCATCACTCTAAAATGAAAGACAAGGGAATTCATTGAACCTTGGACAAAACGACATAAAGTCTCATTAAAAGACCCTCCCTCATGAAGGCACTCTGATGAACTAGTAGAGATGAACAAATGAGAAAAGAACTGCAACACTGGACATGTGTTTCAGAGGACTGAAACCGTCAGTTCGCACTGAATAAATCTAATGGGAAAGCCTGGGTTAGTTTTTAAGAACTCTGCTCATCTCATCTTCCTTACTAACTGCCATCAACATCAAATATACCATTCTCTTTACTTAGCACGCCAGCTTCCCAAGAGTCAAACAATGTGCATAAAGGTACACATGCGTTTGAAATAGGGAGAGATGCTGAACCATGAGGCAGGAGGAGGGAGTTACTAAGGCAGCCAACACAGTCACGGGCAAATCTTTTATCTTGACTGTACTGCCTGCAGAAAGGACAGACATCCATATATGCCACAAATGACTAACACTGCCTTATTGTTTGTATTCTCTAGTAGGAATCTGTTCTAATAAGACTGGCCATCCATCCCTATTCCCGTCCACAGAGCACCCAGATCCATATTTTCTCAAACCTCACACCCACCAAATACTTTTTGTTGTGACGCAGTGGGGCCTCCTTCTGCACTGAAAGCTGACTGGAAAAGATTCGCTTCTCACTATTACTTGAGTGAGGATGAAAGCCTTGATTGATAGATGAATTATGTTCACAGGTATTAAGGAGGACGGGGAAAGCTTTTTACATGAACACAACCAACAAAGGCGGCAGAACTTACAAGAAGTCGTTTGATTTCGGTGAAAATAGTATCACGATGAATCAAGAGGTATTCTTAGAATTAAATACATGTTACCATCTACTTTATTATTTCATATGCAAACTGCAATCTTGTTAATGATATCTGTCACTCATTATGTGCACGGCACATGCATTTCATGTTCAAAAAGGAAAAAGAAAAACCAGCTGAGTAAAACCTTGGAGAACCCTAATCCCAGGAAGAATGGTGCTTACCCTGTACACAACAATGCCCTGATTTTGTTGTACTGTAACTGCATTCGTTTGCAACGCAAGGAGAATGTGATTAGAGCTCTATCACATAATCACACCATTACCATGCTACTGACTGCATAAAGGGAAAGTTACATGGTTAAATGAGCTCTTTGAATTCATATAAAATGCAAACCATTTCAACAAAATTGATTTGTATTTACTTAATTAATGTACAATTTGCTAAAGTGAGTTGGTTTCAAAGAGAAACTAAAATCAATAACATGCATTAACTCTCCCCCAAATATTACCTGTGACCGAAGCAAAAATTTCAAACCGCATGTTTTAATATACATTGGAATAACTTTGGCAACTGGGTATAAATTTATTGAAAACAAGAGGTTTTTATGCTCTTAGAGGCACTGTTTGATACTGTTTCTCTAAATAATTTCACTAATGTTTTCTTGGTCTGTCTTTAACTAGCTAGAGTTTTGGGCAAGTGACTAACATTTTGGGGTCTCGCTGAAGTGCTGAACATATATCTGGAGGAAACGATTATTCAGAAAGATACATGCACTCCTATGTTTATTGTAGCACATTTTACAATAGCGCAGAGATAGAAGCAATCTAAGTGCCCATTGATGGACAAGTGGATAAAGAAGATGCAGTATATATACATAATGGAATAATACTCAGTCATGAAAAATAATAACGCCATATGCAGCAACATGCCTGGACCTAGAGATTATCATATAAAGCAAGACAAGTCAAACAAAGAAAGAAAAACACCATATGAAATCAATGACATGTGGAATCTAAAATACGATGCAAATGAACTTACCTGTGAAACAGAAACAGACTCACAGTCATAGAGAACAAACTTGTGGTTTCCAAGGAGGAAGTGGATATGGAAGGATGGATTGGGAGTTTGGGGTTAGAAAATGGAAACTATTATACATAGGATGGATAAACTATAAGGTCCTACTCTATAGCACAGGGAACTATATTCAATATCCTGTAATAAACCGTAATGGAAAAGAATATGAAAAAGAATGTGTATAACTGAATCACTTGGCTGCAGAGTAGAAAATAACACAACATTGTAAATCAACTATATCTGAATAAAATAAAATTTTAAAAATCTTTGGGGTCTCAATTTCCTCATGGGTAAAATGAGGGAAATAGTATCTACCTCATATAGTGTGAGCCTTACATAACACAGATGGAAAGATAACAGTGCACTGTGGACAGAAAACCATCATTATCATCTTCATAATCACCTTCATCCTTTCTCAGATTGAATATGCCAGCTACTTCCATATATGGAGAAACATCAACAGCATCAGCAGCTTATTTACTCACCCTTATATAAGCCCACCATTCAAATTAATTTCCACGAGAAGGAAAAACAAGCTAAGAACTTCAGAAAACCACATACATCTTTTCTTACTCAGAATCCACTTTGGCTACTGATTAGAAAGAGTAACTTAGGAGTTATCAAAAGATAAAACCAAATGCCAGTAACATACTAGGCCTGCAAAAGAGACAAAAGAGGCAAGTAGTGCCTTCTAGAATGTAGCCAACGGTTCAATCATCCCTATACCTACTGGATTCAGTTCAGTGACGTCCCATTCAAGGTACTCGGCCACGTGCATCATCTGACTGATGATATTTTCTAGTTCCTGGAGGCAGGTAGGGAGAAGAGAGGGAGAATGAGCACAAGGTCTTAGTAATTTCCCCAACTTTGACTAATAGGATTTGATTTGTTCAACACGGAGCTCAAACACTAGACAAATGCAATGATTAATTTCACATAAAAAGTAAACGTGTGTGTGCTCAGTCATGTCCAACTCTTTGCAACCCCGTGGACTATAGCCCGCTAGGCTCCTCTTTTGATGGGATTTCCCAAGCAAGAATCCTAGAGTGGGCTGCCATTTCCTCTTTGGGACCTTCCCAACCCAGGAATCTAACCAGCAACTCCTGCACCATCCCCTGCATTGGTAGGAAGATTCTTTGCCACTGCACCACCTGGGAAGTCAGCTCTACTAAGCATCAATTGACTTCTGGACTCTGTCTAGAAAGTCTCACCAGGAGAGGGCACTATAATACAAAGCAGAAGATGTCTAGAAAAAGGTTTGTTTGGGAAGCAGCACCTGATGAAAGTAGGAGCATGAATAATTTCATAAGCTGCGGTTTTAAGTCACTAAGTATCCTGATACCATGGCTTACAAACACGTGTGGAAGAGCAGGAGGGAGTGTTTTTAGGTAATTCAGAGGTTTATTTTTACTCTGATCTAACTAAGAATGTAAAGTGACTGTTTTAGCCATTTATTGGTATAATTTGCTCTGCCAGAAGTGAGCTCAGGTCAAGGTTTCAAGGTTAAGGCATGCAGAATTTACTTTATGAGGGGACAGAATTCTTCTGTACAGTATCAACTCTGTGAAGAACTACTGGCTAAAATAGATGCCTTGGCTAAATAAATTTTAAAAATAGTTTCATCTTGATTTATTTAATGTTTTATTTAATTCTCTTGTATCTTTAGAAGAGATCAAACATACTCTGAGAATGATAATAATTGTAATAGTACCTTATATAATTAAAAGTGGTGCTTTGTAGTATGATCATTTAAAATATAAGAAGCATAAAAGAATGAAGCTTGAAAGCACATTAGTAAAATATATTTCACTCAAATTTCTAACCTAATATATATGGTTAATATTCATAAAATGCAAAAGAAAATGTGGTTAAAGATTTTTTTTGATAGGATTCATGGGTCCCTCTGAAGAACTGGAAAAATGTATGTCTAATCATAAAAGTATAATTTTTATAACATAGGTTACCTCAGAAACAATGCAAATATGTGTGTTTATTTGTTACAGATAAGAAACAGTTTTCAACACAAATTCTTCGGAATTAGAGGCTGGAATGTGTGTGTGTGTGTGTGTGTGTGCGTGTGAAACTAATCTTCAATCTAATTATCTTTGTTCATATCCACCTTCCCACTTCTGACAATCACCTAATTGGGCTTCCGGGGCGGAGGAGTGGTAAAGAATCTGGCCTCCAATGCAAAGGACACAGGAGATACACAAGAGACATAGTGGGTTCAATCCCTGGGTGAGAAAGATCCCCTGGAGAAGGGAATGCCAACCCACTCCAATATTCTAGCCTGGAGAATACCATGCACAGAGGTTGTAAAAGAGTCAGACAGGCTTAGCGACTGAACAACAGTGATCTGGGCACATGAATGTCTCTGGATATGTTTCAAGGGATTGAAACTATTTGAGGTGGGCTACTGCATGCATATGTGATATCAGATAAGTTACTTAACCTCTCAAAAGCTTCGTTTCCTCAACACTAAAAATGAATATCCTAGTAGTACCTAGTTCACATAGTTGCTACAAAGATTAATATACTATATAAAATACTTTATATAATATATAAAGTACATTTATTTGATCTGATGAAAATAATCAATAAACATTAACTAGCATTTTTAGACATACTGGTCATTTATTTCTCAAAGTATTAATTTACTTTTGGTGCATCTCCAACATATGAACAGCTAAGCCTTTCAATTTTGAAGATAAATGACATCAGAATTTGCAGTTCCAACTTTATAGTGAAGGAAATATCTTGGAGCAGAAAAAAGTGTAGCAGAATGACCAGACACTCTTATTTACAAAAAACAAAAAGAAAAGCCAATCATAAGCAAATATTTATCCTCAGCTTATTGTTTAATATTGGATTGCAATTAAAAATACTGCTACCAATCTAGTATATGTTAACCAAAAATTTGGCCAGAGACTAAAAGAAACATTTGACAGGATTTTCAAACCAGTTGCCAACCCATGACTAAAAGCCTAGTAAAGACACATTCTTTCAATATAATGAAAAAGAAAAATTAGAACAAATCTGTATTGAAAGTATAATTTACATTAGTCAGAAGTGTTACAATAAGCATATTGGCATATGTCAAAGAAATGTAAATGTCTGGCCATCAAATGCCACCAGAAAATGAGTGAATGTTATCATGTAGCTTCATATTCCTAAGTGGAAAACTGAACATGACTAGGCACTCAAAATAACAGCATTTGAAAAATGAGAAAGACCCTAACATAAGAAATCCCACAATCACAGCATCACTTCAGATTGGTGGTCGTTTTCTAGAGGAAGAATGATATATTTTTATCTGTGGAGAAGCTAACAGATCATTAGCCTACTCAGTGTTACATTAATAGGTCTCCAACTTCATCGCTCTGCTTGTAAAACTCTGTTTGAGTTCTGCCATAGGGAAGTGTGTCAGATGATGAGAGAAACTCATGGTCAGAAGTGTTTATTTTAATCAATATTAAATAAATCAAAACATTTGTTTTTATATGTACCTATTTACTTCAAAATTTCCATGCTCTGACACTTATTCTTTTGGTAGTATTCAGACATTTCCTTCATAGAGTTGGACATGATATAACATACAAAATGTTACATAGAAAATATATCACTGGATGGAAATTGAGATGGATACACGTATGGCTCTGATTTGAGAACAAAGAATCTGACTACTCTTCAGAAAGCTGTCAATGATTTGCCCATATTATAAATAAAATAAACATTTAATTATTGCTTTCCTTGGGATGGTATTTTTCTTCTATTAATTTTTATGACTAAAACTATAAATAGAGTATAACTTGGATTTACAGTTGGATGGGACATTTTTAAAAGGGAAGTTTGCCAAAGCGATTTTAAAGATAATTGCCTACTTCATCAACATGAGACTAAGACTACTTTTAAAAAAGGCATGTGTAGCTAGGTGCTCAGTCGTGTCTGACTCTTTGTGAGCTGCATGGACCACAGTTTGCCAGGCTACTCTGTCTGTGGGATTCTCCAAGAATACTGGAGTGGGTTTCCATTTCCTTCTCTAGAGGATCTTCCCAACCGAGGGATTGAAACTGCATCTCTTGCATTTCCTGCTCTGGCAGGCAGATTCTTTAATACTGTGCCACCTGAGAAGCTTCTTTAAAAAGTGGCACAATATGACCGAATTGACTTGATAATTCATTTAAATTCTATGTGTACTCTTGATATTTTCCTAAGTGTTAAATCTCATTGTTATGTGTGTGTGTATGTATGTATACGCTTTCTAGAGCAATGGATTCATCTTTCTCTTATGTTTTATTCAGACATGGTTGGAATCTTATTTTAATTTTTCTGTATAAAAATAATTTATAGTAAAATTATTCAATAGAACAACTGTAATCCAACAGTTTGCTCAGTTTGGTCATTTGAGTTCAAAAAGTCAGATGATAAAAATGCTGTGTGAGTGCATGGAAATTATATTGTATCTTCTGTGGTAATAGCTATAAATTTATTCATTGCATTTTTTCAGAGCAACTACTTTGAAATTTTAATCACCATAGGATTGAGAGATAAACTCATGGTCAGAAGTGTTTATTTTAATCAATATTAAATAAATCAAAACATTTGTTTTTATATGTACCTATTTACTTCAAAATTTCCATGCTCTGACACTTATTCTTTTGGTAGTATTCAGACATTTCCTTCATAGAGTTGGACATGATATAACATACAAAATGTTACATAGAAAATATATCACTGGATGGAAATTGAGATGGATACACGTATGGCTCTGATTTGAGAACAAAGAATCTGACTACTCTTCAGAAAGCTGTCAATGATTTGCCCATATTATAAATAAAATAAACATTTAATTATTGCTTTCCTTGGGATGGTATTTTTCTTCTATTAATTTTTATGACTAAAACTATAAATAGAGTATAACTTGGATTTACAGTTGGATGGGACATTTTTAAAAGGGAAGTTTGCCAAAGCGATTTTAAAGATAATTGCCTACTTCATCAACATGAGACTAAGACTACTTTTAAAAAAGGCATGTGTAGCTAGGTGCTCAGTCGTGTCTGACTCTTTGTGAGCTGCATGGACCACAGTTTGCCAGGCTACTCTGTCTGTGGGATTCTCCAAGAATACTGGAGTGGGTTTCCATTTCCTTCTCTAGAGGATCTTCCCAACCGAGGGATTGAAACTGCATCTCTTGCATTTCCTGCTCTGGCAGGCAGATTCTTTAATACTGTGCCACCTGAGAAGCTTCTTTAAAAAGTGGCACAATATGACCGAATTGACTTGATAATTCATTTAAATTCTATGTGTACTCTTGATATTTTCCTAAGTGTTAAATCTCATTGTTATGTGTGTGTGTATGTATGTATACGCTTTCTAGAGCAATGGATTCATCTTTCTCTTATGTTTTATTCAGACATGGTTGGAATCTTATTTTAATTTTTCTGTATAAAAAATAATTTATAGTAAAATTATTCAATAGAACAACTGTAATCCAACAGTTTGCTCAGTTTGGTCATTTGAGTTCAAAAAGTCAGATGATAAAAATGCTGTGTGAGTGCATGGAAATTATATTGTATCTTCTGTGGTAATAGCTATAAATTTATTCATTGCATTTTTTCAGAGCAAACTACTTTGAAATTTTCACAGAAAATTGGAAGAAAAAAAATTACCGAGCTGTCCAGGAAGCCATTTCCATCTGTGTCATAGAGGCGAAACATAACTAGAAATAAAAGAGGTGTTGAAAAAAGATTAGAGGCGAGTAAGATCAATTCTGAAATAAGGCATACTCCTGAAAATTTATTTTCTGTCAAAAATAAATATTATTAAATCTCTCCCACCTAAAAGCAGTTGATTTATGGGATCATTTCTCAAGCTTTCAAGATGAATTTATCACTAATAAAAATGCCAGATATCAAACACAAATTCTACTTATTTTTGTTATTCAGCTAGAAGTCACGAAAAGCTGCTACTGTTTATTCAAATTTTTATTACAAGATCACTACATGGAAAATTAAAAAATTACAGAAGTGAGGGGGTTTAGACATTTAGAGTCTGGATATTAAAGGCCAGACTGGCTAAGAACAAATAACTGATTCAGAAGTCTGAACATCAATTATAATCTGAAATCTGTCATCCACTGTTACGTGAGCTTGGTCAAACCCTGTTTTCTACCTTATAACATGAGAATCACTACCCTGTTCTAAGACACATATTTGTTGTAATACTTAAACAAGGTGATACACACAGATATATGTCAAAAGCTATAGGTCACAACACACATATAGGTCACTGATTTCACTGACTGTTAGACAGCATGTTACAGGAAAAATTATGGTAAAAGAAGTGAATTTTTCTGATAAAGGATTCTAAGACAAAGTTGTGTTATTGTCAGGGGTATAAGGTTGTATTTGTTTAAGCCCAAGGTATAGTTTCATAGTCACTTTTTTTATATATATATTTATTTTATTTATTTATCTTTTTTGGGGGGTGGGGTGAGGAGGGAGGGCGATGGGCAGGCCACTTCTATTGGTCCTTCATTTCTCTAGTTTCATCCGTCTTTGTTCTTTGGCTCCTGTGGGCCTGCATCACGGTGGGAGCATGTGCTCCAGAGCTCCGGCTCGGTGATTGGACACATTGGTCCAGCCGCTCCGCGGCACGTGGGATCTTCCCAGGCTAGGGATCGAATCGGCGCCCCTTGCACTGCAAGGCAGTGTTCTTATCCACTGGACCACCAGGGAAGCCCCATAGTCACTTTTTGAACTCATCAAATATGAGAAAGATGCTGTTGGCTCCACGATACAGAGTTCAGGAATGCTGGATGACAGAGGTCCGTGCCTGGCCTGAGGACCCCCTTGAAGAGCTCACACACCCAGAGGAGACTAAAGAAAAGGCTGAAGGTGTTGTGATAAACAGAGAAGACTGACACAGTTGTAAAAATAGAGGCATGGAAATGAGACTCTATGTTGGATTTGTATAATTTTCTAAAGTGTCTTGATGTCTGATGCTTATGACATGAAGTAAAGACAGTGTCAACTAGGAGACATAATTATGCAACGACCATCTATAACTCATTATTTTTATATTTCAAAAGAACTCATATAGTTCAAAAATTCTAAAATCTTAATAAAATGCATAACGAGCATGCATGTCACTACAAGGATAAAAACGCTGATCATCTAGCTATGATGTCCTATTTATTATAAAAAGGAAACAGACTTTAGAGAGAGGTTGAAAAGTGCGGAGAAAATGTATACCTATTGAATTAAAGGATACAGTGCTAGGCTTGCTAAATGGCATAAATATCTTGAATTGTAAAGCATAATAATTGTTTCTTCTCATATACTAAATGGGAACACAATTCAGGAAGGAAAAAACACAATATGGATACTATGCATTTCAAGATTTTCTAGGAGAGCATAAAATGGTAAAAATGCCATTTACAGTGACTGACTTGAAAATGGAGTGTGCACAGGAGGTCGCCTGTACCAATCAGAAGCACAAGCCCAGAAGACCGATCAGATATTAGTGACCCAAGAAAATAAGAGCCTTTACAGAAGCCATGGTGAAGAAAGGCTGCAGCAACAGTAATTGAAGAGACGGGGGCTGACACTGGAGGTGCTGTCTGTGCACAGAAAGGCAAGAAGGGGTTGACACGCATATAAGAAAAGAATTATTACAACTATTCTTTAATTACAAATAAAATATTTGTACATTTAGAAAATTCTACTGAATCATCAAAAAGAATTGGCACTGACACATTTCACATATATAAGAACGTAACATACATGTGTCGGAACTTAAATAACAGATATATGTGATATATATATATGAAAGTGAAAGTGTTAGTCACTCAGTTGTGTTCAACTTTTTGTGACTCCATGATCATAGCTGGTCAGACTCCTGTGTCCATGGAATTCTCCAGGCAAGCATACTGGAGGGGGTTGCCATTCCCTTCTCCAGGGGGATCTTCTAAGGGACTGCATCCAGGTCTCCTCAATTGCAGGCAGATTCTTTACCCCTAAGTCACCAGGAAAGCTCCATTATTTATATACTTTAAAAGCTAAATACATACGACAAATGTATCAAGAGCTGGACAAGACCTAGGTGCAAACAGTATAAAACTTCACCAATAAAACTACAGAAAACACATAAAAATGAAAAGAAATATATTCATGAGTTCGAAGATTTAATCTCATTAAAATGTAAATTCTTCACAGACTGTTCCACACAATGGAAACAATCTTAATAAAAATATCAGTAGGTTTGTTTTAAATATTCATATGCCTGACAACTCGGTGGGTAGAGAATCTGCTGGCAATTCAGGGAACTCAGGAGACTTGGCTTCAATCCCTGGGTCTGGAAGATCCCCTGGAGGAGGAGTGGGCAACCCACTCCAGTATTTTTGCATGAAAAATCTCATGGACAGAGGAGCCTGGTGAGCCAAAGCCCAAAGGATCACTAAGAGTCGGATATGACTTGAGCGACCAAGTGCACATACATAGAAATAAAAACTAATAATTTAGAATATCCAAACAACCTTGAAAAGGAAAAACAGATCTGAAGACTTTACATGGCCTGACTTCAAGAGCTGCTAAAAACCAGAGGAATCAGGACAGTGGCATACTGATGACACAAATAAAACACTATCAGCTACAGCAGACAGATGGAGACGCACGCGTCTATGGTCGACAAGGAAAAAAAAAACAGTTCAGTGAGATGAGGAAAGTCTTTCCAAAAATGATGATGGAACAGCTGGATGGATATTCATGTTACGAGCAAAAATATTTTTTTTGTACATTTAGAAAATTCTACTGAATCATCAAAAAGAATTGGCACTGACACATTTCACATATATAAGAACGTAACATACATGTGTCGGAACTTAAATAACAGATATATGTGATATATATATATGAAAGTGAAAGTGTTAGTCACTCAGTTGTGTTCAACTTTTTGTGACTCCATGGATCATAGCTGGTCAGACTCCTGTGTCCATGGAATTCTCCAGGCAAGCATACTGGAGGGGGTTGCCATTCCCTTCTCCAGGGGGATCTTCTAAGGGACTGCATCCAGGTCTCCTCAATTGCAGGCAGATTCTTTACCCCTAAGTCACCAGGAAAGCTCCATTATTTATATACTTTAAAAGCTAAATACATACGACAAATGTATCAAGAGCTGGACAAGACCTAGGTGCAAACAGTATAAAACTTCACCAATAAAACTACAGAAAACACATAAAAATGAAAAGAAATATATTCATGAGTTCGAAGATTTAATCTCATTAAAATGTAAATTCTTCACAGACTGTTCCACACAATGGAAACAATCTTAATAAAAATATCAGTAGGTTTGTTTTAAATATTCATATGCCTGACAACTCGGTGGGTAGAGAATCTGCTGGCAATTCAGGGAACTCAGGAGACTTGGCTTCAATCCCTGGGTCTGGAAGATCCCCTGGAGGAGGAGTGGGCAACCCACTCCAGTATTTTTGCATGAAAAATCTCATGGACAGAGGAGCCTGGTGAGCCAAAGCCCAAAGGATCACTAAGAGTCGGATATGACTTGAGCGACCAAGTGCACATACATAGAAATAAAAACTAGTAATTTAGAATATCCAAACAACCTTGAAAAGGAAAAACAGATCTGAAGACTTTACATGGCCTGACTTCAAGAGCTGCTAAAAACCAGAGGAATCAGGACAGTGGCATACTGATGACACAAATAAAACACTATCAGCTACAGCAGACAGATGGAGACGCACGCGTCTATGGTCGACAAGGAAAAAAAAAACAGTTCAGTGAGATGAGGAAAGTCTTTCCAAAAATGATGATGGAACAGCTGGATGGATATTCATGTTAAAATAGTACTTTGACCCTTACTTTATACCAAGTATGAATATTAGGTCAAAGTGAATTACATTAATGCAGAGTTTTAAAGATTCTAGAAGAAAATATCAGATAACATCCTCACAACATCAATGTGATACTATATGAACCGTCAAGTTTTTTTATAGGAGGTAATTTAAAACCCATCAAAAGTATAACTTTTGTTCATCAAAACAAAAAGGCCATCAAGAAAATAAGTCAGCTGCAGATTTAAAAAAAAATTTTTTCAGAATTTATATATCTAGCAAAAAAACCTTATTTCTAGAATATATGAGAAGACCCTACAGCACAGTAAGAAAATAACAATCTGTTTAAGAGGCACACACACACACAAAAGTCAAGCAGATGCTTCAAAAAAAGGAAGATGTAGGAAGCAGTTGATCATAACAAATTACTCAACAGTATCCATCACCAAGAAAATGGAGGGGCTTCCCTGGTGGTCCAGTGGGTAGAGTCCGCCTTGCAGTGCAAGGGGCACGAATTAGATACCCGGCCCAGGAAGATCCCACGTGCCACCAGTGTGTCCAATTAAGAGCCAATGCCCTGGAGTGCATACACCCAGCATCATTGCTCTTCAAGGAGAGGCTGCTGCAATGGGAGGCCCACACAGACAGAAGAGTAATGATGGATGAAAATAAACAAAAAGTCAATAAAAGAAATTTAAAAATTTAAAAGGAAAGAAAGAAAGAAAGAAAATGGAAAGTTAAACTACAATTAGGACCATTGTATACTTGCTAGAAAGACTCCCAAATTCAAATTTTTCCCCCAAACCAATTTACCAAACCTTTACACCCTCTCAGCCATCGAAGAATTTGCAATTTCAAAATAGTGGCAAAGACCTGGCTCTACTCCCTCTAGAAATTTGACCCACAAATCCAACTTGCCTTGATAATTTCCATAAAACTTACAATTTTTTTTTAAATACAGAGTTTAAATGTTCTAGTTGTTTTGAGCAGGAAAGTTGATCTGAAAACACTTTGCTGCAGTGAAGAAGCCAATTCTGATACCCAGATTGAAATTGTTTCTTTGAGTTGTTTTTTTGTTCCTTTGTAATTATAATTATACAGAATGGCCACTCTTAGAGAATTCTGTCCTTGCCTGTTAAGTTAAAGTGCCTTTGCTCAAAACCCTGTCTACCTGTGAATGGTAGGAAGGAAGAAATCAAGATAATCTCTGCCTGAGACTTTCCATTCTAGGAGAAGTTTGTAAGATAAATGGCCTTTTTACTTTGCTTCCTTACCTCCTCATTCCCAGATCCCTGAGCTATAACAGAACCTGGTATCAAGGCAATGATATGAGGGTTATTTGAGCCACTAGCCTGCCAGCTTTTTGGTCAGCTGGTTTTCCAAATACAGTCATTTTCCTTGCCTCATCACCTTCTCTCTAGGATTCATGGGCCTGTCCTGTGACATGCAGAGAAAGCTTAGACCTGGTAAAAATTTCACTGCTATATGAAATAGAAACCCTAGCATAGTGTTGATTTCTAAACACATTAACCAACGTTAATAGCTGTCTACAAATTCTAATTCATAAGGCAGAAAGTTGGAGAACTTTAAGTTTTAGTTATTATAGCAGAAACAAACATAACATACATATATGAAGCACTAAGTATCCTCTAGCCTAAGTCTTACCAAGCATAAGATAAAAGTTTTCTTTGATCCTGGTTGAGAGAGAGGAATTCTAAATTTTTTTTTTTGAGTTAAGTCTACTTTCCTAATTCAAAATTGTAGTGGGATCAGGCAAAATATAAAATATTCAACACATATATTTATGTTATCATTCTATTGAAAGTCCACTAGTAACAATTATGGATGAGACAGGCATAAACCACAAGTTCAAAGAAAACGTGAGAGGAAACAAGAATCATAAAATTTTAGAAGCTGGAAAACACATGGTGACTGAGAAACCTACAAAATGTAAATGTAAGCTGGTGGTGAACAGGAAGCACAGATTTGCACAGAAAAGGAAACTAATTCTTAACTTTCATGGAAAGAAATTAGTCCTCTAAATGCAGGCCCTCACACCTTGAACATGAGGGTATGCCAGCCTCTACTTTACAGGAGAATGGATCTTCAAGTTCTACAGTAAGCACTCCATAGGGATTCTGAGCTCAGGGTACCTAAGGAACTCTGATGGTAGGAGTACTATACCAAAGAAAATGCAATCACATGAAGACGTATAAACTGAACACTGACAAAGCCAAGTCCCCTTCCTCACCTCTCTTGAGTCAGATGTAAATCTCATCTACCCACCCGCCTCCTCACAAGCACCAAGCAGTTGTTTTAAAGCAAAGTAATTTGGAAGAAAACAAAAGGCAGGAAGGGAGGAAGGGGTATCTTACAATTAAGAAGAAAGTTTCTATCTATGAAATTATAATAAAGGTAAATAAAGATGTGCCATGAACAAAATGGATTCTCTGTGATGTGCAAACTATGCTAGAATGAGTAAAAAATAAGTCATCATAGATGTAGAAGGTTTGCTCAGTCTCAGGCACGTTTGACTCTGTGATGCCATGGACTGTAGCCCACCAGGCTCCTCTGCCCATGGGTTTCTCCAGGAAGGAATACTAGAGTGGGTTGCCATTTCCTTCTCTGTGGGATCTTCCTGTCCCAGGGATCAAACCCACGTCTCTTGTGTCTCGTTTCTTATATTGGCAAGTGAATTCTTTACCATTACGCCACCTGGGAAGCCCATAGAAAATGTCCCAGGTGTCAAATAAAAGACAAAAGAAAAAAAGCTGGAAAATCTAACAATATCATAATTCAAAGTTCTGTCTTGGAACTCGAACATCTAAAAATAGTGATTTCAAAGACTGAACAATTAAAGGACCAACAATAAAAAGACGAGCGAACAGATGGAGAGCACGAGTTTCTAAACCAGAATTTATGGTGGAAGATTAACAAATAGATTAGTTACATAGGAACAGAGAAACCAGTCAAATAAAGAAAAAAAGGCAATTATTAACATCATGGAAGACAAAAAGTTATTTGGTTTGCTATGCCTATAGAACCTTTCTATTCTAAAACCATGTCTGAATAATACTGATAAAATTAATAGTTATCCTCCAACATTATAATAAGACTATATTTTTTGCAAGAATTTAAAAATAAAGTTAGTCTTGAAGGTCAAGTGAACTACTGAACCAATGAGTTTGATTTTTAAAGTCAATATATAAGGACATAGATGTTTAGGTACAAAAATAATTTAAGCCCAATATAAAAATTATTGTCAACATGAGAGCTTCCAAAGATGGGTACCTGTTACAAAGTCACAAACTAGTTAACCCACTTTTTTTCTATTTTTATACTCATGCAATTACACTTTATATAGAAACAATTATGTGCCCACACATGCATTTGGTTAAAAGATCAAAGGAAAGGCACATTATGCAAAATGAGGATAATTCTTTATACCTAGAATTTGTTTCTTTTCCAAAAGATTTGCAAGTTTTTAATCTATCGCCCCATTGAACATGTCCTTGGTCTTTGCATAATGTTACTGATACAAAAATTTTATTATGGAAATTTTATGAATTAAAAAAGTATATATTTTAAAAGGCATTTAAGCCAGAATTTCTTTAACGCATAATTTTTTACAGTTTTATAGATTTCATACCTATTTAATAAACTGTAAGGGCAGACATCTAAGAGTTTTGGCATTTAATGTAATGGCATAATAATCTAAACAAGGAAAGGTACCTTTTCACAATAAAAAGAGCTCCTATACAGCAGGCGAGAGGCCTTCTTAGTGGCCCAGGCGGTAAAGACTGTACCTGCAATGCATGACACTGGGGTCCGATACCCTAGAGAAGGAAATAACAACCCACTCCTGTATTCTTGCCTGGAAAATCCCATGGACAGAGGACCCTGGCAGGCTACAGTCCATGGGTTGCAAAGAGTTGGACATGTCTGAATGACTAACACACACATAGTAGGTCAGAAATATTGCATTTTAGTCACAGCTAGCTAAACTGGTGGTATAACAAATAACTAGCTTCTCTGCGCTTTAGTTTTTTCATTGACATTCCAGGAAGGTTAACTAGATGATATTTAAGGGCTTTTCAATGTTAAATTTCAGTAGTTCTAAGATGAATACTAGGCACATATAGCAGTAACTTTAACATACAGGATAGTCCACATTACCTGTATGTCAGTTATCTATTTTCTGGATACTCTCCTATTGATATCTGTTTAGTGATACACTTTTAGTAGCTGTAAGCTAACTTAGAACTTATTCTAATTAGGTTATTAATAATTTGATAAGCATTGACTCAAATGTGAACGGAAAGTATTTCAAAGCGAAGGTGCAAATTTAATATTATTTGATACATTCAATAATTCCAATTATTTTTCTCTCATCAAGCACCTATAGACTTCAGTTCCATTTAAGTAGCATTATTCGAGCATCTATCGCTTTTAAAAATACACAGACACAAGTGGTAGGTGCTAGAGTGGGAAGTTATACCCAGTCTAAGGGTACAAAGAAGGAAAGCGAGATAATTCAATTAGAGATGGAAAGAGGCTGCATGATATAAGTGGGGCTTCAGGTGCAGACCATACCAGGTGACACTAGAGGTAAAGAACCATCTGAAAATGCAGGAGACATAAAAGATGCAGATTCAGTCCCTGACTCAGGAAGATTTTCTGGAGGAGGAAAATGCAGGAGACATAAAAGATGCAGGTTCAGTCCCCGACTCAGGAAGATTTTCTGGAGGAGGGAATGGCAACCCACTCCAGTATTCTTGCCTGGAGAATTCTATGGGAAGAGGCGCCTGGTAGGTTACAGTCCATGGGGTCTGTCCATGAGGTTGCAAAAAGTCAGACACGACTGAAGCGACTTACCATACATGAACAAACTGGCTCTAATACACTCTGAGAAATATGCACACATCTAGAAAAGGCACATTTTAAGCAAAGGCATGAAGGTGGAAAAGTTCTAGTTTTCTCCAATGATTAAAAAGTAAATTCATGAGATCAGGACACATTATGCCAAAGTCAGACGCAAGATTGGCCACTTAGGTTGGGTTCAAATTGTGGAGTCAGATTAGTGTACCGATGCTACATTAAGGGGTTACTTTTCTGTGTTTCTCAACAGGGAATGATTAAGGCCCAGGAAGGTTAACTAGATGATATTTAAGGGCTTTTCAATGTTAAATTTCAGTAGTTCTAAGATGAATACTAGGCACATATAGCAGTAACTTTAACATACAGGATAGTCCACATTACCTGTATGTCAGTTATCTATTTTCTGGATACTCTCCTATTGATATCTGTTTAGTGATACACTTTTAGTAGCTGTAAGCTAACTTAGAACTTATTCTAATTAGGTTATTAATAATTTGATAAGCATTGACTCAAATGTGAACGGAAAGTATTTCAAAGCGAAGGTGCAAATTTAATATTATTTGATACATTCAATAATTCCAATTATTTTTCTCTCATCAAGCACCTATAGACTTCAGTTCCATTTAAGTAGCATTATTCGAGCATCTATCGTTTGAAAAATACACAGACACAAGTGGTAGGTGCTAGAGTGGGAAGTTATACCCAGTCTAAGGGTACAAAGAAGGAAAGCGAGATAATTCAATTAGAGATGGAAAGAGGCTGCATGATATAAGTGGGGCTTCAGGTGCAGACCATACCAGGTGACACTAGAGGTAAAGAACCATCTGAAAATGCAGGAGACATAAAAGATGCAGATTCAGTCCCTGACTCAGGAAGATTTTCTGGAGGAGGAAAATGCAGGAGACATAAAAGATGCAGGTTCAGTCCCCGACTCAGGAAGATTTTCTGGAGGAGGGAATGGCAACCCACTCCAGTATTCTTGCCTGGAGAATTCTATGGGAAGAGGCGCCTGGTAGGTTACAGTCCATGGGGTCTGTCCATGATGTTGGAAAAAGTCAGACACGACTGAAGCGACTTACCATACATGAACAAACTGGCTCTAATACACTCTGAGAAATATGCACACATCTAGAAAAGGCACATTTTAAGCAAAGGCATGAAGGTGGAAAAGTTCTAGTTTTCTCCAATGATTAAAAAGTAAATTCATGAGATCAGGACACATTATGCCAAAGTCAGACGCAAGATTGGCCACTTAGGTTGGGTTCAAATTGTGGAGTCAGATTAGTGTACCGATGCTACATTAAGGGGTTACTTTTCTGTGTTTCTCAACAGGGAATGATTAAAGGCACACATTCATCCTGAGCCCGAGAGAAAGAAGACGAACAGGTACAGAGGTTGACTAATTTTAGGGAATCTGAGAGGAAGTTACAAGAATTCACCACTAATGAGTGAGATGATGATTAAATAGGTAGGTATTTGAAGCAATGATGCATCTAAATGAATTTTAACTAGAGTAAGTCAATGACCAGAGAGACAATGAAGGCACTGAAGGCCAGCGGAGGTTTGTCAGTAGCATTATAATCCATAGAATTTTATTTTTATTTCACAATATTTCAGGCAGTTTGGTATATTACCAAATAAATTGGATGTCTGTAGCTAAATGAGAATGGCTGACCTCACAGATTATGAATCAGTTCTAGTTGATGGGGTGGGAGATGCCAAAGCAGGAAGGAAGCTCAGGAGGAAATGAAGTCGTCAAGGCGTGAGAATTCTCACTTTCATTTTACGTACCATTCACAAAAATGTAACAGAATTTGTGTGAGAAAATAATGCTGATGTAATTCTCACAGAAAACACACAAGATAGACACTATTGTGATTCTAATTTTATAGTCATGGAAGGCATAGCCCAAGAGGTTTACACATGTGCCCAGATCACTTAGATGGGAAGGGTCAAAGCTAAGATTCATTCAAATAGTGAGGTGAAGGGTACAGAGTCTTGAGAATTGTGATAGGTAGTATTTAAACATTAAAGATAGGAAAGTAAGTAAGAAGTTAAGTGAACACAGGCTGTGGTCAAAGTAAAATCTTAAAATTTAAATTTTTAAAGTGAGAACAGTCTTTTGGAAATTACAAGGCGTAAAGGAAGTGCAACAAAAGTGTGCACTGAAATAAAATGGAGGTGAGGGCACAGAATCTGAGAAACGTAAGGAAACTCTAAGAGGAATGAATTGAGTGAGTCTTCATAAAGCACCATCATGGGCTTAAGGGGAAGAAAGCAAGTCAGCCCTAGCACAGTGTTCTCATATATATGACTGGATGGCTTGTAACTTAAGCCAGCAAGGAGAGAGAATAATAGAAACCCTCCACAACTTCAGGACGCACACACATGCATGCATACACACTTTCCGAGGGTGTGTGGGAGCAGGTGAATTAATGCTTTGTATGGATTTATACAAAGACCACAAGGGGCAATAGGATTAAGTTAAAGATCCAGTGAAGGAAGGCAAGTTGACGATGGCATATAATCAGTGGAAAGTTCAAGAGCTTTGGTTTGTTAGCTTCCTTTCAATGAAAAAAAAAATTGTTTATTCTAAACATTCTGTAAATGCCTGGCAGAGAAGAGAGGTGGGGAGATTAGAAGTAGCAACAAGCACTGAATAAATTTACAAAACATTATTTAGTGAGGGGAAGCCCACTTAAAACAATGCTATTAATTTACCTAATAAGCAAGATAAAAATATATCAAATACTCTCATTGTCAATGGCAAGAAACAATTGTAGTTTCAGGTGAATTGTGTGTGTTTGTGTATGTGTGTTATGTGTTTTCATTGGACAAAAGAAACTGCACAAACCAATGCTTCTAAAATGTGGTCCCTGCCACATAAGCATGACCTAAAATGAAAATTCTAAAATCCCATTCCAAACCTGATAAATGACACACTGGCGTTGGGGCCCAGTATGCTGTGTTCACAAGCCCTGACAGTGATTCTTACATGTAAAGAATTCAAGAACCTCAGGCCTAATGCAACATGTCTGCATTCCTTTCTGCTTAGCTACTTGGAAATTAAGATTCCAAAACAACACTCAGCTGCAAAAGTTAATTAGACCCGGTGTTTGATTATATTCACTCCTGTGTTAATTTAATTAAGTGAACACAGGCTGTGGTCAAAGTAAAATCTTAAAATTTAAATTTTTAAAGTGAGAACAGTCTTTTGGAAATTACAAGGCGTAAAGGAAGTGCAACAAAAGTGTGCACTGAAATAAAATGGAGGTGAGGGCACAGAATCTGAGAAACGTAAGGAAACTCTAAGAGGAATGAATTGAGTGAGTCTTCATAAAGCACCATCATGGGCTTAAGGGGAAGAAAGCAAGTCAGCCCTAGCACAGTGTTCTCATATATATGACTGGATGGCTTGTAACTTAAGCCAGCAAGGAGAGAGAATAATAGAAACCCTCCACAACTTCAGGACGCACACATGCATGCATACACACTTTCCGAGGGTGTGTGGGAGCAGGTGAATTAATGCTTTGTATGGATTTATACAAAGACCACAAGGGGCAATAGGATTAAGTTAAAGATCCAGTGAAGGAAGGCAAGTTGACGATGGCATATAATCAGTGGAAAGTTCAAGAGCTTTGGTTTGTTAGCTTCCTTTCAATGAAAAAAAAAATTGTTTATTCTAAACATTCTGTAAATGCCTGGCAGAGAAGAGAGGTGGGGAGATTAGAAGTAGCAACAAGCACTGAATAAATTTACAAAACATTATTTAGTGAGGGGAAGCCCACTTAAAACAATGCTATTAATTTACCTAATAAGCAAGATAAAAATATATCAAATACTCTCATTGTCAATGGCAAGAAACAATTGTAGTTTCAGGTGAATTGTGTGTGTTTGTGTATGTGTGTTATGTGTTTTCATTGGACAAAAGAAACTGCACAAACCAATGCTTCTAAAATGTGGTCCCTGCCACATAAGCATGACCTAAAATGAAAATTCTAAAATCCCATTCCAAACCTGATAAATGACACACTGGCGTTGGGGCCCAGTATGCTGTGTTCACAAGCCCTGACAGTGATTCTTACATGTAAAGAATTCAAGAACCTCAGGCCTAATGCAACATGTCTGCATTCCTTTCTGCTTAGCTACTTGGAAATTAAGATTCCAAAACAACACTCAGCTGCAAAAGTTAATTAGACCCGGTGTTTGATTATATTCACTCCTGTGTTAATTTAATTATTTCCTTAGTTTCTTCTCTCTAGTATATATTGTATTTAATAAGTCATAACAATTTTGGAAATAAGTATGTATTAAATTAATGACCATGGGCTTCCCTGATGGCTCAGCAGTGAAGAATCCACCTGCAATGCAAGAACCGAAACAGACATGGGTTTGATCCTTGGGCTGGAAGGAAATGACAACTCACTCCAGTATTCTTGCCTGGGAAATTCCATGCACAGAGAAGCCTGAGGGGTATGGTCTGTGGGACTGCAAAGAGCAGACCTGACTGAACACACAGGTACGCAAATTAATGACCATTATATTTTTTTAAAGACTATTCAACAAGTTTTTAGAATCTGTAACTGTAATACGATATATGAATGTTAGGAATTTGTAAATGTGCAATTGTAAGAGGGAAAAAACGAGTATGTTCATGGCAAGGGAGGTGCGTGAAAGAAATGGAGTCTGATTTATAGAGGAAAGAGCCAGGCACTGGCATGTAAAAAATAAACACAAACAAACACAAGCTCCAGGTGAGTAAGAACCAGGTTAGGGCCCTCCAAACTTTAGGTCAGTTGAGAAGAAAACTAGAACCTAGCTGGACCGTTCATGTGCTTCTGAAAATGAAATGTATTGACTTGGTAGAAACTGGTGAGCACCACAGCAGTGATGTCAGGAGCTAACAAATCTGTCTATGTGGAAAGTCTAAAGACATGGTTGAGAAGAAAAGAAAATGCAACCAAATGGTATAAGCTCGAAAACGATCTGGAAAACTCAAAGGACTGAGGGAAGTGGATGGAAAACACTGAAGAAAGGTAAACGGCAAGTCAGATTCAACTCGATTCATCAAGCGTTTTTGAATCATTCCTGAGTTAATCTTCTGCCTTGCAAGAGTAGATAAAGCCTATGAATTCACAGAGTCAAACTGAGAACTTAAAACATACCATAGCATATCTCTTAGGAATTCTACCTTAAAAACAAAATACTTCCAGTTGACCTAAAAATAATCAAGAACCTCAGGCCTAATGCAACATGTCTGCATTCCTTTCTGCTTAGCTACTTGGAAATTAAGATTCCAAAACAACACTCAGCTGCAAAAGTTAATTAGACCCGGTGTTTGATTATATTCACTCCTGTGTTAATTTAATTATTTCCTTAGTTTCTTCTCTCTAGTATATATTGTATTTAATAAGTCATAACAATTTTGGAAATAAGTATGTATTAAATTAATGACCATGGGCTTCCCTGATGGCTCAGCAGTGAAGAATCCACCTGCAATGCAAGAACCGAAACAGACATGGGTTTGATCCTTGGGCTGGAAGGAAATGACAACTCACTCCAGTATTCTTGCCTGGGAAATTCCATGCACAGAGAAGCCTGAGGGGTATGGTCTGTGGGACTGCAAAGAGCAGACCTGACTGAACACACAGGTACGCAAATTAATGACCATTATATTTTTTTAAAGACTATTCAACAAGTTTTTAGAATCTGTAACTGTAATACGATATATGAATGTTAGGAATTTGTAAATGTGCAATTGTAAGAGGGAAAAAACGAGTATGTTCATGGCAAGGGAGGTGCGTGAAAGAAATGGAGTCTGATTTATAGAGGAAAGAGCCAGGCACTGGCATGTAAAAAATAAACACAAACAAACACAAGCTCCAGGTGAGTAAGAACCAGGTTAGGGCCCTCCAAACTTTAGGTCAGTTGAGAAGAAAACTAGAACCTAGCTGGACCGTTCATGTGCTTCTGAAAATGAAATGTATTGACTTGGTAGAAACTGGTGAGCACCACAGCAGTGATGTCAGGAGCTAACAAATCTGTCTATGTGGAAAGTCTAAAGACATGGTTGAGAAGAAAAGAAAATGCAACCAAATGGTATAAGCTCGAAAACGATCTGGAAAACTCAAAGGACTGAGGGAAGTGGATGGAAAACACTGAAGAAAGGTAAACGGCAAGTCAGATTCAACTCGATTCATCAAGCGTTTTTGAATCATTCCTGAGTTAATCTTCTGCCTTGCAAGAGTAGATAAAGCCTATGAATTCACAGAGTCAAACTGAGAACTTAAAACATACCATAGCATATCTCTTAGGAATTCTACCTTAAAAACAAAATACTTCCAGTTGACCTAAAAATAATCAAACTGGAACACAAAGACCCTGCTGGGGAGAAGGGATAGTGTCTCTATTCATTCTCAGTTCTGGAATAGAATATTTGTCTTTGTATTTTTAAAATCATCCCAAACAGGGTCCTGATAACACCTGAGAAAACTTTCACTCTAGCCTTTACTTCAATAGAAATCCACTGAACATTAATATTTATTTTGGAAGGAAAAAGATTTCTGCAGGTTCTTAGGAATACAAATAAATCTTGAAATGTAAATATTCAATATTTAGTACTAATAAATATGTATTTAAAGCATGATGTTAATATGGTTTATTCATAACCTAAGCAGGTGTGACTTAAATAATCATATATTAAAGTCTTTATTAGGAAGAGAAATATTATCAAAAAGTTACCATTAAGTTTAACTAAACACGCTACCTAATCATACTTCTGAGCTTTCACAATATTCTAAATTTGCTTTAGAAATATCATTTTTAGCATTATCTTTACTATCATTTCAGTATCAATAATTTTTAATTCATTGTAATGCTATCCAATATAACCCGGCAAATCAGATTACTGAACAAACTACCAGTTTTCTACTTAGCAAGCACTTTGGAAACAATATTAAATGATTGGGCTTATGGAAAAGGTTTGAAAAAGAGTTTCCTGCCTTGCAATGAGTAAAGTCTGCCACCAGAGAGAGCTCGGTCACTGTATTTTATTAAAGACAGCACATTTCCTTTCAACTAGACTGAAATCCTGTATCTGAAATGCCTGTTACATGCTAGAGGAAAAGAAGCTATTATTTAATTATAATATTCAGAGTCAACTTCAACAAATGTAACTCTCATATCTGGCATTTAAGAAATTATTTGTTCCTGGCAGAGAAAGTTAGTACAGAAGGTTTCAAGGAAGATTTCCAAAGAGTAAGGCTCAGGTTAACTGTGTGAAGTGAACCCTCTTTCTGACTATTGGGCAGACCTCTTACATACTGGAAGTAAGTGTTTTTAAAAAACAACCCAAAGGATAACTTTCAACATAACCTGGGTACCAAACTGAGCATATTAAAAATAAGTGTCAACTTATAAACATGCTCAAGAAATAGTAATAAATGGACCTTGATTAGTAATAACCTAAAATGGATAGATTCTTAATGTCTTTTGCCTGATTTTCAGTTGGAGGATTTTTTTTATTATTAACAACCAAGGTCACTTTATCTAATAAGAATTTAGACAACCGTAGTAGATATAATTTTAAGTTTATTAATATCACCAGTCCCTTCCCTTCCCTTCCCCCGCAGTGATAAATGAACTAAATAAGAGACACGTACATTCCAGTTTATCCTCAGGTCTTCCTCTTTCAAGGAGAGAGAGGTAACACACAATGTCCTTCAGATGGATTACTTCTGGGGAACACGTGTTTGCCGGAGAAGTACGAGGTGGGGTGATGGCACCTTTATTCATCCTCAGACCTGAAAAAAATATTTATGTTTACCTTCTTAAAAAAATTCACAGTGCTCTCAAACAAAACAGCAACAAAGTAAATAGAGAGATAATGCCTAAACCATATAGACAGCTGTGTATTTCGTAGACATAAAATAACTAAACTTTCTGGTGTCCAGGATAACAGAGACAGACATTCCAGGACTTTCTTAAGCTATGGAAAGTTCTTGGGATTTGAGGACATGGGGGCTGCTCTGCAGACTCACTGGAGGAGGTATGGGTCAGAATTCTATTATGCAGAGCTAGCCAGTGCACAGATTACAAAGCATAAATAACTGCTACCCTATTCCACCTTTCTCTGCTTTAGACAGGGACAACTGTAAATCAGCTGGAAAGACTGAAAAAATGGTCTTTCATAAAATATAATTGAGGAAATGTGAGTCAGTCACAATATGATTTATATATTGACAATCAGGTAAGATTCATACAGAAAAACATGTATTTATGTGAAACCATGCAAAAAAAACATCCTTTTTACCATCAAGGAATTTGCCCATGGGTAAGAGAGAAAAAGAACATTAAAAAAAAAAAGATAAATATGACGGGTTTAATTAGAGAGATAAGAACACACAATTGTTCTTTAGTTTTAATATGATCCGCATTTTATTTCTGAAACCCATTCACTGTGCATATTAAAATAAGTGTCAACTTATAAACATGCTCAAGAAATAGTAATAAATGGACCTTGATTAGTAATAACCTAAAATGGATAGATTCTTAATGTCTTTTGCCTGATTTTCAGTTGGAGGATTTTTTTTATTATTAACAACCAAGGTCACTTTATCTAATAAGAATTTAGACAACCGTAGTAGATATAATTTTAAGTTTATTAATATCACCAGTCCCTTCCCTTCCCTTCCCCCGCAGTGATAAATGAACTAAATAAGAGACACGTACATTCCAGTTTATCCTCAGGTCTTCCTCTTTCAAGGAGAGAGAGGTAACACACAATGTCCTTCAGATGGATTACTTCTGGGGAACACGTGTTTGCCGGAGAAGTACGAGGTGGGGTGATGGCACCTTTATTCATCCTCAGACCTGAAAAAAATATTTATGTTTACCTTCTTAAAAAAATTCACAGTGCTCTCAAACAAAACAGCAACAAAGTAAATAGAGAGATAATGCCTAAACCATATAGACAGCTGTGTATTTCGTAGACATAAAATAACTAAACTTTCTGGTGTCCAGGATAACAGAGACAGACATTCCAGGACTTTCTTAAGTTATGGAAAGTTCTTGGGATTTGAGGACATGGGGGCTGCTCTGCAGACTCACTGGAGGAGGTATGGGTCAGAATTCTATTATGCAGAGCTAGCCAGTGCACAGATTACAAAGCATAAATAACTGCTACCCTATTCCACCTTTCTCTGCTTTAGACAGGGACAACTGTAAATCAGCTGGAAAGACTGAAAAAATGGTCTTTCATAAAATATAATTGAGGAAATGTGAGTCAGTCACAATATGATTTATATATTGACAATCAGGTAAGATTCATACAGAAAAACATGTATTTATGTGAAACCATGCAAAAAAAACATCCTTTTTACCATCAAGGAATTTGCCCATGGGTAAGAGAGAAAAAGAACATTAAAAAAAAAAAGATAAATATGACGGGTTTAATTAGAGAGATAAGAACACACAATTGTTCTTTAGTTTTAATATGATCCGCATTTTATTTCTGAAACCCATTCACTGTGCCTATTCCTACACAAAGGTAGAAACCTTGTATGCTATTCATAAGAGCTGATGACTGCAGATTATCTGGATGATGATAAATAAGTTGAAACCTTTTCAAAATAAACAGTTCCATTTTATAAGAGAAGCCTCTGAAACAAGATCATATGTATCCAACAAGGTAAACCCCAACTGTCCTTTGAGGTCTCTGTGGTCATATGAAAGGTACAAGGGTGAGCAGGCTAATGGACTGAATGGCTATGTGGCTCCTCATCAGCTAGGAGTTCTTGGAATGGAAGGGATCACCTTAACCAAATGCAGTCTAAAAGCCTGTCATTCATCTGACATTCATAGGCACACCTCAACCTGACCATGTCACTTACTCTAGTCTATTTCCTTCCATGTGTAACTCTGATTGAATACCTGTCATTTTTTGCAGCCATCTCAAGATATCCAGAAATATAATTTCATGTATTATGAAGTTAGCAGAGGTGCATAACTAGCAAATTTACCCTCTTTAGTCTGTACTAACAGCTTGTAGACTATTTTTGTTTATGGTCAGAGTAAGAAAAAGAAAAACAGTTTACATCTTAATCTAGCATAAATACAAACATACACACGTATTAGTAGGCTTCATAACTGTACCAATATTTTCTTTCCTATATTGACCTTTTCTCTTCTATTTCATTCTTAAAATTTTGTCAAAGATCCCCTAAATTGACTTCATTATGGGCCCCAACAGGCAGTTTAAAAAACAAAGCTTTACAGATTTCATTTTTACTGAAGTCTTATTTCAAATACACTTGTATGCTTCACATTAATTTCACTTCTGTTTATAGTTATTGGAAAATACACACACACACACACACACATACACACATATCCATGTATTATAAATTGGTTTCCCTCCTTAACACAAGTGTCACTGTATAAATGACACAAACGAATATTGTCACTTTCATAAACCAAAGGCATTTTCTTTAAAAAAAGAAAATACCTGACTAATTCTAACTAAGCATCTAAAGTCTCACCAGCTGCAAGAGTAAGCAGTTTCAGCTTATGATGTAAGACATTCTGGCCCTGATCCTCCATATAACCATAACTCCCGGACTTGAAGAACACAGCACTTAAATGATAGCTGGATAGACTATGACCTAACCCATCCTGCCTGATGAGCTAAACCCTGCTTCCATGCTTCCCCTTTACAGCACTGAAAGGATTTAATCAGCTAGACTTAACCCTTTTATACTAAAACTCAGCCCAAAACAAGAAAGCATAAAAAGCATGTGTCATCATATTCATTGGGAAGAAAACAAAAAGGGTCCATTTTCACCTATGTATTTTCACTTTGGATCACTGGTATTTATAAAAGGAAGGTTAGGGTGTCGGATTATCAGTTTTCATAATACTAAACACAAACATTTGGAGAATAGGAGTATCCCAGAATTTTCTGTTTGTCTTTCTTCTATGTCATATATCTCCTGAACATGAATATAAACATGTTTTAAATTTAACACTGCTTTTGATCAGGAAACATGTTACTCTGCTAAACTTGGTTTTACTTGAGAAAATGAGTTGACTATTTGCCATTTGCTATTCAGGATGTATGGTAAATTAAAAGTTGTATGATATATTGAATGGGTCATAGTTAAACATTTAAAAGAATTTAAAGGTCATTAAAAAAGAAATAATGTGCATCTATAACACACAGTAAAGAATGAATCCATTTTTCCTTAAGCCCAATTTCAGCTAAATTTGAGATGTAAAATGTTTACTTTTGCAATGATTTATAGGGTGCAGCAGAGAAAACAAATAAGATTTCAAAGATCTTTTTAATAATTACTTTGCAACAACAACAACAAAAATACAGAGCTATACTATGGAATCTTGAGGTGTTCCATGAGAAAAGTCCATAGATTTGTTCCTGCCCCAATGCCCTCCCCTAGACCAAGCCTACTTTCTGCCGTGAAAATTTTCCCTGACTTTTTCATTTAATATTTTGAAAATAGGCCCTAGGGCATCAAACTGTCTTCATTGAGTCTATTTTACACCCTACTGTACCCTTCAGAATTGTTTTTTTTCCTTGTCCCTAAATTTGGCTACAGTTTCCTAACTAAGCATCTAAAGTCTCACCAGCTGCAAGAGTAAGCAGTTTCAGCTTATGATGTAAGACATTCTGGCCCTGATCCTCCATATAACCATAACTCCCGGACTTGAAGAACACAGCACTTAAATGATAGCTGGATAGACTATGACCTAACCCATCCTGCCTGATGAGCTAAACCCTGCTTCCATGCTTCCCCTTTACAGCACTGAAAGGATTTAATCAGCTAGACTTAACCCTTTTATACTAAAACTCAGCCCAAAACAAGAAAGCATAAAAAGCATGTGTCATCATATTCATTGGGAAGAAAACAAAAAGGGTCCATTTTCACCTATGTATTTTCACTTTGGATCACTGGTATTTATAAAAGGAAGGTTAGGGTGTCGGATTATCAGTTTTCATAATACTAAACACAAACATTTGGAGAATAGGAGTATCCCAGAATTTTCTGTTTGTCTTTCTTCTATGTCATATATCTCCTGAACATGAATATAAACATGTTTTAAATTTAACACTGCTTTTGATCAGGAAACATGTTACTCTGCTAAACTTGGTTTTACTTGAGAAAATGAGTTGACTATTTGCCATTTGCTATTCAGGATGTATGGTAAATTAAAAGTTGTATGATATATTGAATGGGTCATAGTTAAACATTTAAAAGAATTTAAAGGTCATTAAAAAAGAAATAATGTGCATCTATAACACACAGTAAAGAATGAATCCATTTTTCCTTAAGCCCAATTTCAGCTAAATTTGAGATGTAAAATGTTTACTTTTGCAATGATTTATAGGGTGCAGCAGAGAAAACAAATAAGATTTCAAAGATCTTTTTAATAATTACTTTGCAACAACAACAACAAAAATACAGAGCTATACTATGGAATCTTGAGGTGTTCCATGAGAAAAGTCCATAGATTTGTTCCTGCCCCAATGCCCTCCCCTAGACCAAGCCTACTTTCTGCCGTGAAAATTTTCCCTGACTTTTTCATTTAATATTTTGAAAATAGGCCCTAGGGCATCAAACTGTCTTCATTGAGTCTATTTTTACACCCTACTGTACCCTTCAGAATTGTTTTTTTTTTCCTTGTCCCTAAATTTGGCTACAGGTCTTTCCCAGTACTTACCTATGTCTAGGTAAGTAAAACTCGCTGCCCCGAAGAAAAGTCTTTTTTCCTTTTAGGCAGTTTGTGCTAAGGATTATACAGAAGACACAGGGGACCATGCCATTGGCAAAGGGGACACAGAAAGCCTGGTTTCCTGCCTACAGCACCTCAATGAAATGAGATAGTAAATGAAAACCTATGCTACCTTTAGCCGTAATAACCTCTGACAAAGAGGCTCAAAAAGTCTATTTCCTTTAACAAAGGCCATTTTAACCTACCCAATCATTGGTGAAGCTCTCTTCAGGATCGGAATTGTATGTGAAGCTAAGCATAACACAAAGTGTGTTTAGTTTAGTCTTGTTGCCTCCAGGGATCAGTATTTAGCTCTGAAGACCATGGGATTGACACCCAAATTTGCTGGTTTTCTGACTTGTCCAAGGTTATGCTTCATTAAATATTTCCCCACAAAAGTGAAGTATATACACATACACACAGGCCATTTATGTTCACCGACCCCTCTAGAGCTATACACATATAATATGTTTTACAAGGTACAACAAAGTACAAAGTAAAAGGAAAAACAGGCGTGGTAATCAGGATCTTTTAGTTTTTTATTTTTTATAAATGTTTATTTATTTTTTAAAGATTTTTGCCTCTTTTCATTGATTTTTTATCCATTTCCTTTCATCCATCTTTATGCTCTGGCCTGTGTGGGCCTCCCACTGCAGTGGCCTCTCGGGGTACAGAGCACTGGCTCCAGGCACATGCGCTCCAGAGCACTGGCTCACAATTGGACACATTGGCCCAGCCACTCTGCAGCACATGGGATCTTCCCGGGCCAGGGATCGAACCAGTGCCCCTTGCACTGCAAAGCGAACTCTTTACCGACTGGACCACCAGGGAAGCCCCAGATGTTTCATATTATCTCTGGAAATTAAAAGACATTTAGTTTTATTGAGAATAATTATCTTTTATTTTGATGGCATTTTTCTGTTTTTATGATTATATGTATATATAATCATTCTCTGCAAAATTTTAACTATAAAAATATTTAGCATTAGTCAAAATATTACCTATGACTATCAAATTCTTCAAACACACGATTTTATATTAAATGTCTATATTATATTCCAATACAGACACTTAATTCCAGTCTCAAGGTTCAATTATTAGCAAATCAGGCTTGGGTACATGTTCAATTACTGTCTCTGCTCTAGCTTACTTTATTTCCAAACATTAGCATTCCAGTTAATGAAAACAGTGGTGTTATCTCCACTGTTTCCCTTCCTTTATTAAATGAAATATTCAAAACTAATAACACAAATTAAAATTTTAAAGTTATCAAGTAAGAAAACACTCTGGTAATTTGGTTTTCCCAGTTTTTATACCAGTTCAATTTGCACAAATCTGTCAGGCTTCTCAAGTAAATTGTCACATAGTATAATCACATAACAAGGCTTCCCACGTGGCACAGAGGTGAAGAACCTGCCTGCCGATGCAGAAGACACAGAAGTGAGTTCCATCCCTGGATCGGGAAGATCCTTTGGAAGAGGAAATGACCATTCACTCCAGTATTTTTGCCTGCAAAACCATGTGGACAGAAGAGCCTGGCATGCTACAGCCCCTGGGGTCACAAAGAGTCAGGCATAACTGAGCGTGCAACAACATCTAACTCCAAAGTCTGGGTTCTTTCCAAAAAGCAGTAGAAACAAGACTTGCTCTATCAGTCTTATCCAGCAGAATATTCTGCAACAATAGAACCATTGCACATACACACTGTTTAATGTAGTACTATTAACACATAATGGTTGTTTAGAGCATGAAATGTGGCTGGTGTTTGAATAAAGACTGTAAAGAATGTAGTTGGTTTTTTTTTTTTTGGAAAGATTTATTATTTATTTATTTTGGGCGGGGGTCGGGTTGGGGAGGGAGGGGGTGGGCGGGGCACTTCTATTGGTCTTTCATTTCTCTATTTTCATCCGTCTTTGTTCTTTGGCTCCTGTGGGCCTCCCATCGCGGTGGCGTCTGTCGTTGCAGAGCGTCGGCTCTGGGCGCATGCGCTCCAGAGCTCCGGCTCGGTAATTGGACACATCGGTCCAGCCTCTCCGCGGCACGTGGGATCTTCCCAGGCCAGGGATCAAACCGGCGCCCCTTGCACTGCAAGGCGGTGTCCTTACCCACTGAACCACCAGGGGAAGCCCGAGTTGTTTTTATTGATTGTTAAATTTAGATTTCAAAGCTACGTTGAGCTGCTGGCAACCCTAAATGCAGGTGACACACTGTCTACCTAAGGCACAGACCTGAGAGTGGGTTGAATTACTCTCAGTTCCCTGAAAACACTCTTAAGTATGGGAACTAAACTATCACATAGGAAAAGTCATGCTTCTAAAATTTCTGTATTTGTCCCATTCAAAGGAAACCTCAATAGTAGTCTTTATTTTTAATAGTTAATTAATTTGGCTGTGAGGGATCTTCATTGCTATGTGTGGGCTTTTCTCTAGTAGAGGTGAGTGTGGGCTACTCTCTAGTTACGGTGCTCAGGTTTCTCATTTTGGTGGCTGCTCTTGTTGCAGCACACGGGCTCCGGGGTACACAGGCTTCAGGCTTCAGTAATTGCTGCTCTCAGACTCTAGAGTACTGGCTCCAGAGGGGTCCACGGGCTTAGTTGCTCCTTTCCATATGGGATCTTCCTGGATCAGGAATCGAGCTGTGACCCCTGCATGGGCAGGCAGATCCTTATCCACTGTGCCACTCCAAATGTTCTTTAAATTTTACTGCACTCTTTCAGAATCTATGGTATTTGAAGGGGAAAAATAAACTACATTGAATTAGACCTATATTCTATATTTGCAAACTAAAACAAAGAAATGGTCTGTTTAGTGAATAATGATAATAACTGGTATTGTTAATGCACATTATGTTTTCGAGTCTCCAAAGACCCAGTAACATAGATATACTATTTGCTCCATTTTGCATTTGAAGAAACAAAGACCAGGAGTGCACCCACAATTGAAAAGGCAGCCTGCCATGGGATTATTTCACACTTTAAGTATAATTTTGTGGGGCCAGAGAGCAAAAGATAAATCAGAGAAATCTGTCTCCTGCCTCTCAGTAAATGACCTTTTGTTTTAAGGCTCTGGTTTTCAGGACTCTTGAGAGTATCTACATTGATTATTTCATAAATTTCTGGAAAGCAATTAGAAATTCTAGCCATGGCTGAGAGCTCTAAGTGTTTGTCTTCCATTTAGATCAGTCCTTGCGCCATCCACTTAATAGATGTGTATGAAAAGCCTGTGCATGTACTTGCTTGCATGTATAAATGGGCACACATAAAAATACATATTTACAGGGGCTTCCCTGGTGGTCCAGTGGGCAAAGAGTCCGCCTTGCACTTCAGGGGGCGCTGGTTTGATCCTTGGCCTGGGACGATCCCACAGGCCGCGGAGTGGCTGGACCAGTGTGTCCAATTATGAGCCATTGCCCCAGAGCGCATATGCCCAGAGCCGATGCTCTGCTACAGGAGAGGCCACTGCAATGGGAGGCCCACACAGGCCAAAGAACAAAGATGGATGAAAATAAATAAATGAAAGACCAATAGAAGTGGACAAAAAAAAAAAAAGAAACACATTTACCAGAGTTAGCCTGCAGTTTCTTATAAGGGAGTGGATTATGAATGTTTTTCCTTTTTGTTTAATTGTGTTTTTTAATAGGTATACAAGTAGCATATTCTTTATAAGCATGTTCCTTTTGTTACTTAGTTGCTAAGTCATATCCAATTCTTTTGCAACCCCATGGACTGTAGCCTGCCAGGCTCCTCTGCCCATGGGACTTCCCAGGTAAGAAGAATGGAGTGGATTGCCATTTCCTTCTCCAGGGGATTATCCCAACCCAGGGATCAAATCTGCGTTTCTTGCATTGGTACATGGATTCTTTACCACTAAGCCACCAGGGAAGTCCCAAACCTAAACAAATATTCAAGATCTTTAGTATTATTCATGTAACTAGACACTGGAGATCAGGTACTGAACAAAGTAGATGAAAAATCCCATTTTCACAGGGCATCTTTTCTTGTGGAAAAGAGCAAATACCTAATATTGTTGCATATGTTCTAGCTTGCTACTAAACTTTTTTAAAACATATTACAATATAGATGATTGATTTGGGACTCTGAAAAGTACTAAATATTATATTACCCTTATAGGGTTTTAGGATAAAAGACTTATTGGAATAAAATAATTTGTAGCCATTACTTCTATTACTAATAATAATTAGAAGACTGAAAAAAAATTTAAATAATTAGAAGTCTGAATTTGGTAGCATAGAGGCATAAAAAATGTGATGGCTGACATATATAAATGCTAACTGGCCACTTTAGTTTTTATTTCCATAGCATTTGTATGTAGACAGAAAATAATAATTATCATCAATAAAGCATGTCTACATTAACAGATGCACAAATATATTTGAAATGGCCTACTGTGTGTCAGGAATCTTTCCATCTCATAGTTTCATCAGCCATGTACTCTGTCTAGCTTGTGTTTGGAGGGCCTGACCTGCCTGTTTGCAGGGCGGAAACTGAAGTCATGTATTAGACACAAAAGACCTATAAAGCTACTTCACAATAAACATCCACACACATAGCACTGAACATCCTTAAGACAGTCCTGATAAGAATAATACTTTCTTCTCAGCACAATTAATGAAGTGTGTCTTCTGGCAAGAACATTCAGAAAGGTCATTTGGCAAAGGAACATTTTCCCAAAGTTTAAGTACCTCATTTTCATTGTATAATTTTCTGTTCTTAATTTGATTAACCTCCTTATGAACGAAAAGGAACAGCTTCTCCTTTTCTGACTCTAAGGAGCCCTTGTGGTATGACTCGATGGTTGTACGGACAACGTGAAAAATGCAAGACACCATCACTGATCCTGGAGCGACACAGTACAAATCCACTAACCATGGCCACATCAAACGGGCAATGACAGAGGACCCAACACAGAAAGCACCTGAACTTTCATCAGAAATGATTTTTATTCTTCTCAATCTTTTTTATACCATCAGTCTCACTTGCCTTCTCAATAGCTTCCACACCACTGAAAGCGTGATTATTTTCTGCCTTACATCCTTCACACTGCTCTCCAGAGACTTCTGGGTAAAATTCAGAACACAGCACAGTGGACGACACTCTCCACCATGAGATCCTGGCTACGCCACTCATCTGTGCTCTGGTCATGTCATCTGCCCCAGTCCAAATGAGTCAAGGCCCAGCCCCAGGTCTCTCAGGGTGCCCCCAAAGCCTACTTTCCTGACCACTCCAAAGACCTTCAGAACTCTAATCGTGCCAGTACCCCTTCCCCAACCCTACTTCCAGGCTGAGCCCTATACTTCCAAAGTCCTGAGGACTATCTGCTCTGGGACCATCAAAAATGACCTCCTTCTGACCCTCACCCCAGTTTCAGCGAGTCAAGAGAAACGGAGGATTTTCAGCCATCCACAGCCTCCACCCACACTTTCTATCTGAGTCATTATTGCCAAAAGCACTCACTGCCATCCAACACGCTGTATTTTTTCCTTTTTTTATTAGTCTTCTTTCCCTACTAGAACGTAAATGACTATGGAAGGGTTAGTTCTATTTTGATCACTGATGTACCCCCAGTAATTTTAACATGATCTGGCATGATATAAATGATCAGCAAATATTTTTGAATGAATAAATATTGACTGCCTTAAAGTTTGTGCTCTTACTTCGATGGGACATGATTTTAGTATTTAAAGAGAAATGTATACATTGCCTTCTATTCCTGGAACTCCCAATCCACACCCACCTGTACCAGTCCCCATGCCTACTTAACTTGGGTTTTTTCAATGTATGGTTGCAATCTCAGTCAGATGCTCCTGATAAATACAATGCACCACTTATTTTACTGTTAGAAAACTGATCACCTCACTGCCTGATTCTCTTCTTGGCTCTAAATGAGCCTCAGGGGCTTCCCTGGTGGTCCAGTGGGTAGAGAGTCTGTCTTGCAGTGCAAGCGGCACTGGTTTGATCCCTGGCCCAGGAAGATCCCACGTGCCATGAAGTGGCTGGACCAGTGTGTCCAATTACGAGCCAGTGCTCTGGAGCCCATGCGCCCAGGGCCAGTGCTATGCAACAAGGGAGGTTACTGCAATGGGAGGTCCACACACGCCAAAGAATAAAAGATGGATGAAAATAAATATAAACATAAAAGACTGCTCTCCAGAGACTTCTGGGTAAAATTCAGAACACAGCACAGTGGACGACACTCCACCATGAGATCCTGGCTCGCCACTCATCTGTGCTCTGGTCATGTCATCTGCCCCAGTCCAAATGAGTCAAGGCCCAGCCCCAGGTCTCTCAGGGTGCCCCCAAAGCCTACTTTCCTGACCACTCCAAAGACCTTCAGAACTCTAATCGTGCCAGTACCCCTTCCCCAACCCTACTTCCAGGCTGAGCCCTATACTTCCAAAGTCCTGAGGACTATCTGCTCTGGGACCATCAAAAATGACCTCCTTCTGACCCTCACCCCAGTTTCAGCGAGTCAAGAGAAACGGAGGATTTTCAGCCATCCACAGCCTCCACCCACACTTTCTATCTGAGTCATTATTGCCAAAAGCACTCACTGCCATCCAACACGCTGTATTTTTTCCTTTTTTTATTAGTCTTCTTTCCCTACTAGAACGTAAATGACTATGGAAGGGTTAGTTCTATTTTGATCACTGATGTACCCCCAGTAATTTTAACATGATCTGGCATGATATAAATGATCAGCAAATATTTTTGAATGAATAAATATTGACTGCCTTAAAGTTTGTGCTCTTACTTCGATGGGACATGATTTTAGTATTTAAAGAGAAATGTATACATTGCCTTCTATTCCTGGAACTCCCAATCCACACCCACCTGTACCAGTCCCCATGCCTACTTAACTTGGGTTTTTTCAATGTATGGTTGCAATCTCAGTCAGATGCTCCTGATAAATACAATGCACCACTTATTTTACTGTTAGAAAACTGATCACCTCACTGCCTGATTCTCTTCTTGGCTCTAAATGAGCCTCAGGGGCTTCCCTGGTGGTCCAGTGGGTAGAGAGTCTGTCTTGCAGTGCAAGCGGCACTGGTTTGATCCCTGGCCCAGGAAGATCCCACGTGCCATGAAGTGGCTGGACCAGTGTGTCCAATTACGAGCCAGTGCTCTGGAGCCCATGCGCCCAGGGCCAGTGCTATGCAACAAGGGAGGTTACTGCAATGGGAGGTCCACACACGCCAAAGAATAAAAGATGGATGAAAATAAATATAAACATAAAAGAGGTATGATGGGGGGGTTCTCAACACTGAAAATAATAATAATAAAGGAGCCTCAGCTCTCTTGCGGAATTCCTGACACATAATATGGTTTTAAAAATGAATGATTATATCCATGAATTAATGAATAGTAAAATGAATAATTCAATGGCACAACTGGTCAATGCACCACATGATCTGATTTAAAGGATGCTAAGAAAATGTTCTTTTTGTACCCTATAAAAACAACTAAAAAGAAATAGCAACCAAAATCTTATATTCACCTACAGCTAATGAAGAATGTTTACTATTATAAAGTCAATATTTTGGACACTGGGGAGTCCAACAGGAAAATATAGACTGAGTGTTTGAAGCATTTAATAAACCATACAACATCCTCTTCTAACTGTCATATTCTTAGAGAAAAGAACTGTGACAAATAACTGGTATTAATTGCTATCTTATACAAAAGCAAAGAAAATTTAGCTGAAGGGGGTTAATTCTAGGAATCTCTGTGCAACAACTGTCACGGAGCGGGGAAGGTGGGCGCTGAAGAGGGGCAGCAGGGATGTGCTAGTCATATTGCCAGTGGTAGATGGTAAGACTTTTACAAGGGTGCCTGGGGTGCTTCCAGGCTACATTCTCTAGGCACCTGATTTCTCCAATCACTGCATCCCTAGCATACAACACAGCATATGCTCTTGAATTAGAATGGAGCATTTGCTGAGACCTAAAGGAGCTGGGTTTTGTAGTGAAATAAGAACAGAGGAAGCATCGTGCAGAAAAGCCTAGATTCCTGAGTAAGCAGAGCAGGTCTTAAATCACAGGACACAATTGGATATGAAAAGGAACTGGGTGAACCAGGCAAAGAGACAGAGAAGGAGAATGGGAGCCAGATTCTGTAAGCTACTTGTGCACGCATGTGTGCCTATGTGCTCAGTAGTTCCAGTCATGTTTGACTCTTGGCGACCCCATGCACTGTAGCCTACCAGACTCCTCTGTCCATGGGATTCTCCAGGCAAGAACACTGGAGTGGATTGCCATGCCCTCCTCCAGAGGATCTTCTCGACCTGGGGACTGAACCCAGGTCTCTTATGTCTCCTGCACTACAGGTGGTTCTTCACCACTAGCACCAGCTGGGAAGCTTCCTGCAAGCTGCATGTCACGGGCTTAATGCTATGGAATTCAGACTTAATCATCACCTCAACTGCACTTCTCAGGCCTAGAGGCTCAGCAAGGACACTTGAGGAGGGAGCATCGCCAGAGTGGAGGGAGAAGGATGGCAGGAGGGACAGGGTAGCAGAGAGATTAGGACTTCCCTGCACTCAGACCTCTCTTGCTCTACCCTTAAAGCAAAGGAACTCTGCTTTAATCAGCTTTAAATATCAAGGATTTATGTTTACTTGGAAAATAAATGTTTCAAAAACATTCCACAGGGTGACAGTGAAAGGCTGAACTGGGGAGCCCAAAAATGGTACAATCAGGTTTCCATGCTAGAAAAACCATTTTGCACATGGAAGGGGAGGGCCTGGCTGGGAGCCATGCTAACTGACTGTCTATGACACAAACAAGGACACTGGTAGAACACTTGAGAAGTTACAACAAGTAACAAAGAGTACTTTTCAATTAACTAAACATGAAGAGTAAAGCAATGAAGAGTAGGGAGAATCAAAGATTTTAGGGTAGGGAAATTGACAAATATTAGGATTCCATTCACAGAGAAAGAAGATAGGAGTGGAAGCAGATTTGGGTAGAATATAATTATTTGACTTTCAGATACACTTAGTTTGATTCCTTATGGAACACTCAGACAAAAGGCTCCATCTGGAATATAACAATATGTATCCTCTGTGAGGGGAATAAACAGTTTCAGATTGTGTGAGAAATAATTGAGGCATTTTATGTTAGACAGCACCTGTTTTGTGCGTGTGTGTGTGTGTAATGTGAAAAAAATGTCATCTGTTGAGAGTGAGGGGAAAGATATAAATAAACTAAAGGAGATTTGAAAAGTTTAATTGATCTAGGAGACGAGATCAAGAATACTTTTCAGAATAGATTTTTTTTTTGAAACCTGAAGAGATGTTAAAGCCACATTAATACTGGGTTTTAGCCTATTGTTGTTTAGTTGCTAAGTCATATCTATCTTTTTTGCAGCCCCCATGGACTACCGCCCACCAGGCTCCCTTGTTCATGGGATTTCCCAGGCAAGAATCCTGGAGTGGGTTGCCATGTCCTTCTCCAGGGATCTTCCCGATCTAGGGACTGAACCAGCATCTCTTGCACTGGCAGGCAGATTCTTTGCTACTGAGTTGCCAGGGAAGCCTGTGGGTGTGAGCTACCACATGTAAAACAGATAGCTAGTGGGAAGATGTGGGGCAGTGCAGCACTCTGTAATGACCTAGAAGTGAGAGATGCAGGCCGGGAGGAAGGCTCAAGAGAGAGGGGATGCACATATACTTATGGCTGATTCACATTGCTGTACAGCAGAAACTAATGCGACATTATAAAACAACTATACTCCAATTAAAAAATAAACTAAGGGCTTCCCCTGGTGGTCCAGTGGGTGGGGACACCGCCTTGCAGTGCAGGGGGCGCCGGTTCGAACCCTGGCCTGGCAAGATCCCACGTGCCGCGGAGCGGCTGGACCCATGTGGCCAATTACTGAGCCGGAGCTCTGGCGCGCATGCGCCCAGAGCCGGTGCTGTGCGACAACGGAGGCCACCGCGATGGGAGGCCCACGGGAGCCAGAAGAACAAAGACGGATGAAAATAGAGAAATGAATACAATAGTATCTAAAAAGCACACTAGAAAATTTGCTAAGAGGGCATCCCCTGGTGGTCCAGTGGGTAAGGACACCGCCTTGCAGTGCAAGGGGCGCCGGTTTGATCTCCGGCATGGGAAGAGCCCACGTTCCGTGGAGCGGCTGGACCGATGTGTCCAACTACCGAGCCGGAGCTCTGGAGTGAATGCACCGGAAGCCGGTGCTCTGCACCCAGAGAGGCCACTGCGATGGGAGGCTCACACAGGCCAAAGAACAAAGATGGATAAAAATGAATAAGTTTAAGATTAATAGAAATGACCCCCCTCCCCCCAAAAAATACATAGGATGAGAAAGAGTTCTACAAAGGACACTACACACCTTTGTTTTAAAATTGACTGCCATGCTTTGAAGACATGTCACAGTTTAATTCATAAGTGCAGCATGAGAGTTACACAGCCTGCCTTGCAGTTCCTTTCAGGTAGGTCTTTACAGGATGTGGGATTGCCACAAATGAAATACAAGCTGTTAGTTTTTATTTTTCCACCATTTTGAAACCCTCATGAATTTGGCATCTTCTATGTAGTACTAACTATATGCTGTCTAAAGAAAAGAGGGTTTGAGATTTCAGTTTCTCACAAAACGACAAAAATATTAGACCTGTCTGTTCCTTCCAAGTCTGGCCCAGTGGGTGTGAGCTACCACATGTAAAACAGATAGCTAGTGGGAAGATGTGGGGCAGTGCAGCACTCTGTAATGACCTAGAAGTGAGAGATGCAGGCCGGGAGGAAGGCTCAAGAGAGAGGGGATGCACATATACTTATGGCTGATTCACATTGCTGTACAGCAGAAACTAATGCGACATTATAAAACAACTATACTCCAATTAAAAAATAAACTAAGGGCTTCCCCTGGTGGTCCAGTGGGTGGGGACACCGCCTTGCAGTGCAGGGGGCGCCGGTTCGAACCCTGGCCTGGCAAGATCCCACGTGCCGCGGAGCGGCTGGACCCATGTGGCCAATTACTGAGCCGGTGCTGTGCGACAACGGAGGCCACCGCGATGGGAGGCCCACGGGAGCCAGAAGAACAAAGACGGATGAAAATAGAGAAATGAATACAATAGTATCTAAAAAGCACACTAGAAAATTTGCTAAGAGGGCATCCCCTGGTGGTCCAGTGGGTAAGGACACCGCCTTGCAGTGCAAGGGGCGCCGGTTTGATCTCCGGCATGGGAAGAGCCCACGTTCCGTGGAGCGGCTGGACCGATGTGTCCAACTACCGAGCCGGAGCTCTGGAGTGAATGCACCGGAAGCCGGTGCTCTGCACCCAGAGAGGCCACTGCGATGGGAGGCTCACACAGGCCAAAGAACAAAGATGGATAAAAATGAATAAGTTTAAGATTAATAGAAATGACCCCCCTCCCCCCAAAAAATACATAGGATGAGAAAGAGTTCTACAAAGGACACTACACACCTTTGTTTTAAAATTGACTGCCATGCTTTGAAGACATGTCACAGTTTAATTCATAAGTGCAGCATGAGAGTTACACAGCCTGCCTTGCAGTTCCTTTCAGGTAGGTCTTTACAGGATGTGGGATTGCCACAAATGAAATACAAGCTGTTAGTTTTTATTTTTCCACCATTTTGAAACCCTCATGAATTTGGCATCTTCTATGTAGTACTAACTATATGCTGTCTAAAGAAAAGAGGGTTTGAGATTTCAGTTTCTCACAAAACGACAAAAATATTAGACCTGTCTGTTCCTTCCAAGTCTGGCCCAATTAGTCTGTGCCTGTTGACTCAGAAAGATAGCAGATCAAAAATTGTCCCCCCTCGTTTCCCAAAACCCAAGGACAGGATTGCAAGCTTCATGTATATTTAAATAAGGGACCACTTTGCTGTGTCTGAATGTGCAAACCATTTATAGAAGGAAACAGAGAACACAGAAGTTTTCATTTCTAGGTTGAAATAAGAATGTGTCTCATTTAAAAATATTCAGCACAGATCACTGATCAGTTCTGAAGCCCCTTATTAAGACAAACTAAATGAACCTCATTCATAGAAACAGCAAGCATGGGGAGCTATCTCATTTGTGATATAAGGGGAATTACTTGAGGAAATAAAATATTTGATAGGTAAAGGTTATAAGCATATTACGGTTCAATATTTTGAAGGGATGACAACATAGCATATGGAAAGTGTACATTTGTTTTAAAAAGTTGGGACCAACGTATCATTGCTTGAGGAAAAATATATGTCTTTCACAGAAAGGCAAGGAGTACAACATAAAACTTAACAATGTGGACTTTCATCAGATTGTCCAAGTTCTGTTTATGGCTCAATCACCCACTTTGGTTTTTAATTTTGGCCTCTTTTACTGTTTTTTAATTTATTTTCATCCATCTTTATTCTTTGGCCTGTGTGAGCCTCCCATTTCAGTGGTCTCTCTCACTGCAGAGCTCTGGCTCTGGGCGCATGCGCTCCAGAGCACTGGATCATAATTGGACACACTGGCCCAGCAGCTCCACAGCACATGGATCTTCCTGGGCCAGGGATTGAACCCGTAGCCCTTGCACTGCGAGGCGGACTCTCTACCCTCTGGACTCTACCAGGGAGGCCCCATCACTCACTTTTAATTACATGTTTTAAACTTTTTATTTATTGACGTGCTAGCTAGTAAAATTCTTTTCACTTTACCTATACCTTGATATTCTACATTGTGATACTAGGGAGGAAGTCTCTAGACCAGTGACTCCCATGATGGAAAAGTCCCTCTGGGGGTTTTGTAAGGTCAAAATGGTATCAGTGGTGATTCTGAGCAATCATTTGCTTTTTTCACTCTCATTTGCTCATGAGTGTACAGTGGAGTTCTCAAGAGGCTACATATACCATACGATATGGCAACACAGAAAGAGATATAGGAAATCAGCTGTCTTCTATGGAGCCGGAGTTTAGTCATTTGCAACAATGTAATCTAATGCTCATTATTTAGTTTTGAAAAGAGTCATTGTTCATAAATATGTTACTTTGGTCAATATCTAAGGGGTCAATCATATTATTTCTAGAACATGTCACCTTTAACATGGTAAATAGAAACCAATATCACATATATAAATATAAAACCATTGTGTGTGTGTGGGGGGGGGGTAGTCTTCAAGGATTTTCAGGAGCCTAAAAGTCCTGAGAGCAGAGTTTGTGAAATGACTGCTGAAAATAGCATTTCTGCATTGACTGATGGAAACTGGCTAGGTTCACAGGGGGCATTAGAGAGACGTGAGAAGGGAGGAGAGAGATGGGCTTGTCTCCTGCCAGTCTACCTACACTCCTATGAGATCTCTCCAGCATTTCACTCTCACAGCACCTGTTACCAGCAGCCACTGGCTCTAGTCTCCACCTATAGTCCCACCAAGACGGCACAGTGAGTGCCCGCTATTCAGTCCTGCACAGACTATGGTGATGCTGAAAGAGGTCTGACTTCCAGGGCTGTGGGCTCCTTCCTGGGCGCATGCGCTCCAGAGCACTGGATCATAATTGGACACACTGGCCCAGCAGCTCCACAGCACATGGATCTTCCTGGGCCAGGGATTGAACCCATAGCCCTTGCACTGCGAGGCGGACTCTCTACCCTCTGGACTCTACCAGGGAGGCCCCATCACTCACTTTTAATTACATGTTTTAAACTTTTTATTTATTGACGTGCTAGCTAGTAAAATTCTTTTCACTTTACCTATACCTTGATATTCTACATTGTGATACTAGGGAGGGAAGTCTCTAGACCAGTGACTCCCATGATGGAAAAGTCCCTCTGGGGGTTTTGTAAGGTCAAAATGGTATCAGTGGTGATTCTGAGCAATCATTTGCTTTTTTCACTCTCATTTGCTCATGAGTGTACAGTGGAGTTCTCAAGAGGCTACATATACCATACGATATGGCAACACAGAAAGAGATATAGGAAATCAGCTGTCTTCTATGGAGCCGGAGTTTAGTCATTTGCAACAATGTAATCTAATGCTCATTATTTAGTTTTGAAAAGAGTCATTGTTCATAAATATGTTACTTTGGTCAATATCTAAGGGGTCAATCATATTATTTCTAGAACATGTCACCTTTAACATGGTAAATAGAAACCAATATCACATATATAAATATAAAACCATTGTGTGTGTGTGGGGGGGGTAGTCTTCAAGGATTTTCAGGAGCCTAAAAGTCCTGAGAGCAGAGTTTGTGAAATGACTGCTGAAAATAGCATTTCTGCATTGACTGATGGAAACTGGCTAGGTTCACAGGGGGCATTAGAGAGACGTGAGAAGGGAGGAGAGAGATGGGCTTGTCTCCTGCCAGTCTACCTACACTCCTATGAGATCTCTCCAGCATTTCACTCTCACAGCACCTGTTACCAGCAGCCACTGGCTCTAGTCTCCACCTATAGTCCCACCAAGACGGCACAGTGAGTGCCCGCTATTCAGTCCTGCACAGACTATGGTGATGCTGAAAGAGGTCTGACTTCCAGGGCTGTGGGCTCCTTCCTGAGCTCCTGAGCTACCAGAGCCTGTCAGAAAGGATCTCCTCCATAAGGGTCTGATGGTAAGATCTGCCAGGCAACACCCCTCACCCTCAAACACAGCCTTTTTTTTTTTTTGGAGGAGCTCCAAGAGTTTCTCCTTCCTAGCTTCTCGGTTTTAATGACTCCAACCTGGGGGAGGCATACGCTTCCTGTGGTTGTACCTCAGCAACCTCAGTGTTCATCTTGACTTACCAACTCTTCAACACTGTTTAACCAGTTTTCAATTTCACATTCCCTAAAGTAATGGAGTAGGACTACTATTTTCCTGTGTGGTTAGTGATATAATTAGTGACAGGTAGTAATACATTAGACACCTCTAAAAACCCATAGCAAATCAGAGAACTACCCATCTCTATGGTGACAAAATCAAATCAAGTATCTAAGAGAAACACTAAAACTCTGTTCTGAGCTTACAAATCTCAAATGTGAAAGAATATTGGTAATTTGAAGAAGTGATAAGAAGTGATAATAAATATTATGTTTTCTAGACATAACTCATAACGGCCTTGATAATGTATGTATGTATGTATATATGTGTATGTGTATATATATATATATATACATATATATATATATATATATTTCAGTCATTTAAAAGAGCAACTTCTTTAATTTGATGAAAGTGTCTCTTAAAATTATTACCTAAACACAGGCTTCTAAAACACTGAAATGACAAGTAATAAATAATAATAGCATCTATTTTCTCTAATGTTTCACTGTGCAATCTTAGGATGAAAAGATAAATCCTGCAACAGAGGTTATTTTTAAACAAATCATCTCATCTTACAGAGAATTTATACTGACTACTCCCTTTGAAGCTTTTGCACAACATACATTTTTAAAGTAAATACTTGGACTTACCACCTGAGAGGAGAGCAGGCTTACTTTTTACCATTGGACTAGAATGAGGGAACTTGTTGCTAAATGACATGAAAAGGTGTGTTGTGAAATCATCAGGAAGCTCGGCTTCCAGAAATGTCTTCATAAATAGCTTGAAACCTTCAAAATCTATTGTCTGCAAAAAAATTTAAACACATATTTTAAGACTCAGCCAATGTTAAGACTGTATGCTTCATTCAAAATCCTTTAAACATATATTTTAAGACTCAGCCAATATGAAGATTGAATGCTATGTTCAGAATCATTAGCAGGAGAAATAACATCAAACATTCTTACATACAAGATCACAAAAGGAAGGTAACTATTTCAGAAATAAATCAGGCAGTTCTATACTGACACAGGTGACTAGACTTGTACGTCTTGCCTGAGCAATGGAGCAAGAAAAGCAGGGCCTTTTTACTCAGGCATCACTATTTCCATAGCATCTCTGAGGCCTTAAACATTTTACTCTTTCAAACCCAATTTCCTCCTCTGTAAATTGGGTATAACATTCTCAGTGTTGTAGAGCTGTTATGCTGATTACATCAGACAATTTTAAGAAGGTGCTGATGCAGAATCAAGAACACAGCATGACCACAGAGAGTTATTCCTCTCATCTCATTTCTTTGTTTCTAATCATGAATATTGTTGTCAAACACTGGAGAAAGTGGTTAATGTGAAAATTTCACTCTAACACCAAGACCAAAGGATATAAAATTCTAAAGTCAAATTCTAAATCTTCCTAGGCAGATTCTCAAAGAAACTTACTTCAAGATCTGCCCACTCTTACTCAGTGCAGGGCTAAGGATAGTGCTGACATTTATATGCAAAGAACTATTGTTGCATTGAGCATCTCTCCATGTCCACTTGGGAAAATGGTGATGGGAGTTACCTTCTGTCCTCAAGGGCATGAGACAATTTCACAGGAACTACTGGGAGAGCTTTTTTTCTCCAAGTGGATGAGAAAAACGGGCCAGGATCTGACTCCTGCCTGGGAAACTGAGGATGAGGGAGCAGGTACTTGAGAGCAAAGACAATGGTTTTGTACTTGGCCAACTCTCCTTGCCACGGCAGGGACAATAGTTCATAAGTATTGCCTGGAAAATAGATGTAGACCTCATGGAAGAGAAGGTCCCTGGAGTTTTGTTGGATACTAGGTAGTAGGCCATTTGAAGGGACTAGGAGATCTACAGAGAAGAAACTGAAATAAAGCCACAACAGCTGAACAGATCAAGGGATTACAAAGGCTACAGGCCTCAAAGGAAGCCCCTAAAGGGCATTTTTCCTTACCACTTAGTTTAATGTAACAGAGATGAAACTAAAAACAAGGCAAAAATAAAACTTGGCATATTAATGCTCCCATTTTTTTTTCTCAAACTCCTAGCAGATGAGTAGATACTTACTTCCATAAACTGCTATTCTGGATACACAAAACCTATTTTTTCCTGTGTAAAAATACTGGGATATGGTGGTAGAGAATAACTAATTTTACTATTGTACTTTTTGAATAAACCTAAAATGGAATAAGATGTATAGGAATATCAATGTGAGAAAGTAAAGTTTTGCAGATTAGATTGTATACCCTTTACAGATATATACTGTGTATGCTTTCGTACCCAATATTATCTCAAGCCAATACAAAACCAAAAATTTACTTTGTTTATGAACAGTCCAAAGATTCAATCTACAACTTGATCTGACATTTCTAATTAAGTCTTGCTTTGCTTATTCTTTCTCTGAAGGGTACTTCAAACATTTATATATATTGGTGGTGGCAGTCAAAAGATTTTCTCTCTTTCCATATTCAATGAATCATCACCACCACAGAACATTACAAATTCTACTAATAGACTGACTCACAAAGCTAAAAACTATGAATAACATGAATATATAAGTAATAGCAGCAATTAGCTGACATACTTTCAGAAAGCATTTGCCACAATGAATGAAGCCAAGGTTTCAAACTATGGAGATGATGTCAACAATCAGTCTCGTGTATCCGGTAAGTTGAGCAGGACACCTATTCTTACTAGTAGGGTTACTCAGAAATGGCTTATTGAAAGAAAAGTAATCCTCATTCAATTGGATGAATGAAACACTTGTCAAAAATCCATGACATGTATAAGGGTCGCTGGGGAGCCAGGAGTTAATTTTATTTGCAGGGTTATAGGAAATCTATGTGGTAAACATTCACAAGCACTGTGACTAAAATCAAAACGTATAGCTGCTCTTCTCCCTTGTAGTCAGCACTGTAGGCCATTTGAAGGGACTAGGAGATCTACAGAGAAGAAACTGAAATAAAGCCACAACAGCTGAACAGATCAAGGGATTACAAAGGCTACAGGCCTCAAAGGAAGCCCCTAAAGGGCATTTTTCCTTACCACTTAGTTTAATGTAACAGAGATGAAACTAAAAACAAGGCAAAAATAAAACTTGGCATATTAATGCTCCCATTTTTTTTTCTCAAACTCCTAGCAGATGAGTAGATACTTACTTCCATAAACTGCTATTCTGGATACACAAAACCTATTTTTTCCTGTGTAAAAATACTGGGATATGGTGGTAGAGAATAACTAATTTTACTATTGTACTTTTTGAATAAACCTAAAATGGAATAAGATGTATAGGAATATCAATGTGAGAAAGTAAAGTTTTGCAGATTAGATTGTATACCCTTTACAGATATATACTGTGTATGCTTTCGTACCCAATATTATCTCAAGCCAATACAAAACCAAAAATTTACTTTGTTTATGAACAGTCCAAAGATTCAGTCTACAACTTGATCTGACATTTCTAATTAAGTCTTGCTTTGCTTATTCTTTCTCTGAAGGGTACTTCAAACATTTATATATATTGGTGGTGGCAGTCAAAAGATTTTCTCTCTTTCCATATTCAATGAATCATCACCACCACAGAACATTACAAATTCTACTAATAGACTGACTCACAAAGCTAAAAACTATGAATAACATGAATATATAAGTAATAGCAGCAATTAGCTGACATACTTTCAGAAAGCATTTGCCACAATGAATGAAGCCAAGGTTTCAAACTATGGAGATGATGTCAACAATCAGTCTCGTGTATCCGGTAAGTTGAGCAGGACACCTATTCTTACTAGTAGGGTTACTCAGAAATGGCTTATTGAAAGAAAAGTAATCCTCATTCAATTGGATGAATGAAACACTTGTCAAAAATCCATGACATGTATAAGGGTCGCTGGGGAGCCAGGAGTTAATTTTATTTGCAGGGTTATAGGAAATCTATGTGGTAAACATTCACAAGCACTGTGACTAAAATCAAAATTACGTATAGCTGCTCTTCTCCCTTTTGTAGTCAGCACTGTACTTGGAAACATAAGAGATGATAGAAGCATGGTCTGGAAGTCAGACTCCTTGAATCAATCAATTCTCGATCCAACACTTTCCAGCTGTGGAACAGCAGGCAATGTATTATTCTCTGTGACTCAACTTCTTCATCTATAATAATAACTACTTAGTTTGTCAGAAAGAATTCCCAACAATGTTTGAAGAATGAATCTTAAACCATATTAAATTCAACGTTTCTATTTACATTTAGTGGATCATTACATGATTCACTGTTTTTTGGTGGGATTTTTTTTTTACTTCCTTTTGCCTTGTTTTTGTTCTTGAGAAACTTGATAATAAAATGTGAACAAACGACCACAGTCGCTGAAATTTTTATTGTCTGGGTCTTCCTTTACGGTAAGATTATATTTTAAAACAGAATTCTTTCAAGTCAAGGGTTTAACGGGTTAACACAGGGAAACAACAATAACAGTCAACCAACCAACAAAAACAAAAACAGGGACTTTAGAATAAAGCAATTTTCTTTCATAGTCCAGTACCTTCACTGACCACCTGAGTTATTTATGGGTCAGACATGATCTTTTATGGAAAAAATCTGCCATATCCCAAGCATGTGTGTGCTCTTTATAGACCTGTACACAACCCACATAGAACCTCCTTGAAATTGGTGCTTGTGATTTGATGTGAGAACTAGAAAAATAGTCAATCAAAATGGAAAAAAGGGAACTGAATGTATAATATCTTTCTTAATCAGGAATAAATGTCTCCTTGATCTTTTTTTTTATCAGATCTCAGGAAAACCTTCAGAAATTTCTCCAGTATTATAATTCTTACCCACTCAGCAAGGAAAGAAAAACATCTTCGTTTTATTATCTGACACCTCTACACCTTAATTTCCTTAATATGAAATGAACCATGCAACAATGCTGCATAAATGCAATAATAAATTGAAATAAAGCACTTAGTACACCCTTCAGCACAACAGCTGCAAAAGAAAAATAAAATAGTACAAAAAAATAAGAAAAGGAAAGGAATAAATAAATAAAAGCATTGGTTTGAGGTTAGATTTTTTTATAATCATAATTTTCCCTCTTGTTTATTGATTCAGAAAATTAGAAAATTAACTGGATTTTTACAAACTTAACCTACAGTTTTTGTGTCTTAGATATTTTACTGTAATTTGTTCTGGTTCTGGCAACACTGGCAAATGACTGCCTAGCAAGCCTTTCAAAACAGATTATCTTACTAAAAAAATGAAAGCCTATCATAGATACAAGAATAGAATAAGACCTTGCTTATTTCCTTTTCTATAAGATGATGTCATCCCATTTATGACTGAAGTTTTACTGATGATTGTTAACGTTTTCCTCCAGCTTCTTTACAATGTTGGGAGGAGCAAATGTCCTTTATCCTACATCTCCTGTTGTTACAGACAGGTTCCAATGTTGCAAAACCCAAGCTTCTTCAAGGCCAAAAGGCAGCTGCTTCAGTGTTTCCGGTTCATTGAGGATTTAATCTTCAACGCCTTCCCTGCTTAGCCCACTTCCTTCTTACTGGTAAAAGGTTTTCAAATCATTTCTAAAACTCTAGGTTGTCCAAATACTAACATTTCTATAAATTGATACTATTTTCACTCTGTATATTTTCCTTATCTGGTGATATAGCAGAATATTTCCAAATTTAGGTCTCTTATTTTCTACCACTGTCATGAAGCAACATTAGCATTGGTTTCTGAAGACTGTGACCTTTAAATAGAATCAGATCATTTATATGCATAGCAATAGAAATACTAATGCAAAAAGTAGGGTCAAACAACTGAATGAGTGCTCAAAAATCAAATTGGCTGCAAGTTCAGAGACACCCAAACCAAATGATGTTTAAGATTTTGCAAGCTGCTTTTTCATTCTTCCCTGAAGGAGCGGCCACAGACTATTTAGGGAGATAACACAGAGAATTTGTAAAGAATACAAACTTGGGAAGTTGCTCAAAGCTTGTTGCCAAGCTGGCACAAATTCAAAACACATTTCTATGTGCTTCTATTATCCTATCTGACCATCTGGATTCTTGGTGTTTAAATCCCTGCTAATACTAAAGAAATAACTCTAGTATTCATCCAAGTAGATTCAAAGTGAATGAAAATAAATGTCGTCACTCTGTCATTGATTTATTTTAGCAGCTTCTGGATGAAGATTTTTCTCACATTCAGCAAATGTGCATTGTGCATATCTCCACTTTGTAATCCGATATGTTCTAGGTGGTGGGTTAAAAGATGTTACTGATACATGCAACATCCTTCTATCAGGGGGCTTATCTTGTATTAAAGAAAATAAGGGGAAAATAGCCTAAATGTACAGTATCTAAAGGTATTAAATGTTGTATGTGCATGGTAAGTGATGTCCAGCTCTTTGCAACCCTATGGACTGTAAACTGCCATGCTCCTCTGTCTGTGGATTCTCCAGGCAAGAATACTGAAGTAGGTTGCCACTGCCCTCTCTCCAGGGGATCTTCCCCATCCAGATATTGAGCCTATGTCTATTGTGCAGCGTGCACTGCAGGTCGATTCTTTAGAACTAGCGCCATAGGGAAACCAAATAAATACTGTAGAAGAAATAAAGATGGAAGACGTTTACATTTTGGGGGGTATTGCTTGCAGTTTTAAATCTGATAATCAGGAAATGAGAATCTGTTCTTTGAAATAGAGACCAAGGGCTTCCCCTGGTGGTCCAGTGGGTAAGGACACTGCCTTGCAGTGCAAGGGGCACCGGTTCCATCCCTGGCCTGGGAAGATTCCACGTGCCGTGGAGCTGCTGGACCGATGTGTCCAGTTACCGAGCTGGAGCTCTGGGGCGCATGCGCCCAGAGCCAGTGCTCTGCAACGACAGACGCCACCGCGATGGGAGGCCCACAGGAGCCAAAGAACAAGGACGGATGAAAATAAGAGAAATGAAAGACCAATAGAAGTAGCCCGACCGCTCCCCTCCCTCTCCAACACGACCCCCGCCCAAAATAAATAAAAAAAAAAAAAAGAAAAGAAAAGAAAAAATCTTAAAAAAAAAAAAAAAAGAAATAGAGACCAAAATGAGATGAGGGAGCGAGGTTCGCACATATTTGGAGAAAGAACATTCCAGATAGATGAAACAGGTGGTGCAGATGCCCTGAGATATTAAGATGCACTTGTTTTAAAAGATTTTCTATAGACAGTAGTGAGGAAAAGCAAGAGACTAAAGAAAAGATTGAGGGAGGTCTAGATTTATAAAGAGGAAGTAAAAATTTATAAAGTGGTGGTGTGTGCACGGGGGCAGACTCTGTAAAGCATGATGTATTAGAACATCAATGAAATGTTATGGTGGGACTATCCTGGTGGTCCAGTGGTTAGGACTCCACATTTCCACTGAGAGGGCCAATGTTCAATCCCTGGTCAGGGAACTAAGACTCTACATGCTGCAACTAAGACTCAACACAGCCAAATAAATAAGCAAAAAAGTAAAAATAAATTCTAAAAATAAACCACTATGGTTTTAAAGTCAACTGAGAAGAAGTTACTGGAGGAATTGCAGCAAGAGACCACATGATTTAACATATTTTAACAGAATCATATGATCATAATAGGGCTTTCCTGGTGGCTCAGATGGTAAAGAATCCACCTGCAATGAAGAAGACCTGGGTTCAAACCCTGGATCAGGAAGATCCCCTGGAGAACGGGAATGGCTACCTACATCAGTATTCTTGCCCGGAGAATCCCATGCACAGAGGAGCTTGGCAGGCTACAGTCCATAGGGATGCAAACAGTCCAACAGGACTATGCAACTAACATATAAAGTCATAAGACTTTTATATTGTAGTATCATTTTATATAATAGAATCTTATAACTTTTATATCAGAAAAAAAGCCAATTTTCACATTTTCTAATAAACTTGCATACACAGCTGATTAATGTATCTTTAAAGGACAAAAATGAATCATTGAACTATTAAAGGTTAAACCTTTAACAAAGAAATGACTAATTCATTTACCACCAGGTGTTGACTGAGTACCTACTATGTATACAATATTGCTAGCTACTGGGCAAAAGAACTCAAATGAAGCAGCCAGTAAATTAAGTTAGTCAGAGGCTTTTTTTCACCACTTCCATTTTAATTTTGCTAATTTGTATCATTGTATGTAAATGTATACATGTAATTTATATCATTAATTATGCTAAGTCAAACATTGATGTAAAGGTCACTAAACCAACACATATGTATTAATATCTGGTATGACTAACTTTCTGACATTTCAAATACATACTTTTGATATTAAAATACTTCCAGAAAAAAATCATTTTAAATGTATCATTGTTTTTGCTTATCTTGTACTACAATTGATTTTGCAATTAATTGTTACTAACAAATTTCTGTTAAAGAGTAAACATAAATTTCACACCTGATTTTTAAAACTTAGTTTTTGTGCATAGTTTATTAATTACACTTATCTTTACCTAAAACTGACATTCATTAAGTCTCAGAGAGAAAAATAGACATATGTTTTTCAGTAAGAGATGTCACATGGCAAGAATAACAAATACTACTACTCCAAGGAATTTTAAGTTAGTATGAAATACATATAACAGATTAGAAGAATTTTAAGAAGATTACTTTTATTGTGATTTTCAGTATATCTTGTGAATAAGAGTCTATATCCAACTAAATTTTGTACTTCAGCTGAAATATACCCTTTTAATATATTTTTTAATTGGAGTATAGTTGATTTACAATGTGTTAGTTTCAGGTGTAGAACAAAGTGAATCAGTTATCCATATATCCACACTTTTTAGATTCTTTTCCCATATAGACCATTAAAGAATGTTGAGTAGAGTTCCCTACACTATATGGTAGGTATTCATTAATTACCTATTTTCCATATAGTAGTGTATGTCAATCCCAATTTTCAAGTTTATTCCTCCTCTTCATATCTCCGGTTAACTATAGGTTTATTTTCTACATCTGTGATTCTATTTCCGTTTTGTAGATAAGTTCATTTGTACCATTTTTATTTTTTTTAGAATCCATTTTCATCTAGGAGGATGAAATGTCTTGCCTATGTTTCAGTACAGTCACTAGAATTGGTGTGAGCTATTACCAAATGCTCTGAAAGTCATTATTTTTTACAAAAAAAACAATAAAGATTTTGTGAACAACTATACATATATAGCATTCATTAGTAATGTCAGTTTTTAATGATTGCTTACTGGCATCTTCACTTGTAAACAAAATTTCCAAAGGAGTTGTCTTAATGCAGGTATATGTAGAGGCAGAATTACAAGTGTCCCTTCTCCCCTGCTAAATTATAAGTTCCAACACAACTCTGCTTAAACATAATGTCTCTTACAATGCAGGTTCTCCTGACATATTTGAAGTATGGACACAGTGAAATAGAAAAAAAAAATACAACAACAAAAAAGCCCCATTTCACTCAACTATCTCTTTGTAGGAAATCTAGCAAGAAAGAAAACTGATTCAGGTAGGATAGTAAGAAGTTGTGGAAGAGAATAAATACAAAATATTTTTGAGAAGGACTATATTGTTTCACTTAATAAATCTCAAATGAGATCATTTTAAAGTATGATAGCATATGGCTATATAGTGTATTAGAACAAATTAAAATAAAACAAAAACAACAAAACCAATGGTAACAAAATAACCAAAAACTTGGAATGGTTTCAAATATATATTATCCTAAGAAGTCTATTGTTCCTAATCTATCAAAGTCCAAATATACCAGGGTTATTATTGGGAGAAACATCAAGATGACAAAATGTAGAACACTGATCAGGAAGTACTCAGCTAGGATGTGAGAGTGAGGGATTGAGATTCCACAAGTTGGTCAGGGAATTTAGGACTTATTTTCAAGGATTAAGAATTTCCTAGTTGAAGTATCCTGTCATGAGTTAGTAAAATATATTCCTTAGTAGCTTGACACTTTTTGATAGCAAAGATCATCTTGACCATTTCTGTTTCTCCCATAGGTCCATATACAACACCAACATATGATATGCATACATTATTTGGGATGTAACCCCATAAGTTTTGTAGCACGTGCCCTTCTCAGCTTCTGTATGTTTATCCTCACTGGTGGGTGTTTTTATGCCAAACTAGTTCTTAAAGGCTCCAATCACTTCTTTCAATTTTTATAGTCAGTAATGTGCTCTATTATCCATAAATGGAAAAAATAAAATTAGGTATTTGCTTAAAACATTTGTTGTATATAATGGCAACTATCTAAATGTTATTTTTAGTCTTAGTAACTGTACTAAGGATGTTATGTGTATGCTCTACTTTGATCCTTACAATAACTGCATACGTAAATCCTTCTATCAGTTCTATTTATAGACTGAAAGCTGAGGCTTAGAAAAATCAAGAAAATGCCCAAAGTCAAAAGCTCCTATTTTTTGCTAAGAAGCTAAATATTTCTGACTTCAAAGGCTTCTACACTATAGTTAAGTCTAATTCTATAGACAGATTTTGATTTTCCAATATCCATATCTAGTACAACTGGTTTATCACACCATCAAATGTATTGATTGGTCTATTAATAAGCTAACCACTAGTGAAAAATGGAAAATAAAGGATAAAAAAAAAAAGTAACTGCATATTTAGCTCTGTTCAGTTTCATAATTTTGAAAACTCTGAGTTGACTATAACTCTTTTTGATATTCTACTTTGAACCATATACCTTCAATGTGTTCTGAATTTGCCCCCAGGCTTTACTATAATACCCTTCGCAATCCCAGATTTTATCATCTGACTGAACTGTGTCAATAACTCATCAGAAGTTATTGAAGAACCTGGTCTTCTGTTGAACTCAAGCCTGCTGTTCACACAGGCTTTAGAAATACTTTCCTAAGTGGAAAATTTAACTCATTGATCTTAAGAATACTATTTATCACTTCCTTTACCTATTAAAAAGACTTAAAATCCTTAGACACTCTAAGTCTTTCTACACAAATGTCCAGATTTTCCACTAATATCCTCCAGTATACTCCTGTTCAAAAAAAACTATTCCTGTTGATAAAAACACACAAATAAAAACAATAGACAAACTCAAGATACACTTTAGATGGAGCAAACACCTTAAAGGCTTTCTCTGTTTGTTCTTTAAAAAGGTCAAAAAGATCACCTGAAGTTCCCAACATTACTTTTCTCTGATTTTTAACACTTATATGAATTATTTAATAAATGTTATGCCAAACTAGTTCTTAAAGGCTCCAATCACTTCTTTCAATTTTTATAGTCACTAATGCGCTCTATTATCCATAAATGGAACAAATAAAATTAGGTATTTGCTTAAAACATTTCTTGTATATACTGGCAACTATCTAAATGTTATTTTTAGTCTTAGTAACTGTACTAAGGATGTTATGTGTATGCTCTACTTTGATCCTTACAATAACTGCATACGTAAATCCTTCTATCAGTTCTATTTATAGACTGAAAGCTGAGGCTTAGAAAAATCAAGAAAATGCCCAAAGTCAAAAGCTCCTATTTTTTGCTAAGAAGCTAAATATTTCTGACTTCAAAGGCTTCTACACTATAGTTAAGTCTAATTCTATAGACAGATTTTGATTTTCCAATATCCATATCTAGTACAACTGGTTTATCACACCATCAAATGTATTGATTGGTCTATTAATAAGCTAACCACTAGTGAAAAATGGAAAATAAAGGATAAAAAAAAAAAGTAACTGCATATTTAGCTCTGTTCAGTTTCATAATTTTGAAAACTCTGAGTTGACTATAACTCTTTTTGATATTCTACTTTGAACCATATACCTTCAATGTGTTCTGAATTTGCCCCCAGGCTTTACTATAATACCCTTCGCAATCCCAGATTTTATCATCTGACTGAACTGTGTCAATAACTCATCAGAAGTTATTGAAGAACCTGGTCTTCTGTTGAACTCAAGCCTGCTGTTCACACAGGCTTTAGAAATACTTTCCTAAGTGGAAAATTTAACTCATTGATCTTAAGAATACTATTTATCACTTCCTTTACCTATTAAAAAGACTTAAAATCCTTAGACACTCTAAGTCTTTCTACACAAATGTCCAGATTTTCCACTAATATCCTCCAGTATACTCCTGTTCAAAAAAAACTATTCCTGTTGATAAAAACACACAAATAAAAACAATAGACAAACTCAAGATACACTTTAGATGGAGCAAACACCTTAAAGGCTTTCTCTGTTTGTTCTTTAAAAAGGTCAAAAAGATCACCTGAAGTTCCCAACATTACTTTTTCTCTGATTTTTAACACTTATATGAATTATTTAATAAATGTTATGAAAGAAATGAAAGAGTCATTCACAGGTCTTCTTTGGGGAAATGTCTGTTTAGGTCTGCCCACTTTTTGATTAGGCTGTTTGCTTTTCTCGTATTGAGTTGCTGGGCTGCTTGTATATTTTGGAGGTTAATCAATCGTTTGTCTGTTGTTTCATTTGCTATTATTTGCTTCCATTCTGAAGGTTATCTTTTCACCTTGTTTAAAATATCCTTTGTTATGCAAAATCTTTTAAGCTTAATTAGGTCCCACTTGTTTATTTTTATCTCCATTACTTTAGGAGGGGAGTCATAAAGGATCTTGCTATGATTTGTGTCACAGAGTGTTCTGCCTACGTTTTCCTCTAAGAGTTGTCTAGTTTGTGGTCTTATATTTACGTCTTTAATCTATTTTGAATTAATCTTTGTATGTGGTATTGGGGGAAAAAAGAAATGAAAAAGCAACCTATATAGAATGTTTAAATACCATGTGTCAAAATTAGCTGTTATTGCAAAAAAAAGAAAAAAATTAGCTATTATCATTAAACTAAAGAGAGTTACTGGTCTATTTTTCAATTCATTTAAGCTTGTTTTTTAAAGCTCATCTGTAGAAAAAGCAATTGGAAGCAATTTGTATAAATACATTTTATATGTCCTAAATATTTACCGATTTTCAAATTTCTGTATATTTCTTATAGAACTGTGACATATAAGCTCTGAGAGATTATCACCTAGCCACTTTAAGCAGTCAAATCACTAAGCTTTCCATTTAGGATAATACGATGTAGCAGATGGTCCCGTCTCAAATTCTAAATATTTTCACTGATATAAAATAGTGTGGTTTTTTTTGCAAACCTTGAGCTTTGTTCCTCAAGGCAATTACTGGAAATCTGCAAGAAGTTCAAATTGATTTGTTTAATTATGACATAACCAATCTCACAAGTATTTCCTCACATTTTTGGATGTGGTTCCATTCTATGAGAAAACACTTCTCTGAGTATCAAGGCATCAAAACAGAGGTCCCATGTTGAAATAAATGCTACAATGTATTTCAACAATGAGGAATGCATACTCAAAATCAGGTTACTGACAGGATTAGAGTAGGCATTTTATTCTTCAATTTGGTGGCATGTTTTCAAAATTGGCTCTGTGTTTGATAAGAAGAGGAAGATGACTCGAATTGTGTTGATAGTAATAGGGTAGAAGAGAAGCAGAAATACTGATAAACATGTTACATCTCTTCCTTGATAAATAATTGTCTGGCATTTATGCAGCTGTGGGAGAGGGAGCAAATACAAATGCACCCTAACACTACCACCAGGACAGCATTTTGGACTGCAACCAGGTAGAGGAACAAATCATACGACTTGTCCTCCACGCATACCTTAGAAGAAAATCAATTTAGCCGTGGAAAACACATTACAGTCACAGTGCTATACTTTCTCACTTTATAGATAAGAAAACTGAGTCTCTTGAGAAATCACTTGAGAAAATCTCTTGAGAACCTTGAGAGAAATCAAGGTTCTAGGACTGGTTGGGTTATCTCAGATATTCTTGTTTGACATATCATACGTTTTCCAGAACTTTCATATGAAATCCTGTCACTCCCTATAATGTGGACCAACAACAACTGCTTCAAAATATCAATGGAATACCTGTCAGACACGGGGCTAAGTATTTTAGATCTACTTTAGAACTGAACCTTCTCAACAACTCAGGTGAGACGATTACTCTCTTCATTTTATAGGTGACCCAACTGAGGCCAAAAGAGATGAGGTAACTTGTTCAAGACCAGCTCTTATGTGGCAGATGTGGAATCCAAGTTCAGTTGGATTCTTAAGATCATATTTTCTCTACTAAAGGTGCCTTCCTTAGTGGCAAACATTAAATGTGGTTCTGGAAGGACAATTACTGCGTAAAATACAAGGGTGTTTATATCATGGCTACTAACTGCAATAACATCAATATTCTGGCTAAAGACATTTAAAATATACATTAGGCAGCAGCCCTATAAAAAGTAGGTTCTGAATTACCAGGTTCTTATTATGGGACTGAGGTAACACACTTGTCTGAATATAAAGGTTATACACATTAGCATAAACGCAGTACAGAGCACTGAGTATAGAGATAAGGTATACCCAGGGAGCTATAAAAAGTTAACTCAGCCTTGGGCCAAGAGTCATCTACTGACAGGAAATGTAAATAGAAAATCCTACACTCACAGGACCAGGATAGACAAATAACGCATAGAGAGCAATAAGTATGCATGTTCCATACTCCTTCCCTTGGGCTACCTTCAGCTTTCGATACTGTCTCTACTCTGCAACTGAAATTGCTTCCCTGCTAAACAACTGCACATGAAACAAAGACTGAGCAAAGAAGAGGAAGAAGGCAGCTCAGACAGCTGCCCCCAAGGAGAGATAGGCTCCTCTGCCACCAGTTCAGACAGTCTGGAGCCGAGATTCAGGTTATGCAGAATGGTGTGCTTGTGGACCAAAGTGCACAACAAACGCTTGAGAAGCTAGCCCCTGCTTCATCAAAACAACTGTTTATTCTGAAGTGGTTGTTGTTGGTTAGTCGCTCAATCGTGTCAGACTCTTTTTCAACCTATGAAATGCTGCCCGCCAAGATCCTCTGTTCATGAAATTTCTCAGGCAAGAATAGTGGAGCACGTGACCATTTCCTTCTCTGAGGGATCTTCCTGACTGAGGGAGCGAACCCATGTCTCCCGCATTGGCAGGCGGATTCTTTAACCCTGAGCCACCTTGGGGTTGCCTCCTAAGTAACGAAAACCTCTTGGACACTGCCTTTGGGGGAGCTAGTAGGTTTCAAGTCTGAAAGTGGCTAGCAAAAATCATCATCATCAATGAATTTCCATTTCCTTTTCTGTCGTGTTTCAATCTAGGAAACTAATATGTAGGATCAGCATCTGAGTTGGGGCTTCCCTGGAAGCTCAGTTGGGAAAGAATCTGCCTTGCAAAGCAGAGAACAGGTTTAATTCCTGGGTTGGGAAGATCCCCTGGAGAAGGCAATGGCAACCCACTCCAGTATTCTTTCCTGGGAAATCCCATGGACAGAGGAGCCTGGCGGGCTACAATCATGGTGTCACAAAAGTTGGACATGACTGGGCAATTAAATCTCCATTCAGTGTCTAAGTCAGGCAAGCTCATTCTGATGCAACCTATCGTATTAGGATATGTCAGGGATAAAACTACAAGGCATGCTGTCACAGAAACAACAAGGAAACTCAAAAGAAGCAGCTAGTGCATTTTTTCTCCAAACCTCCAGCTGTGTAAGTAGACATGTTTTAAAACATTTGGATTATATGATGATCTTTTGCTTTTGCCTAGTCTGTTTCACCTCTTCTATTTCATATTCAGCACTCCCATATCATTTAGGTTATGTTTTCCAATTTCTCCATCTCTTCTTCTTTTTCTTGATGTTCTTTCTCAAGCCTTTATCAAGCAAATTAGAAAAGCCTTTGTGTGTGTGTGTGTACAGTATACATAATATATTTTTTAAAACATGAGTCTTTGCCTAGTTAAAAACTTTATGACTTTTTGATTCCACTTCTATGACCTACTACGAATAGAATCCTAGATTTCTAATTAAAAAAAAATAGATACACAACAAGTAACTTAAGTTTACTCTATAGCACAGCGAACTATAGAGAATAACCTGTAATAACTTATAGTGGGAAAAAAGTAATATATGTGCATATGTATACCTGAATCATTATAAGTCAATTATACTTCAATAAAATATATATAAATAAAAAGAAGCAGCTAGTATGTATCTAGTATGGTCCAAGGGAGACAATTTATGGCTTTAGATAGCTCATGCATTTTAATAATAGTAAGATCATATGCAAACATTTCAATTGGGATATAAATATTCATTTAGAGAACTCAGAGATGTATGGTAAATTCTACACATCCAACTGAAGTAAGAACTTAAAACCTCCTTTACAAAATGGATATTACTAGAAAAGAGTGGTTGAAACCACAGATGGTTACTCTTTTTCCCAGGAGGATGAAAATTAAGAGCTTTTCACTCACATTCTCCTCACAGATTCTAACAGCACTGCAGACCAGCTAAGAAGTCCTTATCAATTCATTTTAATGCAATGATTAAAATGTCCCATCATAAATTAATAAGATAAGAAATTCACTAAATAAGTCCTTTTACCAGACCCTGATGATGTTCTGGTGAAATTACAAAAATGAAGTTCAAAAGTCTGTAAAAGTAAAGCCTGTACTCTGAACCCATTTTGATTCACTAAGGTATAGTTTCTCCAATGGAGTGCTTAATTTGAGCAAATACCAGTCACTTATAACTTCATAAATATTACAGTTAATCTTATATATAAATCTTACTGGTACAGAAGTATAGCTCAGATATATGGATGAGAAATTCATAGCTCACATCAGAATAAAGAAAGAAAAGACAGATTTTAATAGAAAAGAAAATGTCTTACTTGATTAAGAATGTCTTGTTTCTGTGCATGCAAGGAAAGAAAGAATACATGTGTTAATGTAAGATAATTTATACTCATCATCTCATATTGCTGATAATGTAACTACAAAGTCAAATTTACAGACTGATTTGAAAACATACCCTAGACCCATGGGTCTCAAAATGTGGTTCTGAAATAGCTTCAGCATCAGCTGGGAAACTGATAAAGATGGAAATTTTTGAGCCCTGTTCCAGAAAACTAAGATGGGGCATCAACACACTCTGTTAAGAAAGCCCCCAGCTGATTCTGATGCTAGCTAAAACTTGAGACTCAATGAATAGATCAATCTTAGGCTCTAATAGGCAAGCAATTCTAACTGATATAAGGTAATATAATGACTAACATACAGTATAAAGAAAATCTTTCAGAAAAGAATATGAAAATAGCATACTATAAAGATATATTTGATTATACTTATTTCCCACTTCTAATGTTTCGAATAACATGCCTAGCCTCTCTCCATCCCATTAAAGGTCAACATCTTTCTATACATATGCCACCACGTAATTTCTTCCCATCTTTTAAGATGCCAATGAAATAGTTTGGTAGGTAGTCTGAAATCTGGGGGAAAACATTTATATCTCTAATGACAAACTGATTCTCTTTCATATTATAAAATTCTACTGTTCTCATGAATCCATTTTATTAAGAATCCTCAAAGCACTGCAGACCAGCTAAGAAGTCCTTATCAATTCATTTTAATGCAATGATTAAAATGTCCCATCATAAATTAATAAGATAAGAAATTCACTAAATAAGTCCTTTTACCAGACCCTGATGATGTTCTGGTGAAATTACAAAAATGAAGTTCAAAAGTCTGTAAAAGTAAAGCCTGTACTCTGAACCCATTTTGATTCACTAAGGTATAGTTTCTCCAATGGAGTGCTTAATTTGAGCAAATACCAGTCACTTATAACTTCATAAATATTACAGTTAATCTTATATATAAATCTTACTGGTACAGAAGTATAGCTCAGATATATGGATGAGAAATTCATAGCTCACATCAGAATAAAGAAAGAAAAGACAGATTTTAATAGAAAAGAAAATGTCTTACTTGATTAAGAATGTCTTGTTTCTGTGCATGCAAGGAAAGAAAGAATACATGTGTTAATGTAAGATAATTTATACTCATCATCTCATATTGCTGATAATGTAACTACAAAGTCAAATTTACAGACTGATTTGAAAACATACCCTAGACCCATGGGTCTCAAAATGTGGTTCTGAAATAGCTTCAGCATCAGCTGGGAAACTGATAAAGATGGAAATTTTTGAGCCCTGTTCCAGAAAACTAAGATGGGGCATCAACACACTCTGTTAAGAAAGCCCCCAGCTGATTCTGATGCTAGCTAAAACTTGAGACTCAATGAATAGATCAATCTTAGGCTCTAATAGGCAAGCAATTCTAACTGATATAAGGTAATATAATGACTAACATACAGTATAAAGAAAATCTTTCAGAAAAGAATATGAAAATAGCATACTATAAAGATATATTTGATTATACTTATTTCCCACTTCTAATGTTTCGAATAACATGCCTAGCCTCTCTCCATCCCATTAAAGGTCAACATCTTTCTATACATATGCCACCACGTAATTTCTTCCCATCTTTTAAGATGCCAATGAAATAGTTTGGTAGGTAGTCTGAAATCTGGGGGAAAACATTTATATCTCTAATGACAAACTGATTCTCTTTCATATTATAAAATTCTACTGTTCTCATGAATCCATTATATTTAAGATATCCTGACTACATTCTACTATGCAACTTCTCACTAAGAATGGATGGCCACTACAATCTACCTATAATCATACACTTTATAGTGCTCACATAAGATCAGGTGAAACTAATTGGCATATCTTACCTTGTGGGGTATGAGACAGTTATAATTGGGTGCAATGGAACATGCCATGCTCATACATAAGTAATGTATTCAATGAATATGAAATATGTTTTCCTTCCCCACATCCTTCTCATCTCCCCAGGTTTTCTCTCTCATCCTAATGGCCTCACCAATTAAGTGAATAGGATATATCTTAATATGGGATTCTACACATCTATATTTTAATTATGGTTATTGTTACATGTCTAGATGGTTAACCTTGGGAAAGTCATTTTACTTTTCTTAAAATGAGTTTCTTTATTTATAATCATATTTGGTTATCTCAAGACCATCCTCAAGTTTTTATTCTTCAAGAATCCTTAAAGCCATTGTTCAAATAATATATTTTATAACTCTGTCATTTATTTCCTCATAGAAATTAAACATAAATGATTCATCTATATATTACACTTAATATTCCTTCTCTGTTCACACAGACTGAAATAGGTCATATTTTCATTCGATTAAGTTTTCATACAGAGTTCTTATAATTCAGTAGTTCAAGTGAATGATAAAAAAAAAATCTATGATTTAAGCAGCTTTACTTGGTAAAGGAGAAGTAATTTGAGAGATATTCAGGTTGTAGTCTCTTTAGAATTACACTTTTCATAGATGTTACAGACCATGTCAAGTTTAGAAAACAAAGTATTAGTCATTTATTCTAAAGCAAGACAAGATTAATCACTTTCCTAGTTTTTCTTGTATAGCTGAACATCAGTTAGGTATTCAACTATGCCTACTATGACCTCAATTTGACCGAAACTGAGTGATAACTTCACATGTGAATTGACAGTATGAATGATTTCCTACTATTAGAGTAATCCCATTAAAGGTCAACATCTTTCTATACATATGCCACCACGTAATTTCTTCCCATCTTTTAAGATGCCAATGAAATAGTTTGGTAGGTAGTCTGAAATCTGGGGGAAAACATTTATATCTCTAATGACAAACTGATTCTCTTTCATATTATAAAATTCTACTGTTCTCATGAATCCATTATATTTAAGATATCCTGACTACATTCTACTATGCAACTTCTCACTAAGAATGGATGGCCACTACAATCTACCTATAATCATACACTTTATAGTGCTCACATAAGATCAGGTGAAACTAATTGGCATATCTTACCTTGTGGGGTATGAGACAGTTATAATTGGGTGCAATGGAACATGCCATGCTCATACATAAGTAATGTATTCAATGAATATGAAATATGTTTTCCTTCCCCACATCCTTCTCATCTCCCCAGGTTTTCTCTCTCATCCTAATGGCCTCACCAATTAAGTGAATAGGATATATCTTAATATGGGATTCTACACATCTATATTTTAATTATGGTTATTGTTACATGTCTAGATGGTTAACCTTGGGAAAGTCATTTTACTTTTCTTAAAATGAGTTTCTTTATTTATAATCATATTTGGTTATCTCAAGACCATCCTCAAGTTTTTATTCTTCAAGAATCCTTAAAGCCATTGTTCAAATAATATATTTTATAACTTTGTCATTTATTTCCTCATAGAAATTAAACATAAATGATTCATCTATATATTACACTTAATATTCCTTCTCTGTTCACACAGACTGAAATAGGTCATATTTTCATTCGATTAAGTTTTCATACAGAGTTCTTATAATTCAGTAGTTCAAGTGAATGATAAAAAAAATCTATGATTTAAGCAGCTTTACTTGGTAAAGGAGAAGTAATTTGAGAGATATTCAGGTTGTAGTCTCTTTAGAATTACACTTTTCATAGATGTTACAGACCATGTCAAGTTTAGAAAACAAAGTATTAGTCATTTATTCTAAAGCAAGACAAGATTAATCACTTTCCTAGTTTTTCTTGTATAGCTGAACATCAGTTAGGTATTCAACTATGCCTACTATGACCTCAATTTGACCGAAACTGAGTGATAACTTCACATGTGAATTGACAGTATGAATGATTTCCTACTATTAGAGTAATCTTTTATAAACTTGATGAAGGTAGTTACCCAGCAGAATCTTTAGGCCTTAATGATTTATTTTGCCACATTGCATATTAATAAATATTGCCTATTGACTTTGTAAAATATGTACTAGCGCTTTAAAAACTCATTAAAAACTAAATTTTTCCCCCAAAGGGAAAATACCTATCTGTAAATGTTAAAATGAGAGAGTAGTTTCACTCTTTTTTTTTTAAAATTTGGCCTCTTTATTGGATTTTTAGTTATTTATTTTCATCCATTTTTATTCTTTTGGCCTGTGTGGGCCTCCCATTGCAGTGGCCTCTCTCACTGCCGAGCACCAGCTCTGGGCGCATGCGCTCCAGACTGCTGGCTTGGCGTAGTCCAGCCCACTCCGCGGCATGTGGGATCTTACCCGGCCAGGGATAGAACCAGTGTACCCTGCATTGCAAAGTGAACTCTTTAGTCACTGGACTACCAGGGAAGCCCAAGAGTAGTTTCACTCTTTAATCAGAAATATTTTTGAGACCTAGTAAGTTCTAACTAATTTGTTTTTAAGCTATTCATTATTTTAATAATGCATTTCAAGAGCAGACCTGTACACTTACGGAAAGGTATCACATTACCGAGAAGGCTGACATCGTATGTGTGTTTACAGCTTACGTAAATGATTCATCTATATATTACACTTAATATTCCTTCTCTGTTCACACAGACTGAAATAGGTCATATTTTCATTCGATTAAGTTTTCATACAGAGTTCTTATAATTCAGTAGTTCAAGTGAATGATAAAAAAAATCTATGATTTAAGCAGCTTTACTTGGTAAAGGAGAAGTAATTTGAGAGATATTCAGGTTGTAGTCTCTTTAGAATTACACTTTTCATAGATGTTACAGACCATGTCAAGTTTAGAAAACAAAGTATTAGTCATTTATTCTAAAGCAAGACAAGATTAATCACTTTCCTAGTTTTTCTTGTATAGCTGAACATCAGTTAGGTATTCAACTATGCCTACTATGACCTCAATTTGACCGAAACTGAGTGATAACTTCACATGTGAATTGACAGTATGAATGATTTCCTACTATTAGAGTAATCTTTTATAAACTTGATGAAGGTAGTTACCCAGCAGAATCTTTAGGCCTTAATGATTTATTTTGCCACATTGCATATTAATAAATATTGCCTATTGACTTTGTAAAATATGTACTAGCGCTTTAAAAACTCATTAAAAACTAAATTTTTCCCCCAAAGGGAAAATACCTATCTGTAAATGTTAAAATGAGAGAGTAGTTTCACTCTTTTTTTTTTTAAATTTGGCCTCTTTATTGGATTTTTAGTTATTTATTTTCATCCATTTTTATTCTTTTGGCCTGTGTGGGCCTCCCATTGCAGTGGCCTCTCTCACTGCCGAGCACCAGCTCTGGGCGCATGCGCTCCAGACTGCTGGCTTGGCGTAGTCCAGCCCACTCCGCGGCATGTGGGATCTTACCCGGCAAGGGATAGAACCAGTGTACCCTGCATTGCAAAGTGAACTCTTTAGTCACTGGACTACCAGGGAAGCCCAAGAGTAGTTTCACTCTTTAATCAGAAATATTTTTGAGACCTAGTAAGTTCTAACTAATTTGTTTTTAAGCTATTCATTATTTTAATAATGCATTTCAAGAGCAGACCTGTACACTTACGGAAAGGTATCACATTACCGAGAAGGCTGACATCGTATGTGTGTCTCATAATGAATCTAGTAATTACTACAATAAATACAGTAAATGTTGGCTGATCATCCTCATGAAATATCTATCAGTCAGACCAAGTCTCGAGAGTCCTTTAAATAAATAATTGAAGCAAAAAGTTTACTTTGCAAACAAGATCACAGTCCAATTGAATTTATAGATTTCTTAGGAAGAAAAAACTGGTTTTCTCTCTGTATGTAGATTAACACAGGAGTTTTCAAATATGGGAATGTAAGTATTAATGAATTTCGGGGGTCTTATAGCAATTCACTAAAGTTGTTCAACCTTGTTTTCTTGTTCTTTGAGATTTTCATTTCTACAAATTTATCTGCCAACAGTTTCTCTCTCTCTAAAGCATCCAGGAAAATAAAATCTGAGGAAAATGAAGACAAATGTGTGATTTTTTCCCCCATGATACAGGCAAACAGAAGTGGCTTTTAATTGTCTATTTTCAGCTTCATTTGTAGGCACTAAGCATTAACTTTATTTTTAAAAAAGAAAATGAACCTTAGGTTAAAGAATTTTTAAAAAGATAGTCATGTATTGGAATGTATACAGAATAAAAATATAGAAGGAAAAACAGTAATTATTGTAATAAATAAGAGTAAATATTGCAAATACTAAAAGGAGGTCAGATTTAAAGATTGGGTTTTGACTAAAAGATTAGTTCCATAAATTCCAGAGAAGTAAAATATCAAGGATAGTCAAGAACTGTCCCTTTGAAAACATTCAAAACCACAATGACAATGGTAACAAAAAGCAAATCACATTTTAACCAGGAAACAAATTTATCTCCATTGCTAGATAATATATCCTGGCAAAAGAGTCTTTTGCAAAGGGTAGTTTTTGGTAATTCCCATACAACCCAACTATCACTTGGTGAAGCTGCAAAAAACTTAGAGAAATGATGATCAAACATTTAATATGTAACATTTCTCAGCTAACATGAAAGACAAGGTTATGAACAATTAGGAAGGAAAGGTGTTTATTCAAGCAAGCTGTTTCCAAGCAATTGACAGTACATTGAGTTTTTATAGGGAAAGAAAGAATTTCACAGACTCAGAATCTTACTGGTAACAGACAAAAAGAAGATAAGGAGAAAAAATTTCACTCTTTGTATCCAAGCTTGCTCTTTAAAGTATTAGACTATTCATATCCACTGCAGAATCTTTCTTCAGTCAAGGGAATACTTCCTGCACAATGCCAGTGTTCATTTGGGGTTAACATCAGTATGTCTTAGAGTGAAAGTCAAGCACAATTTCTCTTTCTATCTAAGAAGGCTTCCTAACTTTTAGGGAAAATACCTAGCATATATTAGAGATAAGCTATATACTTCCAAGCATACAATATAGAAATGCTATTTTCATTAGCAAAATATTTTTGGATGAAAAAAAAAGTAGTACACCATTTAATCTATCTTCCAGGATGGCATTTCATTATGATTTCATTATGCATATAAACATATATATTTCCAAGAACTCTTTGTTAAGAAATCCCCTCTTCCAAACATCTATATGAAACTTAAATAAAGAAAAAAGGTTTTACCCCTTCAGGATTGTACTTGGCAAGCACGCCATTACCATGGAATTCTTCAAGAACATCTTTTAATTTCTTCGTAGAATCTGTAAGAAAGCACACACATTATTTATATAAGCTACTATCTTTGCATAACCCAATTTGAAAACAAAGACTTTTTAGATATAAATACCACCAGATATTAAAATTTAGGACAAATAAGCAAAATATTCTTTACCATATGCGAAAGTATATCTAAATGGAAAAGGCAATAACAACAACAAAAACATGCAACAGGGGAAATTCCTCATGGTCCAGGAGTTTGGACTCAGCACTTTCACTACTGAGTTCAGGTTCAATCCCTGGTCAGAGAACTAAGAAAGAAGGAACTATGCACATGGCCCACAAAAAGAAATAAGAACCATAAAAAGTATGTTTTGCTTGAGAAGGGGCCACTGCTTAAGTATTATATGAATTAATGTGCAAGTAAACAAATAGGTAGCATACATTTTTCTTTTTTTTTTCTAACTTAACATCTAAGTGAATGAAATAGTTTTGCTTAAAAAAAAAGAAAGAAAACCTAGATATTCTTTATTGAACCTTATAAAACACAGGGCATTTTTAATATTTCACTTCATTAATTAATAAAACCCTGTTGGATAAATAGGAAAAATAAAATCTATTCAGACGCAAACCATAGACCTTAGCTTTTTACAGGTCTTCTTAGAGAGAAATATCTGTAAATGTCTGTCTAAATATCTATAAGGTTCAGTTTATTTTATATCATTGAGAAAAAAAGTTGAGATGTGTTACCAAAAGTATTTTAAATTATGTTTGTTTCAAAAATGTTTATAATTTTCCTGAGTTTCATCATATTAACATGGTAAAAAAGAATCTTGACTATAGTGAATCATGTCATGGAAGATCAGAAACACGAAAATTAAGGATTATATATAAATGTAATGAAAATATCATATAACATAATGTTCTTATATTGAAGCATAATTTCAACCAACATCTCAAAATTACAATGTATTTACGTGAGAGGAAAACAGCACTTAACAAATATTGTTGTCATTTATATATCCAGTCCAGTTTCAGTAACAGTGATTAAATGAGCTTGAAATTAAGATGTGGGAAATAAGATTTTTAGTTTCCTATTAGGGAACAAGGCATAGATATTATTTCCCAGCATTTGAATAGAATCCTTCCTGCCTACCCTCAAAACTCAAATATTTGAACCACCATAAAACGTTTTTCAGTTCCACAAAAAACTAATTTACAAATGAGCTTTTGAAAAACTCTTGGAAAATTGACTCTTACATGCACTTTAAGTGCATCATGCCTTTATAAATGGAAAAGGCAATAACAACAACAAAAACATGCAACAGGGGAAATTCCTCATGGTCCAGGAGTTTGGACTCAGCACTTTCACTACTGAGTTCAGGTTCAATCCCTGGTCAGAGAACTAAGAAAGAAGGAACTATGCACATGGCCCACAAAAAGAAATAAGAACCATAAAAAGTATGTTTTGCTTGAGAAGGGGCCACTGCTTAAGTATTATATGAATTAATGTGCAAGTAAACAAATAGGTAGCATACATTTTTCTTTTTTTTTTCTAACTTAACATCTAAGTGAATGAAATAGTTTTGCTTAAAAAAAAAGAAAGAAAACCTAGATATTCTTTATTGAACCTTATAAAACACAGGGCATTTTTAATATTTCACTTCATTAATTAATAAAAACCCTGTTGGATAAATAGGAAAAATAAAATCTATTCAGACGCAAACCATAGACCTTAGCTTTTTACAGGTCTTCTTAGAGAGAAATATCTGTAAATGTCTGTCTAAATATCTATAAGGTTCAGTTTATTTTATATCATTGAGAAAAAAAGTTGAGATGTGTTACCAAAAGTATTTTAAATTATGTTTGTTTCAAAAATGTTTATAATTTTCCTGAGTTTCATCATATTAACATGGTAAAAAAGAATCTTGACTATAGTGAATCATGTCATGGAAGATCAGAAACACGAAAATTAAGGATTATATATAAATGTAATGAAAATATCATATAACATAATGTTCTTATATTGAAGCATAATTTCAACCAACATCTCAAAATTACAATGTATTTACGTGAGAGGAAAACAGCACTTAACAAATATTGTTGTCATTTATATATCCAGTCCAGTTTCAGTAACAGTGATTAAATGAGCTTGAAATTAAGATGTGGGAAATAAGATTTTTAGTTTCCTATTAGGGAACAAGGCATAGATATTATTTCCCAGCATTTGAATAGAATCCTTCCTGCCTACCCTCAAAACTCAAATATTTGAACCACCATAAAACGTTTTTCAGTTCCACAAAAAACTAATTTACAAATGAGCTTTTGAAAAACTCTTGGAAAATTGACTCTTACATGCACTTTAAGTGCATCATGCCTATATTGTATAAATTACACTTTTATTTGGGATTTATAATTTTTATTATATTATAAATTCTATTTAATTTTATATGTATGTGACTATTTTTACTGTGATAAATTTCAACATAAACTACCACTTTAACCATTTTAAAGTGTACAACTCAGAGGCTTATTAGTATATTCACAATGCTGTACAACTGTCACCACTGTTTATTTTTAGAATATTTACTTCATCTCAAAAAAAAATCCTATATTCTGGACATTTCATACAAATGGAATCTTATAATACATTGTTTTTGTGTTTAACTTCTTTCACCTAGCATAAAGTCTTCAAGGCTAATGTATGTTGTAGCATGTGTCAGTATCTCATTCCTCTCTATAGCTAAAACATATTCCATTTTATGAACATACCACATTTGATATATTCATTCATCATCTAATGTACATGTGAGTTTTTTTCCATGAACAATGATACTAGAAACATTCGCATACATAAGTCTTTGTTCAAATACATGCTTCCATTATCCTGAGTACATGTCTAAGAGAACTGCTGGGTCACAGGGTAATTCTATGTTTAACAATTTGAGGAACTGACAAACAGATTTTCACAGGGCTATACTATTTTACACTCCTACCAGCAACGTGTGAGGGTTCCAATTTTTCTGTATTTTTGCCAATACTTGCTGTTTTTCAGGTTTTTTTTTAATTATAGTCATCTATGGATATAAAACAATTTTGATTTGTACTGGAGTAGTCATTTATTAATGACTCATGATCTTCAACATCTTTGCTTGCTTACTGGCCATCTAAATACCTCCTTTGAAGAAATGTTTCTTTTAGACTTTTGACCATTTTTAAGCAGACTGTCTTTTTGCTGAGATTATCTGGGATATGTGTGTGTGTGTCTATGTCTGTGTGCATGCATGTGTGTGTATGTATTGCTATAATATGCTTAAAGCCTGTACAGCCTCCTACATACAAAGATTATTTCATTATATATTTTGCTAGCAACGTCCATACTGTGCTCAAGGTTAAATGGTTATATTGTCTCCCTTGGTGCATTGTAGGTTGCCCTAGAGAAGACAATGAACATTTCCACTTTTGTACAATATTCAACTCATTACAAATCTGAAACAATAGACTTGCAATAAACATTTGGATTGAAATGATCACAGCTATTCCTAAAAGACAGCAACATACTGCTTTGACATGCACCTTGGCAGAAATGTATACTGCTTCGGACATTGGGTCCTATATTAAAGAGACCGGAAAAGTTGATTCTTTATTTACAACTCCTTCTCTGTAGATGCGAAGGCACTATCCTAAGTTAGTAGAACACCTTTTACTTCCTCTTATTTATAGATACAGATGCAGATCCTTCTGTATGTACCTTGAGAGACAGACACACATGTAGACATACACATATACATATGTGTAAATACTGGCATAATCCCAATAGCTATGTCTCAATAGACTATTTTAACCATAGCTTGGCTCCATGATAAAAGTGAAGAGGACAAATTTAAATTTGGTTTCTTATGCAAATGCCTTCCAGAGAACTTTAGAGATACCACCTAAAGACGGGCTTTCTATTTTGTTATTCATATGAATGAAAAACACATTTCATAATCATTTATAAATGCCCCCAGAGAAGGCAATATTCTTCAAAATTATTCTTGTCACTTTTTAACAGTTTACTGGTTGTAGTTTACCTTGGAATTGTCTGAGACCACTAGGAATAAATGAAAGAATTAAAAGCTAAACTCTCTATTTCTGTGGTGGCATTTTCCATAAACTGAGGCTCAGTCATGATCAGGGTCTGAGACAATTTAAGAAGCTCTGATTCATATTCAGATGAATCACCATCAACTCAACTTACTCCTCTTCCAATTCTCAAGTTCCATTTTTAACATCTTGACGAAGTTTACCCACAATCCAATTTCCACTCCACAATCTAGTTTAGAACTTGGGAGTCTTATCAGGCTCTGCTATCCATGTTAAGAACCTTTCTTTAGTTCAGTTGTTCTAAGACTGAGGTCTTGACTAAAGCCTACCTTACATACAAAGATTATTTCATTATATATTTTGCTAGCAACGTCCATACTGTGCTCAAGGTTAAATGGTTATATTGTCTCCCTTGGTGCATTGTAGGTTGCCCTAGAGAAGACAATGAACATTTCCACTTTTGTACAATATTCAACTCATTACAAATCTGAAACAATAGACTTGCAATAAACATTTGGATTGAAATGATCACAGCTATTCCTAAAAGACAGCAACATACTGCTTTGACATGCACCTTGGCAGAAATGTATACTGCTTCAGACATTGGGTCCTATATTAAAGAGACCGGAAAAGTTGATTCTTTATTTACAACTCCTTCTCTGTAGATGCGAAGGCACTATCCTAAGTTAGTAGAACACCTTTACTTCCTCTTATTTATAGATACAGATGCAGATCCTTCTGTATGTACCTTGAGAGACAGACACACATGTAGACATACACATATACATATGTGTAAATACTGGCATAATCCCAATAGCTATGTCTCAATAGACTATTTTAACCATAGCTTGGCTCCATGATAAAAGTGAAGAGGACAAATTTAAATTTGGTTTCTTATGCAAATGCCTTCCAGAGAACTTTAGAGATACCACCTAAAGACGGGCTTTCTATTTTGTTATTCATATGAATGAAAAACACATTTCATAATCATTTATAAATGCCCCCAGAGAAGGCAATATTCTTCAAAATTATTCTTGTCACTTTTTAACAGTTTACTGGTTGTAGTTTACCTTGGAATTGTCTGAGACCACTAGGAATAAATGAAAGAATTAAAAGCTAAACTCTCTATTTCTGTGGTGGCATTTTCCATAAACTGAGGCTCAGTCATGATCAGGGTCTGAGACAATTTAAGAAGCTCTGATTCATATTCAGATGAATCACCATCAACTCAACTTACTCCTCTTCCAATTCTCAAGTTCCATTTTTAACATCTTGACGAAGTTTACCCACAATCCAATTTCCACTCCACAATCTAGTTTAGAACTTGGGAGTCTTATCAGGCTCTGCTATCCATGTTAAGAACCTTTCTTTAGTTCAGTTGTTCTAAGACTGAGGTCTTGACTTTTCCAGCCAATCTTCTACAGATGGCGCTTTTGCTATGGAACATCAGAGCATTCCAGATATCTTGCCTTAGCCCCATGTTATTTAAACAGACTCTTATGTAAATTGTCTACATATCTGCTTAGATTCCCAAATTGCACTGCACTGTAAAATACCTACTTCTGTGTTCTATACACCTTTATAGAGGACCACACACTTAAACTTATTTTACCTATCAATTGCTTTTCCAGATCCTATTACCTATAATCATAAACTTTCCTTGCTTTTTGATTACATCAATTCTGAATCACAACTGTCTAAAACATACTGGGCAAGAATTCCCTGATGGTTCACTGGTTGGAACACTAGCTTCAACTGCAGGGGGCACGAGTTCAATACCTGATCAGAGAAAGAAGATTCCACAAGTCACATGGCATGGCCAAAAACCAAAAACAAACAAAACAATGGGGCAGCAAAGAGAAAAATGGATGCATAACTATAGTCATCTTACCCTCCAGTAGAAAACATACAAAGGAAGCAACTCCTAAAGGAACAGAGTAGTTGACTGAAAGGCCTAATTCCAGTCACAGTTCAGCTAATATTGGAGCTTCAAGTACGAGAGCACAGTGACAGATTCTGGGCTGAAAAATCTAGGCGGGAAGCCAAACGGGCAGGCAGATGTAAATGGGGGAGATCAATTCACAGTTAATACATATTTGCAATGGGACAAAGGTCCAGTTTCCGAGAAGATGGGCATCTGAAATGCTGGGCAGCCCGCTTCAAACAGATGGTTTAACCCCTGAGATAAGGGATCAGCGAGAAAGCTCAGCACAAAATACTGGGTCTCCTACAAAGCCAAGGAGGGTTATGACTGGAGGCAATTCTGAAACACAAGGCCAATTCCAGAGTCATCAAAATTTGTATTGGCTACTAGGACAGGAAACTTGGGGGAAAAACATTGGATACCAACTGCTGCCTTTTGAATAGCATATCCATCTTATGAAGAAGTAGTTTAAGGTTAATAACCACAACAAAGAGAATGCGGTCATTTAAGTTGTCTTTTCTATCATTCTTAGCATTATCATACAATAAGGTGGTACTAAGTCTACAAGCAAGAATATTGTGTTCAACAAATACCTTGGACCTGGCTGGAATGCAGGAACTCTCCCTGGGGACAGATAGAGGAGATTTTGGTGTCTTTCTAGCACCTGCTCTGTCTAGTGCATAAGCTGTTCCAGATTCCCAAATTGCACTGCACTGTAAAATACCTACTTCTGTGTTCTATACACCTTTATAGAGGACCACACACTTAAACTTATTTTACCTATCAATTGCTTTTCCAGATCCTATTACCTGTAATCATAAACTTTCCTTGCTTTTGATTACATCAATTCTGAATCACAACTGTCTAAAACATACTGGGCAAGAATTCCCTGATGGTTCACTGGTTGGAACACTAGCTTCAACTGCAGGGGGCACGAGTTCAATACCTGATCAGAGAAAGAAGATTCCACAAGTCACATGGCATGGCCAAAAACCAAAAACAAACAAAACAATGGGGCAGCAAAGAGAAAAATGGATGCATAACTATAGTCATCTTACCCTCCAGTAGAAAACATACAAAGGAAGCAACTCCTAAAGGAACAGAGTAGTTGACTGAAAGGCCTAATTCCAGTCACAGTTCAGCTAATATTGGAGCTTCAAGTACGAGAGCACAGTGACAGATTCTGGGCTGAAAAATCTAGGCGGGAAGCCAAACGGGCAGGCAGATGTAAATGGGGGAGATCAATTCACAGTTAATACATATTTGCAATGGGACAAAGGTCCAGTTTCCGAGAAGATGGGCATCTGAAATGCTGGGCAGCCCGCTTCAAACAGATGGTTTAACCCCTGAGATAAGGGATCAGCGAGAAAGCTCAGCACAAAATACTGGGTCTCCTACAAAGCCAAGGAGGGTTATGACTGGAGGCAATTCTGAAACACAAGGCCAATTCCAGAGTCATCAAAATTTGTATTGGCTACTAGGACAGGAAACTTGGGGAAGAACATTGGATACCAACTGCTGCCTTTTGAATAGCATATCCATCTTATGAAGAAGTAGTTTAAGGTTAATAACCACAACAAAGAGAATGCGGTCATTTAAGTTGTCTTTTCTATCATTCTTAGCATTATCATACAATAAGGTGGTACTAAGTCTACAAGCAAGAATATTGTGTTCAACAAATACCTTGGACCTGGCTGGAATGCAGGAACTCTCCCTGGGGACAGATAGAGGAGATTTTGGTGTCTTTCTAGCACCTGCTCTGTCTAGTGCATAAGCTGTTCCAGAGTTCCTGTAAATGGCTCGGTCTCTGTGAATCCTCTTAGGTCTAGCTAAGTCACGTAACATCTAACATCATCTAACAAACTATGTTAGACATAGTTTAACATCTAGCTAAACTAGCTACAATTTAGAAATGTACAGCTAGTAATATTTGGAATATGTACATGATTTTCAGGGAAAATTTAAATTCTCTTACATAATTCTGACATAAAAGTAAAGCTATCTGTGTATTTGGCAATGCTTAAATAATAGAAGAATCAAATAGATCCCCCATAAAACATAGTATACAAAATAGAACATTTCATATCTCTTTAAGGCCTCTGCTGTATCTTAAATGAACTTCCTTTGTGATTTTATGGCTTCTTTGCTTCTTTATTTCAGAAAAACTCAAAGTGCATTTGTCAGATTAATTGCAAAGGCCCCATGGAGTCATGGAAAGATTTAAGGGCAGATAAATTTGGATGTGAATCTTGGCTCTAGAACTCCTGACTGATTGTCCCTGGGCACATATTTAACCTCTCTGTGGTTGAATTTTCTAACACTTAAAATTATAATAATGATACAGACCTTGAAACGCTGTGTCTAGCAAAGTGTCTAGTGCCCAATAAATTCCTCTTCCAAATAGACTTCAAGTATATCACCATATTTCACTATTTCCTTTTGCCTTTGAATTGAAGCACAAATTCCTTTTATTGGCATCTCAGATGCTTCAAAATGTGATGCAAATCTACCCACAAATAATTATTTTCTATGCCTTGGCTGTCTACAATTCAATAGACAGACATCTAATTTCCATGGAAGCTCATGATTTCAGAGCCTTTCCTTTCCTCATGATGTTCTTTTTACCTAGCATCCCGTTAAATGTCAAATGAAGTTCAAAGATAACGTCTGCCATAGTTTATCTAACACCTTGTCCACGAAACTCTCAGGATCACCCTCAAGTAGAGCAGACAGCAATTTGCCCTGTGTGGAACTCTGCATAATAATTCTCTTAGAACCTGTATCTGCTTTATGCACTGAGTATAATTGACCTGGCTGGAATGCAGGAACTCTCCTGGGGACAGATGGGGTTTGGTGTCTTTCTAGCACCTGCTCTGTCTAGTGCATAAGCTGTTCCAGAGTTCCTGTAAATGGCTCGGTCTCTGTGAATCCTCTTAGGTCTAGCTAAGTCACGTAACATCTAACATCATCTAACAAACTATGTTAGACATAGTTTAACATCTAGCTAAACTAGCTACAATTTAGAAATGTACAGCTAGTAATATTTGGAATATGTACATGATTTTCAGGGAAAATTTAAATTCTCTTACATAATTCTGACATAAAAGTAAAGCTATCTGTGTATTTGGCAATGCTTAAATAATAGAAGAATCAAATAGATCCCCCATAAAACATAGTATACAAAATAGAACATTTCATATCTCTTTAAGGCCTCTGCTGTATCTTAAATGAACTTCCTTTGTGATTTTATGGCTTCTTTGCTTCTTTATTTCAGAAAAACTCAAAGTGCATTTGTCAGATTAATTGCAAAGGCCCCATGGAGTCATGGAAAGATTTAAGGGCAGATAAATTTGGATGTGAATCTTGGCTCTAGAACTCCTGACTGATTGTCCCTGGGCACATATTTAACCTCTCTGTGGTTGAATTTTCTAACACTTAAAATTATAATAATGATACAGACCTTGAAACGCTGTGTCTAGCAAAGTGTCTAGTGCCCAATAAATTCCTCTTCCAAATAGACTTCAAGTATATCACCATATTTCACTATTTCCTTTTGCCTTTGAATTGAAGCACAAATTCCTTTTATTGGCATCTCAGATGCTTCAAAATGTGATGCAAATCTACCCACAAATAATTATTTTCTATGCCTTGGCTGTCTACAATTCAATAGACAGACATCTAATTTCCATGGAAGCTCATGATTTCAGAGCCTTTCCTTTCCTCATGATGTTCTTTTTACCTAGCATCCCGTTAAATGTCAAATGAAGTTCAAAGATAACGTCTGCCATAGTTTATCTAACACCTTGTCCACGAAACTCTCAGGATCACCCTCAAGTAGAGCAGACAGCAATTTGCCCTGTGTGGAACTCTGCATAATAATTCTCTTAGAACCTGTATCTGCTTTATGCACTGAGTATAATTAACACTATCAATTAAAGCTTGCATGTGTAGTGTTTTGGAGACTGCAAAGTGTTTTAATCTTTTTATCTTATTTAAAACTCAAATTTACCTTAGTACATCATCAAATTTTCTTCCCATTTAACACATATAAAATCAAGATTAAAGAAGCCATTATTATTCAAACTCACACAGATAAAATGGATTAACGTAGTGATGCAAACTCTTGTATATGACATAAATCTGGTGTCTTTATGTTAGAAAAAGAACTAACAGAATTTCTTAATATAGTCAGATCTTCTCCTTTGGAGTCCATGATTTTTTTGGCTCAAAGAATTTTATCGCTTATTGTTCTAGTACACGGAAATACGCTATTTCTTTCTTTCTTTCTTTTTTTTTTTTTACTAACTTAATTGATGAAGACTGTATCATCCATGTATACAAGAAATACAACAGGAGGGACCAAGATAGTGGAGTAGAAAGATTCTGACTTAATCTCCTCCCGTGGGCATACCAGAATTACACCTATTTACAGAGCAATGAACAATGAAAACGACCTGAAGACTAGCAAAATAGATCTTATACAACAACAGATATAAAAGAGTCACAAACTGTAGGAAGGATAGAAATGCAGTATAGTCTATACCCACAAACTGGAAGGCACAAGCAGCTCCCCAGCCCAGGAGCCCTGCACCAGAAATGTGAACCCTCAGAACATCTGGTGTTGAAGACAGGTGGGACTGGAATTCAAGAGATGGAAGGACGAGAGATAACAGACCTCTCCTTTTAAACAGCACACACAACATCTTCACACACTCTGAGACCCAGAGCAGAAGGAGTAACTTGAAAGAAACCTGAGTCAGCCCCATCTACTGATACTGGATCTAGGACCCAAAAGGCAACCTATACGTGCCTTTTAGAAAGACAAGTACCTGTTCTTTTACCTAGCATCCCGTTAAATGTCAAATGAAGTTCAAAGATAACGTCTGCCATAGTTTATCTAACACCTTGTCCACGAAACTCTCAGGATCACCCTCAAGTAGAGCAGACAGCAATTTGCCCTGTGTGGAACTCTGCATAATAATTCTCTTAGAACCTGTATCTGCTTTATGCACTGAGTATAATTAACACTATCAATTAAAGCTTGCATGTGTAGTGTTTTGGAGACTGCAAAGTGTTTTAATCTTTTTATCTTATTTAAAACTCAAATTTACCTTAGTACATCATCAAATTTTCTTCCCATTTAACACATATAAAATCAAGATTAAAGAAGCCATTATTATTCAAACTCACACAGATAAAATGGATTAACGTAGTGATGCAAACTCTTGTATATGACATAAATCTGGTGTCTTTATGTTAGAAAAAGAACTAACAGAATTTCTTAATATAGTCAGATCTTCTCCTTTGGAGTCCATGATTTTTTTGGCTCAAAGAATTTTATCGCTTATTGTTCTAGTACACGGAAATACGCTATTTCTTTCTTTCTTTCTTTTTTTTTTTTTACTAACTTAATTGATGAAGACTGTATCATCCATGTATACAAGAAATACAACAGGAGGGACCAAGATAGTGGAGTAGAAAGATTCTGACTTAATCTCCTCCCGTGGGCATACCAGAATTACACCTATTTACAGAGCAATGAACAATGAAAACGACCTGAAGACTAGCAAAATAGATCTTATACAACAACAGATATAAAAGAGTCACAAACTGTAGGAAGGATAGAAATGCAGTATAGTCTATACCCACAAACTGGAAGGCACAAGCAGCTCCCCAGCCCAGGAGCCCTGCACCAGAAATGTGAACCCTCAGAACATCTGGTGTTGAAGACAGGTGGGACTGGAATTCAAGAGATGGAAGGACGAGAGATAACAGACCTCTCCTTTTAAACAGCACACACAACATCTTCACACACTCTGAGACCCAGAGCAGAAGGAGTAACTTGAAAGAAACCTGAGTCAGCCCCATCTACTGATACTGGATCTAGGACCCAAAAGGCAACCTATACGTGCCTTTTAGAAAGACAAGTACCCAGTGTCTCACCTGGGGACATATGATAGTGGCAGCCATAGTTTTATCATTCAAATAATAGTCATAGTGGCTGCTAGGAGACCATCATATTCCACAGGTTAACAAGAGTCTTCAACATGTAAAATTCATTTGCCATTTTTAAAATAGCATATTTTAGAGAAGTCACAGTGAATTAATAATCTTGTCCTTTATTTGCCAAACTAGACAGGGCCATCATTCCCTACTTCCATAAGGACAGTGGGTTTCCAAGGAAAACTAAAAGTTGTGCCAACCTGAGACAGGCTACTGGTGGTTTTAATCTTCATGTTTTGGGACCATGCAAAAAATCATCTTTGAGTTCTCTCAATTCAGTCTTTTCAAATTTCTTTCAAAATCTGGACTTATGAGTCAACGTTTTTAACACAAAGAAGATCTGTGTCTAGAAATATTCTCTGTGCCCAGTTAGACGCATTTTTGCAGTGGTTGTTTTAACCCTGGAGTAACAGGGCTGAGTAGCTACCACTGTGTAAAATGGAGACTTTTCTCATACAGATACTGAGCTAGCACTCTTGCACATATTCTACTAGCACAGATCTTCCTAACCTTTTTTTTTTTCAACTTTTTAAATTTATTTATTATTATTATTATTTTGGCCACTTCTAGTGATCTTTCATTCATCTATCTTTGTTCTTTGGCCTGTGGAGACCTCCCATTGCAGCGGCCTCCCTCGCTACAGAGCACCGACTCTGGGTGCACATGCTCCAGAGCTCCAGCTCGGTAGTTGGACACATCAGTCCAGCTGCTCCATGGCATGAGGGATCCTCACAGGCCAGGGATCGAACCAGTGCCCCTTGCACTGCAAAGTGATGTCCCTATCCACTGGACCACCAGGGAAGCCCAGATCTTTCTGATCTGGATGAGGTGATGTCCTAAGAGGCCCAACATAAGCTAAAAATACCATAAATCGAAAATACATTTATTACACCTAATAACCCAGCAAACACCATATCACAGCCTAGACTAATGGAGATGTGCTCAGAACATTTATACAAATGCACAGTTTGCCAAAATCATCCAACACAAAGCCGATTTTACAATAAAGTGTGGAATGTGTGCTCAGTTGTGTCCAACTCTGTGACTCCATGGACTGTAGCCCATCAGCTCCTCTGTCCATGGGATTCTCCAGGCAACAACACTGGAGTGGGTTGCCATTTTCTTCTTCAGGAGATCTTTCCAATCTAGGGATTGAACCTGTCTCCTGCAATGGCAGGCTGATTTTTTACCACTAGCACCACCTGGGAAGCCATATGGAATATCACATAATTTGTTGAATATTGTACAGAAAGTGAAAAACCAAATGACTGTGTAGGTAGACAAGAGTTGATAACTATATGGGTTGTTAATGTTTGTCATCATGCAGCTAACTAGGAGCTGCAGCCCTGTAATACTGCCAGGGATCACAAGTGAGTAATGTATTGCATGTGGCTAGCCTAGGAAAAGATCAAAATCTAAAACTCAAAGTAAAATTTTGATCAGATGTATAATTCTTTTGTACCACCATAAAGTCAAAAATTCTTTAACCCATTTTAAGTTGAGGCCTCTCTGCAAATGATACACAATTAAATTTGATAACTACCATTTCCCTGAGCTATATATGAAATTTAAAATTAGCAAAAGAGTTTTATCTATGTCTAACCAAAATAGTTTTGTCTAACCCAGTGGTACTCAAACCTGGATAAAACTTACAAATCACCTGAATAACTTTAAAAATGTATGACTGATGCCTGGATGCCAGTGACAAATATTGCATTGGTCTAGGGTGCCTCTCAGACACCAGGATTTTTAAAAAGTTTCTCACATGTTTCTCATATTCAGGTAAGTTTGAGTTAACCATTACTTTGATTCTTAAAAAGACATACAAAGAAATTCTGAGTTAGCAAATTTTTCCTGCTACATTTTCTTATGCAGATACATGTGTACGTGTGTGTGTGTGTGTGTGTGTGTGTGAAGAAATCTTTGAAGAGATCAAGAAGAGATGGAAAGAATACATGGACGGACTGTTCAAAAAAGATCTCAATGAACTGGATTATTGTGATGCTGTGGTTAGTCACCCAGAGCCAGACATTCTGGAGTGCAAAGTCAGGTGGGCCTTAGGAAGCAATGCTGTTCATAAAGCTGGTGGATGGGATGGAATTCCACTAGAACTATTGAAGTTTCTAAAGGATGATGCTGCCAAGGTTTTGCATTCATCATGTCAGCAAATCTGGAAGACCCAGCCGTGATAACAGAACTGGAAAAGGTCAATCCTCATTCCAGTCTCCAAGAAGGGTAGTACTAAAGAAAGTGCACCATTGGACAACTGCACTCATCTCCCATGCTACTATGGTATGCTTAAAACCTTGCATGCTAGGCTTCAGTATTATGTGAACCAAGAACTTAGAGATGTCCAAGCTGGGTTTACAAAAGGAAAAAAACTAAAGATCAAATTAGCAACATTTGCTGTATCATAGAGAAAGCAAGGTAATTTCAGAAAACCATCTATGTCTGTTTCATCCCCTACGCTAAAGGTGCGGACTGTGTAAATCATGACAACCTGTGGAAAGCTTTTAAAGCGATGAGAATACCAGATCATCTTACCTGCATCCTGAAATACCTGTATGCGGCTCAAGAAGCAACAGTTAAAAGCCTGTATGGAACAACAGATTGGTTCAAGATTGACAAAGGAGTATGACAGGGCTGTCTGTTGTCACTTTAACCTATATGCTGAGCACATCATGAGAAGTGCCAGGGGGACTTATAAGGTGGTATCAAGATGGGAAAAATTTATTGTAAAAATTTGTCTAACCCAGTGGTACTCAAACCTGGATAAAACTTACAAATCACCTGAATAACTTTAAAAATGTATGACTGATGCCTGGATGCCAGTGACAAATATTGCATTGGTCTAGGGTGCCTCTCAGACACCAGGATTTTTAAAAAGTTTCTCACATGTTTCTCATATTCAGGTAAGTTTGAGTTAACCATTACTTTGATTCTTAAAAAGACATACAAAGAAATTCTGAGTTAGCAAATTTTTCCTGCTACATTTTCTTATGCAGATACATGTGTACGTGTGTGTGTGTGTGTGTGTGTGTGTGAAGAAATCTTTGAAGAGATCAAGAAGAGATGGAAAGAATACATGGACGGACTGTTCAAAAAAGATCTCAATGAACTGGATTATTGTGATGCTGTGGTTAGTCACCCAGAGCCAGACATTCTGGAGTGCAAAGTCAGGTGGGCCTTAGGAAGCAATGCTGTTCATAAAGCTGGTGGATGGGATGGAATTCCACTAGAACTATTGAAGTTTCTAAAGGATGATGCTGCCAAGGTTTTGCATTCATCATGTCAGCAAATCTGGAAGACCCAGCCGTGATAACAGAACTGGAAAAGGTCAATCCTCATTCCAGTCTCCAAGAAGGGTAGTACTAAAGAAAGTGCACCATTGGACAACTGCACTCATCTCCCATGCTACTATGGTATGCTTAAAACCTTGCATGCTAGGCTTCAGTATTATGTGAACCAAGAACTTAGAGATGTCCAAGCTGGGTTTACAAAAGGAAAAAAACTAAAGATCAAATTAGCAACATTTGCTGTATCATAGAGAAAGCAAGGTAATTTCAGAAAACCATCTATGTCTGTTTCATCCCCTACGCTAAAGGTGCGGACTGTGTAAATCATGACAACCTGTGGAAAGCTTTTAAAGCGATGAGAATACCAGATCATCTTACCTGCATCCTGAAATACCTGTATGCGGCTCAAGAAGCAACAGTTAAAAGCCTGTATGGAACAACAGATTGGTTCAAGATTGACAAAGGAGTATGACAGGGCTGTCTGTTGTCACTTTAACCTATATGCTGAGCACATCATGAGAAGTGCCAGGCTGGATGACTTATAAGGTGGTATCAAGATGGGCAGGAGAAACATCAACAACCTAGATATGCAGACGATAGCATTCTAATGGCAGAGTGTGAAGCGGAACTACAGTTTCTTGAGGAGGGTGAAGGAGGAGAATGAAAGAGCAGCTTAAAACTAAATATTAAAATACTAAGATCATGGCATCTGGTTTCATCATTTCATGGCAAAGAGGAGAAAAGGTGGAAGTAGTGACAGATTTCCTTTTCCTGGGCTCTAAAACCACTGCAGATGGTGAGTGCAGCCATGGAATCAGAAGATGATTGCTTCTTGCCAGGAAAGCTATGACAAACCTAGACTGTGTGTTGAAATGCAGAGACATTTACTTTGCTAACAAAGGTCCATATAGTCAAGGCTATAGTCTTCCCATTGGTTTTATATCATGAGAGCTGGATCACAAAGAAGGCAGAGTGTGAAAGAATGGATGCCTTTGAACTGTGATGCTGGAGAAGACTCGTGAAAGTTCCTTGGACAACAAGGAGATCAAGCTAGTCTATTTTAAGGGAAATCAACCCTGAACATTCATTGGAAGGACTGATACTGAAGCTCCAGTATGTTGGTCATCAAATGCGAACAGACAACTCATGGGAAAAGCCCCTAATGCTGGGAAACACTGAGGTCAGAAGGAGACAGCATTAGCCACACACACACACACACACACAGAGAGACTCTGGATATTGCTCAACAAGCTTCAATCAGGGGAACAAAAGCCTATTAGAATATTTTATTTAAAAATTTGTGGGGTTTCCCTGATGGGTTAGGACACAGCCTTACAGTGCAAGGAGTTCCGGTTCGATCTCTGGCCTGGGAAGATCCCACATGCCAGGGAGCAGCAGGACCGATGTGTCCAACTACCGAGCGGGAGCTCTGGAGCGCATGCGCCCAGAGTTGATGCTCTGCAGCGACTGAGGCCGCTGCGATGGGAGGCCCACACAAGCCAAAGAACAAAGATGGATAAAAACAGATAAATGAAAGACCAATAGAAGTGGCCAAAAAAAAAAAAAAATGTGAACTCTCACTCCAGTCACAATGGCAAAAAATAGTATTTTGAAAATCTAGAAGTTGATATTGCTTTAAAGCAATTCCTCAGGTAATATAGAAGATGAGATGCTCTACTTAAACCAAAGTCAGCTGCAGAAAAAGAAACACCTATGGCAACATAGAATAAGATATTTGGAAAAATAGTCTTCAGGAGACGGAAGTTCACATCTACTTGTATGAAAATGAAAAGTACTGAGAAACTGAAAAAAAAGTGTACTTTGTTAAAAATACAAACAATGACTGTGTAGCACTAGTGGAAATCTATATACTTGGATTTAAAAAAAAATACATCCTAAGAAGAATATTCTAATGATACAACTACATAAAGAAGAGACATGAAATAAACTCTTAAGTTGTTCTTAGTATACATTTTCTTTCCACATATTCTTGTAAAGTTCTCTGGATCATTAGTAACTTTAAAAGGCAATGGTCATAATATCTTAGAGAAAGGGGTTACTCACATTGCAGTAGCTATCTCCATTTTCCCAGAAAGATAACTATCTAATTGCAGAACAATTTTTGATTGGAGACTACAAAAAAATTTCCTTTCTCCTTTTAATATTCATTATTTGCTGACGATGCTCTTAAACAATTAGCCCTGAAAACATTTTCATGCATTTGTTATTATTTTTTTCTTCTTCTTCATCTACCTATACTTAACTTGCTTTTGATGTGTACATCTGTTACAATGCCTTGGACAAAATATTCATAGGAGTGAATCTTGGATAAGCAATATATCTGAGAATTCTGTTAGGAAACCTAAGGCAGTTGGATACTTTCCTAAAAAGCTATGAAATATTTTATCTTGTATTCATATTGTATTGGATAAGTAAACTCATCAGGAAAATATATACTTTCATTTGAGCCGCTCATCTATACAATATCACACAATTGATATTGAAAACAAGTTTAATTAACAGTTTTAATCAGTTGCTGAATTGATTGGCCAGATTTAGTGGTTTGCTGGAAAATGTTTAACAATTACCATGCTGCAGAGCACTGACTTGAAGCCTTTGCTGATTTGCTTCTTATAAATATTCCCATCATATCATTTCAAGCCTTCAGCAAGACATCATGAACTTGGAGTTGGGAAGAGATGATAACACGGGACTCATGTGAGTAGTATTTAATGAACTAATAAACATAAAATGTTTATATAAAATATACTTCAGAGAGGCTCACGGCCTCAACGCCAACTTTTGAGAAACCTCCGTGCTGTGAGAAGGAAGTAGAGAAAGAAGCAAATGTGCAAGGTGAAAAGCAAAAGAAGAAAGATGAGGCAGAGGTCCAAATAAACATGTACAGCCATGAAGCCACAGAAGCAGAAACAGAGAAGCCAGAGGCCAGGGAGGCTGGTACACATTGCTGGACTGCATGCTTACTATCTAGCACTTGTCTCAATAGATCTGGAACTTCTGTGGCTTCCCCAACTTAAATTTTTAAACACTTGGCTCCTCAAGAATATTCTAATGATACAACTACATAAAGAAGAGACATGAAATAAACTCTTAAGTTGTTCTTAGTATACATTTTCTTTCCACATATTCTTGTAAAGTTCTCTGGATCATTAGTAACTTTAAAAGGCAATGGTCATAATATCTTAGAGAAAGGGGTTACTCACATTGCAGTAGCTATCTCCATTTTCCCAGAAAGATAACTATCTAATTGCAGAACAATTTTTGATTGGAGACTACAAAAAAATTTCCTTTCTCCTTTTAATATTCATTATTTGCTGACGATGCTCTTAAACAATTAGCCCTGAAAACATTTTCATGCATTTGTTATTATTTTTTTCTTCTTCTTCATCTACCTATACTTAACTTGCTTTTGATGTGTACATCTGTTACAATGCCTTGGACAAAATATTCATAGGAGTGAATCTTGGATAAGCAATATATCTGAGAATTCTGTTAGGAAACCTAAGGCAGTTGGATACTTTCCTAAAAAGCTATGAAATATTTTATCTTGTATTCATATTGTATTGGATAAGTAAACTCATCAGGAAAATATATACTTTCATTTGAGCCGCTCATCTATACAATATCACACAATTGATATTGAAAACAAGTTTAATTAACAGTTTTAATCAGTTGCTGAATTGATTGGCCAGATTTAGTGGTTTGCTGGAAAATGTTTAACAATTACCATGCTGCAGAGCACTGACTTGAAGCCTTTGCTGATTTGCTTCTTATAAATATTCCCATCATATCATTTCAAGCCTTCAGCAAGACATCATGAACTTGGAGTTGGGAAGAGATGATAACACGGGACTCATGTGAGTAGTATTTAATGAACTAATAAACATAAAATGTTTATATAAAATATACTTCAGAGAGGCTCACGGCCTCAACGCCAACTTTTGAGAAACCTCCGTGCTGTGAGAAGGAAGTAGAGAAAGAAGCAAATGTGCAAGGTGAAAAGCAAAAGAAGAAAGATGAGGCAGAGGTCCAAATAAACATGTACAGCCATGAAGCCACAGAAGCAGAAACAGAGAAGCCAGAGGCCAGGGAGGCTGGTACACATTGCTGGACTGCATGCTTACTATCTAGCACTTGTCTCAATAGATCTGGAACTTCTGTGGTCATTCTGATGGCCTCCACCACCTTTGAGAGACCCAACTTTCTTCTGCTAAAGTCATCCCTTTTGGTCCTTTGCCCTAGATCTGTGAAATTATGAACTAGTTCTCAGTTGTAGCTGAATATAATGTGTATAAAAAAATCATCTGTTTTGCTGTCTTACCTGAAGAAAAATAAATACACACACACACACACACACACACACACACACACACATCCCACATACATGAGGAATAAAGAACAGGTCTTTCAAAACAAATAAAGAGCAAAAACAAAACCCCAGCTACAAGTGTGCAATTATTCTTTCAAATATTTCTCAGCCATGCACAGTGCCTAGAACAAGTATTATTGTAAGTACCTGCAATATGTCATTGCACAAAACCAAAAATATTTGGGTTCATCTGGTGTACAGTCTAGGGCAAGAAGATATAAGCTAAACATACTACACAAATGTAATCTATATGTAAAAGATTTCAACTACTATGGAAAAATAGCACAAGATAAGAGGGATTATCAGTTTGTAGGACACAGTTCATGATTTTAAAAAACAAGATTAGACTATTGTGAAAAGGCAAGATCTGGACCAAACTCTAAATCTAATTTATGCTTTAAAAGAAGCACTCTGTTCATATAAAATTGATGATATCTAAATAAGTTTTGTGGATAATACCAGTGTTTATTTTCTGGTTTTGATAGAATTCTATAAACTGTAGTTAAATAAGATATAACCATCTGTAACTAGTATATAGAGCCTCCCGCACATATTTTTTTTGGTAAGTTTCTGTGAATCTGTCCTTATTTCAAAATATTTTTTTAAAGGAGCACTATATTGTATTGAAAACAGACTGTAGAAAATGATGATAAAAACAGGGAAATAATCATGTAACTATCAATGCAGTCTAGGTGTATGATGACTTTGTGTATTAGTTGGGCTTCCCTGGTGGCTCAGATGGTAAAGAATCTGTCTGGGCTTCCCCTGGTGGTCCAGTGGGTAAGGACAACGCCTTGCAGTGCAAGGGGCGCCGGTTCGATCCCTGGCCTGAGAAGATCCCACGTGCCACGGAGCAGCTGGACTGATGTGTCCAGTTACCTAGCCGGAGCTCTGGAGCGCATGCGCCCAGAGCCAGCGCTCTGCAACGACAGAAGCCACCGTGATGGGAGGCCCACAAGGGCCAAAGGACAAAGACGGATGAAAATAGATAAATGAAAGACCAACAGAAGTGGCCCGCTCACTCCCCTCCCTCCCCAACCTGACCCCCACCGAAAATAAATAAATCAATAAATAAATCTAAAAAAAAAGAAAAAAGAATCTGTCTGAAGTGCAGGAGACCCAGGTTGATCTGGGTTGAGAAGAAGCCCTGGAGAAAGCAAATAAAGAGCAAAAACAAAACCCCAGCTACAAGTGTGCAATTATTCTTTCAAATATTTCTCAGCCATGCACAGTGCCTAGAACAAGTATTATTGTAAGTACCTGCAATATGTCATTGCACAAAACCAAAAATATTTGGGTTCATCTGGTGTACAGTCTAGGGCAAGAAGATATAAGCTAAACATACTACACAAATGTAATCTATATGTAAAAGATTTCAACTACTATGGAAAAATAGCACAAGATAAGAGGGATTATCAGTTTGTAGGACACAGTTCATGTTTTTAAAAAAACAAGATTAGACTATTGTGAAAAGGCAAGATCTGGACCAAACTCTAAATCTAATTTATGCTTTAAAAGAAGCACTCTGTTCATATAAAATTGATGATATCTAAATAAGTTTTGTGGATAATACCAGTGTTTATTTTCTGGTTTTGATAGAATTCTATAAACTGTAGTTAAATAAGATATAACCATCTGTAACTAGTATATAGAGCCTCCCGCACATATTTTTTTTGGTAAGTTTCTGTGAATCTGTCCTTATTTCAAAATATTTTTTTAAAGGAGCACTATATTGTATTGAAAACAGACTGTAGAAAATGATGATAAAAACAGGGAAATAATCATGTAACTATCAATGCAGTCTAGGTGTATGATGACTTTGTGTATTAGTTGGGCTTCCCTGGTGGCTCAGATGGTAAAGAATCTGTCTGGGCTTCCCCTGGTGGTCCAGTGGGTAAGGACAACGCCTTGCAGTGCAAGGGGCGCCGGTTCGATCCCTGGCCTGAGAAGATCCCACGTGCCACGGAGCAGCTGGACTGATGTGTCCAGTTACCTAGCCGGAGCTCTGGAGCGCATGCGCCCAGAGCCAGCGCTCTGCAACGACAGAAGCCACCGTGATGGGAGGCCCACAAGGGCCAAAGGACAAAGACGGATGAAAATAGATAAATGAAAGACCAACAGAAGTGGCCCGCTCACTCCCCTCCCTCCCCAACCTGACCCCCACCGAAAATAAATAAATCAATAAATAAATCTAAAAAAAAAGAAAAAAGAATCTGTCTGAAGTGCAGGAGACCCAGGTTGATCTGGGTTGAGAAGAAGCCCTGGAGAAGGAAATGACAACCAACTCCAGTACTCCTGCCTGGAGAATTCCATGGACAGAGGAGCCTGGCAGGCTACAGTCCATGGAGTCACAAAGAGTAGACACATACATGGAGCCTCCTACACATATTTTTTGATAAGTTTCTGTGAATCTGTCATTATTTCACAATATTTTTAAGAAGCATTATATAGTACCGAAAATAGACTATAGAAAACAAGGATAAAAACAGGGACATAATTTTGGAATTACTATAGCAATTCAGTCCAGAGATACGATAACTTTGCTTGAAGGCATTAGTGGTGAGGCAGGGATGATAGGTTATTTTGAAAGCAGTGTGGAAAGGAATTCCTGATGGATTGGATATGGGCTGTGAAAATGAAGAGTCAAGAATGATCCTAAAGCTTTACTGATATGTTTGAAGAATTGGAAGAATGATGGTGTCATAAGAGGAATGGGGAATACTTCAGAAGGAGCATGTTTGGGATGGAGAATTCTCAACTTTCATTTCAGTCGTTCAGTTGCGTCCAATTCTGTGACCTGAAGGACTACAGTCTGCCAGACTTCCCTTTCCTTCATCATCTCCCAAAGCCTTCTCAAACTAAAAAGTTCTCAACTTTAGGGGCTTCCCCTGGTGGTCCATTGGATAAGGACACCGCCTTACAGTGCAAGGGGCGCCGGTTGGATCCCTGCCCTGGGAAGATCCCACGTGCCGCGGAGCGGCTGGACTGATGTGTCCAATCAGCGAGCCGGAGCTCTGGAGTGCATGGGCCCAGAGCCGGTGCTCTGAGACAACAGATGCCACCGCGATGGGAGGCCCGCTGGAGCCAAAGAACAAAGACGGATGAAAACAGAGAAATGAAAGACCAATAGAAGTGGCCCACCCGCTCCCCTCCCTCCCCAACCCGACCCCCACCCAAAATAAATAAATAAATCTTTTTAAAAAAAAGTTCTCAACTTTAGTCTTATGCATTTTATATCTGAGAAATCTATCAGACATTCAAATGCAGCCATCAAGGAAACCATTACACCTACGTGTAAAATTCAGCAGAGGGTTTGGGCTTAAGAACTAACTTTGAGGGACTTCCCCGAAGCCCCAGTGGGTAAGGACACCGCCTTGCACTGCAAGGAGCGCCGATTCGATCCCTGGCCTGGGAAGATCCCACGTGCCGCGGAGCAGCTGGACTGATGTGTCCAATTACCGAGCCGGAGCTCTGGAGCGCATGCGCCCAGAGCCAGCGCTCTGCAATGACAGACGCCACCATGATGGGAGGCCCACAGGAGCCAAAAGAACAAAGATGGATGAAAATAGAGAAATGAAAAACCAGTAGAAGTGGCCCACCGCTCCTCTCCCTCCCCAACCCCCGCCCAAAAATAAAATAAATAAATAAATAAATCTTTAAAAAAAAAAAAAAAAAGAACTAACTTTGAGTGTGATTTGTATACATGACTTTGAAATACAGGGCTGGATGATATCACCTGGAGAGTAAATGTGGAAAAGATACTGAGGACTGAGACCTGGAACACTCCGAAGCGTGGATGTCAGGAAAAAAGGGAGAACATGCAAGAAGACTGAGTATGGAGTGAAATGGCAAGAAAACCAGGAGAAGCAAAGTGGCCTCAAAGCAAAATGTTACATAATATCAAGTAAGATGAGGAGCAGAAAACCAGTCACTGGATTTAGCAAGAAGAAATTCCTACATGTCTTGTCAAGCACTGTTTCCGTTTCCAGATTGAAAGAAAAGCCCAATCAGAGTGAGAAAATAAGATGAGAAGCGGTGCAGCAAACAGGCAACTCATTCAGAAAGATGACTGCAACTAAAAGCAAAGAACTGGAGCAGTAGCTGCACAACAGGAAGTGGACTCAAGATGATTTTTAAGAGGAGAAAAAAAGAACACAGCACGGTGATAGAAATGATCCAGCAGACAGGGAACAATTAAAAATGAAGGGAGGGGGCTTCCCCTGGTGGTCCAGTGGATAAGGACACCGCCTTGCAGTGCAACAGGCGCCGGTTCGATCCCTGGCCTGGGAAGATCCCATGTGCCGCGGAGCGGCTGGACTGATGTGTCCAATCACCGAGCCGGAGCTCTGGAGCGCATGCGCCCAGAGCCGGTGCTCTGCAACGACAGATGCCACCACGATGGGAGGCCCACAGGAGCCAAAGAACAAAGACAGATGAAAATAGAGAAACGAAAGACCAATAGAAGTGGCCCGCCCGCTCCCCTCCCTCCCCAACCCGACCCCGCCCAAAAATAAATAAATAAATCTTTAAAAAAAAAAAAAAATGAAGGGAAGAGCTTCTCTGGTAGCTCAGTGGTAAAGAGTTCACCTGCCAATGCAGGATACACCAGTTCAATCCCTGATCCAGGAAGATCCCACATGCTGAGGAGCAACTAAGCCCGTGAGTCACAACTATAGAGCCTGTGCTCTAGAGTCTCAGAGCTGCAACTATAGAGCCCATGTGCCACAACTACTGAAGCCTGTGTGTCCCAGAGTCCAAGTTCCACAGCAAGAAAAGTCACTGCGAAGAGAAGCCTGCTCACCTCAACTAGAGAGTAGCCGCCACTCCCTGCAACCAGAGAAGAGTCTGCTGCAGCAGTGAAAACCCAGAATAGCCAAAAGTAAATAAAATGCATTTCTTTTTTAAAAAATGAAGGAGAAAAAAAGAGGATGGTAAATAAATGGTAAATGGTAAATTGTACACTAAAATGGTAGATAAGAAATGAAGCAATCGCCTTCAAAATAGGAAATCAGAAGGTCTGGCTTAGGGTAGGGGCACAGACAATGCACTTAAAGGGGATGGGAGACTATATGGGTTCATGTGCTGGGGGAGATGTCCACTTGGTGTATTTAAAGCTCTCTTCTAATTAGAGTAAGTACTACATACAAACCTTTAAGCTGTGAACTCAGTTGGTGGCCTCAAGATGATAAGAGGAACAGCAACTGGGCAGTAGCAACAGGAAGTGGACTCAAGATGATTTTTAAGAGGAGAAAAAAAGAACACAGCACGGTGATAGAAATGATCCAGCAGACAGGGAACAATTAAAAATGAAGGGAGGGGGCTTCCCCTGGTGGTCCAGTGGATAAGGACACCGCCTTGCAGTGCAACAGGCGCCGGTTCGATCCCTGGCCTGGGAAGATCCCATGTGCCGCGGAGCGGCTGGACTGATGTGTCCAATCACCGAGCCGGAGCTCTGGAGCGCATGCGCCCAGAGCCGGTGCTCTGCAACGACAGATGCCACCACGATGGGAGGCCCACAGGAGCCAAAGAACAAAGACAGATGAAAATAGAGAAACGAAAGACCAATAGAAGTGGCCCGCCCGCTCCCCTCCCTCCCCAACCCGACCCCGCCCAAAAATAAATAAATAAATCTTTAAAAAAAAAAAAAAAATGAAGGGAAGAGCTTCTCTGGTAGCTCAGTGGTAAAGAGTTCACCTGCCAATGCAGGATACACCAGTTCAATCCCTGATCCAGGAAGATCCCACATGCTGAGGAGCAACTAAGCCCGTGAGTCACAACTATAGAGCCTGTGCTCTAGAGTCTCAGAGCTGCAACTATAGAGCCCATGTGCCACAACTACTGAAGCCTGTGTGTCCCAGAGTCCAAGTTCCACAGCAAGAAAAGTCACTGCGAAGAGAAGCCTGCTCACCTCAACTAGAGAGTAGCCGCCACTCCCTGCAACCAGAGAAGAGTCTGCTGCAGCAGTGAAAACCCAGAATAGCCAAAAGTAAATAAAATGCATTTCTTTTTTAAAAAATGAAGGAGAAAAAAAGAGGATGGTAAATAAATGGTAAATGGTAAATTGTACACTAAAACGGTAGATAAGAAATGAAGCAATCGCCTTCAAAATAGGAAATCAGAAGGTCTGGCTTAGGGTAGGGGCACAGACAATGCACTTAAAGGGGATGGGAGACTATATGGGTTCATGTGCTGGGGGAGATGTCCACTTGGTGTATTTAAAGCTCTCTTCTAATTAGAGTAAGTCACGTACATACAAACCTTTAAGCTGTGAACTTTCAAAGATGTGAATGTGCCCCTGTATGGCAGCTGTTGTGGTGTACTCCTATACAGTATAAGGTAATGCTGTGAAATTAAAAGTGTTTTCTTTGTTTTTGTGGGGTTGTCATATATTATTTGCATGAAAGATATTATAAGCATATCACAGTACGGTACTACTTGGCCGATTGTGTTAGTTGGGCACCTAGGTTAACTTTATTGGTGGTTGTTCAGTCACTCGGTTGTGTTTAACTCTTTGTGGCCCTATCAACTCCAGCACGCCAGGCTTCCCTGTCCTTCACTATCTTGCAGAGTTTGCTCAAACTCATGGCCATTGAGTCAATGGTACCATCCAAGTACTCATTTACTATTATCCTCTTCACCTCCTGCCCTCCATCTTTCCTAGCATCAGAGTCTTTCTCAATGTCTTTGGTAAAATGTGGTCCACTGGAGAAGGGAATGGCAAACCCCTTCAGCATTCTTGCCTTCAGAACTTCATGAAATTTGCCAGACTTATGAAAAAAATGGACTTACAAATGAGCTCTTGGAATGGAACTTGTTTGTATGTAGGGGACTTACTGAACTTTGGTCAATGAAGGAGAAAGAAAGGCCATCAGCTGTGAAAAGACAATGAGGAAGTTATGGAGACCTGAGGAGAGGTCTGGGGTGTTAAGGGCTTCCCAGACGGTGCTAGTGGTAAAACACCTGCCTGCTAATGCAGGAGACATAAGAGATGCTGGTTCAATCGTTGAGTGAGGAGATCTCCTGGAGAAGGGCAAAGCAACCCACTCCAGTATTCTTGCCTGGGGAATTCCATGGACAGAGGAGCCTGTCAGGCTGCAGGTTCATAGGGTTACAAAGAGCTGGACATGACTGAAGCGACGTAGCATGCACACAATGGGGTGTTGCAAAGCCTTTTAGAAGACAGCAAAAGTGAACAGAAAGAGAAGTGGGCATGCTGTCTGGTCAGTGAGCTATACAAACATACAGGAAGAGTTCAAGTTACCAATGGTGATGTGCTAAAATCTAATTAGGAGTGCTGGGGAGATGTCCACTTGGTGTATTTAAAGCTCTCTTCTAATTAGAGTAAGTCACGACATACAAACCTTTAAGCTGTGAACTTTCAAAGATGTGAATGTGCCCCTGTATGGCAGCTGTTGTGGTGTACTCCTATACAGTATAAGGTAATGCTGTGAAATTAAAAGTGTTTTCTTTGTTTTTGTGGGGTTGTCATATATTATTTGCATGAAAGATATTATAAGCATATCACAGTACGGTACTACTTGGCCGATTGTGTTAGTTGGGCACCTAGGTTAACTTTATTGGTGGTTGTTCAGTCACTCGGTTGTGTTTAACTCTTTGTGGCCCTATCAACTCCAGCACGCCAGGCTTCCCTGTCCTTCACTATCTTGCAGAGTTTGCTCAAACTCATGGCCATTGAGTCAATGGTACCATCCAAGTACTCATTTACTATTATCCTCTTCACCTCCTGCCCTCCATCTTTCCTAGCATCAGAGTCTTTCTCAATGTCTTTGGTAAAATGTGGTCCACTGGAGAAGGGAATGGCAAACCCCTTCAGCATTCTTGCCTTCAGAACTTCATGAAATTTGCCAGACTTATGAAAAAAATGGACTTACAAATGAGCTCTTGGAATGGAACTTGTTTGTATGTAGGGGACTTACTGAACTTTGGTCAATGAAGGAGAAAGAAAGGCCATCAGCTGTGAAAAGACAATGAGGAAGTTATGGAGACCTGAGGAGAGGTCTGGGGTGTTAAGGGCTTCCCAGACGGTGCTAGTGGTAAAACACCTGCCTGCTAATGCAGGAGACATAAGAGATGCTGGTTCAATCGTTGAGTGAGGAGATCTCCTGGAGAAGGGCAAAGCAACCCACTCCAGTATTCTTGCCTGGGGAATTCCATGGACAGAGGAGCCTGTCAGGCTGCAGGTTCATAGGGTTACAAAGAGCTGGACATGACTGAAGCGACGTAGCATGCACACAATGGGGTGTTGCAAAGCCTTTTAGAAGACAGCAAAAGTGAACAGAAAGAGAAGTGGGCATGCTGTCTGGTCAGTGAGCTATACAGCAAGAGCTATACAGGAAGAGTTCAAGTTACCAATGGTGATGGTTTGTCCATCCAAGTGCTACAAAGAGAGAGGAGCAACAGAGCTGCAAGACGAAACGAGGGTCCAATTTCAGTGACTTCTATGGGGGTGTTGCACTTCGCCAACCTCCTTTGAATCAGCCATTAATGGCATGTGAAAGAAAGAAATTGGTACCTCAGGCTGCTTTCTATGTCATTTTCCGACTACCTCAGTAGTAGTCGTCTTTCTTTCTGTTCCCGTTCCTTCCATTTTCTCTCCATTCTGTTAGCGTCCAATTACACTTGCACACAAAATGTTCTGTTCAATAACAGTCTTTTCAGCCTTTTGCCTTGCCCAGAGGATGAAAAAAATAGAAATCCCATGCAGTTCAGCTCTATGTGGAGCCATCACAACCCGTAATGAAAAGGATTATTTCTCTAGAGAGGCAGGCGAAGCCTCGTGTCCACTTTTCTACCACCCCGGCTCTTCCCTGTCCATTGGATGATGCTCCACACATGCCAGCACAGACTCCCTCAAAGCATTTTGGAGAGGCTGAAAAATAACAGTGAAACGATTCTTGATACTTTCCGTTCTTTGACAACTCTTTCTAACTGGTGTGGTTGAACTTACATAGTCTTTCCCCAGTCCTTGAACGTAAAGTCTGCTCACTTATTCTCTATAAGTTTTTCTTTCTTTTTAAAAGTCACGGTAGGTCATCTGTTAGCTTCAATGAGGGTAGGTTTTACATACTGAATGCAGTGTATTAATATTTTTCCAGAAAGACACTAGATAGATAGATAGATAGATAGATAGATAGAGATACAGAGTGGAAAGATAAGATCATTTCATGCAGTACTGTTCCCACAGTTCTTTCACAAATAGGATGTGACATCTTCCAACAAATGAGCTCATTTTCAACAACATACCAAGATTTATGGAATGGCTGGTGCTAATTAACTACCATTCCCTTTTCGTGGTGACAAAACTGCTATTTGTTAATGGGGATAATAATAATAATAATAATACCTTCCCTGTGCTTCTGCTGAGATTAGTATATGGTTCACTTTAACTATTATTATATTATTAACTGTTCGCCCCCTCTTACCATCTGTGCTGTCTCATTTACTTTGAGCTCTGGGAATTTTTACTGTCCTCACCTTAATTTCAGATTCTTACCAATTTTCATTTTCTTTTGCATTTTCACTAAATACTTTAAACTTCTTACTTGCAGGAACAACCAGGACACAACATAAAATGTTGCAAACTAAAGTTTTATTTAAATTACCAACTGAAATCTCCCAAAGGCAAGAGAACTAAATGGTCATTATATGTGTTTCAATCAAACTATTTAATGAAATGCAACTATGAGATAAACTTTTAAATCTGTACATCAGTAAACATTCTGAAACCCATACTAACTCAGAAGATGAAAGTTTTATTTTACTTTTTAAGTTCTTTAGTGGGCTTCAAGGCATTTACTGATGAACCAGACATTCTGGAAACAATACTGTATTCTTTAGTTGCAACGCTAATAATACCATGTTTTAAGACAATATAAAAAACAAAATTTCTAAATAGTTTCTGACCATGAAAATTCCCAGTTGTCTGTACATTTACCAACAAACACAGTATTATGCAATCTGGAAAATGAAAACCTATTTATTTTTCTGGCATACAGATTTGAAAGAATATACTTTCCGTTCTTTGACAACTCTTTCTAACTGGTGTGGTTGAACTTACATAGTCTTTCCCCAGTCCTTGAACGTAAAGTCTGCTCACTTATTCTCTATAATTTTTTCTTTCTTTTTAAAAGTCACGGTAGGTCATCTGTTAGCTTCAATGAGGGTAGGTTTTACATACTGAATGCAGTGTATTAATATTTTTCCAGAAAGACACTAGATAGATAGATAGATAGATAGATAGATAGAGATACAGAGTGGAAAGATAAGATCATTTCATGCAGTACTGTTCCCACAGTTCTTTCACAAATAGGATGTGACATCTTCCAACAAATGAGCTCATTTTCAACAACATACCAAGATTTATGGAATGGCTGGTGCTAATTAACTACCATTCCCTTTTCGTGGTGACAAAACTGCTATTTGTTAATGGGGATAATAATAATAATAATAATACCTTCCCTGTGCTTCTGCTGAGATTAGTATATGGTTCACTTTAACTATTATTATATTATTAACTGTTCGCCCCCTCTTACCATCTGTGCTGTCTCATTTACTTTGAGCTCTGGGAATTTTTACTGTCCTCACCTTAATTTCAGATTCTTACCAATTTTCATTTTCTTTTGCATTTTTCACTAAATACTTTAAACTTCTTACTTGCAGGAACAACCAGGACACAACATAAAATGTTGCAAACTAAAGTTTTATTTAAATTACCAACTGAAATCTCCCAAAGGCAAGAGAACTAAATGGTCATTATATGTGTTTCAATCAAACTATTTAATGAAATGCAACTATGAGATAAACTTTTAAATCTGTACATCAGTAAACATTCTGAAACCCATACTAACTCAGAAGATGAAAGTTTTATTTTACTTTTTAAGTTCTTTAGTGGGCTTCAAGGCATTTACTGATGAACCAGACATTCTGGAAACAATACTGTATTCTTTAGTTGCAACGCTAATAATACCATGTTTTAAGACAATATAAAAAACAAAATTTCTAAATAGTTTCTGACCATGAAAATTCCCAGTTGTCTGTACATTTACCAACAAACACAGTATTATGCAATCTGGAAAATGAAAACCTATTTATTTTTCTGGCATACAGATTTGAAAGAATATAATTTGCTTACAGACATATTTTAAAGAACATTAAAACTCTAAAATGCTGTCCCCTAGTTTTAAATTCAAAACAGAACTCAGGGAAATGGGCCATATTTATCTTGTGGCTTTCTGCACCCACTCATCCTTACCATGCCTCTGGAGGCTGTGAAAGTTTTAATGTGGAAAGGAGGGTTGTCACTGTATATGGAATTATTCTAGACCTCGACTCTCGGATGATCTATAGCAGCAGTCCCCAACCTTTTTGGTACCAGGGAGTGATTTCATGGAAGACAATTTTGCCATGGACTGGGGGTGGAGGGAATGGTTTCAGGATGATTCATGTGCACTACATTGATTGTGCACTTTATTTCAAATCTAATGTCGCCACTCATCTGACAGGAGGTACCCGTCCGCAGTCCAGAGATTGAGGACCCCCTGATCCATAATTCAGCCTTCTCATAAAACAAGCCTGCATTTTCTCCCTCCAGCACTGAGGAAACTAGAAGAAACAGTATTTAAGGGCTCTTTTAGCCCCAACAGTCACCAATTAATTATTAAAAACATTGCCAGATACGCTAGAAGGATACTTAGCTCCACATCCCACAAATATTCCCCTACTGATGGTCTCATCTCTATTAAATACTTCTCATACTTCTCTGAAATCTTATCCAACTTTTGAACAGAAAGTTCAGATTGAGGCATTTGGAGATTTCTAATCTCTCTACCATATAAAGTGAGAAAAGCAGAGAGAAGCAAGAATTCCAGAAAGTAGTATATTTCTCTGTGAGGACTGGTATTAAATGTGAGGCACATATTAGAATTATATTTACTACTCAGACTACTTACTAATCTGAAATGTGACTGGGTTAGATTACATTCCCTTAAATTGACAATTTTAAACTGAGAAATTTGCCTATCATGTGACGATCAATCAAAAGCTTTTTACAAGTTACTGATCAGAAAACTGGAGACAAAACACTTTGGAAGAAGGCGCAGTGTTCAGAAGAAAAATTTATAGTTTTTTTTTTTTTTTTTTTTTTTTTTTTTTATGGTATCTCTCACACTCTACAACTCACACTGGAATGTTTGCCAGAGCAAGTTCTGACTTTACCATAATTTGTGTTCAACAAAACAAAACCGCTTAAATGCTAGTAAGTGTGTTGGGTACTCTGAGTAAGAAAATTTATTTCTGATCCAGTTTAGCTGTACTTCAGCCATTCCTCTATTAGAATAAAGGCTTCCCCCACATTGTTTAAATATTTTTAAAGATCTAAAACAAGGGAATGATAAAGGTTGATGATTTTATAAAGTCTAGTTACAAAGCAGCCAGAGATGCTTTAAGGATTGAGCCCCGCTACACAGTTAAGAATCAGGAATCAGATGATGAACAAGGCTGTAGCAGCCTTCCCAGTGAATTGCAGGAATCCATTGATCAATGTGCTTCTATTACAGGGGATATCCTCAGTCAAGTTTGAGGGAAAAAAACTGGCCAGGAGTACAAAAGCTGCCAAAGGTAAACTAATTCTGTTTATAAGTTTCTTTGGCTGCTGTAAAAAAATTACCACAAACCTGAAGGTTTAAAACAACAGAAACTTATCTTCTCATTGTTCTGGAGGCCAGAGGTCTGATATTAAGGCATCTTCAGGGATAGTTCCTTCTGCAGATGCTGAAGGAGAATCTGTCTCATGCCTGCCCTTTAGCTTCTCATAGCTGCCAGGTATCCTTGGCACTCTTAGCCTTGTGTACCCATCACATCGGTGTCTGCAGACTGTATTAATGAAATCTTATCCAACTTTTGAACAGAAAGTTCAGATTGAGGCATTTGGAGATTTCTAATCTCTCTACCATATAAAGTGAGAAAAGCAGAGAGAAGCAAGAATTCCAGAAAGTAGTATATTTCTCTGTGAGGACTGGTATTAAATGTGAGGCACATATTAGAATTATATTTACTACTCAGACTACTTACTAATCTGAAATGTGACTGGGTTAGATTACATTCCCTTAAATTGACAATTTTAAACTGAGAAATTTGCCTATCATGTGACGATCAATCAAAAGCTTTTTACAAGTTACTGATCAGAAAACTGGAGACAAAACACTTTGGAAGAAGGCGCAGTGTTCAGAAGAAAAATTTATAGTTTTTTTTTTTTTTTTTTTATGGTATCTCTCACACTCTACAACTCACACTGGAATGTTTGCCAGAGCAAGTTCTGACTTTACCATAATTTGTGTTCAACAAAACAAAACCGCTTAAATGCTAGTAAGTGTGTTGGGTACTCTGAGTAAGAAAATTTATTTCTGATCCAGTTTAGCTGTACTTCAGCCATTCCTCTATTAGAATAAAGGCTTCCCCCACATTGTTTAAATATTTTTAAAGATCTAAAACAAGGGAATGATAAAGGTTGATGATTTTATAAAGTCTAGTTACAAAGCAGCCAGAGATGCTTTAAGGATTGAGCCCCGCTACACAGTTAAGAATCAGGAATCAGATGATGAACAAGGCTGTAGCAGCCTTCCCAGTGAATTGCAGGAATCCATTGATCAATGTGCTTCTACTACAGGGGATATCCTCAGTCAAGTTTGAGGGGAAAAAAAACTGGCCAGGAGTACAAAAGCTGCCAAAGGTAAACTAATTCTGTTTATAAGTTTCTTTGGCTGCTGTAAAAAAATTACCACAAACCTGAAGGTTTAAAACAACAGAAACTTATCTTCTCATTGTTCTGGAGGCCAGAGGTCTGATATTAAGGCATCTTCAGGGATAGTTCCTTCTGCAGATGCTGAAGGAGAATCTGTCTCATGCCTGCCCTTTCTCATAGCTGCCAGGTATCCTTGGCACTCTTAGCCTTGTGTACCCATCACATCGGTGTCTGTCCTTGTCTGAACAGGGTCTTCATTTCTCTCTGTCTTCTGTTTTTCCACCTTTTATAAGGACACTGCCACTAGACTTGGAGTTTGCTGTAAATCCAGATGAGCTCATGTGGAGATCTTTAACGACATTTGCAAAGACCCTTTTCCTCAAGCTGTTTTCAGGGGCTAGAAATTGGCCAACTTTTTTCGAGGGGCACTATTCTACCTACGGCACACGAGATGCAGGGAGAAACTTTGAAGGTGATGTTCAACCAGAACTTTTACAGAAGCACGGCTTTGAAAAACCCAGGGATTTTAATGGAATTCTGTGAAGCGTATTTTGCATTAAACAGTATATCAGCTCAGGTTCTCTGAGACACTCATGCAAGATATTGGAGAGACATGTGAAGGATAAAAGGGAGCAGGAGTGGGAGTGGGAGAAGGCAGGGAGAACCTTTAGAGGCTAAAGCTGGTCTAGCAGTTGGGGAAGGAGTAGGAAGAGAATTGAGAAGCCAGGCCTTTGTAGTGGTACAGCTCTGAGAAAGTCTCCACCAGGGCAGCAAGGAGCTCCTGAGCAAACACCACCCATTGGAAGACTGTCGTGTTGGAAACTGGATTTATCACCAATACTATCATGCTTGGTCACTGCCTAGGAGCAATCGAGGGAGAGGACCCTGGTGATTCCAAAGTGTCACATGTAAATGATAAAGAGGTAGCCACAGCACAGTGAAAAGGTTTCTGTCACCATTCACTGGAAGTTTGAATGTTTACTGTTCAAAGCACCACTATTAACAATAGTCAAAACATGGAAGAAACCTAGATGTTTATCAACAAAGGAGTAGGTAAAGAAGATGTGGTACATATATATACAAGGGAATACTGTGTGTGTGTGCTCAGTCCTGTCTGACTCTTTGTGACCCTATGGGCTGTAGCCGATCAGGTTCCTCTGTTCCGGGAATTTTTCTGGAAAGAATACTGTAGTAGGTTGCCATCTAATACTTTAGGGCATCTTCCCAACCCAGAGATGAATCCACGTCTCTTGCACTCCTGCTTTGGCAGGTGGATTCTTTACCACTGCACCACCTGGGAACCTCCACAATGGAATACTACTCACTCATAAAAAGAAATGAAATTAGATCACTTGGAGAGACGTGGATGGACCTCAAGACTGTCATACAGAGGGAAGTAAGTCAGAAAGAGAAAAACAAGTATTTTATATTAACACATATATGTGGAATATAGAACAAATGGTACAGATGAGCTTGTTTGCAAAGCAGAAATAGAGACACAGATTTAAGAACAAATGCATGGACACCAAAGGGCAAACAAGGAATGGGGGAAGTTGAATGAACTGGGAGATTAGGACTGGTTCAACCAGAACTTTTACAGAAGCACGGCTTTGAAAACCCAGGGATTTTAATGGAATTCTGTGAAGCTTATTTTGCATTAAACAGTATATCAGCTCAGGTTCTCTGAGACACTCATGCAAGATATTGGAGAGACATGTGAAGGATAAAAGGGAGCAGGAGTGGGAGTGGGAGAAGGCAGGGAGAACCTTTAGAGGCTAAAGCTGGTCTAGCAGTTGGGGAAGGAGTAGGAAGAGAATTGAGAAGCCAGGCCTTTGTAGTGGTACAGCTCTGAGAAAGTCTCCACCAGGGCAGCAAGGAGCTCCTGAGCAAACACCACCCATTGGAAGACTGTCGTGTTGGAAACTGGATTTATCACCAATACTATCATGCTTGGTCACTGCCTAGGAGCAATCGAGGGAGAGGACCCTGGTGATTCCAAAGTGTCACATGTAAATGATAAAGAGGTAGCCACAGCACAGTGAAAAGGTTTCTGTCACCATTCACTGGAAGTTTGAATGTTTACTGTTCAAAGCACCACTATTAACAATAGTCAAAACATGGAAGAAACCTAGATGTTTATCAACAAAGGAGTAGGTAAAGAAGATGTGGTACATATATATACAAGGGAATACTGTGTGTGTGTGCTCAGTCCTGTCTGACTCTTTGTGACCCTATGGGCTGTAGCCGATCAGGTTCCTCTGTTCCGGGAATTTTTCTGGAAAGAATACTGTAGTAGGTTGCCATCTAATACTTTAGGGCATCTTCCCAACCCAGAGATGAATCCACGTCTCTTGCACTCCTGCTTTGGCAGGTGGATTCTTTACCACTGCACCACCTGGGAACCTCCACAATGGAATACTACTCACTCATAAAAAGAAATGAAATTAGATCACTTGGAGAGACGTGGATGGACCTCAAGACTGTCATACAGAGGGAAGTAAGTCAGAAAGAGAAAAACAAGTATTTTATATTAACACATATATGTGGAATATAGAACAAATGGTACAGATGAGCTTGTTTGCAAAGCAGAAATAGAGACACAGATTTAAGAACAAATGCATGGACATCAAAGGGCAAACAAGGAATGGGGGAAGTTGAATGAACTGGGAGATTAGGATTGGTACACATATGCTATTGATACTGTGTATAAAATAGACAACTAATGAGAACTGACTGTATGACTCAGGCAACTCTACTCAGTGCTCTGTGGTAAACTAAATGGGAAGGAAATTCAAAAATGGGAGATATATATACACACACATATGAAGCTGATTCACTTTGCTGTACAGTAGAAACTAACACCACATTGCAAAGCAATTACACTGCAATAAACATTAATTTAAAAGAAGTTTCAAGAAGAATTCAAGAAGAAAGAAAACTGCAAAAAGCTCTTCTGCTGTATCTAGGGCATGTCCTGCTCAAGGACATCCTAGGGTTATTGATTATGAGATAGTTTACAAGCAACCTTTCTATCTCCCATCACCACTGCCGCTATTTCAGCCAGGGGTCCTGACAACACTGGAAACATCTTCGATGATGTGAGTGATGCTGCATCTGGAGTGGGATGCTGATGCAGATGACTTCGCTCTGACAGGGAATTCATTAAATGGTCCTGAGGGCAAGAAGGTACTCAAATCGATCAACTGGGCTGCAAAACAGATCTCATGCCTAATAATAAATAAAGTGTGAAAAAAGACATTATTCTATACTTTTCTGCTAAACTTCCAACATTTTTACGAAGAGAAATAACCAAACACACATGTTGGGTCTTGTATAAGAGGCCAGATTTATGACTGTGAGCAGTGAAAATATTTCAGAATAAGTTTAGATCCAATAGCAAGGAATCACAGCAAAAATTTTGATTTATTAGCAATCTTCCCAACCCAGAGATGAATCCACGTCTCTTGCACTCCTGCTTTGGCAGGTGGATTCTTACCACTGCACCACCTGGGAACCTCCACAATGGAATACTACTCACTCATAAAAAGAAATGAAATTAGATCACTTGGAGAGACGTGGATGGACCTCAAGACTGTCATACAGAGGGAAGTAAGTCAGAAAGAGAAAAACAAGTATTTTATATTAACACATATATGTGGAATATAGAACAAATGGTACAGATGAGCTTGTTTGCAAAGCAGAAATAGAGACACAGATTTAAGAACAAATGCATGGACATCAAAGGGCAAACAAGGAATGGGGGAAGTTGAATGAACTGGGAGATTAGGATTGGTACACATATGCTATTGATACTGTGTATAAAATAGACAACTAATGAGAACTGACTGTATGACTCAGGCAACTCTACTCAGTGCTCTGTGGTAAACTAAATGGGAAGGAAATTCAAAAATGGGAGATATATATACACACACATATGAAGCTGATTCACTTTGCTGTACAGTAGAAACTAACACCACATTGCAAAGCAATTACACTGCAATAAACATTAATTTAAAAGAAGTTTCAAGAAGAATTCAAGAAGAAAGAAAACTGCAAAAAGCTCTTCTGCTGTATCTAGGGCATGTCCTGCTCAAGGACATCCTAGGGTTATTGATTATGAGATAGTTTACAAGCAACCTTTCTATCTCCCATCACCACTGCCGCTATTTCAGCCAGGGGTCCTGACAACACTGGAAACATCTTCGATGATGTGAGTGATGCTGCATCTGGAGTGGGATGCTGATGCAGATGACTTCGCTCTGACAGGGAATTCATTAAATGGTCCTGAGGGCAAGAAGGTACTCAAATCGATCAACTGGGCTGCAAAACAGATCTCATGCCTAATAATAAATAAAGTGTGAAAAAAGACATTATTCTATACTTTTCTGCTAAACTTCCAACATTTTTACGAAGAGAAATAACCAAACACACATGTTGGGTCTTGTATAAGAGGCCAGATTTATGACTGTGAGCAGTGAAAATATTTCAGAATAAGTTTAGATGCAATAGCAAGGAATCACAGCAAGAAATTTATTTGATTTAATTATTGTTGTGAATTGCGAAGAAACAAATATTTGAAGAAAATCTTTAAATAAATATTAGATCATGCAGATCAAAAGAATTTGGCAAAATGTCTAAATATCCATAGATGGTCAATTATTCTTTCAACTAAAACTGGGATCCTATGAGAAAAGTGAATAATTCACCCAGCAGCTCCAAGAATCATACAAGTGCTTTTCCTCGGGACAGCATATTTCTCTTTCCACCAGATAACTAATAATACATACTTCCTGTCTTATTATATAGAATATAAAGTAGATGCACTCAACAGCAAAGATTTTATTAAATTACTAGTAATGTTTCTCCAAAGACAGTTAACTAATAAATAAAGTTTAAAATAATTTAAGTGCATGTGATCATGACAGGAATATAAACAGCTCAAACTGCCACCTAATCATCTGTTTTATTGACACAAACAAAGGGAATGGAAACAGATACGGAGTTCGAGTTTTAAGCCTCCTATTGCTCTCTAGAGCATCAGTTGGTAGTTTGACAATCATCCATTTCTACAGTAAAACAGAGTCAATGGGACCAAACTGTCTACTGATTCCACGTTCTTAGACATGGCCCTGGAGCTGGACATGGTCAAACCTCAGGCATTCATTCCTGCCTCTCTCGGCTTCCCCAGCCCCCTCCTGCTCATCTTTCCCCTTCAGCAAGCAGTAGCAGCAGCTCTGACTGTCTCTTCGCCTCTCTTTCCACCACTCAGCTTCAATCAACAAGTCTGTAAGAGTTTAATTTCAAAATTTACCTTGTCGCTTTGTTGTTTCTGTTTTTCCTGACAACACTGGAAACATCTTCGATGATGTGAGTGATGCTGCATCTGGAGTGGGATGCTGATGCAGATGACTTCGCTCTGACAGGGAATTCATTAAATGGTCCTGAGGGCAAGAAGGTACTCAAATCGATCAACTGGGCTGCAAAACAGATCTCATGCCTAATAATAAATAAAGTGTGAAAAAAGACATTATTCTATACTTTTCTGCTAAACTTCCAACATTTTTACGAAGAGAAATAACCAAACACACATGTTGGGTCTTGTATAAGAGGCCAGATTTATGACTGTGAGCAGTGAAAATATTTCAGAATAAGTTTAGATGCAATAGCAAGGAATCACAGCAAGAAATTTATTTGATTTAATTATTGTTGTGAATTGCGAAGAAACAAATATTTGAAGAAAATCTTTAAATAAATATTAGATCATGCAGATCAAAAGAATTTGGCAAAATGTCTAAATATCCATAGATGGTCAATTATTCTTTCAACTAAAACTGGGATCCTATGAGAAAAGTGAATAATTCACCCAGCAGCTCCAAGAATCATACAAGTGCTTTTCCTCGGGACAGCATATTTCTCTTTCCACCAGATAACTAATAATACATACTTCCTGTCTTATTATATAGAATATAAAGTAGATGCACTCAACAGCAAAGATTTTATTAAATTACTAGTAATGTTTCTCCAAAGACAGTTAACTAATAAATAAAGTTTAAAATAATTTAAGTGCATGTGATCATGACAGGAATATAAACAGCTCAAACTGCCACCTAATCATCTGTTTTATTGACACAAACAAAGGGAATGGAAACAGATACGGAGTTCGAGTTTTAAGCCTCCTATTGCTCTCTAGAGCATCAGTTGGTAGTTTGACAATCATCCATTTCTACAGTAAAACAGAGTCAATGGGACCAAACTGTCTACTGATTCCACGTTCTTAGACATGGCCCTGGAGCTGGACATGGTCAAACCTCAGGCATTCATTCCTGCCTCTCTCGGCTTCCCCAGCCCCCTCCTGCTCATCTTTCCCCTTCAGCAAGCAGTAGCAGCAGCTCTGACTGTCTCTTCGCCTCTCTTTCCACCACTCAGCTTCAATCAACAAGTCTGTAAGAGTTTAATTTCAAAATTTACCTTGTTGCTTTGTTGTTTCTGTTTTTTAAAAGTTATTTCTATTTACTGCATCTTTACCACATTATTCATTCTTCACGTGTGTGCTAAGAAGGAAAAGTAGTTTGTATAGCTAATACTTTACACACCAGTATGATTATATACTGCACACATATACACTAATACGCTCAAAAGTGCTAAATAATTTGGTGTTAAATGATTAAGCATTTGCTGCTTTAGTGCTTTATATTATGCAAAAGTCTGTGGACTTTGATCAATATATAAGTGCTTCAGTCTTTATTACAACTTAGGAAAATTTGGCCAGGTGTTTTTATAAGATGGGAATGCATTGTAACTTTCCTATTAAAAATAATACCATGGAGGCTTTTACTCGTTAGAAAAATCAATAGTCAACACATTTTCAATAATGGATTTGATTCAGATAATGAGAAATGCACATATCCCATTTACTATGTAGAAATAGACTGTATACAGCCAATGAACTCAAAGTAACTGACAAATAACCAAAAAGATGATGAGGAAGAGACCACAGGATGGAGAAAAGCCAAGAACAGAACTGAATTTTAACCAAGCTGATCAGAGGAATCAAATAAACCTGAACAGTATGGTCCCCAATATGAGCTGTTCTAAATAAGGGGTAATATTCTCGGGTGTATAACAAAAAGTGTAAAACCATCAATAATAAAGAGCAAAGAAATGCATAATCAAAGCATCTATACTGTAGAAAATATGAGGAAAGGAATATTGGAGGGCAAAATATGACATCATCAAGAGATATGAATGAACCATAAGAAAAAAAAAAGCTATATTGAAAAATATCTATGGAAAATTCTTTTGTGTTATAACTGGTCAAACATCTAGATAAGTATCTTTATATCAGATAGTGACATTTTCATAAACTCATACTGCCTCACAAATTTTTTGTAGTGTCTAGTAAAGAGGAAAAAGACAATCTGCACAGTTCATTCCTTTGCCCTCTCTCCCGGCTCCCCCCCCAGCCCCTCCTGCTCATCTTTCCCCTTCAGCAAGCAGTAGCAGCAGCTCTGACTGTCTCTTCGCCTCTCTTTCCACCACTCAGCTTCAATCAACAAGTCTGTAAGAGTTTAATTTCAAAATTTACCTTGTCGCTTTGTTGTTTCTGTTTTTTAAAAGTTATTTCTATTTACTGCATCTTTACCACATTATTCATTCTTCACGTGTGTGCTAAGAAGGAAAAGTAGTTTGTATAGCTAATACTTTACACACCAGTATGATTATATACTGCACACATATACACTAATACGCTCAAAAGTGCTAAATAATTTGGTGTTAAATGATTAAGCATTTGCTGCTTTAGTGCTTTATATTATGCAAAAGTCTGTGGACTTTGATCAATATATAAGTGCTTCAGTCTTTATTACAACTTAGGAAAATTTGGCCAGGTGTTTTTATAAGATAGGAATGCATTGTAACTTTCCTATTAAAAATAATACCATGGAGGCTTTTACTCATTAGAAAAATCAATAGTCAACACATTTTCAATAATGGATTTGATTCAGATAATGAGAAATGCACATATCCCATTTACTATGTAGAAATAGACTGTATACAGCCAATGAACTCAAAGTAACTGACAAATAACCAAAAAGATGATGAGGAAGAGACCACAGGATGGAGAAAAGCCAAGAACAGAACTGAATTTTAACCAAGCTGATCAGAGGAATCAAATAAACCTGAACAGTATGGTCCCCAATATGAGCTGTTCTAAATAAGGGGTAATATTCTCGGGTGTATAACAAAAAGTGTAAAACCATCAATAATAAAGAGCAAAGAAATGCATAATCAAAGCATCTATACTGTAGAAAATATGAGGAAAGGAATATTGGAGGGCAAAATATGACATCATCAAGAGATATGAATGAACCATAAGAAAAAAAAAAAAGCTATATTGAAAAATATCTATGGAAAATTCTTTTGTGTTATAACTGGTCAAACATCTAGATAAGTATCTTTATATCAGATAGTGACATTTTCATAAACTCATACTGCCTCACAAATTTTTTGTAGTGTCTACAGTAAAGAGGGAAAAAAAGACAATAAGCTCTTTTTCCTGACAGTGTGACTTTTGTGAATTGGCTTGAGTTACTGGAACGTGTAACAGCCAGCTGCCTTGTTTCATTTTTGGCCCTTACTTGCATTAGTGTTTTTGCTCTCATGTACAGAATCAGGAAGAGTATAAGAGCAAGTTGGGCTTCCCTGGTGGCTCAGACGGTAAAGAATCAGCCTTGAAATGCAGGAAACCTGGGTTCAATCCCTGTCAGGAAGATCCCCTGGAGAAGAGAATGGCCATCAGCTCCAGTATTCTTGCCTGGAAAATCCCATGGACAGAAGAGCCTGGCAGGCTACAGTCCATGGGTTCACAAAGAGTGGGACATGACTGAGCGACTAAGCACACACACACACACACACACACACACACACACACACACACACACTCACACACACTAGGACAAGTCACAAGTCTGTCTGAACGACTGGGCGTAAGAGATTTACAGGCCGTGGAGAAGTCATCTCAATGTTGTTTTTGTGATAGGAAGAAACTGAGAAAGATTGAGAAAGTATCTCCTCCTAAGTTAAATTAAGACAATTCCAAGAAACTTAAAAAAAACCTCTATTACCTAGCAAGAGCTTTACCTAAGGCACATTATTTAAACACATACACAACTATAAGGAATAGTTGTTACAGTTAAAATCTGAAGTTACAGAAAAACTGAGAAGAGAGTATGAAATGCAAAGTCGTGAAAGGCTTAGGTCTTCTCTTACTCATGTTACGAGCATTGTCATTTTGGCATAGCATATTAATTGGTTTTGCTTGAATACTACTCTGAATGAGGCTATCAGATTAAGTTTTTAACAACTGGTCCTTTGCCAATGCTATTTAAATCTGAATCAGAATATAGTGGAATATCTATCATCCTTTTGTCTAAATTTAAGAATCTATGTAGTCATATGCCACAATCTTTTCCAAATTATTAGATTTTCTAACAAAGTCTCAATTAACTATGACAGATGGCCAATTACATGAAACTGGCAGCCAATTTATCCAAATGTATGCTATTAAAAGTAATAATTTGTTATTGTCTTAGAATTCTCCAATTCCTTTCCTCCCTTTCTGTCATGCATTACTTTACATGCTCCAGCTCTCACTAGCCAGAATAACATCATACTAAGTGGTATGTGTCCCTTTGCCCTTAAGATTTTCATGTATACAGGCAAGATCACTGTACTTTTTATGAATATACAGCTAACAATGCCCATTAAAAAATAGAAACCACTGAAATATAAAAAGGTATAACCACACACAATCTGTCTACCTGCAAATGATTGCTTTTATCACTGTGATATCCTTCTGAAATACTTTCAATCTGCATGTATAAATACATATTTATAAAACTGGCATCAGAATTTATGAGAAATGTGATTACAGGTTACATGGCATTTTCAAGTTGTTTATACTTGGGCTATTTTAAATCTTGTTTTCATGTTAATAAACATGCACCCATGCCATTGGTATCTTTAGTACTGACTGAATAGTGTGTCCTCATGTGGCTGTGCTTTATTTATGAATCTCTTATATTTAAGCACTTGACATCATTTTAAATTTATATTAATATTAAAAGTATAATAAACATGTGTGCATTCCTGTTTGGTCACTCAGTCCTGTCCAATTCTTTTGTGCCTGCATGGACAGTAGCACGCCAGGCTCCTCTGTCCATAGGATTTTCTAGGCAAGAATACTGGACTGGGTTGCTAGTTCCTCCTCCCGTGACTCTTCCCAACCCCATGACTGAACTGGCATCTCCTGCATTGGCAAGCAGATGCTTTACCATTGTGCCATGCGAGAAGACCATCATAAATACGACATACACTTACCATTAAACCATATTTGGTTCTATCCTTAGGATAAAGTCCTGAATGAAACACAGATGGATCAAAGATTTAATATATTTTAAGGTTTTTTTGTTTGTTTTTTTTACAACATGTTGATGTGTTCTTCAGCAAGTTTGAACCAATCCAATTGGTCATCACAGTGCATACGTGGGAGCAGTTTGTTACTATGCATATAATCTGGACATGATTCAAATGTGGTACAAATCTCCTTGCATTCTAGCCACAGGATCATATTCTCAAGTAAAAATGGCACATTAATTTCATATTCTATACTTCTACGAATATTAGTAATTAAGACATTTCAGTCCTGTCTGATGCTTTGTGACCCTGTGGACTGTGGCATCCCAGGCTCCTCTGTCCATGGGATTCTTCAGGCAAGAATACTAGAAGGGGTTGCCATGCCCTCTTCTAAGGGATCTTCCAGATCCAGGGATAGAATCTGCATCTCTTATGTTGCCTGCACTAGCAGTTAGGTTCTTCACCACTAGCGCCACCTGGGAAGCCTTAAGTAGACACAGGTATTACTAGTAAATTATCAAGGTTTTTTTCTTACATTGTGGCAGTGTGATTACTGAACATCACGGTATTAAAGATTATCAAGATATAGGAATTGAAGAATAAAAGTGCTGTCAAGTGGAATGAGCACAAGGTTCAGAGTCAACAGACCTGAATTACGAGGGCAAATATATTCCTTGGGCCTAATTTTTGTTATCTGCAAATAAAGATGATACCTTTAAATTTTACTCTTGTAAAGATAGCTCTGCAGTTTCAATGTTATGTATTGCCTCATTTTTGTAACTTTTAAATACGATATGAATTACTTAGTAGAAAGAAGAAAACATTCTTATTTTTGTGCTAATGACTTAAATTAACAAAGGAAATTTGCAAGATTTAGGTAAGAGACATAGGATTCTGTTTTAACTTTATTCTATTATTAATTACAAAATTACTATGACTGTATTCAACTAAGAGCAATATGGTTCAAGTATTTATTTAATACTTGACTTAAATATTCAATCAGTATCAAAGGATATAAAAGTTAAAGCTCACCCAAATCCCAGAAATAACTATTTTCGCTATTTTTGTTCTACTCAGCAATCTGTTTCTTGTCACATTATCTGTTTATTATCTGATATAAAAAAGGAGAACTGTATTGTATGTACACCTTACCCCAAATACACAGATCTATTCAAAATTTTGCTGGCTATATTACTAGTTCTAGTTCTCTTGATAGGCATTTTATAACAGCAAATAATTCACTAAAACTCTATTCCTTGATGCTTCCGTTTAGAAATATCTGTTATCTCCTCTCTATGAAGTCTGGGAAAATTATTTGGTCTACACTCTATTTCACTACTCCAGTTTTCAGTTTTTCTTAACAATATCATTCTGTTTTAATTTTTATTCTGTGATGGAGATTCCTCCTTTAATGTTGTAGATTGGCATATAGCCAGCTTAGGTGTACAGATGAAGCATGGAATACAAGTGGTCTGTGCTAATTCCCAACAGGGGCACTTAGTGATGCACCTTCTTCAGGCTTTCTCTTCCCTTTGTTGCCCACATCCCACTGATCATGTTGCCTGCACTAGCAGTTGCACAATGGGAAGCCTTAAGTAGACACAGGTATTACTAGTAAATTATCAAGGTTTTTCTTACATTGTGGCAGTGTGATTACTGAACATCACGGTATTAAAGATTATCAAGATATAGGAATTGAAGAATAAAAGTGCTGTCAAGTGGAATGAGCACAAGGTTCAGAGTCAACAGACCTGAATTACGAGGGCAAATATATTCCTTGGGCCTAATTTTTGTTATCTGCAAATAAAGATGATACCTTTAAATTTTACTCTTGTAAAGATAGCTCTGCAGTTTCAATGTTATGTATTGCCTCATTTTTGTAACTTTTAAATACGATATGAATTACTTAGTAGAAAGAAGAAAACATTCTTATTTTTGTGCTAATGACTTAAATTAACAAAGGAAATTTGCAAGATTTAGGTAAGAGACATAGGATTCTGTTTTAACTTTATTCTATTATTAATTACAAAATTACTATGACTGTATTCAACTAAGAGCAATATGGTTAAAGTATTTATTTAATACTTGACTTAAATATTCAATCAGTATCAAAGGATATAAAAGTTAAAGCTCACCCAAATCCCAGAAATAACTATTTTCGCTATTTTTGTTCTACTCAGCAATCTGTTTCTTGTCACATTATCTGTTTATTATCTGATATAAAAAAGGAGAACTGTATTGTATGTACACCTTACCCCAAATACACAGATCTATTCAAAATTTTGCTGGCTATATTACTAGTTCTAGTTCTCTTGATAGGCATTTTATAACAGCAAATAATTCACTAAAACTCTATTCCTTGATGCTTCCGTTTAGAAATATCTGTTATCTCCTCTCTATGAAGTCTGGGAAAATTATTTGGTCTACACTCTATTTCACTACTCCAGTTTTCAGTTTTTCTTAACAATATCATTCTGTTTTAATTTTTATTCTGTGATGGAGATTCCTCCTTTAATGTTGTAGATTGGCATATAGCCAGCTTAGGTGTACAGATGAAGCATGGAATACAAGTGGTCTGTGCTAATTCCCAACAGGGGCACTTAGTGATGCACCTTCTTCAGGCTTTCTCTTCCCTGGTTTTGACAGCTGGAAAATGAGCAGGACCCACATCCCACCTAGAGTGTGTATGAAATGCAAAGCCAAAAGATAAGAGGAAATGACTCTGTCATGTAGAACCACCCACAGATCTGGAACATTCCCCACCTATTTTGTGCAGGAAGGTTATAAACTTATTCATTCTTTAAATCTCAGAATATTAGTTCTCTGTGTTTTAGCATCTGAGTCCAACATAACACGCTCCAATACTTCACCCGTTCTTTGATTCTAAAATTTCAAAATCACTTAGCATTTATAAAAATAAGCATTCTAATAGCAACATTTACACTTAAACACATAGTGTGATTTTTCCCTCAGGAAAGGCGATGTAAAGCTAATCTTATGTCATTTGAAAAGCATCAAGTAGATGCCATTTTCCGACATTCAATCAACAACTCAAGCCATTCCACACCTTTCACTTAGCATAGCATTTTGAATGTGATATTTTTATATAGGTTTTTTTCCCCAAAGTTCTTAATGTCTCTACTATTTCTGATCTTTTTACTAAATGAATATTAGACTCGATATACATTTTGTATAGTCAGAGCATTAAGGTCTTTTTTACTTAACTGCATTACTCAACATTTGTTTTTAATGTTGGCATCATAATTTTAATTTCAGAGATGTCTTCATAATCTTTATGCCTACTTCATCAAAAATTTTTTTAGTTCTCTTGATACGCATTTTATAACAGCAAATAATTCACTAAAACTCTATTCCTTGATGCTTCCGTTTAGAAATATCTGTTATCTCCTCTCTATGAAGTCTGGGAAAATTATTTGGTCTACACTCTATTTCACTACTCCAGTTTTCAGTTTTTCTTAACAATATCATTCTGTTTTAATTTTTATTCTGTGATGGAGATTCCTCCTTTAATGTTGTAGATTGGCATATAGCCAGCTTAGGTGTACAGATGAAGCATGGAATACAAGTGGTCTGTGCTAATTCCCAACAGGGGCACTTAGTGATGCACCTTCTTCAGGCTTTCTCTTCCCTGGTTTTGACAGCTGGAAAATGAGCAGGACCCACATCCCACCTAGAGTGTGTATGAAATGCAAAGCCAAAAGATAAGAGGAAATGACTCTGTCATGTAGAACCACCCACAGATCTGGAACATTCCCCACCTATTTTGTGCAGGAAGGTTATAAACTTATTCATTCTTTAAATCTCAGAATATTAGTTCTCTGTGTTTTAGCATCTGAGTCCAACATAACACGCTCCAATACTTCACCCGTTCTTTGATTCTAAAATTTCAAAATCACTTAGCATTTATAAAAATAAGCATTCTAATAGCAACATTTACACTTAAACACATAGTGTGATTTTTCCCTCAGGAAAGGCGATGTAAAGCTAATCTTATGTCATTTGAAAAGCATCAAGTAGATGCCATTTTCCGACATTCAATCAACAACTCAAGCCATTCCACACCTTTCACTTAGCATAGCATTTTGAATGTGATATTTTTATATAGGTTTTTTTCCCCAAAGTTCTTAATGTCTCTACTATTTCTGATCTTTTTACTAAATGAATATTAGACTCGATATACATTTTGTATAGTCAGAGCATTAAGGTCTTTTTTACTTAACTGCATTACTCAACATTTGTTTTTAATGTTGGCATCATAATTTTAATTTCAGAGATGTCTTCATAATCTTTATGCCTACTTCATCATAAATTTTCTCATTATGCAATGCAACAAAACTTATTTAATCTCACTAATAATTTTTCACTAACAATAATATTTTAAAATGTTCTTTTTAATGTATATTAATACATTACATCTAAGCTATTACACCTATAGCTTAATTAGTGGAAAACTGATGGTTTTTTTTTGTATTGGGTCTTCTTAGTCATGAATGTGAAATATCATTCCTTTTATGTCAGCTTTAATAAGTTTTCATAAAATTTTATCTCCATTAGGCTGTTGTACATATTTTGTTAGACTTATTTTTTGTTGTCGTTTTGAATGACAACATTTTTTCTTTTCAATTATAGTTTCCTGTTGCTGTTTTTGGAATTTATACTTTTTTTCCTATATTTATCCCTCACCTAACACCTGGTTATATCAATTATTAATTCTCAAGAAGTGTTTATAAAATCTTTTGAATTTTTTCTTCATCACTAATTTTATTACTTTTTAAATTATAAACACTGTACAAATTAGTTGGAAATAAATATACAAAGCAATAAGAAAGTGAAAGCAGAAATTCTCTATTTTTACCTTTCTTCCAGTTTTATTGAGATATAATTGACAGAGCACTATATAAGTTTAAGCTATATAAGATAACGATTTGACTTACATAAATCATAATGATCACAGTTTAGTGTGTATCAATCATCTCATATAGATTCAACGTTAAATAAACAGAAATAAATAGAAATACATTTTTCCCTGTGACAAAAAAATCTAAGAATTTTCTCTCTCAACAACATTCATATATAACATCTTGTCACTGTTATTTAGTTGCTAAGTCATATCAGCCTCTTTTCTAACCTCATGGACTGTAGCCCACTAGATTCCTCTAAACTTCATAGTTTTGAATGTGATATTTTTATATAGGTTTTTTCCCAAAGTTCTTAATGTCTCTACTATTTCTGATCTTTTTACTAAATGAATATTAGACTCGATATACATTTTGTATAGTCAGAGCATTAAGGTCTTTTTTACTTAACTGCATTACTCAACATTTGTTTTTAATGTTGGCATCATAATTTTAATTTCAGAGATGTCTTCATAATCTTTATGCCTACTTCATCATAAATTTTCTCATTATGCAATGCAACAAAACTTATTTAATCTCACTAATAATTTTTCACTAACAATAATATTTTAAAATGTTCTTTTTAATGTATATTAATACATTACATCTAAGCTATTACACCTATAGCTTAATTAGTGGAAAACTGATGGTTTTTTTTTGTATTGGGTCTTCTTAGTCATGAATGTGAAATATCATTCCTTTTATGTCAGCTTTAATAAGTTTTCATAAAATTTTATCTCCATTAGGCTGTTGTACATATTTTGTTAGACTTATTTTTTGTTGTCGTTTTGAATGACAACATTTTTTCTTTTCAATTATAGTTTCCTGTTGCTGTTTTTGGAATTTATACTTTTTTTTCCTATATTTATCCCTCACCTAACACCTGGTTATATCAATTATTAATTCTCAAGAAGTGTTTATAAAATCTTTTGAATTTTTTCTTCATCACTAATTTTATTACTTTTTAAATTATAAACACTGTACAAATTAGTTGGAAATAAATATACAAAGCAATAAGAAAGTGAAAGCAGAAATTCTCTATTTTTACCTTTCTTCCAGTTTTATTGAGATATAATTGACAGAGCACTATATAAGTTTAAGCTATATAAGATAACGATTTGACTTACATAAATCATAATGATCACAGTTTAGTGTGTATCAATCATCTCATATAGATTCAACGTTAAATAAACAGAAATAAATAGAAACACATTTTTCCCTGTGACAAAAAAATCTAAGAATTTTCTCTCTCAACAACATTCATATATAACATCTTGTCACTGTTATTTAGTTGCTAAGTCATATCAGCCTCTTTTCTAACCTCATGGACTGTAGCCCACTAGATTCCTCTAAACACTAGTGTGGGCTGCCATTTCCTTCTTCAGGGGATCTTCCCGACCCACGGATCAAACCTGTGTCTCCTGCATTAGCAGGCAGATTCTTTACCACTGAGCCACCAAGGAAGTCCCGTCTATAACATACAGCCATATTAATTATCAGCTGAATATTTATCATACTGTATATCACAGCTGTAGTACTTATTTATCTTATAACTAAAAGATAGTATCTTTCATCTGCCTTCATTAAATTTCCCATCCCCCTAACCCCTGCTTCTTATAATCACAAATATGATTTTTCTATGAATGTGGGGCTTTTTGAAGTGTAATTGATCTACAACACTATTTTAATTTCTGTCATGCAATAAAGTGATTTAATATTTTGATACATTTCAAAAATAATCATTGAACACCTAGTTACCATAAATTTTAAATATAGATAACTATATTATCCATAGACTGTGTTAACTTGCTTCTCCTATTCAAAGCCTTATACCTCTTGTTTCTTTTTGAACTGACAAGAACCTCCATTATAATATTCAACAGAATCAGTAACAATGGGCATCCTGGTTAAGCTTCAGATTTTATGATTAACTATCCTGTCTTTCCATACAGATGACACTCGCTATAATTTTCTGCTAAATGCTTTTAATCAAGTTGAAGACATTTTCTGATTTTCTGGTTTACAAAGATTTTTAACCATAAATATCTATTGAGTTTTATTAAATACTTTTAATGCTTCTTTATCAACAGCAATCTGTTATTGTAAATTGCATTAATTATATTTTTTGAGTCTAAAATTCTTTCATTCCTGGAGTGAATGTAATGCAATCGTAATGAGATTTGGCTATATGGTATTAATATTTATTTTCAATTATCACTATCTATCGACTTGTTGCCTTCAGCACATGTTCTTTTTTGTACTCGTTTGCTTTATATGTTGTATCCTGCAATAAATTCTTTCAATGACTGATTATACTTGCAATAAAAGTATACATACTTATATTAATAAAGTCTACTTTTAATATAAACATGAAAAAAGAGCCATTGAACATTTTAAACATACGCATCTCCTTTCCAAATTATATGCTATTTGATTAGTTTTAGCTATATTTTTTAGTGATAAGACATTACTAGAATTATTTATACACTTAAGAGTGATTTAATTTTCTAGTAGTATTTTTTTCCGAGGGAAATCTGGTTTCATGGTTCCCATATCCTTTCTGATTTTTTTTTTTTTCTTTTTTATCTTGGACATTTTTCATGCCTTTTTGTGAGTTCAACAATACTATATTTTAAGGTATGCTTACTTTTGAAAAACTTCTCAATATGACTAGACTGCCACAGTGCTAAAAGACTCTTTCCTTCTCTTACCAGAGCACAGCTGTCAAAAATTAAGATATGGACTGCATCACTGCAATACGTCCTATCCCTGTGTACCATGCAATGAAGGTTCTGCGTACTTTCTATGAAAAAGAGCAAGACAGAGACATCTAAATATTCTGAATGACCTTCAGGCCTATTTACCATTTTCCTTTGGTGGTTTACACTTATTTTATCATATGTGTATTTCTCACATCAAAGTCTCATAAAAATGCATAGTAAAAATAATATGCTATAAAAATGTGGTACTTCAAAGACTTAGAAACAGCAAATTGGCTTCTTAAAATCATTTTCAGGTAGATTATTCTCAGTATCTCAGGAAAAGTATAGAAAATGATTGGCAAACTTTCTAACTCTAGGAAATGGTTTTGGTCATGACTTTTCTAACTTTGCCTTGTCATTTGAGTTATGCTTCAGCAAAATATGTTGGCTCTAATACTGCTAGGTTATTAAAATCATATATATGGGTGTGTGTGTGTAATAGAACAGAACTAGGAATCCAAGGCTACCTGCATCCAAAATGTGAACTGGGGGTTCCCCTGCTGGTCCAGTGCAGGGGGGCACCAGTTCGATCCCTGGCGCGGGAAGATACCACATGCTGCAGACCGGCTAAACTGGTGTGTCCAATTGTGAGCCAGCGCTCTGGAGTGCATGCGCCCCGAGCCAGTGCTCTGCTACAGGAGAGGCCACTGCAATGGGAGGCCCACACAGGCCAAAGAACAAAGACAGATGAAAAATAAATAAATAAAAAATCTATTAAAAAAAAGAGGCCAAGCTAAAAAAAAAAAAAAAAAGAGTGTGAACTGAACCAGAAACCCAAGGCAACCTGCATCAAAAACCCATGAAAAACAGTACATAACAGAACAACAGTGACACAGCAAGTTAAGCCTGCTTTTCTGAGCTGAAACTCTGAAACAGAACATCACATAGTTAATCATAATCTCAAATTATCCAGACACTGTACATTCAGAAAATCATAAATAAGATTATTTCTGAAATACCAGATCCAGCTAAATGTTTACTTCACATACCAAAATTTGGGGGTAACTCAAGTTTATCTCAATAGTACTGGAAAGTGCAATATTTGGATATAAAACAAAGAAGAATTTTTCTTTTTCACTACAGCTGAAAGATCTATGGATAAAAGAGAGCTATATTACAACTTTTTGTCCCATAAATTCAAAGAAGTATTTACAAAATAGTTTTTTAATTATTTAGCAGAATATCTTTTGGGGGCTTCCTTGGTGGTCCAGTGCATAAGGACACTGCCTTGCAGTGCAAGGGGCGCCTGTTCAATCCCTGGCCTGGAAAGATCCCACATGGCGCAGAGTGGCTGGACTGATGTGTCCAACTACCAGGCCAGAGCTCTGGAGCACATGCGCCCAGAGCCAGTGCTCTGCGAGGAGAGAGGCCACTGCAATGGGAGGCCCTCACAAGCCAAAGAACAAAGATAAATAAATGAAAGATCAATAGAAGTGGCCAAAAATCTAAAATAAATGTTTTTTAAAAAAAGGAGTATCTTTTGGAAGTGTTACTGATCTTTTTTTTTTTTTTTTAATTTGCTTTTCATGACATTTCTAAGCAATTGTACAAAGCTCTCTTCTGTTACAAACTTCATAGGAAGCAAAAGTCAGAAAAATTTTCAGGAATATACAAACATATACCTTTATAGTATTACAATGTCTGAAAAAAAATCATGGCTAAGACTGAGGCTTGAGCAGAAGATATGTCCCAGGACCTCAGGGGACTCTACTGAGTAACAAACCACAGTCAGACACTACTAGGAGACAGAAGAACAGACAGTCCTCTGACCTGATCTCAAGCAAATGCTTGCCACTGCTGAAAGAGGAGTAAGAAAACCTCTAATGCCTTTTAGACCATAGCCCTGATACACAGCAGATGTACACTGCCTCTAGGGAAAGACAGGCAAATCTGGAACCTCAGGAGCCCTGGCGAAGAGGTCTGTAGAATCTTTCTAAATCTGAGGACACAGAGGATGATATGAAACCTCCAACTGCCACCCCATTCCACCAAAAACATGTCTATTAACTGCCTTTTGTTTTCGGTATCCTGGTCCTTTGATATCTTGGGGCCTTGCTAAACCTGAAGGGACGGTTCCTTTCAGGGTTAGCTAACTCCCAACCGTGCCTGTGAGGCTTCCCTGGTGGCTGAGATGGTAAAGAATCTACCTGCAAGGCAAGAAACCCAGGTTCGACTCCTGGGTTGAGAAGATCCCCTGGCAAAATGAATGGCCACCCACTCCAGTATTCTTGCCTGGAGAATTCCTTGGACAGAGGGGCCTGCCGGGACACAGTTCACAGAGTCGCAAACAGACAAGTAAACAACTGACAGTTTCACTTCTTGCCTCTGAGTATACCTTTCATCTCAATCCAGAACTGAAAGTCCTTCCTCTCCTTGATCAGGTTTTTACCCTGGACTACTAATCCATCTGCTCTGATTATCCCAGAGCCGAGCACCGCACAACTGGGACCAGGTCCAACAGCCCACAGTCTGCTGAAGTTATTCAGATTAACCAATCCTGAACCAGTTTATTCTGCCTCACCCATTCTTTCCCGCAGAAGTCATAATAAAGGCTCTCACTCAATTTTCTCCTCACGTCCTCTGCCTCCTCATTGACCCTGGTGCTTCCCCGTATCTTCCTTCATCACAAGGTGCACCCCTTCTTGTAAGATCTGCAAGGGCTACCAGCCATCTTCTCAACTGCAATCATTCACTGCGCTGTTAGCCTTGCTACACTTAAAAGTATTTTCTAATGGGAGCACAGCCAGTTAGTAATGTTGTAAGAGGTTTAGGCAGGCAGGAAAGGGGCTCGGCCATACATACACATGTAATCATTCCCCCACAAGCTCCCTCCCATCCAGCCTGCCACATCACATTGAGCAGAGTTCCCTGTGCCTGTAGTGGGTCCTTGTTTCATTATCCATTGTAAATATAACAGTGCATACCTGTCCATGTCAAACTCCCTAATATAATCTATTTTTAAAACACGTTATACCAAGCGACACAGGACAGCTGTCTAGTTCTGAGAAACAGAACACAACACAAAGTTTCATCTTTGCCGCAGACACTGAGGGCCTATTGAAATACTGCATGGAGCAATGGCACAGAGAAATCCCTCAGTACTCCAGTCCTGAGCATCAGCAATAGATGGGTACATGCTTGCTCAGTCGCTTCCGTCATGTCTGACTGGGGCTCTTGTGGATTGTAGCCCACCGGGCTCCTGTCTGTGGAATTCTCCAGGTAAGAATAATGGCACGGGCTACCATTTCCTCCTCCAGGGGATCTTCCCAACCCAGGGATCGAACCCACATCTTTTGAGTCTCCTGCATTGGCAGACAGGTTCTTTATCCCTAGCACCACGTGGGAAGCCATCGGCATTATATAGTTTCAGTTTACCACTGGGGGATTTTTTAAATCAAACATTTAAATCAGAGATAACTATAGATTTATAGGTAATTCTAAGAAATAAGACAGAGAGATCTCATATGTTCTTTTCCTAGCTTTTGTCAGTGGTAGTATCTTGCCTTATCCCAGTCCCCTCCAGCTGCCACCTCCTTCTTAGCCTGATAAACACTTATGTATTCTTTGCTTTTATAATTTTGTCATTCCAAAACCACAATATATATGGAATCCATATAAGACCTAAATATTTTTGGATGACTTTTTTTTCTATCCATATCTTCTATAATTTATCCAGGCTGTTGCATGTGTTAATAGTCAGTTCATTTGTATTTCTGGGTACTGTTCCTCAGTATGGAGCTCCCAGGGTTCGTCCAACCATTCACGAGGTTAAGGACAGCTGGCTTGTTTCTCTTTTTTTGTGATTATAAACAATCCTTTAAAAAAGATTTACATATGTATTTTTATGTGAACATAGTTTCCTTTCCCTCAGATAAATGCCCAAGGCAGCAATGCTGGGTTCTATTGTAGTGGTATGTTTAGTTTACTAAGAAACTGCCAAACTACTTTCTATCTCCGTTCTGAATTCCCGCCAGCAAAGAATGAGCATTTTCTCCCCAACCTCTCTAGCATTTGGAGTTGTCACTCTTTCTTTATTTAGCTATTCTAATAGCTGAGTAGTGATGTAGTGATGTCATCGATTATAGTGACAACTTTCCACATGCTTCTTTGCCATCTTTTTATCCTCTTCAGGGATATGTCTGTTCAGGTCTTCTGTCTATGGTCTAATTGGAATATTTGTTGGGTTTTTTACTGTTGAGTTTGGAGAATTCTTTAAATATTTTAGACAGTGGTCCTTTTTCACATGTGTTTTGCAAATATTTTCTCCCAATGCACAGCTTGTTCTTATTTCCTATTAACGGTCTATTGTACAACATAAGTATTTTATTTTGACGAAGTCCATTTGATCAGCTTTTCCTTTTACAGACGGTGTTGTTAGTATCAAGTCAAACATTAGATCCGTAAGATTTTCTTATATTCAGTTTTTCCCTAAAGGTATTATACCTTAAATATAAGGCTGTGATTCATTTTGAGTTAATTTTTTAAAAAGGCTTAATATTTAGGCTCATTTATTTGTAGCACTGTTTAGGTAATGCATGCCTAATCACTTAAGCACTTTTGGTTTGAAAATCTGTTTTCCCCATAAAGTTTTTGTCCCTTTGTTAAAAATTAGCTGGGCATATTGTCTGTGGGTTTATTCCAGTGTCCTCTTCTCCATTAATCATGTCTCTAACCTGAAAATATTGCATAAGCGTGATCATTGTGCGTGCTGCATGCTAAATCACATCAGTTGTGTCCCTGTGTTTGCGACCCCACGGACTGTAGCCGTCCAGGCTTCTCTGCCCATGGATTCTCCAGGTGAGAATACTGGAGTGGGTCGCCATACTCTTCTCTAGGATATCTTTCCAACCCAGGGATCAAACCCACATCTCGTATGCCTCTTGCATTTCCAGGTAGCTTCTTTACCCCTAGCACCACCAGGGAAGGCTATATAATAACATTTTGAAAGTGAGTAGATTAATTCCTCTCACTTTATTTTTTTTCTAGATTGTTCTGGTTATTCTAGTTGCCCTTTCTCTTTTCACATAAATTTTCAAATAATGCTGTCTGTATCTACCAAAAAAAATCTTGCTGGAGTTTTGATACTAATTTCATTAAAGTTGTATATTATATTTGGGGTTATTTCCATCTTTGCTATCTTGAGGCTTGCAAACCATGAACATATCTGTCCACTTACTAAGATTTTGTTAGATTTCCTTTATCCCAGTTTTTGGCTTTGAGCACACAGTTCTTATGCATATTTTGTTAGAATTACATCTAAGTAAACTTTAACTAATTACAAAAGATATTGTTTTGAATTTCAGTGTCCATATGTTCTTTCCAATTGAAAAAACAACAGCTATTTCTTTATAACGGTTTTTATGTTTTTCAATTCCCCAACACTTTTTAAAGTTATTTTATTTTTTGGAAGTCCATTTGATCAGCTTTTCCTTTTACAGACGGTGTTGTTAGTATCAAGTCAAACATTAGATCCGTAAGATTTTCTTATATTCAGTTTTTCCCTAAAGGTATTATACCTTAAATATAAGGCTGTGATTCATTTTGAGTTAATTTTTTACAAAGGCTTAATATTTAGGCTCATTTATTTGTAGCACTGTTTAGGTAATGCATGCCTAATCACTTAAGCACTTTTGGTTTGAAAATCTGTTTTCCCCATAAAGTTTTTGTCCCTTTGCTAAAAATTAGCTGGGCATATTGTCTGTGGGTTTATTCCAGTGTCCTCTTCTCCATTAATCATGTCTCTAACCTGAAAATATTGCATAAGCGTGATCATTGTGCGTGCTGCATGCTAAATCACATCAGTTGTGTCCCTGTGTTTGCGACCCCACGGACTGTAGCCGTCCAGGCTTCTCTGCCCATGGATTCTCCAGGTGAGAATACTGGAGTGGGTCGCCATACTCTTCTCTAGGATATCTTTCCAACCCAGGGATCAAACCCACATCTCGTATGCCTCTTGCATTTCCAGGTAGCTTCTTTACCCCTAGCACCACCAGGGAAGGCTATATAATAACATTTTGAAAGTGAGTAGATTAATTCCTCTCACTTTATTTTTTTTCTAGATTGTTCTGGTTATTCTAGTTCCCTTACCCTTTTCACATAAATTTTCAAATAATGCTGTCTGTATCTACCAAAAAAAATCTTGCTGGAGTTTTGATACTAATTTCATTAAAGTTGTATATTATATTTGGGGTTATTTCCATCTTTGCTATCTTGAGGCTTGCAAACCATGAACATATCTGTCCACTTACTAAGATTTTGTTAGATTTCCTTTATCCCAGTTTTTGGCTTTGAGCACACAGTTCTTATGCATATTTTGTTAGAATTACATCTAAGTAAACTTTAACTAATTACAAAAGATATTGTTTTGAATTTCAGTGTCCATATGTTCTTTCCAATTCACAGGAAAACAACAGACACTGGAATGTTTATCTTTTTATCTTGAAAGCATAAACTCTGTTAATAATGCTAAGGGTTTAAAAAAAATTGTATCTCAGGATTTTCAACAAAGAAAACTCTTTCATTAGTAAACAGTGATAGCTTTATTTCTTCTTTTCTGAATTTTATTTCCTTGTCCAATACTTTGGCCACCTAACGCAGAGAGCCAACTCGGAAAAGACCCTGATACTGGGAAAGGTTGAAAGCAAAAAGTAAAGGGGGTGACAGAGGATGAGATGGTTAGATAGCATCACTGATTCAATGGATATGAATTTGCACAAACTCCTGGGGGTAGCAGACGTGAATTTTCACAATCTCCTGAGGGTAGCGGAGGACAGAGAAGCCTGGTGTGCTGCCGTCCATGATGTTTCATAGAGTTGTATATAACTTAGTGATTGAACAACAACACTAAGGGAAGGGAACACTGTTCTTCCCTTATTGGACTGGCTAGAAATTCAAATACACTTTGAATTAGAATAGGCAAAATATAAACATCCTTCCCTTGTTTTAGTCTTGGGGAGAGACCATTTTGTCTTTCACCATTAAGTAGAATGGTAGTTTTGTCTTTTTTATAGATGTTCTTTATCAAATGAGGATATTCCTCTCTATTTTTTTCTGATAGTTTTTCTTTATGCCATATATTTAGTTTGGTCAAATGATTTCTCTGTGGTGATGAAAAGAACTGTACACTTTTCATTCATTAGCTTAAAGGTACCCTGAACTGTGTGATTCAATGCCTTACCCTTCACATAAATTTTCAAATAATGCTGTCTGTATCTACAAAAAAAATCTTGCTGGAGTTTTGATACTAATTTCATTAAAGTTGTATATTATATTTGGGGTTATTTCCATCTTTGCTATCTTGAGGCTTGCAAACCATGAACATATCTGTCCACTTACTAAGATTTTGTTAGATTTCCTTTATCCCAGTTTTTGGCTTTGAGCACACAGTTCTTATGCATATTTTGTTAGAATTACATCTAAGTAAACTTTAACTAATTACAAAAGATATTGTTTTGAATTTCAGTGTCCATATGTTCTTTCCAATTCACAGGAAAACAACAGACACTGGAATGTTTATCTTTTTATCTTGAAAGCATAAACTCTGTTAATAATGCTAAGGGTTTAAAAAAAATTGTATCTCAGGATTTTCAACAAAGAAAACTCTTTCATTAGTAAACAGTGATAGCTTTATTTCTTCTTTTCTGAATTTTATTTCCTTGTCCAATACTTTGGCCACCTAACGCAGAGAGCCAACTCGGAAAAGACCCTGATACTGGGAAAGGTTGAAAGCAAAAAGTAAAGGGGGTGACAGAGGATGAGATGGTTAGATAGCACCACTGATTCAATGGATATGAATTTGCACAAACTCCTGGGGGTAGCAGACGTGAATTTTCACAATCTCCTGAGGGCAGCGGAGGACAGAGAAGCCTGATGTGCTGCCGTCCATGATGTTTCATAGAGTTGTATATAACTTAGTGATTGAACAACAACAATATTTCCTGTTCTTCCCTTATTGGACTGGCTAGAAATTCAAATACACTTTGAATTAGAATAGGCAAAATATAAACATCCTTCCCTTGTTTTAGTCTTGGGGAGAGACCATTTTGTCTTTCACCATTAAGTAGAATGGTAGTTTTGTCTTTTTTATAGATGTTCTTTATCAAATGAGGATATTCCTCTCTATTTTTTTCTGATAGTTTTTCTTTATGCCATATATTTAGTTTGGTCAAATGATTTCTCTGTGGTGATGAAAAGAACTGTACACTTTTCATTCATTAGCCTATTAACATGGTACCCTGAACTGTGTGATTCTCTAATATTGAACCAATCTGATATCTCTGGAATATGGCAAAATTTCATTATGTTACATCATTTTATACATTGCATTTGCTGTTATTTTTAAAAGAATTTTTCCATCCACTTTATGAGGGATGTTGGGCTATAGTTTTCTGATTTTCTGCTGTCTTTATCTGGTTGTGGTATCAGGGTAACACTAGCTTTACTAAGTGTTTCCTTCTTTTCTAGTTAACAGACCAGTATGTGTAGAACTGGTGTCACTTTTTAAATGCTTGAGATAATTCTGCAGTGAAATCATCTGGGCCCAGAGATGTCTTTTAGGGGATTTTATTAAATCATAAATTCAATGTCCTTGATAGTTAGAGGGTTATTCAGACTACCTTGAACGTTACGATTACTTGCATCCCTGCTTCATTCCTGACATTGGCAATGCCTTCTCTTTCTCTAATTTCATCATTGTTTCCAGAGATTCATCCATTTTTTATTGATCTCTTTCAAGAACCAGCTCTTTGTTTCCTTTAATCTCTCTATTGTTTGTTGTTTGTTTCTTTGTTTTCAATTCCACTGACTTCTGGTCTCTTTATAATTTCACCCTCCATGCTTGGTCAGACGTAGGTGGGTCTTATTTTTCTATGTTCTTGAAGTGAGAAATCAGAATACTGATTGAGTTTTTCATCTTTCTTATATATACATTTAGTGCTGTTGATCTGCCTCTCAATCATCATTATCTGTGTCCCACAAATATTGATATGCTAAATTTGCATTTTCATAAAGTTCAGACTTGCAAGCTGGTAATTCCTCTCATAGTAACGACAGCAAGAGGTAAAAGAACAACCCGAAAATGCAAACCAGTCTTCAAAGAGAGATAACAGAAGCACAGGAAAGGCAAAATAATCAGCTTTGTTCTGCCATTATCCATAAATACATTACAAATAAATAGGAAAATTATCTTAAAATTTGTCTTTAATATGCTTTTCTGAAAGGCTGATAGAGCATAAAGCATCTTGCCATCGCCATCAGAAATTAAATATGAGCACATCTGTCTTCTTATTGGCTAGTGCTCTATCAAATGTTCAAAAGCAATAAAAAGTGGTCCATGAGATGAATCACAGATCAGAGGGCATTTTGCCAGTTGAAACTGTCTGAAGAATTTTCTAACATCTTCAGTCCTGTATTACTTAACATAACCATCTCCCTGGGTGTGGTGGTTATTACTGTTCCAGGAATAGATTTGCTTACAAGTGGCAGGAAGCCTTGACAGAATTCTGATTGATAGTTGTACAGTCATTTGCCATGTTTCAGACCTATCATTTGATTTGCCTTCCCAGAGCAAAATGTTCTAACAGTCACCAAACATGAGAATGAAGAAGTACAGAGCTTATTCATGCCACTCTAATCCCCAAATCCAATTAGCATTCAACCTTGTCATGGAGCTACCCTTCTAATGCTTTTTTCAGTTACATCCAGTTCTGCAGTTCTGATTAAAAACAGTGGGCGGCCTTGATCACTTAAGAGGCTTCTTATGAAATCATCTGAAGCCTAGCAAAGAAAGAGACCAAACAGAAAGATGGAGACTATATAACAGTTCAAAAGGAAGCTACATCAATATATACCAAGAAAGACATTTTCATCTTAAACCATTTGTTGACAAGAGTAAATGATGGAAAAGAAGACAATACTCTTATATTTGCAATATGGAATAGAGAGAAGAAAGAAAAAGCAATTTTCTACCATATGACTACTTTAACTGCATACTTATCAGATTCATATTAATTACCCCATTTATCCTCCTCATGATTTTCTGAGTTATTTTTCTCATTTTACAAAGGAGGTAAATGAAGACTAGAGATGCTAAACAACTTATTAGTGTTCATGGATTCAATAAGTAGCAGAGAAGACATCAAATCCAGGTATCTCTGACACTAATGACTATATTTTAGGCGTCTTTGGTCTCCAAAACCTCTCATTATATAATTTCACCTTTTAATTTATCAATTAGCTTCCTGGCTTCTCAATAACTACCCTTTATTTTAATCTCAGAGGAAAAATTATTGCCAGGTTTTTGAAACTGATAGAGCATAAATCATCTTGCCATCGCCATCAGAAATTAAATCTGAGCACATCTGTCTTCTTATTGGCTAGTGCTCTATCAAATGTTCAACAGCAATAAAAAGTGGTCCATGAGATGAATCACAGATCAGAGGGCATTTTGCCAGTTGAAACTGTCTGAAGAATTTTCTAACATCTTCAGTCCTGTATTACTTAACATAACCATCTCCCTGGGTGTGGTGGTTATTACTGTTCCAGGAATAGATTTGCTTACAAGTGGCAGGAAGCCTTGACAGAATTCTGATTGATAGTTGTACAGTCATTTGCCATGTTTCAGACCTATCATTTGATTTGCCTTCCCAGAGCAAAATGTTCTAACAGTCACCAAACATGAGAATGAAGAAGTACAGAGCTTATTCATGCCACTCTAATCCCCAAATCCAATTAGCATTCAACCTTGTCATGGAGCTACCCTTCTAATGCTTTTTTCAGTTACATCCAGTTCTGCAGCTCTGATTAAAAACAGTGGGCGGCCTTGATCACTTAAGAGGCTTCTTATGAAATCATCTGAAGCCTAGCAAAGAAAGAGACCAAACAGAAAGATGGAGACTATATAACAGTTCAAAAGGAAGCTACATCAATATATACCAAGAAAGACATTTTCATCTTAAACCATTTGTTGACAAGAGTAAATGATGGAAAAGAAGACAATACTCTTATATTTGCAATATGGAATAGAGAGAAGAAAGAAAAAGCAATTTTCTACCATATGACTACTTTAGCTGCATACTTATCAGATTCATATTAATTACCTCATTTATCCTCCTCATGATTTTCTGAGTTATTTTTCTCATTTTACAAAGGAGGTAAATGAAGACTAGAGATGCTAAACAACTTATTAGTGTTCATGGATTCAATAAGTAGCAGAGAAGACATCAAATCCAGGTATCTCTGACACTAATGACTATATTTTAGGCGTCTTTGGTCTCCAAAACCTCTCATTATATAATTTCACCTTTTAATTTATCAATTAGCTTCCTGGCTTCTCAATAACTACCCTTTATTTTAATCTCACTGCAACATCTTTTAGATGTCAATTTTAAATGACTCTATCTCTATATAATTAGGTGTAAGTATGAGCTGAATTTATGTCAGGGATCAAAGAAGGATCCTACCTAACTACTAAAACAAATACATACATGTGTATATCTTTGGGAATCACTGAAAAAGGACTGCTAGAGGAAAAATTTCCTTAGATAATAAAAAATACAACACAGCTATAAAGAAACATATAAAGGATAGGGAAACCTGGTGTGCTGCAGTCCATGGGGTTGCAAAGAGTGGGATTTGACTGACTGAACTGAACTGAACTGATAAAGAAATAGTGAGAAAGATCACTATATACTGCTAGGGAAATAGTAGCATTAAGTAAAATAAGCAGAGTGCAACAAATATATATATATATATATATATATATATATATATCAGAGAAGTTTTGCTTAGGAAGGAAGAAGGATAATAATGTATATTAGATGTTTCTTACATTTGAAAAAAAAAGAGATACTGGAAAGATAAGAAATCCATAAAAAGTGTTACCAACAGGGAACCAAAGACGAAGAAAGAAATGAATGCGGACAGCCCTTCCTTGTTATGGGAATGAGACTTCTTAGATTATTCTCTTTTTAAAATTTAACTTTTAAATCATACATTTAACCTACTCAAAAATAATTTCAGGAGAAAACCAAGAACCCATTCCAGACAGTGAGAAGAGTCAGGACCATAGATAAGGGTAACCTTGAAGAATGTCTAGCACAGGGTCTTAATAATATACTGTGTCATTCAAGTAAAAGGTCAAGAGGCTTAGCTGTAATGTCAATAGCGACAAAGTCTGACATTGACTTATCAGATTCATATTAATTACCCCATTTATCCTCCTCATGATTTTCTGAGTTATTTTTCTCATTTTACAAAGGAGGTAAATGAAGACTAGAGATGCTAAACAACTTATTAGTGTTCATGGATTCAATAAGTAGCAGAGAAGACATCAAATCCAGGTATCTCTGACACTAATGACTATATTTTAGGCGTCTTTGGTCTCCAAAACCTCTCATTATATAATTTCACCTTTTAATTTATCAATTAGCTTCCTGGCTTCTCAATAACTACCCTTTATTTTAATCTCACTGCAACATCTTTTAGATGTCAATTTTAAATGACTCTATCTCTATATAATTAGGTGTAAGTATGAGCTGAATTTATGTCAGGGATCAAAGAAGGATCCTACCTAACTACTAAAACAAATACATACATGTGTATATCTTTGGGAATCACTGAAAAAGGACTGCTAGAGGAAAAATTTCCTTAGATAATAAAAAATACAACACAGCTATAAAGAAACATATAAAGGATAGGGAAACCTGGTGTGCTGCAGTCCATGGGGTTGCAAAGAGTGGGATTTGACTGACTGAACTGAACTGAACTGATAAAGAAATAGTGAGAAAGATCACTATATACTGCTAGGGAAATAGTAGCATTAAGTAAAATAAGCAGAGTGCAACAAATATATATATATATATATATATATATATATATATATATATCAGAGAAGTTTTGCTTAGGAAGGAAGAAGGATAATAATGTATATTAGATGTTTCTTACATTTGAAAAAAAAAGAGATACTGGAAAGATAAGAAATCCATAAAAAGTGTTACCAACAGGGAACCAAAGACGAAGAAAGAAATGAATGCGGACAGCCCTTCCTTGTTATGGGAATGAGACTTCTTAGATTATTCTCTTTTTAAAATTTAACTTTTAAATCATACATTTAACCTACTCAAAAATAATTTCAGGAGAAAACCAAGAACCCATTCCAGACAGTGAGAAGAGTCAGGACCATAGATAAGGGTAACCTTGAAGAATGTCTAGCACAGGGTCTTAATAATATACTGTGTCATTCAAGTAAAAGGTCAAGAGGCTTAGCTGTAATGTCAGTTGCGACAAAGTCTGACATTGGGTCAAACAATCCTGAGTTTAAATTCTAGCTTTCTTATTCGCTAGACAGGGAAGCCTGGCATGCCACAGTCCATGGGGTCGCAAACAGTTGGACATGACTGAGTGGAACTGAACAGAATGAGCTATGTCATATTTTCAGGTGACTTAACATGTCTGAGTTTCAATTGTATCAATAGTGATAATGGTATCGACATCAAAAGGATGCAATGAAATTAAATGAAACAATTACTATATGGTTCTTATACACCTTAAAGGACTGTCATCATTACAACCATCATTCTCATCAAAAAAGTGGAAAGGAAATTGACCGTACTTATTGAAGGCCGCTCAGAGAAGGACAGGATGTAGGACAGTCTCAACTCAAGTAGCTGGACAATGACAGAACTAAAGGAAGAGTTTCCTATGATTTGGGCAAAATCAACCTGTTTCCAGTGTTTCTATAAATGACAACTCTGGTAGCTTCAGATATCTACAGTTGCCATAAAAAGAGGCTGGGAGACTCAAGTCAAAAGATGAACACTAAAGGCAAAGAAAATCTGTTCAGCCAACTTTGAATCTTACTATGTAAATGTAATACTAGAGTGCTCTGGGTTTGTTTAACATAGTGAGACCTCATCTTTAACAAAATGTCTTTAAGGAAAAGGCACCAGATCTACATAATTATCATTAAGCCCTTCATACTTTTTTCTATTCAGATACCTTTAAATTAATCCACTAGAAAAACTTCTCTCATGCAGACTGGTTTCATTTAAAGGGAATTCTACAGGATATTATCTCCATGTTAAACTCAATTTCCTGAATTTGACAACTAAATTTAAATAAAAGTGGTCTTTCAGCAGAGCACTATCGTCCTCATTAAGGAGAAAAGGGAAGCACAGATCTGTGGAAATACATACACAGTACAAAAAATTAGGTGATACCAGAAGTACCAACTCAGATGCTTGAAAACACTGCACATATAACCACACTTGTGCATAATATACCTACTAGAGGAAGTGAAAACACTGGAGACAAAAGCTAGTGATGCTCCTTAGAATTCCTATAGGAAAAAAAGTGTATATTTGCTATTCTGCATAAACACTGTGGTGAATTAAGAAAAAAATAATGGGAGTCTTTCTGGCAAAAGACTATTGGAAATGTATTCTATAAGAAATGGTTCATGGAGCTTCTCAGATTTAGAAAAGACAAAGTTATTGGAATGAGACTCTTCTCTTCATCTTACCTTATCGTCCACCATCACTGCCCCAAGAAAGCATTCCTGCCTCTTCTCCATCCACCTCTCACTTGTGATCTTCAAATACTGTCTTTCCTCTTTCAACTTCCAGACGCATTGTCCCTGGTTATAACTCCTCTCTCTGGGAATCTGAACTTTACTACAGTATTCAACTTTTAGAAATCAGGGATGATTGTATGATTTTAAAGTATCACTCAAATATTGTGCATACTTAGAATTAAGAATTTTTATAAAGGTGATTCATAATTTCTGTCAGAAGCAGACAGACGTACATGCATCTGAGGTTTTACAAAAAATGTATGCACGAGTCAACTTAAAAAAAAAATTCATGATAAGATTGACAATCTCCCATGAGAAATTCTTGCATTACATCTGAAGTTACAATTACTATCAAAGTCTAGAATTTTGCCCCCAATTTATGGTGCTTTAAAATCAAGAGTTCGCTATTTTATTACAAGTTAAAGACTATTAAGATGGTTTTAATCACTTCTATACTTGATTTAATTTCCCATTTACAAAGTCCCTGCCACACTGTAATTGAAACCTAATTTTAAAAGATTGGTCACTTCTACAATTCTTTTTTGCCTCTCTTATTTTTCTGCTGTCATTAATTATACAGATGCAATTATTTTCCTGCAATGTTCACTGCAACATGTAGGAATGTGGAGTCTATACAACTTTAGCTGGTAGATACATTAAAATCTAGCCAGCCTCATATTAATGAGGCAATAGTATGTATTTGGCTTCTCTCAGGCTATTTTGTGTAGACTTCCCAAAGTATTATTTTAATTTCTATGATCTTCTCTGGATTTTTTTAAAAAAATCATTTGTTAACCTTTCTAATGTAATTAATTTATAAAACAAGGTTGAAGGGTAACCAAATTCTGATTGATTAAATTATCATTTGATTAGAAATAGTCAAAAATGCAAAGAAACACAGAAAAAAAATCATAAATACCTGTGCACCACCACACAGATTTAGAAAAGACAAAGTTATTGGAATGAGACTCTTCTCTTCATCTTACCTTATCGTCCACCATCACTGCCCCAAGAAAGCATTCCTGCCTCTTCTCCATCCACCTCTCACTTGTGATCTTCAAATACTGTCTTTCCTCTTTCAACTTCCAGACGCATTGTCCCTGGTTATACCTCCTCTCTCTGGGAATCTGAACTTTACTACAGTATTCAACTTTTAGAAATCAGGGATGATTGTATGATTTTAAAGTATGACTCAAATATTGTGCATACTTAGAATTAAGAATTTTTATAAAGGTGATTCATAATTTCTGTCAGAAGCAGACAGACGTACATGCATCTGAGGTTTTACAAAAAATGTATGCACGAGTCAACTTAAAAAAAAAATTCATGATAAGATTGACAATCTCCCATGAGAAATTCTTGCATTACATCTGAAGTTACAATTACTATCAAAGTCTAGAATTTTGCCCCCAATTTATGGTGCTTTAAAATCAAGAGTTCGCTATTTTATTACAAGTTAAAGACTATTAAGATGGTTTTAATCACTTCTATACTTGATTTAATTTCCCATTTACAAAGTCCCTGCCACACTGTAATTGAAACCTAATTTTAAAAGATTGGTCACTTCTACAATTCTTTTTTGCCTCTCTTATTTTTCTGCTGTCATTAATTATACAGATGCAATTATTTTCCTGCAATGTTCACTGCAACATGTAGGAATGTGGAGTCTACACAACTTTAGCTGGTAGATACATTAAAATCTAGCCAGCCTCATATTAATGAGGCAATAGTATGTATTTGGCTTCTCTCAGGCTATTTTGTGTAGACTTCCCAAAGTATTATTTTAATTTCTATGATCTTCTCTGGATTTTTTTAAAAAAATCATTTGTTAACCTTTCTAATGTAATTAATTTATAAAACAAGGTTGAAGGGTAACCAAATTCTGATTGATTAAATTATCATTTGATTAGAAATAGTCAAAAATGCAAAGAAACACAGAAAAAAAATCATAAATACCTGTGCACCACCACACAGATTTAACAAATGTTAAAGAGAAAAGAAATAAGCCACTCTCTCCTCTTAAAATGTTTGCTCAACTGATACCTTCTCCAAGAGACTTTAATTTCTCTATTTAAATTGTAAACTACCCTCAGTTCACACACTCTTAACCCTCCTTTTCTGCTTCATTTGTAAAATGAAGCCGTTCATTTATAAAAATGAAAATAAAAAAATTACAGGTTCATTAAGCCTATACACATATTCCTCTCATCCTTCCTGGAAATAACCACATCCTGAAACCAAAGTGGATCCTCCTCATCTTGATTTTCTGTTACATTTGCTGCATATTTATGTATCCATAAACAGATATATGATCACATTTAATTATATATGAACTAAATATAGAATATACATTTAATACTTACAGAAAATGTTTTTCCTAAAAATTTCAACAATTTATCATTAGTCATAAACTCAAAAACAAACTGTAAACACAATAAAAAAAATCTTAGAAATGACAGTGCTGAAAAAGAAAGCAGAAAAGGAGGGTTTGGAGTGTGTGAGCTGAGGGGAGTTTACAATTTAAATAGAGGAATGAATGTAGGTCTCTTGCAGAAGGTGTCAGTTGAGCAAACAATTTAAGAGGAGAGAGTGGTTTATTTTCCTCCTCTATTATTATATTGCTTTGGATCTTTCAACACCAGGAGACAGCCTACTTTATTTTTATTAATGCTTTTGCTTTTAATTCTTTTATCTAACATTGTTACAGCAGCTAATTGTGTGAGTGTGTTTGTGTGCAAGGAATGATTATAACTTACCTAAATATCTCCTGCCATTATTTTAATTTCACCCTGTCTTGTTTATTTCTCATTTCTTCGTTCTTAGTTGACTTTAAAACACCAAATGGCTTTCTTTGTCATCAAATTTCTCCATGACTGAGTTAATCTGTTTGACTTAAGTATGATGGCTTTTTAATTGACTTTACTTCTGTCTCATGGTGTATGTGACTGTGACGCAGAAAGCTGAAGAACTGATGCTTTTGGACTGTGGTTCAGGAGAAGACCCTTGAGAGATCCTTGGACAGCAAGATCAAACCAATCCTAGAAGAAATCAATCCTGAATATTCACTGGAAAGACTGAAGCTGGCCACCTGATGCAAACAGTCAGCTCACTGGAAAAGACCCTGATACTGGGAAAGATTGAGGATAGGACAAGAAGGGGGCAACAGAGGATGAGACGGTTGGATGACATCACCAGTTTAAATGGGCAAACTCTGGGAGATGTCAAGAAACAGGGAGGCCTGGCAGGTGCAGTCCATGGGGTCATGAAGAGCTGGACAAGACTTGCCGACTGAACAACAATAGCAATGTATCTGTGTGGGATTGTACATGTAGTTTTTGTACCATGATTTGTCTTTGCTTTATGTCTTTAGGAAAGTAGATACAATGTTTTAAATTGACTATTCTTATATGTTTAACACATAACTGATATACTTTTTCTAACAATATCTGAAAGTTCAATTTCTCTATTACTGTTCCAAAAAGACATTAGCATATTTCAGTCACAAACGAACATCACCCTTATTTGAAACTTAAAAAATTACTTATTATCAATTATTCTTCTCAATAGGGTGAATCATACTCTACTACCTTCCATTTTTCTCATCTACTTGTTTCCAACGTAGGTGTTTTTTCACCTGTTCAATTTATTGCCTCTCAGTATCTATATTTTCATTCCCAGAGATTTCTTTGCCTCATTTCAGATGCATCTATTATTGTTTCACTTCTTCTTCTTGCAATTCAGTGTGTTGCTGCTGTTGTCTAGAAATTCTAGTTCTCTGTGAGAATTTTCAGCCATAAAATTATTAAAGTTCTTGTAAAGAGCTGATTTTTCTTAGCTGTGTTTTGTTTCTTTTCCCTTATTGGTTACATTTTTAGGTCGATTTTGAGTAGATTTATTCCTTGTTTGTTCTCACTTCTTTCTTTATAGAGGTTATACAGTTGCCTTCATACAGTCTCAGATCCCATGGTTTACTTTAAGATTTAGGTAAGTGATGTGTTATCCTAAGAGTCCAACATACGGCCACACAGCTCCAGCAGACTGATTTATTTGGGCTACAATGCAAGTCATAACCCTGAGAATTGTGTCGTATACCATCCAAACACTGCCAGCTGCTGCTCTGTGGAATACTGCCAAAGTAAAAATGGAACTATCACAGAGTAAGTTATACGCCTATGGGTAGTCACTGTAAGATTCTAGCTGCTTTGTTCCCCTTTCTTGCTTGTGGTGTTTTAGACAACAAGGATATCATCTTTAAGCTTCTTTTCACTAACTGGTTGCACTCACCTTTGCACCTGTGTCCTGACTTTGACCATACTTGTGGCATCTCATCTTTTGTGGGGTTGTTTTAGCTCTCAATGATATACAGGACTGAAGTTTCACCCTCATCTTATTTATGAGTCTAAAAGCAAATTCCAGCATGCCTATATATTGAGTTATACATCCTACTTCTTGTTTCTCTCCAGATTCTGGTCCATAGAAAAATACAGGGTTTTTTTTTTGGACAAACTATGATTTTCTTTTCAATTGCTGAAATACCTAATTTATTAACACTACTAAAATTTTTTAACAGAAGGTTGTGACCTTATAATTCCATCTTGGTTGGTATTCCAAGGAAATAATCTTGATGCTGCTGCTTCTTTTTTTAAATCTTATTTATTTGACTGCATCGGGTCTTTTATTTATTTTGGGCGGAGGTCGGGTTGGGGAGGGAGGGGAGTGGGTGGGCCACTTCAATTGGTCTTTCATTTCTCTAGTTTCATCCATCTTTGTTCTTTGGCCCATGTGGGCCTCCCATTGCGGTGGCCTCTGCTGTCGCAGAGCACCGGCTCTGGGTGCATGCGCTCCAGAGCTCTGGCTTGGTGATTGGACACATTGGTCCAGCCGCTCCGTGGGACATGGGATCTTCCCAGGCCAGGGATGGAACCGGCGACCCTTGCACTGCAAGGTGGTGCCCTTACCCACTGGACCACCAGGGAAGCCCTCGATGCTTCTTCTGGGTTCTCAAAATGTTTAAGCCTAAAGCATTTCCTTCCAAAGTCATTTCACTAAGAATTCACAGAATTTGAATCTCAAGTATATTTATATCTTTTTAATTAAAATATATCCTATATTTGTAACCATGTTTTAAAAAGATCCTTATACCAATTCATTTCAGCCTATTTGATCCTGTTTTAAGTCATAACCCTGAGAATTGTGTCGTATACCATCCAAACACTGCCAGCTGCTGCTCTGTGGAATACTGCCAAAGTAAAAATGGAACTATCACAGAGTAAGTTATACGCCTATGGGTAGTCACTGTAAGATTCTAGCTGCTTTGTTCCCCTTTCTTGCTTGTGGTGTTTTAGACAACAAGGATATCATCTTTAAGCTTCTTTTCACTAACTGGTTGCACTCACCTTTGCACCTGTGTCCTGACTTTGACCATACTTGTGGCATCTCATCTTTTGTGGGGTTGTTTTAGCTCTCAATGATATACAGGACTGAAGTTTCACCCTCATCTTATTTATGAGTCTAAAAGCAAATTCCAGCATGCCTATATATTGAGCTATACATCCTACTTCTTGTTTCTCTCCAGATTCTGGTCCATAGAAAAATACAGGGTTTTTTTTTTGGACAAACTATGATTTTCTTTTCAATTGCTGAAATACCTAATTTATTAACACTACTAAAATTTTTTAACAGAAGGTTGTGACCTTATAATTCCATCTTGGTTGGTATTCCAAGGAAATAATCTCGATGCTGCTGCTTCTTTTTTTAAATCTTATTTATTTGACTGCATCGGGTCTTTTACTTTTTTGGGGGGGAGGGCAGGTTGGGGAGGGAGGGGAGTGGGTGGGCCACTTCAATTGGTCTTTCATTTCTCTAGTTTCATCCATCTTTGTTCTTTGGCCCATGTGGGCCTCCCATTGCGGTGGCCTCTGCTGTCGCAGAGCACCGGCTCTGGGTGCATGCGCTCCAGAGCTCTGGCTTGGTGATTGGACACATTGGTCCAGCCGCTCCGTGGGACATGGGATCTTCCCAGGCCAGGGATGGAACCGGCGACCCTTGCACTGCAAGGTGGTGCCCTTACCCACTGGACCACCAGGGAAGCCCTCGATGCTTCTTCTGGGTTCTCAAAATGTTTAAGCCTAAAGCATTTCCTTCCAAAGTCATTTCACTAAGAATTCACAGAATTTGAATCTCAAGTATATTTATATCTTTTTAATTAAAATATATCCTATATTTGTAACCATGTTTTAAAAAGATCCTTATACCAATTCATTTCAGCCTATTTGATCCTGCAGTTTTTAAATTTTCAGGTAATAATTTCACTATTGTTTTACATATACAGTAGGATCTTAACATTTTATTCCAAAAATCGTTGAATATTTTGTGCAAATGTATATGTCATAATATTCTCTGATTTCCTCATAATTTTACTCAGTAGCTTTGAGGTTCCATTTTTCTTATAATGCTAGCTTAATTTACAATTTTCCTGAATAGCTATCTTTAATTCAAAGTGAGTTGCCAAGAGATAAAAAACAATGTTCTTTAATCAATTCATATTTGAATAATTCTAATAATTTTTCTAATAATAATTCTAATATTTTTTCCCATATTTTTCTATGTGGGATTATTGCTTGGCATTTTGCTACATTTACTGACCATACGGTTATAGGTGTTACAGTAATGTCCGTGAAAAGAATCTGGATCTTATCCATGTGTAAATTGAAATACAGTGAAAATCATGGCATAATACCTAGTTCTTCGTAACTAGTTGCATAAAAATACAATTCCAAATAAAGGGAAAAATAGATACAAACAGGCAACATATAAGTATCCTCTGCTTTATAAAAGCCATGTGAATCGCACACACAGTGCTATAGCTAGTAAGAGGGAAAATTTTGAATATGACATCATATTCCTGTTCTTAATTCTGGTTGATGTACAGTATCCTTCCTAAGGTTTCCTAGGGTACCTTTTGTCACTTCTTATTTTCTGTAATGAATAGCTGTCTTATTTGCCTACTTGTTATTCATAGGCTGCCCTCTCTTTACTGGTAACACACCAATTTCCTTTAAGAATCCACTTTGCTACTGTTCTCAGTGTTGTTCCAGGGGCTCTCCCTGGATGACACTATAATCGATGCCCAGAAGGTCAAAGGCACAGCACTCGTGGTGATGAGCGGGTGAGCTGAGATGCCATTTAGCATCATCGGCTCTAGGATTTCCCTGATCAATTAGACACAAAGACAGCTCTTTCTGCCAGATTCGTAAACCGGTAAGGTATTCATGGATCACAGCTCAAGTCAACCTGCTGCCAGAAGAAAAGACCTCAAGTATATTTATATCTTTTTAATTAAAATATATCCTATATTTGTAACCATGTTTTAAAAAGATCCTTATACCAATTCATTTCAGCCTATTTGATCCTGCAGTTTTTAAATTTTCAGGTAATAATTTCACTATTGTTTTACATATACAGTAGGATCTTAACATTTTATTCCAAAAATCGTTGAATATTTTGTGCAAATGTATATGTCATAATATTCTCTGATTTCCTCATAATTTTACTCAGTAGCTTTGAGGTTCCATTTTTCTTATAATGCTAGCTTAATTTACAATTTTCCTGAATAGCTATCTTTAATTCAAAGTGAGTTGCCAAGAGATAAAAAACAATGTTCTTTAATCAATTCATATTTGAATAATTCTAATAATTTTTCTAATAATAATTCTAATATTTTTTCCCATATTTTTCTATGTGGGATTATTGCTTGGCATTTTGCTACATTTACTGACCATACGGTTATAGGTGTTACAGTAATGTCCGTGAAAAGAATCTGGATCTTATCCATGTGTAAATTGAAATACAGTGAAAATCATGGCATAATACCTAGTTCTTCGTAACTAGTTGCATAAAAATACAATTCCAAATAAAGGGAAAAATAGATACAAACAGGCAACATATAAGTATCTTCTGCTTTATAAAAGCCATGTGAATCGCACACACAGTGCTATAGCTAGTAAGAGGGAAAATTTTGAATATGACATCATATTCCTGTTCTTAATTCTGGTTGATGTACAGTATCCTTCCTAAGGTTTCCTAGGGTACCTTTTGTCACTTCTTATTTTCTGTAATGAATAGCTGTCTTATTTGCCTACTTGTTATTCATAGGCTGCCCTCTCTTTACTGGTAACACACCAATTTCCTTTAAGAATCCACTTTGCTACTGTTCTCAGTGTTGTTCCAGGGACTCTCCCTGGATGACACTATAATCGATGCCCAGAAGGTCAAAGGCACAGCACTCGTGGTGATGAGCGGGTGAGCTGAGATGCCATTTAGCATCATCGGCTCTAGGATTTCCCTGATCAATTAGACACAAAGACAGCTCTTTCTGCCAGATTCGTAAACCGGTAAGGTATTCATGGATCACAGCTCAAGTCAACCTGCTGCCAGAAGAAAAGACAAGGAAGCTTGGAGAAAGAAAAATCAGAGTTGAGAAATGTAGACAAATTCCCGAGGGCATGAAGCTATGCCTAAAGCTAGAACAGTCCTGGAATTAAGTAAATTCTCCATCTCTCATTCTCTCTTTTGTCATAAGCAATTAGGCTTCAGTTTCTCTGTAACTGCAGGAGTTTTACATCCCAGATTGTAGAATTGCATGTTCTCTCCTTTGAATCACCTACTATATTATGTCTCTTGAGACCAGAGGCAATGCCTTATAAATTACTTTATCTTCAGGTTCTGTCACAGTTTCCAACTCAAATACTTAATTAAAAAGAAGAACAAATGAATAAACATCAATTTTCATAACTATAATAGTAAATACTTTTAATTTAAAATACTTGATATTTAATTTTGTCTATAATTCTGAGTTAAATATATTGAATTGGCAGCAAATAAATAATATTTTCTTTCTATTTCCCCATGGGGTATTATTATGAAAAACTGGAAAATCAGATTAGAAAAACATGCCATCAAAATAAAATTGATGAGGTAAGTTTAGTACTGATGTTTACCAGAAATTATATGAGCGACATAGAAAGGGGTAGTGTTAATAGAAAAATGGGATAGCATTGCAAGTCCTAGAAATGCTTCATAGCACACATCTTTTCAGTTCAGCCACAGAATTTCTACAATCCAAAATTATACTATCCAAAAAGTAGGGTAAGAGACATTTGAGTATTACTGCTTTACAGCATATTCTTCAAATAATACTGTTTTATTTTTTAGTTTTGCTTATAAAAATTTCACACTATGAAAAGCATGACATATGTTATTCGGCTGCTCTCTTTACTGGTAACACACCAATTTCCTTTAAGAATCCACTTTGCTACTGTTCTCAGTGTTGTTCCAGGGGCTCTCCCTGGATGACACTATAATCGATGCCCAGAAGGTCAAAGGCACAGCACTCGTGGTGATGAGCGGGTGAGCTGAGATGCCATTTAGCATCATCGGCTCTAGGATTTCCCTGATCAATTAGACACAAAGACAGCTCTTTCTGCCAGATTCGTAAACCGGTAAGGTATTCATGGATCACAGCTCAAGTCAACCTGCTGCCAGAAGAAAAGACAAGGAAGCTTGGAGAAAGAAAAATCAGAGTTGAGAAATGTAGACAAATTCCCGAGGGCATGAAGCTATGCCTAAAGCTAGAACAGTCCTGGAATTAAGTAAATTCTCCTTCTCTCATTCTCTCTTTTGTCATAAGCAATTAGGCTTCAGTTTCTCTGTAACTGCAGGAGTTTTACATCTCAGATTGTAGAATTGCATGTTCTCTCCTTTGAATCACCTACTATATTATGTCTCTTGAGACCAGAGGCAATGCCTTATAAATTACTTTATCTTCAGGTTCTGTCACAGTTTCCAACTCAAATACTTAATTAAAAAGAAGAACAAATGAATAAACATCAATTTTCATAACTATAATAGTAAATACTTTTAATTTAAAATACTTGATATTTAATTTTGTCTATAATTCTGAGTTAAATATATTGAATTGGCAGCAAATAAATAATATTTTCTTTCTATTTCCCCATGGGGTATTATTATGAAAAACTGGAAAATCAGATTAGAAAAACATGCCATCAAAATAAAATTGATGAGGTAAGTTTAGTACTGATGTTTACCAGAAATTATATGAGCGACATAGAAAGGGGTAGTGTTAATAGAAAAATGGGATAGCATTGCAAGTCCTAGAAATGCTTCACAGCACACATCTTTTCAGTTCAGTCACAGAATTTCTACAATCCAAAATTATACTATCCAAAAAGTAGGGTAAGAGACATTTGAGTATTACTGCTTTACAGCATATTCTTCAAATAATACTGTTTTATTTTTTTTAGTTTTGCTTATAAAAAAATTTCACACTATGAAAAGCATGCCCTGAAACTAGCTTCAGTAATTGTAGTCTTTTTTCATATTTGTTTATCTGTCTTTTATCCCTGCATATATGTATTTTGGTATTACTTTATAGTAGGTTAAAGACATAATGACACCTCACCTATGCATTCTTCATCATGTAACTCCTACAAATAAGGATCACAACAAAGTCACCATGTCATTATGACACCTAAAATAGCTGATAACTGATTCATATCTAGTATTTAAACCATATTGAATTATCTTCAGTTGTGACAAGAAAGCACTTTAGAGTCTCCTTTTTTAAACAAGGTTCATGCATTGCAAATGGTTATTCCGTCTCTTTACTCTAGACTAATAGGAGGATTTCTGTAAGTAACATTTCTATGAACAAATAAATCAGACCTTCACTTCCTGAATATTCCTTAAAATACTATTGCCCAAAAATGCTCATGTTTACAACTCAGATAATATTGTTATGAAGCAAATAAGTTCTTCAGAAAGAAGAGTTCTAGATCAAAGTAATGAATAATTAGCAATACGAAGAGGGCACACTGGTTAACAAGTGGGATAGCTGTACAAAAGATTCCAAACTATTCAAGTCACACTTATTAAATGCTCATTATCCTCCATTAATACTCTGAAGAGTTCAAAACAAATAGTGTGAGACTGATTTTAAAAATCTACAGACTGGGCTTCCCCTGGTGGTCCAGTGGGTAAGGACACCGCCTTGCAGTGCAAGGGGCACCAATTCCATCCCTGGCCTGGGAAGATCCCACGTGCCGCGGAGCGACTGGACCAATGTGTCCAACTACCCGAGCCGGAGCTCCGGAGCGCATGCGCCCAGAGCCGGCGCTCTGCAACGACAGACGCCACCGCGATGGGAGGCCCACAGGAACCAAAAACAACAAACACGGATGAAAATAGAGAAATGAAAGACCAATAGAAGTGGCCTGCCCGCTCCCCTCCCTCCCCAACCCGACCCCCGCCCAAATTAAATAAATAAATAAATCTTTAAAAAAAAAAAAAATCTACAGACAATAAATGCTGGAGAGGGTGTGGAGGAAAGGGAACACTCTTGCACTGTTAGTTTGAATGTAAATTGATACAGTCACTATGGAAGACAGTTTGGAGATTCCTTAAAGAACTAGGAATAGAAGCAACATATGACCCAGCAATCCCACTATTAGGCATATTCCCCAATGAAATAAAAATTGAAAGAGACACATGTACCCCAATGCTCACTCCAGCACTTTTTACAATAGCTACAACAAGGAAGCAACCTAGATGTCCAACAACAAATGAACGAATAAAGAAACTATGGTACATATACACAATAGAATATTTCTCAGCCATAAAAAGAAATGCAGAAGAATCAGTCTTAATGAGGTGGATGAATCTAGAACCTATTATACAAGGGAAGTAAGTCAAAAAGAGAAGGACAAATACAGTATACTAACACATACATATGGAATCTAGAAAGATAGTGCTGATAAAATACACATGCAGAGCAGCAATGGAGAAACAAAGGACACTAAGCTGAAATTAGTAGTCAGTAGAGTAGTTCTGCACAAGATAAAGACTTAATGAAGATAATAACTGGGGGAAAATGAATGTAGCATGGGAGATTACAAAAAGGAAGCAAAGCATGGACATGGGCCGTTTTAACAACTCAAATGAAAATAGCCAAGGGTAGAATATTTCTCTCTAATTCACAGGTTTCATATTACCCAGAAAGGCCAAGAGCCTCTTCAGCAACCATGGAAATAACTATACCAAGATAAAGGTATTCCTTAGCCTAGACCTGTCATTCATTAGCTGCGTGACCCTGTATAACTTTAGGAACCTTCCTAGTCCTCAAAATCCTCACCTGAAATCTGCAGGGGGCAAAATAGATGCCAACTAAAGGAACAGTTCCCAGTGTCCCTTACCTCGGGAGTGACTCAGCCATGTCAGTCATCTTTCATACTTACTGAAAGCTTAAAAGTTTTCAAATGATGTGGATATAAAAGCACTTGTGTTTTGTTTTGCTTTTTATTTTTTAATATTTAGGAACTTTTTTTTTTTTTGCCTGTAAGTCATGGTTTTTATTTTTCAACCATCTTTATTATTCTTTGGCATATGTGGATCTCCCATCGCAGTGGCCTTTCTCGGTGCAGAGCACTGGCTCTGGGCACATGTGCTTCAGAGCACTGGCTAGTAAGTGGATACACAGTCCAGCCGCTCTGCGGCACATGGTATCTTCCTGGGCCAGGCATCGAACCAGTGTTCCTTACATTGCAAGGCAGACTCTTTACCCACTGGACCACCAGTGCAGCCCAGAACTTGTGTTTTTAATAGGAGAACTTAAGAAAGAAAACTTGGGAAAGTGACAACTTAATTGTAGGCCAAGTTTTGCCTAACACCCTCTTTGTATCTATTGTGGGAAAGTCTAACAAAACCAAGAGAAAGACACAAATCAGAGTAACTCATAAGAAAGTCTATTATAAATTTAAGAATTCTCACCAATTATGTACAATCATTTAAATGTGTATATCTAAATATTTCTTTGCATGTGAAATTTAATGCTGACTTAATTTACAAGAGTATTAACTATTTACCTACAAACACTAGGTTTCTTGCTATAGGCCAAGGTTTAATAGCAGATATATCAGGTCAAATAGTAATAAAAGTCATATTTGCAAGGTCATATTAAAGGGAGTGAGTGGGGGCTTCCTTCCCCGGTGGTCCAGTGGGCTAAGGAGTCTGCTTTGCAGTGCAAGGGGCACGGGTTAGATCCCCAGCCCAGGAAGATCCCATGTGCTGCAGAGCAGTTGGACTGGTATGTCCAATTATGAGCCAGAACTCTGGAGTGGATGTGCCCAGAGCCAGTGCTCTCCAAGGAGAGAGGTCACTGTGATGGGAGGCCCACAGAGGCCAATGAATAACGATGGATGAAAATAAATAAATAAAACAACAATAATAGAAGCCAAATTTTAAAAACAAAAAAAAAGGAGTGAGTGGAACATGAAGTTTAAGATTTCAAGTTCAACTGAAGCTGGGGTCAAGGAGTATGTGAATTACATGGCAAGTAATCATTCCAAAAAACATGGGGCTCTTATTTTACCTTCTGCTCAAGTAAATAATATAGGGTTTTGTTTTTTTTTTACAACAAATATTCTAACATATCTGGGATCCTGTAACAAGTGCTCATTAGTAAAGAATACGTAACAGTGGGCACTTTTTTTTTTTTTTTTGCCGAAAAGATTCTCTTTTTCAGTTTTACAGAACATGTTCTACAAAATCAAGTTGAATACATCTCTGACAACAAGATATCAAATAAAAACATACAATAATTTAGAGTCAATACAGCAACAGAGTTTCAGGTTAAAAAAAGGACAAGGAGTAAAGAAGATCATTATAAACTGTAAACTCAGTTCTTCCCTCAAGAAAATTCTAATCCTGTTGCTTTAGATTACACTTATGAAAATGAACAACTGATCCTTTGCTCAGCATCCCCTGTATATTTTAATGATATCAGAGTTTTGCATTAGCAACACTGATACATCTGATACATCTGTGTAGATTCTCAATATGAAACTTCTAGGATCATGCTTACTTACCTGTTTTCCACTAATTTTGATGCACAAGCAAACCACTGTTAAGCATGTTAGGATACTGTGTTAACTCTTTCATATTACTGATTTCTACATTTTTTGCTCTCCTATTTAAGTTTTTCCCAAAGACTTGAATGAATATACCACAGTGCAAACATGAATGACTTACTAACTTAGAAACTGGCCTGAAATGAGCCAAAATGAGCCTCAAAGGCTCTACTAAGAGATTAGTGGCAGAGGCACTCATGTTGTCACTCTCAAGAAATGGCAATGATTTGACAACAAGTAAACTGAGCCCATGGGGTCGCAAAGAGCTGGAAACAACTGAGCACATAAAGGGGGGGGGGGACTGCAAAAAATATGTGTCTATATAACTGAATCCCTTTGCTGTACACCTGACACTCATACACTATTGTAAATCAACTGTACTTCAATTTAAAATAATTGTAAAAAACAACAATAAAAGAAGCCAAATTTTAAAAACAAAAAAAAAGGAGTGAGTGGAACATGAAGTTTAAGATTTCAAGTTCAACTGAAGCTGGGGTCAAGGAGTATGTGAATTACATGGCAAGTAATCATTCCAAAAAACATGGGGCTCTTATTTTACCTTCTGCTCAAGTAAATAATATAGGGTTTTGTTTTTACAACAAATATTCTAACATATCTGGGATCCTGTAACAAGTGCTCATTAGTAAAGAATATGTAACAGTGGGCACTTTTTTTTTTTTTTTGCCGAAAAGATTCTCTTTTTCAGTTTTACAGAACATGTTCTACAAAATCAAGTTGAATACATCTCTGACAACAAGATATCAAATAAAAACATACAATAATTTAGAGTCAATACAGCAACAGAGTTTCAGGTTAAAAAAAGGACAAGGAGTAAAGAAGATCATTATAAACTGTAAACTCAGTTCTTCCCTCAAGAAAATTCTAATCCTGTTGCTTTAGATTACACTTATGAAAATGAACAACTGATCCTTTGCTCAGCATCCCCTGTATATTTTAATGATATCAGAGTGTTGCATTAGCAACACTGATACATCTGATACATCTGTGTAGATTCTCAATATGAAACTTCTAGGATCATGCTTACTTACCTGTTTTCCACTAATTTTGATGCACAAGCAAACCACTGTTAAGCATGTTAGGATACTGTGTTAACTCTTTCATATTACTGATTTCTACATTTTTTGCTCTCCTATTTAAGTTTTTCCCAAAGACTTGAATGAATATACCACAGTGCAAACATGAATGACTTACTAACTTAGAAACTGGTCTGAAATGAGCCAAAAATGAGCCTCAAAGGCTCTACTCAGAGATTAGTGGCAGAGGCACTCATGTTGTCACTCTCAAGAAATGGCAATGATTTGACAACAAGTAAACTGAGCCCATGGGGTCGCAAAGAGCTGGAAACAACTGAGCACATAAAGGGGGGGGGGAACTGAAAAAAATATATGTATATATAACTGAATCCCTTTGCTGTACACCTGAAACTCATAAAATATTGTAAATCAACTGTACTTCAATAAAAAAATAGGAAGGGCAATTTTGACAAAATGTAAATTGTACTCAGTTTTTAAATAAAAAGAATTATGGACTTCCCTGGTGGAACACGGGATAAGAATCTGCTTGTCAATTCATGGGACGTGGGTTTGATCCCTGGTCTGAGAATATTCATTATGATGCAGAGCAACTAAGCCTGTGCACCACAACCACAGAGCCCACGTACTCCAACTACTGAAGCCCACATGCCTGAAGCCTGAGCTCTACAACAAGAGAAGCCATGGCAATGAGAAGCCCACACACTGCAACAAAGAGTAACTCCCACTCGCTGTAACTAGAGAAAGCCTGTGCCCAGCAATGAAGACCCAGCACAGACAAAAATAAATTAAAAAGAAAAACTATAACTAGGAGTTACACAATAAGAACAGTATATACATCTAAAAATTGGCTCTTCTAAAACAAAATCCATGCTTCTCAAAGTTTTTGTTATTCAAACATGAAGTCCTTCTCATTTTTTGCTTATTCTATATTTATAAAAGTTGAACTCAATAAATCTTATCTACTCTGAATGAAAGCACATTCAAGCTATGTATGTAATTGGTTAAAACAGCCTAAGACCACAGTTTCCTAGGCTGAACATTTTCCTTCCATCCTTCCATCCAAGCTTCTAAAATTGGAGAGGGGGAGGCTTTCCCATTTTTTTTTATTATGGTAAAATACACATAATATAAAATTTACTGTTGTAACCATTTTGAAATGTATGGCCCTATGGTATTAAGCACATTTACATTGTTTCAGCAGCCATCACCAACATCCATCTCCAGAGCTTTTTTATCTCTCCCCCAAGGACTTGACATGGTCTACCCATGAAACTCTAACTCTCCCTTCCTCTCTCTCCAGTCTCTGGAAATTACCACTCTGCCCTCCTTTTCTAGGACTCTGACTACACTGGTAGTTCACTTAAGTAAAATCATACAGTAGTAGTCTCTTTGAGACTGGCATATCTCACTTAGCACAATGTCTTCTAGGTACATCCAAGTAAGAGCATGTATCAGAACTTCTTTCTTATAAGGATAATATTTCTTCCCATATATGAGCTGCATTTTTTTAATACATGCATCATTTGAGGGACACTTGGATTGCTTCTAGTTTTTAGCTCTGTGAAAAATGCTGCTATGAATTTGGAGTGTACAACTACCCGAGCCCTGGGCTTTCACTTTTAATACTTACCTGAGTTTGTGGACCACTTATCTTTCCTATTTTTCTTTGATGAAAATGGTAGCAGATTTTTCCTTGACACTAAAATAAAATCTTTCCTCTTTCAGCTGGTAATACAGTATTTTTCCTGATAGAATAGATAAATTGATTCCCTTGAAAACTTAAATATTTTTCTGTCTCTTGTTCCCTAGTCCTTATTCCACTCTATTCTTCTAGGATTATCATTCTTTAATATTAAGTCATGGCATATGTAGAAATATTAGCATAATGAATGCTGAAAATTAAAAATATCTGAAGAATATTCTAACCTACAGCTCCCTAGGTCCCAGGTAAATTATCCCAGTTTCACATTTGAGTTGGAATTTGTCTTGTCACAGATGCCAGGTTTCAATCTTTCAGCGCTCTTCACTCTATTAGTTCTCTCAGCTCCCACATGTGAACTATTCTTGGCATTAAAAACTCATTTTTAAAGCAATACGAATTCAACAACTAAAATACCATGTGTGCTTGGTTAAGTTAAATTTAGCCTTGTGAAATTGCACCTTAGCAATTTTGCAGCATCAGTAAGTGTTTCTTCTATCTCCAGTTCCTTTTTATCCCCAATCCGCAATTCGGATTCGACTGTCATTTCTATCCCTCTAGTAAATACGGACTTGAGGACACAAGATCCAAATCAAAGAGAAACATACATACAATGATGCACTAAGTATGATCTAAAAATATGAAACAAAATTCATGAAATCTTGAGAACTGTTACTGAAAGCAAAAGTAGCCTGTTCTCTTACTTTTGCAATTTTGTATTTAAAATGTTCAAAGACCTTTGAGAAGCATAATTTTATTAATAACCAGCACTATCCTAAGGATCTTGACTTGCTGTATTTTTAAAACATTCAGTGCTCCTTACTTCCAGCCATATCCTTTAGCAGCTCTCAGTAGGAGAGGAAGAGAGACAGAGATGAGCCGGTGTAAATTATACAACATTCAATTTTTGCTTCAATTGCAACAGCAAAACTACTCTCATATTTAGTACACTTATCAGGCATATTTCCCCAACTTTCCCAGCCAAGATTGCTCTTGGGAACATCAAGCTATCACATAAATAAAAAGCAGTGAGAGAAAGAGATGACATGGGGAAAATGCAGGTATACACATATTAGAAGCCACTTTGAGCCAGGATTTCTACTACTGTTGCTCAAAATACTTTCAACAGTAAGAATTTCTTCAAGTAAGACTATTTTGATTAATAATGAACCAACTGGTTTCAAGATCACAAAATCTCATATACATGTTTGGTGTCTCTGTTGTAGTCATTTATGAACGAAGGCTCTGATGGTAAAGAATCAGCCTGCAATGCAGGAGACCCAGGTTTGACCCCTGGGTTGGGAAGAACCCTTGGAGAAGGAAATGGCAATCCATTCTGGTATTCTTGCCTAGAGAATCCCATGGACAGAGGAGCCTGACAGGCTACAGTCCATGGGGTTGCAAAAAGTCAGACATGACTGAGCAAATAACACACACACACACACACACACATACACACACACATGAATGGAGCTGTGTTTGGGTTTCGAATTTTAGATCCATCCTCCACTCAACTTTAACAAACATAACTTCATTTTCTTCTTCAAATTAGCTCTGAAGAGGGAAATCTGAAACTAGATCAAATGTTCTTACTTAGAAATCAGCTGCTTAAGTGCTTATAAATCCTTACCCTATCCTTCAAATTTAAAAGTATTATGACAGTATTCTAAGTAAGTGTTTCTTCTTATTAGCTCTATTCACCCCTATGGTCAGTAGACATATGTCCTTCTTCAGCATAGAAAGGAATATTCTAGTACATAATCAAGCATGTTTCTGATTGATTTCTTCTGCTCTTTTGTTCTGATATTTCAATTACAGTATTTTACAATTTCTCTAGTTTTCATATTTTTATTTCCCTGGTGTTCTATATTATCTTAAATAAAGCATAATGAATTACACAGGAAGTATTATGAACTACAAATAAATACAAAGGGTTATAATAAGGAAATGGGGGATCAGGAAGGAGGGGATACATTTTTTTGTTTGTTTCTTTGCCTCTTTGTTACTTCCTTGTTTCCATTTTGCTTGCTGTGGCCTAAATGACTAGGATTGGTAGTCATTCACAGCAAGCATCCAGGGCGCTCAGTCTCTCCATGCAGGTGTATCACTGTCATCCAGGGTCTCCCACTGAACATCCTCCTGACACTGGAATCCTGCCTACAGCTCATCTTCTCTTCCTATGCTAATCTAGTCTACTTCCTACTCCAAGGTCCACTTCCATTCATTTAAGCCTGGCCACCTTTCACTAAGTCCATTAAACTCATGGAAAACTCACACATCCCTGCCATCCAAAGATGAGGTCTATGTTGCCCCACATCCGCCTCGCTTCTTCCAGCCACTCATTTCACATGATTGTTTTTCCTCTGCAAAGGCAGGTGTCTGGCACATAACCAAACCTATAGCCTAACATAGACTGGTGGCTCTTAATTTCTTCTTCTACCATTCTGATTTCTAGTTCTTTTGGACACACCACCCCTTGGTTTCAGTCTTGGGTTTTGAAGGATATCAAACCACAGCACTACCTACGAACCAGGCTCAACATGCTTCTTCCTCCCCTTCATTATCTCCTTGTATCAATGGTAACATGAAAAAAAAAGAAGTAAGAAGTCCAGAGATCACAGACTTGGGCACAATCATGAAAAGAAAAGATCTGCTGGGAACATACTGGGAGCGACAAATCCCTGGACCAAACTTAATAGACAGCAGGAAATGGATAATATAGAACCTCTGTTAAACTGCAGAAGAAAGAGCAGATTTGAAATACATAAGGCTTTCACTGCAGGCTGTTATATTTGTATTGTCTACCTGTAGAGAAGAGTGACAAAATCCTTCTGCCTGCTTAACAGGAGTTATTTTATTTTCCTTCTCGTTCTCCACCAGATTGCCATTTCACCCTAAGGTTTTCTGAGCTTTCATCCATGTTGATGGTTGGAAATTATTTACATAGTTTCATGATTTCTTGGATATTTCAATTACAGTATTTTACAATTTCTCTAGTTTTCATATTTTTATTTCCTGGTGTTCTATATTATCTTAAATAAAGCATAATGAATTACACAGGAAGTATTATGAACTACAAATAAATACAAAGGGTTATAATAAGGAAATGGGGGATCAGGAAGGAGGGGATACATTTTTTTGTTTGTTTCTTTGCCTCTTTGTTACTTCCTTGTTTCCATTTTGCTTGCTGTGGCCTAAATGACTAGGATTGGTAGTCATTCACAGCAAGCATCCAGGGCGCTCAGTCTCTCCATGCAGGTGTATCACTGTCATCCAGGGTCTCCCACTGAACATCCTCCTGACACTGGAATCCTGCCTACAGCTCATCTTCTCTTCCTATGCTAATCTAGTCTACTTCCTACTCCAAGGTCCACTTCCATTCATTTAAGCCTGGCCACCTTTCACTAAGTCCATTAAACTCATGGAAATCTCACAGCCCTGCCATCCAAAGATGAGGTCTATGTTGCCCCACATCCGCCTCGCTTCTTCCAGCCACTCATTTCACATGATTGTTTTTCCTCTGCAAAGGCAGGTGTCTGGCACATAACCAAACCTATAGCCTAACATAGACTGGTGGCTCTTAATTTCTTCTTCTACCATTCTGATTTCTAGTTCTTTTGGACACACCACCCCTTGGTTTCAGTCTTGGGTTTTGAAGGATATCAAACCACAGCACTACCTACGAACCAGGCTCAACATGCTTCTTCCTCCCCTTCATTATCTCCTTGTATCAATGGTAACATGAAAAAAAAAGAAGTAAGAAGTCCAGAGATCACAGACTTGGGCACAATCATGAAAAGAAAAGATCTGCTGGGAACATACTGGGAGCGACAAATCCCTGGACCAAACTTAATAGACAGCAGGAAATGGATAATATAGAACCTCTGTTAAACTGCAGAAGAAAGACGCAGATTTGAAATACATAAGGCTTTCACTGCAGGCTGTTATATTTGTATTGTCTACCTGTAGAGAAGAGTGACAAAATCCTTCTGCCTGCTTAACAGGAGTTATTTTATTTTCCTTCTCGTTCTCCACCAGATTGCCATTTCACCCTAAGGTTTTCTGAGCTTTCATCCATGTTGATGGTTGGAAATTATTGAAACTATCAATGTTCATTGTTTTTGGTCTCCACTTTTTGTAGGAAAAAGGCAATTGTGACCATTCACCAGAATAGCAAGTGAAACAGAGCATGGACTATGAAATCTGACACACCCAAATTCCATTCCATGGTAATGTGGTGCCATCTTTCAAAATTTTAATCTAATTCATCTGAAAAATAGTATAAATAATAACTATCTCCTGGGCTTCTCTGGTGGCTTTAACGCTAAAGAACCCACCAGCAATGTAGACGATATGAGTTTGATCCCTGGATCGGGAAGATCCCCTGGAGGAGGGCACAGCAACCCACTCCAGTTTGTTTGCTGGGAGAATCCCATGGACAAAAGAGCCTGGCAGGCTACAGTGCTAGGGTCACAAAGAGTCGGACACGACTGAGGTGACTGAGCAGGCAGAAGGCAATTTCAATGAAAAGAATAATAAAAGAGCAAGCAAAGACATAGCACACTGCCTTACATATGGATGCAAGATATTTTAATATTATGACACCTATATTCACTGTGAATACTTTCACTGCAACAGCAAAAACAAACACTAAAAACGAAAAAACAAAGAAACCTCAGAACCAACCCTGCATATGAAAATAACATCTACAAAAACAAACAAACCTGAACCAGAAATGTCCTCCAGGGAAGCCAACGCATTTATGCAAATATCATCCAGTGATGAACTCCTTATGAGAAGTATGACTTCATGTTCTACCCTGCAGATAGGACACACTTTCTAAAGGAAGCTCATGGATCTCTGACAGTTTTTCTGTCTGTAACATGATCCATTTCATATTATGCATCAGTATCTGTCATTTTATTTTCCTCAGTCAAAATCCCTGAGAAAGTTCAAACTTTGTCTCAAGTTTTGAGATTTCAGGAAATTCCTAACAGCTAAGAGCAGAGTGAAGTTCATCTACAAGTTATTTTAACTTGATTGTAATCTTGCTCAGGGATCATGACCTTCAGTTCTGAGGATATTGGTTTACAGCCATATTTACCACACTCACATCCACAAGACTAAATGCCATTGAGATACTTTAGGTCATTTGTCCAAGTAAGAATGCATCTCATAGATGAGTAAACACTGTAAGTCTTAATTTTTCAAGCATAAAATATGTCTAGATACACTAGAATTTAAAAATCAATTATAAAAAACCCAAGGATAATATTTGGCTTTAGTTAAAAAAAAACGAACTCTAGTCAGATATCATTACTATATTTTTACAAAATCAGATAGCCAACTATATAAGTAAAAATATAAAAGCTACTAGGAATTAACTTCAACCAAAATGATCAAGGAGAGATTAGTAATAATAAAAGAAAAAACTGAGTAAATATTAGATTGGGTTTGCAGAGATTTAAAAAAATGTTCTTTTTTTGAGGTGTCTGAAATGTATGCTTCCTTAGCAATACACTGATTTTAGAATTTGAATCCGAAGTAGGTATGGTAATTAACATACATTTTTGCTTCTTACTAGGGAAATACGTGTTTTCAACTAAAAGAAGCACAAACGACACAATGTTTAGATTATATTGTCAAAACCAATCGTCTACTTGGTGTCTATTTCCATATCCCTGCCACAGATATTGACAATAATGAGACCGTACAAAGTAAAATTTATTTTTAATCACTTCCCTGTGAAATACAATAATACAAATGTACACGTGCATGCAGAAGCACACTGATCATGGCATGATGCTGACAGCAAGAATCAATTCTTGTAACAACAATAAAAAACCAGTAGGCGTCACATGTATCTGCCAAGCCTAATTCTCAATTGCTCTACTATGTACTAATTTAAGCTAAAGCAACCCAGATACCAACTGGGAAAACTTCCAGCTTTTCTCTTGGGTATACACATCGTGACTTCTGCTAGGAAACTGTGATAATACCAATGTTCCAAAAGATTAGAACATGAATTCTTAAGAGCCTGAACCCTCCATAGGCTCATTGAAGGGCAGCCCTTAACAGCTAAGCACATTTGTTTCAAAAATATCAGGAAATAGGTCCATTGTCACAATCCTCCTACAAGGGGCTATTGAAAGTGGTTGAAGTTCATCTACAAGTTATTTTAACTTGATTGTAATCTTGCTCAGGGATCATGACCTTCAGTTCTGAGGATATTGGTTTACAGCCATATTTACCACACTCACATCCACAAGACTAAATGCCATTGAGATACTTTAGGTCATTTGTCCAAGTAAGAATGCATCTCATAGATGAGTAAACACTGTAAGTCTTAATTTTTCAAGCATAAAATATGTCTAGATACACTAGAATTTAAAAATCAATTATAAAAAACCCAAGGATAATATTTGGCTTTAGTTAAAAAAAACGAACTCTAGTCAGATATCATTACTATATTTTTACAAAATCAGATAGCCAACTATATAAGTAAAAATATAAAAGCTACTAGGAATTAACTTCAACCAAAATGATCAAGGAGAGATTAGTAATAATAAAAGAAAAAACTGAGTAAATATTAGATTGGGTTTGCAGAGATTTAAAAAAATGTTCTTTTTTTGAGGTGTCTGAAATGTATGCTTCCTTAGCAATACACTGATTTTAGAATTTGAATCCGAAGTAGGTATGGTAATTAACATACATTTTTGCTTCTTACTAGGGAAATACGTGTTTTCAACTAAAAGAAGCACAAACGACACAATGTTTAGATTATATTGTCAAAACCAATCGTCTACTTGGTGTCTATTTCCATATCCCTGCCACAGATATTGACAATAATGAGACCGCACAAAGTAAAATTTATTTTTAATCACTTCCCTGTGAAATACAATAATACAAATGTACACGTGCATGCAGAAGCACACTGATCATGGCATGATGCTGACAGCAAGAATCAATTCTTGTAACAACAATAAAAAACCAGTAGGCGTCACATGTATCTGCCAAGCCTAATTCTCAATTGCTCTACTATGTACTAATTTAAGCTAAAGCAACCCAGATACCAACTGGGAAAACTTCCAGCTTTTCTCTTGGGTATACACATCGTGACTTCTGCTAGGAAACTGTGATAATACCAATGTTCCAAAAGATTAGAACATGAATTCTTAAGAGCCTGAACCCTCCATAGGCTCATTGAAGGGCAGCCCTTAACAGCTAAGCACATTTGTTTCAAAAATATCAGGGGAAATAGGTCCATTGTCACAATCCTCCTACAAGGGGCTATTGAAAGTGGTTGAAAGGTATTTTCCAGAAATAAAAATAAAATGGCTGAATCAGGGGTGGTCCAAAGTCTATTCTTTCTTAATTCAACCATTTAACTCTGCCCCCTCTAACACACAGGGCTCTCACATCTTGAACCAGCAGGCTACAAGGACAATGCCAACCCACCTACATCAGAGGAGAGCAATAAAGAGCCAGGTGGGGTGGCCTCCTCTGCTCCGAAACTCAGTCCATTAGAACCCCACAGGTGCCCCATTCCCTTCTGCCTCCGGTCCTCCTGCCACAGCACAGGAAAACTTCTGGGTTAGGCTGGGAAGAGAGGATCTGAACAAAGCAAAAATACAATAGCTGCAACATGAGGGAAACAGAAGCAGAGGCAATGGCTGTTGGGTAAAGAAAAAGAACTAAAGAATGCAACTGCTTCCAGTTCCATTATTATATTAGTCAGGATTCTAAAGCCAACTTTCAGTTGTCAAGTGTAAGTGTGCCCCTTTACAACTGAGGAGAAGGGAATAATGACAGAGACAATGGCGTGTTCATGTTGTCAAAACAAAATTTGGATCTCTGTATGCTCAAAAATCCATCCATTAGGAAGGTACTATCTGAGGGATAGAGAGAACAACTAGAGATGAGGGCACTGTAGGATGTGCAGAAACACAAAGTCAGGTATGGGTGCCTGTTACAAAAATAGTCTTAGTTCTTACACAGTTTAAAAATAAATATAGGGCTTTGCCTGGTGGTCTAGTGGGTAAGGACACCGCCTTACAGTGCAAGGGCCGCTGGTTCGATCCCCGGCCTTGGAAGATCCCACGTGCGGCGGAGCGGTTGGACTGATGTGTCCAATTACGGAGCCGGAGCTCTGGGGCCCGTGCGCCCAGAGTCAGCGCTCTGCATTGACAGAGCTCTGCATTGATGGGAGGCCCACACGGGTCAAAGAACGAAGATGAATGAAAATAGATAAATGAAAGACCAATAGAAGTGGCCCGCCCATCCCCCTCCCTCCCCACCCCACCCCTCAAAAGATAAATAAAAAATAAATGTTTAAAAATAAATAAAAAAAAAAATAAAATAAATAAATAAATATAAAGCAGCAAATGTTTAATTACTAGTTAAAGAACTGATTGCACCTAATCATTAGGGCATTTGCTCTTTAGGTTATACTATTCCTCTATCCACTTTTCTTTTCATTTTGGTTTTCTTTATTGCATTCTCCATCATTTCTAGATGCAAATGATTCAATCACCTTCCAAATTTAATTTCTTTTGACCTATATCTTCTATGCTTCTAATACATACAGAGTAAGGACCATCATTTCTTAGATGCAAATGATAATCAGGGTCCATTTTAAAGAACCCCACAGGTGCCCCATTCCCTTCTGCCTCCGGTCCTCCTGCCACAGCACAGGAAAACTTCTGGGTTAGGCTGGGAAGAGAGGATCTGAACAAAGCAAAAATACAATAGCTGCAACATGAGGGAAACAGAAGCAGAGGCAATGGCTGTTGGGTAAAGAAAAAGAACTAAAGAATGCAACTGCTTCCAGTTCCATTATTATATTAGTCAGGATTCTAAAGCCAACTTTCAGTTGTCAAGTGTAAGTGTGCCCTTTACAACTGAGGAGAAGGGAATAATGACAGAGACAATGGCGTGTTCATGTTGTCAAAACAAAATTTGGATCTCTGTATGCTCAAAAATCCATCCATTAGGAAGGTACTATCTGAGGGATAGAGAGAACAACTAGAGATGAGGGCACTGTAGGATGTGCAGAAACACAAAGTCAGGCATGGGTGCCTGTTACAAAAATAGTCTTAGTTCTTACACAGTTTAAAAATAAATATAGGGCTTTGCCTGGTGGTCTAGTGGGTAAGGACACCGCCTTACAGTGCAAGGGCCGCTGGTTCGATCCCCGGCCTTGGAAGATCCCACGTGCGGCGGAGCGGTTGGACTGATGTGTCCAATTACGGAGCCGGAGCTCTGGGGCCCGTGCGCCCAGAGTCAGCGCTCTGCATTGACAGAGCTCTGCATTGATGGGAGGCCCACACGGGTCAAAGAACGAAGATGAATGAAAATAGATAAATGAAAGACCAATAGAAGTGGCCCGTCCATCCCCCTCCCTCCCCACCCCACCCCCCAAAAGATAAATAAAAAATAAATGTTTAAAAATAAATAAATAAAAAATAAAATAAATAAATAAATACAAAGCAGCAAATGTTTAATTACTAGTTAAAGAACTGATTGCACCTAATCATTAGGGCATTTGCTCTTTAGGTTATACTATTCCTCTATCCACTTTTCTTTTCATTTTGGTTTTCTTTATTGCATTCTCCATCATTTCTAGATGCAAATGATTCAATCACCTTCCAAATTTAATTTCTTTTGACCTATATCTTCTATGCTTCTAATACATACAGAGTAAGGACCTAGTGTATAGGAGGCAAAATGGGGATAAATGGACCTAGAGACATTGCCTTTCAGTTACGTGTGTTCTATTTGGATAAACTAATTGGTTTATTGACCAATAATGATAAGTGGTAAAATTTACACTTCCTAGCAGCATGTCCTTATGACATGTATACTATAATTATCTACATTTTGTAGAAGAGGAAGGTGACGAACAAAAATGAAGCAATTTGTCCACAGCTGCTTAGTTTGCAAAACAAAATTCAAACCAAAGCCATTTAATTCTAAGACCGCATTTTTAATGACTCTACCACATGCCTTAGAGTTAAAAAAAAAAAGTACATAACATAAACAGGTTAGGTCATTCAATGGCAAGTGAAATGAATGATACAACAAATAAATGTAACAAATTCTGAAAGATAGAGATTAGGACAGGTTGGAGTATTCAGAAAGAAAACCCTCCTCCCTCACCACCTATACTGTTTGGGGACTTTGTGGCTAAGAGATAAAGGCTGAAAAAGAATAATAAGGTAGGAAGAAGAGAGATAAAAGGTACCAATTTTTTTCACCCTTTCAGTACATTGTCCTATGCGAGTTCATTGCAGAATTACTTAGTAGCCTTCAATCACCATTCATGTAATGATCCTCTGTGCCTTAAAGCGTGCTTGGTCACCTTCTATATAAACAGCAGAGATTCTAGATCAACAAAAAACCTTTTAAATTAAATTCAGTTTAAATGCGCTCTTTCTTTAAACATCATACAGAAAATCCTACCCCTTTAGTATAATAATATGCAGGCAATAGTGTATTATATAACATTGGCATATAGTAGTGTCTCCTTTTCCAAATTACTTACACTACACTTTATTTCAACTTAGAGCTAAGCATCTCTACAATCTACCCGCATAAGTGCTAAAATCCTGAAACAAACCAAAAACAAACAAAAATATTGGCACTGGCATTTTGCAGTTCCTGATATAATAATGCTTGGAAAAAAATTTCCTTGGGTTGGGAATTTTAAAGCATTTAAAGAATTTCAACTGCACATATAATTAGGAAATAGGAGCTTTCCTCATAGCTCAGTTAGTAAAACTCTGAATGCAATCCTTCCAAATTTAATTTCTTTTGACCTATATCTTCTATGCTTCTAATACATACAGAGTAAGGACCTAGTGTATAGGAGGCAAAATGGGGATAAATGGACCTAGAGACATTGCCTTTCAGTTACGTGTGTTCTATTTGGATAAACTAATTTGTTTATTGACCAATAATGATAAGTGGTAAAATTTACACTTCCTAGCAGCATGTCCTTATGACATGTATACTATAATTATCTACATTTTGTAGAAGAGGAAGGTGACGAACAAAAATGAAGCAATTTGTCCACAGCTGCTTAGTTTGCAAAACAAAATTCAAACCAAAGCCATTTAATTCTAAGACCGCATTTTTAATGACTCTACCACATGCCTTAGAGTTAAAAAAAAAAAGTACATAACATAAACAGGTTAGGTCATTCAATGGCAAGTGAAATGAATGATACAACAAATAAATGTAACAAATTCTGAAAGATAGAGATTAGGACAGGTTGGAGTATTCAGAAAGAAAACCCTCCTCCCTCACCACCTATACTGTTTGGGGACTTTGTGGCTAAGAGATAAAGGCTGAAAAAGAATAATAAGGTAGGAAGAAGAGAGATAAAAGGTACCAATTTTTTTCACCCTTTCAGTACATTGTCCTATGCGAGTTCATTGCAGAATTACTTAGTAGCCTTCAATCACCATTCATGTAATGATCCTCTGTGCCTTAAAGCGTGCTTGGTCACCTTCTATATAAACAGCAGAGATTCTAGATCAACAAAAAACCTTTTAAATTAAATTCAGTTTAAATGCGCTCTTTCTTTAAACATCATACAGAAAATCCTACCCCTTTAGTATAATAATATGCAGGCAATAGTGTATTATATAACATTGGCATATAGTAGTGTCTCCTTTTCCAAATTACTTACACTACACTTTATTTCAACTTAGAGCTAAGCATCTCTACAATCTACCCGCATAAGTGCTAAAATCCTGAAACAAACCAAAAACAAACAAAAATATTGGCACTGGCATTTTGCAGTTCCTGATATAATAATGCTTGGAAAAAAATTTCCTTGGGTTGGGAATTTTAAAGCATTTAAAGAATTTCAACTGCACATATAATTAGGAAATAGGAGCTTTCCTCATAGCTCAGTTAGTAAAACTCTGAATGCAATGCAGAAAACGCCAGCTCGATCCCTAAGTCAGGAAGATTCCCTGGAGAACGAAATGGCAAACTACTCTAGTATTCTTGCCTGGAGAACCCCACGGACAGTGGAGCCTGGCAGGCTACAGTCCATGGTGTCACGAGTGTCAGACATGACTTAGCGACTAAACCACCGCATAATCATAAAATAGTGTTTATCACTTGTGATATCCAATTAGCTAAAGTCTGGTATTAAATAAATTTGCTTAAAAATTAAACTTACTGAAAAATTCAAGTTATTTCAATTCAAAGATAAGCACAGAAAGAAGTAAATATTCTTAATGAACCCAGAGTTGATCATTAGGTGGACAGTCAGAGAACATTTAAATGTGAGTGGACAGTGTATGAAATGTTATGGGGGATAATGCTCCTTCTTTGATACGAGTTTTTTATTGGGCTTAAGTCAAGAAACTCTAACAAAGTTCATCTAAAATTATCAAAGACATTTAGCTCAGAACTAGAACTCTGAAAAGTCTAGAAAAGTTTCGAACACAGTGCAGCTGTGTTGTGAAATCAAGCTATACTTCAAAACTCAAAGAGTCCACTGAATACTTTTTGACCCATATTTAATAATTATAATTTCAGACTAGGCTTTTTTTTTTTTTTTAAGATTTATTTATTTATTCATTTATTTTGGGCAGGGGTCAGATTGGGGAAGGAGGGGAGCAGGCGGGCCACTGCTACTGGTCTTTCATTTCTCTATTTTCATTTATCTTTGTTCTTTGGCTCCTGTGGGCCTCCCATCGCAGTGGCATCTGTTGTCACCGAGCGCCGGCTCTGGGCACACGGGCCCCAGAGCTCCGGCTCGGTAATTGGACACATAGGTCCAGCCGCTCCGCGGCACGTGGGATCTTCCCAGGCCAGGGATCAAACCGGCACGCCTTGCACTGTAAGGCGGTGTCCTTACCCACTGGACCACCAGGGGAAGCCCCAGACTAGGCTTTTTAGAAACACTTCGTGTACTTGCAATAGCTATGCTAACTTCCCTGCATTCTCTGTGAACATATTCAACCAGATTCCCAAGGGCCTGCCTACGGACAGTCTATTACATGGACGTATAAAAGAGACGAAAACATTTAAAAAAGAAAGAGAGCAAGAAAAATAAAAGGTCTAACTATATCGTCACATCTAAGTCAGTAACATACCCATAACTAGGAGGGTGGGAATTTTTGCAATCAGAAAAGTTTATTTTTGTAATAGAAGTCTATTTGTATGTATTTCTGAGCAAACTATCATGTCCCTTTCTAAATATACAGGCCAGAGCAATTTTCTCTACCTTAAGTTTAATTAACTCATTAGATTCTTATTTATGAAGTGCCCACTGTGTGTTAAATGCTATGTTTACAAGTTGGATAAATATTTGTGAATTTCAAATTATGGAGTGAAAATAACATAAATTCAAAATGCCATAACCTAATACAGTAACAGAATTATATCTTACTTTTTATTTTATTTTAATGTAACTGAAAGGAATCAAGAATTCAGTTTTAGATCTGTTAAATGTGAAGTGTCAAGGAGACATCCCACTGAAGATGTCAACTAGACGGCTGCGTATTTAGAGGTGAAGTTGAGAGATTTGGTTAGCAAAGTGTCAACTAGACAGCTGCATATTTAGAAGTGAAACTGAGAGGGGAGGATCAGGTTAGAAATAAACATCTGGAAGTCACTGTCCCACACATATCATGAATGATGTGTGAAAGTAGGAAATGAAAGAAGAATGTTAGAAGGAAAATGAATAGGGATAAAATACATACCTCTTTGGTGTAGTGATTATTTAAGCTGGCTGTTTTCAAGAAACAGTAGGCGCAAACAAAGCTCTGCAAACTAAGTACAAGTTACTTTTTTGCAACACAAATAATTACATTCAGTAACTGCAACTCCCAGTCTCAAGAGTCCAGGTTCAGTAATTGTGGTGCATGGGCTTAGTTGCTCTGAGGCATGTGGGATCTTCCTAGACAAGGGATCCTGCATGTCGCCTGCACTGGCAGGCAGATTCTTCACTGCTAGACCATCAGGGAATTCCAGTGTAAGAATTCTTATGATGTCAGTTTCACAAATCTCTGCCTACAGGGTCTAATGGAATATAGGAGTCATTTCAATGAGTCTCCTTAACTTTCCCTGATTTCCAAAGGGCAGATTCAAACAGCTGTTAATCAGGGAAGGCAGGTGATGCAGAAACAATGGAGGAGCAGTAAAGAAACTAGAGTGCAACCTTGGGGCAGTGTCCTGGTTCCTCCTCCAGGAATATACATAACAATATCTTTGAGTTCTCCAGTAGGAACTAACACCACTCCCCTAGCCCCATGTAGGTAGAGGATGGTAACTTCAGATCGAACACAAGATTCCTGGATCAACACCCTGTTACATTACCACCAACCAAAACAAAATGAAATCTGCACACAGCAGAAGAAACACTCTGATCCTCTCCCCAAATGATTCTTTCTTTCAACTTTTTCATTGTGAAGAAGCAGCCTTAGAATTAGATTTTAGACACAAGGATGCCTTCTTCCCAGGCTGCTGCCCTCCTGAATTAAGCCATCTTTTCTTTTCAATCAACTCTTGCCTCTTGAGTATCACCTTACTTGCTGCAGGCAGCCAAACCTAAGCTCAGTGACCTCTGTAATCAGACTCTGCCAATTGCAGACATTTCCATATAATGTCCTCCATAGAAATATCCTGTATTCCCATTGCAAATAATTCAGGTCCCCTGGACAGCAACAGATCTTCAAAAACCTACTAAAATCCGAGGGTATAGTGAAAAGGAGTCATTTCATTTTGTAGATCAATGCCATCAACTTCCTGAGGAACCTTTACTGAAATGGATTATGAGTGTGTTGAAATTTGAACAATGCAGGATTTAGGGGCACCAATCCCTCTCACAGTTGAAAATCCATGCATAACATCACTGTCATTTTGAGACAGAAATTGTTAGGGAGTCAGTGTAGGACTCTGAGACCTTGGTCTTGTTTTCAACAAACATCTCCATTAAGTGAAAGTTGCTCAGTCATGTCTAACCCACTGAGACTCATGTGAAGGAGGAAAGGAACAGGCTACCCTGATTGCATTGACTTCATATTAAGGAAGAGAACTCCATCTTGCACTTTCAGTGAACTCTGGAGTGTGTTTGGACTGTGTACCCATGGAGATAAAAAATTAACTGTCGACTAGGCCTCCTGGGCTGATGAGAACCTGACCAAGGAAACGTCATAACCAAGCCTCCCCTCGGCCATGACAAGGAAATGTCCACCATTTGTGATCTTAGTTAATTAATCCTTGTTGTAGACAAGCTAGGCGATATGCTTAAGTGGTTTCCGATTATACCTTTGTGATGGCAACCAAATCATACTTTTTCCTTCAATGTTTCCTAGGCAACCTCAGGTGTTTGGGATGTGGGTTTGTGCATGTAAGCGTTAGGTATAAATGTTAGCCACAAGTTCTGCTTGGGGTCTTTGGTTAAAGTGAGGCCTTGGACCCACCAGAGTAATAAATGCCCTCCACCGTTTACTTTTGTCTCTCTGTGTGGGTTGTTTTCTGAAGCCTGGTTATAACACATGGAAAGTCATAGAATTCTTCAGGCGGGAATACTGGAGTGGGTAGTTTTTCCCTTCTCTAGGGGATCTTCCCAACCCAGAGATAGAACCCAGGTCTCCCACATTTTAGGCAGATTCTTTACTGTCTAAGGCACCAAGGAAGCCCAAGAATACTGGAGTGGGTAGCCTATTGCTTCTCCAGGAAATCTTCCCAATCCAAGAATCGAACTGAGAATCTCCTACCTTGCAGGCAGATTCTTTACCAGCAGAGCTACAAGTGAAGCCCATAACATCTCTTGTTAGTTTAAAGTTATACCCTTTGTCCTAAATTCCTGGAATGTGTCCTTGGTCTGATTAATCATCAGCATTCAGATCCTGGGAAGGGCAGTAACTAACTTCTGTCCCATGTGCCTGAGGGAAAAACAACTGGTGGCCATTACTCTTAAGCCATATATCTGGTCCATTGTAAAATGGCCAGGGGGCATGAAAAAGGGTGGTGACTTAATCTGACAATCAAGAGAAGCCATAAAAATGTTAAACATCTTGACCTTTCAAAGGACTGGAAAACCTTTTACCAAAAAAAACTGCCTTGTCGATAGGCATACCTGATTGCATTGACTTCATATTAAGGAAGAGAACTCCATCTTGCACTTTCAGTGAACTCTGGAGTGTGTTTGGACTGTGTACCCATGGAGATAAAAAATTAACTGTCGACTAGGCCTCCTGGGCTGATGAGAACCTGACCAAGGAAACGTCATAACCAAGCCTCCCCTCGGCCATGACAAGGAAATGTCCACCATTTGTGATCTTAGTTAATTAATCCTTGTTGTAGACAAGCTAGGCGATATGCTTAAGTGGTTTCCGATTATACCTTTGTGATGGCAACCAAATCATACTTTTTCCTTCAATGTTTCCTAGGCAACCTCAGGTGTTTGGGATGTGGGTTTGTGCATGTAAGCGTTAGGTATAAATGTTAGCCACAAGTTCTGCTTGGGGTCTTTGGTTAAAGTGAGGCCTTGGACCCACCAGAGTAATAAATGCCCTCCACCGTTTACTTTTGTCTCTCTGTGTGGGTTGTTTTCTGAAGCCTGGTTATAACACATGGAAAGTCATAGAATTCTTCAGGCGGGAATACTGGAGTGGGTAGTTTTTCCCTTCTCTAGGGGATCTTCCCAACCCAGAGATAGAACCCAGGTCTCCCACATTTTAGGCAGATTCTTTACTGTCTAAGGCACCAAGGAAGCCCAAGAATACTGGAGTGGGTAGCCTATTGCTTCTCCAGGAAATCTTCCCAATCCAAGAATCGAACTGAGAATCTCCTACCTTGCAGGCAGATTCTTTACCAGCAGAGCTACAAGTGAAGCCCATAACATCTCTTGTTAGTTTAAAGTTATACCCTTTGTCCTAAATTCCTGGAATGTGTCCTTGGTCTGATTAATCATCAGCATTCAGATCCTGGGAAGGGCAGTAACTAACTTCTGTCCCATGTGCCTGAGGGAAAAACAACTGGTGGCCATTACTCTTAAGCCATATATCTGGTCCATTGTAAAATGGCCAGGGGGCATGAAAAAGGGTGGTGACTTAATCTGACAATCAAGAGAAGCCATAAAAATGTTAAACATCTTGACCTTTCAAAGGACTGGTTAGAAATAACCTGATTTGAGGGGAGGAACAAGCCAAAAACCAACCAATTAATACTGGTAAACATATAAAATCACTGCAATTCCTGCCTTTTGGAGGACTCTTTACCCCCTCCCAGTGTCTTCGCTGAGAGTTTTGTACTTTCCTCCACACTAATAAATCCTATGTGCTTGTTACCAGGAATGTGTGCATATCTGTGGATTCCATTCTTTGGCTGCATGAACAAGAACTAGGATCCCATTTCAATTCCTCTGTATCTGTGCTTGTACATGGACAGACTCAACCTAGTATATACAGAACTTGTAGTACTATTGTAGATATTAGCTGGAAAAAAAAAAAAAAAATCTGCAATAAGTGGACCCATGCGGTTCAAGGGATTCCGCTGTAGCTCAGTCAGTAAAGAATCTGCCTTCAAGGCATGAAACCCAGGTTTGATTCCTGGGTGCTGGGTGGGGAAGATCTCCTGGAGAAGGAAATGGCAACCCATTCTAGTATTCTTGTAAAAAGAATCCCATGGACAGAGAAACCAGACGGCCTACAGTTCATTGGGTCTGAAGAGCTGGACATGACTGGGCACAGGTCAGAGTTATAAGCATTCCATACAACGCGCCTGTACAACTTTTATTCTGCCTGAGATTATAAAAACTGTCAGCAAAAAAAATTAGATTGAGATAATGGTAGACTTTAAAACCTCGTGAAGTTTTCATGAGTAATCTAAACACAATGGTTGGAACTGGGTGATTTATTATAGACACATGTAAGCAGGATAAGAGGTTTTAGGTAAACCATTTGCAATAAATATATGTTAGGGTATGTATATTGTGTAGGGGCTCTTTGAGACATCTACCTGAGACCACCATTAACATCTCTTGTTAGTTTAAAGTTATACCCTTTGTCCTAAATTCCTGGAATGTGTCCTTGGTCTGATTAATCATCAGCATTCAGATCCTGGGAAGGGCAGTAACTAACTTCTGTCCCATGTGCCTGAGGGAAAAACAACTGGTGGCCATTACTCTTAAGCCATATATCTGGTCCATTGTAAAATGGCCAGGGGGCATGAAAAAGGGTGGTGACTTAATCTGACAATCAAGAGAAGCCATAAAAATGTTAAACATCTTGACCTTTCAAAGGACTGGTTAGAAATAACCTGATTTGAGGGGAGGAACAAGCCAAAAACCAACCAATTAATACTGGTAAACATATAAAATCACTGCAATTCCTGCCTTTTGGAGGACTCTTTACCCCCTCCCAGTGTCTTCGCTGAGAGTTTTGTACTTTCCTCCACACTAATAAATCCTATGTGCTTGTTACCAGGAATGTGTGCATATCTGTGGATTCCATTCTTTGGCTGCATGAACAAGAACTAGGATCCCATTTCAATTCCTCTGTATCTGTGCTTGTACATGGACAGACTCAACCTAGTATATACAGAACTTGTAGTACTATTGTAGATATTAGCTGAAAAAAAAAAAAAAAATCTGCAATAAGTGGACCCATGCGGTTCAAGGGATTCCGCTGTAGCTCAGTCAGTAAAGAATCTGCCTTCAAGGCATGAAACCCAGGTTTGATTCCTGGGTGCTGGGTGGGGAAGATCTCCTGGAGAAGGAAATGGCAACCCATTCTAGTATTCTTGTAAAAAGAATCCCATGGACAGAGAAGCCAGACGGCCTACAGTTCATTGGGTCTGAAGAGCTGGACATGACTGGGCACAGGTCAGAGTTATAAGCATTCCATACAACGCGCCTGTACAACTTTTATTCTGCCTGAGATTATAAAAACTGTCAGCAAAAAAAATTAGATTGAGATAATGGTAGACTTTAAAACCTCGTGAAGTTTTCATGAGTAATCTAAACACAATGGTTGGAACTGGGTGATTTATTATAGACACATGTAAGCAGGATAAGAGGTTTTAGGTAAACCATTTGCAATAAATATATTTTAGGGTATGTATATGTGTGCTCAGTTGTGTCTGACTCTTTGAGACATCATGACCCTCTGACCCTCTCCCCAAATGATTCTTCCTTTTAACTTTTTCATTGTGAATAAGCCAGCCAGGCTTCTCTGTCCATGTAATCTTCCAGCCAAGAATACTGGAGTGGGTTGCCATTTCTTTCTTTAGCAGATCTTCTGGAGCCAAGGATCAAACCCATGTGTCTTGCATCTCCTTCATTAGCAGCCAGATTTTTTATCACTAAGTCACAGGGGAAGCCCATGTTTTAGGGTGAATGTGTGAAGGTCATTGATCTCTCAATCATGTCTGACTCTTTGTGTCCACATGGACTGTAAACCACCAGGCCCCTCTCTGTATGGAATTCTCCAGCAAAAAATACTGGAGTGGGTAGCCATTCTCTTCTGCAGGAGGTGTTCTTGACCTAGTAATCAACCATATGAACCACCAGGAAAGCCCCCATCCAGGCAGATTCTTTAACATCTGAGCTACCAGGGAAGCCCCCATGTTTTTAGGGTATATGTACCAAAAACAGCTGCCTAGTTTTTTTGATAAGTTGCAAGTTCAGAGTCTTGTTAACTTAAATGGTGGAAATGTACTGAGTATCTAGATCATTCCTTACAAAAAAAATCAAAAGTTTAATAACATGCATATATCCTTTTAAGTGAACAATGCAAAGAACTAGAGGAAAACAAAACAATAGAAAAGACTAGAGATCTCTTCAAGAAAAGTTACCAAGGGAATATTTCATGCAAAGATGAGCACAATTAAGGACAGAAATGGTGTGGACCTAACAGAAGTTGAAGTAAGAAGAGGTGCCAATACATACAAGAACTATACAAAAAAGATAGTAATGAGCCAGACAACTACAACAGTGTGATAAATTACCTAGGGTCAGATCCTGGAGTGTGAACTCAAGTGGGCCTTAGGAAGCATAAAAGCACCTCTATGAACAAATTTTTTCGTAAAAAATTAGATGATAATGGTAGACTTTAAAACCTCGTGAAGTTTTCATGAGTAATCTAAACACAATGGTTGGAACTGGGTGATTTATTATAGACACATGTAAGCAGGATAAGAGGTTTTAGGTAAACCATTTGCAATAAATATATTTTAGGGTATGTATATGTGTTCTCAGTTGTGTCTGACTCTTTGAGACATCATGACCCTCTGACCCTCTCCCCAAATGATTCTTCCTTTTAACTTTTTCATTGTGAATAAGCCAGCCAGGCTTCTCTGTCCATGTAATCTTCCAGCCAAGAATACTGGAGTGGGTTGCCATTTCTTTCTTTAGCAGATCTTCTGGAGCCAAGGATCAAACCCATGTGTCTTGCATCTCCTTCATTAGCAGCCAGATTTTTTATCACTAAGTCACAGGGGAAGCCCATGTTTTAGGGTGAATGTGTGAAGGTCATTGATCTCTCAATCATGTCTGACTCTTTGTGTCCACATGGACTGTAAACCACCAGGCCCCTCTCTGTATGGAATTCTCCAGCAAAAAATACTGGAGTGGGTAGCCATTCTCTTCTGCAGGAGGTGTTCTTGACCTAGTAATCAACCATATGAACCACCAGGAAAGCCCCCATCCAGGCAGATTCTTTAACATCTGAGCTACCAGGGAAGCCCCCATGTTTTTAGGGTATATGTACCAAAAACAGCTGCCTAGTTTTTTTGATAAGTTGCAAGTTCAGAGTCTTGTTAACTTAAATGGTGGAAATGTACTGAGTATCTAGATCATTCCTTACAAAAAAAATCAAAAGTTTAATAACATGCATATATCCTTTTAAGTGAACAATGCAAAGAACTAGAGGAAAACAAAACAATAGAAAAGACTAGAGATCTCTTCAAGAAAAGTTACCAAGGGAATATTTCATGCAAAGATGAGCACAATTAAGGACAGAAATGGTATGGACCTAACAGAAGTTGAAGTAAGAAGAGGTGCCAATACATACAAGAACTATACAAAAAAGATAGTAATGAGCCAGACAACTACAACAGTGTGATAAATTACCTAGGGTCAGATCCTGGAGTGTGAACTCAAGTGGGCCTTAGGAAGCATAAAAGCACCTCTATGAACAAATCGAGTAGAGGCGATGAAATTCCATCTAAGCTATTTCAAATCTTAGACAGTGCAGTTAAAGTGCTGCACTCAATATGTCAGGAAATTTGGAAAAGTAATCCGTGGCCACAAGACTGGAAAAGGTCAGGTTTCATTCCAATCCCAAAGGACAATCCCAAAGTTTGCACTGTGGCACTCATTCACATGCTAGCAAAGTAATGCTCCAAATCCTTCAAAAAGGGCTTCCCTGATGGTCCAGTGGATAGAGAGTCTGCCTTGCATTGCAGGGGTGCTGGTTCGATCCCTGCATGGGAAGATCCCACGTGCCATGGAGCAGCTGGACTGTTGTGTTCAAATGCAAGCCGGCGCTCTGGAGCACATGCGCCCAGAGCCGGTGCTCTGCTATAGGAGAGGCCACTGCAATGGGAGGCCCACACAGGCCAAAGAACAAAGATGGATGAAAATAAACAAAGACCAATAAAAGTGGCCCCAAAAAATGAAAAAAAAATCCTTCAAACCCAGCTTCAACAGTACATGAACTGAGAACTTCCAGACATACAAGCTGAATTAAGAAAAGTCAGTGACCAAAGATAAAATTGCCAACATCCATTACATCACAGAAAAAGCTAGAGAATTCCAGAAAAACATCTGCTTCTACTTCATTGACTATGTTAATGTGTTTGACTGTGTAGACAATAACAAACTGTGGGAAATTCTTAAAGATATGAGAATACTAGACCACCGTACCTGTCCCCTGAGAAACCTACATGCAAGTCAAGAAACAACAGTTAGAACTGTCCATGGAACAACAGATTAGTTCCAAATTGGGAAAGGAGTATATCAAGACTGTACTTTGTCACCCTGCTTATTTAACTTAACTTATATACAGAGCACATCATGGGAAATGCTGAACTGGATGGAGCACAAGCTGGAGTCAAAATTGTTGAGAGAAATATCAGTAACCTCAGATATGCAGATGATACCACCTTCTTATGGCAGAAAGTGAAAAGGAACTAAACAGCCTCGTGGTAAAGGTGAAGGAGAGAGTGAAAAAAAGTGACTTTTACAAAAGACACTCACAGTGGATAAATTACCTAGGGTCAGATCCTGGAGTGTGAACTCAAGTGGGCCTTAGGAAGCATAAAAGCACCTCTATGAACAAATCGAGTAGAGGCGATGAAATTCCATCTAAGCTATTTCAAATCTTAGACAGTGCAGTTAAAGTGCTGCACTCAATATGTCAGGAAATTTGGAAAAGTAATCCGTGGCCACAAGACTGGAAAAGGTCAGGTTTCATTCCAATCCCAAAGGACAATCCCAAAGTTTGCACTGTGGCACTCATTCACATGCTAGCAAAGTAATGCTCCAAATCCTTCAAAAAGGGCTTCACTGATGGTCCAGTGGATAGAGAGTCTGCCTTGCATTGCAGGGGTGCTGGTTCGATCCCTGCATGGGAAGATCCCACGTGCCATGGAGCAGCTGGACTGTTGTGTTCAAATGCAAGCCGGCGCTCTGGAGCACATGCGCCCAGAGCCGGTGCTCTGCTATAGGAGAGGCCACTGCAATGGGAGGCCCACACAGGCCAAAGAACAAAGATGGATGAAAATAAACAAAGACCAATAAAAGTGGCCCCAAAAAATGAAAAAAAAATCCTTCAAACCCAGCTTCAACAGTACATGAACTGAGAACTTCCAGACATACAAGCTGAATTAAGAAAAGTCAGTGACCAAAGATAAAATTGCCAACATCCATTACATCACAGAAAAAGCTAGAGAATTCCAGAAAAACATCTGCTTCTACTTCATTGACTATGTTAATGTGTTTGACTGTGTAGACAATAACAAACTGTGGGAAATTCTTAAAGATATGAGAATACTAGACCACCGTACCTGTCCCCTGAGAAACCTACATGCAAGTCAAGAAACAACAGTTAGAACTGTCCATGGAACAACAGATTAGTTCCAAATTGGGAAAGGAGTATATCAAGACTGTACTTTGTCACCCTGCTTATTTAACTTAACTTATATACAGAGCACATCATGGGAAATGCTGAACTGGATGGAGCACAAGCTGGAGTCAAAATTGTTGAGAGAAATATCAGTAACCTCAGATATGCAGATGATACCACCTTCTTATGGCAGAAAGTGAAAAGGAACTAAACAGCCTCGTGGTAAAGGTGAAGGAGGAGAGTGAAAAGGTTGACTTAAAACTCAACATTCAAAAAACTAAGATCATGGCATCTGGACCCATCACTTTATGATGGTGAAGGATAAAGAAGGCTGAGAGCCAAAGAATTGACACCTTTGAACTGTGGTGTTTGAGAAGACTCTTGGGAATTCTTTGGACAGCAAGGAGATTAAACCAGTCAATCCTAAAGGAAATCAACCATGAATATTCATTGGAAGTACAGATGCTGAAGCTGAAGCTCCAATACTTTGGCCACCTCATGTGAAGAGCTGACTCACTGGAAAAGACACTGATACAGGGGAAAATAGAAGGCAGAAGGAGAAGAGGTAAGAGAGGATCAGATGTTCGAATGCATCACTGACTCAATGGACATGAGTTTGAGCAAGTTCTGGGAGATGATGAAGGAGAGGGAAGCTTGGCATGCTGAAGTCCATGAGGTCACTAAGAGTCGGACATGAATGAATGACTGAACTGAACTAAACTGATTGAAAGTTAGGTAATTCTCTATTAAATATTGAAACTTTTTATGTGTGTCTAACAAGTGGTTTATCTCATGAATGAATCTTTTGAAAGTGAAGTAAAACTTAAAACTTTCACTAAAGCATGAGGTTACCAGGAAAAACACAGTAAACAAGAACATATTTTTTATAAAGCAATGGTACTTTCTGCGTTGACAAGAATTTCTAGAGATTTGGTCATCCCTCTCTTCCTGGTACTAAGAAGGACATGACTTTACAAAGGAATATTTTCTTTATAAATGTAAATGTCTCTTACAAAAGAGTAACTTTAATTTGGTTTTCAGAGCTTCTTCTTTATCTGCAATTTCTTAAAAAGATCCTGCTTAAGATCATACTTATGCCAAGTATATTTGGGGATGGCAAATTCTGTTCCCCTTCATACTGACAGACTACATAGCTGGACAAAGGAGCTTATGAAAGGTTAAGTATAAACTACTAAATGACAGACAGAATTATTAGAGCTTTCAACAATTATTCTAGACAGAATTATTAGAGCCTTCAACAATTATTCTTACAACCACAAAATCACAAATTTAAGACTTCAAATTCTGATTATGATGGGTTACTTGTAGAAGATTTTTCTTTCAGAAATCAGTGATGCCTACAACTATTATATTTTTCAACTCAATATTTTAAGTATAGTTGGATATTGCAGTCTATTTCCAGTGAAATTCACCAAGAATTTAAATCAATTTAAATATTTTTATTGTGTGAAATGAAATTCATATTTTATGGCAAAACATGAAATATTTAAACATAAAAAAACCTTTTCTCTACCTTTATCCTCCACTTTCCCTACAATCATGCATTGTACCTCTGCATTCTGTATTGAATAAACCTCCCCATTGGCAGAAATACCTGCTCCACCATAAACTACGAAATTCTTCTAGCATCAACAAAATGACTCACTGGAAAAGACACTGATACAGGGGAAAATAGAAGGCAGAAGGAGAAGAGGTAAGAGAGGATCAGATGTTCGAATGCATCACTGACTCAATGGACATGAGTTTGAGCAAGTTCTGGGAGATGATGAAGGAGAGGGAAGCTTGGCATGCTGAAGTCCATGAGGTCACTAAGAGTCGGACATGAATGAATGACTGAACTGAACTAAACTGATTGAAAGTTAGGTAATTCTCTATTAAATATTGAAACTTTTTATGTGTGTCTAACAAGTGGTTTATCTCATGAATGAATCTTTTGAAAGTGAAGTAAAACTTAAAACTTTCACTAAAGCATGAGGTTACCAGGAAAAACACAGTAAACAAGAACATATTTTTTATAAAGCAATGGTACTTTCTGCGTTGACAAGAATTTCTAGAGATTTGGTCATCCCTCTCTTCCTGGTACTAAGAAGGACATGACTTTACAAAGGAATATTTTCTTTATAAATGTAAATGTCTCTTACAAAAGAGTAACTTTAATTTGGTTTTCAGAGCTTCTTCTTTATCTGCAATTTCTTAAAAAGATCCTGCTTAAGATCATACTTATGCCAAGTATATTTGGGGATGGCAAATTCTGTTCCCCTTCATACTGACAGACTACATAGCTGGACAAAGGAGCTTATGAAAGGTTAAGTATAAACTACTAAATGACAGACAGAATTATTAGAGCTTTCAACAATTATTCTAGACAGAATTATTAGAGCCTTCAACAATTATTCTTACAACCACAAAATCACAAATTTAAGACTTCAAATTCTGATTATGATGGGTTACTTGTAGAAGATTTTTCTTTCAGAAATCAGTGATGCCTACAACTATTATATTTTTCAACTCAATATTTTAAGTATAGTTGGATATTGCAGTCTATTTCCAGTGAAATTCACCAAGAATTTAAATCAATTTAAATATTTTTATTGTGTGAAATGAAATTCATATTTTATGGCAAAACATGAAATATTTAAACATAAAAAAACCTTTTCTCTACCTTTATCCTCCACTTTCCCTACAATCATGCATTGTACCTCTGCATTCTGTATTGAATAAACCTCCCCATTGGCAGAAATACCTGCTCCACCATAAACTACGAAATTCTTCTAGCATCAACAAAATGACTCTTTAAAAAAAAATATTCCTTCTTGATCGTGTAAAGGGTCAGGATGACCCAACCCTTTGTACTTGCAGATCTGCCTTGTATAAACTCAATAATACATCATTTAATGTAGAGCCCTCTACTTCAAAAAAACTAATATAACTCTGCTTTGACTTCTAACAGGTGGAACAGTTCTCAGAGCTTTCTGAGATTCTGCTCCAAGTTTATAATCTTCAATTTAGCTCAGATAAAAATTTCCATTTCTTCCTTATATCAACTGATTTTTACTTTGTGGACGATTGTGAACAATTTATCTCATAATTTAAGAATTAAATTTGTATCTACTTATGTCATTTCATACAAGTTATGAGACTAAAATTTCTTTGTACATTAAAAGAAAGCTAAGAGGGGAAAAATACATATCAAAAAGATAATTGGGGAAACAGTGTGAAATAAGTATAAACTAAAGTTAAATTAGGCATGACAAATAAATACCTAAATTAATAGAATACTGAAATATGGGGATAAAATGCAACACTGAATTTTTAATTAATTATCTTTTTTAAAAAAATGTTTATTTAACTTTTGGGGGGTGGGGTGGGGAGGGAGGGGGATGGGCGGGCCATTTCTATTGGTCTTTCATTTCTCTATTTTCATCCATCTTTGTACTTTGGCTCCTGTGGGCCTCCCATGGCGGTGGTCTCTGTTGTCACAGAGCACTGGCTCTGGGCGCACACGCACCAGAGCTCCGGCTCGGTAATTGGACACATAGGTCCAGTCGCTCTGCAGCACATGGGATCTTCCCAGGCCAGGGATCGAACCGGCGCCCCTTGCACTGCTAGGCGGTGTCCTTACCCACTGGACCACCAGGGGAAGCCCTAATTATCATTTCTTACAGCCTCAATTACAACACTTTATTCCTAAACCAGCAGATTTTTAAAGTGTTTGCTCAAAAATAATTATGCCTGTGGTATACTGAATATAGGACATTAAAAATTACTAATTTCTAATTCAACTATACTATAATCCAATAAAAAGCAGCTGTACTCTGGTGTATAGCACCTATACTCCAATAGAAATTAATTTAAAAAAGAAATTAGTCTTTGGAGGAAAAACATAGTTATAGCATCTTACTAAAGGTAAAAATATCACAAGGACACAGAAAGCTTTATACTTCAGTTAATTTCAACTGAGAGAATATAAAAAAAAAAAAACCTGACAGTACATCAGTGATAAATTTTTCAATTTATGATTATTTTCTTAATTAAAAGAATAAAAAGCAATGTTTAAAATTAATTATTCCCAAGTAACCTTTATGAAAGTAACTAGATTAATAATCATGCAGGAAGTGAAAATAAAGATATTAAATTTTTCCCTATTTCTCCATGTTACAGATTACCTACAAGAAATATATGGCTTTTAAAAGTAAATTTTAATTCATTTCATTGTTCTTGCTCCCCAGTCTATATTAGCATAACTTGTAACTCTATTGACTTTTCTTTTAGATGTATTATCTTGTCCACCTCATTTTTCTCCCTAAATAAACAACAAATAATAAATAAAGTAAAATTCCATATCAGAGAATATAATAATTTTGCTTTTTCCAATGAAGATACTAATCTTTCCTAGGATAATAACTTTCTCAGGATTATGATAACTAATAATAATAAAAAAGCTGTTTGAGGGAAGAAAATAGGAATGAAATAGAATGAAGATGGAATACAGTCTGAGCAAAAGAAAGCATGAAATATGAATCAAATTTAGTTAGTTCAGAGAAGAAAGTAACAAAATATTCTCATTACTGATTAGAATTCTGAATGCTACATTATATAGCTAAAAAAAAAAAGTTAGGATATTCAAAAGTTTCTTCATTAGCCTAGACTTGGGAAAATCTGTGTATATGGTTTGATGTGTCACAACCAAGGTGGGGTTCCATCAGAGATTAGAAGACACATTAAGTTTATTTATACCTACCATTTATTTAAATTACTAAATTGATTTAGTCTTTGTTATTTGAGATCAAATTACAAAGTTATTTAAAAAGCCCTTAGAGGTCTATTTTTATTGATTATAAAATAGTAATTTTAGATGTTTCCATTGTCATACTAAAGGATTAAAATTATATTTCAACAAGGACAACAAAAAAAATTTAAAAAGGTTCTTTGGAGGAAAAACATAGTTATAGAATCTTACTAAAGGTAAAAATATCACAAGGACACAGAAAGCTTTATACTTCAGTTAATTTCAACTGAGAGAATATAAAAAAAAAAAAACCTGACAGTACATCAGTGATAAATTTTTCAATTTATGATTATTTTCTTAATTAAAAGAATAAAAAGCAATGTTTAAAATTAATTATTCCCAAGTAACCTTTATGAAAGTAACTAGATTAATAATCATGCAGGAAGTGAAAATAAAGATATTAAATTTTTCCCTATTTCTCCATGTTACAGATTACCTACAAGAAATATATGGCTTTTAAAAGTAAATTTTAATTCATTTCATTGTTCTTGCTCCCCAGTCTATATTAGCATAACTTGTAACTCTATTGACTTTTCTTTTAGATGTATTATCTTGTCCACCTCATTTTTCTCCCTAAATAAACAACAAATAATAAATAAAGTAAAATTCCATATCAGAGAATATAATAATTTTGCTTTTTCCAATGAAGATACTAATCTTTCCTAGGATAATAACTTTCTCAGGATTATGATAACTAATAATAATAAAAAAGCTGTTTGAGGGAAGAAAATAGGAATGAAATAGAATGAAGATGGAATACAGTCTGAGCAAAAGAAAGCATGAAATATGAATCAAATTTAGTTAGTTCAGAGAAGAAAGTAGCAAAATATTCTCATTACTGATTAGAATTCTGAATGCTACATTATATAGCTAAAAAAAAAAAGTTAGGATATTCAAAAGTTTCTTCATTAGCCTAGACTTGGGAAAATCTGTGTATATGGTTTGATGTGTCACAACCAAGGTGGGGTTCCATCAGAGATTAGAAGACACATTAAGTTTATTTATACCTACCATTTATTTAAATTACTAAATTGATTTAGTCTTTGTTATTTGAGATCAAATTACAAAGTTATTTAAAAAGCCCTTAGAGGTCTATTTTTATTGATTATAAAATAGTAATTTTAGATGTTTCCATTGTCATAATAAAGGACCCATTCCTTATGGATTAGTCCCTACAGAAACAACTTGTTTAATGGACATATAAGCTGAAGACAAACTAAGAAAATTATGTACCCGCTGAGCAGAGATAGTACAGAGCATTCATTCAGCTGTTGCTCTACATGTGTTCGAGGTGGTGGGAAATACATCGCACCCTTAAGGCTTGAACTGAAGATCTCCTTTCTAGAACAAGGTATCTTTTAAATGTACTAGGCTCTTCCTTGGCTACTGCCTAAAAAAGACACTGTCCCCATTTTCCAAAAATATTTTTCAAAAGTTTCACAACTTAAACGAATTATCCAGGCAATTCCTCCTTTCCCTAAAATCAACTCTCCATTCAAAACAAAAGGATAACTGAATTCCTACCTGTCTCAAACCAAATCATAACTGAATTCTTACCTCTACATCCTAGCAACAAAGGATAGACTGTGAGGCGGAGTGCTGAAGAAACACAAATACAAAGCGATGCTGAGCTTCCTGACTAATCCATTTCGTTTTTCTCAATTGCATTAACTCTGCAATTGCAAACTTCCCTTTGCCCACTTACTGGATTATACCTTCAGCATTTCTTGTTACTGCCACTGCCTGAGGCAGACTATTTGATTCTGCCTACACTGCTCAAGGGCTTGCACAGAGCAGCGGTGTTCAACTTGCAATAAAAAGGAGCTAAGCCTTTAAATGCTTCCTCAAACAACTTGGCGAACCCCATCATACTTCTTCCTACTAAAGTCCAGAAATAGATTCTGCCCGGGAGAAATATACCTTCTTCATCGAAGCTTCTGTCCATTATCTCTGAGTTTTTTCATGAAACTCTTAAGCTTTCAAAATGACTCCAGCTCCCTGTCCTTTGGAACTATCTCCAGGTTACCAGTAGCATGAAGACCTGTGTTATCATTAGTGAAGAAAATAGCTATAGTCATTGCTCTGTGAGAAAAGGGGATCCTTCAGGGATGCTGTGTGATGATCAGGAGGGGTGGGAAGAGGGGGATATACATATGACTAATCTGGGAACATGCATATCTGTAAACAACAAAACTCTGTAAAAGTTAAAAGTAAAATAAAGGTTTAAAAAATAATAATAATAAATAAAGAAAAGCTGTACTGGAAACATTTGGAAAATGATCCATTTCTGAGTCCAGCAGCCTACAAGAAATACCATACTTCATATTTTGTCTTCTTGGTATAGCAAACATAACTATCCTTTATGAATAATTTGAACTTCCTAGGACCTTCATTCATTTTTCTGCTTCCTATTCTCACTCTTGTTGAAGAGCAATTTTGCTTGTTTATACTTTGTTTTTCGACTAAAGATCGATCAAAAGACAGCACGCAGTCATGATTAAGTGCAAGAATCTAAGACACAGTCCACCTCATTTGAATTACGGTTCTATATTTGAATACCTCTATGACCTTAGGCAAGTTATTTAATTTCTCTAGCTTCAATTCCCTCATCTGTAAAATGGAGATAATCATAATAATTGCTGGCCTCATAGAGTTGCTATGGGGATTAACTATGTCAGTACTGTTAAAGCAAAGGTACTTAGAAAAATGTGACCAAAAAGAACTCAAGATAAGCTCTCTGTAAGTATTAGACAGTATGTTATATTTGCCATCCAAAATGTTCTGAGTAATAATAAGTATCAGCATGCAAACATTTGGCTTGCTTTAAAAGTGCACCAATATGAAAACTTTAAAATAGACCCAAGGTCTGGAATGAGCTATTTTTTGCCCTCATGGGATGAAGCCACGAATAGCAGCTGATCATGACTACACAGGTCACCAAAATAATGGTCTTGCTAGCTTTGATCTGGTAGGACTCAAGCAGTATGGAGCCAAGACATTGCAAAGGACTACAAAAAGAGAGAGGGGGGGGGTAGAAAAACAGAACAAGAAAGGGCAGAACAGATGAATAAATATTTTGCCTCTTTGTACTTTAGGTATGTTTTTTATCAGATATTAATGGTATTCCATTCTTTGTGAAAGATGGACTTTTTCTGAACACCCTTTAAACACTGTATCGACTAATAGCATGGGGATGGTTGGGCAAGGCATTGAAAAGAAGGGATCCTTCAGGGATGCTGTGTGATGATCAGGAGGGGTGGGAAGAGGGGGATATACATATGACTAATCTGGGAACATGCATATCTGTAAACAACAAAACTCTGTAAAAGTTAAAAGTAAAATAAAGGTTTAAAAAATAATAATAATAAATAAAGAAAAGCTGTACTGGAAACATTTGGAAAATGATCCATTTCTGAGTCCAGCAGCCTACAAGAAATACCATACTTCATATTTTGTCTTCTTGGTATAGCAAACATAACTATCCTTTATGAATAATTTGAACTTCCTAGGACCTTCATTCATTTTTCTGCTTCCTATTCTCACTCTTGTTGAAGAGCAATTTTGCTTGTTTATACTTTGTTTTTCGACTAAAGATCGATCAAAAGACAGCACGCAGTCATGATTAAGTGCAAGAATCTAAGACACAGTCCACCTCATTTGAATTACGGTTCTATATTTGAATACCTCTATGACCTTAGGCAAGTTATTTAATTTCTCTAGCTTCAATTCCCTCATCTGTAAAATGGAGATAATCATAATAATTGCTGGCCTCATAGAGTTGCTATGGGGATTAACTATGTCAGTACTGTTAAAGCAAAGGTACTTAGAAAAATGTGACCAAAAAGAACTCAAGATAAGCTCTCTGTAAGTATTAGACAGTATGTTATATTTGCCATCCAAAATGTTCTGAGTAATAATAAGTATCAGCATGCAAACATTTGGCTTGCTTTAAAAGTGCACCAATATGAAAACTTTAAAATAGACCCAAGGTCTGGAATGAGCTATTTTTTGCCCTCATGGGATGAAGCCACGAATAGCAGCTGATCATGACTACACAGGTCACCAAAATAATGGTCTTGCTAGCTTTGATCTGGTAGGACTCAAGCAGTATGGAGCCAAGACATTGCAAAGGACTACAAAAAGAGAGAGGGGGGGGGGTAGAAAAACAGAACAAGAAAGGGCAGAACAGATGAATAAATATTTTGCCTCTTTGTACTTTAGGTATGTTTTTTATCAGATATTAATGGTATTCCATTCTTTGTGAAAGATGGACTTTTTCTGAACACCCTTTAAACACTGTATCGACTAATAGCATGGGGATGGTTGGGCAAGGCATTGCCCAGGATTTCTGACCTGTGGAATGGTTACATCTACATACAAGCATACTATAGAAAGTTCCAGAAACTTCCACTGTGACATTTTACTTGAGAGTAGAGATACATGGAGCATTTTAAGAGAAAAGGCACGGGAGACATGGAGACATCCTGGACTCTGCAGTGCACCTGAAGAAGAAACATATACTTTGAGAATGGTGTCTCCACTGGAAAGTTAGGAGCAAAATACATAGTTTGGGTGGGTTTGTGTGTGGAGGAAAACCAGGAAAAAGTGGCAGTATCTCTCTCTACTGAGTTCTGCACTATTAGGAGTTTTGAAAGCAACTTTTCATTAGATTAAGAAATATCAAGATACTTATGCTAAGTTCTTGATCACCTTGGCAAAGGAAGACAAAATACATACAATTCTGTGATAGAATGTTTTTACACATATGCTAGAGAGGAGGGCTAATGAAAGGAAATCCAATTACAGTTCAAACGAGACCTGGCAGTAACAATTATACGACCCAGCATCAAGCTCCACCAGCCATCAATCTCTCCAGGATGTCTGGGTATCTCTGTGGTTGTTATTAATTCAAAGGAATTAAGAAAATTCAGAGGTTATAGAGAACAAGTGGAAAAAAACAGAAACCATTGAGGAAGCAAGGGTCCTATATCAACTCATAAGATATGGTTAACTGAAAGCTGAGATGTTAGTAAACACTTCTGGTGGCTGAAATGAGAACTTCCAATCTTTGCCTCCTGAATTGAGGTAACACTGTAGGCAAGCTATGAAGGAGCAGTAATTATTTCCACCTACTGCTACCGGTGCATTCTGGGTAAATGCATAGCATAGACTGATAAACTATGTTTCTAGAGTTGAACAAAATGCCATCCTATCAGGTCTAGCTTAACTTTCTGTAATAGCATATCATTGGAGTCCCTGACTTCCAAGATCCTGAAAAAAGTATAATGAGTCCAACTGCACTAACAGAGGAAGAATTCTGGACAGAGTCTTGGGGGATTATTATTATTTAGTTCACCTTTGGATATTACTGTCCACGTTTCCCTAGAGAGAATACGGGCATATCTCTGTGGTCTAAATGTAAAAACTTATGTGCACCTGGGCTGACTACACTGAGAAGACCCTGAAATTGCCAGAGGACAACAAGGGCTTCAGAAAAATGGTGCATATGGATCCAGCACCTACAAGCAGACTAATGTTGTTACTTGAGGTCAGTTTCAACTTCTTTTAGGTATTGACCTATTCTTTACCTCTTACTGGAAAGACAGAGGGGCATCTTCACATGCTACTCTTATATGCCTTTGGACCAACTTATGTGATCAGTTAGAGGTCAAAATTATCATCAGACCAAACCCAAATACCTCAGCCTATAGAATGCAGTGAGAAGGAACAAACAAAAAGTATAAACTTTTCAGATATTAAAATTCTCATATACCCATGGACCTGAAGGAGTAGATGAAAGTGAAACTACAAAAAGAAAGAGTCCTCTCATTTTATATGGAATATGGACTCAGGAATAGTGAAGCAACATAAAGTTATAGGAGACATGGAATTTTATCAGTGATCTATTTACAAATGTCTGTTTCTCCAGGCTGGATCCTTTGAAGGATTACATTAAGGAACACTGAAGTTAATGGTATTGTTCTTTACTTCTCAACTCTATGCTTTTTTGAGCAGACTGGGAGATAATGTAATATAAGGAAAATGAGCAGAGAATTCAACATAATGTGGATCACAGCCAATAGTGGAAGAAGGAGGAAGAGTTCTGCAAGTTTCCTTCCCCAGAAAGGAATTATGGAAATGGCAGAAATCATCATTAAATGGAGGTGTACCATATAATAGTGCCTCATAAAAGGCTTGTGGAAATAGTTACTGCTACTTCAGAAATACTTTCCAGAGGCACTGAGAGCAATGCCTGATGTCGTTGACACCCAAGAAGAGAAAAGAGGCTAGAGATCAATAGGGTGCAAGTTTTTTGGCTCCAAAGGTCCAAGATGTTTACTTTTGTTTAAATTCTGCCCCCCGTGAATATGAGAGGAGGAGAAGGGAAATAGCTTAACTTTCTGTAATTTTAAGCATATCATTGGAGTCCCTGACTTCCAAGATCCTGAAAAAAGTATAATGAGTCCACCTGCACTAACAGAGGAAGAATTCTGGACAGAGTCTTGGGGGATTATTATTATTTAGTTCACCTTTGGATATTACTGTCCACGTTTCCCTAGAGAGAATACGGGCATATCTCTGTGGTCTAAATGTAAAAACTTATGTGCACCTGGGCTGACTACACTGAGAAGACCCTGAAATTGCCAGAGGACAACAAGGGCTTCAGAAAAATGGTGCATATGGATCCAGCACCTACAAGCAGACTAATGTTGTTACTTGAGGTCAGTTTCAACTTCTTTTAGGTATTGACCTATTCTTTACCTCTTACTGGAAAGACAGAGGGGCATCTTCACATGCTACTCTTATATGCCTTTGGACCAACTTATGTGATCAGTTAGAGGTCAAAATTATCATCAGACCAAACCCAAATACCTCAGCCTATAGAATGCAGTGAGAAGGAACAAACAAAAAGTATAAACTTTTCAGATATTAAAATTCTCATATACCCATGGACCTGAAGGAGTAGATGAAAGTGAAACTACAAAAAGAAAGAGTCCTCTCATTTTATATGGAATATGGACTCAGGAATAGTGAAGCAACATAAAGTTATAGGAGACATGGAATTTTATCAGTGATCTATTTACAAATGTCTGTTTCTCCAGGCTGGATCCTTTGAAGGATTACATTAAGGAACACTGAAGTTAATGGTATTGTTCTTTACTTCTCAACTCTATGCTTTTTTGAGCAGACTGGGAGATAATGTAATATAAGGAAAATGAGCAGAGAATTCAACATAATGTGGATCACAGCCAATAGTGGAAGAAGGAGGAAGAGTTCTGCAAGTTTCCTTCCCCAGAAAGGAATTATGGAAATGGCAGAAATCATCATTAAATGGAGGTGTACCATATAATAGTGCCTCATAAAAGGCTTGTGGAAATAGTTACTGCTACTTCAGAAATACTTTCCAGAGGCACTGAGAGCAATGCCTGATGTCGTTGACACCCAAGAAGAGAAAAGAGGCTAGAGATCAATAGGGTGCAAGTTTTTTGGCTCCAAAGGTCCAAGATGTTTACTTTTGTTTAAATTCTGCCCCTCGTGAATATGAGAGGAGGAGAAGGGGAAATGTCCCGTCCCAGAAAGCTTTCTTTAAAATAATTCTGGTTCATAAGCTTTAAAATATATGTAGTATTTTTCCCATAGTACCCAATTTATTTATTTATTTATTTATTTATTTATTTATCTTTTTTTTTTCTTTTTTGGGGGGGGGGGGGGGGGGAGGGGGATGGGCGGGCCATTTCTATTGGTCTTTCATTTCTCTATTTTTCATCCGTCTTTGTTCTTTGGCTCCTGTGGGCCACCCACCGTGGCGGTCTCTGTCGTCAGCTCTGGGCGGATGCGTGCCAGAGCTCCGGCTTGGTAATTGGACACATCAGTCCAGCCGCTCCGTGGCATGTGGGATCTTCCCAGGCCAGGGATCCAACCGGCACCCCTTGCACTGCAAGGCGGTGTCCTTACCCACTGGACCACCAGGGGAAGCCCGTACCCAATTAATTTGATATTGGTTAACAGGGTATCTCAGCCATCACATCAAAACACAGACCAGAATAATCAGAATATGTCCTTTATTCTCTGTTTTCCTTGGGATTCCTTTTACCATAGGCTACCTCCTTGAAGACTTTCTAACCAAAGGGCAGCTTTTATGAGCAAATTTCTAGAGAAAAACTTTCATTTGGCAGAATTAAAAAACACCACTACCAATCTCTGATATCCATAGGGAAACAATAAATGAGATTGATTTGGCAGAATTTTGTAATCATCTAGACGACGCTCATATCCAAGTCAAAGCTGTGACTACTAGCATTTTACTGTTTTCCTGACGTTTTTTTAATTCAAGTGAGAGCTGTGGTTTCCTAACTGTCTTCCGTTTGGGCACAGGTTTCAAGGGACAGTGGATTCTCCTAATCTAGTAAGAAACTTGTCCGGGACCACAGGTCGGCCCAGCAACATCCTATAGCTTTGCCTGTCCGGGACCGCGGGTCAGCCTGGCCACATCCTAAGTCTCCCAAACATGAAAGCTACAATGCAACATTTGAGATAGCACTTGGCAGAGCTCCCAGCATCAGAGTATCGTCATCCTGTCTGGGACTGTGAGAGCCTTGGCCATGCCTTAAGACCTTCAGTTTGAGAACATCGCCACAAGCTCCCAAAGATGGCGCCTAGCGGGAGCAGGAGGAGCGCGGTCTTACGCGGTCTGGGACGTGTGCTCATTGCCATGATTGACTGAGTGAAGTTTCCGAGCTCGTGATCAGTGCATGCTCCTCATAGACTCTTGCCATTATGTAATCGCGTGCATAGTTGACCTTTAACATGATTGGTCTATTGCTGGGCTCTTCCACCTTCTGTACACTATAAATACCGCTTCTTTTCCACAATAAAACGAGACTTGATCAGACTCCTGTCTTGTCTCCATTTCTCCTGTCTCTTGATCCTCTCAATTTCCACTCCCCCCCTTTAGGGTCTGCATTGAGGAATTGCGGATCGAGACAAGTGGCGCCCAACGTGGGGCTCGAAGTATAGGGGACTCCGTGAGGAAGCGGTGCCAGGAGCCAGTGACCAGATAAAGAAGAGTGAATTGCCTCTCAGCTGCTGTGGGAACCTGCCGCACCAAGATTGAGGTAAGTTAGGCACCAAAACGGGGACAAGCATAATACATTTGTAAAACAGTAGAGAAAGGCTTTAAAGATGCAAAGAGTAAAAGGTAAAATGGGACAAGAATTAAGTCAACATGATGTGTATGTAAAACAATTAGGAAGAGCTTTAAAGGCACGAGGAGTAAAGGTGAAAAGTCAAGATTTGTTTAAATTTTTTGATTTTGTTAAAGATGTCTACCCCTGGTTTCCACAAGAGGGAACTATTAATTTAAGCAGATGGAAGCGGGTAGGAGATGCGCTGCAGGATTATTATGATGCTTTTGGACCAGAGAAAGTTCCCATGACTGCTTTCAGTTACTGGAATCTAGTTAAAGAACTTATAGATCCTAGAAATAGACCTCCAGAAATAACAATTGCTATTGCTCATACAGAAGAAATCTTAAAGACTAGTTCTCAAATTGATCTCAGGAAGCCCCGCTAGAAGAAGAAACAGATTTAATTTTCAAAAATTTTAAAAAAAGAATCCTAAGTCTCCCAAACATGAAAGCTACAATGCAACATTTGAGATAGCACTTGGCAGAGCTCCCAGCATCAGAGTATCGTCATCCTGTCTGGGACTGTGAGAGCCTTGGCCATGCCTTAAGACCTTCAGTTTGAGAACATCGCCACAAGCTCCCAAAGATGGCGCCTAGCGGGAGCAGGAGGAGCGCGGTCTTACGCGGTCTGGGACGTGTGCTCATTGCCATGATTGACTGAGTGAAGTTTCCGAGCTCGTGATCAGTGCATGCTCCTCATAGACTCTTGCCATTATGTAATCGCGTGCATAGTTGACCTTTAACATGATTGGTCTATTGCTGGGCTCTTCCACCTTCTGTACACTATAAATACCGCTTCTTTTCCACAATAAAACGAGACTTGATCAGACTCCTGTCTTGTCTCCATTTCTCCTGTCTCTTGATCCTCTCAATTTCCACTCCCCCCCTTTAGGGTCTGCATTGAGGAATTGCGGATCGAGACAAGTGGCGCCCAACGTGGGGCTCGAAGTATAGGGGACTCCGTGAGGAAGCGGTGCCAGGAGCCAGTGACCAGATAAAGAAGAGTGAATTGCCTCTCAGCTGCTGTGGGAACCTGCCGCACCAAGATTGAGGTAAGTTAGGCACCAAAACGGGGACAAGCATAATACATTTGTAAAACAGTAGAGAAAGGCTTTAAAGATGCAAAGAGTAAAAGGTAAAATGGGACAAGAATTAAGTCAACATGATGTGTATGTAAAACAATTAGGAAGAGCTTTAAAGGCACGAGGAGTAAAGGTGAAAAGTCAAGATTTGTTTAAATTTTTTGATTTTGTTAAAGATGTCTACCCCTGGTTTCCACAAGAGGGAACTATTAATTTAAGCAGATGGAAGCGGGTAGGAGATGCGCTGCAGGATTATTATGATGCTTTTGGACCAGAGAAAGTTCCCATGACTGCTTTCAGTTACTGGAATCTAGTTAAAGAACTTATAGATCCTAGAAATAGACCTCCAGAAATAACAATTGCTATTGCTCATACAGAAGAAATCTTAAAGACTAGTTCTCAAATTGATCTCAGGAAGCCCCCCTAGAAGAAGAAACAGATTTAATTTTCTTAGAAAGTTATGATGAAGAGCCTGCTGCCGCTCCTGTTAAGAAACAACAGGAGGTTAAAGAAGAACCCCCTAAGACAGAACTAAAGGGAGAGATTCCAAAAATATACCCCAAACTGCAAATAGAGAGTGAGAATCAGGATAAGCATGTTGTTGGCCCTTTAGAGGTCAATTGGGATAACTCAAAAGAAGAAGCTGTAAAATGTCATGGGTTAGATCAGCTTCCGCCATTTTCGTGCCCTCCCCCCTACAAAATGGCCTCCACGCCCACAGTCATGGAGGCCGTGGGTGAGAGAGAAGATATCAATCCTAGGGAGGAACTGAAAGATAGGATTGTCTTGTTAGAAGAAGAAAGAAAGCTTGAAGAATTACATCAGTCATTAATTACCAAATTACAAAGATTGAAAACCGGAAATGAGCCAGTTGATGATGTACTGAAAGAAAGTCCTACCACACGTCAACACCAGCAGCCTGGCAAACATGTCCCTAAGGGCAAAGTGGCTGCTTACCCAGAAGAAAGAGATTATGACTGTAAAGTCGCCTTTCCGGTCACGGAGACCACAGACAATCAGAGAACAATATGGAGGCATCATAGGGGTTTTGATTTTGCTATCATAAAAGAATTAAAAACTGCAGTCTCCCAATATGGAGCCACTGCGCCCTATACCACTGCCATATTAGAATCTGTGGCAGACAATTGGCTTACACCTGGAGACTGGAATACTTTACTCAGAGCAGTTCTCACAGGGGGTGATCATCTGTTATGAAAATCAGAGTACTTTGAGGCGTGTAAGGAAACAGCACAGAAAAATTTCCAGGCAGGAAACGGGTGGACTCTCGATATGTTGACAGGTTTTGGTCACTATGATAATAGTGATGCACAAATGCAATATGACCCTGTATCGTTTGCACAGATTCAGACAGCTGCCACTAAAGCTTGGAGAAAACTCCCAACGAAAGGAGATCTAGGAGCCTCACTCACAGGGGTAAAACAGGGATCAAATGAGCCATTTGCAGACTTTGTGCACAGACTTATCACAACAGCAGGCAGGATTTTTGGAAATGCTGATGCAGGACTGGATTACGTAAAACAGTTGGCTTATGAAAATGCCAATGCAGCCTGTCAAGCTGCAATTAGACCCTATAGAAAGAAGACTGACTTGACAGGATATATACGTCTCTGTGCAGATACTGGGCCCTCTTATCAACAGGGCCTAGCCATGGCAGCAGCATTTAGTGGAAAAACAGTCAAGGATTTTCTAGCTGAGTGAGATAGAAATAAAAAGGGGTGCTTCAAATGTAGAAAGCCAGGACACTGTGCTCGAAATTCCAACAATGGAGCTCAAGATAATGATAAAAAGGCTGATGAGAAAGCCCCTGGCCTCTGTCCTAGATGCAAAAGAGGAAAATATTGGGCGAATCAATGTAAGTCTAAGACTGATATCCAGGGAAATCCTCTAACACCCCAGCAGGGAAACGAAAAGGGGGGCCAGTCCCAGGCCCCGAAACAAGCATATGGGGCAGTCAGCTTTGTTCCAGCACAGAACAACAACAACCCCTTTCAGGACTTAGTAGAGCAACCCCAGGCAGCACAGGATTGGACCCCTGTGCCGCCACGTACACAATATTGACTCCAGAAATGGGGCCTCAAGCCTTGCCTACAGGGGTCTATGGTCCCCTGCCTCCTAAAACTTTCGGGTTACTCCTAGGGTGTAGCAGTGTCATTGTGGAGCCATAGGGGTTTTGATTTTGTTTGAATTAAAACTGCAGTCTCCCAATATGGAGCCACTGCGCCCTATACCACTGCCATATTAGAATCTGTGGCAGACAATTGGCTTACACCTGGAGACTGGAATACTTTACTCAGAGCAGTTCTCACAGGGGGTGATCATCTGTTATGAAAATCAGAGTACTTTGAGGCGTGTAAGGAAACAGCACAGAAAAATTTCCAGGCAGGAAACGGGTGGACTCTCGATATGTTGACAGGTTTTGGTCACTATGATAATAGTGATGCACAAATGCAATATGACCCTGTATCGTTTGCACAGATTCAGACAGCTGCCACTAAAGCTTGGAGAAAACTCCCAACGAAAGGAGATCTAGGAGCCTCACTCACAGGGGTAAAACAGGGATCAAATGAGCCATTTGCAGACTTTGTGCACAGACTTATCACAACAGCAGGCAGGATTTTTGGAAATGCTGATGCAGGACTGGATTACGTAAAACAGTTGGCTTATGAAAATGCCAATGCAGCCTGTCAAGCTGCAATTAGACCCTATAGAAAGAAGACTGACTTGACAGGATATATACGTCTCTGTGCAGATACTGGGCCCTCTTATCAACAGGGCCTAGCCATGGCAGCAGCATTTAGTGGAAAAACAGTCAAGGATTTTCTAGCTGAGTGAGATAGAAATAAAAAGGGGTGCTTCAAATGTAGAAAGCCAGGACACTGTGCTCGAAATTCCAACAATGGAGCTCAAGATAATGATAAAAAGGCTGATGAGAAAGCCCCTGGCCTCTGTCCTAGATGCAAAAGAGGAAAATATTGGGCGAATCAATGTAAGTCTAAGACTGATATCCAGGGAAATCCTCTAACACCCCAGCAGGGAAACGAAAAGGGGGGCCAGCCCCAGGCCCCGAAACAAGCATATGGGGCAGTCAGCTTTGTTCCAGCACAGAACAACAACAACCCCTTTCAGGACTTAGTAGAGCAACCCCAGGCAGCACAGGATTGGACCCCTGTGCCGCCACGTACACAATATTGACTCCAGAAATGGGGCCTCAAGCCTTGCCTACAGGGGTCTATGGTCCCCTGCCTCCTAAAACTTTCGGGTTACTCCTAGGGTGTAGCAGTGTCATTGTGAAGGGTATCCAGGTTTTCCCAGGAGTTATTGATAATGATTATACAGGAGAAATTAAGATTATGGCCCAAGCCAATGGGAATATTACAACTATTGTGCAAGGAGAGAGAACAGCTCAATTGATATTAATACCTTTGGTTATGACTGACCATACTGTGCAATCAAAAGAAAGAAGAGCCACGGGTTTTGGATCCTCGGATGCATTGGGTACAACAGATCACCAATAACAAGCCTTCGTTGACCCTCTGGTTAGATGGAAAACTATTCATTGGGCTAATAGATACAGGAGCTGATGTAACCATAATCAGAGAAGAGGATTGGTCGTCTAGTTGGCCTACTTCAGAAACGAGGACAAATTTGAGAGGCATCGGGCAAAGTACCAATCCCAGTCAAAGTTCCAAATATCTTACTTGGAAAGATAAAGAAAATAATTCTGGAATGATCATACCGTTTGTTATTGCTCGCCTACCTGTAAATTTACGGGGTCGAGATTTGTTGTCACAAATGAAAATGATTATGTGTAGCCCAAATGATATAGTTACAGCACAAATGCTGGCATAAGGATATACCCCTGGAAAAGGTCTAGGAAAGAGAGAGGATGGGATAGTGGAACCTGTCCAACCTGCAGGTAAGGTGGATCGTAGCGGTTTAGGAAGTTTTTAGTGGCAGCCACTGACCCACCTGTACCCCAGAGATGCGCCGACCCTATAACTTGGAAGTCCTCGTCGCCTGTCTGGGTTGCTCAATGACCGCTAACCACTGAAAAATTACAAGCCACCCAACAGTTAGTACAGGAACAACTGGAGGCTGGGCATATAGCAGAGAGTATTTCTCCCTGGAATACCCCCATCTCTGTCGTAAAGAAAAAATCTGGTAAATGGAGGCTCTTGCAAGATCTGAGAGCCATTAATGCCACCATGGTAGTAATGGGAGCCTTACAACCAGGATTGCCCTCTCCAGTGGCTGTCCCTAGAGACTACTTTAAAATTATTCTAGATCTTAAAGATTGTTTCTTTACCATACCATTACATCCTGCTGATGAGGAACAGTTTGCATTTAGTTTACCTTCCATAAATTTCCGAGAGCCCATGAGACGCTATCAATGGAAAGTGTTGCCTCAAGGCATGGCCAATAGTCCAACATTGTGTCAAAAGTTTGTAGCAACAACGCTATAGCCTATACGAGAAGCCTGGAAGCAGATGTACATAATCCACTATATGGATGATATCCTAATAGCAGGACGTATAGGAGCAGAAGTTTTATAATGTTTCCATCAGCTTAAAAATAGTTTGAATGCTGCTGGACTACAAATAGTACCCAAAAAAGTACAATTAAAAGACCCCTATACTTATTTAGGTTTTGAATTGCAGAAACCAAAAGTTATTAATCAAAAAGCAACCATTCGTAAATATCACCACAGTGAATTGCGGAGGCCATAAAGCATACCTCCTAGCCAATGACCGATGGGTATGCAGTCCCAGTCCTAAAGTAGATATAACTCACCCGAGCCTCTTATGTAACCACTGCAAACAGGTACATATCACAGTACATAGCTCCTGCTATACTCAATACAAACTGTGCAGATTTGGCGGTGAAACTGTTTTCAGTGCTACCTTAACGCACGGTCCCACTGAAGAGATAAAGGGCCCAGGAGGATTGGTTATAGCAGGATGTTCTGGCAAAGAGAGAGATCGAATATGTTGGCGAATGAAAGCCCCCATACATGTGTCAGATGGAGTAGGACCACAAGATTTGTATCGAGAAGAGACAATAAAGGGTCAGATAAAGAGGCTCCGACAAGAACTCCCGCCTGAACTAAAATATCACCCTATAGCACTGCCAAAGGTGAGAGGAAAATTACAACTTGATCCACAAACTTTAGATATTTTAAATGCTACCTATAGGTTGCTGAACAATACCCAACCAGACTTGGCTAAGGACTGTTGGCTCTGTTTGCATCAGGGAGTCCCTCGTCCTGTTGCTATGCCCTATTTCAGCCAAAACAATATAAGCCTCTATACTAATCGCTCGACATGTATACCTACTCTTCCCATTACTGTATCCTTGATGCTGAATGCTGATAATTGCACGTCTGTTTCTAAATCAGAAAAAAATGATAGTTATGATATAGACATAGGAATCATAGGAAATCAATGTGCCATGGTAATAAGCATCACCGACGCCTTGTGCGCAACCAATGGTGTGGTCTTTGTTTACCTTCCATAAATTTCCGAGAGCCCATGAGACGCTATCAATGGAAAGTGTTGCCTCAAGGCATGGCCAATAGTCCAACATTGTGTCAAAAGTTTGTAGCAACAACGCTATAGCCTATACGAGAAGCCTGGAAGCAGATGTACATAATCCACTATATGGATGATATCCTAATAGCAGGACGTATAGGAGCAGAAGTTTTATAATGTTTCCATCAGCTTAAAAATAGTTTGAATGCTGCTGGACTACAAATAGTACCCAAAAAAGTACAATTAAAAGACCCCTATACTTATTTAGGTTTTGAATTGCAGAAACCAAAAGTTATTAATCAAAAAGCAACCATTCGTAAATATCACCACAGTGAATTGCGGAGGCCATAAAGCATACCTCCTAGCCAATGACCGATGGGTATGCAGTCCCAGTCCTAAAGTAGATATAACTCACCCGAGCCTCTTATGTAACCACTGCAAACAGGTACATATCACAGTACATAGCTCCTGCTATACTCAATACAAACTGTGCAGATTTGGCGGTGAAACTGTTTTCAGTGCTACCTTAACGCACGGTCCCACTGAAGAGATAAAGGGCCCAGGAGGATTGGTTATAGCAGGATGTTCTGGCAAAGAGAGAGATCGAATATGTTGGCGAATGAAAGCCCCCATACATGTGTCAGATGGAGTAGGACCACAAGATTTGTATCGAGAAGAGACAATAAAGGGTCAGATAAAGAGGCTCCGACAAGAACTCCCGCCTGAACTAAAATATCACCCTATAGCACTGCCAAAGGTGAGAGGAAAATTACAACTTGATCCACAAACTTTAGATATTTTAAATGCTACCTATAGGTTGCTGAACAATACCCAACCAGACTTGGCTAAGGACTGTTGGCTCTGTTTGCATCAGGGAGTCCCTCGTCCTGTTGCTATGCCCTATTTCAGCCAAAACAATATAAGCCTCTATACTAATCGCTCGACATGTATACCTACTCTTCCCATTACTGTATCCTTGATGCTGAATGCTGATAATTGCACGTCTGTTTCTAAATCAGAAAAAAATGATAGTTATGATATAGACATAGGAATCATAGGAAATCAATGTGCCATGGTAATAAGCATCACCGACGCCTTGTGCGCAACCAATGGTGTGGTCTTTGTATGTGGGAATAGCCTTGCATATACATACTTGCATCAAAATTGGACAGAACAGTTTATTGACCTATCTCCTTCCAGATGTAGATATAATCACAGGAGGTCAGGAAGTTCCTATCCCCAGTGTTGATCATTTTCTATATAGATCATTTTCTATATAGTGAGCGGTACTGTTTGTCCCTTTGTTGGCAGTTTCAGGTATTACCACTGCGGTGGCCACAGGGTCAGCAGGTATGGGCATCTCTCTTACTCAACATGCCAAACTGTCCCAACAACTAATTTCTGATGTGCAAGCAATATCAGAAACTATACAAGATATCCAAGACCAGGCTGACTCCTTAGCGGAGGTGGTATTGCAGAATAGAAGAGGTCTAGATTTACTAACTGCAGAGCAGGGAGGTATCTGTTTGGCTTTACAGAAAAAATGCTGTTTCTATGTCAACAAGTCTGGCATAATCAGAGACAAGGTGAAACAACTACAAGAAGAACTTGAGCAACGAAAACGTGACCTCGCTGCCAACCCCTTCCTGATGAGATGGAATGGACTGTTGGCTTACCTTATGCCCCTACTTGGACCTTTGATCACCCTGCTTCTTCTATTTGCTTTTGGACCCATGCTGTTTAATAAGCTTATAGCATTCATTAAGCAACACATTGAGGCTATTTTGGCAAAGCCAATTCAGGTCCATTATCATCACCTTGAGATGGCAGAACAAGGTGAAGCATATCTCTCTACTAGTGGAAAGCAATCACCTCCCCTGTGAGCTGAACTGGTCAGTCAGAGACGGGTAAGAGGACATCATTGCACAGCAAACCTAAGACAGGAGGGCCACCATAGCTGCTGCCTTATCCCATGATGGGTAATGCCTGTTAATATTGTGTCCCAACCTAAGATAGGCGCAGTTCCCGAGGGTTTCTCTTGGCTTTGAATAAAAAGGGGGACTTGTCTGTGACCGTGGGTCGGCCCAGCAACATCCTATAGCTTTGCCTGTCCGGGACCGCGGGTCAGCCCGGCCACATCCTAAGTCTCCCAAGCATGAAAGCTACAATGCAACATTTCCGAGATAGCACTTGGCAGGCATGCTTAAGACCTTAGCATCAAAATTGGACAGAACAGTTTATTGACCTATCTCCTTCCAGATGTAGATATAATCACAGGAGGTCAGGAAGTTCCTATCCCCAGTGTTGATCATTTTCTATATAGATCATTTTCTATATAGTGAGCGGTACTGTTTGTCCCTTTGTTGGCAGTTTCAGGTATTACCACTGCGGTGGCCACAGGGTCAGCAGGTATGGGCATCTCTCTTACTCAATATGCCAAACTGTCCCAACAACTAATTTCTGATGTGCAAGCAATATCAGAAACTATACAAGATATCCAAGACCAGGCTGACTCCTTAGCGGAGGTGGTATTGCAGAATAGAAGAGGTCTAGATTTACTAACTGCAGAGCAGGGAGGTATCTGTTTGGCTTTACAGAAAAAATGCTGTTTCTATGTCAACAAGTCTGGCATAATCAGAGACAAGGTGAAACAACTACAAGAAGAACTTGAGCAACGAAAACGTGACCTCGCTGCCAACCCCTTCCTGATGGGATGGAATGGACTGTTGGCTTACCTTATGCCCCTACTTGGACCTTTGATCACCCTGCTTCTTCTATTTGCTTTTGGACCCATGCTGTTTAATAAGCTTATAGCATTCATTAAGCAACACATTGAGGCTATTTTGGCAAAGCCAATTCAGGTCCATTATCATCACCTTGAGATGGCAGAACAAGGTGAAGCATATCTCTCTACTAGTGGAAAGCAATCACCTCCCCTGTGAGCTGAACTGGTCAGTCAGAGACGGGTAAGAGGACATCATTGCACAGCAAACCTAAGACAGGAGGGCCACCATAGCTGCTGCCTTATCCCATGATGGGTAATGCCTGTTAATATTGTGTCCCAACCTAAGATAGGCGCAGTTCCCGAGGGGTTTCTCTTGGCTTTGAATAAAAAGGGGGACTTGTCTGTGACCGTGGGTCGGCCCAGCAACATCCTATAGCTTTGCCTGTCCGGGACCGCGGGTCAGCCCGGCCACATCCTAAGTCTCCCAAGCATGAAAGCTACAATGCAACATTTGAGATAGCACTTGGCAGAGCTCCCAGCATCAGAGTATCGTCATCCTGTCTGGGACTGTGAGAGCCTTGGCCATGCCTTAAGACCTTCAGTTTGAGAACATCGCCACAAGCTCCCAAAGATGGCGCCTAGCGGGAGCAGGAGGAGCGCGGTCTTATGCGGTCTGGGACGTGTGCTCATTGCCATGATTGACTGAGTGAAGTTTCCGAGCTCGTGATCAGTGCATGCTCCTCATAGACTCTTGCCATTATGTAATCGCGTGCATAGTTGACCTTTAACATGATTGGTCTATTGCTGGGCTCTTCCACCTTCTGTACACTATAAATACCGCTTCTTTTCCACAATAAAACGAGACTTGATCAGACTCCTGTCTTGTCTCCATTTCTCGTGTCTCTTGTCCTCTCAATTCCTACTCCCCCCCTTTAGGGTCTGTGTTGAGGAATCCTAGGTCTTCGCTGACGAAGCCCGTGGGTCGGGACAGAAACTAAGCCTTAAAAATGTCTAGAAGTCCTTTATCATCTAGCAGCTGCAGAAGCTCAAATAGGAACACATTCTGCTCAAAGGGCACTGATGACATTACAAGGAGTTCTCAAGGTATTCAACAAAAGGGGAGAATTTGCCTCCCCTTTTTGTCTCCTTCTCCCAGATCCTTCCTTTCTGTGTTCATTCTATAATAAAACAATGAAAAATAAATTAGTAATTGTTACTTGAAAGAAAAAGGTGTGTGTGTAAATGTATTTTTTAAAAGACTGACTTTTTAAAAATAAATTGTAGGGCTTCCCTGGTGATCCAGTGGATAAACAGTCCATCTTGCAGTTCAAGGGGCACCGGTTTGATCCCTGGCACAGAAAGATCCCATGTACCACGAGCCAGCTGGACCAGTGTGTCCAATTACGAGCCAGCGCTCTGGAGTGCATGTGCTCAGAGCCGGAGCTCTGCAAGGAGAGAGGCCACTGCGATGGGAGGCCCACACAGGACAAAGAATAAAGATGGATGAAAATACATAAATAAATAAACAGTAAAAGAGGCCAAAATTAAAAATAAATAAATAAAATGTAAAAATTATGCCTATTTTTCATGGCAGACTCTAAAATAAACTAAATGTACTCCCCTTCACCCTCTCCAGATGAATATAGAAAAGTAGGTGACTCTCCTTTCTTAAAAAGTAGGTTTCAAATAGGATGGACCTGAAAACCTTGTGGTTGGGCACAGGGAAAGAAGAGGGATCAGAGACCAAGACAAAGAGACAGCTGGGCACAAATCCAAGATGCGCCTAGGTTGACCTTTGAACTGAGTGAAGTTTCCGAGCTCGTGATCAGTGCATGCTCCTCATAGACTCTTGCCATTATGTAATCGTGCATAGTTGACCTTTAACATGATTGGTCTATTGCTGGGCTCTTCCACCTTCTGTACACTATAAATACCGCTTCTTTTCCACAATAAAACGAGACTTGATCAGACTCCTGTCTTGTCTCCATTTCTCGTGTCTCTTGTCCTCTCAATTCCTACTCCCCCCCTTTAGGGTCTGTGTTGAGGAATCCTAGGTCTTCGCTGACGAAGCCCGTGGGTCGGGACAGAAACTAAGCCTTAAAAATGTCTAGAAGTCCTTTATCATCTAGCAGCTGCAGAAGCTCAAATAGGAACACATTCTGCTCAAAGGGCACTGATGACATTACAAGGAGTTCTCAAGGTATTCAACAAAAGGGGAGAATTTGCCTCCCCTTTTTGTCTCCTTCTCCCAGATCCTTCCTTTCTGTGTTCATTCTATAATAAAACAATGAAAAATAAATTAGTAATTGTTACTTGAAAGAAAAAGGTGTGTGTGTAAATGTATTTTTTAAAAGACTGACTTTTTAAAAATAAATTGTAGGGCTTCCCTGGTGATCCAGTGGATAAACAGTCCATCTTGCAGTTCAAGGGGCACCAGTTTGATCCCTGGCACAGAAAGATCCCATGTACCACGAGCCAGCTGGACCAGTGTGTCCAATTACGAGCCAGCGCTCTGGAGTGCATGTGCTCAGAGCCGGAGCTCTGCAAGGAGAGAGGCCACTGCGATGGGAGGCCCACACAGGACAAAGAATAAAGATGGATGAAAATACATAAATAAATAAACAGTAAAAGAGGCCAAAATTAAAAATAAATAAATAAAATGTAAAAATTATGCCTATTTTTCATGGCAGACTCTAAAATAAACTAAATGTACTCCCCTTCACCCTCTCCAGATGAATATAGAAAAGTAGGTGACTCTCCTTTCTTAAAAAGTAGGTTTCAAATAGGATGGACCTGAAAACCTTGTGGTTGGGCACAGGGAAAGAAGAGGGATCAGAGACCAAGACAAAGAGACAGCTGGGCACAAATCCAAGACTGCCTTCATATGGACTGAAAGGCAATCTGATGGGAAAATACATATTTCAACAACCTGTAAGCTGATTATGCTGGTAATGACTATTATGTTTATATTCATTTGGAAACACTTCTCAATGTTTCTATCATGTTTCTGCAGGTTTTATAAGCATAAGCACAGACTACTTTTTTCAAACTACCATTTCAAGGATGTTTTTGGAGTGAAAAAACCCTGAGAAAAAAGGGAAAAAAACCTTGAGAAACACAGTTTGTGATCTTCCTCTTGAGCAGAAGGCAGATTTGTTGACTGTCTGTTATAAAACATTCAGGTTTCTTAAATTTGAAGTTCCCCTCACTCAACTCACTGCTTTATGCAAAGGTCACCTAGCCCTTTTCCTGTTTCCCTGTGAAAACTAAAGTAGGGGAGCCAATAATAGCACAAGCAACACAACACATTCTGAGGCATGATTAATAATCTCTTCTTTCTCTGACCCAGGAGTCTCGCATCTTCTTCTAGCCTCATGAAGCTGCAGCAAACTACTTACACTGTAAGAGGGGTAATATTTCAGACTCAGCAATGGGTCTCAGTCTTGGCAGTAACTGATTACTAATATCTCAGTCTTGGCAATGTTCTTCCTTTTAAAATACACTTTTGGGGTAGGAAAAAATAGTCCTCGCACCTAAAGATGCCGAGACAAGTTTCTGAAAGAGGTAACAGGATTTGAAGATAAACTGTGGAAAGTTAGACCACAAGAAGTAGGATGGTATTTCTCACATAATCTCATAGAAACAAACCATAAAAATAAATAAATAAAATGTAAAAATTATGCCTATTTTTCATGGCAGACTCTAAAATAAACTAAATGTACTCCCTTCACCCTCCAGATGAATATAGAAAAGTAGGTGACTCTCCTTTCTTAAAAAGTAGGTTTCAAATAGGATGGACCTGAAAACCTTGTGGTTGGGCACAGGGAAAGAAGAGGGATCAGAGACCAAGACAAAGAGACAGCTGGGCACAAATCCAAGACTGCCTTCATATGGACTGAAAGGCAATCTGATGGGAAAATACATATTTCAACAACCTGTAAGCTGATTATGCTGGTAATGACTATTATGTTTATATTCATTCGGAAACACTTCTCAATGTTTCTATCATGTTTCTGCAGGTTTTATAAGCATAAGCACAGACTACTTTTTTCAAACTACCATTTCAAGGATGTTTTTGGAGTGAAAAACCATGAGAAAAAAAAGGGAAAAAAACCTTGAGAAACACAGTTTGTGATCTTCCTCTTGAGCAGAAGGCAGATTTGTTGACTGTCTGTTATAAAACATTCAGGTTCCCTAAATTTGAAGTTCCCCTCACTCAACTCACTGCTTTATGCAAAGGTCACCTAGCCCTTTTCCTGTTTCCCTGTGAAAACTAAAGTAGGGGAGCCAATAATAGCACAAGCAACACAACACATTCTGAGGCATGATTAATAATCTCTTCTTTCTCTGACCCAGGAGTCTCGCATCTTCTTCTAGCCTCATGAAGCTGCAGCAAACTACTTACACTGTAAGAGGGGTAATATTTCAGACTCAGCAATGGGTCTCAGTCTTGGCAGTAACTGATTACTAATATCTCAGTCTTGGCAATGTTCTTCCTTTTAAAATACACTTTTGGGGTAGGAAAAAATAGTCCTCGCACCTAAAGATGCCGAGACAAGTTTCTGAAAGAGGTAACAGGATTTGAAGATAAACTGTGGAAAGTTAGAGCACAAGAAGTAGGATGGTATTTCTCACATAATCTCATAGAAACAAACCATAAAATTCAATAAATAATAAAAATTAGAAGTGTGTATTTGGGAGCAGCAGAGATACTGAACCATAAAAAACAAAGAAACTGATAACTTAGATAGCTCAGAATATTCTAATGATAATAACAAGTAAAGCAATAATTAACTTACATATGGTAGCTTGCGATTTACAAAGCATTTCTACACACACTATTTTATGTGAGACTTACAAGACTCTTGTGAGTAGGCTTTTTTATTTTCTTAATTACACAGTAGAGAAAATTAAACTTTAGAAAGGTTATGTAACTTGTTAACAGCCAAAACTAATACGTTAAGAAAATAAACAGCAGAGAAGGACTTAAGAAAACTGAATAAAACCAAAACAAAATTCTAGATTTGGCCATTAGCTCAATGTCTTTCATCACCAAGTTTTTTCCTTTATATGCTGCCTGACTTATTTCCTATAAACATATCTTTCTTTCCTATGGGAATGAACAAAATCCCTCTTTTTATTCAATTAACTTTAGTTATGAGTCTTTCGTTTTATAATTATTTTTTTTTTATGGCTAAGATTCTATAGAGAGCTGCCTCTCTTCCTTTCCACTCTATACCTTTAATTTCTCTCAGTGACTGTATGTTGATAGGCAATGTTTTACTAACGGCATTCACAAATTAGTACTATATGACTGGGCTGAATTCTTCAGGCCTGTCCTCATACATGTGTCCAGGTGCCCATATACCTGCTCAGGCATACATATGTACAGACACCACACACACTTCCAGTTCTCCCCTAATGAGTCACTTTCCTTCATGCATCAATGCATGCTCTGATATCTATTTGAAGTTTTTCTACTTTTTTAAAAAACTCTATTCAATACTTTCAATTAAAATTCCACTCCCCTTTCAACACCTATCCATGTGAAGAAGAGTTCAAAGTTCTCGAAGAGTCTTGCACAGATTCTGGTTCAAGATGCTGACAAAGGAATCTCCTTCACTCACCCCCTCTACAGCGACATGTGAAACAATTCTCTCTGAAAGAACTCCATCAATGAGGTGGATGGGAATGACCCCCTCTGCACAGGACACATGAGAAAATAAATAATAAAAATTAGAAGTGTGTATTTGGGAGCAGCAGAGATACTGAACCATAAAAAACAAAGAAACTGATAACTTAGATAGCTCAGAATATTCTAATGATAATAACAAGTAAAGCAATAATTAACTTACATATGGTAGCTTGCGATTTACAAAGCATTTCTACACACACTATTTTATGTGAGACTTACAAGACTCTTGTGAGTAGGCTTTTTTATTTTCTTAATTACACAGTAGAGAAAATTAAACTTTAGAAAGGTTATGTAACTTGTTAACAGCCAAAACTAATACGTTAAGAAAATAAACAGCAGAGAAGGACTTAAGAAAACTGAATAAAACCAAAACAAAATTCTAGATTTGGCCATTAGCTCAATGTCTTTCATCACCAAGTTTTTTCCTTTATATGCTGCCTGACTTATTTCCTATAAACATATCTTTCTTTCCTATGGGAATGAACAAAATCCCTCTTTTTATTCAATTAACTTTAGTTATGAGTCTTTCTCTTTCTTTTTTTTTTTTTTTTCATGGCTAAGATTCTATAGAGAGCTGCCTCTCTTCCTTTCCACTCTATACCTTTAATTTCTCTCAGTGACTGTATGTTGATAGGCAATGTTTTACTAACGGCATTCACAAATTAGTACTATATGACTGGGCTGAATTCTTCAGGCCTGTCCTCATACATGTGTCCAGGTGCCCATATACCTGCTCAGGCATACATATGTACAGACACCACACACACTTCCAGTTCTCCCCTAATGAGTCACTTTCCTTCATGCATCAATGCATGCTCTGATATCTATTTGAAGTTTTTCTACTTTTTTAAAAAACTCTATTCAATACTTTCAATTAAAATTCCACTCCCCTTTCAACACCTATCCATGTGAAGAAGAGTTCAAAGTTCTCGAAGAGTCTTGCACAGATTCTGGTTCAAGATGCTGACAAAGGAATCTCCTTCACTCACCCCCTCTACAGCGACATGTGAAACAATTCTCTCTGAAAGAACTCCATCAATGAGGTGGATGGGAATGACCCCCTCTGCACAGGACACATGAGAAAAAAAAAAAAAAAACACTAAAATAAGTAGGAAAGGCTGAGGCACAATTTTGCCATGAGTCCCACCCCCACTGTGGGGACACACAACCAGAGGGAACTCAACACTATCAGCTTTTCCCTGAGGAGTTAGGAGCTGGAACCCCTCCCCTCATATGATGCCCCTGTCTTGAATCTTTCTGCCTGAGAGAGGGGCCTCCCAAACATCTAGCTTTGAAAGCCAGTAGGGCTTGTGTCTAAGAAATGCACAAGGCTATTGAGAACTGCGAAACTGTTCATAACAGCCTATGCGGCTTTACTGTGGCTAAGTCCCCAGGTCCAGTGCAGAGGCAGCAGATTAAACCTGTAATGCTCAGATTTCAAGATGAAACTATACTATGTATTGTTTATCAGATGTCTGTACATAGAGAGATATAGATACAGGTATATGTTAATATAATCAATATCACAGAGAGATCAAGGAGTGGTGCAGAATTTTAAATGAGTAACACCATTTCTTCCAGGAGAAAATCAGCAACATTTTGTATAGGAACGATATCCAGTCTTTCCATTGAAAAGGACTATTTGCTTAGCTTCCAAGCTGTGGCCTGAGGAGCAAGCATCTAATTTAATACACAGCTAAGGGCTGACTGCAGTACTCTCTGGGGACAGGAAGCAGGCAGGTATGACCTTTGCCTGCTCTCTCTCTCTCCTTCCCACACTACAGGGCGCCCAAAGTACCAGAAAGGAGATTGAACACATCTCTGGTGTGCCAGCTTTTTCAGCTGTGCCAAAGCAACGTGCCCCTGATTATGTAGCTCTGGTGGCCAGCGGGGTTTATGTTCTCAGGTCTCACAAGTCTGTCACAGAATATCTGTTCTTAACTGTTTGAGCCCGGGGGCCATATGGAGCCCCAAACCCAGAGAGAGATGCCTATTTGTGGATCTATGCCAAATTTTCAATTAAAATTCCTCCCTTTCAACACCTATCCATGTGAAGAAGAGTTCAAAGTTCTCGAAGAGTCTTGCACAGATTCTGGTTCAAGATGCTGACAAAGGAATCTCCTTCACTCACCCCCTCTACAGCGACATGTGAAACAATTCTCTCTGAAAGAACTCCATCAATGAGGTGGATGGGAATGACCCCCTCTGCACAGGACACATGAGAAAAAAAAAAAAAACACTAAAATAAGTAGGAAAGGCTGAGGCACAATTTTGCCATGAGTCCCACCCCCACTGTGGGGACACACAACCAGAGGGAACTCAACACTATCAGCTTTTCCCTGAGGAGTTAGGAGCTGGAACCCCTCCCCTCATATGATGCCCCTGTCTTGAATCTTTCTGCCTGAGAGAGGGGCCTCCCAAAAATCTAGCTTTGAAAGCCAGTAGGGCTTGTGTCTAAGAAATGCACAAGGCTATTGAGAACTGCGAAACTGTTCATAACAGCCTATGCGGCTTTACTGTGGCTAAGTCCCCAGGTCCAGTGCAGAGGCAGCAGATTAAACCTGTAATGCTCAGATTTCAAGATGAAACTATACTATGTATTGTTTATCAGATGTCTGTACACAGAGAGATATAGATACAGGTATATGTTAATATAATCAATATCACAGAGAGATCAAGGAGTGGTGCAGAATTTTAAATGAGTAACACCATTTCTTCCAGGAGAAAATCAGCAACATTTTGTATAGGAACGATGTCCAGTCTTTCCATTGAAAAGGACTATTTGCTTAGCTTCCAAGCTGTGGCCTGAGGAGCAAGCATCTAATTTAATACACAGCTAAGGGCTGACTGCAGTACTCTCTGGGGACAGGAAGCAGGCAGGTATGACCTTTGCCTGCTCTCTCTCTCTCTCCTTCCCACACTACAGGGCGCCTTAAGTACCAGAAAGGAGATTGCACACATCTCTGGTGTGCCGGCTTTTTCAGCTGTGCCAAAGCAACGTGACCCTGATTATGTAGCTCTGGTGGCCAGCGGGGTTTATGTTCTCAGGTCTCACAAGTCTGTCACAGAATATCTGTTCTTAACTGTTTGAGCCCCCAGGGCACAGTGCACAGGCTATGGACTGAAACACCCAGCATCCCAGAGAGAGATGCCTATTTGTGGATCATATGCCAACAGATCCCTGAAAGGGTGCTCAACATCACTTATCATCAAGAAAATACAATTGAAATCACAATGAGATAACACTTCACACCTGTTAGAATGGCCATCATCAAAAAGATAAGAGGTAACAAGTATTAGTAAGGATGTGCAAAGGAACCTGATACACTGTCTATGGAAATGTAAATGGAAAATAGTATGGAGGCTCTTCAAAAATTTAAAAATAGAGCGACAATATTTTCCAGCAATTCCATTTCAGAGTATATACCTGAAAGAAATGCAATGAATATCTTGAAGAGATCTTGGCACCTTCGTTTTCACTGCAGCATTTTTTGCAATAGTCAAGACAAGGGAACAATCTAAGTGTCTATAGACAAATGAATGGTAAATAAAATTATATATTATACACATATCAATTATACACATGCGTATATAAATTATACACATATCCATCAGAAAGAAAGACATCCTGCCATTTGCAACAACATGGGTAGACCTTGAGGGCATTGTACCAAATAAGATAAGTCAGAAGAGAAAAACACAAGTGCTCTCTAGCCTCACTTACATGTAGAATCTCAGAAAACTTACAAGAACCAGGGCTTCCCTGGTGGTCCAGTGGGTAAAGGGTCCGCCTTGCAGTGCAAGGGGCACCAGTTCGATTCCTGGCCTGGGAAGATCCCACGTGCCACGGAGCGGCTGGACCAATGTGTCCAATTACAGAGCCGGAGCTCTACAGCAAAAGAGGCCACTGCAATGGGAGACCCACAAAGGCCAAAGAATAAAGATGGATGAAAATAAATAAAAAACTTACAAGAATCAAATCATGGTTCCCCAAGGCAAAGGGCAGGGCATGAGTAAAATGGGTAGAGGTATTCAAAAGGTAGAAACTTCCAGTTTGTGTACAGCATATGAGTACAGCATAGTGACTATAGTCAACAATGCTGTACTACATATTAACAGTTCCTAAGAGAGTGCATCTTAAATGTTCTTGTCATAAGGAAAAAAAAAATCAAATTGTATCTATGTGGTGATAGATCTTAATGAAATTTATCATAGTAATCATTTTGCAATACATATAAAATCATTGCAATACATATAAAATCATCTAAAACTAATACACTGTTGTATGTCAACTGTATCTCATTTAAAAAGAATCTTGCACATGCAATATCAGGAGTAAGTATTTCATGGCTTTATCATCATTTGCCATGATATTAGACTCTCTGAATAGACTAAGCTCTTTGACTAAAAGAACCATGATATTCATTTTGTATTACCTGAAACCAAGCATAATACCTGAAAGTAAAAGGTAACTGGCTAAATGACAATCAGTGAGTGAAATTAAGTTCCTCTAGTCTACATACTCACGTAAGTGTGTGTATGTGTAGCTGTGAGGGTATGTGAATGGGCGTGGGGGGCACTTCCTCCTAAAATGTGGATGGCAGCATCCAAGGAAACTCCTAGCAAATAACAACTTTTAATTTACAGCTCAATCCAGGATGAAGTACATAATTTAATCTGTATGAATCTTTGTGATAACTTTTGTTATAATTTGTCATACTAATATTAGTAATAAAAACAAGACTATTTATAAGTGGGGGAGTACTGGTCTTATAAGGTGAAGAAACAGAACCTTAAAGAGACTGGAATGACTCATTTAATGTTCCAAAGTAAATAGGTTATATTTTACTTGTGTGATACTGTCCACATGCGCAGTTTTCACCAAATATTTCTGTTTCCCCTTGATGTGAGACAGACAGAAGGGCTTGGTGTCCAAAGGGTCCGCCTTGCAGTGCAAGGGGCACCAGTTCGATTCCTGGCCTGGGAAGATCCCACGTGCCACGGAGCGGCTGGACCAATGTGTCCAATTACAGAGCCGGAGCTCTACAGCAAAAGAGGCCACTGCAATGGGAGACCCACAAAGGCCAAAGAATAAAGATGGATGAAAATAAATAAAAAACTTACAAGAATCAAATCATGGTTCCCCAAGGCAAAGGGCAGGGCATGAGTAAAATGGGTAGAGGTATTCAAAAGGTAGAAACTTCCAGTTTGTGTACAGCATATGAGTACAGCATAGTGACTATAGTCAACAATGCTGTACTACATATTAACAGTTCCTAAGAGAGTGCATCTTAAATGTTCTTGTCATAAGGAAAAAAAAAATCAAATTGTAGCTATGTGGTGATAGATCTTAATGAAATTTATCATAGTAATCATTTTGCAATACATATAAAATCATTGCAATACATATAAAATCATCTAAAACTAATACACTGTTGTATGTCAACTGTATCTCATTTAAAAAGAATCTTGCACATGCAATATCAGGAGTAAGTATTTCATGGCTTTATCATCATTTGCCATGATATTAGACTCTCTGAATAGACTAAGCTCTTTGACTAAAAGAACCATGATATTCATTTTGTATTACCTGAAACCAAGCATAATACCTGAAAGTAAAAGGTAACTGGCTAAATGACAATCAGTGAGTGAAATTAAGTTCCTCTAGTCTACATACTCATGTAAGTGTGTGTATGTGTAGCTGTGAGGGTATGTGAATGGGCGTGGGGGGCATTTCCTCCTAAAATGTGGATGGCAGCATCCAAGGAAACTCCTAGCAAATAACAACTTTTAATTTACAGCTCAATCCAGGATGAAGTACATAATTTAATCTGTATGAATCTTTGTGATAACTTTTGTTATAATTTGTCATACTAATATTAGTAATAAAAACAAGACTATTTATAAGTGGGGGAGTAATGGTCTTATAAGGTGAAGAAACAGAACCTTAAAGAGACTGGAATGACTCATTTAATGTTCCAAAGTAAATAGGTTATATTTTACTTGTGTGATACTGTCCACATGCGCAGTTTTCACCAAATATTTCTGTTTCCCCTTGATGTGAGACAGACAGAAGGAATGCATGCCCACCCTTAAAGTTAGATGTGACCATGCAGACTGCTCAGGCCAAAGGCACACAAACAACAACATTATCAGGAAAAAGGCTTAAGACTCATCATCCAATGCACAAAGTCTATTTCTCTCTGTATAGCATCTGCCAAGTTTTAAAGCTGATGACTACTCCATCTGACTGGGACTTGATTAAGGACAATGTAAAATTAAACCATTTGCTGATTCAGATCTGGAAATGTAATAGGAGGAAGAAACACACTTCTGTTTTGTTGAGCCACTGAGATTTTGTGAATTTTTCAATCATAGCCTAATTGGGTCCATTTTGACCAAAATTCTTCCCAGAAATTCTAACTTCAATATAAAAGTTTGTTTGACCATGTAGCTTAATTTATGGTTTTAGGGCAATTTTGAAAAGTTGGAAAGAATAAAAAAGATGTGTCAAAGTCCTTGAAAGTAATGTATTTTATATAAAATAATGGAAACTTATAGTTTCATAGTCATTACTTTCTTTTACTACTGCAAGATTCAGGTACTGGAAAACTAAAGTTATATGCACCCAGACAGGCCACCACCAGGAAAATTCAGTCTGAAGCAGTGCAGCAAATAGGAACTAAAGGCAGAGACGCGGCGAAAGAAATTATGCAGCCAACATACATTCCAGAAATAAAATCTGGGTCAGAGCCAGGAACTGCTGAGTAAATCAGTGTGAATCAGAAGAAACAGGATCGGAAATGAGAGACATGTATTAGCTAAAATAGAGTCGCAGATTCCAGTTGCAGACAAGTGTCAGGGCAAAGTCAAGACAGTCTGTGTAAGTAGTAGAAGTGAGTAGACATGGATCAAGCACCAAAAAGTCTTATTTGATATGAAACATCTCAGTCACCACCAACACCACCTTCAAAAAAAACAATGATTTATTGAGTTCTGAGCACTTTAGAGGTCTCTTCATATTAAATAGTCATTGCAATGCTAGGACATTGGGGAGGAAAATGAGGTGCACATCACAGCACTTGAACTCAAACTCAGGTTAGTCTAACGTGTTCTCATTTATTCTTCTGTCTAGGCAAAGAGAGTAATTTAACATTAAGTGGCTTGGCCTCTCCAAATAGAACCAATGTAACAAAGAGCCTAGGACAAAAGTAAGAGCTTATCCCAGCAAGACAAATTAGAAAGAGGACTAATATGTAATCTAAATTTGCTTAATAATAAAATGAATGCACACAGGGGAGATCTAGTCTCTGCCTCCACCCTCCTTAACATCTCAGGTATGGATCAAGCACAAAACCTATCCCGAACACACAGACCCTTCTGCTGGAAGGGGCGGGGGGGGGGGTCTCTTGGGAGAGGAAAGTTACCAAGATAGAAAAGGGCTCAACTAAAAAAATTTTTTTTTACTACAATTGTTTCCTGAATTTATTTTCCTCGTTTTCCTCTCATGTTTTTCATATGGAAAGGTAAGGGGGGGGGGGTTCCAGAAACAGGAGAAAAAAAGGTGGGCAGATTGAAATTACCATTTGAGGCTCATGGAAGCTTAATTTATGGTTTTAGGGCAATTTTGAAAAGTTGGAAAGAATAAAAAAGATGTGTCAAAGTCCTTGAAAGTAATGTATTTTATATAAAATAATGGAAACTTATAGTTTCATAGTCATTACTTTCTTTTACTACTGCAAGATTCAGGTACTGGAAAACTAAAGTTATATGCACCCAGACAGGCCACCACCAGGAAAATTCAGTCTGAAGCAGTGCAGCAAATAGGAACTAAAGGCAGAGACGCGGCGAAAGAAATTATGCAGCCAACATACATTCCAGAAATAAAATCTGGGTCAGAGCCAGGAACTGCTGAGTAAATCAGTGTGAATCAGAAGAAACAGGATCGGAAATGAGAGACATGTATTAGCTAAAATAGAGTCGCAGATTCCAGTTGCAGACAAGTGTCAGGGCAAAGTCAAGACAGTCTGTGTAAGTAGTAGAAGTGAGTAGACATGGATCAAGCACCAAAAAGTCTTATTTGATATGAAACATCTCAGTCACCACCAACACCACCTTCAAAAAAAACAATGATTTATTGAGTTCTGAGCACTTTAGAGGTCTCTTCATATTAAATAGTCATTGCAATGCTAGGACATTGGGGAGGAAAATGAGGTGCACATCACAGCACTTGAACTCAAACTCAGGTTAGTCTAACGTGTTCTCATTTATTCTTCTGTCTAGGCAAAGAGAGTAATTTAACATTAAGTGGCTTGGCCTCTCCAAATAGAACCAATGTAACAAAGAGCCTAGGACAAAAGTAAGAGCTTATCCCAGCAAGACAAATTAGAAAGAGGACTAATATGTAATCTAAATTTGCTTAATAATAAAATGAATGCACACAGGGGAGATCTAGTCTCTGCCTCCACCCTCCTTAACATCTCAGGTACGGATCAAGCACAAAACCTATCCCGAACACACAGACCCTTTTGCTGGAAGGGGCGGGGGTCTCTTGGGAGAGGAACGTTACCAAGATAGAAAAGGGCTCAACTAAAAAAATTTTTTTTTACTACAATTGTTTCCTGAATTTATTTTCCTCGTTTTCCTCTCATGTTTTTCATATGGAAAGGTAAGGGGGGCGGGGGGCGGTTCCAGAAACAAGAGAAAGAAAGGTGGGCAGAATGATGAAAAATTACTCCATTTGAGGCAAAGCATCATGGAAGTCCACACAGGATCCAGTGCAATGCAGCGGAATAGGAGAGCAGAAAAGTATATTCCGGGGCCAAAGCCACAGTTAAAAGCTTTGTGCTGTATATAAAATCCCTTTGAGAGATGGCTGTGGTTGATGGAGATAAGAGGACCTGTAGACTGGCTTCCAGTTTCTCCTATTTTCAGAACACAATTAACAACCTATTTATTAACAAAATGATCCTTTGTAAGAAACATTAAATGAATTATCACTGTTTTGATCTTTGTTATCACTTACTGTGCTACAGAAATATGCCAAGCAATCTTCCTAAGAGATCCTTTGCATCCTCTAAGCCTTATTAAATGAATTAATACTTGCATATTATTTAGAATAGGGTACTGAAATCTATTATTTGATAATGATGATGATGATGATGACCGCCTAACACTGTGAGGTGGAAGTCTATTTTTTCCCGGTGAGAAAGCTGAGGCACATGTAGTAATATATAGCCTTTCCAAGAGAAGACACTCAATCATGTCAGACTCTTCGCGACCCCATGGATGAGCCATGGAATACTCCAGACAAGAATACTGGGGTGGGTAGCCTATCCCTTCTCCAGAGGATCTTCTCAAATCAGGGATAGAAGCCAGGTCTCCCATAGTGTGGCCAGATTCTTTACCAGCCGAACTATCAGGGAGCCCCAGACGTAAAGAGCCTAGGACAAAAGTAAGAGCTTATCCCAGCAAGACAAATTAGAAAGAGGACTAATATGTAATCTAAATTTGCTTAATAATAAAATGAATGCACACAGGGGAGATCTAGTCTCTGCCTCCACCCTCCTTAACATCTCAGGTATGGATCAAGCACAAAACCTATCCCGAACACACAGACCCTTCTGCTGGAAGGGGCGGGGGTCTCTTGGGAGAGGAAAGTTACCAAGATAGAAAAGGGCTCAACTAAAAAAATTTTTTTTTACTACAATTGTTTCCTGAATTTATTTTCCTCGTTTTCCTCTCATGTTTTTCATATGGAAAGGTAAGGGGGGCGGGGGGCGGTTCCAGAAACAAGAGAAAGAAAGGTGGGCAGAATGATGAAAAATTACTCCATTTGAGGCAAAGCATCATGGAAGTCCACACAGGATCCAGTGCAATGCAGCGGAATAGGAGAGCAGAAAAGTATATTCCGGGGCCAAAGCCACAGTTAAAAGCTTTGTGCTGTATATAAAATCCCTTTGAGAGATGGCTGTGGTTGATGGAGATAAGAGGACCTGTAGACTGGCTTCCAGTTTCTCCTATTTTCAGAACACAATTAACAACCTATTTATTAACAAAATGATCCTTTGTAAGAAACATTAAATGAATTATCACTGTTTTGATCTTTGTTATCACTTACTGTGCTACAGAAATATGCCAAGCAATCTTCCTAAGAGATCCTTTGCATCCTCTAAGCCTTATTAAATGAATTAATACTTGCATATTATTTAGAATAGGGTACTGAAATCTATTATTTGATAATGATGATGATGATGATGACCGCCTAACACTGTGAGGTGGAAGTCTATTTTTCCAGGTGAGAAAGCTGAGGCACATGTAGTAATATATAGCCTTTCCAAGAGAAGACACTCAATCATGTCAGACTCTTCGCGACCCCATGGATGAGCCATGGAATACTCCAGACAAGAATACTGGGGTGGGTAGCCTATCCCTTCTCCAGAGGATCTTCTCAAATCAGGGATAGAAGCCAGGTCTCCCATAGTGTGGCCAGATTCTTTACCAGCCGAACTATCAGGGGAGCCCCAAACCTTCCAAGGCCCCAAGAACTAGTAAGTTGAATCATTAGCAGGTGTTCACCACGGTCCAATACTAATTTCCCTGTAACACCTGTGTCCTTTCCCCAAAGTCATACCACACGCCTCTCTTCAATGGAAGAAACTATGCACTGGGTCCAAATATCAGGCACACCAGTCTTTATTGAAAAGAACAAGTTCATCATATAATTTCACAACTCTCTACCATGCCAGCTGCTATAAACAGTATGAAATGTATCAGAGTTTGGAAGTGTTCCCACCGTCCTAACACAGTATTTTTCAAAAATAATTTACATGCTATATAACCTGCTTTACATATAGCAAATAAAAAGCTAATGCTAAATGACAATATGTGGGCAGATAATGAATCACTTGGAAATACTGGGAAGATGTTACACAGAAAATATTGTCATCCATAAAAAGATTTGGAGTTTCTTAACCCTTTGCTGTGTCTTGAAAGCTCAGCCAGAAGCACAGGCAAACTAATAACCTGATAAGCTCAATTCTCTACTCAGCAGGAGTGAGAGCTCTTCATCTTCGAACAAGTCTGGATGACTTCTTATAAAGACTGGGAAAGAAAATTATACTCCTCTCCCACATATCAATGGAGATACTTCCCATGGAGTGACTCAGTCTGAAACCCTAAACAGGAGTGTGCGCTCAGCATGCTGTAAGCGGCCACAGCGGGTTTTGCATTAGCTGTCTTGAGCATTTGTGGGGACAACACATATCTGAGGCTGCCAACAGCACCAGAAACTTCTACCTTGTGCGAAAAATTTGATCCTGTAGCGGACAAAAGACATGGGTTCTTCATGCTCCAAAAGGTGGCACTTTTTAACTCGATCATCAACAATATGTTCAAACAGCCAACAAAACACACTCCCCTCCCTCTCCATGAAAATAATGATTGCAAACAGTTTTATTACTTGCACCTCACCAGGCACTGCTCTCATTACTTGACGTACATTAACTCATTTGATTTAATACTCACAGCATTTGACATATTTATTATTTTCCCCCTTTTACAATATGAAAATGGGGACACAGTGATGTTACATATTTTCGAAAGTCAGACATCTGTAATACGATGGGACCAGGATCTGAACAGAAACTGTCTGATAAGATGCCTAACCGAGAATGTTATGCCAATATCATTCATTTTTTTCCTAATTAATTATGCATGTGTGCATGCTAAGTCGCCTCAGTCACGTCCACCACTTTGGGACCTCATGAACTACTGTAGCCCGTCAGACTCCTCTGTCCATGGGATTCTCCAAGCAAGAATACTGGAGTGGGTTGCTGTGTCCTCCTCCAGGGGATGCTACTGACCCAGGAATCAAACCCACATCTCTTATCTCTTCTGCTTGGCAGGTGTGTTCTTTACCACTAGCGCCATCTTTGAAGCCCTAATTAATTATAAGGAAAACCTAGAAACTGAAACAACATGTCTAGTTGCAAGGTGTAATGACTAAAATTTGTGTTTCCCCTAATGCACATGTGGAACCCTATCTTGTAATATGAGGGATCTTTCCGAGGTAAATGGGCTTCACTGATGGCTTAGCCAGTAAAGTATCCGCCTGCACTATAGGAGATGCCTGTTCGATCCCTGGGACAGGAAGATCCCGTGGCAGTGGCAGGGGGAGGGAAGGATGTCAATTAGTCAAGGTTCCAAGGCTAGAACCCTTATAAGAATCCCAGGAGAGCTTGCTGCTCCTCTTGCATTCAACCATGTGAGAATACAAGGAGAAGTTGAAGGAGGACATTTGCCAGAAGCCATACTGCACCCTGACCTCAGACTTCCAACCTCCAGAACTATGGGAAATAAATGTTCATTGTTTATAAGTCATCGAGTCTGTGGTATTTCACTACAGCAGCCTAAACATGGTAAGAAAGAATATATTGTACTAATTGTGGAGAGAACTCAAGATCAGATCACTTGAGGAAAAGATCTTAATGGTATTATCTAGACCCAACATTGAGTGACTTGGTTTTGCAGGGCAGGAGTTCCACGAATGCATTCATCTCATTCAAGAAATTGACAACCCCACCTCATTCCCCCAAAGCATATAAAAGTCATTTGAACTATATCACGTATCACTTGGCATGTTGCAAATTTAAACTTAATAACTTTTTAAAAATTGAGTCATTTAGTACATATAAACAACTTCTTACTGAAAGTCACAAAACAAATAAAATCAAAAAAACATTAAAATCTGAGATCATACTCTTCTAATTCATTGTAACGTGAAAAATCTGATCCTTTTAAAGATGGTGGATAAACTGATAACATGTATGGAACAGCATGGAAAACATACCCTTTCCATAATCTTCAGGATAATAAGTTTGTTTCTAGTTTTGTTCTGACAATGTCAATTTATTACACAAAGACACACCATAATCATAATGGTCTTTGCTTTTTAATTATACAGGAAACTTCAAACATTAAGTCTAACACTTTTCATTGCTGTCTAGGCTATTTAAAAAAAAATTAGCAAGCCTAATAATCATGGAATCAACACTACTTATTTCCTTCACAGCTAATTTATCTTCTCATAAAATCTGTTTTAATAATGTTCTTTTACTCACTATGTCACTGCTCACTAGTTTACTGAATGCCCATTAGTCTTTGTCTCAATAGGTTACACCTCTTATATTTGACAATTTTTATTACCACCTGTCTTAGTTATTTCCACAATTTTATTATTAAATGAAGTATTTTAATGATATAATTAAATGTACTCCCATACTCCTTAGCCAATTAAATAAAAGTAGCAGTCAATAATATAGTTAATATTTTAGCATTAAATTCCATTTATCAGTTCAAATGCAACTTGAATACCCGAGCAAAAATTATTTTTCTACATGATAATTTAGCTACTGTGGCATAACTTATCTATTTTATACTAGTGCCTCCACAATGGAAAATATAGTTTAAAAATTCAGCTAAGTTTAACATAACCTATACCAAGGCATTATGTTTATTTTACTTGGAGGATTATGTCACCAAATATACCAGTCCTCCAAGTTAAATTTTTAAGAGCTGAATCTTAGAACTGTTTCCCTCTCTCTCTCAATTCTCATATTTTATTATTGCTCAAGTTCTCTTTCATTAGTTTTAATAAAATAGTATTTGAATTTATGTTTTTCTGATCAGCTTTCAACACTACATATTTTAGTTAATCCATTAGCCCACTGACCAAACTTCAGTCTATTTCATATACTATTTTCATACTTGCAAATTCAGATTCTTGGATCATAGCATTGTTCACATCACCATACCTTTAGCATTCTACAATTACTCTTCATTGTCTAACTCATCTTGGGCATTGTACATGTTGATTCCATATCACGTTTACAGCCTTAATTCACTTACTCCTTCAATTTGCAATGTGGCTAAATGTGGCTCATCTCACTTCCTCAAATACTTGCTCATTTCTCTGACAATGTCAATTTATTACACAAAGACACACCATAATCATAATGGTCTTTGCTTTTTAATTATACAGGAAACTTCAAACATTAAGTCTAACACTTTTCATTGCTGTCTAGGCTATTTAAAAAAATTAGCAAGCCTAATAATCATGGAATCAACACTACTTATTTCCTTCACAGCTAATTTATCTTCTCATAAAATCTGTTTTAATAATGTTCTTTTACTCACTATGTCACTGCTCACTAGTTTACTGAATGCCCATTAGTCTTTGTCTCAATAGGTTACACCTCTTATATTTGACAATTTTTATTACCACCTGTCTTAGTTATTTCCACAATTTTATTATTAAATGAAGTATTTTAATGATATAATTAAATGTACTCCCATACTCCTTAGCCAATTAAATAAAAGTAGCAGTCAATAATATAGTTAATATTTTAGCATTAAATTCCATTTATCAGTTCAAATGCAACTTGAATACCCGAGCAAAAATTATTCTACATGATAATTTAGCTACTGTGGCATAACTTATCTATTTTATACTAGTGCCTCCACAATGGAAAATATAGTTTAAAAATTCAGCTAAGTTTAACATAACCTATACCAAGGCATTATGTTTATTTTACTTGGAGGATTATGTCACCAAATATACCAGTCCTCCAAGTTAAATTTTAAGAGCTGAATCTTAGAACTGTTTCCCTCTCTCTCTCAATTCTCATATTTTATTATTGCTCAAGTTCTCTTTCATTAGTTTTAATAAAATAGTATTTGAATTTATGTTTTTCTGATCAGCTTTCAACACTACATATTTTAGTTAATCCATTAGCCCACTGACCAAACTTCAGTCTATTTCATATACTATTTTCATACTTGCAAATTCAGATTCTTGGATCATAGCATTGTTCACATCACCATACCTTTAGCATTCTACAATTACTCTTCATTGTCTAACTCATCTTGGGCATTGTACATGTTGATTCCATATCACGTTTACATTCAATTTGCAATGTGGCTAAATGTGGCTCATCTCACTTCCTCAAATACTTGCTAAATTTTTCTTTCAATATATATCATTTTTCCTACATTTACCATTTTTTTTAAATTCATTTCAAATTCTATTTCTTCCATGAAGAGTTTCTTTTCTCCCTAACTCTAACTGCATACTATAGCTCTACAGGTTCCCAAACTTTGCTTGTAGTACTTAAGATAACATTTCGCGTTGACCTAGAGTCATTTATCCATCATTTATAGCTTTCATTAAACTATAAATTCCAAAAAGGGAAGGGCCATATCTGTTTATATCTGCATTTCCTGGAGTGTCAAGCAGAATACTCTCCCTAAAGATGTTCAGAAATATTTATTACTGGATATAACACTACAGTAAATGGCATATAAAAGTTAGAAAACATAGGTAAATCAGTTTTCAGTCAACTTAGAAATTACTCAGTGTACACACACAGAGTGGAATTTAGCTATTCTGTACTAAGTTGTACTCATGTGCTAAGTGGATGAATCATGCTTTCAGTGGCTCAAAACACTTTTTGAGGATGAGGACTGAATTTGGATGTCAAGAACTTTCAACCCACCCCCACTGGTATTTGCTGTTTGTTTGTTTGTTTTAATCATTATTGATGGAAAAAACTCACAGGTTCTCATCGGGATCTGTATCTTCCTTGCAAATAGCCACCAGTACTCTCATAACCTCACCCAGCACATTTCAACCCTCCAGTTAGGAAGATACTGGAAAACCTATGAAACTGGCCTTTTCAGATAACAGACCTTGCTTATTATGGTACCTGACTTATAATATAATATGTACCTCATAAATGTGAGTGTTATTATTCACTCACCTATCTACTGATTGTGATTCAAAATTCCTCACTGGAAATTAATCCTTTTCTCTGCCTCTCCTTTAAAACATGATTCAATTCATTCCTGACACTTCTCCTACACTCCAACTCTGCATAAGCATCACCGGCTGTCAAGCATGGCTACTTCACTATTGTGTGTTATTGGTTCTTTCCTGCATTCCCCTTTAGAATTTTATTCTCTCTTTTTGGCTAAATGTGGCTCATCTCACTTCCTCAAATACTTGCTAAATTTTTCTTTCAATATATATCATTTTTCCTACATTTACCATTTTTTAAATTCATTTCAAATTCTATTTCTTCCATGAAGAGTTTCTTTTCTCCCTAACTCTAACTGCATACTATAGCTCTACAGGTTCCCAAACTTTGCTTGTAGTACTTAAGATAACATTTCGCGTTGACCTAGAGTCATTTATCCATCATTTATAGCTTTCATTAAACTATAAATTCCAAAAAGGGAAGGGCCATATCTGTTTATATCTGCATTTCCTGGAGTGTCAAGCAGAATACTCTCCCTAAAGATGTTCAGAAATATTTATTACTGGATATAACACTACAGTAAATGGCATATAAAAGTTAGAAAACATAGGTAAATCAGTTTTCAGTCAACTTAGAAATTACTCAGTGTACACACACAGAGCGGAATTTAGCTATTCTGTACTAAGTTGTACTCATGTGCTAAGTGGATGAATCATGCTTTCAGTGGCTCAAAACACTTTTTGAGGATGAGGACTGAATTTGGATGTCAAGAACTTTCAACCCACCCCCACTGGTATTTGCTGTTTGTTTGTTTGTTTTAATCATTATTGATGGAAAAAACTCACAGGTTCTCATCGGGATCTGTATCTTCCTTGCAAATAGCCACCAGTACTCTCATAACCTCACCCAGCACATTTCAACCCTCCAGTTAGGAAGATACTGGAAAACCTATGAAACTGGCCTTTTCAGATAACAGACCTTGCTTATTATGGTACCTGACTTATAATATAATATGTACCTCATAAATGTGAGTGTTATTATTCACTCACCTATCTACTGATTGTGATTCAAAATTCCTCACTGGAAATTAATCCTTTTCTCTGCCTCTCCTTTAAAACATGATTCAATTCATTCCTGACACTTCTCTCCTACACACTCCAACTCTGCATAAGCATCACCGGCTGTCATAGCATCGGCCTACTTCACTATTGTGTGCTATTGGTTCTTTCCTGCATTCCACTTTTTGAATTTTATTCTCTCCTACTCAACATTATTACAACAATCTCTGCTTATTGTTTTTTCTCTACTCATCATGCTCCCAGCCACCTTTTGCTCCTTTCTATTTCTTAGTTGCTTCATTTTCTCTAATACCTTCCCATTGCTGCACCGAATATTTTTAGTTGAAACTCAATTGTGAAATAGAAATTAAGCTTTGCTGCTGTTGTTCAGTCACTGAGTCATGTCCGACTCTTTGTGACCCCATGTACTACTGCAGCACATCACGTTTCTCTGTCCCTCACCATCTCCCTGAGTTTGCTCAAACTCATGTCCATTGAGTCAATAACACCATCCAACCATCTCATCTTCTGTTGTCCCCTTCTTCTCCTGCCCTCAATCTTTCCCAGCACCACAGTCTTTTCCAATGAGTCCACTCGTCACATCAATTGGCTAAAATATTGACCCTTCAGCTTCAGCATCAGTCCTTCTAAGACATGAAGCTTACCATATTTAAAAAGCACACACTATAAAGGGAATCACCATGGCTTATCTCTGCATCAATACATACAGCCTGATACTTTTTCTTTCTTTTACAACTTCTTATTTTATTATTTTTATTTTTATTTTACAATCTCTTACTATACATGTGAAGAGGGCATGGCAATGCACTCCAGTATTTTTGCTTAGAGAATTGCATGAATAAAGTAGCCTGATGGGCTTCAGTCCATGGGATTGCAAAGAGTCAGACACAAATTGGCGACTACTATTACACATGTGGCATTGGCTATAATGTATGTAAGACTCCCTATTCTCAGTTTTCTGGAAATGTTGTACTAAAAAAAATGTGGGGGGAAGGGATATCTCACTTTTCTTCTTACTTGTGCTGATCTTTCTTCTTGATTAAAGACTTATCAGTCTCTATTCTCCCGAAGTGTCACACCTATTACAGCTGGAGGAGCTTCCAAGTTCAGTTTTGCACCTAACATTCTAGTTATTTTTCTTCAAGATTTTGTATTTTTCCTTTACTCATGTCAAGCAAGTAACCTCAAGTCCACTTACTTGCAAACACAAAGGACATTTTTCCCAATGCTGAAGAGTATCAGTAAATTGTTTTTGTAAATACATAATGTGTTATTTAGCACAAATACCAAGTGAAATCATATCAATATGAATACTTACACTCAGCATATTTCTGAAGCTGGGAAAATTCTGAAGGGCTGAGGTGGGCCCATTTTTCCTGGTTTGTCATGGTGCTGGTCCAGGAGATCTCTTACAGACCACGTGAGGAATTCGTTATTCAGATGCTTGGCAGAATTTATGCTTCAAAATTTCCACACGGCATGTTTCATTGTAAAATGAAACATGTCAAGCTTTCAAAATATGCAATCTGTCAACATAAGATCACTGTGGAGATGAGTCTGTAGTTTCAATAAGGTATTAAACCACTGCGAAAAGAAAAACAGAAAGTTGAAAGATTAACTTTATTAAACAGAAAAAACTGACACGTTATAGAATACTAAAGATTTTAAACTTCTAAATAATATATTTCAAAGTTATTCTATTTTGCATAATAATCTTTCATTGCTCACTCTTCAATGGCATTTCATATCACTTTCTAATCCCAAATCGTAGAAGAAATTTACAAAGGGAAAAGAAAAATTTAAAAGGCCTAGTTCACAGAAGTGGTTTTTTGGTTGTTTTTCAGTCTTATAAACATATTTCAAGAGTAATGAAGGATATAATTTTCATCAATTTGAACTTACCAATTTTTTAAATATCTAAATGAAGGTTAGAAATCCAAATTACTAAAGGAAGCTAAATAAGCTCCATAGTTTCCTAAGCATACAGTCTGCTAGTATGCTAGTTTTCCAACAATGGTTTGGTTTGGTCATCAGAGATAGGCACTATCTCTGATGCTAATCTCTGATGCTCACTCACTCTTTCCAACTTTTTGTAACCCCATGGACTAGAGTCCACCAGACTTCTCTGTCCATGGAATTCTCCAGGCAAGAATCCTGGAGTGGGTTGCCATTTTCTCTTCCAGGGAATCTTCTTCAGTCAGGAAATGGACCTGCATTTCACGCACTACAGGCAGAGAGTTTACCTCTGAGCCATAGAGGAAGTCCAGAGCACATATATTTGCAATTATGCATATCAATATGGGGGGTATTATAAACCATTTTTATTTGAACAATAAAAAGTTTAATTTTATCATATGTAAAACTCTCAATTAAAATTTGCCAAACTAAAGCAATTTCAAATGTCTGAGAAACTTTCACAATGATAGTATATAGAGCTACTGTGAGTCACGCTTAAAAATAAACCCCTAGGTTGTCATGGACCTACATTCACTGCAACATCTCTAAAAGCAAACAAAAATTAAAAACCACCTGCTTTCAATTTTTTATCAGAGACAATCAATTGCTCTGTGACCAACCAGACTGGCACTGTAATCATTATTGAAATGAAAATATATAGAAACAATTAATTAGTTTATGTACTTAATTTGTATACAGATGTCATCACCGAAGGCATGGTACCTATATTTGTCTTTAATGCCTAATCTTTTTTCAACATCTCTTTAATCTTCTCTGCCTTCAACCCGGCCACCTTACTGTCATATTCTGTCATCTTATCCTAAAGGAAAGCAACAACAAAATCTTTTTTTCATTTTTTGACAACAAAATCTTTTCATGTTGGTCTCATCCATTTAGGGTTCCTGAAATCAGTTGTATAAAGTGATAGCTGACTTTTTAAATGGGAAAAATTAAAGATACTGATGCATTGCAGAGGCCAAGCCACTAGGTCTTTTTGTTTGTTTGTTTGCTTCACAGGGGGTGCTCTTACATCACAGCCACGACTCTGGTAGTAACACAAACTAAAAGGAATGAGGACAGTTTAGTGCTTTCCACAAAATTTTGTACTGATTGCATCCTTCATGTTGATTTCATCCTAAGTCTTCGCTTCTCTCCAGTTACATGCCATTTTGGTAGGAATGTAAAACAAGGTGTCCTGTTCTATCCAAATGGAGATGGATGATTCAGTCACATTTGGATCCTCAGACTTCATCTCATGGGCCTTGAAGTGCTGAGTGGAGTTATTCAAGCACAGCCCGAAAATAGCTCCGGTCTCAATGATTACAGCAATAATGAGGATCCCTGTCCCTGTTTGAGCCTGATCAGTATCTTGTCACTTACCTCTGAGCCATAGAGGAAGTCCAGAGCACATATATTTGCAATTATGCATATCAATATGGGGGGTATTATAAACCATTTTTATTTGAACAATAAAAAGTTTAATTTTATCATATGTAAAACTCTCAATTAAAATTTGCCAAACTAAAGCAATTTCAAATGTCTGAGAAACTTTCACAATGATAGTATATAGAGCTACTGTGAGTCACGCTTAAAAATAAACCCCTAGGTTGTCATGGACCTACATTCACTGCAACATCTCTAAAAGCAAACAAAAATTAAAAACCACCTGCTTTCAATTTTTTATCAGAGACAATCAATTGCTCTGTGACCAACCAGACTGGCACTGTAATCATTATTGAAATGAAAATATATAGAAACAATTAATTAGTTTATGTACTTAATTTGTATACAGATGTCATCACCGAAGGCATGGTACCTATATTTGTCTTTAATGCCTAATCTTTTTTCAACATCTCTTTAATCTTCTCTGCCTTCAACCCGGCCACCTTACTGTCATATTCTGTCATCTTATCCTAAAGGAAAGCAACAACAAAATCTTTTTTTCATTTTTTGACAACAAAATCTTTTCATGTTGGTCTCATCCATTTAGGGTTCCTGAAATCAGTTGTATAAAGTGATAGCTGACTTTTTAAATGGGAAAAATTAAAGATACTGATGCATTGCAGAGGCCAAGCCACTAGGTCTTTTTGTTTGTTTGTTTGCTTCACAGGGGGTGCTCTTACATCACAGCCACGACTCTGGTAGTAACACAAACTAAAAGGAATGAGGACAGTTTAGTGCTTTCCACAAAATTTTGTACTGATTGCATCCTTCATGTTGATTTCATCCTAAGTCTTCGCTTCTCTCCAGTTACATGCCATTTTGGTAGGAATGTAAAACAAGGTGTCCTGTTCTATCCAAATGGAGATGGATGATTCAGTCACATTTGGATCCTCAGACTTCATCTCATGGGCCTTGAAGTGCTGAGTGGAGTTATTCAAGCACAGCCCGAAAATAGCTCCGGTCTCAATGATTACAGCAATAATGAGGATCCCTGTCCCTGTTTGAGCCTGATGTGCTAGGTATCTTGTCACTTTCAAAAGTCCCACTATTTCAGTGATGAATAAATGGACCAGAATCAGTTACTGTTGTCTACAATTTAAAAATCTAAACTGATGACAATCATCAGTTCATCAATTCATTCAAAATAAATGTCAATTGATCTCCGATGTACTAGAAAGTGCTCTAGACACTGGAAATACAACAAAGAAACACACAAAAGATAAAAATAAGGCTAATGCCAACAATGTGTCAGTTTTACTAAGAGCTGACAGCATTCAGGGCATTCTCCTCACAGCATTCCACCCATCCTTCCCAAACAGCTCTGTGAGGCACTAGCAGTCTCCCATTTTCACAAAAGAAGAAATTGATCCCAGTATTTGGAATCTGCCAGAAACCCACACAATATCCAATCTTCCTTGCTTTGTTGGTAACAGAAGCCTAATTTTATTCAATGAAAATGTATCCATCTAAAAAGATTGCTCAGACTTTTTGCATGAAAAAAATGGTCAGTGACATGTAGGCAGACACTGGGTGAGATAAGTTTTTTATTTATTTATTTTAATTGGAAGATAATTACTTTGTAATATCATGATGGTTTTTGCCATACGTCAGCATGAATCAGCCATGGATACACATTTTTCCCTCCAATCCCGAACTCCCCTCCAACCTTCTTCACTATTCCCATTCCTCTGGGTTGTCCCAGAGCACTGGCTTTGGGTCTCCTGCTTCAGGTACTGACCTTGCACATTCATCTATTTACATATGACAATGTACGTGTTTCCATGCTATTCTCTCAAATCATCCCACGCTTGCCTTCTCCCACTGAGTCAAAAAAATCTGTTCTTTACATCTGTGTCTCCTTTGTTGCTTTGCATGTAGGTTCATCAGTACCATCTTTCTAAATTTCATACATATACATTAGTATACAGTATTTGTGTTTTTCTTTCTGACTTGCTTCACTCTGTATAATAGCCTCCAGGTTCATCCAGTCTCACTAGAACTGACTCAAATGCATTCCTTTTCATAGCTGAGTAATACTCCATTGTGTATATGTACCACTACTTCTATATCCATTCATCTGTTGATGGACATCTAGAATGTGTCCATGTTCTAGCTATTGTAAACAGTGCTGCAGGGAACATTGGGGTACACGTGTCTCTTTAAATTCTGGTTTCTTTCATTTCTGGTATATGCCCAGCAGTTGAATTGCTGGGTCTTATGGCAGTTCTATTCAAGTTTTTAAAGGAATTCTCCGTAGTGACTGTACCAATTTGAATTCCGATGTACTAGAAAGTGCTCTAGACAAAAACAAAGAAACACACAAAAGATAAAAATAAGGCTAATGCCAACAATGTGTCAGTTTTACTAAGAGCTGACAGCATTCAGGCATTCTCCTCACAGCATTCCACCCATCCTTCCCAAACAGCTCTGTGAGGCACTAGCAGTCTCCCATTTTCACAAAAGAAGAAATTGATCCCAGTATTTGGAATCTGCCAGAAACCCACACAATATCCAATCTTCCTTGCTTTGTTGGTAACAGAAGCCTAATTTTATTCAATGAAAATGTATCCATCTAAAAAGATTGCTCAGACTTTTTGCATGAAAAAAATGGTCAGTGACATGTAGGCAGACACTGGGTGAGATAAGTTTTTTATTTATTTATTTTAATTGGAAGATAATTACTTTGTAATATCATGATGGTTTTTGCCATACGTCAGCATGAATCAGCCATGGATACACATTTTTCCCTCCAATCCCGAACTCCCCTCCAACCTTCTTCACTATTCCCATTCCTCTGGGTTGTCCCAGAGCACTGGCTTTGGGTCTCCTGCTTCAGGTACTGACCTTGCACATTCATCTATTTACATATGACAATGTACGTGTTTCCATGCTATTCTCTCAAATCATCCCACGCTTGCCTTCTCCCACTGAGTCAAAAAAATCTGTTCTTTACATCTGTGTCTCCTTTGTTGCTTTGCATGTAGGTTCATCAGTACCATCTTTCTAAATTTCATACATATACATTAGTATACAGTATTTGTGTTTTTCTTTCTGACTTGCTTCACTCTGTATAATAGCCTCCAGGTTCATCCAGTCTCACTAGAACTGACTCAAATGCATTCCTTTTCATAGCTGAGTAATACTCCATTGTGTATATGTACCACTACTTCTATATCCATTCATCTGTTGATGGACATCTAGAATGTGTCCATGTTCTAGCTATTGTAAACAGTGCTGCAGGGAACATTGGGGTACACGTGTCTCTTTAAATTCTGGTTTCTTTCATTTCTGGTATATGCCCAGCAGTTGAATTGCTGGGTCTTATGGCAGTTCTATTCCAAGTTTTTAAAGGAATTCTCCGTAGTGACTGTACCAATTTGAATTCCCACCTACAACGTAAACAGTGCCCTTTTCTCCACACCCTCTTCAGCATTTACTGTCTATAGAGGAAACAGCTGGCAAGTGCTATTTTAATCTCTTCTCTTTTCCTCCAACTTCCTACCTACAATGTTGACACACTGGCTATGAAATCAGCAGTTTCTTAGACTTTTAGAATGAAAGCCATATGCTAAGAATGGAAAAGTCTCAAAAAGGAGACCAAGGTTAGGCAAAGAGCTGACTGCAGAAAATACTGACCAATCAGTTATGTTTTGTAAATAAGGCTTTATTGGAATACAGACAGACCTATTACAGCAAATGACAAGAGGCCAGTTTTTTAAAGGATTTCAGTGCTAAGCAAAGCAATTTGGGCACTATTCTGAAGGTTTTTCAGTTGTTCAGTTGCTGAGAAGTATCTGAGTCTCTGCAACTCCATGGACTACAGCAGGCCAGGGTTTCCCATCCTTCACTGCCTCCTTGAGTTTGCTCAAACTCATGTCCATTGAGTGATGCCAATCACCCATCTCATCCTCTATTGTCCTCCTCTTCTACTGCCCTCGATATCTCCCAGCATCAGAGTCTTTTCCAATGAGTCAGCTCTTCACATCATGTGGCCCAAGTATTGAAGTTTCAGCCTCAGCATCAGTCCTTCCAATGAATACTCAGGTTTGATTTCCTTTAGGATTGAATGGTTTGATCTCCTTGCTGTCCAAGGGACTCTCAAGAGTCTTCTCCAGCACCACAGTTCAAAACCATTAGTTTTTCAGTGCTCAGCCTCCTTTATGGTCCAGCTATATGCCATCATCTGATTGATGAAAATTTTTATGTACCACTACTTCTATATCCATTCATCTGTTGATGGACATCTAGAATGTGTCCATGTTCTAGCTATTGTAAACAGTGCTGCAGGGAACATTGGGGTACACGTGTCTCTTTAAATTCTGGTTTCTTTCATTTCTGGTATATGCCCAGCAGTTGAATTGCTGGGTCTTCTGGCAGTTCTATTCAAGTTTTTAAAGGAATTCTCCGTAGTGACTGTACCAATTTGAATTCCCACCTACAACGTAAACAGTGCCCTTTTCTCCACACCCTCTTCAGCATTTACTGTCTATAGAGGAAACAGCTGGCAAGTGCTATTTTAATCTCTTCTTTTTTCCTCCAACTTCCTACCTACAATGTTGACACACTGGCTATGAAATCAGCAGTTTCTTAGACTTTTAGAATGAAAGCCATATGCTAAGAATGGAAAAGTCTCAAAAGGAGACCAAGGTTAGGCAAAGAGCTGCCTGCAGAAAATACTGACCAATCAGTTATGTTTTGTAAATAAGGCTTTATTGGAATACAGACAGACCTATTACAGCAAATGACAAGAGGCCAGTTTTTTAAAGGATTTCAGTGCTAAGCAAAGCAATTTGGGCACTATTCTGAAGGTTTTTCAGTTGTTCAGTTGCTGAGAAGTATCTGAGTCTCTGCAACCCCATGGACTACAGCAGGCCAGGGTTTCCCATCCTTCACTGCCTCCTTGAGTTTGCTCAAACTCATGTCCATTGAGTGATGCCAATCACCCATCTCATCCTCTATTGTCCTCCTCTTCTACTGCCCTCGATATCTCCCAGCATCAGAGTCTTTTCCAATGAGTCAGCTCTTCACATCATGTGGCCCAAGTATTGAAGTTTCAGCCTCAGCATCAGTCCTTCCAATGAATACTCAGGTTTGATTTCCTTTAGGATTGAATGGTTTGATCTCCTTGCTGTCCAAGGGACTCTCAAGAGTCTTCTCCAGCACCACAGTTCAAAACCATTAGTTTTTCAGTGCTCAGCCTCCTTTATGGTCCAGCTCTCACATCCATACATGACTACATGAAAAACCATCATTTTGACTCTAAGGACTTTTGTCAGCAAAGTGATGTCTCTGCTATTTAATATGCTGTCTAGGTTTGTCATGAGTTTTCTTTCAAGGCGCAAGCATTTTTTAATTTCAAGGCTGTAGTCACTATCCACAGTGATTCTGAATTTTTGGATTCTAAAGATACATGCATGCTAAGTCGCTTCAGTCATGTGCAGCTCTTTGTGGCCCAATGGACTGTAGCCTGCCAGGCTCCTCTGTCCATGAATTTTCCCCAGCAAGAACACTGGAGGCAGCTGCCATTTCCTCCTTCAGGTGATCTTTCTGACCCAGGGGTCGAACCCCATCTTCTCTGTCTCCTGCATTGGCAGGCAGGCTCTTTACCACTAGAGCCACCTGGGGAGACCTTCTGAAGATAGTAAGGAATAAAACAAACTCTAAAAAATGCCAGAACCCTGATTACATTGAGAATATGTTATTTGTAAAAATGTCAATATTTTCATTTAGTTTCTCATTTACATGGATTGTGATAGTTTCTTAATCACCCTCCTGACCTCTATCCTTCCCTTAACATGGCCTGTCCATAGGTATTCATAACTTGAGATGATTCCAGAGGTTTGTCCAATAAATAACCAAGTTAATTAATAAAGCACATTAGTAATGAATGAATTACAGGTTTCCACCTGGATACCTGCTCTGAAATTTATTAAAATTCATCCATTAATTTAGTATAAGAAACTCAAATTTAAAATGACTGATTAGGGTTTCCCTGGTGGTCCAGTGGGTAAGGACACCGCCTTGCAGTGCAAGGGGCGCCAGTTCGATCCCTGGCCTGGGAAGATCCCATGTGCCACGGAGTGGCTGGACCCATGTGTCCAATTACCGAGCCGGAGCTCTGAAGCACATGCGCCCAGAGCCGGTGCTCTGTGACAACAGAGGCCACCGCGATGGGAGGCCCACACAGGCCGAAGAACAAAGATGGATGAAAATGGACAAATGAAAGACCAATAGAAGTGGCCCGCCCATCCCCCTCCCTCTCCACTCCCCACCCAAAAAAATAAAAATAAAAAAAAATAAAATAAAATGACTCGTTAAAAGTGTCAAGCAGAGTGAAATAAGTCAGAAAGAGAAATACACTATGTATTAACAGATATATGTGGAATCTAGAAAAATGGTACAGATGATCTTATTTGCAAAGCTTATTTGCAAAGCAGGAGCCCTTGAGGTTGATAAAGAAAAAGGGCTTGCAAAGGAGTCAGGAACAGAAGTCACTGTGGGTTTCACTGTCCCTAAAAGTCAACACCACTACACATCCTTCAGTCATGTGCAGCTCTTTGTGGCCCAATGGACTGTAGCCTGCCAGGCTCCTCTGTCCATGAATTTTCCCCAGCAAGAACACTGGAGGCAGCTGCCATTTCCTCCTTCAGGTGATCTTTCTGACCCAGGGGTCGAACCCCATCTTCTCTGTCTCCTGCATTGGCAGGCAGGCTCTTTACCACTAGAGCCACCTGGGGAGACCTTCTGAAGATAGTAAGGAATAAAACAAACTCTAAAAAATGCCAGAACCCTGATTACATTGAGAATATGTTATTTGTAAAAATGTCAATATTTTCATTTAGTTTCTCATTTACATGGATTGTGATAGTTTCTTAATCACCCTCCTGACCTCTATCCTTCCCTTAACATGGCCTGTCCATAGGTATTCATAACTTGAGATGATTCCAGAGGTTTGTCCAATAAATAACCAAGTTAATTAATAAAGTACATTAGTAATGAATGAATTACAGGTTTCCACCTGGATACCTGCTCTGAAATTTATTAAAATTCATCCATTAATTTAGTATAAGAAACTCAAATTTAAAATGACTGATTAGGGTTTCCCTGGTGGTCCAGTGGGTAAGGACACCGCCTTGCAGTGCAAGGGGCGCCGGTTCGATCCCTGGCCTGGGAAGATCCCATGTGCCACGGAGCGGCTGGACCCATGTGTCCAATTACCGAGCCGGAGCTCTGAAGCACATGCGCCCAGAGCCGGTGCTCTGTGACAACAGAGCCACCGCGATGGGAGGCCCACACAGGCCGAAGAACAAAGATGGATGAAAATGGACAAATGAAAGACCAATAGAAGTGGCCCGCCCATCCCCCTCCCTCTCCACTCCCCACCCAAAAAAATAAAAATAAAATAAAATAAAATAAAATGACTCGTTAAAAGTGTCAAGCAGAGTGAAATAAGTCAGAAAGAGAAATACACTATGTATTAACAGATATATGTGGAATCTAGAAAAATGGTACAGATGATCTTATTTGCAAAGCTTATTTGCAAAGCAGGAGCCCTTGAGGTTGATAAAGAAAAAAAGGGCTTGCAAAGGAGTCAGGAACAGAAGTCACTGTGGGTTTCACTGTCCCTAAAAGTCAACACCACTACACATCCTTCAATAGACCGGACATAAACCACAGAAGCTGTGCTTAGAAATACAGAGCTTTGATAGCTATTAAAAAGCTTAACTTCAGGACTTTCCTGGTGGTCCAGTGGTAAAGAGTCTGCTTTGCAGTGCAAGGGGCACCGGTTCGATCACTGGCCTGGGAAAACGGCCAGACAGGTGTGTCCAATTACGAACTGGTGCTCTGGAGTGCATGCGCCCAGAGATGATGCTCTGCAGTGTGAAAGGCCACTGCAGTGGGAGTCCCACACAGACTGAAGAGTAAAGATGGATGAAAATAAATAAATAAAAAACCAATAAAAGAGGCCAAAATTAAAAAAAAAAAGAAAAGAAAGAAATCTTAACTTCACATAGCTTTAATGTTTGCTTGTTAAACATAGCAGACTTTGTATAAATGAGCATCTTTTCCAAGGAATTCCATAATTGAGCTGTCAGTTAAGCAATGTTTAATAACATCACTTACACATGAGCAGCAGGACAATATTTCAATTACATTTAGATCTTTAACAAAAACACTACAGAGCTTTTCTGTATTTAGTGTGATCTTGTCACCTTAAGTCTGCACTTTCTGTATGGAGACCAGCATTTCTAAACTGATCTAATCCATTTGCCATTTAGCAAGAGGTATTTAGAGAACAATGACATTCAGGAAGGACTGAGTTCTTAGACCTGGCTAATTCCACTGTGGGTGTGCTCTGAAAGAATTTCTCCTTCTGATTCCTCTGCTACTGGATGCCTGCAAGCCTTTCGATTCCCACAATTCTCATATTTCCAATTCTCACTACATGACATGTAGCCCAACAAGAAAGTAAGTAAGGGTGGGGTTTTCCTAATCAAATATATTAAACTAGCTGAACTAACATGTCGTAAGTCTGTAAAGGGAAATGTTCCATGTATAATATTAAATCAAGAGGCACAGCTATTGTTTATGCCTTAGAAGGAGATGAAAATGATAGCACCATTTCCTTATAGTCTTTTTAAGGAAAACTCTAAAGACAGAGACACTTTCTTATAGTCTCTGTCTCTTCATAAATATATACAAAGAAAATGGCATTCAGTATTCAGTTGAGATTTCTTAAGATTCTTTCACAGACTTCCTATTCTGCTGCTGCTCACAGCTTTCTCTATGCTTATAAAATGAAAGTCAGGAAGAATTCACTTTGTTGGCTGTTGGAATGCATTCTCAACTAGTCAATGGACGTGCCACTTTGCATAGCTGGTGGGAGGAAATAACTATATTGGAGGAGTTGGAAAAGGCTCTTTGGTGTGTTATACCTGAGTTAAAAACCTTCTCCAGAGTTAGAAAAGGAAATCAGTCTTCTCATGAATAAGACACAGGCAATGTCTAAGGGCTTCCCTGGTGATTCAGGGAAAGAATCCTGCCAGTGCAGGAGATGCGGGTTCTATCCCTGAATTAGGAAGATCCTCTGGAGAAGGAAATGGCAACCCACTCCAGTATTCTTATGGCTACAAGAGGCTGACTGGCTACAGTTCACGGGGTCACAAAAAGAATCAGACACAACGTAGCGACTAAACAACAATAACAATGTCTAGATAAGTGAATCTGACTGGCTGGATGTATGTTACTCAAATAGATTTCTAAGTAAGTATTAAAAGTTAGCATGTAATGACTCCAATCACTGAATAAACTTAACATACCATGAAATCCAAGGCACACCGAAGACTCTATGTATATGAATTTAATGTATTCTGATGACTGTCCACCTGATGCAGAGACAATTTATTGGAAAAGACCCTGATGCTGGGAAAAATAGAAGGTAGAAGGAGAAGGGGAGGCCAGTGGATGAGACGGTTGGATAGCATCAGTGAGTAAATGAACATGAGTTTCAGGCAGCTCCAGGAGATGTTGAAGGACAGGCCAGCCTGACTTACTGCACTCCATGGGTTTGCAAAGAGTTGGACACAACTGTGACTAAAGTGCACTGAACTGAACTGGGTTTCAAGGGTCATAACTCCCCAAATATAAGGTCATCCATGGAAAAATCATGAGAGTGATAAAGGAAGCGTACCAAAATATAAATCAAATAGAATTTCTGAAATAAAAATGGAATGAGGGACTTCCCTGGCAGTCCAGTGGGTAAAGAGTCTGCCTTGTAGTGCCAGGGGCACTGGTTCGATCCAAAACTCCCCAACAGAGTGGCTGAGACTCTGTCATGTCTGCCTAATCATCTGACCCTATTCACAACCAACCCTTCTATCAACGCTATTCATCGCCCACCTTCTTTCTTTTCTCAGGCGTTTGGGCTGCACTGTTGTCTGAAGGCACTTTTTGGCTTATCTTCCTTTTCCCCTTTTCTATCCTTCAAAGGAATCATTTCCTGATGAGCCTTTGTTTCTGTAACTCCATCACCTAGTCTTTGATTCCTGGCGAAGGATCCTACCCTTTAGGGTCCAAATAGGAAACAGATGACAAATGAGTAAGTAGGAGTTCAATAAACAAATCATTTATTGTGGGCAGGGATTAGGGGGCAAAAAAAAGTAATAGAAGCTGGTGTTGTATCCTAGTCTAGTAAAAGCTGGGAACTTATTGACCCTAAGCCCAAAGGGACTAGAGAACATTATTGGCTACAAGAGGCTGACTGGCTACAGTTCACGGGGTCACAAAAAGAATCAGACACAACGTAGCGACTAAACAACAATAACAATGTCTAGATAAGTGAATCTGACTGGCTGGATGTATGTTACTCAAATAGATTTCTAAGTAAGTATTAAAAGTTAGCATGTAATGACTCCAATCACTGAATAAACTTAACATACCATGAAATCCAAGGCACACCGAAGACTCTATGTATATGAATTTAATGTATTCTGATGACTGTCCACCTGATGCAGAGACAATTTATTGGAAAAGACCCTGATGCTGGGAAAAATAGAAGGTAGAAGGAGAAGGGGAGGCCAGTGGATGAGACGGTTGGATAGCATCAGTGAGTAAATGAACATGAGTTTCAGGCAGCTCCAGGAGATGTTGAAGGACAGGCCAGCCTGACTTACTGCACTCCATGGGTTTGCAAAGAGTTGGACACAACTGTGACTAAAGTGCACTGAACTGAACTGGGTTTCAAGGGTCATAACTCCCCAAATATAAGGTCATCCATGGAAAAATCATGAGAGTGATAAAGGAAGCGTACCAAAATATAAATCAAATAGAATTTCTGAAATAAAAATGGAATGAGGGACTTCCCTGGCAGTCCAGTGGGTAAAGAGTCTGCCTTGTAGTGCCAGGGGCACTGGTTCGATCCAAAACTCCCCAACAGAGTGGCTGAGACTCTGTCATGTCTGCCTAATCATCTGACCCTATTCACAACCAACCCTTCTATCAACGCTATTCATCGCCCACCTTCTTTCTTTTCTCAGGCGTTTGGGCTGCACTGTTGTCTGAAGGCACTTTTTGGCTTATCTTCCTTTTCCCCTTTTCTATCCTTCAAAGGAATCATTTCCTGATGAGCCTTTGTTTCTGTAACTCCATCACCTAGTCTTTGATTCCTGGCGAAGGATCCTACCCTTTAGGGTCCAAATAGGAAACAGATGACAAATGAGTAAGTAGGAGTTCAATAAACAAATCATTTATTGTGGGCAGGGATTAGGGGGCAAAAAAAAGTAATAGAAGCTGGTGTTGTATCCTAGTCTAGTAAAAGCTGGGAACTTATTGACCCTAAGCCCAAAGGGACTAGAGATATGGTAGCTCATAAATCACAGAATATACGAGATCACTTGGTAGGAGACACAGACTTGCACAGCAAGATCTTTCAGTGATTCAGCCGGGTAGGAGATGGGGCACCTTGTTATCTTCCAACTCTCCAATGTCCGTCAGTGCCCCACACTGACGCCACACAATCATAAGCCAGAGGGCAAATACAGCCATTGGTTCCATCTCCATAAAATCACCCCATGAGTCACCAGCTTACAGGGAAAGAGGATAGTAGGGAATCTGAAGGAACAAACAGGAATGATCAAGCACATGAGCAGAAAGTCAGTGACATGAGAAAGTGTGCCCACAACAAAGTTTCAAGGCATTCCCATATTAGAGATGAGAAGTGTGAACACACTGGAGGAAAAAAAATAGAATATGATATCAAATAGACTACAGAAGAGGAAGAAAAGAAATCTTCAAGAAGAGGAGAGAAAGCACCTTCTAAAACCACTGAGCAGTTAAATAAATAGAGAATTGAAATATTCAGTGGCAATAGCTGGTCACTGGGGACCTGAATGAAATAATTTCTCTGCACTGAATAAGCCAAACTAGAATGGTTGCATAGCAGAACTGAATTTGGGAAGACCATGAATATCATCAACTCCTTGAGAAATGTGATTGTGAGGGGGAATAGAGAGCCAAAAGTAGCTACGGAGAGAAGAATATGGAGTCAATTGATTTCATTTGTCTGCCTCTGCAAAAAAAAAAAAAAAAAAAAAAACTAGTAAATTGAAGAGAAGAATTTATACTGAGTGATTCAAGCTTCAACAAAGAGAGGGCCTGACTAGTGTTTGAAAGTCCTTTTAAAAAGGACATTAAAAGTCCTTAATAGCAGGAGAAAATAAGTTCCATGACATACGTGAGGGCCCAAATTAATCTAATTGATGTCTAGATATGCAAGTAGTTTTATAGATTTGGCACTTAGAAAATGGAAGATTTCTGGTTAATGACTTTGGTCTTCTCAAGTTTTATATCTCTATATATCTCTTATTAGCTGAGAGATCGTCAGACAACGATGGGGGAGGAGAATAGTAACAGTGGAAAGATATAAACAGAATTATATACCAATGTGGTCAAGTGAGCTCATTAAAAATACGTAGTAAAAACAAAAGGCACAGTTAAAAGCTAATAGGATATTGCTTTTCATTAATTTAAAATTATAACAGCCTGATTTAAAATGATTAATTTAGAGACTAAGGCAACTAAAGGACAATATATTGTACTCTTAACCTACCACTTCTGAATCTGACAGTTCTGTATCCGCATTTAAGTTTGGAGTTGTCTTCCTCAAGTCAAGCAACTCACTTAACCTATCTGAGCCTTAATTCCTTTTTCATGAAAAGCAGAGAATACCACCCACCTCCCACAGGTATTATTACTGAAATAACACGTGCACGATGTATAACCAATAAAAGATTCTCAATAGAGGTTATTTTCTCCTTGCTTTTATAAGTAAGGGGTCCAAGATATAACTATAATATTTAATTTATACATATATACAGCATACATGGGAGGAACAGTTTAGGAGTCTACAAACCTTTCAAGAGATTGTGTGGGTAGCTTAATATACAATTCATAATGGTGTTATTTTTGAACTCTGCTGACACTTTCAAGGGAAATCTTTGATTATGTAAAACAGGGAAATAAATCAAGCTTTGTATTGGTAGTCTGCATTTTGCCGTCCTGTTTTTTTCACTTGAATTATTATTTTATTCTGCTTATGAAAATTAGTTTAAATGAATTTTCTTTTTCTTTCCACACATGGGTTTCAGGAGGATGCCTCTAAGAATACAGAACAGAAAGCTAGGGGAAAATGTTGATCATGTACTGGGTACAGCCTTTCTCAATGTGAAATATTGAGTGGAAAGTGTTCTTCTTGAACTCTGCTGTACTTTCCCAACAGATGATGTCTGTTTCTTCCTTGCGTATTTGTGAGTACATTTATGACTACCTTTTAGCCAACACATTACAGTGGAAGCTGTGCTCTATGATGTTCTAGAAGAAAGCCTGAAGTAGCCATGTAAAGAAACCACCTGGAGATACTATGAGTAGGTTTCCCAGTCAACAGTCTAGGAAGTCTCAGTTGACACCCACCATCAGTCTCAAGTATGTGACGGAAGATACCTTCGGATGATCACACCCCAAGTTATCAAGTAGCCCCCTTCTCCAAAATGGAAGTCTCCTCAGAAGAGGCACCAAAGCGAGTGGAACAGAAATAATCCAACCCATTAAGCCCATTCTAAAAGCCTAACCCACTGAATTCATGAGCACAGTAAATGGTTGGTTTAAAACATAGAGTATTTTGTGGCTTGTCATGGGACAGTGAAAAGAACAAGTGACTTAGAGCAATATTTGATTCACAAAAAATACAAAAAGTATATTACTATGGTGATTTCATTTGCATGTATGTTTAAATACACAAAATGGATGTCAGTGTATGTGGGCTTAACTTTTAATTTACCATTCTTACATGACATGGTCAAGTTCACATTGCTATATATTTTCCATCTTCCTCTGAAGGGAGGAATAGAGCCTTTGGGAGTTGAGTATAAATATTTAATGTCGGTTTTCTTCTGAGTTTGGACTTAACAGTGATGGATTGCTCAAAGACTGAGAATCGTGTAACAAAAAATAAAAAAAACTAGCAGAATATATTAGACAAAGGCAAAGATCATGAACCCCCCAAAAAGAAAAGATTCATTTCATATGCCAGCTTTTTTTCTTATATTTTGACAGGGAACAAGGCTTGTTTGTACCTTCTGTAAAAACTTTCTGAGGATAAATATAAACCCAAATAAAGAGGAAAAAATGAAATGGACAAAGGATAACCCTTTCCTTTTATCTCCAGGATGAATACTGATTAAGTAAGAAGGTCATTAAAGGGCTTTTTTCAATGTATTTGATCTAGGAATATTTTGAGAGAAACAGATATTGTCTAGATGTTGATTATGATAAGCTGATAAATTTATCTTTCCCTGGTGGCTCAGACGGTAAAAATTCTGCCTGTAATCTGGGAGACTCAGCTTTGATCCCTGGGTCAAGGATTCCTCTGGAGAAGGGAATGGCAACACACTTCAGTATTCTTACCTGGAGAATTCTATGGACAGAGGAAACTGGCGGACTATGGTCCATGGGGCCACAAAAGAGTCAGGCACAACTGAGTGGACTAGACTATGGTTTCCACATCTAGCTTAAGAAAGCAAAGATTCACTAATAATAATTCTCCAAATATTAACTCCTTTCCTGAAGAATCTGTAATATAATACATTCAGATTTTGTATTAAATTAAGAGTCCACGTGCTTACAATCTTCTTCTATTAATTAAAAAATAATAAATTCAGTCTCAGGCACTTCCTAGAAATTGATGATTGCTGGATGAACTCATATCTTTCAAACCTTTAATCCCTTGAAAATAATCAACTCTAATGATTTTATTCAACTTCAAGTTACAGTACACAACTGCCTAAGGAAAATTATTATTGAAGTACACCGGGGACCTTTTTACCAAATGAGATTTGACGTCTGCTCTGAGGAACAAGTAATGCTTGCAGTAAATCCACAGTGAAAAACACAGAGTCATATTCAATTTACAGACACAGAGGTAGATGCCAGCGATAGACTCAAACATCTTTTAAAATTACCAAGGGTTCAAGATAAGTGATTTTTTAAAAACCATAAAGTACAGAAACTTTTAGAAGTTAGCTTGAGAAATTTTTGGAATGTAACTGTTTTTTCCTAAAATTTATGTAAAATTCGGTGATTAGTTTAAACTTTACATGATATTCTATAAACAAAACAAACATTGTCTCCACCACTCTGGTCAGTGAGTTACAAAACATCTATATAACATCTTCTCGCATTGATTTGTTTTTGGCCCTCTGTATTCCATCATTAGCACTTCAATCAAGGTGCCTCCTAAAACCCATCAGCATTTGTGTCTTTCACCTCTGACACTCCTTAATGGTTCTTTATTACCTATAAGATGATGTTCAATGTGCATCGTTAAACATATATGTCAACCATAAAGTCTAAACAGGCTAAGAGAACACAATTTTAACAAGGTAACTTTGAAGCTGTATTTGCCCTAAAAGTATTACTTGGAGCAACATTTAACTTCTTTATATCTTATTCACATTTGGGACACAATGATAATATAATTTATCTCAGGAGAGTTAAAATGTGTTGTGCAAGGCACCAGATTTACTACAGTAAATGACTGAATGGAAAGAAGGATTCTTTTTCTTTTTCATGTTAAACATTTACTCTTAGCCTGCAGAAGTTTAACTTCCTAATTATAAAAGTACAAATCAACTAATGAAATCAGGATACAGCAGAAGTTAGTTTTCCTGGAGGAAATAAATGTGAACGTTTTTACAACCTAAGAAACAGAAAGAAATGATTCAAATTCTAAACTGAAATTATACCTTGGGAGAAGCATGCTGTAGGGTAAGGCACTCCAGAGAGCCTGTGGAATATCCTTCAGATGCCAGAAACAATGACAAAATCAACCATATTACAAAGGTTTTAATGTAAAATTTTAGGTTTCTTTAAGAAGGGCCAAAAATTTGAAGAACACTTTTACCAAATGAGATTTGACGTCTGCTCTGAGGAACAAGTAATGCTTGCAGTAAATCCACAGTGAAAAACACAGAGTCATATTCAATTTACAGACACAGAGGTAGATGCCAGCGATAGACTCAAACATCTTTTAAAATTACCAAGGGTTCAAGATAAGTGATTTTTTAAAAACCATAAAGTACAGAAACTTTTAGAAGTTAGCTTGAGAAATTTTTGGAATGTAACTGTTTTTTCCTAAAATTTATGTAAAATTCGGTGATTAGTTTAAACTTTACATGATATTCTATAAACAAAACAAACATTGTCTCCACCACTCTGGTCAGTGAGTTACAAAACATCTATATAACATCTTCTCGCATTGATTTGTTTTTGGCCCTCTGTATTCCATCATTAGCACTTCAATCAAGGTGCCTCTCCTAAAAACCCATCAGCATTTGTGTCTTTCACCTCTGACACTCCTTAATGGTTCTTTATTACCTATAAGATGATGTTCAATGTGCATCGTTAAACATATATGTCAACCATAAAGTCTAAACAGGCTAAGAGAACACAATTTTAACAAGGTAACTTTGAAGCTGTATTTGCCCTAAAAGTATTACTTGGAGCAACATTTAACTTCTTTATATCTTATTCACATTTGGGACACAATGATAATATAATTTATCTCAGGAGAGTTAAAATGTGTTGTGCAAGGCACCAGATTTACTACAGTAAATGACTGAATGGAAAGAAGGATTCTTTTTCTTTTTCATGTTAAACATTTACTCTTAGCCTGCAGAAGTTTAACTTCCTAATTATAAAAGTACAAATCAACTAATGAAATCAGGATACAGCAGAAGTTAGTTTTCCTGGAGGAAATAAATGTGAACGTTTTTACAACCTAAGAAACAGAAAGAAATGATTCAAATTCTAAACTGAAATTATACCTTGGGAGAAGCATGCTGTAGGGTAAGGCACTCCAGAGAGCCTGTGGAATATCCTTCAGATGCCAGAAACAATGACAAAATCAACCATATTACAAAGGTTTTAATGTAAAATAGGTTTCTTTAAAAAGGATACTGAAATTAAATTGTTCTTTCTGAGAAGAATTCAAGGTGTGAAATGAGGTTGTAATATTTTAAATCAGGTCTATCTCAAAAAAGATTGAGGAACAGCAGCAGCTGTTTGGAGATTAACAGAGAAATAGCACACTTCAGCCTCTCCTGGTTAGAATGGCCTAAATTTAGCAGCACTCGTAAATCCAGGGAGAGCCTAAATCTCCCGTGAGAACTCTATCCAACTAGAGACTATCTTCAAAGTTCTTTCAGAGAAAGGATATATATCCCTTCACTTAGGCATACACTTTTAATCTTGAGATATTTGTTACAATTGCATTTCTATGACATACCGGACAAGGATGAAGCACTGAACATTTGAGACTGTAAATCTATATTTCCATTAACCAACAGACATAGCTGACTCTCATATATTCATATAAACACACACACACACACACAACATACATAACACATTTTTGTCAGAGACTCACTGAGCATGTTGTTTTCCTGAGCTATCAGTGGTCAAACTCTTTAAAGTCTCAGGCATTTATCAAAAGCATTTTCAAATAAATGTTTTTGGAAAGATCAGATTCTTTCCATACTTAATTCACTGTTCTAATTTTAGCTTCTAAATATTAACACCCTGCTTAATTTTGATTACAAACAACTTTTTTTTTAAAGATTTATTTATTTATTTATTTATTTGGTGGGGGTGGGGATGGAGGGGAGCAGGCGGGCCACTTCTATTGGTCTTTCATTTGTCCATTTTCATCCATCTTTGTTCTTTGGCCCGTGTGGGTCTCCCACTGCGGTGGCCTCTGTTGTTCTTATCAGAGCCCGTGTTTGGTCTCAGTATAAAAGTACAAATCAACTAATGAAATCAGGATACAGCAGAAGTTAGTTTTCCTGGAGGAAATAAATGTGAACGTTTTTACAACCTAAGAAACAGAAAGAAATGATTCAAATTCTAAACTGAAATTATACCTTGGGAGAAGCATGCTGTAGGGTAAGGCACTCCAGAGAGCCTGTGGAATATCCTTCAGATGCCAGAAACAATGACAAAATCAACCATATTACAAAGGTTTTAATGTAAAATAGGTTTCTTTAAAAAGGATACTGAAATTAAATTGTTCTTTCTGAGAAGAATTCAAGGTGTGAAATGAGGTTGTAATATTTTAAATCAGGTCTATCTCAAAAAAGATTGAGGAACAGCAGCAGCTGTTTGGAGATTAACAGAGAAATAGCACACTTCAGCCTCTCCTGGTTAGAATGGCCTAAATTTAGCAGCACTCGTAAATCCAGGGAGAGCCTAAATCTCCCGTGAGAACTCTATCCAACTAGAGACTATCTTCAAAGTTCTTTCAGAGAAAGGATATATATCCCTTCACTTAGGCATACACTTTTAATCTTGAGATATTTGTTACAATTGCATTTCTATGACATACCGGACAAGGATGAAGCACTGAACATTTGAGACTGTAAATCTATATTTCCATTAACCAACAGACATAGCTGACTCTCATATATTCATATAAACACACACACACACACACAACATACATAACACATTTTTGTCAGAGACTCACTGAGCATGTTGTTTTCCTGAGCTATCAGTGGTCAAACTCTTTAAAGTCTCAGGCATTTATCAAAAGCATTTTCAAATAAATGTTTTTGGAAAGATCAGATTCTTTCCATACTTAATTCACTGTTCTAATTTTAGCTTCTAAATATTAACATCCTGCTTAATTTTGATTACAAACAACTTTTTTTTTAAAGATTTATTTATTTATTTATTTATTTGGTGGGGGTGGGGATGGAGGGGAGCAGGCGGGCCACTTCTATTGGTCTTTCATTTGTCCATTTTCATCCATCTTTGTTCTTTGGCCCGTGTGGGTCTCCCACTGCGGTGGCCTCTGTTGTCACAGAGCACCGGCTCTGGGTGCATGCACTCCAGAGCTCCGGCTCGGTAATTGGATACATCCGTCCAGCCGCTCAGCGGCACGTGGGATCTTCCCAGGCCAGGGATCGAACCAGCGCCCCTTGCACTGCAAGGTGGTGCCCTTACCCACCGGACCACCAGGGAAATCCTACAAACAACTTTTGATAAAAATCTATTCTTTTGAAGAGCAGCTCATGTGTACTTTAAGAAGTATTTGTTTATCCTCAGAATAGGGCATAAGTAATAAAAGCATAAAATATAATGTAAATGTGCAGAACACACTATATAAAATATCATTTTATAGTAATACTATGGTAGGTAGTGTCAATTTAGATGATGTAATAAATACTAGTAATTAAACTTTTCCAAAATCTATAGTACAATTGAATTTCTGAAGCATGTTTGTCTATCACTTTTAATGACAGAAATAATACCATAGTCAAATTTGAAATCTCATAACACGCATAACACGCAAAATACTTTTCACAAGGAACTTATAATTGAAAAACTTTCAATGAATAAACTTTGCCTTATTAGCCTCCTGAGGCTTATTTCTAAAAAAACAAAGGTCCTCGATTAAATTTTAAAAACTATCTCCTTGGAATATAACACATAGATCCCTAGGTGTCCTTTGAAAAAAAGTTTCTCATTGAAATACAAATATAAAAGTTCAGTTACAACTGGTAAGCATACATTTTTTCCTGAGCTATCAGTGGTCAAACTCTTTAAAGTCTCAGGCATTTATCAAAAGCATTTTCAAATAAATGTTTTGGAAAGATCAGATTCTTTCCATACTTAATTCACTGTTCTAATTTTAGCTTCTAAATATTAACATCCTGCTTAATTTTGATTACAAACAACTTTTTTTTTAAAGATTTATTTATTTATTTATTTATTTGGTGGGGGTGGGGATGGAGGGGAGCAGGCGGGCCACTTCTATTGGTCTTTCATTTGTCCATTTTCATCCATCTTTGTTCTTTGGCCCGTGTGGGTCTCCCACTGCGGTGGCCTCTGTTGTCACAGAGCACCGGCTCTGGGTGCATGCACTCCAGAGCTCCGGCTCGGTAATTGGATACATCCGTCCAGCCGCTCAGCGGCACGTGGGATCTTCCCAGGCCAGGGATCGAACCAGCGCCCCTTGCACTGCAAGGTGGTGCCCTTACCCACCGGACCACCAGGGAAATCCTACAAACAACTTTTGATAAAAATCTATTCTTTTGAAGAGCAGCTCATGTGTACTTTAAGAAGTATTTGTTTATCCTCAGAATAGGGCATAAGTAATAAAAGCATAAAATATAATGTAAATGTGCAGAACACACTATATAAAATATCATTTTATAGTAATACTATGGTAGGTAGTGTCAATTTAGATGATGTAATAAATACTAGTAATTAAACTTTTCCAAAATCTATAGTACAATTGAATTTCTGAAGCATGTTTGTCTATCACTTTTAATGACAGAAATAATACCATAGTCAAATTTGAAATCTCATAACACGCATAACACGCAAAATACTTTTCACAAGGAACTTATAATTGAAAAACTTTCAATGAATAAACTTTGCCTTATTAGCCTCCTGAGGCTTATTTCTAAAAAAACAAAGGTCCTCGATTAAATTTTAAAAACTATCTCCTTGGAATATAACACATAGATCCCTAGGTGTCCTTTGAAAAAAAGTTTCTCATTGAAATACAAATATAAAAGTTCAGTTACAACTGGTAAGCATACATTTTTTTCATGCATAGACACTCACTTACATCTTTTAAAGTCCAGATGCTAATTATCACTGCTTTTATTATTTCTAGCTCCTTTTACTGTTTGTAATATCTACATGTATATAGACAGATGTATGCATATATGTATAAGATGAGCACTATATAGTATCATTTTATATGTTTTGTCACTTTATATACTTTGCATAACATTTTCTGTAACTTGTGTTTTTTCACTCTATTCTTCCATATGCACACACACACATATATATGAATATATAGCTCTGATTCATTCATTTTTACTTCTGTGGAGCAAAAGTATTTGTTGTATCAATATATTGCATTAAAAAGAATACAATACCTAGGAATAAACCTACCTAAGGAGGGAATACACCGGTACTCTGAGAACTATGAAATAAATTGAAGAAACAAACAGATGGAAAGATATACCATATTATTGAATTAAAAAATTAATACTGTTAAAATGACCATATTACCCAAAACAATCTAAATTAAGTCAATCCCAAATTACCAATGGCATTTTTCTTAGAACTAGAAAAAAAAAGTTTAAATGTGTATGGAAACACAAAAGACACTGAATAGCCAAAGGAATCTTGAGAAACAACACAGGGGGAGAAATTAGGGTTTCTGACTTCAGCCTATACTACAAAGCTACAGTCACCAGAAGAGTATGGCACTAGCACAAAAACAGACATATAGACCAACGTAATAGGATAGAAAGCCCAGAAAGAAAAAAATGCATTTATGCAAAATTAATCTGCAGCAAAGGAAGCAAGAAAATACAGTGGAGAAAAGAAAGTCTCTTCAACAAGTGGTGCTAGAAAAATCGGACGTCTACATGTAAAAGAGGGCTTCCTTGGTGGCTTGGCAGTAATGAATCTGCTTGCCAGTACAGGAGATGTGAGTTCAATCCCTTGGTTGCGAGGATTCCCTGGAGAAGGGAATGGCACCCCACTCCAGTATTCTTGCCTGGGAAATCCCATGGACAGAGGAGCCATGGACAACAGTCCATGGAAATGCAAAAAAAAGCTAGACTTGACCTAGGTACTAAACAAGAACAACATGTAAAAGAATGAAACGAGAATATTTTGTAACACCATACATAAAAATAAACTCAAAATTAAAGAACAAAATGTATGACTAGATACTATAAAACTCAGAGGAAAATACAGACAGAATACTCTCTGACATAAATTGCAGCAATATCTTTATGAATGTGAATCTTAGGGGAATGGAAATAAAAACAAAAATAAGCAAATGGGACCTAATCAAACTTACAAACTTTTGCATAGGAAAGGATATGTGAAAACAAAAAGACAACCTGCAGATTTCAAACTATGCAATTGACAATGGTTTTATTTCCAAAATATACAAATAGCTCATACGAAAAAAAAACTGGGTATATTAAAGAGTTATAATATTCATAAAAGATACTCTAGGAATAAACCTACCTAAGGAGGGAATACACCGGTACTCTGAGAACTATGAAATAAATTGAAGAAACAAACAGATGGAAAGATATACCATATTATTGAATTAAAAAATTAATACTGTTAAAATGACCATATTACCCAAAACAATCTAAATTAAGTCAATCCCAAATTACCAATGGCATTTTTCTTAGAACTAGAAAAAAAAAGTTTAAATGTGTATGGAAACACAAAAGACACTGAATAGCCAAAGGAATCTTGAGAAACAACACAGGGGGAGAAATTAGGGTTTCTGACTTCAGCCTATACTACAAAGCTACAGTCACCAGAAGAGTATGGCACTAGCACAAAAACAGACATATAGACCAACGTAATAGGATAGAAAGCCCAGAAAGAAAAAAATGCATTTATGCAAAATTAATCTGCAGCAAAGGAAGCAAGAAAATACAGTGGAGAAAAGAAAGTCTCTTCAACAAGTGGTGCTAGAAAAATCGGACGTCTACATGTAAAAGAGGGCTTCCTTGGTGGCTTGGCAGTAATGAATCTGCTTGCCAGTACAGGAGATGTGAGTTCAATCCCTTGGTTGCGAGGATTCCCTGGAGAAGGGAATGGCACCCCACTCCAGTATTCTTGCCTGGGAAATCCCATGGACAGAGGAGCCATGGACAACAGTCCATGGAAATGCAAAAAAAAGCTAGACTTGACCTAGGTACTAAACAAGAACAACATGTAAAAGAATGAAACGAGAATATTTTGTAACACCATACATAAAAATAAACTCAAAATTAAAGAACAAAATGTATGACTAGATACTATAAAACTCAGAGGAAAATACAGACAGAATACTCTCTGACATAAATTGCAGCAATATCTTTATGAATGTGAATCTTAGGGGAATGGAAATAAAAACAAAAATAAGCAAATGGGACCTAATCAAACTTACAAACTTTTGCATAGGAAAGGATATGTGAAAACAAAAAGACAACCTGCAGATTTCAAACTATGCAATTGACAATGGTTTTATTTCCAAAATATACAAATAGCTCATACAGTTCAATATCAAAACAACAACAACCCAGTGAAAAAACAGGCAGAAGATCAAAACAATACTTCCCTCCAAAGAAGGCAAACAGACGGCCAACAAGCACAAGAAAAAATGTTTAATACCTCTAATTATTAGAGAAGCACAAGTCTAAACTACAATGAGGTGTCATCTCTCTCTAGTCAGAATGGCCATCATCAAGAAAATCTACAAATAATATATGCTGGAGAAAGTGTGGAGAAAAAGGAACCCTCCTATCCTGCTGAAGCAACACAAATTGATACAGCCAGAGAACAGGATGGAGGTTCCTTACAAAACTAAAATTAGTTACCTGTAATTCCATTCCTGGGCATAAATCCAGAGAAAATTATAATTCAAAAACATAAATGCACCCCAATATTAATAGCAGCATTATTTACAACAGGAAAGACATGGAAACAACTTAAGTGATTACAGATGAATGGGAAAAAATGTGAGATATATATACACAATATTATTCTGACATAAAAATGAATGAAATATGCCATTTTACCTACATGGATGGACCTACAGATTATGATACTAAGTGAAGTAAGTCAGACGGAGAAAGAAAAGTATCATATAATATTGCTTTTATGTGGAGTCTAAAAAAATGATACCCATGAACTTATCTACAAAATAGAAATAGACTCATAGACATAGAAAACTTAGCCTTACTAAAGGGAAGGAAGGTAGGCAGGCAGTGACAAATTAGGAGGGATGATCATATACCCACTAGTATGCATACAGTAGATAGCCAACAAGGACCTAATGTAGGGCATGATGGAAAAAATCTAAAAAATAATATATATATATATATATACAGCACTGTAAATCAATTACATTGAATATAATTTTCATGAATATGCCAAATGTATTCAACTACTTTTATATTTGTAGAATTTATATTTTTGCCTACATTTTCATTATTAAAAATAATGTAAGTGGACATTTTTGCATATATCTTTCAGGTATGTAAGTATACAAAGATACAGCATACTTCCAGATTGCTGGATTTTACAGCACACTTTACTACATGCTCCTAAGTTTCTCTTCACGATGAACTTACTTTACTGAGCTTAAGTTTGTGTCCATAAAGTGAGTGTGAGAGACACTTGAGGGTGAATTTAAGTGAACATATCCTTAAATAAACCCCTCCCCTTAACTGTGGATGGGAAAAGTGATTTACTTTTAACCAATAGAATACGGTAGTGGTCACTCCTTTGATTAAGTTTCATTATATTCCAAGAGGCTTTGTAGGTGGTAAAAGACCTACAGTAGCATTTTCAACAAAATTCAAATAAAAATTCAAGATTGAATTAAGAATTAGGAATGTGAACTGAAAGCATTTTTTAAATATTGGCCTGTTTTTATTGCTTAGTTGCTAAGTTCTATCTGACTCTTTTGTGACCCCACAGACCGCAGCCCACCAGATTCTTCTTCTATCCATGGAGCTTTCCCGGCAAGAATATTGGAGTGGATTGTCATTTCCTATTCCAGGGGATCTTCCTGACACAAGGATTGAACCTGAGTCTTCCACATTAGCTGGGGGATTACCACTGAGTCACCTGGGAAGCCAATATTGGTCTATAGCACTATTAAAGTAAAAAAATCCATCCAAGAACCAGACTTTAGGTTTTGTGTTTCCCATTGCTTCCATAAGACGTTACTCCAGAAACTGTCCACAGAAAATCCTTATGTTCAAAAATAACAATTAAAATGACTTTGAGACCAACAGTAATACATACCAAAGAACAAGCATAATAATATGGTTCTCATGCTTGTTTTAGGATGAATGTATATCAAAGTAGAGAATATGTCTATATAGATATAGGAATACATGAGAAAGCATTGGAAGACATATGTAAAAGAGCACAATCAACTGTACATTATATTGAGATCCTGCCCCATGGAACACAAAAACAAAATTTGTTTAGTGAGATGACTACTCACTTTGAAGGAGGCACAATCACCTGGCCTGCGAAATGTGTATTCTCAGTAGGTGAAAGAGCACCATGAGGAATAGTAAGTTATGACAGAGTCAGATGGCAACAGATCAAGGAGGGAGAGGAAAGAGAAAGAACCGAGAGAATAGCAGTAAGCCAGGAGATAGGACCAGGAACCTACATTAATGACCAACACAGTCACAAGGCAGATCAGCAAGGGAGCAGATGAAAACTAGTCAGAGCAGATAAGGTGCAGATATTCAAATCACACACTCATCAAAGTGACAAGTGCATGTCACTGTCATGGGTTCTGGAGAAAATAAGCATAATTAAGCAGTGCTCTTAGATCTCGGTGACCTCACACTCTATTTGGAAAGACAAATAGAAACACATTCACCTTCACACAAGGCAGCTTGGAGAACAAGTATGCTTTGGAAGCACAAAGGTATGAATCTGGCTGGAACAATCAAGGGAGAGCTACAGAAAGGAAGTGTGCAATCCAATTTTAACCCTGAATTACATGTTCACCAGGAAAGAGAGAACAGGACAACTGGACAAAGGGCTTTCCTGCCAGCAAAAATCATTGTGATCAGCCATTAAGAGATGATCCAGGCAGAGAGGAGGGCTGATGGGGTAAGTCAGGAATGGAAAAAAAAAAATCCACGCAAAAAGAGACTGGCACCTGGACAAGAGATCTGAATATCAAAAAAAGGGGAAATGCTTAGTCAATCAGTCATCTCAGACTCTCTTGCAACCCCATGAACTAAACCCCAGGCTCCACTGTCCATGGATTTCTCATGCAAAAATACTGCAGTGGGGTGCCATAAAAAACCCGTTTAGGTTTTGTGTTTCCATTGCTTCCATAAGACGTTACTCCAGAAACTGTCCACAGAAAATCCTTATGTTCAAAAATAACAATTAAAATGACTTTGAGACCAACAGTAATACATACCAAAGAACAAGCATAATAATATGGTTCTCATGCTTGTTTTAGGATGAATGTATATCAAAGTAGAGAATATGTCTATATAGATATAGGAATACATGAGAAAGCATTGGAAGACATATGTAAAAGAGCACAATCAACTGTACATTATATTGAGATCCTGCCCCATGGAACACAAAAACAAAATTTGTTTAGTGAGATGACTACTCACTTTGAAGGAGGCACAATCACCTGGCCTGCGAAATGTGTATTCTCAGTAGGTGAAAGAGCACCATGAGGAATAGTAAGTTATGACAGAGTCAGATGGCAACAGATCAAGGAGGGAGAGGAAAGAGAAAGAACCGAGAGAATAGCAGTAAGCCAGGAGATAGGACCAGGAACCTACATTAATGACCAACACAGTCACAAGGCAGATCAGCAAGGGAGCAGATGAAAACTAGTCAGAGCAGATAAGGTGCAGATATTCAAATCACACACTCATCAAAGTGACAAGTGCATGTCACTGTCATGGGTTCTGGAGAAAATAAGCATAATTAAGCAGTGCTCTTAGATCTCGGTGACCTCACACTCTATTTGGAAAGACAAATAGAAACACATTCACCTTCACACAAGGCAGCTTGGAGAACAAGTATGCTTTGGAAGCACAAAGGTATGAATCTGGCTGGAACAATCAAGGGAGAGCTACAGAAAGGAAGTGTGCAATCCAATTTTAACCCTGAATTACATGTTCACCAGGAAAGAGAGAACAGGACAACTGGACAAAGGGCTTTCCTGCCAGCAAAAATCATTGTGATCAGCCATTAAGAGATGATCCAGGCAGAGAGGAGGGCTGATGGGGTAAGTCAGGAATGGAAAAAAAAAAATCCACGCAAAAAGAGACTGGCACCTGGACAAGAGATCTGAATATCAAAAAAAGGGGAAATGCTTAGTCAATCAGTCATCTCAGACTCTCTTGCAACCCCATGAACTAAACCCCCAGGCTCCACTGTCCATGGGATTTCTCATGCAAAAATACTGCAGTGGGGTGCCATTCCCTTCTCCAGGGAATCTTTCCAAGTCAGGGACAGAACCTGCGTCTCCTGTGTCTACTACATTACAGGTAGATTCTTTAACATCTGAGCCACCAGAGAAGCCTGAATATCCAGAAAAGAAGGTAATAAAAAGAACTGGTATCAGAATTGGGTCCCTTTATGAGTCTTGGTAATGACATCTGATTCTTCAGTCTTAAGTGATTATACATTCTCAGGTGAGAGAGAAATATGTCCTGGAACCAATTCTCAGCAGATACCCAGGGACAAGTGTATACTGTCATTACCTTATCAAATATAAAAAGACAGGAAAGCTTGACTCCAAAGAGATGAACCAAGAGAACTGAAGTATGGGAATCAATGCTTTTTATCTTCAGACATACAAGAGTGGGAAACGAAATGTGCAAGTTGCTGAGTCGTGTCTGACTCTTTGAGATGCTATGGACGCCCATGCAAGAGTGGAGAAGGAGAGAACTAGGAGGATAGGACATTTTGTTTTGTTTTTCAATATTGTTTCAAGAGCTCACAAATTTCCTTCTCCAGTCTCCTCGTACCAAACCACTGAAGACTACTGTTCTTTAATTACAGCATCTCCATGTTGTTTAATAAATATCTTCCTTTCTCACCTCCTTTCTTGGCTAAATGCAAATTTTAATATCTAAACTAGACTAAATGCACATCTCACAATAGCTGTGACAGATCCCAGGATCCACTTATGCTATAATGTCACTTACAATACACATTACGGGGACCCAAAGAGATGTAACATATAGCCTAGTAGCAAAAATTTAGGTGATTTTAAGAAGCAGCCATATATAGTCAGAAAACTGTATCATTGATGACATCTACTTACTTCTTTTCACTGATCCAGGCAGAGAGGAGGGCTGATGGGGTAAGTCAGGAATGGAAAAAAAATCCACGCAAAAAGAGACTGGCACCTGGACAAGAGATCTGAATATCAAAAAGGAAATGCTTAGTCAATCAGTCATCTCAGACTCTCTTGCAACCCCATGAACTAAACCCCCAGGCTCCACTGTCCATGGGATTTCTCATGCAAAAATACTGCAGTGGGGTGCCATTCCCTTCTCCAGGGAATCTTTCCAAGTCAGGGACAGAACCTGCGTCTCCTGTGTCTACTACATTACAGGTAGATTCTTTAACATCTGAGCCACCAGAGAAGCCTGAATATCCAGAAAAGAAGGTAATAAAAAGAACTGGTATCAGAATTGGGTCCCTTTATGAGTCTTGGTAATGACATCTGATTCTTCAGTCTTAAGTGATTATACATTCTCAGGTGAGAGAGAAATATGTCCTGGAACCAATTCTCAGCAGATACCCAGGGACAAGTGTATACTGTCATTACCTTATCAAATATAAAAAGACAGGAAAGCTTGACTCCAAAGAGATGAACCAAGAGAACTGAAGTATGGGAATCAATGCTTTTTATCTTCAGACATACAAGAGTGGGAAACGAAATGTGCAAGTTGCTGAGTCGTGTCTGACTCTTTGAGATGCTATGGACGCCCATGCAAGAGTGGAGAAGGAGAGAACTAGGAGGATAGGACATTTTGTTTTGTTTTTCAATATTGTTTCAAGAGCTCACAAATTTCCTTCTCCAGTCTCCTCGTACCAAACCACTGAAGACTACTGTTCTTTAATTACAGCATCTCCATGTTGTTTAATAAATATCTTCCTTTCTCACCTCCTTTCTTGGCTAAATGCAAATTTTAATATCTAAACTAGACTAAATGCACATCTCACAATAGCTGTGACAGATCCCAGGATCCACTTATGCTATAATGTCACTTACAATACACATTACGGGGACCCAAAGAGATGTAACATATAGCCTAGTAGCAAAAATTTAGGTGATTTTAAGAAGCAGCCATATATAGTCAGAAAACTGTATCATTGATGACATCTACTTACTTCTTTTCACTGCAACAGACAAAATAACAAGAAAAATTTTCATTAGCTATAGATATATGGAAAAGTGGCTTTATACTTTCATATTTAAATAGTATAGTCTAACAACAATGTACAAGACAGCATAATAAATACTTTAAAAATAATCTATCATTTCTGTCATTTTTTGAAATTGTGTAATTTTCTAACTTCAAGCACCTATTCTAAAATATTTTGTATTTTAGATCTATAGTGGACTAAGTATTTTCTTACAAAAGACAAATGTCATCACTCTTGAAAATTCTTTGCTTCTTTTCTACCATAAGTGCTTCTTGGAGAATATCTGAGCTCTGATAACAATCATATACATCAATACTTATCTCCCATTATTTATTTCTTTTGTGTGTACACAATGCTGAATAAACTGGCACACAGGAAATGCTTTTGTAAAGGGCAGACAAAAAATGAGATAAGACAGGAAGCAAAAGAAAATGACTTTAAAATTGCATTTTGGCATCATTTTCTAAAGAGATTCTATTCTCTTTTTATTACATTGTAAAATTGGATGATATGTGAATACTAAGAGGTGAGCATCTCATTTCTCTAGCATTAATCTGGGTTTCACGGGTGACTCAGTGGAAGACTCCACCTGCCAATGCAGTAGATGCAGGTTTGATTTCTGGGTGAGGAAGATCACCTAGAGAAAGAAATGGCAACCCACTCCAGTATTCTTGCCTAGAAAAGCCCATGGACCCATGAACTTGGCGGGTTACAGTCCATGGGGTCACAAAAGAGTCAGATACCACTTATCAGCTAAACAATGATTACAATCTATTTGCTTATTAATTTATAGTTTCAAAAGGCATAGTTAAATATTATTCCTTCCTCAGGATATTTATTCATTCATGGACACTACCGGGGAAACTCTGAACAACTTCTTAATATGTGCAAAATTGTGTGACTGACTACATGTAACAACAGGAAAGTTCAGAGATTTTGTGACATTCTATAAAGGCTCTAAGATTCTAAATATTGACTTCCCCTGGCAAATTTAAATTATGTTAACTACTTACTTCATAAACAGTGAATGATACATTACATGCCAGTATTACCTGGATCGGAGTAAGAAAATGATTCTTAGCAGTGATGCAAGATACCACTGCAGGGAAAATTCAAATTCCAAATCCAAATTCGAGATGATTTTCCCACAATTTCATATTTAAATAGTATAGTCTAACAACAATGTACAAGACAGCATAATAAATACTTTAAAAATAATCTATCATTTCTGTCATTTTTTGAAATTGTGTAATTTTCTAACTTCAAGCACCTATTCTAAAATATTTTGTATTTTAGATCTATAGTGGACTAAGTATTTTCTTACAAAAGACAAATGTCATCACTCTTGAAAATTCTTTGCTTCTTTTCTACCATAAGTGCTTCTTGGAGAATATCTGAGCTCTGATAACAATCATATACATCAATACTTATCTCCCATTATTTATTTCTTTTGTGTGTACACAATGCTGAATAAACTGGCACACAGGAAATGCTTTTGTAAAGGGCAGACAAAAACTGAGATAAGACAGGAAGCAAAAGAAAATGACTTTAAAATTGCATTTTGGCATCATTTTCTAAAGAGATTCTATTCTCTTTTTATTACATTGTAAAATTGGATGATATGTGAATACTAAGAGGTGAGCATCTCATTTCTCTAGCATTAATCTGGGTTTCACGGGTGACTCAGTGGAAGACTCCACCTGCCAATGCAGTAGATGCAGGTTTGATTTCTGGGTGAGGAAGATCACCTAGAGAAAGAAATGGCAACCCACTCCAGTATTCTTGCCTAGAAAAGCCCATGGACCCATGAACTTGGCGGGTTACAGTCCATGGGGTCACAAAAGAGTCAGATACCACTTATCAGCTAAACAATGATTACAATCTATTTGCTTATTAATTTATAGTTTCAAAAGGCATAGTTAAATATTATTCCTTCCTCAGGATATTTATTCATTCATGGACACTACCGGGGAAACTCTGAACAACTTCTTAATATGTGCAAAATTGTGTGACTGACTACATGTAACAACAGGAAAGTTCAGAGATTTTGTGACATTCTATAAAGGCTCTAAGATTCTAAATATTGACTTCCCCTGGCAAATTTAAATTATGTTAACTACTTACTTCATAAACAGTGAATGATACATTACATGCCAGTATTACCTGGATCGGAGTAAGAAAATGATTCTTAGCAGTGATGCAAGATACCACTGCAGGGAAAATTCAAATTCCAAATCCAAATTCGAGATGATTTTCCCACAATTTCATTTGATTTCCAAGATAGCTGGCATATGTTTACAATATTAGGCCACTGAAATTCTTTTGCCACTACGTTTAGTAAATGACTCATATAAATGTATTGGGTTTTTCACTATTTGTATTTTTATACGTTATTTTTTACACTCTGGTGTGTGATTGGTTGCTCATTCATGTCTGACTCTTTGTGACCCTATGAAGAGGTTCTGTAGCCCACCATGCTCCTCTGTCGATAAAATTTCTCAGGCAAGAATACCAGAGTAGATTGCCAGCCATTTCCTCCTCCTGGAGATCTTCCTGACTCAGAAATCAAACTTGAGTTTTCTGCGTCTCTACACTACAGGTGGATTCTTTATTGCTGAGCCACGCAGAAGCCCCTTCTCAGGTTCTAAGGCTTCCAATAAAATGCAAAAAAATATCTCTGCTCCATTATACTTTCAAATAAAAGTGTATTAAATAGATTTTACAGACGCTGGACCGCACCGACGGACAGCGCGCCAGCAAGTGCCCTAAAAGGGGGCCTAAGCGGAGCGTCGGGGAAGAGAGGGCAGTGGTCAGCGTGAAAATTCCAAGAATCCGCCCGGATCGCCAGCAGAAATTAAGACACTGTGAAGATAGGATACCAGAGCAGGGCCAAGCAGAACGCACGGAGTGGTGCCTAGTGACCAGGAGCCAGGAGGGAGCGCCCAGTGTGAAAATCGCACCACTGCCGGGCGAAATCGCGACTTTCCGCCTGGCACCGGGTGAGTTCAAACACTCCTAGTGGGGGACTGGCTGAAGGGGAAGTCGCCCACAGATTGCTGACCAGGGACCGGGCTCGAACCAGACGGGGAAGCTTATTTGGCTGACCAGGGACGTCCACGGACATTACTTCATAAACAAGGAATCGATACATTAAACAGATTCTAAATATTGACTTCCCCTGGCAAATTTAAATTATGTTAACTACTTACTTCATAAACAGTGAATGATACATTACATGCCAGTATTACCTGGATCGGAGTAAGAAAATGATTCTTAGCAGTGATGCAAGATACCACTGCAGGGAAAATTCAAATTCCAAATCCAAATTCGAGATGATTTTCCCACAATTTCATTTGATTTCCAAGATAGCTGGCATATGTTTACAATATTAGGCCACTGAAATTCTTTTGCCACTACGTTTAGTAAATGACTCATATAAATGTATTGGGTTTTTCACTATTTGTATTTTTATACGTTATTTTTTACACTCTGGTGTGTGATTGGTTGCTCATTCATGTCTGACTCTTTGTGACCCTATGAAGAGGTTCTGTAGCCCACCATGCTCCTCTGTCGATAAAATTTCTCAGGCAAGAATACCAGAGTAGATTGCCAGCCATTTCCTCCTCCTGGAGATCTTCCTGACTCAGAAATCAAACTTGAGTTTTCTGCGTCTCTACACTACAGGTGGATTCTTTATTGCTGAGCCACGAGAAGCCCCTTCTCAGGTTCTAAGGCTTCCAATAAAATGCAAAAAAATATCTCTGCTCCATTATACTTTCAAATAAAAGTGTATTAAATAGATTTTACAGACGCTGGACCGCACCGACGGACAGCGCGCCAGCAAGTGCCCTAAAAGGGGGCCTAAGCGGAGCGTCGGGGAAGAGAGGGCAGTGGTCAGCGTGAAAATTCCAAGAATCCGCCCGGATCGCCAGCAGAAATTAAGACACTGTGAAGATAGGATACCAGAGCAGGGCCAAGCAGAACGCACGGAGTGGTGCCTAGTGACCAGGAGCCAGGAGGGAGCGCCCAGTGTGAAAATCGCACCACTTCGCCGGGCGAAAATCGCGACTTTCCGCCTGGCACCGGGTGAGTTCAAACACTCCTAGTGGGGGACTGGCTGAAGGGGAAGTCGCCCACAGATTGCTGACCAGGGACCGGGCTCGAACCAGACGGGGAAGCTTATGCCTGCCTTTGGGACTTGAAGGCGCAACGGGCAGTGTGCACGCGCCAGTGGCGGAGGAGCCCCTGCACCCCTATAGCTACACCAGCAGCGGAGGAAGCCGGGAGAAGGGCAGGCATTGGAGGCTACCGGCGGATGCACAGCAGAGCCGGGGCGCCCTCCAGCCCCCAGCCCCCACCACACGCCCCCCCACCCACCCACCCACACACACACACCGCCCAAACAGGACTGCACGCGCGCAGCAGCCCACCCGCCCGAAGGACTGGGATCAGCCTGCGGTCCCAGCCAGCACCTGAACTTGTAACAACGCCTTATTTGGCTGAAAACAAACCATAGCAACTGCTGCCTAAGGGAAAGGCTACATCATCAAGCAACACCATTAAGAGCAGATTGGCTTCCACCAGACAGATGAGAGAATAAAAACCAGGGACCGTATTTAGATTTTTTTGTTTATTTGTTGTGGACGGTTCTGTTTATTCGTTTAATTGGTCAGGTTTGTTTTTTTTTTTTTTTTTCTCTATCTTTTGTCTCTTCTTATTAAGTTTTTCTTCCCTTTTTAATTTTTAATTTTTTTTTATTTTTAATTTTTTTTTAATTTTAATTCTTGGAAACTTCCAATTTTCTTTCCTCTTTGCCACTGCTTCCTCCCTCTATGTTCTAAATCTAAAACTTTCTCCTATCTACCACTATCCTCTAGATAAGTATTTCCCACCTTCCTGTCTCTACTATTCTCTTCCAGCTGCATGAAACAATACAACACACTAATCTTGGCTACATAACCCTATAAAATCCTTCCAAGACGAATCTATTCCTTCTCATCACCCATACACTCTCCACCTCCTCACCCCCAACACATGTCTTAGCTAAAAATTGCTTTCAATGAAATAGTCCAAGCCAGGACCTTGCCCCGGATCTATTTTTCCAGGCCCTATTTTAATTAATTCAGAGCTTAACGGGCAAGTACCATCTTTGATTGCATCGTTTGCCAGAAGAATTTCCTATGCTTTGTCACTGTAAGACTGATTAGATGTGGTTATTGCTGTGTATGTATGCATATCTTATGACTATGTTAGAAAACATCTGCATGCTTTTATGACTGTCACCCATCAGGGACACACCTCTTGCTCCTCAGATGCTAGTATCTGAGCTAATATCACGGAACACCATAACAAATCAGACATAGAGCCTATATCCCCCGACCAATCATCAAACCAAGGATCCTCGGAGTAGAAGCCCTGATTCCAAGACCCCACACTATCAAAGAACAAACAACACTAGAGATTGTTCACCTGTAAACAAGAACTAACACCACCCAAGACACAAACCACTGAACACTTCTAGAAGGACAGAAACCCAAAGGAAGGGAGAGTTCAACCAAGAAGCCTGGTGGAGACAAGAACTTCATACACAGACACACACAAAGAAACAAAAACTAATCTAATAATGAAACGACAGAGAAACACTACACAGATGAAGGACCAAGCTAGAGAATCACAGCTTCAAATGACAGAGGAGGAGATAGACAAATTATCTGAAAGAGAATTCAGAAAAACTATACTAATGAGGATGCAAAAGACCGAAAACAGAATATTAGAGGAAATTAGTGCACTGAGAAAAGACATGCAGGAAATGAAAAATAAGCAAATAGAGACCACCAACTCAATTGCTGAACTCAAAAATGCTATAGAAGGTCTCAACAGTAGAGTATCGGAGGCAGAAGTATGGATAAGTGAACTTGAAGATAGAATGTTGGAAATAACGGCTGAAGAACAGAACAAAGCCCAAAGAATTAAAAGAACTGAGGATAGCCTCAGAGACCTATGGGACAATATCAAATGCACCAACATTAGAATTATAGGAGTTCCAGAGGAAGAAGAGGCAAAGAAACTGAAAAGAAAAATGAACATGTGGGACCTCATGAAACTTAAAAGCTTTTGTACAGCAAAAGAAATTACAAAAAAGCTCAACAGAGGGCTTCCCCTGGTGGTCCAGTGGATAAGGACACCACCTTGCAGTGCAAGGGGCGCCGGTTCAATCCCTGGCCTGGGAAGATCCCACGTGCCGCGGAGCGGCTGGACCGATGTGTCCAATTACCGAGCCGGAGCTCTGGAGCACGTGCGCCCAGAGCCGGTGCTCTGCAAAGACAGACGCCACCTCGATGGGAGGCCCACAGGAGCCAAAGAACAAAAACGGATGAAAACAGAGAAATGAAAAGATCAATAGAAGTGGCCTGCCCGCTCCCCTCCCTCCCCAACCTGACCCCCACCCAAAATAAATAAATAAATAAATCTTTAAAAAAAAAAAAAGCTCAACAGACAGCCCACAGAGTGGGAGAAAATCATAGCAAATGAAATAACTGACAAAGAATTAATCTCCAAAATCTACAAGCAACTCAAACAACTCAGCACAGGAAAAATGAACAACCCAATCAAAAAATGGGAATAAGATCTAAAGAGACGCCTCTCCAAAGAGGACATATAGATGGCCCAAAAGCACATGAAACAATGGTCAACCTCGCTTACTTTTAGAGAAATGCAAATTAAAACTACAATGAGATATCACCTCACACCCGTCAGAATGGCCATCTTCAAAAAATCGGCAGACACTAAATGCTGGAGAGGGTGCAGAGAAAAGGGAACCCTCTTGCATTGCTGGTGGGAATGTAAATTCAGAAAAACTATACTAATGAGGATGCAAAAGACCGAAAACAGAATATTAGAGGAAATTAGTGCACTGAGAAAAGACATGCAGGAAATGAAAAATAAGCAAATAGAGACCACCAACTCAATTGCTGAACTCAAAAATGCTATAGAAGGTCTCAACAGTAGAGTATCGGAGGCAGAAGTATGGATAAGTGAACTTGAAGATAGAATGTTGGAAATAACGGCTGAAGAACAGAACAAAGCCCAAAGAATTAAAAGAACTGAGGATAGCCTCAGAGACCTATGGGACAATATCAAATGCACCAACATTAGAATTATAGGAGTTCCAGAGGAAGAAGAGGCAAAGAAACTGAAAAGAAAAATGAACATGTGGGACCTCATGAAACTTAAAAGCTTTTGTACAGCAAAAGAAATTACAAAAAAGCTCAACAGAGGGCTTCCCCTGGTGGTCCAGTGGATAAGGACACCACCTTGCAGTGCAAGGGGCGCCGGTTCAATCCCTGGCCTGGGAAGATCCCACGTGCCGCGGAGCGGCTGGACCGATGTGTCCAATTACCGAGCCGGAGCTCTGGAGCACGTGCGCCCAGAGCCGGTGCTCTGCAAAGACAGACGCCACCTCGATGGGAGGCCCACAGGAGCCAAAGAACAAAAACGGATGAAAACAGAGAAATGAAAAGATCAATAGAAGTGGCCTGCCCGCTCCCCTCCCTCCCCAACCTGACCCCCACCCAAAATAAATAAATAAATAAATCTTTAAAAAAAAAAAAAAAAGCTCAACAGACAGCCCACAGAGTGGGAGAAAATCATAGCAAATGAAATAACTGACAAAGAATTAATCTCCAAAATCTACAAGCAACTCAAACAACTCAGCACAGGAAAAATGAACAACCCAATCAAAAAATGGGAATAAGATCTAAAGAGACGCCTCTCCAAAGAGGACATATAGATGGCCCAAAAGCACATGAAACAATGGTCAACCTCGCTTACTTTTAGAGAAATGCAAATTAAAACTACAATGAGATATCACCTCACACCCGTCAGAATGGCCATCTTCAAAAAATCGGCAGACACTAAATGCTGGAGAGGGTGCAGAGAAAAGGGAACCCTCTTGCATTGCTGGTGGGAATGTAAATTGATACAGCCTCTATGGAAGATAGTATGGAGATTCCTTAAAAAACTAAAAATAGAAGCACCCTACAACCCAGCAATCCCACTATTAGGCTTATATCCTGATGAAATCAAAACTGAAAGAAGCACCTGTACCCCAATGTTCATTGCAGCTCTCTATACAATAGCCAGAACATGGAAGCAACCTAGATGTCCGTCAACTAATGAATGGATACAGAAGCCCTTGTACATATATACAATGGAATACTACTCAGCTGTTAAAAGAAATGCAGAAGACTCAGTCCTAATGAGGTGGCTGGCTCTAGAACCTATCATAAAAAGTGAAGTAAGCCAAAAAGAGAAAGACAAATACAGTATACTAACACACATATATGGAATCTAATAGGATAGTCTTGGTAACACACACAGGGAACTCATGGAAAAACAGGCAGAGCATAGACATAGGGACATTGTGGGGAAGAAATAGGGAGAGGGAGGCATGGAGGGAGTAACATGGAAACCTATATTGTCATGTGTGGAAAAGATAGCTATTGTCATTGTGCTAAGGGAATAGGAGTGCTTACAATGGCATGGGACGATGGTCCAGAGGGGTGGGATGGGGGGAACTGGTGGGGGGGGGGAGCCATGGATATGCATATGACTGATCTGGGAACATACATGTCTGTGAACAACAAAACTCTGTAAAACCTTTAAAATAAGGAATAAAGAAAAAATAAATAAATAAACATTAAAAAAAAAAATAAATAGATTTTACAGTAGGAGAATATGTTTTTAAATGTGCAACTATCAGCATAATGCATATTTAAGAAATATGTGATATGGTTAAAAGTAGTAAATGATCATTAAACAGAAAAATATTTTAAAAATAGATAACAATTATTAAGGACTCTTTACAACCTAGGCACATGTTTGTCTCCTTATATTTCGGTAGTGGTTATAACAACTCTCTAGTGAGGTAATAATATTATTTCCATGCTTCATAAAAGAAAACTAAGATGAAGAGTTTACTTGCTTCAAGTCACACAGTCAATTAATGACAGAGTCAGAATTCAAACTCATGGGGCCCAGTGGAGGAACCTCCTCTCAGCTGATTATAACCACTAAGTTCTACTGCTACCTTACTTAGACTATAGATATTAAATTACTTAAACTATTACTTCTCTTTACGAAATGGTCTTTCCAACATATAGTGTAGTTGTATTATTAACTTGGGTTCCTGATAACTCAGATGGGTCTCCTGATAACTCAGATGGGTCTCCTGATAACTCAGATGGGTCTCCTTACTCACATTTACAATTTTGGTAAATTCATATATTTACAAAATATTTTGTATATTTCTGTTTTACTTCAACACTTTAGTTCTATGGCATTAAATGTGTTATAAAGGTCACAAAAATCATTAAATTTACTTGGATTGCAGTGCTTTTCCTCAGGAATTACCATTTTAAATAATTCTCTAGAACATTTTATATTAGACACGACAGGAGCGGGTGGTAAGGGGACTAGTACAGAGTCAACACACACAGGAACTCATGGAAAACAGGCAGAGCATAGACATAGGGACATTGTGGGGAAGAAATAGGAGAGGGAGGCATGGAGGAGTAACATGGAAACCTATATTGTCATGTGTGGAAAAGATAGCTATTGTCATTGTGCTAAGGGAATAGGAGTGCTTACAATGGCATGGGACGATGGTCCAGAGGGGTGGGATGGGGGGAACTGGTGGGGGGGGGGAGCCATGGATATGCATATGACTGATCTGGGAACATACATGTCTGTGAACAACAAAACTCTGTAAAACCTTTAAAATAAGGAATAAAGAAAAAATAAATAAATAAATAATTTTTTAAAAAAAGATAAATAGATTTTACAGTAGGAGAATATGTTTTTAAATGTGCAACTATCAGCATAATGCATATTTAAGAAATATGTGATATGGTTAAAAGTAGTAAATGATCATTAAACAGAAAAATATTTTAAAAATAGATAACAATTATTAAGGACTCTTTACAACCTAGGCACATGTTTGTCTCCTTATATTTCGGTAGTGGTTATAACAACTCTCTAGTGAGGTAATAATATTATTTCCATGCTTCATAAAAGAAAACTAAGATGAAGAGTTTACTTGCTTCAAGTCACACAGTCAATTAATGACAGAGTCAGAATTCAAACTCATGGGGCCCAGTGGAGGAACCTCCTCTCAGCTGATTATAACCACTAAGTTCTACTGCTACCTTACTTAGACTATAGATATTAAATTACTTAAACTATTACTTCTCTTTACGAAATGGTCTTTCCAACATATAGTGTAGTTGTATTATTAACTTGGGTTCCCTGATAACTCAGATGGGTCTCCTGATAACTCAGATGGGTCTCCTGATAACTCAGATGGGTCTCCTTACTCACATTTACAATTTTGGTAAATTCATATATTTACAAAATATTTTGTATATTTCTGTTTTACTTCAACACTTTAGTTCTATGGCATTAAATGTGTTATAAAGGTCACAAAAATCATTAAATTTACTTGGATTGCAGTGCTTTTCCTCAGGAATTACCATTTTAAATAATTCTCTAGAACATTTTATATTAGACACGACAGGAGCGGGTGGTAAGGGGACTAGTACAGAGTCAGGAAATGCTCATGGCTCTAGCTTTGAGGAAATGCTTGAAGTATTTTAATAAAATTGTTCTTAATTTACTTTCTTCAATGCTCCAGAAATAATAAGCCACTGACGATGACACTTCTCTTACGTTGTGGTGAAGCTGTGAAATTTTTTGTAATTTTTTGTATGCCTCTTCTTTTTCACTTGGTCAATTTGCTTCTGGGACACTGTTTTCTTATATGTTTAATTCTTATTTTACACTAAGTATTCACCTTTTGGGTCTCCTATGTGTCATAAATGCTTCTCTCATTTAATTTCAAAAACTAGGGGGTATAGTTTGAAATTATAGTAAAAGGGAAAAAACTTTACCATTCTGTGGCAGGGTTTTAAGGTCTGGGAATATAAGAACCTAAGGGAGCCACCGGACAGGTTTGGGGGAGGAGAGCTTTGTTGGCATTTAGGGGAGATAGCTGAGCAACAGGTATCAAAAGGACAGCTACCACTTGCCCTAGTGCACGTGAAGAGCAACTGTGTGTGTACTTACCCCTCGCATCCCAACCCTGACCACATTCCAGGCTGAAAGCGATGCTAAAACAGTCAGGCAAGGGGGAACAACAAAGATTTTTAAAGTTATCTGTTAAATCTACTCCTTCAAAGTCAAAGTCCAAACCTAAGGAGCAAAATAAAACCTAAAAACATCTTGATTAAAGTTACATATTTCAGAATGAAATATAAAACTAAAATTTCATAACATTATTTAATGTGAGAAAAAAATGGGAAAATCACTTCAAACCTGAGAGGAACGGATATTTACTCCCTATTTATAGTTACATAGAGATTGAGGATAATATAATATAAATGAAAATATAATTTAAAAGTTTTAGGTAGCATGTGTTAAAATTTAATAGATACTAAACTAAAAGTAGGATATTGACTTTGCAAAATTAAGAACTTTTCATTTAATTTTCCTATAGAAGTTACATTATAATTAAAACTATCTTTATTTTAAATAATAGACAAGCTAAGCTTCTGTAGGTATTCCTACTTGTTCTTAAGTCACTTAAAGGGCAGAGTGTGTGTGTGCATGTATATATATATATATGTGTGTGTATATATATATGCATGTTATTAAAATACAAGGAGATATATATGGGTTTCCCATGTGGCTTAATGGTAAAGAATCCACCTGCCAATACAGGAGATGCAAGAGATATGGGTTTGATCCCTGGGTAGGGAAGATTCCCTGGAGAAGGAAATGGCAATCCCCTCCAGTATTCTTGCCTGGAGAATCCCATGGACAGAAGAGCCTGGCGGGCTACAGTCCATGGGATCACAAGAGAGTCTGACACAAATGAGCACAGCACAGTGAGAGAGAAGAGGATAAATACATATGCCTAGGCATTAGAGAATAGGTATCACAAAACATGAGGCATTTGAGCAGAATCCTACAGAAGCACTAAGAACTAGCCAGGTTGAAGGAACAGTACATATAAATGCTTCTCTCATTTAATTTCAAAACTAGGGGGTATAGTTTGAAATTATAGTAAAAGGGAAAAAACTTTACCATTCTGTGGCAGGGTTTTAAGGTCTGGGAATATAAGAACCTAAGGGAGCCACCGGACAGGTTTGGGGGAGGAGAGCTTTGTTGGCATTTAGGGGAGATAGCTGAGCAACAGGTATCAAAAGGACAGCTACCACTTGCCCTAGTGCACGTGAAGAGCAACTGTGTGTGTACTTACCCCTCGCATCCCAACCCTGACCACATTCCAGGCTGAAAGCGATGCTAAAACAGTCAGGCAAGGGGGAACAACAAAGATTTTTAAAGTTATCTGTTAAATCTACTCCTTCAAAGTCAAAGTCCAAACCTAAGGAGCAAAATAAAACCTAAAAACATCTTGATTAAAGTTACATATTTCAGAATGAAATATAAAACTAAAATTTCATAACATTATTTAATGTGAGAAAAAAATGGGAAAATCACTTCAAACCTGAGAGGAACGGATATTTACTCCCTATTTATAGTTACATAGAGATTGAGGATAATATAATATAAATGAAAATATAATTTAAAAGTTTTAGGTAGCATGTGTTAAAATTTAATAGATACTAAACTAAAAGTAGGATATTGACTTTGCAAAATTAAGAACTTTTCATTTAATTTTCCTATAGAAGTTACATTATAATTAAAACTATCTTTATTTTAAATAATAGACAAGCTAAGCTTCTGTAGGTATTCCTACTTGTTCTTAAGTCACTTAAAGGGCAGAGTGTGTGTGTGCATGTATATATATATATATGTGTGTGTGTATATATATATGCATGTTATTAAAATACAAGGAGATATATATGGGTTTCCCATGTGGCTTAATGGTAAAGAATCCACCTGCCAATACAGGAGATGCAAGAGATATGGGTTTGATCCCTGGGTAGGGAAGATTCCCTGGAGAAGGAAATGGCAATCCCCTCCAGTATTCTTGCCTGGAGAATCCCATGGACAGAAGAGCCTGGCGGGCTACAGTCCATGGGATCACAAGAGAGTCTGACACAAATGAGCACAGCACAGTGAGAGAGAAGAGGATAAATACATATGCCTAGGCATTAGAGAATAGGTATCACAAAACATGAGGCATTTGAGCAGAATCCTACAGAAGCACTAAGAACTAGCCAGGTTGAAGGAACAGTACATATAAAGACAGAAAAATACACGGGTAACAGTTAAGGGTGTTATAAGCCATTTAACAGGGCTGAAGAGAGGCTGTAGACAAATTATAGATGATAACTGGAGAAGAAAAAAGGAGTCAGAACCCAGGATAAGGCTGTCAGCTTTTATTCTTTAGACAATAGGTAATAGTAAAAATTTAAGTAGGGGACTCTCATAGTGGTATTCGTCTTCCAGCGAGAACTGTGCTGGCAGTGAAGCGTAGAGGCTGGGCTGCTGGTGTAGCACCTTTGCAAGGGTGCAGAAACAGAGCTCTAATGGGCCTTCCTCTGACTCAGATGGTAAAGAGACCAAGGTTCGATCCTGGGGTCAGGAAGAGCCCCTGGCGATGGGAATAGCAACCCACTCCAGTATTGTTGCCTGGAGAACTCCATGAACAGAGGAACCCGGCAGTTGCAAAGAGTCAGACATGATTAAACAACTAGCACTTTCACTTTCAAGGATAGACACGAGTCACAGGGGTGGGAATAAAGAGGAAATGGCAAATTCTAGAGATATTCCAGAGCTAAACTTAGGAAGAATTAACCTGCTGATGAAATAAAAGATGATCACAAACAAACCCAGTAAATATTAACTCCATTAATGGGACTCCGGAAGAGCAATGGATTTGTTATGACTAAGGAAAAGCACTTTAATGAAATGATCTTAATATTTCTGAGACCTGGGAGTTCCGGTCTTTGCGTATCTACAGCACTGTTTCTCCTACTATAACCTCAGCTCCCTTGCTATCTGGGTTTAGCAAACCGTGATATACGTTCCATACAGAAACTAGAATGCAGGCAAAAGTCAGAAAAACTGATCTGGTTTTTGAAACAGCTTCAACTAAGTTTTTAATTACAGATGGCACCTATCTTTTTTAGTTGCATTTGAATTTATTGGGCTATACCTTAGCTCTAAGAAGGCCATATCTGAATGTAAAATGAGAGTAACTGTCAAAGAAATTGACAGTCACAAAAGTAAGTTCAGTCACAGGTAGAATGTTCCACAAATATCATTTTAACTCTTCTGAAGAGCATCCTCAAACAAAACAACTTTCACCCATTCGTTTATTAGTAATAAATAATCTTTTTGGTTGGCTTAGATGGAGAGTGTCATGTGCTAGTACTAATTTCCTGAGCAGTAGTATTACACAAAGCTATGAAAGTCAGCACAAAGAGAAAGTCTAAATTATTTTGTAATAACTGCAAATAATATGAAAGTGTTCGTCACTCAGTCATGTCCGACTCTTTGCAATCCCACGGACTGGAGCCTGCCAGGCTCCTCTGTCCATGGAATTCTCTAGGCAAGGATACTAGAGTGGGTTGCCATTTCTTTCCCCAAGGGACCCTCCCAATGCAGGAACTGAACCCAGGTCTCGTGCATTACACGCAGAATCTTAACTGCTTGAGCTACCATGAATAACAGAAGCAAGTATTAAGCCTTAGAATAATAATATATGAAGGCAGCTCAGGTGGAGTTAAAGATGATGGTGATAGGCAATAGTTCTCACACTGTAATAGTGTTCCCCCAGGCAAGAGCTGGCAATGTCTGGAGGGAGTTCTCATTGTGAACGAGTCACCAGGGTGGGATAAAGAGGAATGGCAAATTCTAGAGATATTCCAGAGCTAAACTTAGGAAGAATTAACCTGCTGATGAAATAAAAGATGATCACAAACAAACCCAGTAAATATTAACTCCATTAATGGGACTCCGGAAGAGCAATGGATTTGTTATGACTAAGGAAAAGCACTTTAATGAAATGATCTTAATATTTCTGAGACCTGGGAGTTCCGGTCTTTGCGTATCTACAGCACTGTTTCTCCTACTATAACCTCAGCTCCCTTGCTATCTGGGTTTAGCAAACCGTGATATACGTTCCATACAGAAACTAGAATGCAGGCAAAAGTCAGAAAAACTGATCTGGTTTTTGAAACAGCTTCAACTAAGTTTTTAATTACAGATGGCACCTATCTTTTTTAGTTGCATTTGAATTTATTGGGCTATACCTTAGCTCTAAGAAGGCCATATCTGAATGTAAAATGAGAGTAACTGTCAAAGAAATTGACAGTCACAAAAGTAAGTTCAGTCACAGGTAGAATGTTCCACAAATATCATTTTAACTCTTCTGAAGAGCATCCTCAAACAAAACAACTTTCACCCATTCGTTTATTAGTAATAAATAATCTTTTTGGTTGGCTTAGATGGAGAGTGTCATGTGCTAGTACTAATTTCCTGAGCAGTAGTATTACACAAAGCTATGAAAGTCAGCACAAAGAGAAAGTCTAAATTATTTTGTAATAACTGCAAATAATATGAAAGTGTTCGTCACTCAGTCATGTCCGACTCTTTGCAATCCCACGGACTGGAGCCTGCCAGGCTCCTCTGTCCATGGAATTCTCTAGGCAAGGATACTAGAGTGGGTTGCCATTTCTTTCCCCAAGGGACCCTCCCAATGCAGGAACTGAACCCAGGTCTCGTGCATTACACGCAGAATCTTAACTGCTTGAGCTACCATGAATAACAGAAGCAAGTATTAAGCCTTAGAATAATAATATATGAAGGCAGCTCAGGTGGAGTTAAAGATGATGGTGATAGGCAATAGTTCTCACACTGTAATAGTGTTCCCCCAGGCAAGAGCTGGCAATGTCTGGAGGGAGTTCTCATTGTGAAGACCACGGGTGGGTGGAGGACACTATTGGCCTCCAGTGGGTAAAGGTGAGGGATGCCACTATACACCCAGTGATGCCCAGAACAAGCTCCAAGGAGTTCTCTGGCCTCAAATGTTTATAGTCGCAAGGTTGAGAACCCCTTAGAAAGCAATGCAATGGCAACTGGAATCCTTTTGATATTGATACACATAATCGTAGGTAAATCACTGTATGTATGAAGCTGGTGACTATATTAGAGCCACTTAATTGCCTGGAGAGAGTGGTCCTGCCTTAACCAATTACATATATTTATGAAATACTTTCAGAAACTACCCATTTTCTACTGAAACTGTTTTTCTAAAATGTCATTTCTTATTGGGCTTCAAGCCCTTTAAGAACTGGATTCCAGCAGCAGGCAAAACGTATCAAAGCCAATATTTTTTTTGCTTACCTTAAAAAAAAAATACACTCTTAAAATGAGTTTCATTTTATGAGATGGTACTTGCTCAGTGACTCAATTTAAAACCTGACTTTGTGTTTTCTGATATTGGAACACTGATGTTTCAAACTCATTTTTCTGAACAGTGTTTCTGAAAAACAATAATAAAGCTTTGAATATTTTAAAAATATTAAAAGCACATGTAGCTACCCTATATAAATATCTGACATGAATCATATTTTCTCCTTTACCTTTAATCAAATGTGAAACTAACTTGGGCTTCCGTTTACTCCTTTGAGAATCATGCTTAATAGCACTAGCAGAGCTGAGGCAGTAGAGCTCCTTAGATACATTAATATATGCAGAAACCACTAGCACTGATTCTGACTGATGTCTAATTCTAAGATAACTGTCAAAACAATCAAATCAGCTGTCCAGACATTGTTAACAGAATAATAACTAAGGTATCATCAACAAAGCATACAGCACAGTTTCTGAGGTGTTTCCCCTTGAATTTATCAGTGCATTCACTCAGTCGTATCCAACTCTTTGCGAACCCATGGACTGTGGCACACCAGGCCTCCCTGCCCTTCACCATCTCCTGCAGCTTGCTCTTTACTTAATGTCCATTGACTCAGTAATGCCATCCAACCAACTCGTCCTCTGTTTTGCTTCTGTTGCCCCCTTCTTCCTTTGCCTTCTATTTTTACCTACATTAGGGTCTTTTCCAAGAGTCGTCTCTTCGCATCAGGTGGCCAAAGGATTTGAGCTTCAGCTTCAGTCCTTCCAATGAATATTCAGGGTTGATTTCGCTGACCTCAAATTGTATGCCATGAGATCAGGTAGCAAACTACGAGATTTGGAATCAAACAAACCTGGACTGCATCGTCTTTAACATCTCTGCATCTCTGTTTCATCAACATGTAATAATTCATCTAAGTGAACTTTGTTCAGGCTCTCATCTGACCAAGAACCCTTCCAAGGTGAATTTTTCACTGACAACAATGTGGACTATATGGAAGCTTTTATGATACAACACATAAGGAGGAGCTCATGCACAGATTTTCCTTTAACCTGCCCTTGGTCAGTGCGCCTCTATAGCTCCCGTCCTCACTGACCCTTCTTCCATGGATTCTCACTAGAGACCTTCTGTGCACCTTCTGCTCCCTCTCTCACGCCTTCCTCCAATCTTCCCTTCAACTCTCCACTTCATGTTCACAATTTCTCTTCCATTTAACTTTACCAACATACCATTTTCCAGCCTCATTCTTTAGAAATGGAGAAGAAGGTAATCCTTTCTTATATATGATCTGAGAAAACAGTACCTACCCCAAGGGGTTCTGGCGTAATTAAAATGAAACCTTAACGACTACTATGTAGTCTCTATTGCCTATTTCAGCACTCAGTCAGTGATAGTGAACTGTGAGTTCCTGGCACAAAGGCACATTCCAGATGCCTTAAGGAAGATGAAGACCTCAAGCAGTTCCCTGAAGATGCTGAAAAAAAGAAATCTCCACCACTGCGTCTTAAGGACAAAGTTTTCACCCAACTCCAAGGATAGTCCTCTGATATTATAATCTAAACACTGTAAGAATTCTTCTTAACTAAATGTTATAAATCCTTGGGACAGCAGTCACTAAAAAAACCAAACCCACAGACCTGAGCACTAACATCTTGCCAAAAGGAGTATTATATACAAAGAATTGTATTGCTCACCAAAATGAATGATGAAAAGTCAAAAAATAGCTTATGTAACTCATGGAAAATGTAATTAAGAATTTGGTCTTGATTTTTATTCCACAATAAGCCCCACCTTAGCCATTTTGAGACTTTTTCAGGTTCTGACAATTAAATACTTAGGGTTTACCTTGGTCCATAATATCCTATGTGTTTTAAAATTTAAAGGCTTTCTTTTTTTTCCTTGATAATGCAGTTTAATACAATTTCATAATCGAGTATACATTCCTGCAAAAGTCAAATACTCATTCCATGTTGGAAAATGTTTAAGCAGCTATGCTATCTCATAGTGCTATTGATACCCATCCTTAAATCAATCAATCAGTTCATCGATTCACATCAAGTAAGTACTCACTTTGAAAAATATATAATATATCATCTCAATAAAAGTTTTGCTAAAAGTTTATTCTCATGAAATTATATAAAAGTAGTTCATTAACAGGAAGGTGAACATGTGCATGGGCATTTCTCTGTTCTATACCTAATTTATCTTTGAAACAGATACACAAAATATATAGGGGTTTTTTAATTAATTATGCTGTATACTTGTAATAATGTACTTATATCTAGTCACTGTCAATGGATCATGACACAGCAATAAACAAATAAGAGATAACCCACTGATGTCCATGCTATGTCAGTTCTAGTTTATGATTTGGGAGACAATATTATTTTTTTATAATCTGGCACTCATTTTTTATATTATGCTCTCTTTAACTATACCTCCACTTCTCTGTTTTATAATTTCTGTTATCCACTTTTCTTCATGTCTGCAACAGCCTGACCCAGAGGTGTATCTTGGGGATCTTGACTTTACATTATTTTTCCCTGAGTGACCTCACTGTACCTATGGATACACTGGCACCTATATAAAAAAGCCTTTTAAACTTACCTGAGCCCTTAAATCACCTGACATCCAAGCCCACACAGTCATGCACTAATCGAGCTTTTCGTCTAGGTATTCCACGAATACATTAAATGAAGTAGTCGCTCCATTCCTGTTTATCCCATCTCACAGCTTCCCATAACCGGCATCATAGGTACACAAGCATCTTTTTTTATTTTATATTTTTCTTCTTTTTCATATTTTCAAATATTTTACTATAGAAAATTTTGAACACATATAAGAAAAACAGAATACATAGTTTAATGACCATTGTGTACCTATTATCAACTTTCAACAATTATTAATATTCTGCCCTTTTTGTTTGGACACTGAATAATTGAGTGAAATGAAATGAACACACACATGAAAGAATGAATTAATTCTTTAGAAAATACTTTGACATTCTACTAAGGATATTTTCCCTAATGCCTTTGAAAAAAACTTTTCTCATTTTCTCTAATTATGGAAATCCTGACAAAGACTAACGTAAGCCTGACCTTCATGAGAAAATTTGTCTCTAGGTTCCAAGATTAATTTTATTCTGATTTACTATCCATAAGGTCAGTCCCATACAGTTTATTATTTATTTGTAAAATGCTTACTCTTCTCTGCCTTTTAATAATGCTAATATGCCTAAACATTTTGTATGCTAATATAACCTAGAATTCGAACTCAGAAGGACTAGGTTTTTTGTTCCTTGTAAAACATGCACGGTAAAGAGCTGAACAACACAGATTAGATATAAAAAGATACACAAAATATATAGGGGTTTTTTAATTAATTATGCTGTATACTTGTAATAATGTACTTATATCTAGTCACTGTCAATGGATCATGACACAGCAATAAACAAATAAGAGATAACCCACTGATGTCCATGCTATGTCAGTTCTAGTTTATGATTTGGGAGACAATATTATTTTTTTATAATCTGGCACTCATTTTTTATATTATGCTCTCTTTAACTATACCTCCACTTCTCTGTTTTATAATTTCTGTTATCCACTTTTCTTCATGTCTGCAACAGCCTGACCCAGAGGTGTATCTTGGGGATCTTGACTTTACATTATTTTTCCCTGAGTGACCTCACTGTACCTATGGATACACTGGCACCTATATAAAAAAGCCTTTTAAACTTACCTGAGCCCTTAAATCACCTGACATCCAAGCCCACACAGTCATGCACTAATCGAGCTTTTCGTCTAGGTATTCCACGAATACATTAAATGAAGTAGTCGCTCCATTCCTGTTTATCCCATCTCACAGCTTCCCATAACCGGCATCATAGGTACACAAGCATCTTTTTTTATTTTATATTTTTCTTCTTTTTCATATTTTCAAATATTTTACTATAGAAAATTTTGAACACATATAAGAAAAACAGAATACATAGTTTAATGACCATTGTGTACCTATTATCAACTTTCAACAATTATTAATATTCTGCCCTTTTTGTTTGGACACTGAATAATTGAGTGAAATGAAATGAACACACACATGAAAGAATGAATTAATTCTTTAGAAAATACTTTGACATTCTACTAAGGATATTTTCCCTAATGCCTTTGAAAAAAACTTTTCTCATTTTCTCTAATTATGGAAATCCTGACAAAGACTAACGTAAGCCTGACCTTCATGAGAAAATTTGTCTCTAGGTTCCAAGATTAATTTTATTCTGATTTACTATCCATAAGGTCAGTCCCATACAGTTTATTATTTATTTGTAAAATGCTTACTCTTCTCTGCCTTTTAATAATGCTAATATGCCTAAACATTTTGTATGCTAATATAACCTAGAATTCGAACTCAGAAGGACTAGGTTTTTTGTTCCTTGTAAAACATGCACGGTAAAGAGCTGAAAAAAAGTCTTGGAACACAGATTAGTCATCTATCAAATAAGAAGCATGCAATGTGCCTTTACTAAATGACCAGTACTGTTTGGAACTTGTGAAAACATTAACATATTTATTGTTAATTGCTGCATATGGGGAGATATAAAGACGAATGGCATCGTGCAGACAAGAGTCGATTATTATCAAAATGAATTGTAATGTTTATCCGTTTAGTTTCTGTACTTTTATCCTAAGTGACCTTTAGAAGTTTAAAATGTTAACATTCTCTAATGCTTCTTGCTAAAACTTCTCTCATGGATATGGCACTTTGGCAAAAATAAGCTAACATCGAGATGGGACTAAAATCCTCAGGAACGTTCACCTCCTTAATTTCCCTGTGAAGCAAAGGGCAAATGGTGACTCATTCGATCTAAAAATAAGTATGAGTTTGTAAAGGATGAAACATCATAAGTCATTTCTGCAGTTTAATATACTATCTATCATTTTCTAATGTAGTCATATTGTTCTTTGTATAAATATGCTACCTATAAAACACACCTATCTTTTTGAGTGGAAAGCTGATTCTAAATAAGAAAATGATAGAACAAGGATAGCAAGTACATTGCATACCTGCTTCTACTAGACACTTAAACAGCCATGATAATAAATAAATAAATAATTAAAATAGTTTAGCGTTGAGCCAAGAGGCAGGCTCAGACATTTCCTCTATACAAAGCACTGGAGGCGAATATTACCCATTGATTAATATTGGCACATGTAATGAAACCTATTTATTACCTGCTCCAAAATTACAGAAGTTATGGGACGTATCTTGACAAAGTGTCTTTTTTTTGTTAGATCTTTACTAAGGATATTTTCCTAATGCCTTTGAAAAAAACTTTTCTCATTTTCTCTAATTATGGAAATCCTGACAAAGACTAACGTAAGCCTGACCTTCATGAGAAAATTTGTCTCTAGGTTCCAAGATTAATTTTATTCTGATTTACTATCCATAAGGTCAGTCCCATACAGTTTATTATTTATTTGTAAAATGCTTACTCTTCTCTGCCTTTTAATAATGCTAATATGCCTAAACATTTTGTATGCTAATATAACCTAGAATTCGAACTCAGAAGGACTAGGTTTTTTGTTCCTTGTAAAACATGCACGGTAAAGAGCTGAAAAAAAGTCTTGGAACACAGATTAGTCATCTATCAAATAAGAAGCATGCAATGTGCCTTTACTAAATGACCAGTACTGTTTGGAACTTGTGAAAACATTAACATATTTATTGTTAATTGCTGCATATGGGGAGATATAAAGACGAATGGCATCGTGCAGACAAGAGTCGATTATTATCAAAATGAATTGTAATGTTTATCCGTTTAGTTTCTGTACTTTTATCCTAAGTGACCTTTAGAAGTTTAAAATGTTAACATTCTCTAATGCTTCTTGCTAAAACTTCTCTCATGGATATGGCACTTTGGAAAAAATAAGCTAACATCGAGATGGGACTAAAATCCTCAGGAACGTTCACCTCCTTAATTTCCCTGTGAAGCAAAGGGCAAATGGTGACTCATTCGATCTAAAAATAAGTATGAGTTTGTAAAGGATGAAACATCATAAGTCATTTCTGCAGTTTAATATACTATCTATCATTTTCTAATGTAGTCATATTGTTCTTTGTATAAATATGCTACCTATAAAACACACCTATCTTTTTGAGTGGAAAGCTGATTCTAAATAAGAAAATGATAGAACAAGGATAGCAAGTACATTGCATACCTGCTTCTACTAGACACTTAAACAGCCATGATAATAAATAAATAAATAATTAAAATAGTTTAGCGTTGAGCCAAGAGGCAGGCTCAGACATTTCCTCTATACAAAGCACTGGAGGCGAATATTACCCATTGATTAATATTGGCACATGTAATGAAACCTATTTATTACCTGCTCCAAAATTACAGAAGTTATGGGACGTATCTTGACAAAGTGTCTGTTGTAGATCTTATTAGACTCTAAATGCCCAGCACAGTTACTGATTTAGGGTAAGTCCTAGATAAATGCTTGTTGAATAGATAAGAGAATTAATTATTAGTGAATATTTCTAATAACATCATCATCATCCTTGCTCAAGAATCCAAGTGGCTCCAAAACTTCTGAAAATGAACTCTGTTTGTTTCGCTGCCCTTAGTCATTTTCAGAATTGTGCCCATTATAAGTGCCTTTCCTCTAAGACACTATTGCCAGCCTCACGTTTCACTCACAGCAAAGAACCCTGCTTATTCAAATATTCACATGTTGTAAATAATACATATTTCTCTGAGAAGCTTCTTCAACTTTGAGATAGCAAATGTGAAAGGCATGAAGAATTTAACATTTTATTTGATAATGCACAGAGTAGGAATACAACTATTCAGCAACAAACATAACACACAAAAATGTAATCCCTTGGTTCTTATGCCAAAATGTAAGTTCAAAGAAGTCATCAAAGTGTAGAATCATCTACAAGAATTGACCATTGTAACGGAAAATTCAAATTACTCTCATAAGTAAGAAAAGTACCCTAGCTCAGAAACAGAACTTTCCGAACACTCTGTTAAACTTGTTAGGAAGAACATATTATCTTTAGGTTCTTGTTTAGAAAAGTACAAGGTCAACACAGCCAACAATTCTTTCTACTACCTCTCCGCAGTCTTGAATTCAAATATGTACTCACTCAATTTAGCCATCTTTACTTGTGCTGGTAGAAAGAAAAAATAAACATTTTGCTTTTAATCATGAAACATGCATGATTAGTGGACTTCCCAGGTGGCTCAGTGATAGAAAACCCTCCTGCCAAAGCAGGAAATGCATGTTTGATCCCTAGGGTTGGAATGGTCCCCCAGAGAAGAAAATGCCAACTCTCTCCAGCAATCTTGCCTGGGAAATCCCAAGGGCTGACAAGCCTTGAGGGCTATGAATCTATGAGGTTGCCAAGAGTTGGTCACGACTTAGTGACTAAACAACAGCCTGCTGAGTAGTACCATGATTAACATCTGAAAATATCAATACCCTATACTCTGACTATAATGGCAAAATAATACATAAGGCAAGCATATAATAGACCTGTCAAAAATTCAGAAAATTACTCAAGTAAATCAAATAGGAAAAGTTCAAACACATTACTTTTTTGAATAATGCACCTATGGTTCTGGAAACATTTCAAATGGAAAAAGCAAAAGTATCAGTAAACTAGTATCAACTATCCCAATTAACTTTTGTATTTTTTTTATCTATACACACATATGCCCACACACGTGTACATATGCACATTTTATATACACATACATTTGCACATGCACATGCTTTTCCATGAAATGTACATGTACAATGACATAGTTAATTCTGAGCTCCACTATTCTTAGGCAAAGTTACCCTTACAGTACAAAATTATAGATTTATTATTACTGAAGATCTCTGAATTGAGTGAAAACTGTTTAACAGTGGTTCAGTTTTTTCAAAGAAATATAAGTGGTAGAATTCAGTAATAGCAGTGATTATGTATTCCATTAGCAACTTAATTAGAAAATATTACATAGGTGGTTAGTGCAGAGATACAGAAAAATAATTTTTATTAATTAGTCAAAATGTGAAGAAATAGAATGCTGAGTTGAACTAAAGATGAATAAAAAGTATACAGCTGTGATTTTAAGATATTTTTAGTAATAGTGTTTTTCCTTCTGAATAAAACTCTATTAGTTGAGTAATATATCAGAGAATGAATTTCTCTAGTTGAAGAGATGTATCCTATTACCCTGCAGGACTACCTAGGCAAGTGTCCATGAGCGCACATGCATACACCTGTCCACACCCACACTACCCGCCCCCAACATTTGTCCTGGACTTCCCAGGTGGCTCAGTGATAGAAAACCCTCCTGCCAAAGCAGGAAATGCATGTTTGATCCCTAGGGTTGGAATGGTCCCCCAGAGAAGAAAATGCCAACTCTCTCCAGCAATCTTGCCTGGGAAATCCCAAGGGCTGACAAGCCTTGAGGGCTATGAATCTATGAGGTTGCCAAGAGTTGGTCACGACTTAGTGACTAAACAACAGCCTGCTGAGTAGTACCATGATTAACATCTGAAAATATCAATACCCTATACTCTGACTATAATGGCAAAATAATACATAAGGCAAGCATATAATAGACCTGTCAAAAATTCAGAAAATTACTCAAGTAAATCAAATAGGAAAAGTTCAAACACATTACTTTTTTGAATAATGCACCTATGGTTCTGGAAACATTTCAAATGGAAAAAGCAAAAGTATCAGTAAACTAGTATCAACTATCCCAATTAACTTTTGTATTTTTTTTATCTATACACACATATGCCCACACACGTGTACATATGCACATTTTTATATACACATACATTTGCACATGCACATGCTTTTCCATGAAATGTACATGTACAATGACATAGTTAATTCTGAGCTCCACTATTCTTAGGCAAAGTTACCCTTACAGTACAAAATTATAGATTTATTATTACTGAAGATCTCTGAATTGAGTGAAAACTGTTTAACAGTGGTTCAGTTTTTTCAAAGAAATATAAGTGGTAGAATTCAGTAATAGCAGTGATTATGTATTCCATTAGCAACTTAATTAGAAAATATTACATAGGTGGTTAGTGCAGAGATACAGAAAAATAATTTTTATTAATTAGTCAAAATGTGAAGAAATAGAATGCTGAGTTGAACTAAAGATGAATAAAAAGTATACAGCTGTGATTTTAAGATATTTTTAGTAATAGTGTTTTTCCTTCTGAATAAAACTCTATTAGTTGAGTAATATATCAGAGAATGAATTTCTCTAGTTGAAGAGATGTATCCTATTACCCTGCAGGACTACCTAGGCAAGTGTCCATGAGCGCACATGCATACACCTGTCCACACCCACACTACCCACCCCCAACATTTGTCCTTGAGAACTCTCAAATGCTCAGAAACTAAGGACCTGAGTTCTTCTGCTCTGTCTCTTTAGTTGTCCCATTTTCTTCTCTTTACTCAGCATTTACTTTATCCTAATTGAACTCGTGGAACATTTCAGAAGACATGCACTCACTATAATGCAATTTTTGTGGAGAAAAGTTGGTTGATACAGCTTAGCACTGGAAATACGATATATTTTTCATAGTTCAAATTCAACCCAGTGGGCTTCCCTGGTGGTCCAGTGGGCCTTGCAGTGCAAGGGGCACCAGTTCGATCCCCAGCCCAGGAAGATCCCAAGTGCCAAGGAACTGCTGGGCCAGTGTGTCCAATTGTGAGCCAGCGCTCTGGAGTGCATGTGCCCAGCGCTGGTGCACTGCAGTGAGAGAGGCCACTGTGATGGGAGGCCCACACATGCCAAAGAATGATAAAGATGTATAAAAAATAAATGATGACTTAGAGGCCAAAAAAAAAAAAAAAAACCCAAAATATTTAAAAAAATAATTCAACCCATTAAGGTTAATAATACAAACACACTGTTTATGTCCACTTGTCTTAATATATCAGAGGTAATTAATATATGAGAATTCCAATGTTCTTATCTACAAAGTCTCCCCATGAGATTATAATGAGGCAAAATGTTATATTATTTTAAATTACAGTAAATAATATGACACAACTAATATACAGTACTATTAACATACAATTCATGACATTGTGTATACGAATATGATAAAAAAGGAGAATATTGCTACCAAAGATTTAAGTCATTTGAAATAGGGCTTTTAACAGAAAAAAGTAATAATTGCAATAAAATTTGTCATACCCTGAGCTTTGAAGGCATTATTTGAGTCAGTACCCCTACATGGATTTATTATTAGATACAATATAAAACATAGATCACACAGTCCCCTGCATGTAAATTTTCAAGTTGTTTCTATAAAATAAACAGGAGGGAAAAATAGCTTTGCAGTATCTTCTTCCCCAAACTCTTCTATCATCTTGTTAGCTTATGGAAACAAATTTAATCAACCAGATATTTTGCATAATCCCATAAGCAGTATTGCATGGTAAGGGATTTTTCTTCTGTGGGAGAAAATAATGCTCATTATCTACAGAGGAGTTTGATGTGTCATTAACAACTTCAGTGTGATCAACTTTCAGTGCATTTCCCTGAAATACAGGACAGCATATAAAAAATGAGAATTTAACCAAATTTTGATTAACATTGTATCACAAGAAGTGATGATGAAGAAATGAAGTTGTCTCTACAAGTGGCAGACAAAATCAGTTCTATTCCTCTAAAGCTATTTGCCATCTAGGATTTCCTATTCTTTTTCTGATATCCTCACTAAATGCCAAATGCTATTTCTTTTATTTCAGAAGGGAAATTCTACTTCCTATATTTGCTTGTAGCTTAAAAATCTAGGAATATTTTAACATTTAGTTTTTAGAAGTCATGACTTTTTTTTCATTAAGTCACAAAGGTAACTGAACATTCTATATCTGAACTATACCAATTAGCACCCCGCTGCAAAATGAAAATGCTCTGGTATCTACTTATTTGTCTTATGAAGATCATTATGAAATTTATTAAATTTTTTAAACTTTATTTATTTATTTTTGGATATTGTGGGTTTTCGCTGCTGCTGCAGTCTCTTCTCTCATTTCAAGGAATGGGGGCTACTCTCTAGTTGAAGTGAGCAGGCTTCTGGCTGTGGTGACTTCTCTTGTAGAACTCAGGCTCTAGGACACATGGGCTTCAGTAATTGCAGCTCCAAGACTCTAAAGCACAGGCTCAATAGTTGTGGCTATGATAAAAAGGAGAATATTGCTACCAAAAATTGAAGTCATTTGAAATAGGGCTTTTAACAGAAAAAAGTAATAATTGCAATAAAATTTGTCATACCCTGAGCTTTGAAGGCATTATTTGAGTCAGTACCCCTACATGGATTTATTATTAGATACAATATAAAACATAGATCACACAGTCCCCTGCATGTAAATTTTCAAGTTGTTTCTATAAAATAAACAGGAGGGAAAAATAGCTTTGCAGTATCTTCTTCCCCAAACTCTTCTATCATCTTGTTAGCTTATGGAAACAAATTTAATCAACCAGATATTTTGCATAATCCCATAAGCAGTATTGCATGGTAAGGGATTTTTCTTCTGTGTGAGAAAATAATGCTCATTATCTACAGAGGAGTTTGATGTGTCATTAACAACTTCAGTGTGATCAACTTTCAGTGCATTTCCCTGAAATACAGGACAGCATATAAAAAATGAGAATTTAACCAAATTTTGATTAACATTGTATCACAAGAAGTGATGATGAAGAAATGAAGTTGTCTCTACAAGTGGCAGACAAAATCAGTTCTATTCCTCTAAAGCTATTTGCCATCTAGGATTTCCTATTCTTTTTCTGATATCCTCACTAAATGCCAAATGCTATTTCTTTTATTTCAGAAGGGAAATTCTACTTCCTATATTTGCTTGTAGCTTAAAAATCTAGGAATATTTTAACATTTAGTTTTTAGAAGTCATGACTTTTTTTTCATTAAGTCACAAAGGTAACTGAACATTCTATATCTGAACTATACCAATTAGCACCCCGCTGCAAAATGAAAATGCTCTGGTATCTACTTATTTGTCTTATGAAGATCATTATGAAATTTATTAAATTTTTTAAACTTTATTTATTTATTTTTGGATATTGTGGGTTTTCGCTGCTGCTGCAGTCTCTTCTCTCATTTCAAGGAATGGGGGCTACTCTCTAGTTGAAGTGAGCAGGCTTCTGGCTGTGGTGACTTCTCTTGTAGAACTCAGGCTCTAGGACACATGGGCTTCAGTAATTGCAGCTCCAAGACTCTAAAGCACAGGCTCAATAGTTGTGGCTGACGGGCTTAGTTGCTCCGCATCATGTGGGATCTTCCCGGATCAGGGATGGAACTCACATCTCCTGCATTGGCAGGTGAATTCTTTACCAGTGAGCTACCCAGGAAGCCTGAAATTTATGTAAATCAATATGTGCATACACATGACTATACACATGGACATCACCAGAGGGTCAATACCAAAATCTGGTTGATTATACTTTTGCAGCCAAAGATGGAGAAGCTGTATACAAAATTAGAAAAAACAAGACCAAGAGCTAATTGTGGCTCAGATCATGAACTCCTTATTGCAAAATTCCAACTTAAATTGAAGAATGTAGGAAAAACCACTAGGCCTTTCAGGTATGATCTAAACTAAACCCCTTATGATTATACCGTAGAAGTGATAAATAGATTCAAGGGATTAGATCTGATAGACAGAGTGCCTGAAGAACTATGGACAGAGGTTCCTGACACTGTATAGGAGGCAGTGATCAAAGGCATCTTCGAGAAAAAGAAATGCAAAAAGGCAAAGTGGTTGTCTGAGGAGGCCTTACAGATAGCTGAGAAAAGAAGTGAAAGGCAAAGAAGAAAAGGAAATATCAACTCAGTTGAACGCAGAATTTTAGAGAATAGCACAGAGACATAAGAAAGCATTTTTAACTGAACAATGCAAAGAAATAGAGGAAAATAATAGAACAGGAAAGACTAGAGATCTCTTCAAGAAAATTAGAGACATCAAGGGAACATCTCATGCAAAGATAGACACAATTAAGGACAGAAACAGTAGGGAAAATAATAGAAACAAATAACATTCTATATCTGAACTATACCAATTAGCACCCGCTGCAAAATGAAAATGCTCTGGTATCTACTTATTTGTCTTATGAAGATCATTATGAAATTTATTAAATTTTTTAAACTTTATTTATTTATTTTTGGATATTGTGGGTTTTCGCTGCTGCTGCAGTCTCTTCTCTCATTTCAAGGAATGGGGGCTACTCTCTAGTTGAAGTGAGCAGGCTTCTGGCTGTGGTGACTTCTCTTGTAGAACTCAGGCTCTAGGACACATGGGCTTCAGTAATTGCAGCTCCAAGACTCTAAAGCACAGGCTCAATAGTTGTGGCTGACGGGCTTAGTTGCTCCGCATCATGTGGGATCTTCCCGGATCAGGGATGGAACTCACATCTCCTGCATTGGCAGGTGAATTCTTTACCAGTGAGCTACCCAGGAAGCCTGAAATTTATGTAAATCAATATGTGCATACACATGACTATACACATGGACATCACCAGAGGGTCAATACCAAAATCTGGTTGATTATACTCTTTGCAGCCAAAGATGGAGAAGCTGTATACAAAATTAGAAAAAACAAGACCAAGAGCTAATTGTGGCTCAGATCATGAACTCCTTATTGCAAAATTCCAACTTAAATTGAAGAATGTAGGAAAAACCACTAGGCCTTTCAGGTATGATCTAAACTAAACCCCTTATGATTATACCGTAGAAGTGATAAATAGATTCAAGGGATTAGATCTGATAGACAGAGTGCCTGAAGAACTATGGACAGAGGTTCCTGACACTGTATAGGAGGCAGTGATCAAAGGCATCTTCGAGAAAAAGAAATGCAAAAAGGCAAAGTGGTTGTCTGAGGAGGCCTTACAGATAGCTGAGAAAAGAAGTGAAAGGCAAAGAAGAAAAGGAAATATCAACTCAGTTGAACGCAGAATTTTAGAGAATAGCACAGAGACATAAGAAAGCATTTTTAACTGAACAATGCAAAGAAATAGAGGAAAATAATAGAACAGGAAAGACTAGAGATCTCTTCAAGAAAATTAGAGACATCAAGGGAACATCTCATGCAAAGATAGACACAATTAAGGACAGAAACAGTAGGGACCTAAATAAAAGAAGTAGATGAGATTAAGAAAAGGTAGCAAGAATAAACAGAAAAAAACTGTACAAAAAGATCTCCATGACCCAAATAATCACAATGTTGTGATAACTCACCTAGAGCCAGACAACCTGGAGTGTGAAGTCAAGTGGGTCTTAGGAAGTATCACCATGAACAAAGCTAGTGGAGGTAATGGAATTTCAGCTGAGCTATTTCAAATCCGAAAGCATGATACTGTTACAGTGCTACACTCAATATACCAGCAGATTTGGAAAACTCAGCAGTGGCCTCAGGACTGGAACAGGTCAGTTTTCATTATAATCCCAAAGGAGGGCAATGACAAAGAATGTTCAAACTACCATACAACCGCAATGATTTCATGTGCTAGCAAAGTAATACTCAACATCATTCAAGCTAGGCTTCAATAGTACCTGAATCAAGAATTTCCAGATGTACAAGCTGGATTTAGAAAAGGCAGAGGAATCAGAAATCAAATTGTCAATACCTGTCAGATCATAGAAACATCTAGGGAATTTCCCGAAAACATCTACTTCTGTTTCACTGACCACACTAACACCTTTGACTGTGTAGATCACAACAAACTGTGAAAAATTGAAAGAGATGGGAATACCAGAGCACTTCATCTGCTTCCTATGAAACCTGTATGGAGGTCAAGAAGCAACAGTTAGAATTGGACAAGGAACAATAGACTGGTTCCAAACTGGGAAAAGAGTACATCAAGGCTATATATTTTTACCCTGATTATTAAACTTATATGTAGAATACATCATGTGAAATGCCAGGCTGGATGAAGCACAAGCTAGAATTAAGATTGTGATGAGAAGTATCAATAACCTCAAGTACACACATGACATCACTCTTATACCAGAAAGCAGACAGGAACTAAAGAGCCTCATTTTAGAGAATAGCACAGAGACATAAGAAAGCATTTTTAACTGAACAATGCAAAGAAATAGAGGAAAATAATAGAACAGGAAAGACTAGAGATCTCTTCAAGAAAATTAGAGACATCAAGGGAACATCTCATGCAAAGATAGACACAATTAAGGACAGAAACAGTAGGGACCTAAATAAAAGAAGTAGATGAGATTAAGAAAAGGTAGCAAGAATAAACAGAAAAAAACTGTACAAAAAGATCTCCATGACCCAAATAATCACAATGTTGTGATAACTCACCTAGAGCCAGACAACCTGGAGTGTGAAGTCAAGTGGGTCTTAGGAAGTATCACCATGAACAAAGCTAGTGGAGGTAATGGAATTTCAGCTGAGCTATTTCAAATCCGAAAGCATGATACTGTTACAGTGCTACACTCAATATACCAGCAGATTTGGAAAACTCAGCAGTGGCCTCAGGACTGGAACAGGTCAGTTTTCATTATAATCCCAAAGGAGGGCAATGACAAAGAATGTTCAAACTACCATACAACCGCAATGATTTCATGTGCTAGCAAAGTAATACTCAACATCATTCAAGCTAGGCTTCAATAGTACCTGAATCAAGAATTTCCAGATGTACAAGCTGGATTTAGAAAAGGCAGAGGAATCAGAAATCAAATTGTCAATACCTGTCAGATCATAGAAAAATCTAGGGAATTCCAGAAAAACATCTACTTCTGTTTCACTGACCACACTAACACCTTTGACTGTGTAGATCACAACAAACTGTGAAAAATTGAAAGAGATGGGAATACCAGAGCACTTCATCTGCTTCCTATGAAACCTGTATGGAGGTCAAGAAGCAACAGTTAGAATTGGACAAGGAACAATAGACTGGTTCCAAACTGGGAAAAGAGTACATCAAGGCTATATATTTTTACCCTGATTATTAAACTTATATGTAGAATACATCATGTGAAATGCCAGGCTGGATGAAGCACAAGCTAGAATTAAGATTGTGATGAGAAGTATCAATAACCTCAAGTACACACATGACATCACTCTTATACCAGAAAGCAGACAGGAACTAAAGAGCCTCTTGATGAAGGTGAAAGAGGAGAGTGAAAAAGCTTAAAACACAACATTCAAAACACTAAGGTCATGGCATCCTGTCACATTACTTCATGGCAAATAGATGGGCAAACAATGGAAACAGTGACAGACCTTATTTTCTTGGACTCCAAAATCACTGTGGACTGTGACTGCAGCCAGGAAATTAAAAGATGCTTGCTCCTTGGAAGAAAAGCTACGACAAACCTAAAGAGTGTATTCAAAACCAGAGACATAACTTTGCTGACAAAGATCCATAAAGTCACAGCTGTGGTTTTCCAGTAGTCATGTATAGACGTGAGAGTTGAACCACAAAGAAGGCTGAGTGCCAAAGAACTGATGCTCTCAAACTGTGATGCTGGTGAAGACTCTTGAGAGTCCCTTGGCTTGAAAGATCAATCCAGTCGATCCTAAAGGAAATCAACGCTGAATAGTCATTGAAGGACTGATGCTGAAGCTGAAGCTCCAATACTTTGGCCACCTGATACAAAGAGCTGACTCACAGGAAACGACCCTGATGTTGGGAATGATTGAAGGCAGGAGGCAAAGGGAATAACAAGAAGATGAAATGGTTGAATGGCATCACTGACTCAATAGACATGAACCTGAACAAGCTCTGGGAGATGGTGAAGGACAGGGAAGCCTCATGCTGCAGTCCATGGAGTTGCCAAGAATCAGACACTACAATTGAGGAACTGAACAACTACAATATGTGCAAATGTGTTCCAGAAAACATCTACTTCTGTTTCACTGACCACACTAACACCTTTGACTGTGTAGATCTCGGCGGTCGCCGAAACATTAAAAGAGATGGGAATACCAGAGCACTTCATCTGCTTCCTATGAAACCTGTATGGAGGTCAAGAAGCAACAGTTAGAATTGGACAAGGAACAATAGACTGGTTCCAAACTGGGAAAAGAGTACATCAAGGCTATATATTTTTACCCTGATTATTAAACTTATATGTAGAATACATCATGTGAAATGCCAGGCTGGATGAAGCACAAGCTAGAATTAAGATTGTGATGAGAAGTATCAATAACCTCAAGTACACACATGACATCACTCTTATACCAGAAAGCAGACAGGAACTAAAGAGCCTCTTGATGAAGGTGAAAGAGGAGAGTGAAAAAGCTTAAAACACAACATTCAAAACACTAAGGTCATGGCATCCTGTCACATTACTTCATGGCAAATAGATGGGCAAACAATGGAAACAGTGACAGACCTTATTTTCTTGGACTCCAAAATCACTGTGGACTGTGACTGCAGCCAGGAAATTAAAAGATGCTTGCTCCTTGGAAGAAAAGCTACGACAAACCTAAAGAGTGTATTCAAAACCAGAGACATAACTTTGCTGACAAAGATCCATAAAGTCACAGCTGTGGTTTTCCAGTAGTCATGTATAGACGTGAGAGTTGAACCACAAAGAAGGCTGAGTGCCAAAGAACTGATGCTCTCAAACTGTGATGCTGGTGAAGACTCTTGAGAGTCCCTTGGCTTGAAAGATCAATCCAGTCGATCCTAAAGGAAATCAACGCTGAATAGTCATTGAAGGACTGATGCTGAAGCTGAAGCTCCAATACTTTGGCCACCTGATACAAAGAGCTGACTCACAGGAAACGACCCTGATGTTGGGAATGATTGAAGGCAGGAGGCAAAGGGAATAACAAGAAGATGAAATGGTTGAATGGCATCACTGACTCAATAGACATGAACCTGAACAAGCTCTGGGAGATGGTGAAGGACAGGGAAGCCTCGCATGCTGCAGTCCATGGAGTTGCCAAGAATCAGACACTACAATTGAGGAACTGAACAACTACAATATGTGCAAATGTGTTAAACGTTAGATTTAGTACACACATACTATATCCTTAACTCACTGTGACTCACATTAGAATAGAAAGAAGCGATCTCTTCTAATATATCATTAAGCATTATTCAAGTAAATAGTAAGACCTTTATACATAGCTACATTTTTGCCTTGAATACTAATAAGAGTCAAGCTGGAACTCAACCAGCTTTCCTAAACTATTGTTCTTCTATTGTTAGGTTTTCATGTTTATTTATATTAGTGCTACCTTAGTATCAGTTTTATATATACATATATTTTTCTAATTATAAGTTGTAACAAATTCAACTCAATGTATCTTACCTGCATTTCTGAACTTGTCCATTGTGTACTAATATTCAAACTAACCTATGATGTTCTATAGTGCCGTTCAATGACATGGACATGTTTGCTGAATAGGCAAGCTGCATGCTCTGTATCTGAGTTAACTGTGCCTACCATTACTATTTATAGTACATTCAATGTTGAATTACATCATAAATAAAATTTTAACCTATACTTTGAACTACTTTTCGCCTATACTGTGTGTGTATTATTAATGAAGATTAGTGACAGCCACCAAATTCTGTTTTTGAAAATAGAAATTAGTCAGTGTCTGCCAGTTCAATGTCTTGAAGTTTTTTTCTGTGCTAAGAACTGTGCTTAGTACTGAAAAGGTAATATAAAGACATTAATATTTTAAGATTTTCATGTAATAAGATAAATTATTTATTTTTGGTTCTATTAGGTCTTCATTGCTGCATGGGTTTTTCTCTAGTTGGGGCAAGCAGGGGCTAGTCTTCATTGCAGTGTGCAGGCTTCTTATTGAGGTGGCTTCTCTTATTGTGGAGTATAAGCTCTAGGCACACAGGCTTCAGTATTTGGGGCACATGGGCTCTAGTTGGCTCATAGGCTCAGTAGTTGTGGCTCATGGGCTTAGTCGCTCCACGGCACATGGAATCTCCCCAGACCAGGGATCGAGTCCATGTTTTCTGCATTGGCAGGCAGATTCCTAGACACTGTACCACCAAGAAAGCCTTAACCACGGTTTTAATTAAGAGTTTTTCTCTGTATAAAACAATGCTGGAAATGCTAAGGGAAGTTTCACAACTACTGTATATAGTCACGGCAGTCTCTGAAAATTCACATGCAATTTATCCTCCACAGTATTATCGCTGAAATTTGGCCAAATTTTTTGGTCTCACTCCTACTTAAATATTCTTTTTAAAAAATCTGTTTTGGGCAATCAGTCTGGCACTGCGTTTCCATCACCCATGTACACAGCTGGAGCTGGTCTGCATGTGTCAGCGGCTTATAACTTATATATACCTTATTTTGCTTTGGAATATTCTCCAGAAAAACCAAGCTTGTGATAGATGCTTACTATTTATTTACTAAGGAAATTTTTTCCAGGGATAATGAAGTAACTCTCCACAGTACAGAGCTCATAAATAATAGTCCCTTGAAGCTTTTGAAAAGATGCTGATTTGTTATGAGGAAAAATTATATATAGGAGAATTAAACCAAAGGCTTAGCTTTGAAGGACTGATTGTCATTTTATGACTTTTTGTACCTCTAGTGCCTAGTTTATATGTGTTCAAAAAAGAATTCATATTTGTGCCAATTTTTATAGAAGGGCAGAAAAAGCCTTTCATTTTAACTTAAAGTGACTTTGAAATTGTCCAATTAGTGGGGAAGCCAATAATATTTTATCAGTGAAATACACACATATACAAATACAGTCTGTCAACAATTTTTTATGTCTGACTTACATATATGCACCTATAAATCATGCTACCCCCCAAAATTTCATGTCAATACTAACCCAGAAGTTAATACTTTCACCTTTTTCTTTACTTCATCTGCATTCATAAATAGTAATGCAGAGTAAAACTTGGACCAGTGGCTGGTTTTCTTTTGAAATTGCTGTAAGTTCCTTCATTAAAGCTTTAAATGATGTCAGCAACTAGGATAGTTTTATGACTACACATTTTATGGCATAATTTGTAAGTTGGTGAAAAGTGGTAGTTCATAAACTACATTTTTATTAGGTATAAAAACTCATAGATAGACATTATTTATATTATATGATCTATTAAAATATCTTACAAACTCATTTCACTTCTCTCCTATTGAATTAATGTTATATCTTGCATATATTTAACCTCAGGAACGGTAGGACATAAGATCTCCCCAGGCTGTTCAACTTGTATCAAAACCCAACAACTATTTAAACACCATACCAAGATAAAACCTATAACTCTGTAAATTATTCTATTTTAGGACTCAAGAATCCATGCCTTTCTTTGATAATGAATTGTATACTCACAGTCTCATGTATTCTCAGACAGTCTCATTACTCACAGACAGAATAATCTATCAAACAGATTCCTGAGATATCTGTTTATTAAGGAAGGACTGTGTATCAAGGCTCACCACTCAGGGTAACGTAACTCCTTCCAAATAATAACAAAACTGATCTATATTAATGTGATTCAATATATTCATGACATGGGCTTCCCTGGTGACTCAGTGGTGAGGAATCTGCCTGCTAGTGCAGGAGACAGGGGTTTTGTAAGGGTTAGGAGGGAAAGGGGTTGGGCACAATTTTTGAAAAGAACGATAGCCCAAGGACACAGCATAAACCCATTAGAATCAAATGGATCCAAGATGGCAGACCAGACCTTGATCCTCAGTCAGCAAGCTAAATGACACACCTAAAGGCACCATGACAGTTCCACCCCTCCCTAAAAGAGCTGGAATAACCCTCCCAACCTTTCCCCTAAAATAAAGCAACTGCCTAAATTTTTAAGTTTTTTTTAAAACACTATTCTTCTTTATGTCTGACTTACATATATGCACCTATAAATCATGCTACCCCCCAAAATTTCATGTCAATACTAACCCAGAAGTTAATACTTTCACCTTTTTCTTTACTTCATCTGCATTCATAAATAGTAATGCAGAGTAAAACTTGGACCAGTGGCTGGTTTTCTTTTGAAATTGCTGTAAGTTCCTTCATTAAAGCTTTAAATGATGTCAGCAACTAGGATAGTTTTATGACTACACATTTTATGGCATAATTTGTAAGTTGGTGAAAAGTGGTAGTTCATAAACTACATTTTTATTAGGTATAAAAACTCATAGATAGACATTATTTATATTATATGATCTATTAAAATATCTTACAAACTCATTTCACTTCTCTCCTATTGAATTAATGTTATATCTTGCATATATTTAACCTCAGGAACGGTAGGACATAAGATCTCCCCAGGCTGTTCAACTTGTATCAAAACCCAACAACTATTTAAACACCATACCAAGATAAAACCTATAACTCTGTAAATTATTCTATTTTAGGACTCAAGAATCCATGCCTTTCTTTGATAATGAATTGTATACTCACAGTCTCATGTATTCTCAGACAGTCTCATTACTCACAGACAGAATAATCTATCAAACAGATTCCTGAGATATCTGTTTATTAAGGAAGGACTGTGTATCAAGGCTCACCACTCAGGGTAACGTAACTCCTTCCAAATAATAACAAAACTGATCTATATTAATGTGATTCAATATATTCATGACATGGGCTTCCCTGGTGACTCAGTGGTGAGGAATCTGCCTGCTAGTGCAGGAGACAGGGGTTTTGTAAGGGTTAGGAGGGAAAGGGGTTGGGCACAATTTTTGAAAAGAACGATAGCCCAAGGACACAGCATAAACCCATTAGAATCAAATGGATCCAAGATGGCAGACCAGACCTTGATCCTCAGTCAGCAAGCTAAATGACACACCTAAAGGCACCATGACAGTTCCACCCCTCCCTAAAAGAGCTGGAATAACCCTCCCACTCATTAGCATATGGAATTACCCAGCCTATAAAAGCTAAGAACGCCATGTTTCTGGGCCACTGGATTTGCTCTGCCATGGCACACATTCTGTCTGTGAAGTGTGCTTTCTCTGAATCTGAATAAATCCATTTCTTACCTAGCACTTTGTCTCTCGCTGAATTCTTCTCTGCACCTGAACCTCAGTGGTCCAGGCATTGGGTGAGTGACTTTAATTAACAGGGTTTGAGTCCGTCCGCGTGGGTTCAAGTCCCAAACAGGGTCTAGGCTGGGTTTGAGTCCCAGTCGAAGTCCCAAGCAGGGTTTAAGCTGGGTTCGAGTCCCGGCTGTGTGGGTTCAAGTCCCACCAAGGTCTAGGCTGGATTCGAGTCCCAGCTGAAGTCCCAAGCAGGGTTTAGGCTGGGTTCGAGTTCCAGCCACGTGGGTTCAAGTCCCAAACAGGTTTGATTAAGTCTGGGCCCTGGGTTTAAGTCTCAAATTGAGGTTGAACACTTTCAATTTGGTCCCTGATTCAAGGAGATCCCACATGCCATGGAGCAGCTACTACTAAGCCTGTGCTCTAGAGCCCAAGAATCTCAACTACTGAGCCTGCCTGCCACACCTACCAAAGCCCACATGCCCTAAAGCCCATGTTTTGCAACAAAAGAAGCCACCACAGTGAGAAGCCCGGTCACCATAGCTAAAAGAAAACCCTGTGCATCAATGGAGACCCACCACTGTCAAAAAAATAAATAAACTGTCTTCCCTGGCAACATAATTCTCCTAAAAGAAAACGGGGTGAATGAAAGGGGTAAATAGGCAGACTAGGTAAGGAGGCCAGTGGTTCCCAGGGAGGAGGAGGAGGGGGAACAAATATTTTTAGCCAAAGTGCCTTCACCTTGATTGTCACGCCTGTGACAATAATCTGTTTTTCCCAAAAACCTTCTTTAAGCCCAGAGCTAATGTTTATAACAACGTATCTTGCTGAAGGACATGTTTCTTCTTAACTTTGTAGTATGTTATCTAAAGGCGTATATTGTGGGTGTGGGCCTGGTAAGGTCTTTATCACCTTAAAATATTCTTTTGATCTATTGTTAATAACCAACCAGAAAAGTACAAAATGGCTCAACTAAACTAGCTTCTGGAGGTATTCTTTTATCCCTCTTCCAGTGTCTATGCTGGAAGTTTTCTCTATCCATGTTTTCTTTAATAAATATTTTACTGCATGATAAAAAAAATAAATAAATAAAAATAGAATTATTTTTAAAATATTCCTGACCTGAGGTAAAGGATATCTAGTTAAGAAGTTAAGAAACCTGGTTTGTCTATGGTTAGCTAGCCAGGCCTATCTAATGAGACAATTTAATATGATAAGCTTCCACTCTTCACATTCAGGACATGCCTCTGGTCAGATACATCATTTGAAAGAGAGACTGTTTCTATTACTTAAGATGGGAGTTTGCCCCCTAAATATAAAACACTTAACTCTTCTTCCAAGTTATTTGGATAGTTTATACTTTGTCTTGTCTGCACATATAAAATAATGCTTTCATTCTATCTAAATATTTGTCTTTAATAGGTTCTAAACCAAATGGCCAAAATTCTTTTTTTTTTTTTTTTTAATCTGAAACTACCTAGGGCTATCAGGTCCAAAACCTATGCTTCTGATCTTAAATATTTGGGTTAGTAAACAAACTTGTAAAACTCCTTTCTTTTTTTTTTTTTTTTTTTTTAAGATTTATTTATTTATTTTGGCTATGGTGGGGTCTTTATTGCTGCACTCAAGACTTTCTTTAGCTGAGGCAAGCGGTGAGGGGGTGTACTTTCCTTTGTTGTCATGTGCAGGCTTCTCATTACAGTAGCTTCTCTTGTTGCAGAGCACAGGCTCTGGGTGCTTGAGCTTCGGTGGCTGTGGCTCACGGGCTCTAGAATGCTGGCTCAATAACTGAGACACACCAGCCTAGATGCTCTTTAGTATGTGGGGTTTTCCTGGACCAGGGATCGAAGGCATGTGTTGCAAAGTGGATTCTCACTGGACCACCAGAGAAGCCCCTAAAACTCCTTTCTTTTATCTGACAAAAATGTTTCCAACAACCACCTTATACTTGGGAATAAAGATCAAGGAAGGACATTCATTCTTATCCAAGGTAAATTAATCCCATGTTGAAATAACTCTGTCACATGAGATTTTTGCATGACAAGTCCAAATTCTTTCTAACTGAAACAATCCAGAAGCTGTCAATGTAATAAATGACATTTGTATGGCTGATCCTTGTTTCCTCTCATAATAGGATTCCATTTTTTGAAAAATTACATTTAATGAATATTTATCTAGTTCATCTTGCACAGCATCTCAAAATCTTCATATTAACAATTCTGGGCGTCTTATGATGTCAATTTGGTTTCTATTTAAAAACTATATTCTTTAGAATTTTTATGAGAGTTCATGACTAGCGGACATATCTAGTTAAGAAGTTAAGAAACCTGGTTTGTCTATGGTTAGCTAGCCAGGCCTATCTAATGAGACAATTTAATATGATAAGCTTCCACTCTTCACATTCAGGACATGCCTCTGGTCAGATACATCATTTGAAAGAGAGACTGTTTCTATTACTTAAGATGGGAGTTTGCCCCCTAAATATAAAACACTTAACTCTTCTTCCAAGTTATTTGGATAGTTTATACTTTGTCTTGTCTGCACATATAAAATAATGCTTTCATTCTATCTAAATATTTGTCTTTAATAGGTTCTAAACCAAATGGCCAAAATTCTTTTTTTTTTTTTTTAATCTGAAACTACCTAGGGCTATCAGGTCCAAAACCTATGCTTCTGATCTTAAATATTTGGGTTAGTAAACAAACTTGTAAAACTCCTTTCTTTTTTTTTTTTTTTTTTTTTAAGATTTATTTATTTATTTTGGCTATGGTGGGGTCTTTATTGCTGCACTCAAGACTTTCTTTAGCTGAGGCAAGCGGTGAGGGGGTGTACTTTCCTTTGTTGTCATGTGCAGGCTTCTCATTACAGTAGCTTCTCTTGTTGCAGAGCACAGGCTCTGGGTGCTTGAGCTTCGGTGGCTGTGGCTCACGGGCTCTAGAATGCTGGCTCAATAACTGAGACACACCAGCCTAGATGCTCTTTAGTATGTGGGGTTTTCCTGGACCAGGGATCGAAGGCATGTGTTGCAAAGTGGATTCTCACTGGACCACCAGAGAAGCCCCTAAAACTCCTTTCTTTTATCTGACAAAAATGTTTCCAACAACCACCTTATACTTGGGAATAAAGATCAAGGAAGGACATTCATTCTTATCCAAGGTAAATTAATCCCATGTTGAAATAACTCTGTCACATGAGATTTTTGCATGACAAGTCCAAATTCTTTCTAACTGAAACAATCCAGAAGCTGTCAATGTAATAAATGACATTTGTATGGCTGATCCTTGTTTCCTCTCATAATAGGATTCCATTTTTTGAAAAATTACATTTAATGAATATTTATCTAGTTCATCTTGCACAGCATCTCAAAATCTTCATATTAACAATTCTGGGCGTCTTATGATGTCAATTTGGTTTCTATTTAAAAACTATATTCTTTAGAATTTTTATGAGAGTTCATGACTAGCGGACATAATTTCTACTAAAGGATCAAAGTGACAATTAGAGCCAAGTGACACTTAAGGTGCATCATCTAAACAAACTTTGGGAAACATGGTACCAGCCAGATTGCATGATAGTTAATAGGAAGTCTTTAAGTTAAAAAGAATTACACTTTTCAAAATAAACAACAAATAGATATTGTTCAACGCACTTCAGAAGTACTAGAATTGCTCAAGGTCAAGTTGGAGCAGAACTGAATCACAAAGGACTTACAGATTGGGGTAAGATGTCTGGATTGCATCCTTAATGCCCTAAGAAGGCCCTTGAAAGAAATCTACATATATAATAATAAAGTTATACCAGAGTGGATATATGTATAATATATACACATACATATATACAGACATATGTAAATAGTATACATATAAACTTATCTGTATAGTAATAAAATTATACTGGAGTTCCCTTTTCCAGATCTTCCCAACCCAGGGATCAAACCCAGGTCTCCCCCACTGCAGGCAGATTCTTTACCATCTGAGCCACCAGGGAAGCCCAAGAATATTGGAGTGGGTAGTCGATCCCTTCTCCAGGGAATCTCCCTGATTCAGGAATCAAAGCAGGGTCTCCCACACTGCAGGCGGATTCTTTATCACTTGAGCTACCAAGGAAGCCCAATAATAAAATTAATATTCTTTTAAACAAAATGCTAAAGTATCAAAATTAAAAATATCTTTAAGGGCCTCACATCAATCTCATAATCTCAATCTCACCACTGGTAAAGCTTCATGAATAACTTTTCTCTGTTGATACAACCTTATCATAAATATGAAATACCTAATGCTTTCGTATTAGTTTTTGTTTTTAAAGAGAAAATCTTTATTTAAATCAAATCATTATGCTGTCAATGTAATAAATGACATTTGTATGGCTGATCCTTGTTTCCTCTCATAATAGGATTCCATTTTTTGAAAAATTACATTTAATGAATATTTATCTAGTTCATCTTGCACAGCATCTCAAAATCTTCATATTAACAATTCTGGGCGTCTTATGATGTCAATTTGGTTTCTATTTAAAAACTATATTCTTTAGAATTTTTATGAGAGTTCATGACTAGCGGACATAATTTCTACTAAAGGATCAAAGTGACAATTAGAGCCAAGTGACACTTAAGGTGCATCATCTAAACAAACTTTGGGAAACATGGTACCAGCCAGATTGCATGATAGTTAATAGGAAGTCTTTAAGTTAAAAAAGAATTACACTTTTTCAAAATAAACTAAAAAATAGATATTGTTCAACGCACTTCAGAAGTACTAGAATTGCTCAAGGTCAAGTTGGAGCAGAACTGAATCACAAAGGACTTACAGATTGGGGTAAGATGTCTGGATTGCATCCTTAATGCCCTAAGAAGGCCCTTGAAAGAAATCTACATATATAATAATAAAGTTATACCAGAGTGGATATATGTATAATATATACACATACATATATACAGACATATGTAAATAGTATACATATAAACTTATCTGTATAGTAATAAAATTATACTGGAGTTCCCTTTTCCAGATCTTCCCAACCCAGGGATCAAACCCAGGTCTCCCCCACTGCAGGCAGATTCTTTACCATCTGAGCCACCAGGGAAGCCCAAGAATATTGGAGTGGGTAGTCGATCCCTTCTCCAGGGAATCTCCCTGATTCAGGAATCAAAGCAGGGTCTCCCACACTGCAGGCGGATTCTTTATCACTTGAGCTACCAAGGAAGCCCAATAATAAAATTAATATTCTTTTAAACAAAATGCTAAAGTATCAAAATTAAAAATATCTTTAAGGGCCTCACATCAATCTCATAATCTCAATCTCACCACTGGTAAAGCTTCATGAATAACTTTTCTCTGTTGATACAACCTTATCATAAATATGAAATACCTAATGCTTTCGTATTAGTTTTTTTGTTTTTTAAAGAGAAAATCTTTATTTAAATCAAATCATTATGCTGTATACCTTAAACTTACACAGTGTAATATGTCAGTTACATCTCAATAAAACTGGAAGAAAAAAGATTTGATCACAGGCCACAGATTTCATAGTTACCATTTTCACTTTTAAAAACATAATAGACATTTCAGTGATTCTATCATTTTTTTTTTAAAGATTTATTTATCTATTTATTTTGGGCGGGGGTCGGGTTGGGGAGGGAGGGGAGCGGGCGGGTCACTTCTATTGGTCTCATTTCTCTATTTTCATCCATCTTTGTTCTTTGGCTCCTGTGGGCCTCCCATCACAGTGGCGTCTATCCTTGCAGAGAGCCGGCTCTGGGCGCATGCGCTCCAGAGCTCCGGCTCGCTGATTGGACACATCAGTCCAGCCGCTCCGCGGCACGTGGGATCTTCCCAGGCCAGGGATCGAACCGGCATCCCTTGCACTGCAAGGTGGTGTCCTTACCCACTGCGCCACCAGGGGAAGCCCTCTATCATTCTTTATGATATCCACAGAATATTACACATATGGAAGTATAATTTACTCTGCAATATCTCTACCAATGCTTATTTGCTCTTATTTCCATTTTTATGGAAATAGATAAGGCCACAATAAAAAAAAAAGTTCCTGCCATATTTTATGCTCAAATATCTTTACTCTACTGAATAAGAAACAGTAGAGGTGTCAGGCCAAAAATAATGAGAAATCTAAATTTTAATAAGTTATGGCAAGATGCTTTCCAAATTTTCCACAGCATTTACAGAATTGCTAATGTTTCATAAGAGCAACTTCTTTATACCTTTGTCAATACTGAATGCATTAAATGTTTTTAAACTTCTCTCATCTAATGAGTGAATTCTGGATTTTATTACTGTTGGTGGTGCTGGTGGTATGGTCATCATTCTGTTTCTACGACCATTGAGACTGGGTATCATTTCATAAGCTCAGCTATCAGAAATCACTCTTATAATTTTACACATCACTGAACATCAGAGAATTTAACACTTTGCCTATTATTTGACTAAAATTATTTTCTCCCAACAAATCATTTTTAAAATTTTAATTGATACATTTTTCATAAAGGTGTTTTAAATTTCTATATAATAAATCTGTCAAGATATTAATCACATCTTACAGTTTCCTAGAGAAAATATTAGAAGTTAAGAGTATATACAGAAAAATTAAGTCATACACTTAAGTCTCTATTTGGAAACAGTCAAAGGGTTACCAAGTGTTATTTCCATATAGCGGTTGGACGTTGTATACCAGACTCATCCAAAGGGTAGATTTTCTGACATTGCAGGGTTGGGTACTTTTGTTCAACGTTAGGTATACTACTGACCAGGATATATTGCAATTACCTAAAAGTAAAGGTTAACTTATAGAACTGATTGAAATGTTGATGACCCTTCTTTGAGAAAATTTTGCACACACACACACACACACACACACACCACAAAAGAACACAAGGAAATTTTGGGTAGTTGGAAGAAATAGGTATTTAAGCTTTAACAGAAGTTTCCTAAGGAAGAGAATCTGGTAGTCTCAAGTAGACTGATGAAAATAAAGAGTAGTGGATGTAGGAGGTAAGAAGACAGAAACTATACATATATTTGAGAGTATGAGGAAGAAAGAGGAAAGAAGGATAAGAGGGAGAAAGAATGAGAATCATTAAACGAAAGAAGGCAATCCACAAGAAGGGAAGATATTTTCACAGTGTGCATACTGAGACCCTGATGCTGGAAAGACTGAGTGCAGGACGAGAAGGGGACGACAGAGGATGAGACGGTCAGATGACATCACCGAATCAACGGACGCGAGATTGAGTAAACTCCGGGAGGTATGAAGGATAGGTAAGTCTCGCATGCTACAGTCTATGGGGTCCCAAAGAATCACTCACGACAGCAACCAAACAACAACAAATACTGAGATCTTTAGATTCCACAGGAAGACCAAATCTTCATCTCATACTTGCATACAGAAGGGAGGTTGGTGATGGAATCATCTATAATTTGGGAGGCATTGCTGCATTTCCTGTTTCAAATGTATGAGTTTCTTATACATGCTTCTATGTGAAATATGAGCCACAGTAATCTGAGAATCAGACGAAAAGAAGTGGCTGAAATTCTAAGAAGAATGGAAGAGTTAAGTATCATTTTTAAGCATATAAAAACAAGCTTTACAAAAAATCAATAGGATTTGTAGAATGAAGTGGGAAAAAAAGTGAAATAAAAGTGTTAGTCACTCAGTTGTACCTCTTTTTTTTTTTTCTTCTGGCCACTTCTATTGATCTTTCATTTTATTTATCTTTGTTCTTTGGCCTGTGTGGGCCTCCCATCACAGTGGCCTCTCTTGTCACAGAGCACCTGCTCTGGGCACATACGCTCCAGAACTCTGGCTTGGTAGTTGGACACGTCGGTCCAGCCGCTCCACTGCACGTGGCGGCCAGGGATCGAACCGGCACCCCTTGCACTGCAAGGTGGTGTCCTTATCCACTGGACCACCAGGCAAGCCCGTGCCTGACTCTTTGTGACCCTATGAACTATAGGAATGTAGCCCATCAGGCTTCTGTCCATGGAATTCTACTGGCAAGAAAACTGCAGTCGGTTGCCTTTTCCTTCTCCAGAGGATCTTCCTAACTCAAGGATCAAATCAGAGTCTCTTGCATTGCAGACAGACAGATTCTTCACTGCCAGGAAAGTCAAGAGTGAAGTACTTAGTATAACCATGAATGTATACAGAGACTTCTCTGGGATATATTTTCTCCTTCTCTCATCTTATATTTTCCTAACTTCTCACTTTTTGCCATAGCTAGATAATAACTTTATTAGGAAAAGCTTCTGTGATTCTTCTGTCCAAATCATGATGCTCTGTAACAAACTCTGTTTACCGTCTGTATACGGCACATGTTAAATTAGTCATTTTACATATGTTGTGTGTATATATATATATAGTTATTTTTTTCCTTTTTGAGGCACTTATTTATCTCTAACACTATCTTGTTACACAAAAGACAAAAGGCTCAAGGTGGTCAAAAGTACAAAGACATTAAAATTGCTATCAAAAATGCAAAAAAAAAAAAAAACCCTAGCATGGCCATCAGCAGGCCAGGCAGATAAGAAAAGCTGTGAGCCAGGTAGCAGGTGAGAGGCCACGCCCTCCCTAAGGGACATCTGCTCCTGTCGTCTCAAGAAGGGAGTACACACACCCAGGAGAGCCAAATCTGCTTTCTCAAAGGATAGCAGGGATGTAGATTTCCTGATTTATATGTATCAGAAACTCAGTGCTAAAGGAACTTCAGGGCTGAATAGAAATGAGGCGCTGCTTTTACTTGAAGGGTGGGAATGACCTGGAGGGGACCCCAGGGACACAGGAAGTTTCTGTTTCTTGTTTTGGGTCTGTGAAGCTCGTACTTCATGGAGCCATATGCTTAAGGTTTGTGCCTTTCCTCTCTGATTAAAAGGTAAATGGAAGAAAAAAAATATATGCAGGTGTATACTTGAATCTGTTTGCAATGTATTAAATGCTTATCCTCGCCAGTTATGAAGACTTAATGAAGTTGTGAGTTAGGCCTTTTTGCTCTCCTTTGGCATCTATCACAGTGCTCATATTTGATTAGACAATTATTAATGACATTAATACATAACTAGAACACAGAATATACAGATATATATATATATATATAAAGTATTAATGAATTCAAATTTTCTGTTTTCTTGGAATAAACATGTACGATGGAAGAATACACACACACAGATTGAGATGGTAGAAACAGGTGGAAAGCAATAAAGACAAAGGTAGAGTTTGAGATACTCTGCAGGGTTTTTGCTAGGAGTCTGTACTTAAAGCTTTGTAGTTTTACATTAACCACTGTGACTCTTTTGACCTAACTGAAGAATCATTTTTTGGAAAAGGCTTCTGTGATTCTTCTGTCCAAATCATGATGCTCTGTAACAAACTCTGTTTACCGTCTGTATACGGCACATGTTAAATTAGTCATTTTACATATGTTGTGTGTATATATATATATAGTTATTTTTTTCCTTTTTGAGGCACTTATTTATCTCTAACACTATCTTGTTACACAAAAGACAAAAGGCTCAAGGTGGTCAAAAGTACAAAGACATTAAAATTGCTATCAAAAATGCAAAAAAAAAAAAAAACCCTAGCATGGCCATCAGCAGGCCAGGCAGATAAGAAAAGCTGTGAGCCAGGTAGCAGGTGAGAGGCCACGCCCTCCCTAAGGGACATCTGCTCCTGTCGTCTCAAGAAGGGAGTACACACACCCAGGAGAGCCAAATCTGCTTTCTCAAAGGATAGCAGGGATGTAGATTTCCTGATTTATATGTATCAGAAACTCAGTGCTAAAGGAACTTCAGGGCTGAATAGAAATGAGGCGCTGCTTTTACTTGAAGGGTGGGAATGACCTGGAGGGGACCCCAGGGACACAGGAAGTTTCTGTTTCTTGTTTTGGGTCTGTGAAGCTCGTACTTCATGGAGCCATATGCTTAAGGTTTATGCCTTTCCTCTCTGATTAAAAGGTAAATGGAAGAAAAAAAATATATGCAGGTGTATACTTGAATCTGTTTGCAATGTATTAAATGCTTATCCTCGCCAGTTATGAAGACTTAATGAAGTTGTGAGTTAGGCCTTTTTGCTCTCCTTTGGCATCTATCACAGTGCTCATATTTGATTAGACAATTATTAATGACATTAATACATAACTAGAACACAGAATATACAGATATATATATATATATATAAAGTATTAATGAATTCAAATTTTCTGTTTTCTTGGAATAAACATGTACGATGGAAGAATACACACACACAGATTGAGATGGTAGAAACAGGTGGAAAGCAATAAAGACAAAGGTAGAGTTTGAGATACTCTGCAGGGTTTTTGCTAGGAGTCTGTACTTAAAGCTTTGTAGTTTTACATTAACCACTGTGACTCTTTTGACCTAACTGAAGAATCATTTTTTGGAAACCTCTTGAATGTACAGGTTTAACTGGCATTTTCCTCACACCAGCAATTGTATCTCTACAAACAATATATAACTCTGTGATATCTAATTAAGTTCCTCATCAATGCTTTAGTTGGAGGAGGCTGATATAAATTTATTGTCTTTTCACTGTTAGCGCTATTTTAAACACAATTATATCTGACAAATGAATCAATCAGAAAAATAATATACTACTAATAAATAAGACGGACTTCCAAGGTTGCCCAATGGGTATAACCTTCCTGCCAATGCAGGAGGTACAAGAAATGTGAGTTTGATCCCTGGAACAGGAAGACTTGCTGGAGAAGGAAATGGCCATCCACTCCAGTATTCTTGACTTGAAAACTTCACGGACAGAGGAACTTGGTGGGCTAAGTTCATGGGGTTTCAAACAGCTGGACACAACTAAGCGACCGAACACACACACACACAATACATAGACTCGCCCGTCACAATTCTGTCATTCATCACACTTAAAGCAAGCTTCTTTTTCATGTCATTATAGAAAACAGAATATAACCAAATTTCCTTCTTGGTCAGAGGTTAACAATCTTCTTAAAGGATCGAAAAGCAGGTACTTTAGGCTTTTCAGGACAAAAGGTCTCTGTTATGACTCTACACCTCTGCTGTTGTAGTGCAAAATCCACCACAAACAATATCAACAATGACTTCAGCCATGCTTCCCTACATTCTGTTTATAAAAACAAGCAGATCTCTGCTTTAGGCAAACCTGGGACAGTATTTTTTAGTATAGTTATTTATTTCTCTTATATCATGATATCTATTCCTGAAACAGAAAGAAGCATAACTTATCTAGCCCATCTTCCTCAGATCTGCATTACTGCAGGGAAAAGAAATATTCATCTTTGAATAGTTACAGATTTCAGATTATTCTTAATGCCCCAGCAGCCCATAAATTATAAACAAAATGGATGTCAAGCTGACCTTCTCCTTTACCTTAGAAAGTTCTCACATGGGTTTCTAAAAGGTCTGTACTTATCCTGCCCTGCTTCCCAAATGTGGAGATAAATATGTTCCCTGACAGCCTGACTTTCTCTAAGGCAGCACTCAATTTATCACTGCTCCTGGAGCACATTTTCCAAAACCTGACAAAAACATCCCTGAAACCTTCAGGGGAAAAATAAACCCTCATCTCAGGCTGTGTAAATTACCACCAAGTATAGCTATGAATAAAATAAGAATCAATCCTCATTCATGCCTTTGGAACATCCTAAAAAATGGCAGCTTATGCTCCAAAGGCCAGGGTTCGGCAAAACTTCGACCACAGGAAATTAGGCAGGAAACAGAAAAGATATTAAATATTCTTCTTTTATGACACATTTTTTTAAAAAAGAAGCCAATTATTGGGGCTCTGAGTGGAACAGTATTAAGCCGGGGGTTTGGCTACCTCTGCTAAGACTGCTTCCTTCAAATTATGTAAAACTGAGGGAAAAAGATACCCAAAAAATCCCCCAACTAATGACTTAGAACACAAAAGTAGGGCCATTGTTGCCAGAAGGGTTTAGTTAAATGTACTCAGAGTTCCTGAGAGCACAGGAAAACATATTAACAATGATTGGTTTAGAAGCCTGCTATCTTGAAAGCTCCTCTTCATAAGGAAAAAGATCTGGGACAGGTAACTAGATGTTTCTGGATGGGGAGTAGAGCCAAAAGCAGTCTGTGTGAGAAGGAAAAGAATACGTACAGGTGACTGAAGGAATTGCCCACTTACACTCTAGTCATTTGTTTACAGATACTGGAAGCACTATGGATGCTACACAAATAAATTTCCTATGTTCAAGGACCACTGGGTGGTTAATGTAAGAAAGCAACATACATAACTAAAGACAAAGGGCTGGTAAGATATTTGCATGCATGCTCAGTCTTTGAGACCCTGTGGACTGCAGTCTACCAGATTCCTCAGTTCATGGGATTATCCCAGCAAGAATACAAGCACACAGGAGTGGGCTGTCATTTCCTTTTTCAGGAGATTTCCCTGACCCAAGGATCAAACACACATTTCCTGCAGCTTCTGAACTGGCAGGCAGATTCTTTACCACTGAGCCAACATTGGGCTGGGCAAACAGTTCATTTGAGATTTTTCATAAGATTTTATATGTCGAAGCACATAAAAATATGGGGGAACAGAACCCGAGATTGAGGAGGGAGAAGGGCTGAATAAGAAGGAATGTATACAAGAGGAAGAGAGAAGTAAGAGGGGAGGGCTGGGGTGACAAAGACCCGGTTCTTGAAGGGATTTAGACAGGAAGAAATTGCGTTGGGGAGAGTTGGCTAGGAAGAGGTATGAATAAAATAAGAATCAATCCTCATTCATGCCTTTGGAACATCCTAAAAAATGGCAGCTTATGCTCCAAAGGCCAGGGTTCGGCAAAACTTCGACCACAGGAAATTAGGCAGGAAAAAGAAAAGATATTAAATATTCTTCTGTTATGACACATTTTTTTAAAAAAGAAGCCAATTATTGGGGCTCTGAGTGGAACAGTATTAAGCCGGGGGTTTGGCTACCTCTGCTAAGACTGCTTCCTTCAAATTATGTAAAACTGAGGGAAAAAGATACCCAAAAAATCCCCCAACTAATGACTTAGAACACAAAAGTAGGGCCATTGTTGCCAGAAGGGTTTAGTTAAATGTACTCAGAGTTCCTGAGAGCACAGGAAAACATATTAACAATGATTGGTTTAGAAGCCTGCTATCTTGAAAGCTCCTCTTCATAAGGAAAAAGATCTGGGACAGGTAACTAGATGTTTCTGGATGGGGAGTAGAGCCAAAAGCAGTCTGTGTGAGAAGGAAAAGAATACGTACAGGTGACTGAAGGAATTGCCCACTTACACTCTAGTCATTTGTTTACAGATACTGGAAGCACTATGGATGCTACACAAATAAATTTCCTATGTTCAAGGACCACTGGGTGGTTAATGTAAGAAAGCAACATACATAACTAAAGACAAAGGGCTGGTAAGATATTTGCATGCATGCTCAGTCTTTGAGACCCTGTGGACTGCAGTCTACCAGATTCCTCAGTTCATGGGATTATCCCAGCAAGAATACAAGCACACAGGAGTGGGCTGTCATTTCCTTTTTCAGGAGATTTCCCTGACCCAAGGATCAAACACACATTTCCTGCAGCTTCTGAACTGGCAGGCAGATTCTTTACCACTGAGCCAACATTGGGCTGGGCAAACAGTTCATTTGAGATTTTTCATAAGATTTTATATGTCGAAGCACATAAAAATATGGGGGAACAGAACCCGAGATTGAGGAGGGAGAAGGGCTGAATAAGAAGGAATGTATACAAGAGGAAGAGAGAAGTAAGAGGGGAGGGCTGGGGTGACAAAGACCCGGTTCTTGAAGAGATGGAAGAATTTAGACAGGAAGAAATTGCGTTGGGGGGAGAGTTGGCTAAGAGAAGAAGGAGAAAGCATTCTAGTTGGAAGCATGTAAGGAGTCTAATGTGACATCACAGGGAAACAAAAGGTGTGCCTATGAAGTGGTTAAACATGTGTCTGCAAAGAGACACATACAGGTACACAGTGACTCACAGAATCATTCCGGAAACTGTACTAACTGAATGCCAGCTTTGTGCCAGGGGCTGTGCAAAGAGAATTTCATGCATCTTGACTTAAAACAACCATGCAAATGAGTTGCTTTTATTAGCCCCATTTGAAAACCAGGAAATTGTAACTGAACAACACAACCCAAATCACACAACTGGTAAGTGCTAAAGTCAAGATTTAAACCAGACAGTTCCTCAGCACCGTCTTAGTGTGGCAAGTCAAGGTGAATCAACAGATGTTCTTTTACTTTCTATTTTTTAGCTGAATGCCAGCCCAAGGTGAATTTATAGCTTATTTCAAAGGAAATGGGGGGCACTGAATTATTTTGTGCAAGGACATGAGAAAATCAGAATCTTTTTTTTTTAAACCTTTATTTTGCTTTTAACTTTTACAGAGTTTTGTTGTTTACAGATATGTATGTTCCCAGATTAGTCATATGTATATCCCCCCACTTCCCACCCCTCCCAACCATCACACAGCACCACTGAAGGATCCCCTTGAGAAAATCAGAATCTTATATCAAAAACTGATAGAGTATTAAAGAAGAAGTACAAAGCAAAGGATGGACTGAAAATAAGGAGACCACATAGCGCTTTAAGATTACAGATGAGTAAAATTGAAGAGTCTGAAATTGCCTGGTTGGGGGAAAAAATGGAAGAGAAGGAAAAATGGGAGACAGAACAGGAAATATCAAGAGGCTTGCAATGAGTCAGCTGATGTGGAAGCTGAGAGGGTACTAAGAAGGGGATACTGCACAGGTGACTAAGCCTGGGATCATGGAAAGGAGAAAGTTGAGAGGGTGTTTTAATAATACTCTTTTTGAGAAGTCAGTGGGATGATAGAAAACTCTAGCAGGCAGATAAAAATGGCACACAAGTCCCTCAAATTCAACATGATTCAACTGAGTTGATTAAGGTCCACGAAAAGGACAGCAACCCCTTGGAATCCTGTTCCAATTTTCTCCCCTTTGGTATCAAGGTACTGCCTCTCAACCACAAATGCCAGAAGCTTAGAGATCATTTTGATTTCTCTACTTCATTTTCTCATCTTCTCATATCCAGATTGCTATATGCACTATTTACACCTCATAAATATCACTCTGATTTATTTTTATCTCCCTTGGACAACCAGTCCTAAAGGAAATCAACCCTGAATATTCATTGGAAGAACTGATGCTGAGACTGAAGCTCCAATACTTTGGCCACTGGATGGGAAGAGCCAATTCACTGGAAAAGACCCATGCTGGGAAAGACTGAGGGCAGAAGAAGGGGGTGACAGAGGACAAGATGGTGGGTGTCATCACTACCTCAATGGACGTGAGTTTGAGCAAACTCCCGGAGATAGTGAAGGACAGGGAAGTCGGGCATGTTGCAGTGCATGGGGTTGCAAAGAGTTGGACACGACTTAGAAACTTAACCACAATACAATGACTTACACTGTTACTGCTATGAACTTCAGTAACTTTTATCACTGCAATGCGTTACTAATGGATTGCTCAACTACCATCTGATCAACCTGCTATTCATTGTGCACATACTATAGCCAGAGCAGTCTCATCAAAACAGATAATGTTGTCCATGTACTTGCATCTCCCTTAAATCATCAATTATGCTTGAAAGTTAAAGAGTTTAACGCAGTCTTATATCATCTGACCCCTCTTTAAACTCATACATATCCTCTCCAAACAGCAAGGACTTCTCTGAGTCCTCAAGTATGTCATGCATTTAAGTTTTTCTATATCATATTTTCTACTTCTGCTTTACTATCTAGTTAATACCTTCAGACCTCAGTTTATTATCATATTCATAAAGCCTTTCAAACCCTCTTGACTAGGTCAAGTAATACTGTTATATTTGGACCATTCATTTTGTGTGTGATTTCCAACTTCCTTTTACTGGTATTTAATTTGTTTTCTTTCTACTTTAATACCACTTACTCACATTTTAATCTGCTTCAGTCTGATTTTTGCTCTACCACTTCCCTAAAAATCCCCTTTGCAAGGTCAACCAAGATCTCTCTCTTACAATCCTGTGGTCGACCTGTAGCCATCTTGCTGGTCTTCTTAGTAGCAACTGCATGTTTCAATAGATCTATTGAAACATTCTTATTTGACAACCTTGGAAGTACTGATACATTCTCCTGGCTTTCTCCCTCTGCTCCTTCTCAGTTACCTTTGCAGATGCCTCCACCTTTTCTCTATCTCATGACATGCTGGTTTAAATCAAGACTCAGCACTACCTACATTTACTCTCTAGGTGACCTCTTTTAGATCCAGGTCTATACTCAATGTTCACTTCTTTAAATTGAAGTAATATGATTTATAACATTATATAAATTTCATGTATGAAACACTATGTTTCTATCTTTGTACACCCTGTACAAGGACCATGACCAACAGTGTAGTCTCCACCCATCACCATACGATTGATCCCCCTCACCCACATCTCCTTCGCTTCCAACCCTCCTCCTACTTGGCTAACCACTACTCTGTTCCCTATATCTCCATTTTTGTTTGGTTTGATACATTCATTTAATTTGCTGATATTCACATTTCTGTCTCCAACAATTTCCCTTAATTTCAACTTTGTTTATCCAACTGCCTACTTAACAGCATCTCTCAGATCTACGAAAAACATTTCAAACTATTATATACAACTTAAACAACAAAGTCCTACTCTAGAGTGCAGGAAACTTTATTTGATACTCTGTAATATCTCATAATGGAAAGGTTATGAAAAATAAATACACTCACCTATGTATAATATATATATACACACATAACTGAATCACTTTGCTATCTACCTAAAACTCAACTAACACTGTAAATCAATTATACTTCAATAAAAAATTTCAAACATGATATGTATACAGACGAATGAGACGTGTTTTTAAAATAAATATAAAATAGTACATGGTTTAAATTAAAAGCTGTTCTCTATCACTTTCTTCTTGCTCTGACTTAGGCTTCTTCATGATACTCACATACAATATTATATTATATATTTAGTTGTGGGGCTTCTTAGGTGGCACAGTGAAAATCCCAAGGGCAGAGGAGACTGGCAGCCTACAACCCAGAAGGTCACAAAGAAGTGGACATAACTGAGTGACAACTGTTAAGTTGCCACTAAGAAAACATAAGATTTTCAATGTCTTATTTTCATACTGCCTTTCTGATGCCTAGAACAAAACTTGGTACCATGTGCCAGGTGCTCTCTTTCTCCTTGTCCCTGTTACCTTTGACAGATTTTGCCTTGGAAGTACTGATACATTCTCCTGGCTTTCTCCTCTGCTCCTTCTCAGTTACTTGCATGCCACTTTGCTGGTTTAAATCAAGACTCAGCACTACCTACATTTACTCTCTAGGTGACCTCTTTTAGATCCAGGTCTATACTCAATGTTCACTTCTTTAAATTGAAGTAATATGATTTATAACATTATATAAATTTCATGTATGAAACACTATGTTTCTATCTTTGTACACCCTGTACAAGGACCATGACCAACAGTGTAGTCTCCACCCATCACCATACGATTGATCCCCCTCACCCACATCTCCTTCGCTTCCAACCCTCCTCCTACTTGGCTAACCACTACTCTGTTCCCTATATCTCCATTTTTGTTTGGTTTGATACATTCATTTAATTTGCTGATATTCACATTTCTGTCTCCAACAATTTCCCTTAATTTCAACTTTGTTTATCCAACTGCCTACTTAACAGCATCTCTCAGATCTACGAAAAACATTTCAAACTATTATATACAACTTAAACAACAAAGTCCTACTCTAGAGTGCAGGAAACTTTATTTGATACTCTGTAATATCTCATAATGGAAAGGTTATGAAAAATAAATACACTCACCTATGTATAATATATATATACACACATAACTGAATCACTTTGCTATCTACCTAAAACTCAACTAACACTGTAAATCAATTATACTTCAATAAAAAATTTCAAACATGATATGTATACAGACGAATGAGACGTGTTTTTAAAATAAATATAAAATAGTACATGGTTTAAATTAAAAGCTGTTCTCTATCACTTTCTTCTTGCTCTGACTTAGGCTTCTTCATGATACTCACATACAATATTATATTATATATTTAGTTGTGGGGCTTCTTAGGTGGCACAGTGAAAATCCCAAGGGCAGAGGAGACTGGCAGCCTACAACCCAGAAGGTCACAAAGAAGTGGACATAACTGAGTGACAACTGTTAAGTTGCCACTAAGAAAACATAAGATTTTCAATGTCTTATTTTCATACTGCCTTTCTGATGCCTAGAACAAAACTTGGTACCATGTAGGTGCTCAAATACACTTATTAAACTAAATAACAGATGATTAATATCAATCCAGCTCACAAAACTATAAAGTCACTAGGGACAGAAACTATGTATTTGTGTAGGATTGTTTTCTGAGTGCCTAGCAAATAATAGTCATTCAGTGCTTCTGACTGCTTGAATAAACAGAAGCGATATGACACTGGTGCATTCTTCCCCATGACAGAGAAGGCCAGAGAAGCAACAGTGAGCGAAGCTATCAAAAACAGCATATGCGGGCTTCCCCTGGTGGTCCAGTGGGTAAGGACACCGCCTTGCACTGCAAGGGGCGCCAGTTCGATCCCTGGCCTGGGAAGATCCCACGTGCTGCGGAGCGGCTGGACCGATGTGTCCAATTACCGAGCAGGAGCTCTGGAGCGCATGCGCCCAGAACCGGCGACGCCACCGCGATGGGAGGCCCACAGGAGCCAAAGAACGAAGACGGATGAAAATAGAGAAATGAAAGACCAATAGAAGTGGCCCACCCGCTCCCCTCCCTCCCCAACCCGACCCCCGCCCAAAATAAATACAAATAAATCTTAAAAAAAAAAAAAAAAAAAAAAAACAGCATATGCTGAAGAGGCTAAACATGGTAAGAAAGGATAAAAGGTAAATGTATCTGATAATTCAGAAATTATTAATAAATTGTAAGGTCAGTTGTAATATAGGCACATATTGACAGCAATTATAATTGTCTAAGGAATTAGCGGGTGGCTCAGTGATAAATAATCTGCCTGCCAATGCAGGACATCCAGGTTCAATCCGTCGGGTGAGAAAATCCCCCAGAGTAGGAAATGGCAACCACCCCAGTACTTGTTTTTTGTTTTGGGGGGTTTTTTGTTTGTTTTATTGTTTGTTTTTTTGTTGCTTTTTTGCTTTTACAGAGTTTTGTTGTTTACAGATATGTATAATCCCAGATTCTTGCTTGGAAAATTTCATAGGCAGACGAGCCTGGTGGACTATAGTCCCTGGAGTCACAAAGTGTCAACACGACTAACCAATTGAGCACATGCGTGTGCATATACACACAGACAGGCCACCAGGGTAAGAATTCTATAGTATAGATACTGTCTTTAACACCTGGGTTCCCTTCATTGTATATGCCTGTGTTGGTATTTCCTGAATCATTTAATCAAATAAGACTCTAATACCTCTCTTCCCTGTGCTTAATGAGTCCCCTTTCCAATTGTTACCTTAAATCTAAATGGACTTATCTTCTTCATTTTTATATTTGTATGAAAAGAGAGCCATACATCTAAACGTTAGAAGTCAAGGCCACTGCTTATAATGTAGCACATCGCTATGAAGTTAATTTTCAAAGTTGGTTACATGTAGTTGCTTACATGTAGGCAGTGTAAGTAGAGATTAAATAAACCTCTTTTTTTTTTTTTTAACTTTGCCCTTTTTTTTTATTGATCTTTTATTTATTTATTTTCATCTATCTTTATTCTTCTGCCTTTGTGGGCCTCCCAATGCAGTGGCCTCTCTCATTGCAGAGCACAGGCTCTGGGCGCATATGTTCCAAAGTGCTGGCTCGTAATTGGAAACACCGGTCCAGTCACTCCATGGCACCTGGGATCTTTCCAGGCCAGGGATCGAACCGGTGCCCCCTGCACTGCAAGGTGGACTCTCCACCCACTGGATGACCAGGGAAGCCCAAACCTCTTATTTAAACACTGAAATTAGGAAGGGTAAGTAACTAAGATTGGTAAGTGCAATGTCTACTGCCCTGTCAAGATTTTTTCAAAGGTAATGATATCTGTGACACTTAATAAGACTATTTAGCTTGCACTCCAAGGGTGTCAATATGACTAAAGAGGAACATCATGGAACCAGGTAGTGTTGCTCTTACAGAGGAAATAGTAAGGAATCTATGTGTAGTCCGGCAAAGATCTTTTCTATCACTGATTCTAACATAGTGAGAGGGGAAAAAAAAAAAACTGGTTCAAATTCTAGCGTTGGCAAGAATTAGGACCATGACTCAGCTCCATTTGGCTTTCACTTTAATTCGCAATTACACTAGCGAATAATCCTTGCAGAGAATCAACACAGGATTAAGAATGCAAGTGAGTAGATGCTCCCTGAGTCTTTCTTTTATTCCACACAAGGGCATAGTCAAAGTTCAATAAGACCATAATGCCATGCAGAGGGCAGAACCCTCCCAGTCAACACAGGGCAAGAGCTAGGATTTGCATCTTTTTTTTTTTTTTTTTTCCCACCGCACTGACCAGATTTGTGTCTTTTAATCACCACCGGTTGGGTCAGTACTAAAAGGCCAGCCCTCTTCATACTACTGGCATTTTTGTTGCACCAAGAGAAATACTTCTTTCTTCTCTTTCCTATCCTTTATCAGGCCAACCAAACTGCTTCAGGCCTAGCTCTAGCCTATGATAAAGCCCACTTGGAAAATCCTCCAGTCCCAAAATAGATGGGAGAGGAGGCTCACCTCACAAATCAGTTCTCAATTTAAGAAACATAACTGCATATTCGCTAACAGACAATGAACATTCCTTGGGTTGTAACAGTCCACCAGCATTTTGCTCATTGTATCCTATTGCCACTGTTTACTTGCTAAGTCTCTGGATGCTATGAATCACAGCCCACTAGGCTCCTCTGTCCATGGGATTTCCCAGGTGAGAATCCTGGAATGGGTTGCCTCACCCTTCTCCATGAAATCTTACAAACCCAGGGATCGAACCCAGTCTCCTGTTTGGGAGGTGGATTCTTTATCACTGAGCCACCTGGGAAGCCCAGGTGCTCACTGCCTAGGAAAGAACAAATCTTCAGAGGAATCAACAAATAGCTTGTAGTTAAACCCTTGGTAATGTAAAGTGGAAAGTGAAAGGAAAAGACATAAAGGAAGAAAATAATAGGGCTTCCTGGTGTCCCAGTTGGTTAAGGACACTGCCTTGCAGTGCAAGGCACCAGTGCGATCCCTGGCCTGGGAAAATCCAGGTAGTGTTGCTCTTACAGAGGAAATAGTAAGGAATCTATGTGTAGTCCGGCAAAGATCTTTTCTATCACTGATTCTAACATAGTGAGAGGGGAAAAAAAAAAAACTGGTTCAAATTCTAGCGTTGGCAAGAATTAGGACCATGACTCAGCTCCATTTGGCTTTCACTTTAATTCGCAATTACACTAGCGAATAATCCTTGCAGAGAATCAACACAGGATTAAGAATGCAAGTGAGTAGATGCTCCCTGAGTCTTTCTTTTATTCCACACAAGGGCATAGTCAAAGTTCAATAAGACCATAATGCCATGCAGAGGGCAGAACCCTCCCAGTCAACACAGGGCAAGAGCTAGGATTTGCATCTTTTTTTTTTTTTCCCACCGCACTGACCAGATTTGTGTCTTTTAATCACCACCGGTTGGGTCAGTACTAAAAGGCCAGCCCTCTTCATACTACTGGCATTTTTGTTGCACCAAGAGAAATACTTCTTTCTTCTCTTTCCTATCCTTTATCAGGCCAACCAAACTGCTTCAGGCCTAGCTCTAGCCTATGATAAAGCCCACTTGGAAAATCCTCCAGTCCCAAAATAGATGGGAGAGGAGGCTCACCTCACAAATCAGTTCTCAATTTAAGAAACATAACTGCATATTCGCTAACAGACAATGAACATTCCTTGGGTTGTAACAGTCCACCAGCATTTTGCTCATTGTATCATATTGCCACTGTTTACTTGCTAAGTCTCTGGATGCTATGAATCACAGCCCACTAGGCTCCTCTGTCCATGGGATTTCCCAGGTGAGAATCCTGGAATGGGTTGCCTCACCCTTCTCCATGAAATCTTACAAACCCAGGGATCGAACCCAGTCTCCTGTTTGGGAGGTGGATTCTTTATCACTGAGCCACCTGGGAAGCCCAGGTGCTCACTGCCTAGGAAAGAACAAATCTTCAGAGGAATCAACAAATAGCTTGTAGTTAAACCCTTGGTAATGTAAAGTGGAAAGTGAAAGGAAAAGACATAAAGGAAGAAAATAATAGGGCTTCCCTGGTGTCCCAGTTGGTTAAGGACACTGCCTTGCAGTGCAAGGGGCACCAGTGCGATCCCTGGCCTGGGAAAATCCCATGTGCCGCGGAGTGGCTGGATCGATGTGTCCAATTACCCAGCCGGAGCTCTGGAGCGCATGCGCCCAGAGCCAGTGCTCTGCAACGAGAGAGGCCACTGCGATGGGAGGCCCACACAGGCCAAAAGAACAGAGATAAACAATAAATGAAAGGCCAATAGAAGTGGCACACACACACACACACACACACACGCACACACACAAAGAAAATATTATTCAACCTCCAGCTGACAGAAACAAAAAAGTGGAATGAGCAGACTGGAGAAATAAGAGAAGGGGAACCTTGACCTCTACCACCTTCAACACAGACCTATCAAGGAAGTCATTTTTCAAAACTGAAAATTAGTTTTTCATTTTTTTCCTGTTTGGCCTATCATTATTATACATAAATACATTAACTACTTTCAGTTATGTAGGAAACCAATAAAAATAAAAAATCTAGCATATACAATTACAATGTCCCAGTTTAACTGAATTCACCAAATCCTAGAAGCTATTAGTTTCCCAGATTGAAAGGTTTCTCAAGAAAGGCAGGCTTCTCTTTCCACACAGTTTTAATTTCCTTGTAAAGTTACACTTTTTTCCAAATTCCAGACACAAAACTAATAAATGCACATACTATATTGTGTTCTAGGAAAAATTACACTCCAGTATTCTTGCCCATAAGATCCTATGGGCACAGGATCCTAGCAGTCTGCAGTCCATAGGGTCGCAAAAGAATAGACATGACTTAGCAACTAAGCAATTTTTTTTGTTTTTAAGGTCATAGCTAACCCTATTTATATATTTTTTTTTTTATTTTTTTTTTTTAAACCTTTATTTTACTTTTAACTTTTACAGAGTTTTGTTGTTCACAGACATGCATATTCTCAGATTAGTCACATGTATATCCCCCCCTTCCCTCCCCTCCCAACCATCACACAGCACCCCTGAAGGATCCCCTTTTCTCACAGAGCAATGACTAGAGCTATTTTCTTCACTTATGATAGTACAGGCCTTCATGCTACTTCCCTTACGCCTCTCACCCACTGTTCCTTCCCCAAAATGTCCATAAGTCCACTGTCCATGTCTGTCTTTCTGTCGCTTCACTGCATGTGCCATCATCACCATCCTACTAGATTCCAAATATATGTGTTAATATACTGTATTTGTCCTTCTCTTTCTGACTGACTTTACTTTTTAGGATACGTCTAACCCTATTTATATTGATTAGGTAAAAGTACGTAGAAAAGAAACACTATGAATTCAAAGTTTTTCAGGGACAGCCTCAGTCTATGATTTCTAAGGCTACTTGTAAGTGAAAAATCCATACTTGCAAAGTAAACTAGTGTACAGCTATGAATAAATTCACTTGAAGTTAAAGTTGACATGAATAAGGTTTCTTCCACAAAATTCTTTCAGTTATCTCCTTAGTTGATATCTGTTTCTATGGGGAAAATGGAGGGAGATGGGGTAAGGAGAAAGCAAGAATCTGAGCAAGTGACCACCCACTCATGGAAATCACAATGAAAGCTTTCTATGTGTATTTTCCCACACTTCTAACAAATATTTGATGTGGCTGAGAAAACTACTTTCTTTCTCTCATGGGCACATCATCATTTAAATGAGACTCTGAGAAAGTGACCTAGCACTGGGGAAAACAGAGTAGGGTGTTTTCTATTTTCTCCACACGGGTGACCTCTTAGCTTTCTGTTTCCTTCCTATGAACCCTCAGAGTCTCCATGCTTGTTCTTGTTAAATACCCGGAGCCTTATATCCAGGTTCTCAACTGAATGCCAATCATTAATCCACAGATCATGTCACAAGTACATCAAATGCCTAAATCTAACAGAAGCTGCCAATCTTGGAGAAATAAAGCTCTAATTCCTACACTCGGTCAAATCAAAAATAATCTCTTGTATGGCAGAAATCAATGGAACATGGTAAAGCAGTTCTCTTTCAATTAAAAATTTACAAATTTTGAAAAATTAACTCCATTCTTTCAAAAAAGAATCAAGGATCCCCTTTTCTCACAGAGCAATGACTAGAGCTATTTTCTTCACTTATGATAGTACAGGCCTTCATGCTACTTCCCTTACGCCTCTCACCCACTGTTCCTTCCCCAAAATGTCCATAAGTCCACTGTCCATGTCTGTCTTTCTGTCGCTTCACTGCATGTGCCATCATCACCATCCTACTAGATTCCAAATATATGTGTTAATATACTGTATTTGTCCTTCTCTTTCTGACTGACTTTACTTTTTAGGATACGTCTAACCCTATTTATATTGATTAGGTAAAAGTACGTAGAAAAGAAACACTATGAATTCAAAGTTTTTCAGGGACAGCCTCAGTCTATGATTTCTAAGGCTACTTGTAAGTGAAAAATCCATACTTGCAAAGTAAACTAGTGTACAGCTATGAATAAATTCACTTGAAGTTAAAGTTGACATGAATAAGGTTTCTTCCACAAAATTCTTTCAGTTATCTCCTTAGTTGATATCTGTTTCTATGGGGAAAATGGAGGGAGATGGGGTAAGGAGAAAGCAAGAATCTGAGCAAGTGACCACCCACTCATGGAAATCACAATGAAAGCTTTCTATGTGTATTTTCCCACACTTCTAACAAATATTTGATGTGGCTGAGAAAACTACTTTCTTTCTCTCATGGGCACATCATCATTTAAATGAGACTCTGAGAAAGTGACCTAGCACTGGGGAAAACAGAGTAGGGTGTTTTCTATTTTCTCCACACGGGTGACCTCTTAGCTTTCTGTTTCCTTCCTATGAACCCTCAGAGTCTCCATGCTTGTTCTTGTTAAATACCCGGAGCCTTATATCCAGGTTCTCAACTGAATGCCAATCATTAATCCACAGATCATGTCACAAGTACATCAAATGCCTAAATCTAACAGAAGCTGCCAATCTTGGAGAAATAAAGCTCTAATTCCTACACTCGGTCAAATCAAAAATAATCTCTTGTATGGCAGAAATCAATGGAACATGGTAAAGCAGTTCTCTTTCAATTAAAAATTTACAAATTTTGAAAAATTAACTCCATTCTTTCAAAAAAGAATCACAGGACTATTAACTCCAAATATATTTATTATTATTATGTGCCAAGGGGAAAACATATGCTAAAGCATAGGCAGTTGTTCAGAATCGGTAAAAAACCAGACTGAAAAATGCACAGGGAGGATGCAAGAAACAGTGCATTTCAGAGAATGAAGGATAAAAGCATTGTTGACCCAGGGAGACGTTCTACAAGATAACTCATCATCCCTAGTCAAGAAAGAAGCATTTTCAAAGTTCACTTATTTATTCAGTGCTTCTTTCTATTTTTTTTTTTTTTAAGATACTTGTTTTGTACCAGCTACAGTTCTAAGCTCTGAGAAAATAAAGAGCCTGAGACACAATGGAGTACAAGTAAGGTGAGAAAGGAGCTCTGACAGAAAGGGTATTTTAAGCAGCTTAATGTCAAAGAACAATGGGTTTGGAAGAGAACAGAGTGGCAACCGACATTCTTGAAGAGATAAAGAGGGGCCTTATCTAAAAGCAAGGGTATAGAGAACATGGGCAGCCATGGGGAACAAGGCTGACATAACTGTGGATATTAATATTTTTGAAATTAAAACCAAAGTTAATTAAAATATTGAAATGCCAATAGAAAAAAGTAAATGACACAGAAGAAAAGGTTACAGACACTCAGCTGTTTCTTTTCTTAAGGAAAGATAGTGTATGTGTGGCAGTGCTTTAAGAGAAGGTTGCTGTGGAGAATGGTAAGGAAAATAAATCATGGGCACTTGAAGAATTACCAAGATCGAACTAAGATGGGAGATCACAAATTTCTTTTTAATGTCTTCTTTTCTTTTTTTTTGTTTGCCTCTAAGTCATCGTTTATTTTCATTCATCTTTTATTCTTTTGGCCTGTGTGGGTCTTGCATTACAGTGACCTCTCTCATTGCAGAGCACCTGCTCTGGGCACATGCACTCCGGAGTGCTGGCTCATAATTGGACACACCAGTACAACCGCTCCACGACATGTGGGATCCTCCCAGTGACCCCTGCATGGCAAGGCGGACTCTTTACCCACTGGACCACCAGGAAACCACCCCCACCAAGGAGATCACAAATTTATTCTGAAACTCGTTTTCATGGTTTGATGATCTTCCCTAGCATTCCGTATCCCAAGTGAAAAAGGAAATCCGGAGTGTCAATAGAAAAACTGTAAAGACTTTGCCAGATGTAAAATGAAAGAAAAGAATACAAAGGAATAAAGACTGGGGCAAAAGAGTTACTTATTTAAGTTGTATACTAGGTCTTACCCAAATAGTACAGAAAGGATTAATGAGAAATTTTTTTAAAAATCACTGGAAGTAAACAAGGTATGTCCAGGTCCTAAACACTTGTGGGAGGTAGAAGGACTTAGGTGATGACTGTTTCATGATTATCTCAAACAGGATAAATTTTAGGCTATCAAGATCCAGACTGGAGTCACTGTCCAGTGGTTAACATGCATCAGAATGGTATGTCAATGAAGGTAAGGTGCCTAAGGAACTTCTGTAGGATATTAATTGACTTGTCTACCTATATACTTTTCATCAATCATTATCAGGAATCATGAAAAACTGTCATCCAGATTTCTCAATTTGAAAGAGTAATAAAGAAGATGATAGATGATATAAAGGAAATAGGGGACGATACTATAAAAGGCAAGGCAAAATAAAACAATACATGGATGAACTGCTTTTTGTGCCATACCTTGAATGCTGAAGGGCATCACACATTGAGTGATAAGCAGTAATTTACTATTGTAAATTGATTACTTAACCACCCCCAACTATAGTCCAGATTCTAGCAGATGTCTCTCATCAACAAATTCTCTAGCACTGTCCAAAATCTTCAACCTTTCTCCACTTTGTACAAATCTACAAAATAAATTTAAATTCCATATTGCTTTTTCTCCTTCCTTTCCTCTTTTTTTATAGAGAACGTTACTCCAAGTCAGCTCATATCCCTTAGGTCTTTAAACTAATTGAATTCCACATTCTGTGATATGCATCAAACATCCCTTTTAGCTTCTACATTTGAATTATTTCAACTTTATTTCACAGGTATGGAAAAGTTCCCACCATAGAAAAGAAAAAGCTCCCTCAAATTTCTCTGATTCTCTAGAACAAGCCTGTTTCCAAAACTTCATAGACAGACATGTAGAATGAGTCACCCTATCCAAGGAGATCACAAATTTATTCTGAAACTCGTTTTCATGGTTTGATGATCTTCCTAGCATTCCGTATCCCAAGTGAAAAGGAAATCCGGAGTGTCAATAGAAAACTGTAAAGACTTTGCCAGATGTAAAATGAAAGAAAAGAATACAAAGGAATAAAGACTGGGGCAAAAGAGTTACTTATTTAAGTTGTATACTAGGTCTTACCCAAATAGTACAGAAAGGATTAATGAGAAATTTTTTTAAAAATCACTGGAAGTAAACAAGGTATGTCCAGGTCCTAAACACTTGTGGGAGGTAGAAGGACTTAGGTGATGACTGTTTCATGATTATCTCAAACAGGATAAATTTTAGGCTATCAAGATCCAGACTGGAGTCACTGTCCAGTGGTTAACATGCATCAGAATGGTATGTCAATGAAGGTAAGGTGCCTAAGGAACTTCTGTAGGATATTAATTGACTTGTCTACCTATATACTTTTCATCAATCATTATCAGGAATCATGAAAACTGTCATCCAGATTTCTCAATTTGAAAGAGTAATAAAGAAGATGATAGATGATATAAAGGAAATAGGGGACGATACTATAAAAGGCAAGGCAAAATAAAACAATACATGGATGAACTGCTTTTTGTGCCATACCTTGAATGCTGAAGGGCATCACACATTGAGTGATAAGCAGTAATTTACTATTGTAAATTGATTACTTAACCACCCCCAACTATAGTCCAGATTCTAGCAGATGTCTCTCATCAACAAATTCTCTAGCACTGTCCAAAATCTTCAACCTTTCTCCACTTTGTACAAATCTACAAAATAAATTTAAATTCCATATTGCTTTTTCTCCTTCCTTTCCTCTTTTTTTATAGAGAACGTTACTCCAAGTCAGCTCATATCCCTTAGGTCTTTAAACTAATTGAATTCCACATTCTGTGATATGCATCAAACATCCCTTTTAGCTTCTACATTTGAATTATTTCAACTTTATTTCACAGGTATGGAAAAGTTCCCACCATAGAAAAGAAAAAGCTCCCTCAAATTTCTCTGATTCTCTAGAACAAGCCTGTTTCCAAAAGCTTCATAGACAGACATGTAGAATGAGTCACCCTATCTACATTTCCTGAGCTCCTCCTCAATCTTTAACACATTTTCATGTGGGCTTCACCCCCATCACATCATTAGCTAAGTAAGATCAGCAATGAGCCCCCTGTGTTCAAATCTAAGGATTTTTTTTTTCCATTTCTCATCTTAACCTTTGAGCAACACCTGGCAGCGATGACTACTTTGTCTTTCTTGTGGAAGGTTTCTCTCTGGTCTTTGGAATAGCACACATCGCTTATCATTTTCCTCCTCTGTGAGGATTCATTTGCCTCTTCACCATCTCATCTACTCCAGTACACTCAAAAATATTAGAATTCATCAAGATTTATTCTCTAAATTATCTTCTTTCTCATGCTACACTATTTTCTCATGAATTGTTATCTATTCCAAAGGAATGAATTACCATCTGTACCACAAAATTTATATATCACTTTCCCTGTTGGCTGCTCACATCTCTTTATTCATGTAGCCAACTGTTCACTCAAGAGTTGTGCTGGATGGATGAAAGGAATGCTGATTTCCACAGGAGGATAGAAGAATAATGATCTCAAAATATATCCTTGTGACTATATTGTCCCATTTTTGATAAATTCCAAATTTCCCTCAAGACCCAACTCAAATTCTAAATGATCTCTGATTAACATCTTAGTCTCTTATCTCAGCTCCTATAGTAACCGTGTCATCCTCACCTACTTTTCTTGCTGCACATAGACAATGATTTTATAACTTCTACATCGATGTGTCCCTGCACCAATGTGTCACCCAGTTTATGAGCTACTTAATGTTAGGGCCAGGTTCTATTTATAATTTTTTGCCCAGAACATAGTCATCTCATGTGTGGTAGATGCTTGAAAATTTTTAAGTGAAAAATTGAATGCCAACCGAACCACACATTGTGTTCCGGGGTTTTCAAATATATATTAATAGAGGCTTCCAAAAAAAGGGATTCTGTGATTAAGTAAGGTCAGGGAAATCTGTACTATAATCCCACTCCTAGAGAATCTAACACACACTTGCATCTGAAGAACTGCAAGAAGTCCTTAATATAGAAAACTATTTAACATTGGTTACTGTGTAGATGGGCTTCCCAGTTGGCGCACTGGGAATGAATCTGCCTGCCAATGCAGGAGACACAAGAGATGCAGGTTCAATCATTGAATAGGGAAGATGCTCTGGAGAAGGAATGGTAACCCACTCCAGTATTCATTTTTGCCTGGAAAATTCCAGGGACTGAGGAGCTGGAACTGTCCATGAGATTGCAAACGAGCTGGGCACACTGAGTGACTAAACAGAAAGAAGATTTAGATAAGGAAAGCTTTGTTTTCCTTTTCTTCTCTTAAAATGTGTTGGTGTTTCTCAAACAATTTTTCCTTATGTCTTGAGATAGTTTGGATTTTAACTTATTAGGATCAGCAAAACACATGTTAAAGAACCAGAGGGTATGGCACATTCTTTTCCCTCAGGATACTCCTCAGTGGGGCTTCCCTGGTGGTGCAGTGGGTAAAGAGTCCGCCTTCCAGTGCAAGCGGCACCAGTACGACCCCTGGCACCAGAAGATCCCACATGCCGCGGAGCGGCTGGACCAGTGTGTCCAATTATGAGCCAGCGCTCTGAAGCGCAGGCGCCCAGAGACGGTGCTCAGCAATGAGACAGACCACTGCAATGGGAGGCCCACACAGGCCAAAGAATTAGCATGGATGAAAATAAATAAATGAAGAACCGATTTTGTAAAAGGCCAAAAAATTTTTTTTAAAAAAAGGATACTCCTCAATGATAAGACACAGGTGCTAACCCCTTCATTAGAGCTCTAACACTTCTTGCTTAATTGTTTCAGTCATGTCTGACTCTCTCAGGCTCCTCTGTCGAGAGGGATTCTCCAGGGAAGAATATTGGAGTGCATTGCCATTTCCTAGCAGATTAGAAACTTTGTTCTACACAGCTTCATTCTATTGACATATACATCAAGTGAATGAAAAATTGAATGCCAACCGAACCACACATTGTGTTCGGGTTTTCAAATATATATTAATAGAGGCTTCCAAAAAGGGATTCTGTGATTAAGTAAGGTCAGGAAATCTGTACTATAATCCCACTCCTAGAGAATCTAACACACACTTGCATCTGAAGAACTGCAAGAAGTCCTTAATATAGAAAACTATTTAACATTGGTTACTGTGTAGATGGGCTTCCCAGTTGGCGCACTGGGAATGAATCTGCCTGCCAATGCAGGAGACACAAGAGATGCAGGTTCAATCATTGAATAGGGAAGATGCTCTGGAGAAGGAATGGTAACCCACTCCAGTATTCATTTTTGCCTGGAAAATTCCAGGGACTGAGGAGCTGGAACTGTCCATGAGATTGCAAACGAGCTGGGCACACTGAGTGACTAAACAGAAAGAAGATTTAGATAAGGAAAGCTTTGTTTTCCTTTTCTTCTCTTAAAATGTGTTGGTGTTTCTCAAACAATTTTTCCTTATGTCTTGAGATAGTTTGGATTTTAACTTATTAGGATCAGCAAAACACATGTTAAAGAACCAGAGGGTATGGCACATTCTTTTCCCTCAGGATACTCCTCAGTGGGGCTTCCCTGGTGGTGCAGTGGGTAAAGAGTCCGCCTTCCAGTGCAAGCGGCACCAGTACGACCCCTGGCACCAGAAGATCCCACATGCCGCGGAGCGGCTGGACCAGTGTGTCCAATTATGAGCCAGCGCTCTGAAGCGCAGGCGCCCAGAGACGGTGCTCAGCAATGAGACAGACCACTGCAATGGGAGGCCCACACAGGCCAAAGAATTAGCATGGATGAAAATAAATAAATGAAGAACCGATTTTGTAAAAAGGCCAAAAAAATTTTTTTTAAAAAAAGGATACTCCTCAATGATAAGACACAGGTGCTAACCCCTTCATTAGAGCTCTAACACTTCTTGCTTAATTGTTTCAGTCATGTCTGACTCTCTCAGGCTCCTCTGTCGAGAGGGATTCTCCAGGGAAGAATATTGGAGTGCATTGCCATTTCCTAGCAGATTAGAAACTTTGTTCTACACAGTACTTCATTCTATTGACATATACATCAAGTCTAACAGATTCTCATTATTTTCTTTTTTAGAAAGTTATTAATTTTAAGAATTCACTCCTATAGAATAGAAACATTATTACAGCCACATTGAAACTGTTCTTTTTTTTTTTTTGAAAGGACTATTATAAAGATAATATGGGCTTCCCAGGTAGTGCTAGTGGTAAGGAACCAGGTTGTCAGTGCAGGAGACATAAGAGATGCGGCTTCAATTCCTGGGTTGGCAGGGTCCCCTGGAGGAGGGCGTGGCAACTTATTCCAGTCTTCGTGCCTGGAGAATCCCATGGACAGAGAAGCATGTGGGTACAGTCCATAGGGTCGCAGAGTCAGATACAACTGAAGCGATTTAGCACACAGACCTATATTAGCACACAGGTAGCTAATATAGCTACCTCAACTATAGCCGGTTGTGCCACCACGCAGATAGGCAGGTATTCTGAATGACAAAAGCATTTGTAGCTCCAAAATATAGAGTCCCCACTCGAAGCTCAAAAAACCTACCACTTGACTCCCTACAAAATGTTGTCTAGTACGGTTTGGATAGAGCACAATTAAAACCAAGAACCCACAACAAAACAACAGCCCTGCCCTGAAATGCTTCTGTGCTTTGCTTTCTTCCGTGTGTCACAGGGAAGGAACCTCTATTTGCCAAACAGAAAGTTCTGACATATGGCGTGGCAAATAACATTATATAACAATAAAGTGCCCATCCTGCTAATCAGAACTCTTATTAGGAACAACAGGATCACAAGGTGACTCAGCAACTTGTGTGCTTTTTCCCGATTCTAGTAATCTGGGGCAAGTGTGGGGAAGTTACGAGTTGTTTATGTGCAGCCCAAAATGACAGGCCAGAGAAGTTACTAAGCAACATTAAGTACTTGCATTTTTCTCATCTTTAAAAGCTGCCACAAGCTGAATAATCCTGTAATATAAAGGTAAAGGGAAAAGCAATGTGGGAGTCATGTTTTTGACTGAATGAAAATGTTTTGCTCAATAATTCTGAAAGTCTGATTCACTATAACTTCATCTGTCTTGGTTTTCAGGACTATCTCAAGTGTATAATCCCCTTCTACTCACTGTCAACACCAGAAACCTGTCCTATAATGGAAAAAAAAAAAAAGCGTGGGGTGGAGGGAGTAGTTCTTATGGTTCTTGAAACCAGTTCATCCTTCAGGAAATAGAATCTTTGTTCTCTATTTCAGCTTCTTGTTTTTTTCATAGAACATATTACAACAGTAACAACCACAACAATAAATCATGCCCTTTCATCTTTGCTTAGTGTATCTGCTTCCTATTTCTCTTTCACTGAAATGAGTTCAGTACTATAGGAACTCGTCTACTATTTTCCACTGCAGTCCCTGAGTCTGACCCAGAGCCTGGCAAGGACACTAGCCCATTCATGTCTGAGGAATGAAACAGAATACAGTGTCATAATATTAGGAGTTTTGTTTCTTAAGGTGATGGTCTTAATAACTATGTCTACTGAACCTTAAATTCCCCAGAAGCAGGTGGGTGTTTCTGACAATCTCTACAATATACACTACCAGGACAGGCAAGTGAGCTTTCCCCAGGTCTTAGGTCTTTTGATTAAGGAATCAGCAAAGGGATTCCTTGGTCAGAAGCCCAGGAAGAACATGTCCTCACATTCTCTGTCTCAGCAAAACAAGTTGCTGAATAAACTACGAACTCATCTTTTGTGCTTGAAATCTGTTTTCAGGTCAAGGATCCTGTAATGCTTTTGCACAGCACCTCGGCTTCTTCCTCCTTTCCAGTTCATATAATTCAAAAGGAGCTGATCCAGGGAATAATCGGTTTCCTCACAGAAGAGGTCACATCTTCCAGTCTGCTTGGGTATAAATAGCAGAACAGTCAATATAGATGAAAACAGAGAATTATTTTGTACCTTAAATGAATGATAGCACTGACTATATTTTAAGAAGAATGGAAATAAAAGACCTCTAATTATGATTCTACTTAGTAGCAAGGGGAAATTTGCTCAGTTGTGCCCAACTCTTTGTGACCCCATGGACTATAGGTTCCTCTGTCCATAAGATTCTCCAGGCAAGAATACAGGAGTTGTTAGCCTATCGCTTCTCCAGGCACTCTTCCCAATGCAGGAATTGAACCAGGGTCTCCTGCATTGCAGGAGGATTCTTTACCAGCTGAGCTATAAGGGGAAACCCTATGATTCTAGTTAAGAGGAAGGGAATTAACATTTCTGAGTATTGATTGTGAGCCAGCCACTCGCTTGGTGGTGTTTTCATGTGTTATTTAATTGATCTGAGTTAACTGTGACCATGTTTTATAATTCCACAAACCCACTTAGAACAAATTAAGAAGATCTTATATAGAGAATGTTGATTATAACACTGAATAGATTTTATGAGTCATATTTTTATTACTATAACACTAAAACAAAAAATTTTTTTAGATTAAGATTTTAACTAGAATATGCTCTCTGTTACTGAAATTTCAATCTTCACCTGAGACAACATCCTGAATTAATAGGAAATAATAAATAGCAAATACTTCTGAATAGTTATTATGTGCCTTCTGTTCTCAGTCCCCTTGCATGATTAGATCATCTAATTCTAGGAAGTGGGTATTGTTTTCACTTATCCCTGCTTTTCAAAGAGAAATCTAAAGCATATAATTTAAGTAACTCAATCAAGGGCATCCAAGCAGTAAAGATTTGCAGCCAGACAATTTGAATACAAAATACAAGTTTTAACCTCTATATCACAGTGTCTAGAAGAGAATGATGAAGTTCAAATGACCATCGATGCATATTGAGAAATTTCACATGGAGTCAGCTTCTTCACACTTTCATCATTAATCATAAAATGGTGTTGTAAGCTGAGATTCTTTCAGCTTAATTGTAGTTATATTACAAAAGAAAGCCTAGCCACCTCACAGAGGTAAGCTTCTCCTGAGATGATCCTGTTGGCAGAATTTCGAAGAGATTTTAAACAACTACCACTTCTCATCCCACCTGTCCGTTTCCTGGTTTTTTTTAATTTCATGCAGAACAGTCAATATAGATGAAAACAGAGAATTATTTTGTACCTTAAATGAATGATAGCACTGACTATATTTTAAGAAGAATGGAAATAAAAGACCTCTAATTATGATTCTACTTAGTAGCAAGGGGAAATTTGCTCAGTTGTGCCCAACTCTTTGTGACCCCATGGACTATAGGTTCCTCTGTCCATAAGATTCTCCAGTCAAGAATACAGGAGTTGTTAGCCTATCGCTTCTCCAGGCACTCTTCCCAATGCAGGAATTGAACCAGGGTCTCCTGCATTGCAGGAGGATTCTTTACCAGCTGAGCTATAAGGGAAGCCCTATGATTCTAGTTAAGAGGAAGGGAATTAACATTTCTGAGTATTGATTGTGAGCCAGCCACTCGCTTGGTGGTGTTTTCATGTGTTATTTAATTGATCTGAGTTAACTGTGACCATGTTTTATAATTCCACAAACCCACTTAGAACAAATTAAGAAGATCTTATATAGAGAATGTTGATTATAACACTGAATAGATTTTATGAGTCATATTTTTATTACTATAACACTAAAACAAAAAATTTTTTTAGATTAAGATTTTAACTAGAATATGCTCTCTGTTACTGAAATTTCAATCTTCACCTGAGACAACATCCTGAATTAATAGGAAATAATAAATAGCAAATACTTCTGAATAGTTATTATGTGCCTTCTGTTCTCAGTCCCCTTGCATGATTAGATCATCTAATTCTAGGAAGTGGGTATTGTTTTCACTTATCCCTGCTTTTCAAAGAGAAATCTAAAGCATATAATTTAAGTAACTCAATCAAGGGCATCCAAGCAGTAAAGATTTGCAGCCAGACAATTTGAATACAAAATACAAGTTTTAACCTCTATATCACAGTGTCTAGAAGAGAATGATGAAGTTCAAATGACCATCGATGCATATTGAGAAATTTCACATGGAGTCAGCTTCTTCACACTTTCATCATTAATCATAAAATGGTGTTGTAAGCTGAGATTCTTTCAGCTTAATTGTAGTTATATTACAAAAGAAAGCCTAGCCACCTCACAGAGGTAAGCTTCTCCTGAGATGATCCTGTTGGCAGAATTTCGAAGAGATTTTAAACAACTACCACACTTCTCATCCCACCTGTCCGTTTCCTGGTTATAATTTCATATTTCATAACTAATTCATGTGGATTAGAAAGAGACTAAAATAGAAGTTATTTCACCTAAGATGATACTTTTAATAAAAAATACTGTATTTTGGGAAGCCTTATGTGATGTGCCTCTAGGTCACACTGCTATAATTACACACTTACTGAAATAAATTTATAAAATCATTAATAAGTAAAACTTAAATTATCCCATAAACAGAAAATGCTTCTTTTGGAGGAAGGAAAATGCGGATTAATTTTCCCACCATTACTCATTTCTTCATTTTTCTCTAGTAGTAGTCAAGTTTCTAATGTCTGATCACATATATGACTCAACATTTTTCAGCTATGACTGAATCAAAGCCTCAAAACTTTCCTCAAAAGAAATAAGAGTTCACATATGTAAAATAGATCACCAATGGGAATTTGTTGTAAAACTATGGATATTCAAACAGGGGCTCTATAACAACCTAGAGGGGTGGGATGGGGAGGGAGATGGGAGGGAAGTTCAAGAGGGAGGGAACTTATGCATACTTATGGCTGATTCATGCTGATGTTTGGCAGTAAGCAATAAAACTCTGTAAAGCTATTATTTTTCAATTAAAAAAAATGAATTCAACAAACAATTTATAAAAAACACCATTTCAAAATTTTATTGTCACACAGACCAAAACATTTTTTAATTTTGGTCACTTTTATTGTTTTTTTATTTATTTATTTACATCCATCTTTATTCTTTGGCCTGTGTGGGCCTCCCATTGCAGTGGCCTCTCTGGGTGCAGAGCACTGGCTCTGGGCACATGCGCTCCAGAGTTCTGACTCGTAATTGGACACACCCCTCCAACCACTCCGTGGCAGTGGGATCTTCTGGTGCCAGGGATCGAACTGGTGCCCTTGCACTGCAAGGTGGACTCTTTCCCACTGGATCACCAGGGAGGACTTCAAAAATATTTTTACTGAAACATTTATTCTAATATTTGTTTTTCCCTTAAAAATACATTAGAACTATAAATTAGATATCATTAAAAATTTCAATACTATCATTTGGAAATAAGTATAACATCTATCATATTCTAAAACATTATGTCCTATGTTCTAAATATGCAATTCCAGACTGGGTGGCAAATAGAAGTTATTTCACCTAAGATGATAATAAAAAATACTGTATTTTGGGAAGCCTTATGTGATGTGCCTCTAGGTCACACTGCTATAATTACACACTTACTGAAATAAATTTATAAAATCATTAATAAGTAAAACTTAAATTATCCCATAAACAGAAAATGCTTCTTTTGGAGGAAGGAAAATGCGGATTAATTTTCCCACCATTACTCATTTCTTCATTTTTCTCTAGTAGTAGTCAAGTTTCTAATGTCTGATCACATATATGACTCAACATTTTTCAGCTATGACTGAATCAAAGCCTCAAAACTTTCCTCAAAAGAAATAAGAGTTCACATATGTAAAATAGATCACCAATGGGAATTTGTTGTAAAACTATGGATATTCAAACAGGGGCTCTATAACAACCTAGAGGGGTGGGATGGGGAGGGAGATGGGAGGGAAGTTCAAGAGGGAGGGAACTTATGCATACTTATGGCTGATTCATGCTGATGTTTGGCAGTAAGCAATAAAACTCTGTAAAGCTATTATTTTTCAATTAAAAAAAATGAATTCAACAAACAATTTATAAAAAGCACCATTTCAAAATTTTATTGTCACACAGACCAAAACATTTTTTAATTTTGGTCACTTTTATTGTTTTTTTATTTATTTATTTACATCCATCTTTATTCTTTGGCCTGTGTGGGCCTCCCATTGCAGTGGCCTCTCTGGGTGCAGAGCACTGGCTCTGGGCACATGCGCTCCAGAGTTCTGACTCGTAATTGGACACACCCCTCCAACCACTCCGTGGCAGTGGGATCTTCTGGTGCCAGGGATCGAACTGGTGCCCTTGCACTGCAAGGTGGACTCTTTCCCCACTGGATCACCAGGGAGGACTTCAAAAATATTTTTACTGAAACATTTATTCTAATATTTGTTTTTCCCCTTAAAAATACATTAGAACTATAAATTAGATATCATTAAAAATTTCAATACTATCATTTGGAAATAAGTATAACATCTATCATATTCTAAAACATTATGTCCTATGTTCTAAATATGCAATTCCAGACTGGGTGGCAAATATCTTTTAAGTAATTTTATAATAATTATGATTTCAATATATTAAAATATACTATGTAGCTCAAACCTTGTAACTTACAACTGAAAGACTATTCTCTAGTCTGTTTTTGGAGAGACTGTAAATAAAGCCTGTGAAGGACCTCCCCGGTGGCTCAGTGATAAACAATCCGCCTGCCAGTAAGATCCCCTGGAGAAGGAAATAGCAATCCACTCCAGTATTCCTGCCTGGAAAACTCCATGGACAGAGAAGCCTGGTGGGCTACAGTCCATGGAGTCGCAAAAAGGCAGACATGACTTAGTGACAATAACATCAAAGCCTGTGAAAGTGATTACCATTTCTTCATAAAATTGAACTACAGCTTTGAATTCGGTGGACACAGTGTAACTTATTACTGAACTCCAATAATGCATTAGACACTCGCTTCAGCACTAACATCCCAGAAATAAAAAAATAATAATAATAATAAAGAAAGGCTTGGTTTCCTTCCTTAATGAAGATAAAATTATTTCAACCTTCTGTGGTGTATTCAATTTTAAAGTCAAGCACCCCTTTCAATGGAACCATTGAGAAGGATAGTTGGCTCAGTAGGAGGATACAGATTTCAAGAAGGTCATGATGATAAAACAGACATTTAAGGGCTACAGATGCATCGTCTGGTAAAACCTAACAAACTGAGGGTATTCAGAAAGAAATAACAGACAGAGATGACCAATAAGCAGAGAGCAAGGAGGTGATCGAATAGCTTGGACCATACACAGTCCTAACAAACCAATGCTAAGAGTGGACATGGAGCTTTTTGGTGACTAGCAGGGACTCTAGAGCCAGACTCTCTGGTTCCCATCCCAGCTTGATTCTAGTCTCTCACAGTGGGTGGTAAGTCATTTAACCCTCTTGTGCTTCTCGGTGTTCTCCTTTATAGCATAGAAATGATGATGATAATAGGATTATCCTGTAAGAGTGTTTTCAAAATTATATGCTCAAGATATTTATAAAAGCAACTGGCATGTAGGAAGCACACAACAAAAGCCACTGTTGCTATTTTTAAAATATGAGGGCAAGAAAGCCAAAGCACCACATTGAAAAATCAACCCTTGAAATGAACTCTATTCCTAACCTCCATCTTCAGTGTCACAAATAACAGAGGAAAGAGAAAGAATCCAGGGTGACATCATGGATATGTTACCACAGCCCCATCGCCACACAAACCTAGGACAACAGCTCAGGAGCATCAACTTCTGTTATGGAGCAGGTGCATTTATACTTTGATCTTGCACATGACAACTTTTGCGTTTCTTGACCTCTAGTGATCAGCATACTGCCAATAAGAAATAACGGAGTCAAGGCCATTGTGTTTCAAACTTACAACAGTACAGGTTCCCTGTTACAAGGCAAATTCTTCATTTCCAACTGTTGACTCAGATAATACTTAAAAAAAGGATTTCAGCTGTTTAAATTTAGCATGCTGAGAAAGACCAATCTTAAAATATGGTTTGGCTTTTTGCCCATAACATTTTCATTTTATTTCTTGTTAGTATTTGTCTTCTGTGATAAGACGGCAAATGACAGTAACCATGTTATTCGCCTTAACACTTCGAATTTTACCTAAATGAACCATTTTGTTTTTATCCTCACCAGTTAAAGATGGCCTTTCATTTCCTGGCCAATTTTCAGAAAGTGATTATGCAAGAACCAGTGATATTTCCAAGCACTGTGTTACCTCTTCAGTCATCATCTGGTCTTTCTCCCTACTTTTCTTTGAATCATCATTTTTCACTCTTTAACACACATCCACTCATACATGAGCAAAGGAGATTATCTGCACACAAGACTAATCTAATTTTTACAATCAGACCTATTGAAGGAGTGGACATGGAGCTTTTGGTGACTAGCAGGGACTCTAGAGCCAGACTCTCTGGTTCCCATCCCAGCTTGATTCTAGTCTCTCACAGTGGGTGGTAAGTCATTTAACCCTCTTGTGCTTCTCGGTGTTCTCCTTTATAGCATAGAAATGATGATGATAATAGGATTATCCTGTAAGAGTGTTTTCAAAATTATATGCTCAAGATATTTATAAAAGCAACTGGCATGTAGGAAGCACACAACAAAAGCCACTGTTGCTATTTTTAAAATATGAGGGCAAGAAAGCCAAAGCACCACATTGAAAAATCAACCCTTGAAATGAACTCTATTCCTAACCTCCATCTTCAGTGTCACAAATAACAGAGGAAAGAGAAAGAATCCAGGGTGACATCATGGATATGTTACCACAGCCCCATCGCCACACAAACCTAGGACAACAGCTCAGGAGCATCAACTTCTGTTATGGAGCAGGTGCATTTATACTTTGATCTTGCACATGACAACTTTTGCGTTTCTTGACCTCTAGTGATCAGCATACTGCCAATAAGAAATAACGGAGTCAAGGCCATTGTGTTTCAAACTTACAACAGTACAGGTTCCCTGTTACAAGGCAAATTCTTCATTTCCAACTGTTGACTCAGATAATACTTAAAAAAAGGATTTCAGCTGTTTAAATTTAGCATGCTGAGAAAGACCAATCTTAAAATATGGTTTGGCTTTTTGCCCATAACATTTTCATTTTATTTCTTGTTAGTATTTGTCTTCTGTGATAAGACGGCAAATGACAGTAACCATGTTATTCGCCTTAACACTTCGAATTTTACCTAAATGAACCATTTTGTTTTTATCCTCACCAGTTAAAGATGGCCTTTCATTTCCTGGCCAATTTTCAGAAAGTGATTATGCAAGAACCAGTGATATTTCCAAGCACTGTGTTACCTCTTCAGTCATCATCTGGTCTTTCTCCCTACTTTTCTTTGAATCATCATTTTTCACTCTTTAACACACATCCACTCATACATGAGCAAAGGAGATTATCTGCACACAAGACTAATCTAATTTTTACAATCAGACCTATTGAAGGAGATAGTTCGAGTCTCTGCTTTACGTGTTTGTAAACATCCCCACCCCACATACAGCCCAAAGAGGGTGTTTTATAGAGACCTGCAGCACACAGAATCTAGACAAGGAAACATCCCAGCCTCCGACCACGGGACCTCCTTATTTCCCTCCCACGTTAACTCCATCATCTTTCTTCCCAGCAAAGATGCCCTCAGCCTCATTTTCATGATTCATGAAGCCAGAGCAGAACACTGAAATTGGAATTGTAAAGTACTCCAAGTTTGGGTTTGAGGTCAATTTAGGTGCCAATTTAGGCAGATTCAATCTTGGGCAACTGTAGAGCTAGGACTTCTCTCCTGACTACTATCATTTTTCAAGCACTCCCAGCCCACGCCATCCGCAAAACAACAAGCTCATTCCACTTGATCCATGCTAGAGTATCACTTTAATAAAACAAAGTGACAAAGTGATGAACAGGGAGCGCTGGTCCCACTTGAGGGCTAATCCGAGCCGAGCCCACCGTCTACTAAATAGGTTCCTTTGGTAATTTACTCATTCCCTCGGGGACTGAATTTCTTATAAATGGAAGAGAATGCCATCTCCCTCCTGGAGCTTTTATCTCATAAGTGAGAAAACATACTCAAGGTGCTTAACCTTGGGAGGGGCAAGCGACGGGAAGATACAAACTATTAGGTTTGAAATAAATAAAATACAAGGATGTCATATACAGCTCAGGGAATACAGCCAATATTTTCTAATTTTAAATGGAAAGCAATCATACCAATATTGAACCACTGTGCTGTACACCTGAAGCTAATACTGTAAATCAACTACAATTAAAAACCAGACAAACAACATGCTTAACCCAGGTCCTGGCATTAATGCACTCACCATAACCAGGAACAACTTCTTAAGCACCGTGTGGTCAGAAAACCATACATGCAAATGATTCCAGAAGCTATCAAGGAGTTGAACCTACTCCACAGTGAATACCTAAGGGTGAACAAGTGCAGAGGAGTCTTACTTGAGGTCATATTTTGTGTTGATGTTTTGCAAGGGCAAAGAAATGCCATTGATGGAAGAGGAGCCATAGAAAGACACTCCTTTATACTGTGGTCTAGAGCTTCCTCCAGACAGGTGCTCCTAAGCTAAAGGCATTACTCTTCAAAAGAGAATCATGCAACAGTATCATGCATACATAAGTACAATTCTATTCCAGAGGCTGGCCAGGAAGAGAAGCACTCAGAAAAGAATATTCTGAAAATGTCATTTCAAGCCTAGATATCAACCTCACAGTCATGATGGGTAGACTGAGGGACCAGCTGATCTTCCTCTGACTGGTTTGGCCACAACTCCTCCTTCAAGGGTTCAGGGAAAAGCATGAGTCACAGGATATTCGTCTAGTTCAGACACAGTTCTAGCAAACATTACCAGTGAGTTCAATTTTAAAACAATGACTTCATTCCAAAAATGGTTTTGAAAATCTTCTCCTGAGACATAACATGAGGTGTGTTTACCAGTAGGGCAACCAACATACCTTATGTTATTTCCCAAACTCAATACCACCTGCCTAAGTTTCTATCTTTAAAGAAATCCTGACAGACTCCTATTCAGTCTAAACTCTTATCAATGTCAATCAGGCTCCCAGGATGCTTTTTCTTCTCTTTAGCTAGATTCTTGAAGTTTGGGTAATGATTTATTCTAGAGTTATCAGGGAACTACTTATAAACATACTGCAAACATATTCTTTTAGTCTTTAAACTTTTGATAAAAGCATACTTGCCCAAACTTTTAGAATTCATATACAGCTCAGGAATACAGCCAATATTTTCTAATTTTAAATGGAAAGCAATCATACCAATATTGAACCACTGTGCTGTACACCTGAAGCTAATACTGTAAATCAACTACAATTAAAAACCAGACAAACAACATGCTTAACCCAGGTCCTGGCATTAATGCACTCACCATAACCAGGAACAACTTCTTAAGCACCGTGTGGTCAGAAAACCATACATGCAAATGATTCCAGAAGCTATCAAGGAGTTGAACCTACTCCACAGTGAATACCTAAGGGTGAACAAGTGCAGAGGAGTCTTACTTGAGGTCATATTTTGTGTTGATGTTTTGCAAGGGCAAAGAAATGCCATTGATGGAAGAGGAGCCATAGAAAGACACTCCTTTATACTGTGGTCTAGAGCTTCCTCCAGACAGGTGCTCCTAAGCTAAAGGCATTACTCTTCAAAAGAGAATCATGCAACAGTATCATGCATACATAAGTACAATTCTATTCCAGAGGCTGGCCAGGAAGAGAAGCACTCAGAAAAGAATATTCTGAAAATGTCATTTCAAGCCTAGATATCAACCTCACAGTCATGATGGGTAGACTGAGGGACCAGCTGATCTTCCTCTGACTGGTTTGGCCACAACTCCTCCTTCAAGGGTTCAGGGAAAAGCATGAGTCACAGGATATTCGTCTAGTTCAGACACAGTTCTAGCAAACATTACCAGTGAGTTCAATTTTAAAACAATGACTTCATTCCAAAAATGGTTTTGAAAATCTTCTCCTGAGACATAACATGAGGTGTGTTTACCAGTAGGGCAACCAACATACCTTATGTTATTTCCCAAACTCAATACCACCTGCCTAAGTTTCTATCTTTAAAGAAATCCTGACAGACTCCTATTCAGTCTAAACTCTTATCAATGTCAATCAGGCTCCCAGGATGCTTTTTCTTCTCTTTAGCTAGATTCTTGAAGTTTGGGTAATGATTTATTCTAGAGTTATCAGGGAACTACTTATAAACATACTGCAAACATATTCTTTTAGTCTTTGTAAAGATGTTTCCTTTTTTTGCTAAGAAAACTTTAACCACCATCATGCATGCACTGTCGTAACAAATATATCCCCCGGATTATATCTGACTTGGTGGTGTTAGTTTTATACACTGAAAAATTATGCACATGTGGAATGAGTTACCTCTAACAAGCTGGATATTCCAATAAGAACACAAGTATACCTGGAGACCCCTGAGATGCATAGGCAAAGTAACTCAAATCATATTTAAAATTATATATGGTTTTTAATAAGATTAGGTATATTAGAGAAAGACTGATAAGATTGCAACCTAAAACTGGAGATTATTAAACTACAATTGTTGGAAAGACTGATCTTTAGTTTCCTGTTATCTAATAATGGAGAATTTCAGACTACTTTGCATTTCACAACAGTTGTTTCATAAGTTTTGACACCCCTTGAAATCTATAGAATTTATAGCAGTACATTAAGTTTTAAGCCTAAAATTCTGGATTCTGTTTTGGATAACCTCTGCTTTTTCATTAATATTTCTTGGAGAAAACTATAGCAATATAGTATTTTCTTCAATGATCCTGTGGCTAAGTCTAGTATTTTTGTGGCATATTCTTTCTATTTGAGAGATTCCCGGGTTTTTTTCTCCATTATAAAAATCTAGTCAGTGTAAAAGAGGACCTGGTTAGAAATGCCCCAGTGTTCTTAGATTATTCCTAGTTTCCTTTTAGAAAAAGACATTTTACGTTCTGCCTCTATTCACATTCATTTGGTCATTTGCTTTACAATGGGCTGGCCTTACTGACCTGTTTCTTCGGCCATTTAAAAGTTGGTTATCTGTAATTTGAGCTACCAGTAGAAGTCGTTTTTTAAAAAGTTTTTAAAGCCTTTTTTTTTTTTTTTTTTTTGCCAATGAACACAATACTGCTTGGTTCTAAGCATAAAGCTCTGTATGCTAAGAAACCACCACTTAGAAATTTCAGAAAAGGCACCTTTTAGCAAGTGGAAGAGACTATTGCAGTAGAAAGAAAGTGGGGGAATCCTGTACCCACTAAAGAGTACTTGAATGTTTATCATCTCATCAGTGTTTCCTCCGGCTGTTGCCTAGCTGTTATATAAAGACCTACTTCACGTTTTATTTTTTAAAAAGTAAATCAAAGGCTTTTGTTTGATTGCTTCTTAACAGGTTAGGAATTGGTCTGGAATGAAACTTAATTAACTGGGCATTTGAAAATCTAAACCAGCCTCTTTATACATTTCCTGTTGAAAATGCAAGCTGCTATCCTTTAGTAACTTTCAGAAGCCCCCTCTTGTAAGTAAATCCACAGAACGCAGGTACCAATTTTGTTGCCGAAAATCTCCATAAACAGGGTGCTTCCTGCAGACGTAACCGACAAGCGGTGTCCGTCTGCAAATAACTGAGAGTAACTCGACTATAGATAACTAGGACAGGAGGCAAGGAGACAAACCGATTTAATATCTCGTGGAGAAGCCAAAGCTCTGCTTTTCTAACTTTCCTCGCCATGTCTGGTCAGCTTCCCTTCCCCCGCACCACATACCCAGAAGCCACTCAAATTACCAACCGTGTCGAGTTGAACTTACTGCAGTGTGATGCAGGCGAAGGCTGGGCACAGCTCTGAAGCCAGAGCGACTGCCTTTCCGGAGAGGAACCGGGACTCGCCAGCTCTCAGGATCCTTTCCAATTCACACGCTCCGCTCAGTCAGAAGGCTCCCTCACAGCTCGGCTTCCCCTGAGGAGTGGAGCTTCAAGAACTCTGCTCACAGCATCTCCTCCTCGCTACTTCCACCCCCTCCCAGAACACACAGCCCATTCTAACTAGTGCCTGAGAGATGGAAATCCACTTCCAGTCAACAACACGGGCTGCCTTGCAGCCTCCGGGCTCCTGACAATTTGCAACTCAAAAAACAGCGGAGGCTGAAAGCTGTAGGTTTCCGGAGCCTGAAAGTCATCTTTGGCAGCCCCCACCCCACCCTCACTCCTCCCACTTCCCTCCTCCTCCCCCGCGGCCACCTCCAGGCTCCCACTCAAGCTAGGCTAGGTACCACGAATGATTCTTTTATTATCCTTACCAATAAGCACCAGGAGGAATTTGTCAGAGATGAAATACCTGTTGTCCATGACTAATGCTTTTCTCTCAATGTCTTTGAGTCCTTAATTTACAGCAAGATGCGTTGATATTGGAATATGTGTGCGTGTATGTGTTTGTGTGTGTGTAGCGAGGAGGAGGCAATCCACGCAGCGGCTGCAAGCAACAGCCCTGCCTATCTCTAGCTGCCGCTTCTCCAGCTGCTCTTGCTTACTATTGCTGTTGAAACTCAGGGAAAATGAGACAAGGAGAGAGAGCTTTACAGCTATTTAACTGCTGCACCAGTTATAAGACATGGGAGGAGACTGGACAGGTATATGTGTTGGCTGTTGTTGAAACACTGAGCTTGATTCACGGCAATTACTACCATTCAGGATACAATTAAACCTGATACCTGTCTGCCTCTCCCTTCAGGGAACTAACTATAGCCCTTGATGGGTCATTGTTCATCAACCACCTGCCTGCCCCACTTCTATAAATTGTAGCAGCTGCACACACTATTGCTATATTTGAACTTGGTAACCTGGGGGCAGATGATGGGAGGAAGGTGGAGGAGGTTGACGAATAAAAGGATCGTGGAGAGTAGGTGAATATTAAGAGATGTATGTACCAGTTAGGGCACAAGTAAAAATGAAAATGTTGAGCAATGTGTAGAAAATCATACATTGGGGTAAATAATCATGCCTGTTTTACCAAATGTATGCAAAGGCAGACAGTTATTAAGAAGCGTGTTTAACAGCTTACATACAGAGTATGTTGACACACATGTGCCTGGGTGCCTCTCAGCTCCCCTGTGACACATCCACTGTGATTTCAACGTGTTAATATCACTGTCGGCTACAAATTCTGGTGAAACCTACTGGTTCCTGCTGTCGATGAACGTTCCCTCTCTCCCTATTGGTTGCTCATTCTCTCCCCTGTTATATATCCAGATTACTCCCACATAAGGTGATATTCATCAGAACTTACAAATCAAAGAGGTTCGCCAAAGCCCCAAAGACTAGAATACTCTTAATGATTAACTTTATTTGCTGTGACAATAGTTTGTCTTCACGTTCTGTGATAGGTTAGGAGACTATGAACACACACAAGGATGCAAACGTATACATGCACACACCTTTAAATGAATATTACTTTTAATACTGCTTTAGTCCTTAATTTACAGCAAGATGCGTTGATATTGGAATATGTGTGCGTGTATGTGTTTGTGTGTGTGTAGCGAGGAGGAGGCAATCCACGCAGCGGCTGCAAGCAACAGCCCTGCCTATCTCTAGCTGCCGCTTCTCCAGCTGCTCTTGCTTACTATTGCTGTTGAAACTCAGGGAAAATGAGACAAGGAGAGAGAGCTTTACAGCTATTTAACTGCTGCACCAGTTATAAGACATGGGAGGAGACTGGACAGGTATATGTGTTGGCTGTTGTTGAAACACTGAGCTTGATTCACGGCAATTACTACCATTCAGGATACAATTAAACCTGATACCTGTCTGCCTCTCCCTTCAGGGAACTAACTATAGCCCTTGATGGGTCATTGTTCATCAACCACCTGCCTGCCCCACTTCTATAAATTGTAGCAGCTGCACACACTATTGCTATATTTGAACTTGGTAACCTGGGGGCAGATGATGGGAGGAAGGTGGAGGAGGTTGACGAATAAAAGGATCGTGGAGAGTAGGTGAATATTAAGAGATGTATGTACCAGTTAGGGCACAAGAAAAAATGAAAATGTTGAGCAATGTGTAGAAAATCATACATTGGGGTAAATAATCATGCCTGTTTTACCAAATGTATGCAAAGGCAGACAGTTATTAAGAAGCGTGTTTAACAGCTTACATACAGAGTATGTTGACACACATGTGCCTGGGTGCCTCTCAGCTCCCCTGTGACACATCCACTGTGATTTCAACGTGTTAATATCACTGTCGGCTACAAATTCTGGTGAAACCTACTGGTTCCTGCTGTCGATGAACGTTCCCTCTCTCCCTATTGGTTGCTCATTCTCTCCCCTGTTATATATCCAGATTACTCCCACATAAGGTGATATTCATCAGAACTTACAAATCAAAGAGGTTCGCCAAAGCCCCAAAGACTAGAATACTTCTTAATGATTAACTTTATTTGCTGTGACAATAGTTTGTCTTCACGTTCTGTGATAGGTTAGGAGACTATGAACACACACAAGGATGCAAACGTATACATGCACACACACTCCTTAACTGAATATTACTTTTAATCTGCTTTCAGCATTCAGTTTTCTGAGCTAAAAATAAGCTTAAATTCCTTTGATTTTATTAGTAATGAACACCTTCAATTATCTCTACCTTGCTCTGAGCAATTTTTGTATTTGCCATACATTGTCCCAGTTGTTAGGGATTGTGTCCTCAGGATTAAACTGAACAGATGTTAATGCGAAAAAAAAGAAAAAAGAAAGCCCCTGGAAATACAACAGGGAACCCAGAAGGAGGAAAGGAACCGAAAGGATTAGATAATACATCCTTCCCTGATCTGTTTACATTAGAGAATCACTGCCTTCAGCAAGACAAAAGCCCGTTAATGTGCAAAACATTTCTCAATTATTCAATAAATATAAATTTACCAAAACCAACATAACTACAATTGCAACAGAAAAATGTTTTCTTTTTTAAAATCATGCAAAGCAGCAAACTGAGAATATCTACAACTTTTTTTTAAATTTTGGCCTCTTTTATTGTTTCTCTCTCTTTTTTTTTTTTCATCCATCTTTATTCTTCGACCTGTATGGGCCTCCCATTGCAGTGGCATCTCTCATTGCAAAGCACTGGCTCTGCACCGGCTCAGAATTGGACACACTGGTTCAGCCGCTCTGTGGCATGTGGCATCTTTCCAGGCCAGGGATTGAACCAGTGCCCCTTGCACTGCAAAGCGGACTCTTCACCCACCGGACCACCAGGGAAGCCCTATCTACAACTTTTAAAATGTCAAAATTGTACTGAAAAAAATGATGCCAAATGGCTACATATACTTAACTCAATGTTTGCTTATTAAATATTATACAAAATGCAATTGATATGAAAAATCTGAAGAGTTGAGTAGCAGAAAACATATACACTACCATATGTAAAGTAGATGGCCAATCGGAATTTGCTGTATGACTCAGGGAACTCACACCAAGGCTCTGTGACAACCTAGAGGGGTGGGATAAGGTAGGACAGAAGTTCAAGAGAGGGGACATATGTATACCTGTGACTGATGTTAGTGTATGACAGAAGCCAACATGATATTATAAAGCAATTGTCCTTCAATTAAAAATAAATTTTAAAAATCATAAGAATCTGAAGAGTAACTTTAAATTTTCATACTCATATACAATGGACATGGCTTGGACAGTAAAGAATCCATCTGCAATGCAGGGGATCCAGCTTTGATTCCTGGGCTGGGAAGATCCCTGGAGCAGGAAGTGGAAGCCCACTCTAGTATTCTTGACTGGAGAATTCCACGGACAGAGGAGCCAGATGGGCTACAGACCATGGGGTCGCAAAGAGCAGGACACAACTGAGTGACTAACACACACACACACACACACACACACACACAAACCATAGAACCTAAGAACACAGCAAAACTAGTGTACACCATTTAGAGATACATTTGATACAGAGGTTAACTTTACTCACAGGTGAGGTGAGGTGAAGGCTAACCTGCCCTTCAAATTCCCTAGTTTAGCATTGTGGGGGTGGGGGGGTCAGTATTATAGTTACTCTCATTTTAAAATTCAAATATATTTAGGAAGAGTTGTTACAATTTAAACATTCTTGAGAGAGAGAAAAAATTTCATAGGTATTTTTATTATAGACAATCAGGAAACTAAACACCCAGTCTAGGAAGAGAAGAAAGAACCAGGAAGCAATTCAATAATTGGTCACAAGCACTTACACCAATTTAGCTGGCTTTTAAAAAATCTCTTACAACATTAATGAAATTTAAGTCTTTTTCTTCACAAGACTATCACACAATCCCCAAGGTTTGACAAAGGAAGAAGAAAAGCTTTGTTTGGGGATTGATGATCCTTAATCTCTGACCCTTATAACTCAGGATTTTCCACTTTGGAGAAAAACTTATAAATAACTGCTTTATAACCTCATGCCCATTTCTCTAGGATACCTCTTTGCCCCCAGCTCTAAATTTTCAGAAAGGTCATAAGAATCAGTGTATAATTAATTCATCTGAAAAATAGTGATAGAAAAATGAGCTTGTCCTATAAATCTCCATTAGTCAAAAAATCTACAATTTGTAGGAATACAAAAAGAAATAATTTCTTCATTTTCAGCTAAGTCTCCTTTTATTATAGACACATGTATCCTCAAACTAAATTCTGTAATTCAATAATACTCATTTACTCAAAAAGAAAAAGCCAAAAGTCAGTAAATCTACAGTGGTAGAAGTCTTGTTTGTTTGGTTCACTCCTGTGTCTCTGGAACCCATCAAAGTGCTTAGAATATGTGTGTGCACAGCAAACAGTTTTTTTAATAAATGAGAGAATGTGTCAATGAATTAACCGATGAATGCAGGAAGTGGAAGCCCACTCTAGTATTCTTGACTGGAGAATTCCACGGACAGAGGAGCCAGATGGGCTACAGACCATGGGGTCGCAAAGAGCAGGACACAACTGAGTGACTAACACACACACACACACACACACACACACAAACCATAGAACCTAAGAACACAGCAAAACTAGTGTACACCATTTAGAGATACATTTGATACAGAGGTTAACTTTACTCACAGGTGAGGTGAGGTGAAGGCTAACCTGCCCTTCAAATTCCCTAGTTTAGCATTGTGGGGGTGGGGGGGTCAGTATTATAGTTACTCTCATTTTAAAATTCAAATATATTTAGGAAGAGTTGTTACAATTTAAACATTCTTGAGAGAGAGAAAAAATTTCATAGGTATTTTTATTATAGACAATCAGGAAACTAAACACCCAGTCTAGGAAGAGAAGAAAGAACCAGGAAGCAATTCAATAATTGGTCACAAGCACTTACACCAATTTAGCTGGCTTTTAAAAAATCTCTTACAACATTAATGAAATTTAAGTCTTTTTCTTCACAAGACTATCACACAATCCCCAAGGTTTGACAAAGGAAGAAGAAAAGCTTTGTTTGGGGATTGATGATCCTTAATCTCTGACCCTTATAACTCAGGATTTTCCACTTTGGAGAAAAACTTATAAATAACTGCTTTATAACCTCATGCCCATTTCTCTAGGATACCTCTTTGCCCCCAGCTCTAAATTTTCAGAAAGGTCATAAGAATCAGTGTATAATTAATTCATCTGAAAAATAGTGATAGAAAAATGAGCTTGTCCTATAAATCTCCATTAGTCAAAAAATCTACAATTTGTAGGAATACAAAAAGAAATAATTTCTTCATTTTCAGCTAAGTCTCCTTTTATTATAGACACATGTATCCTCAAACTAAATTCTGTAATTCAATAATACTCATTTACTCAAAAAGAAAAAGCCAAAAGTCAGTAAATCTACAGTGGTAGAAGTCTTGTTTGTTTGGTTCACTCCTGTGTCTCTGGAACCCATCAAAGTGCTTAGAATATGTGTGTGCACAGCAAACAGTTTTTTTAATAAATGAGAGAATGTGTCAATGAATTAACCGATGAATGCAGAGCACTGGGAAGATAAGTGGACTGGGAAGAAAGATGTTTAAAATCACTCAGCCCTTACTCTGCTGGTAAATAACCATGGCACTTTAGGGAAGTGACTCACTTCTTGTGGTTTCATAGCATCCTTTCAGGTGTACCACTCACAGACTCCACAAAACTGTGTAATAAATGCCTGTCCCCAGTACTTCTCCAAAATGGCTTTTGTATTATACAAACACAGTCAATAAACTCCCTAGAATCTCATTCCCTGACCATTTTATAAGCCAGTAACATCAGGACCAATATAATCTCTAAGAAACATGTGGTTTCCTCCCACTTATGACACCCAAGTCTGCAACTAGTTTAGTGAGTACTGGACCAGATGCTTAAAGAAAATAGAATGTTACACAATTAAGCGTGTGTTTATAAAATAATAGTTCTGAATCAGTGCTTACAAGCAAGGCATTTGTTGACCTTTTACAAATAGAAATATGGTAATTCCTACACAAACAAAAATTGTGAGAAGCAGAGTTTAAATAATGTAATATCATAGATTACTTACAGTAAATATAAGTCCATATTCACTCACAGACTTTTATGTAAACTGGTGTTTAAAAACACCTTGTCATGTTAATTTTATTCAACAAACATTTACTGAACATCGATTTGCAGCAAAGCATTGGAAAGACAAACACAGTCCAAGTGCATTTAAAGGACATATGGCCCCATAAAAAATGTGTTCCTACTTTGTAATTAAAATTTTTTGATTTAAGTGTATTATGTTTTAGAAAAATAAAATAGCTTAAATTTATATCAAACATGATTTAAAACCTAGCCAGATTTTACTTACATGATGAAAGGAGAGCTATCTCCTAAATTGAGCAGACTGTCACATGGGGAATTTTCCACTGGTTTCCAACCCATGAATCAGTAGACGTAGGCTGGAAGGTTGGGGAAGATCCAGAAAATATATAATCTGTGCAACTGCCTTTAAAAACTAATAATCATAACATGCTGGCTATGGATAGGCCATTTGACCTTTTCTAGTCCAATTTTCATATTTTATAGGATAGAAACTAACATCTTTGTTCATCATGGCTTATTTCTGGGAAGTCTGTTCACCAGTTTTTCCACTGACAAGGAAAGGCACAGTGTTAGGGAAAGGAATACCAGACAACCTTACCTGTCTCCTAAGAAACCTGTATGCAGGACAAGAAGCAACAGTTAGAACCAGAAATGGAACAATGGACTTCCAAATTGGGAAAGGAGTACGTCAAGGTTGTATATTGTCATCCTGCTTATTTAGCTTACAGAGAACATCATGCAAAATGCCAGGCTGGATAAAGCACAAGCTGGAGTCAAGATTGCCAGGAAAAGTATCAACAGCCTCAGATATGCAGATGACCCCACCCTTATGGTAGAAAAGAAGAGGAACTAAAGAGCCTTTTAAAAAAAAAACCTTCAAAAAAGGTGAGGAAAAATGAAAATACTGCATTATTAAGCGTGTGTTTATAAAATAATAGTTCTGAATCAGTGCTTACAAGCAAGGCATTTGTTGACCTTTTACAAATAGAAATATGGTAATTCCTACACAAACAAAAATTGTGAGAAGCAGAGTTTAAATAATGTAATATCATAGATTACTTACAGTAAATATAAGTCCATATTCACTCACAGACTTTTATGTAAACTGGTGTTTAAAAACACCTTGTCATGTTAATTTTATTCAACAAACATTTACTGAACATCGATTTGCAGCAAAGCATTGGAAAGACAAACACAGTCCAAGTGCATTTAAAGGACATATGGCCCCATAAAAAATGTGTTCCTACTTTGTAATTAAAATTTTTGATTTAAGTGTATTATGTTTTAGAAAAATAAAATAGCTTAAATTTATATCAAACATGATTTAAAACTTAGCCAGATTTTACTTACATGATGAAAGGAGAGCTATCTCCTAAATTGAGCAGACTGTCACATGGGGAATTTTCCACTGGTTTCCAACCCATGAATCAGTAGACGTAGGCGGGAAAGGGTTTGGGGGAAGATCCAGAAAATATATAATCTGTGCAACTGCCTTTAAAAACTAATAATCATAACATGCTGGCTATGGATAGGCCATTTGACCTTTTCTAGTCCAATTTTCATATTTTATAGGATAGAAACTAACATCTTTGTTCATCATGGCTTATTTCTGGGAAGTCTGTTCACCAGTTTTTCCACTGACAAGGAAAGGCACAGTGTTAGGGAAAGGAATACCAGACAACCTTACCTGTCTCCTAAGAAACCTGTATGCAGGACAAGAAGCAACAGTTAGAACCAGAAATGGAACAATGGACTTCCAAATTGGGAAAGGAGTACGTCAAGGTTGTATATTGTCATCCTGCTTATTTAGCTTACAGAGAACATCATGCAAAATGCCAGGCTGGATAAAGCACAAGCTGGAGTCAAGATTGCCAGGAAAAGTATCAACAGCCTCAGATATGCAGATGACCCCACCCTTATGGTAGAAAAGAAGAGGAACTAAAGAGCCTATTGATGAAGGTGAAAGAGGAGAGTGAAAATAAATCTCAGCATTCAAAAAACTAAGATTATTGTATCCATTCCCAACACTTCATCCCAAAGAGATGGGGAAAAAATGGAAACAGTGACTGCATTTATTTGCTTGGGCTCCAAAATCATTGTAGACATTGACTGCAACCACGAAATGAAAAGATGCTTGCTCCTTGGAAGAAAAGCTATGTCCAACTTAGACAGCATATTAAAAAACAGAGACATCCATGTGTGGAAAAGACAGCTATTGTCATTGTGCTAGGGGAATAGGAGTACCTACAACCACTTGGAGCGATGGTCCGGAGGGATGGGAGGGGGGGAACTGGGTGGGGGGAGGGTCAAGGGATATGCATATGAATGATCTGGGAACATACATGTACAAAAATAAAAAAAAAAAAGCAGAGACATCATTTTGCACACGAGGTTCATATAGTCACATATATGGTTTTTCCAATAGCCATGTATATGCATGTGAGAACTGGACCATAAAGAAGGCTGAACACCATGGAAATAATTTCTTTGCACTGTGTTGTTAAAGACTTGAGAATCACTTGGACAGCAAGGAGATCAAACCAATCAATCCTAAAGAAAATCAATCCTGAATATTCATTGAAAGAACTAATGCTGAAGCCAAAGCTCCAATACTTTGGCCACCTGCTGCAAAGAGCCGATCCTTTGAAAAGACCTTGATGCTAGGAAAGGCTGAGAGCAAGAAGAGAAGCCTATGACAGAGGATGAGTTGGTTGGATGGCACCACTGATTCAATGGGCATGAGTCTAAACAAACTCATGGAGATAGTGAAGGACAGGGACGCCTGGATCTCCTAAGAAACCTGTATGCAGGACAAGAAGCAACAGTTAGAACCAGAAATGGAACAATGGACTTCCAAATTGGGAAAGGAGTACGTCAAGGTTGTATATTGTCATCCTGCTTATTTAGCTTACAGAGAACATCATGCAAAATGCCAGGCTGGATAAAGCACAAGCTGGAGTCAAGATTGCCAGGAAAAGTATCAACAGCCTCAGATATGCAGATGACCCCACCCTTATGGTAGAAAAGAAGAGGAACTAAAGAGCCTATTGATGAAGGTGAAAGAGGAGAGTGAAAATAAATCTCAGCATTCAAAAAACTAAGATTATTGTATCCATTCCCAACACTTCATCCCAAAGAGATGGGGAAAAAATGGAAACAGTGACTGCATTTATTTGCTTGGGCTCCAAAATCATTGTAGACATTGACTGCAACCACGAAATGAAAAGATGCTTGCTCCTTGGAAGAAAAGCTATGTCCAACTTAGACAGCATATTAAAAAGCAGAGACATCCATGTGTGGAAAAGACAGCTATTGTCATTGTGCTAGGGGAATAGGAGTACCTACAACCACTTGGAGCGATGGTCCGGAGGGATGGGAGGGGGGGAACTGGGTGGGGGGAGGGTCAAGGGATATGCATATGAATGATCTGGGAACATACATGTACAAAAATAAAAAAAAAAAAGCAGAGACATCATTTTGCACACGAGGTTCATATAGTCACATATATGGTTTTTCCAATAGCCATGTATATGCATGTGAGAACTGGACCATAAAGAAGGCTGAACACCATGGAAATAATTTCTTTGCACTGTGTTGTTAAAGACTTGAGAATCACTTGGACAGCAAGGAGATCAAACCAATCAATCCTAAAGAAAATCAATCCTGAATATTCATTGAAAGAACTAATGCTGAAGCCAAAGCTCCAATACTTTGGCCACCTGCTGCAAAGAGCCGATCCTTTGAAAAAGACCTTGATGCTAGGAAAGGCTGAGAGCAAGAAGAGAAGCCTATGACAGAGGATGAGTTGGTTGGATGGCACCACTGATTCAATGGGCATGAGTCTAAACAAACTCATGGAGATAGTGAAGGACAGGGACGCCTGGCACACTGCAGTTCATGGAGTTGCAAAGAGCTGGACATGAATTAATGACTGAATAACAATAACAGACATTCAAAGCTTTGACACACAAAAAAATCATACTTTGACCACCAGGTACATCAATGACTAGTTGTATATCCTTAGGAAAATTATTTTTCTATACTTCAATTTTCTCATCTATTAAATGAGAACGATTTTTGAGCTTCATTGAGTTATAATTAACAAAACCAGAAAATACTTAAAGTGTGCAGTGTGATCTGAGGTACATATACATTATGAAAGAATTCCCACTACCAACTTAATTAACAGACCCATCATCACTTCACATATTTGATTTTTTTGTTTTTTTTTTTGTTTTTTTTTTGTAAAAACACAATGTTTCTACTCTATTAGTAAATTTCAATTACACAGTACAGTTTTATTGACTTTATTGACTACGTCACATTAGACCCTCACAAAATATTCATCTTCAAATTCAAAGTCTGGGGGCTTCCCTGGTGGTCCAGTGGGTAAAAAGTCCCCCTTGCAGTGCAAGGGACGCTGGGTCAATACCTGGCCTGGGAAGATCTCACGTGCCACAGAGCTGCTGGACAGGTATGTCCAATTCTAAGCCAGCACTCTGGAGCCCATGTGCCCAGAGCCAGTGCTCTGCAAGGAGAGAGGCCACTGTGATGGGAGGCCCACACAGGTCAAAGAAGAAAGACAGATGAAAATAAATAAATGAAAGACCAATAAAAAGAGGCCAAAATTTTTCTTTTAATTTTCAAAATCTGTACCCTTTTCACAGCCTCTACCTGTTTGTCCCATAAATAAAACTATGCAGCATTCTTCTCTTATTTATTTCATGTAGTTTAATGCCTTCCGGGATCATCTATGTATTGCAAACCAGAGAATTTCCTTCTTTATAAGGCTGGGTTGTATATATATGTAGGTATGTGTCTCCTAGGTAACTGCTGAGTGGAAGCCACAAGGAGAATGCTCCTGTTGGATCAATATTGTTGGCAGGTCATGGGTGGGACTCACAGTGAACTTCACTGCTGACTCTTGCAAGGGTCCCAGCTAATGCTGCTGAATGGAGTGAGAGCTACCTTCTGGTTCTCAGAGGGCACCCACCAAAGGAAACAGAACAGAAAGTCTAGGGTGAGAAACGCAACTGAGGGTGAAGGGCAAGGAGAAGCAGATCCTCAGCAGTGACCAGAAAAATGTCACATGCTATGGTGGAGGTGTATCCTGTTGTTCAGTGTGTGTGTCTATATGTGTGTGTGTGTGTGTGTGTGTGTGTGTATGTGTGATGTAATGACTTCCCTGGTGACCCAGACAGTAAAGAATCTGTCTCCAATGCAAGAGATGCAGATGTGATCGCTGGGTCAGGAAGATCGCTGGAAAAGGAAATGGCAACCCACTCCTGGAGAATTCCTTTGACAGAGAAGCATTGTCTTGATCCATTTATTGGTTCACAGGCACTTAGGTTGTTCCCATACCTTGGGTACAACACTGTCGTGAGAGTAGAGATACGTCTTCAAGATCATGATTCCCTTTTCTCTGGATAACCCCCCCACACACATACACAGAAGTGAGAATGTTGGGTCATACAAGTATTTTTAATTTTCTGAGGAACCTGTTTCCTACAGAAGTTACACTGATTTACACTCCCTCCTACAATTGATAAGGCCCCATTTTTCCCATCCTTGCCAGCATTTCTCTCTTTTTGATAATAGTCATCCATGTGTAAGGTGACATATCATTGTGGTTATTTGCATTTCCCTAATGATTACTGGTTGCTGAGTATCTTTTCAGGGTTGTCAGTTCTTTATAATCTTTTTAATTCCTATTTCATTTATGTCTGCTCTGATCTTTGTTATTTCCTTCCTGTACTAATGGGCTTAGTTTGTTCTTTTTCTAGTTCCTTGAGGTCTGAAGTTAAGATTGTTTATTTGAGCTCTTTCTTTTTTCTTACTGTAGGCATTTATCATTACCAACTTTCCTCTTCCAACAGGTTCTGCTGCATTTCATAAGTTTGGTATGCTATGTTTCCATTTTCATTTGTCTCAAGATATTTTTATTGTGATTTTGATGTTTTGATCCATTGGTTGTTAAGGAGCATACTGTCTAATCTCTACATATTTGTAAATTTTTACTTTTTCTTCTTATAATTGATTTCTAGTTTTATTTCATTCTACTGGGAAAAGATGCCTTATATGATTTCAATCTTCTTAAATTTATTAAGACTTGTTTTTTGACCTAACATTTAATTGTTTCCAGAAAATGCTCCATGGGCATTGTGAAGGATGTATATTCTGTTATTGTTAAAATGAATGTTCTGTGCATGCTTGTTAGATCTCTCATGTAACCTATGTCCACTGTTTCCTTATTGATTTTCTCTCTGGATAATCAAACCATTATTGAAAGTGGGATACTCAACTCCCCTATTATTGCTATATTGCTGTCTGCAGCTCCCTTCAGATCTGTTCATATTTGCTTTATACAATTAAGGTACTCTGACATTTGGTGTATGAACATTTATAATTGTTATATAATCTTGATGAATTAACCTCTTCATCATTATACAATGGCCTCCTCTGTCTTTTGTGGCCATCTTGGCTGAAGGTCTATTTTCTTTGATATAAATCTAGCTACCTCTGCTTTCTTTGGCTTGTCTGCATGAACTCTCTATTGGGTAGATCACCTTACTCTGTTTCACTATGATCATTTCCTAAAGATTCATCTTGTTCTTTTGCTTGGAACATATCCCCATATCTCTTCCTTTCCCTTGATTCTCCAAGTGGGTTTCTGAACATTAGATAAGATCACCACCTCTCCTACACTTGACAGACTGCTCTCTTGGAGGAGATGAAGCTTGTCAGTCAGTCTGATTCAAGCTGCAGGCTGTCTCTCAATCCTCTGGGACTGTCCAGGCTGCACTGTTCGTTCTCAGTGACTCCCAGTATTGGAGGGTATGCTGAGACCTGTCAGAGAACCTAGGGTGATAAAAGCAATGAGCACCCAGCAGGGTTATTAGAAGCCAGATCCTCAAGTAGCTGATGGCAAAGGGTACACTTAAAACTCTACCAGAGAAAAACTGAGATGTGCACTTTTACCTGCTGCATTTCATAAGTTTGGTATGCTATGTTTCCATTTTCATTTGTCTCAAGATATTTTTATTGTGATTTTGATGTTTTGATCCATTGGTTGTTAAGGAGCATACTGTCTAATCTCTACATATTTGTAAATTTTTACTTTTTCTTCTTATAATTGATTTCTAGTTTTATTTCATTCTACTGGGAAAAGATGCCTTATATGATTTCAATCTTCTTAAATTTATTAAGACTTGTTTTTTGACCTAACATTTAATTGTTTCCAGAAAATGCTCCATGGGCATTGTGAAGGATGTATATTCTGTTATTGTTAAAATGAATGTTCTGTGCATGCTTGTTAGATCTCTCATGTAACCTATGTCCACTGTTTCCTTATTGATTTTCTCTCTGGATAATCAAACCATTATTGAAAGTGGGATACTCAACTCCCCTATTATTGCTATATTGCTGTCTGCAGCTCCCTTCAGATCTGTTCATATTTGCTTTATACAATTAAGGTACTCTGACATTTGGTGTATGAACATTTATAATTGTTATATAATCTTGATGAATTAACCTCTTCATCATTATACAATGGCCTCCTCTGTCTTTTGTGGCCATCTTGGCTGAAGGTCTATTTTCTTTGATATAAATCTAGCTACCTCTGCTTTCTTTGGCTTGTCTGCATGAACTCTCTATTGGGTAGATCACCTTACTCTGTTTCACTATGATCATTTCCTAAAGATTCATCTTGTTCTTTTGCTTGGAACATATCCCCATATCTCTTCCTTTCCCTTGATTCTCCAAGTGGGTTTCTGAACATTAGATAAGATCACCACCTCTCCTACACTTGACAGACTGCTCTCTTGGAGGAGATGAAGCTTGTCAGTCAGTCTGATTCAAGCTGCAGGCTGTCTCTCAATCCTCTGGGACTGTCCAGGCTGCACTGTTCGTTCTCAGTGACTCCCAGTATTGGAGGGTATGCTGAGACCTGTCAGAGAACCTAGGGTGATAAAAGCAATGAGCACCCAGCAGGGTTATTAGAAGCCAGATCCTCAAGTAGCTGATGGCAAAGGGTACACTTAAAACTCTACCAGAGAAAAACTGAGATGTGCACTTTTACCTGCTTCTTCTGTGTTGAGTATGGAGGTTAGATACTCCTGCTCATGTTCACAAACTGGTAATTTAGAAGACACAGATACATGGAAAGATATCCTGCACTTGTGGATTCAAATAATTAATGCTGCAAAAATAACCATACTACTCAAAGAAAGATACTGATTAAATAATTTAATCCCTATTAAAAACTCCAATGATATTTTTCACAGAAATAGAACAATCCTAAAAATGGTGTAAAATCACAAAACGCATCAAGTAGCCTGAGTGACCTTGAGAAAGAACAAAGCTGATACTGCACTTCCTCATTTTATAGTATGCTGTGCTAAGTTGCTTCAGTCATATCTGATTCTTTGCAACCCTATGTGCTGTAGCCCGCCAGGCTCCTCTGTCCATAGGATTCTCCAGACAAGAATACTGGAGTGGGTTGCCCTGTTCTCCTCAAGAGGACCCTCCTGACCCAGAGATCAAACCTGTGTCTCTTACATTTCTGGCATTGGCAGGTGAGTTCTTTACCACTAGGGCCACCTGGGAAGCCCAGGTTCCTTGACACTGTTTTTGGCAAAGATTTTTTAGATATAATATCAAAAGCTTGGGCAACCAAAGCAAAAATAAAAGTGGATTACATCAAACTAAGCTTCTGTACAGCAATAGAAACCAACTGAATGAAAACGTAACTTACGCAATGAGAGAGTATAATTGCAAACCACAGATCCAAAAGGGTTAATTATCCAAAACATAGAGGATATTTATATAACTCAATAACGAAACAAATAATAATTTAATTACAAAATGGGAAAAGAATGTGATAGACATTTTTCCAAAGACGACCTACAAATGATAATAGATATGTGAAAAAGGTCAACGCATCACCAGTCATTAGGGATATGCAAATTAAAACTACAATGGTGTCTTATTTCCCACCTGTTAGGATGTCTCTTATCAAAAAGACAAGAGATTAGAGTGTGGGTGAAAAAGAATGTCGCTCAGTCATGTCTGACACTTTGCAACCCATGGACAAGCCATGGAATTCTCCAGGCAAGAATACTGGAGTGGGTAGCCTTTCACTTCTCCATGGGATATTCCAAACCCAGGGATCGAACCCAGGTCTTGCACACTGCAGGTGGATTCTTATCAGCTGAGTTACAAGGATATGGACAAAAGGGTACCCTTGTGCACTGTGGGTGGGTAAGGATGAAAATTTGTGCAGTCAGTACAGAAAACATTATGGAAGTTCCTCAAAAATTTAAAAACAAAACTATCATATGACCCAGAACTTCCATTACTTCATATATATTCAAAACAATGAGGAGAGAATCTCAAAGAAACATCTGCAGCCCCATGATCATGGGGCATCATTATTCATAAGAGCCAAGATACAGAAACAACCTAAGTGCCCATCAAAGAATGAATGGTAAAGGATGCAATATGTATGCATCTATAATACATCCATATACACATATGCACATAGTGGAATCTTATTCAGAGATGAGAAAGAAGATAATACCTCCATTTCCAACAACATGGATGCACCTTGATGGCATTATGCTTAGTGAAGTAAGGCAAAATAAGACACATACTGCATGGTGTCACTTGTATGTACAATCTTAAAGAAAAGAAGTCAAACAGAAACAGAATTAAAAAGTGGTAGGGCTTCCCTGGTGGTCCAGTTGGTAAGGACACCGCCTTGCAGTGCAAGGGGCACCAGTGCGATCCCTGGCTTAGGAAGATCCCACGTGCTGCGGAGCGGCTGGACTGGTATGTCCAACTACCCAGCCGGAGCTCTGGAGTGCACATGCCCAGAGCCGGTGCTCTGCAGTGAGAGAGGCCACTGCAATGTGAGGCCCACACAGGCCAAAGAACAAAGATAAATAAATGAAAGATCAATAGAAGTGGCCAAAGAAAAAAAGTGATTGTCAAGAATAGGGGTGATGTGAAGGAAATAGAGAAAAGTTGGTACAAGAATACAAATTTTCAGCTATAAGATGAATAAGGTCAGAATATCTGATGTAAAATAGTGACTAAAATTGATAACTGTACTGTAGAATTGGAATTTACTAAGAGAAGAGAACTAAAATGTTTTCACTAAATTGAACGAATGAGTGAATGAATAAATGAATGACAATTGAGGTGATGGATGTGTTAATGAACTAGATGAGAATCCTTTTCATTTATATACATGCATCAAATCATCAGAAATACACATCTTGAATATCTTACAATCTTACATGTTGACTGTACCTCAATAAGACTGAAATCTTTTAAAAAATTAAATGAAATATATGAACTTATATATAAAACAGAGACCCACAGACATAACATCAACCTATGATGACCAAAGGGGAAAGGAGAGGGGAAGAATAAATAAATTAGGAATTTGAGATTAACATATACACACTACTATATATATAACAGAAAACAAACACTTAATGTGTAGCACAAAGGTCTATACTCAATTTTGTAATATTCTTTAACGGAAAAACATCTGAAACAGAATACACACACACAGACGCACAAATCACTCTGCTGTATACGTGAAACTAGCACAACATTGTAAATCAACTACACCTCAGTTTAGAAAAACAAACAAACAAACGAAAAAAGAACAAAACAAAAAAAAAATCTGCTGGAGTTGTGAAGTCAAACCCAATTGACTATCAGAGTCAGGAGATCTAATGGTCATGTCCTTCAGGTGGTTGTCATGAAAGCTGGGACCTGGGGTATGCATATGAGCTATTTCAAGAAAGATATTGGGGATCTGGTTTTATAGTTAGAGTGAACTGGGGGAAGAATACATTGGAAGTGCCCACTGGCTCCTCCTGGCATCATAAAGGATCACAGCTAGGCCCTAGTCACATGCAAATTAGACCTCAGATACTCAGGCAGCATCATGTGAAGTAGGTAACAAAATCCCTTCCAAGAAAGATTGAGAGTAAACACATTTTTGCCCACTCCCTCTATGTTGAGCCCTGGGGTGATAGTGTGGTTAGTACTTGAGTACCTGTTAAGAACTGCTTCTTATTTTTCTAGAGCTCTGCTGGTCTTGTGAATACAAGCCACTTTGACTTTCAGAACCATCCCTTGAGTGGAAATCTTAAAGGTGGCTCCATTAGTTGTGGGTTTCGAACCTTTCACTCCTCAGAGAGAAACTAGGAGCTAGGGTTCCCTCCCAGGTGTACTGTTCTGTGCTAGGAGTGGGGTTTTGGGGGAAAGTGTGTCTCAGCTTTTTCTATGAACTCTGATGCTGATATTTTCTCATTTGCCTGATGTGGAGGAGTCACTCAGCTAGTTTCTAAATTTCACTCTACAATTGGTCCAGCCACAGGAGCAAAGAGGTTCAGGAGCCTCCTATGCTGCCATCTGGAGTGTGTGCTTAGTCGTGCCCGACTCTTTGTGATCAGAAAGTAACATCAACCTATGATGACCAAAGGGAAAGGAGAGGGGAAGAATAAATAAATTAGGAATTTGAGATTAACATATACACACTACTATATATATAACAGAAAACAAACACTTAATGTGTAGCACAAAGGTCTATACTCAATTTTGTAATATTCTTTAACGGAAAAACATCTGAAACAGAATACACACACACAGACGCACAAATCACTCTGCTGTATACGTGAAACTAGCACAACATTGTAAATCAACTACACCTCAGTTTAGAAAAACAAACAAACAAACGAAAAAAGAACAAAACAAAAAAAAAATCTGCTGGAGTTGTGAAGTCAAACCCAATTGACTATCAGAGTCAGGAGATCTAATGGTCATGTCCTTCAGGTGGTTGTCATGAAAGCTGGGACCTGGGGTATGCATATGAGCTATTTCAAGAAAGATATTGGGGATCTGGTTTTATAGTTAGAGTGAACTGGGGGAAGAATACATTGGAAGTGCCCACTGGCTCCTCCTGGCATCATAAAGGATCACAGCTAGGCCCTAGTCACATGCAAATTAGACCTCAGATACTCAGGCAGCATCATGTGAAGTAGGTAACAAAATCCCTTCCAAGAAAGATTGAGAGTAAACACATTTTTGCCCACTCCCTCTATGTTGAGCCCTGGGGTGATAGTGTGGTTAGTACTTGAGTACCTGTTAAGAACTGCTTCTTATTTTTCTAGAGCTCTGCTGGTCTTGTGAATACAAGCCACTTTGACTTTCAGAACCATCCCTTGAGTGGAAATCTTAAAGGTGGCTCCATTAGTTGTGGGTTTCGAACCTTTCACTCCTCAGAGAGAAACTAGGAGCTAGGGTTCCCTCCCAGGTGTACTGTTCTGTGCTAGGAGTGGGGTTTTGGGGGAAAGTGTGTCTCAGCTTTTTCTATGAACTCTGATGCTGATATTTTCTCATTTGCCTGATGTGGAGGAGTCACTCAGCTAGTTTCTAAATTTCACTCTACAATTGGTCCAGCCACAGGAGCAAAGAGGTTCAGGAGCCTCCTATGCTGCCATCTGGAGTGTGTGCTTAGTCGTGCCCGACTCTTTGTGACCCCATGGACTTGTGGCCTGCCAGGCTTCTCTGTCAATGGAATTTTCCAGGCAAGAATACTGGAGTGGGAAGCCATTTCCTTCTCCAGGGTGCTGCCATCTTGATCTCTCTCAAAATGAGGATAATAACTGCATCAAAAAGTAGTTTAGAGAATAAAAAAGCTTAACACATGGAAAACACACAGCTCAGCGCCTGGCAGAGTTCTACATGCGCCCATGCACCTGCACACCTGTGCATGTATATGCACACACATTGACACACACATCCACGTGTGCACATGTATGCAGACACACACACACACACACACACACACACACACACAAGAACTATCAGTTTTATGATTATGACCTCTCGTCTTCATTGGAGGTTGAGGTTTAAGTCAATGACTTTCTTATTACTTAATGCATTTTAAGTGAATAATAATGTGGAATCTGCATGATTCACTTAGGGGTAGCAAGCACATTGCTGTTCTAAAAGACACTTTTTAAAATCAGAATTCCCCCTCTACTTCAAGGAAGGTAAACGGTGTTATAATGAGGTCTGAAAGACCAATGATAGTACACATTACTGCAGATTACTGCAGGAACCACTCAACAAAACAGTTTATAGTATCTGTACTGTCTGAAGTTCTAAGCTACACACATACTTAAAGAAACAAACAATGCAGCAAAACATGATGTAAAGCACAAAGTAGAAAGCTTAGGGCCAAGAAACTGTAGTATCAAAATTGAAGTTGTACATGGGTAAAGCACCAAAGTAGAAAGTACCAAAATCTGCTGGTCTTGTGAATACAAGCCACTTTGACTTTCAGAACCATCCCTTGAGTGGAAATCTTAAAGGTGGCTCCATTAGTTGTGGGTTTCGAACCTTTCACTCCTCAGAGAGAAACTAGGAGCTAGGGTTCCCTCCCAGGTGTACTGTTCTGTGCTAGGAGTGGGGTTTTGGGGGAAAGTGTGTCTCAGCTTTTTCTATGAACTCTGATGCTGATATTTTCTCATTTGCCTGATGTGGAGGAGTCACTCAGCTAGTTTCTAAATTTCACTCTACAATTGGTCCAGCCACAGGAGCAAAGAGGTTCAGGAGCCTCCTATGCTGCCATCTGGAGTGTGTGCTTAGTCGTGCCCGACTCTTTGTGACCCCATGGACTTGTGGCCTGCCAGGCTTCTCTGTCAATGGAATTTTCCAGGCAAGAATACTGGAGTGGGAAGCCATTTCCTTCTCCAGGGTGCTGCCATCTTGATCTCTCTCAAAATGAGGATAATAACTGCATCAAAAAGTAGTTTAGAGAATAAAAAAGCTTAACACATGGAAAACACACAGCTCAGCGCCTGGCAGAGTTCTACATGCGCCCATGCACCTGCACACCTGTGCATGTATATGCACACACATTGACACAAAATCCACGTGTGCACATGCATGCAGACACACACACACACACACACACACACACACACACAAGAACTATCAGTTTTATGATTATGACCTCTCGTCTTCATTGGAGGTTGAGGTTTAAGTCAATGACTTTCTTATTACTTAATGCATTTTAAGTGAATAATAATGTGGAATCTGCATGATTCACTTAGGGGTAGCAAGCACATTGCTGTTCTAAAAGACACTTTTTAAAATCAGAATTCCCCCTCTACTTCAAGGAAGGTAAACGGTGTTATAATGAGGTCTGAAAGACCAATGATAGTACACATTACTGCAGATTACTGCAGGAACCACTCAACAAAACAGTTTATAGTATCTGTACTGTCTGAAGTTCTAAGCTACACACATACTTAAAGAAACAAACAATGCAGCAAAACATGATGTAAAGCACAAAGTAGAAAGCTTAGGGCCAAGAAACTGTAGTATCAAAATTGAAGTTGTACATGGGAAATTAGCAGCCTAGCCATTCATTTGGCTGTCTCCATGATAGATGTAGATTACACTGTAATTGATTTAGCAATGGTCATCCACAGAGCAAATTTCAGGACAATTTCTGAAAATGGTCATATTTTATGTTGTATCATCCCACTTTATTATTTGAACCAAGGACTTAAAAGAAGACAAAGCATACACACTCTGCAATGACTGTTTTTTTTTTGGTTCCTCAGAAACCACATAGGTAGATGTAATTAATTCTCCTGTGCCTTCTCTAACCCTTTTCCCTAACATTCTAGAAGCTGTCTTTTCTTGGACTTACAAGTCAAATTATATTTATATTTGTACATAGCCTACAAACAGGTAACACTTATGTATACCTATGGCTGGTTCATGTTGATATATGACAAAAAACCAACACAATATTATAAAGCAATTACCCTCAATTAAAAATTTAGAAAGAAAACACTCAAAGATGTTTCATTCACATGGATAAAGAGTTGCAATAAATAATCCTTTTAAATGCCATTTTTGAAAGAGAATATATAAGTCTTCATTTAAGAGATAAACATTTTAAACCAAATGCTATAAATTTCAACCTTATTAGCTTCATATTTTATAGATACTTTAGTTTTAAGCTATTTCACTGGTTAAATATGGCTTATATTGTTTACAAAAGACTGCATTAAGATGAAATGCAGGCATTTGGGACCAGAAGTAGAGCTTGAAAAGCTCTTCACTGTATCCTTTATGTGAGTTAACCTTAAATTTTTATTAAACTGAAACTTACATTTCTATAACTTCTAAAATGGCAGTAACCTGGAAGGAAGAGCCTATATTAAATTCTGTAATAGAAATTATACCCATCTGCAGTATGCGTTAAAATGCATATGCATACAGATTATTTTGTGGATTTAACAAAGCATTTTATTGAAAATTCCATACAAATAATAGCATCAAAAATGAAAATAGTTATACATTACTGCAGGAGACCACTCAACAAAACAGTTTATAGTATCTGTACTGTCTGAAGTTCTAAGCTACACACATACTTAAAGAAACAAACAATGCAGCAAAACATGATGTAAAGCACAAAGTAGAAAGCTTAGGGCCAAGAAACTGTAGTATCAAAATTGAAGTTGTACATGGGAAATTAGCAGCCTAGCCATTCATTTGGCTGTCTCCATGATAGATGTAGATTACACTGTAATTGATTTAGCAATGGTCATCCACAGAGCAAATTTCAGGACAATTTCTGAAAATGGTCATATTTTATGTTGTATCATCCCACTTTATTATTTGAACCAAGGACTTAAAAGAAGACAAAGCATACACACTCTGCAATGACTGTTTTTTTTTTGGTTCCTCAGAAACCACATAGGTAGATGTAATTAATTCTCCTGTGCCTTCTCTAACCCTTTTCCCTAACATTCTAGAAGCTGTCTTTTCTTGGACTTACAAGTCAAATTATATTTATATTTGTACATAGCCTACAAACAGGTAACACTTATGTATACCTATGGCTGGTTCATGTTGATATATGACAAAAAGCCAACACAATATTATAAAGCAATTACCCTCAATTAAAAATTTAGAAAGAAAACACTCAAAGATGTTTCATTCACATGGATAAAGAGTTGCAATAAATAATCCTTTTAAATGCCATTTTTGAAAGAGAATATATAAGTCTTCATTTAAGAGATAAACATTTTAAACCAAATGCTATAAATTTCAACCTTATTAGCTTCATATTTTATAGATACTTTAGTTTTAAGCTATTTCACTGGTTAAATATGGCTTATATTGTTTACAAAAGACTGCATTAAGATGAAATGCAGGCATTTGGGACCAGAAGTAGAGCTTGAAAAGCTCTTCACTGTATCCTTTATGTGAGTTAACCTTAAATTTTTATTAAACTGAAACTTACATTTCTATAACTTCTAAAATGGCAGTAACCTGGAAGGAAGAGCCTATATTAAATTCTGTAATAGAAATTATACCCATCTGCAGTATGCGTTAAAAATGCATATGCATACAGATTATTTTGTGTGGATTTAACAAAGCATTTTATTGAAAATTCCATACAAATAATAGCATCAAAAATGAAAATAGTTATACAAATGCTATACAATCAATGAAGTTTTAATAAGATTTATTATTTTTATCCTCACTATTATGATATCAGGCATCTCTGTGATATTTGAAGTTAGTTTGAGAAACTTAGGGTATATTTTTTTCAATGAAACTTCTCAGTCTATACTAGCCAAGAGATAAATGTAAATATGAAAATATTAAGCACATGCACAAAATAGAGAAGCTCATTCTAAGACTCGATTAAATGTTCATTTATTTATATATATATATTTTTTCATTTATTTATATATTTTTTAGAAAAAACTGAACTCTTTTCTGTGATTTTCTTATATCCAGTTTGAAGAGTCTGAAGGAGGGAAAAATCATGTATGTGGCCTGCCTGCCCTAAGCAGCTATGTATATTAGGACCAACTGATTACTCCCTCTAGTGAATAATTTCTTATCTTCAAATAGTAACTATATTTTTAAATATCAGATTTTCAAGAAACTCAGCATAAAGAAAGATATCCTGAAAGAGGGGCTGTTTTGGTACAATGCTTTTTTTGAATTATTCTTACACAATTTTTAGAACATGTCAGTCTTCTATCTATACAAACATCAGGTATATATCATATTATGGGGATTCAGCCTTGTAGTTTTTCTTAGAGTATTATGAGGAAAAACACAAACAACAGGATTTTTCATTGTTGATTTACTAAATAGTTATAAATATACCCAGCCCACAGTTTAAAACTAAGATCTTGGTCAATATAAAAAATTAAACTCGTAAACAGGCTTCACTATATGTCAGCTTACAAATTAAAGTGCATAATTAAAACAGATAATGACTAAATATATTTTTTAAAATCAGTCACTTTTCCTCAGTTGGCATGACCTGAATTCAAGCACTGTATTTGTCCTGGATGATTTATCTAAAAATGGCTTTTAAGGTTGAATAGTTCCATGAAACACTGGCATATAAGCACTTATCCATCAGTGGGAATTGACGTCAAACCCTTACGGAAAAGTTTACACCCGTTATGATAATTCTGGGAAGCTGTGATATCATGATACTTTATGCAAAGAAAAAAAAATACATGATATTATTTTAAAAGCAGAGAAACTAACACCTATAGTAAGCAAGTTTTTTCTTGGAAAGATTTATTCAAAAATACTTTTTGAAATGTTTGATAGCTTTATGTTAACTTTTTGTTTGCTTTTCATTCACCAAAGTATATTCACACTCAATAAGAATAAATCATTTTTTTCTAGGCACTAATCTAAGAGCAATGTAATACACAGTGGTACCTCAATTAACCACCAGAACTACCTTACAAGGCAGATTCTGCTGTAATTTCCAATTTTCAGATGAAAAAAACAAAGAACTGAGAACCTGAGTAACTTATCCAAGGACCAAATTCAATGATGAGTGGCAAAGGGCCTAGACCTTTATAAGGGAGCTCCAGGTGTCATATTCTTAACAGCTCTGCAATATAACTTCTCTACTTTTAACATACTAAGTATCATTTAAGATATGAAATTAGAATACTTAAGGCAATAGAAAAGATAATTAATTAATCTATGTTTAATCAGTACAGGATGTAACTACCACTTGAAACATCAATAATTTATATTAACTTTAAATTACTTGGAAGGAGATTTCTTGACTATTTAAAATCTTAATTAAGCTCAATTCCTTACATTTCTCATGTTATAATTTATTTCAGGTGCATGCACATTTATTGTCACTCATAATTTACATTTGATATGCATCATACCTTTTAAGAACTGGATTTAAATATCTTAATTTTTAAAGCTCAATTCCTTAACAGTAAATTCTCATTTTAAAACTAAGATCTTGGTCAATATAAAAAATTAAACTCGTAAACAGGCTTCACTATATGTCAGCTTACAAATTAAAGTGCATAATTAAAACAGATAATGACTAAATATATTTTTTAAAATCAGTCACTTTTCCTCAGTTGGCATGACCTGAATTCAAGCACTGTATTTGTCCTGGATGATTTATCTAAAAATGGCTTTTAAGGTTGAATAGTTCCATGAAACACTGGCATATAAGCACTTATCCATCAGTGGGAATTGACGTCAAACCCTTACGGAAAAGTTTACACCCGTTATGATAATTCTGGGAAGCTGTGATATCATGATACTTTATGCAAAGAAAAAAAAATACATGATATTATTTTAAAAGCAGAGAAACTAACACCTATAGTAAGCAAGTTTTTTCTTGGAAAGATTTATTCAAAAATACTTTTTGAAATGTTTGATAGCTTTATGTTAACTTTTTGTTTGCTTTTCATTCACCAAAGTATATTCACACTCAATAAGAATAAATCATTTTTTTCTAGGCACTAATCTAAGAGCAATGTAATACACAGTGGTACCTCAATTAACCACCAGAACTACCTTACAAGGCAGATTCTGCTGTAATTTCCAATTTTCAGATGAAAAAAACAAAGAACTGAGAACCTGAGTAACTTATCCAAGGACCAAATTCAATGATGAGTGGCAAAGGGCCTAGACCTTTATAAGGGAGCTCCAGGTGTCATATTCTTAACAGCTCTGCAATATAACTTCTCTACTTTTAACATACTAAGTATCATTTAAGATATGAAATTAGAATACTTAAGGCAATAGAAAAGATAATTAATTAATCTATGTTTAATCAGTACAGGATGTAACTACCACTTGAAACATCAATAATTTATATTAACTTTAAATTACTTGGAAGGAGATTTCTTGACTATTTAAAATCTTAATTAAGCTCAATTCCTTACATTTCTCATGTTATAATTTATTTCAGGTGCATGCACATTTATTGTCACTCATAATTTACATTTGATATGCATCATACCAAGGTAAAGATTTATAGAAGAATTCATCTAGGCATTTTATTAATTATGCTAACTTTACAATGTGTGTGTGTAGTAGAACAGGTTACACTAGCACAGTTAGTTTTCCTGTGACTCACCCCCATCACACTATAAACTCAGTGAGGGAAAAACTATCTCATTTGCCTTTGTAACTTCAGTTTCTTAAGAAAAAAATGAAACTAGAAACACTGCCATAATTATAAGAGTATCAATAAATGTGTCTGTGTAAGGATCTGTCCAAATGCTGAAAATACTTAAAACAGTTGATTTTACATTATGTAAATGTTATAGTCTGGTGTTGAAAAATAAGTATATTTTCCTTTTTAGGGCTTAGGATAATTATTAATTAAATAGTGTATTTGCTGTTTATTTGCTTCCTGTTTGCCAGTGTCACTTGTAAGCTCTACTAGAGGGAAGGATTCTTTTTTTTTTTTTAACTTTTATTTTACTTTTAACTTTTACAGAGTTTTGTTGTTTACAGACATGTATGTTCCCAGATTAGTCATATGTATATCCTCCCCATCCATTTTTTTATTTTTGATCATTGTAGCTCCAACATTTAGCTCAATGCCTGATAGAAAGTCGCTCAAGTACAATGACCTATTAATTACTCACATCCAAATAAAATTAATAACTTCAAGAAGAGTTGGTAAATCTTTTGCTGCTCTTCAGAAACCATGTTGTCTTTTCCAAGTCTAAATCATCTGATAAAGATGCTATGGTTACCTGAGACCTTCATGAGTGCCATAAGCTATAGGGAAAGTATCTGTGTACTGGGACCCAGAGAAGTCAAGCTGCAACAATATTATATTTCATTTTTACCTAAGACAGGAGAACAAAGATGTTGAACTGACTTTACGTATATCACAACCTGTTAGGATGTCATCTGACACTAAAAAAATACATAGAAGCCATAAAAACATAAGAGGTAGGCTAAAAGACCCCACCTGCCAATGCAGTGGATGTAAGAGAGGTGAGTTCAATCCCTGGGCCAGGAAGATCCCCTGGAGGCAGGCATGGCAACCTACTCTAGTATTCTTGCCTGGAGAATCACATGGACAAAGAGGCCTGGAGGGCTAGTCCATGGGTTGGAAAGAGCTGGACACAAGGGAAGCAACTTAACACCTGTTCGAATGGTGTATGACACTAAGATAGTATATAGAAGCAATAAAAACAGAAGAGGTTGGCTATCAGGCTAAGATCTTTGGACTATGTTTAAAACACATCTGAGTTTTGATTTTTGGACTTGTTTTAGTTTCTGTTTACTCCTGCTTAGCTCTACTTCCCAAACTTCTGGTAACAAACTCTGATATTTCTTTGAATACAGTTCTGTGTGTGTTAGTTGCAAGGTCGTGTCCAATTCTTTGAGTCCCATTGGATTGTAGCTCAGCAGGCTCCTCTATTCATGGAATGTTCTAGGCAGGAATAGTGAAATAGGTTGCAATGCCCTTCTCCAGGGGATCTTTCCAACCCAGGGATCAAATCCAGGTCTGCTGCATTGCAGGCAGATTCTAAACCATCTGAGCCACCAAATACAATTTAGTTGGATGGTAAATAAAGATTCCTTGTTCCTAAAGTCAAGGGACCTAACTTAAGCCAGTTGCACTCTATCATTAGAAATTTGTTTCCCAAATTATGTGAAAATATTGCTGTTGATAAACTTCAGTAGAAACATAGATGTTTCTACTGGATATTTCCATCTAGATGGTCAAGTCAATCGGTTTCTTAAACTTTCTTAAGCCTTGGCCTATAGTGGTTTATTTTAGTTTATGATCATTTTCTATTTGTGGAATGGTGCTATCTTGCATCAAGTAGCCAGGAGCTGTTTCACTTGTCTGCAACAAGAACATTAGCAGTTGATCAAGCAATGATGAAACACTCAGGATGTGCTTCAGAAGAATGAATTCACTGGGAGAATGGTTAGGATGATTCACTTGGTGATCATAAGTAGAATGGACTAGAATAAAAAGAGACAAGTGCCAGGAGAATAATACAGGAAGCTATTGAAAAGTTTGCATGAGAAGCCAGAACTATTTTAATAAAGCTAATGTGAAAAATATTTAGCGTTACATAGATTTAGCCACTGCATTCATTGCTTTCCCACTCAACTACAAATGAGCAGAACTAAGCACATGCCAGTGTCTAAGCTAAGTATTTTGTAGAAACCTATTGAGTTGTTTGGGGCTTTTCTGGGTGGCTCAGCAGTAAAGAATCCACCTGCCAATGCAAGGAGAAGTAGGAGACATGGGCTTGATCCTGGGTCAGGAAGATCTCCTGGAAGAGGAAACGGCTACCCACTCCAGTATTCTTATCTGAGAAATCTCAGGAACAGAGGAGCCTCACAGGTTACAGTCCATGAGGTTGCAAAAAGTCAAATGAGACTGAGCATTGAGTTGTCTACTCCATCATCATTATCTTAGAGAACAAAATGGCTAATCACTTCAGTATTCTTGCCTGGAGAATTCCACTGACAGGCTATAGCCCATGGTGTCGTAAAGAGTCAGACATGATTAAGTGACTAACACAACACATCATCATCACCATTATCACTCTTATGATTGCAATGGGGGCACCAGGCTCTATTTCTTCTCTAGTGTGCTAAGTGTCCCACGCACATGATGGCCCCATACTAATCGATGTCTTCCCTACCTGCAAACCATCTCTCACATTGCCTCATTCAAGAATCTCCTCTCTGTTCCCTTTAAGTAGCCTCTTTTTGTTTCGAACCACAGTCCTTTCTTTAACTTGTCGAATGTCACTACTCTCATGTCCCTAAAACACTATCTCAAACTTGATGCTTCTTTTTCAGATGCCCACTTGGAGCAGTCTTCCTACTCAGAGCAAATGACCTTGTCTTCCTCTTCACCAAGAAAGGTGACGCTGTCAAGCATTCTGCTCAGCTTCAGCAATGGTTTATGGTTATTTTAGTTTATGATCATTTTTTTTTTCATCTTGCATCAAGTAGCCAGGAGCTGTTTCACTTGTCTGCAACAAGAACATTAGCAGTTGATCAAGCAATGATGAAACACTCAGGATGTGCTTCAGAAGAATGAATTCACTGGGAGAATGGTTAGGATGATTCACTTGGTGATCATAAGTAGAATGGACTAGAATAAAAAGAGACAAGTGCCAGGAGAATAATACAGGAAGCTATTGAAAAGTTTGCATGAGAAGCCAGAACTATTTTAATAAAGCTAATGTGAAAAATATTTAGCGTTACATAGATTTAGCCACTGCATTCATTGTTTTCCCCCTCAGCTACAAATGAGCAGAACTAAGCACATGCCAGTGTCTAAGCTAAGTATTTTGTAGAAACCTATTGAGTTGTTTGGGGCTTTTCTGGGTGGCTCAGCAGTAAAGAATCCACCTGCCAATGCAAGGAGAAGTAGGAGACATGGGCTTGATCCTGGGTCAGGAAGATCTCCTGGAAGAGGAAACGGCTACCCACTCCAGTATTCTTATCTGAGAAATCTCAGGAACAGAGGAGCCTCACAGGTTACAGTCCATGAGGTTGCAAAAAGTCAAATGAGACTGAGCATTGAGTTGTCTACTCCATCATCATTATCTTAGAGAACAAAATGGCTAATCACTTCAGTATTCTTGCCTGGAGAATTCCACTGACAGGCTATAGCCCATGGTGTCGTAAAGAGTCAGACATGATTAAGTGACTAACACAACACATCATCATCACCATTATCACTCTTATGATTGCAATGGGGGCACCAGGCTCTATTTCTTCTCTAGTGTGCTAAGTGTCCCACGCACATGATGGCCCCATACTAATCGATGTCTTCCCTACCTGCAAACCATCTCTCACATTGCCTCATTCAAGAATCTCCTCTCTGTTCCCTTTAAGTAGCCTCTTTTTGTTTCGAACCACAGTCCTTTCTTTAACTTGTCGAATGTCACTACTCTCATGTCCCTAAAACACTATCTCAAACTTGATGCTTCTTTTTCAGATGCCCACTTGGAGCAGTCTTCCTACTCAGAGCAAATGACCTTGTCTTCCTCTTCACCAAGAAAGGTGACGCTGTCAAGCATTCTGCTCAGCTTCAGCCACCCTTATACATAATGTTCCAACACACAGATCACTGAATCTTCACCTCACTGTGCTGTCCCTCACATTCACACTCTTAATCAAGATGTTGTCCCTGTTGTTTCAAGATTGTTCCCCCCGGGACCCTCTTTTGCTTTGTTTGACTCAAGCAACTCTTTCCTTCATATCGAGTTCAGGTCTCCTCTCCTCTAGAACAGGTACAGCTTATCCTCTCATCAGACCTATGTGCTTAGAAATTTTTGTACTTTCCATCTTGTATCTAAAATGCCTATTAGTTTGCCTGTTACTCAAACTAAAGCATGCAACTTGAGGTTAGGCATCATATTGATCATAATATTCCTTATTCTTGCATATGAAAATTAAGTCCTACATGCTAGAAATGAGGATAGACATTATAAATAACAAGATGAATGATACAAACTTTCTTGACATCAAGAGCCCAAGAAATTCAAAGATTACAGCTCAAAGTGATAGCAAGAGCAAAAGTAGGACTAGGAGAGTAAAGAGGGGTATGATATAGATTAAATCAAGTAAAAATGGGACGAAAATGACATGGAAGCCTTCATTAGGCACTTGACATTTGAGGAAAATTTTCAAGGATGGAGTGCTAAATGGGGGGAAGAATAGTCTCTTAACTCAGAATGTTCTCCTTGATATATAAAGAGCTTGGAATTTGTCATTTCCATCCTCACATCAAGAAACATCTGAACAAATGGAAATCAATTACTTTTCTTATAACTATAGAGATTTGAGATCAAGGCAAAATTCATCCAAAACTAGACAGACAACCAAATACAGAGAGTCACAGCTGTAACCAGCTTAGCAGTAGCAGAAGCCATATGTTTGAGACTTTGTTGAGTATATCACCTCATGTAGAGTTATGATCACTAGCATTCTTGGCAGATGGAACCTTTTTTCATTATGTAATGGCACTCTCAATCTCTAGTAATTTTCTTTGTTCTGAAGTCTACTTTATTTGATACCAATATAATTATTCCTGTATTTTCTACTAATATCAACAAAGTATATTCTTTCTTTTTTTTTTTTTTTACTTTTAACCTCTATGTGTTATATTTAAAACAAAATTGTTATGGTTGGATTGTGTTTAATCTCCTTTAACTGTTGTATTTTGACTACTTACATTTTAGTCATCATTCATACCTTAAATCTTAAGTACGTTATGACTATTTTCTGCATTTTGTTGGCTTCCTCTTTTTCTCTTTTCCTACATTCCTATAGATGACCTTAAAAGATTTTTTTAGGGCATCTTAATTTAATTATAGTGTTTTTGACTTTTGATATATTGCTTTGTATATTTTTTAGTGACTGTTATAGGTATTACAATATAGAGGTTCAAGGGAGCTTTAGAAATCTTACTTCCCTTTAGAATGCCTTACCTTACTTTTAAAGTTGAATTTTCTGAAGTATACTTTCACTAACCATAATTTTTTTTTAAGTTTCCTTTTGTCTGAAAGTATCTGTATTTCCTCTTTTATCCTGATGTTTATTTTTATAAGGAATTAGTGGTTGATATTTTTCTTCTAAAACTTGAAAAATGTCATGTACTTCCTCCTGGTTTCCATAAATTTCAGATAAGAAGACATCTGCTGTCATTCAAATTAGTGGCTCCTCTATATTTGATGGATTTCTTCTCTGTGATCCTTTTCGAGAATTTTTTCTTTGTCTTTAGTTTTCATAAATTTAATGATAATGTGTTTTGGGTTCCTTTGAGTTCATCCTTAAAAAATTTAATTCAGCCTTAATTTTATTTTTGAGGCTATAATCAAACTTGTAACACTTTCAGTCACCATTTATTTTCATACTTTTCTAGTCCCACTTCTGTCTTCTCTGCTTTTGAGACTAGATGACAGGAATGCTAACTCATACATTTTAAAACTGTATTTGCCAGCTTAGCAGTAGCAGAAGCCATATGTTTGAGACTTTGTTGAGTATATCACCTCATGTAGAGTTATGATCACTAGCATTCTTGGCAGATGGAACCTTTTTTCATTATGTAATGGCACTCTCAATCTCTAGTAATTTTCTTTGTTCTGAAGTCTACTTTATTTGATACCAATATAATTATTCCTGTATTTTCTACTAATATCAACAAAGTATATTCTTTCTTTTTTTTTTTTTTTACTTTTAACCTCTATGTGTTATATTTAAAACAAAATTGTTATGGTTGGATTGTGTTTAATCTCCTTTAACTGTTGTATTTTGACTACTTACATTTTAGTCATCATTCATACCTTAAATCTTAAGTACGTTATGACTATTTTCTGCATTTTGTTGGCTTCCTCTTTTTCTCTTTTCCTACATTCCTATAGATGACCTTAAAAGATTTTTTTAGGGCATCTTAATTTAATTATAGTGTTTTTGACTTTTGATATATTGCTTTGTATATTTTTTAGTGACTGTTATAGGTATTACAATATAGAGGTTCAAGGGAGCTTTAGAAATCTTACTTCCCTTTAGAATGCCTTACCTTACTTTTAAAGTTGAATTTTCTGAAGTATACTTTCACTAACCATAATTTTTTTTTAAGTTTCCTTTTGTCTGAAAGTATCTGTATTTCCTCTTTTATCCTGATGTTTATTTTTATAAGGAATTAGTGGTTGATATTTTTCTTCTAAAACTTGAAAAATGTCATGTACTTCCTCCTGGTTTCCATAAATTTCAGATAAGAAGACATCTGCTGTCATTCAAATTAGTGGCTCCTCTATATTTGATGGATTTCTTCTCTGTGATCCTTTTCGAGAATTTTTTCTTTGTCTTTAGTTTTCATAAATTTAATGATAATGTGTTTTGGGTTCCTTTGAGTTCATCCTTAAAAAATTTAATTCAGCCTTAATTTTATTTTTGAGGCTATAATCAAACTTGTAACACTTTCAGTCACCATTTATTTTCATACTTTTCTAGTCCCACTTCTGTCTTCTCTGCTTTTGAGACTAGATGACAGGAATGCTAACTCATACATTTTAAAACTGTATTTGCTGACTGCTTCAACATCCCACAAAGAGGTCATGAACACCCCAGCCAATGAAAAGCACCAATGTGCTCTTGCCCCTAATGACACTGTTCACTATCCTATGATTGAGACCTAGTGACATTTAATGGACTCCCCTCACAGATTCTGCTTGTGTGTTTCACCTGAGCCCCTCAAAAGGCATTTGTCCAGAGGTCCTTGCTCTTTCAGCTTGCCACTGTTTGACTGAATTCATTCCCTTAGAGTGGCTCCCATCTGGTTGCCTGTGGCATGTGGTAACTCTGTCCCTCTAAAACATGTGAATGTAATATCATTAAATTTGTGTGTGTGTGACTCTTTTCTCTTTCTGCACCAAGCATCAAGTTGCAATACAAGCAATTTTAGAGCTTCCTGTTGTTGGAGTCGTTGGGAGATGGATATTTTTACTTATTTCAACGATGATTTCAATTTTGTGCACCCTGACTTTATGCCAGGTGGAGAGGACAGTGGTCTCCCCTACAATGACTGGGCCCAAGGCTTTTCCCCTCTCTGTCCTACACTGACATTACAAATATATTTCTTATGTCTAGATGCTATGACAAATATTACTAATGGAGTCCCTTGGAATTTTGAGAAATCTAATTACATAAAATTTATTGCAGAAGTCCTTTCAACTTGGCAACAAAAACCTATTTAAAATTATATATATATGTGTGTTAATGAAAATAGATATGCCGAAATATTTACCGAGCAGCTATTATTTATCAGGCACTAGTAATTTCAGATATGAACATAATTATGGCAGTATAAGGATTTATCATATACACGACAAATGTTAACCATATAAATACCTAGTTATCCTCATAATAGCATAAGTTAATTATAATCAAACATTTCTTAAAATATTACAGAAACCATTAGCATCTCAAATAGCATGTTCATTTCTCTGTCAGATTATAAAAATCTCCTTGATCACTATTATTTCTTTGCATGTTACTGAATTTCTCTGTTCTGTCAAAGCAAAGTGTTTTAAATAGTGATATACACCAGTTGGATTAATATCCTCAGTGCTTCAGCATACTCTCCTCTGTATTCTGTGTTCTGTGGGTCATTTAAACTTACTCTTAACAATGTCAGCAGGGAATCCACGGTGACTCAGTGGGATAGAATCTACCTGCCAATGCAGGTGACGCAGATTCCATCCCTGAGTTGGGAAGAAGCCCTGGAGAAGGAAATGGCAACCCACCCCACTGTTCTTGCCTGGGAAATCCCATGGACAGAGGAGCCTAGAGGTCTACAGTCCATGGGGTTGAAAAAGAGTAGGACACAACCCAGTGACTCAACAGCAACAATGTCAGAAGGACCTCTCTTTTGTCAAAACCAACTCACTTTTTTTGTCTTTAAACTACTAGCAGTTTCTCAAATGCATACCATACTTCTAGATTATCATGCATTTAATTAATTCTGCAAACTGTTACATTTTGTGATGAACATGACTGGTTATGCCACCTTCATGGCAAAATCTCTCATTTCTTTTTAAAATTTTAATGTATTTTTTAAGAAAACTGTTTACTGCTATACATCAACCTGCATCAGCCATAGGTATACATGACCCCTCCCCTCTTGAGCTCCCCTCTCATATCCCTTCCCGCCTCACCCCTCTAGTTTATTACAGAGCCCCTGTATGAGTTCCCTTAGTCTTACAGCAGATTTCTATTGGTAATCTATTCTACATATGGTAATGTAAGTTTCTATGTGACTCTTTCCATACAGCTTGCCTATTCCTCACTCCTCCCAAATGTCTGTAAGTCTGTTCTCTATGTCTGTTTCTCCATTGCTGCTCTGCATATACATTTATCAGTACCATCTTTCTAGATCCCATACATATGTGTTAGTATACAGTATTCATCTTTCTGACTTACTTCACTCTGTATAATAGGTTCTAGATTCAGAACTGACTCAAATGCATTTATTTTTATGGCTGAGTAGTATTTCATTGTATATACATACCATAGCTTCTTTATCCACTCATCTGCCAGTGGACATCCAAGTAGCTCCCATGTTCTAGCTATTGCAAATAAGTGCAGCAATGAACAACAGGGTACGTGTGTCTCTTTCAATTTTTATTTCCTTAGGGTATATACTTAGTAGTGGGATTGCTGGGTCATATGGTGGTTCTATTTCTAGTTTTCTAAGGAATTTCCATACCATCTTAAATAGTGGTCGTATCAGTTTATATTCCCACCAACAGTGCAGGAGTGTTCCCTTTTCTACATATCCTCTCCAGCAATTTTGTTTGTAGACTTTTTGATGATGGCCATTCTGACTGGTGTGAGGTGATATCTCATTGTAGTTTTGCTTTGCGTTTCTCTAATAATGAGTGACACTGAGCATCTTTTCATGTGTTTGTTGGCCATCTATATGCTTTCTTTGGAGAGATGTCTATTTAGGTCTTTTTCCCATTTTTTGATTTTTTTTCTTGGGTGTTGAGTATATGAACTACTTGTATATTTCAGAAATTAATTCTTTGTTGGTCGTTTCACTTGCTATTATTTTCTCCCATTCTGAGGGTTGTCTTTTCACCTTGGTTATAGTTTCTCAAATGCATACCATACTTCTAGATTATCATGTATTTAATTAATTCTGCAAACTGTTACTTTTTGGCTCTTATGATCACTCTTCCTTAAAAAGAAAACTGTTTACTGCTATACATCAACCTGCATCAGCCATAGGTATACATGACCCCTCCCCTCTTGAGCTCCCTCTCATATACCTTCCCGCCTCACCCCTCTAGTTTATTACAGAGCCCCTGTATGAGTTCCCTTAGTCTTACAGCAGATTTCTATTGGTAATCTATTCTACATATGGTAATGTAAGTTTCTATGTGACTCTTTCCATACAGCTTGCCTATTCCTCACTCCTCCCAAATGTCTGTAAGTCTGTTCTCTATGTCTGTTTCTCCATTGCTGCTCTGCATATACATTTATCAGTACCATCTTTCTAGATCCCATACATATGTGTTAGTATACAGTATTCATCTTTCTGACTTACTTCACTCTGTATAATAGGTTCTAGATTCAGAACTGACTCAAATGCATGTATTTTATGGCTGAGTAGTATTTCATTGTATATACATACCATAGCTTCTTTATCCACTCATCTGCCAGTGGACATCCAAGTAGCTCCCATGTTCTAGCTATTGCAAATAAGTGCAGCAATGAACAACAGGGTACGTGTGTCTCTTTCAATTTTTATTTCCTTAGGGTATATACTTAGTAGTGGGATTGCTGGGTCATATGGTGGTTCTATTTCTAGTTTTCTAAGGAATTTCCATACCATCTTAAATAGTGGTCGTATCAGTTTATATTCCCACCAACAGTGCAGGAGTGTTCCCTTTTCTACATATCCTCTCCAGCAATTTTGTTTGTAGACTTTTTGATGATGGCCATTCTGACTGGTGTGAGGTGATATCTCATTGTAGTTTTGCTTTGCGTTTCTCTAATAATGAGTGACACTGAGCATCTTTTCATGTGTTTGTTGGCCATCTATATGCTTTCTTTGGAGAGATGTCTATTTAGGTCTTTTTCCCATTTTTTGATTTTTTTTCTTGGGTGTTGAGTATATGAACTACTTGTATATTTCAGAAATTAATTCTTTGTTGGTCGTTTCACTTGCTATTATTTTCTCCCATTCTGAGGGTTGTCTTTTCACCTTGGTTATAGTTTTTTCGGGAGGCCCCACTTATTTATTTCTATTACTCTAAGGAGCAGATCATAGAAGATCATACATTGAATTATATCATCAAGTGTTCTGCCTATGTTTTCCTCTAACAGTTTTATGGTCTCTAGTCTTACAGTTAGGTCATTAACCCATTTTGAGTTTATCTTTGTGTATGGCATCAGGAAGTGTTCTAACTTTACTCTTTGACATGTAGATGTCCAGTTTTCCCAGTATCACTTATTGAAGAAGCTGTCTTTTCCCCATTGTATATTCTTACCTCTTTTGTCAAAGATAAGTTACCAGGCTTCCCCTGGTGGTCCAGTGGGTAAGGACACCGCCTTGCAGTGCAGGGGGCGTCGGTTCAATCCCTGGCCTGGGAAGATCCCACATGCCGCGGAGCGGCTGGACCAATGTGTCCAATTACCGAGCCGGAGCTCTGGAGCGCATGCGCCCAGAGCCAGTGCTCTGCAACGACAGATGCCACTGCGATGGGAGGCCCACAGGAGCCAAAGAACAAGACGGATGAAAATGGACAAATGAAAAACCAATAGAAGTGGCCCGCCTGCTCCCCTTCCTCCCCAACCCGAACCCCGCCCAAAATAAATAAATAAATAAATCTTTAAAAATAAAATAAGTTACCCATAGGTGCATGGGTTCTTTATCTTTTTCCATTGGTCTATATTTCTGTTTTTGAACCTGAACCATACTGTCTTGATGACTATCGCTTTGTAGTATAGTCTGAAATTATATTCCCACCAACAGTGCAGGAGTGTTCCCTTTTCTACATATCCTCTCCAGCAATTTTGTTTGTAGACTTTTTGATGATGGCCATTCTGACTGGTGTGAGGTGATATCTCATTGTAGTTTTGCTTTGCGTTTCTCTAATAATGAGTGACACTGAGCATCTTTTCATGTGTTTGTTGGCCATCTATATGCTTTCTTTGGAGAGATGTCTATTTAGGTCTTTTTCCCATTTTTTGATTTTTTTTCTTGGGTGTTGAGTATATGAACTACTTGTATATTTCAGAAATTAATTCTTTGTTGGTCGTTTCACTTGCTATTATTTTCTCCCATTCTGAGGGTTGTCTTTTCACCTTGGTTATAGTTTTTTCGGGAGGCCCCACTTATTTATTTCTATTACTCTAAGGAGCAGATCATAGAAGATCATACATTGAATTATATCATCAAGTGTTCTGCCTATGTTTTCCTCTAACAGTTTTATGGTCTCTAGTCTTACAGTTAGGTCATTAACCCATTTTGAGTTTATCTTTGTGTATGGCATCAGGAAGTGTTCTAACTTTACTCTTTGACATGTAGATGTCCAGTTTTCCCAGTATCACTTATTGAAGAAGCTGTCTTTTCCCCATTGTATATTCTTACCTCTTTTGTCAAAGATAAGTTACCAGGCTTCCCCTGGTGGTCCAGTGGGTAAGGACACCGCCTTGCAGTGCAGGGGGCGTCGGTTCAATCCCTGGCCTGGGAAGATCCCACATGCCGCGGAGCGGCTGGACCAATGTGTCCAATTACCGAGCCGGAGCTCTGGAGCGCATGCGCCCAGAGCCAGTGCTCTGCAACGACAGATGCCACTGCGATGGGAGGCCCACAGGAGCCAAAGAACAAGACGGATGAAAATGGACAAATGAAAAACCAATAGAAGTGGCCCGCCTGCTCCCCTTCCTCCCCAACCCGAACCCCGCCCAAAATAAATAAATAAATAAATCTTTAAAAATAAAATAAGTTACCCATAGGTGCATGGGTTCTTTATCTTTTTCCATTGGTCTATATTTCTGTTTTTGAACCTGAACCATACTGTCTTGATGACTATCGCTTTGTAGTATAGTCTGAAATTAGGAAGGTTCATGCCTCCTCCAATGTTTTTTTAATTGAAGTGTAGTTGCTATACAGTATCATGGAAATTACATGTGTACAATATGGCAATTCACAATTTTTAAAGTTTTTACTCAATTTATAGTTACTGTAAAACATTGGCTGCATTCCCTGTGTTATACACTGTATCCTTACAGGTGATTTTATTTTTTTTTATTTTTAAATTTATTTATCTTTTGGGGGGTGGGGTGTGGAGGGAGGGGGACGGGCGGGCCACTTCTATTGGTCTTTCATTTCTCTATTTTCATCCGTCTCTTTTCTTTGGCTCCTGTGGGCCTCCCATCGCTGTGGTCTCTGTCGTCGCAGAGCACCGGCTCTGGGCAAATGTGCCCCAGAACTCCAGCTCAGTAATTGGACACATCAATCCAGCCGCTCCGTGGCACATGGGATCTTCCCAGGCCAGGGATGGAACCGGTGCCCCTTGCACTGCAAGGCGGTGTCCTTACCCACTGGGCCACCAGGGGAAGCCCCTACAGGTGATTTTATACATAATAATTTTTACCTCTTAATCCCCTCCTCTTTCCCCCTCCTCCCCAGCAACAACAAGTTTGTTCTCTATATTTCTGAGTCTGTTTCTTCTTTGTGACATTCACTAATTTGTCTGATTTCCCAATGCTCCATATCTGTAAAGGGATATCCAAGAATCAGAAACCAAGCTAGGCTATTCAAACACAGATCGTTTACCATAAACAATTGGTTAATTGGATATCAAAAGGCTAAAGCAAAACATGGGTTGTAAAACTAGCTGCAGCCCTTAAGGCATGAAAAAAATGACTCAAAATTATATTCAGCAGGGAGTTCTAGGGCCTTCCTGGTGGTATGTTTGGACATGGTGGGGATTAGAGTAAAATAAGAGGTGAGGGATGACAGCGGGAACTTCATGGGTAATTCTTGGGCCACCTTGGAAAGGGCCAAGTGGCTGGCTCTAAAAGTCCCAAATAGCATTAGAGCTGCCACAGTCTGCAGATGCTGAAAGGAGGCTGACAGTAGAGGCAGGCCGAAAGACAGTCCTTGCTCTTCTCTAACCTTTCAGTCACACACCATTGCTTCTGAGATAGTAAGGAAATTACAGAAATGGAGTTTGTTGATGCCTCCTCCAATGTTTTTTTAATTGAAGTGTAGTTGCTATACAGTATCATGGAAATTACATGTGTACAATATGGCAATTCACAATTTTTAAAGTTTTTACTCAATTTATAGTTACTGTAAAACATTGGCTGCATTCCCTGTGTTATACACTGTATCCTTACAGGTGATTTTATTTTTTTTTATTTTTAAATTTATTTATCTTTTGGGGGGTGGGGTGTGGAGGGAGGGGGACGGGCGGGCCACTTCTATTGGTCTTTCATTTCTCTATTTTCATCCGTCTCTTTTCTTTGGCTCCTGTGGGCCTCCCATCGCTGTGGTCTCTGTCGTCGCAGAGCACCGGCTCTGGGCAAATGTGCCCCAGAACTCCAGCTCAGTAATTGGACACATCAATCCAGCCGCTCCGTGGCACATGGGATCTTCCCAGGCCAGGGATGGAACCGGTGCCCCTTGCACTGCAAGGCGGTGTCCTTACCCACTGGGCCACCAGGGGAAGCCCCTACAGGTGATTTTATACATAATAATTTTTACCTCTTAATCCCCTCCTCTTTCCCCCTCCTCCCCAGCAACAACAAGTTTGTTCTCTATATTTCTGAGTCTGTTTCTTCTTTGTGACATTCACTAATTTGTCTGATTTCCCAATGCTCCATATCTGTAAAGGGATATCCAAGAATCAGAAACCAAGCTAGGCTATTCAAACACAGATCGTTTACCATAAACAATTGGTTAATTGGATATCAAAAGGCTAAAGCAAAACATGGGTTGTAAAACTAGCTGCAGCCCTTAAGGCATGAAAAAAATGACTCAAAATTATATTCAGCAGGGAGTTCTAGGGCCTTCCTGGTGGTATGTTTGGACATGGTGGGGATTAGAGTAAAATAAGAGGTGAGGGATGACAGCGGGAACTTCATGGGTAATTCTTGGGCCACCTTGGAAAGGGCCAAGTGGCTGGCTCTAAAAGTCCCAAATAGCATTAGAGCTGCCACAGTCTGCAGATGCTGAAAGGAGGCTGACAGTAGAGGCAGGCCGAAAGACAGTCCTTGCTCTTCTCTAACCTTTCAGTCACACACCATTGCTTCTGAGATAGTAAGGAAATTACAGAAATGGAGTTTGTTGATTCCCATTCCCAATATCAATGTCCAGAGAATATTATAAAATGGGTGAATCTGGCACTGAGAAACCATAACCTCCACAGTGTACTTCACTTAGCATAAACTTCTGCATCCTACCTAAGCATCTCTGGGCTTCCCTGGTGGCTCAGTGGTAAAAAGTCTGCCTGTCAATATAGGAGACACAGGTTCTATCCCTGGGTTGGGAAGATCCCCTAGAGAAGGAATACGACTTAGCGACTGAACTACCACAACAAAGCATCACCACTTTCTATTAGGTTATTCTCTGTCACCTGAACACTCTTCTACTTGCCATTATGCACATTAGCTCATGACAACTTTGAATCCCTGGAGTCATCTGCCTTTGCTCTCTTTGTCACTGGAAACTGTATCCATAAATCCTTTAGTTCTTCTCTTACACTGATCTGTCTCTAAAGGTTTTCCTTATCCCTAGAGTTAAATCTTTATTCCTAGCAAAGTGTTTGGCATGTAGTCTATGGAAACTGTGTGCTGTATGAATCAAGTGAGTTTTCCAGCTCCAACTGTACCTCTCTCAAGGTTACTACATTCCGCCTTTTTATTTAAATAATTATTGTGTATTTTATCACTTCATAAGTTCCTTCAGGATAGAAACGATGTCTCACTCATAACTGTACTCCCCAGATGTTAAGTGCTCTTCAATTGATGGAATTTTCAAAACTGATATAAACAAAGAGAAGAAAAAAAGTTCACATACTCACAAACATTCACTTTAGGAAAGTAAAATCTCAAGTAGCTTTAGAACTCAATTTTTTTTTTCAGTTTTTCTACTTTCTGCTTTTCTGCTCATCCATTACAATTAATACTTAGGAGAGCACACATACCTCATTTTCAATGGCCCCAGAAGTTTCTCTATTGAGTTGGTATTTGAAATTTACAAGGAACCACTTTGCTCTTTTTTTCTTTTATCAATTATGGCACAGAATTGAGAACCAGGAAAGGCTGGCTCCCTAACAATGTTACAGCTCTATAGATCCTCTCCAGAATCTACCCCCTGACTCTGCAGAAAAAGGATGCTCTGTCAGTCGTACTTCTTCTTCATGGCATCGCAAAAGATGACACCCTTTCTGAATACCCTTTCACCATTTCATATCTGCAGATGATCAATGTCCTCAGGAAAAAGTGAGCATTTAAAGTACCTGTCAGCTCTAGATTCAACCAGGTGTCAGTGTTTCAACCTCATGAATAATTTTGGCTTCCATTTGATCAGCAGAAAAATGATTTCAATTATTTTTCCCTTTCGGCATCTCTAACATTCAAAATTACTAATTCAATGAGTGAGAAGATGAATAGTACTTAAAACATTTTGACTGACAAACCTTATTTATTTGTATGCAAATTGCTAAAAATGTATTTTAATATGTTAAATAAGCCTTTGTAATAAGGCTAAAAACTATGCTACTTATAAGTGCAAATTATCTGATAATCTGCAGATTATCAATTCTTTAAGCACAGGCATGCTTGGTATGCTATAAATTCACTATGATCTAATTGAATTAAAAATTATTTCATTTACTTAGCTTCAGTCATTGTTGAGCGATTAAACTACTGCTTTTTAAAAATTTTTGGCCTCTTTTATTGGTTTTTATTTATTTATTTTCATCCATCTTTATTCTTTGGCCTATGTGGGCCTCCCATTGCAGTGGCCTCTCTTGTTGCAGAGCACCAGCTCTGGGTGCATGCGCTCCAGAGCAGGGACTGGTAATTGGATAAACCTGTCCAAGCTGCTCCATGGCATGTGGGATCCTCCTGGGCCAGGGATAGAACCGGTGTCCCCTGCACTGCAAGGTGGACTCTTTACCCACTGAACCACTAGGGAAGCCCAAATTACTGTTTTTTTGAATGTGGTGATTGAGGACTCCAAAGTAGCGAATTGATACAAATAGGAAATAATTAACCTTCAGAATAAGCAAGAGTGAATCTTTTATATGTATTTACCACAATTTGCTCCCATTTATATCTCGACAATACAATCTAATATAAATTTTATCATGCAAAAATGTACACAAAAATGGGTGTATTTCTGAATGAATACTCACTTAAGCAAATGAAAAACAAAGCCAAACAATTACAGTAAGAAATGTCTCTTTCAATCAGTCCCTTTAACTTGATTTAAAACACTATGTGGTATATTGATCTTACTTGACATCTGCCCAGTTTTTTTAATTCAATCACTTATCAGTGACTGAAGCATACAAAAGAATACCTATATAACTGCATTTCTTTGCAGTCATCATTTTATCTACAGCCTAATGTTATATTTGGAATCCTGTGATTCTAAAAGCATACTTTACTAATGCTGAGACAAGCCTTAAGCCACTTTGAATTTTATTGGACAGGAAAGAATTCAAAGTGTCTTCTTCATTTTGGACATAGCAACTGACAAATCAGTGACCAGGTCCTGTCTCATCGTGGGTTTTAATACTTAAAACATTTGACTAAACCTTATTTATTTGTATGCAAATTGCTAAAAATGTATTTTAATATGTTAAATAAGCCTTTGTAATAAGGCTAAAAACTATGCTACTTATAAGTGCAAATTATCTGATAATCTGCAGATTATCAATTCTTTAAGCACAGGCATGCTTGGTATGCTATAAATTCACTATGATCTAATTGAATTAAAAATTATTTCATTTACTTAGCTTCAGTCATTGTTGAGCGATTAAACTACTGCTTTTTAAAAATTTTTGGCCTCTTTTATTGGTTTTTATTTATTTATTTTCATCCATCTTTATTCTTTGGCCTATGTGGGCCTCCCATTGCAGTGGCCTCTCTTGTTGCAGAGCACCAGCTCTGGGTGCATGCGCTCCAGAGCAGGGACTGGTAATTGGATAAACCTGTCCAAGCTGCTCCATGGCATGTGGGATCCTCCTGGGCCAGGGATAGAACCGGTGTCCCCTGCACTGCAAGGTGGACTCTTTACCCACTGAACCACTAGGGAAGCCCAAATTACTGTTTTTTTGAATGTGGTGATTGAGGACTCCAAAGTAGCGAATTGATACAAATAGGAAATAATTAACCTTCAGAATAAGCAAGAGTGAATCTTTTATATGTATTTACCACAATTTGCTCCCATTTATATCTCGACAATACAATCTAATATAAATTTTATCATGCAAAAATGTACACAAAAATGGGTGTATTTCTGAATGAATACTCACTTAAGCAAATGAAAAACAAAGCCAAACAATTACAGTAAGAAATGTCTCTTTCAATCAGTCCCTTTAACTTGATTTAAAACACTATGTGGTATATTGATCTTACTTGACATCTGCCCAGTTTTTTTAATTCAATCACTTATCAGTGACTGAAGCATACAAAAGAATACCTATATAACTGCATTTCTTTGCAGTCATCATTTTATCTACAGCCTAATGTTATATTTGGAATCCTGTGATTCTAAAAGCATACTTTACTAATGCTGAGACAAGCCTTAAGCCACTTTGAATTTTATTGGACAGGAAAGAATTCAAAGTGTCTTCTTCATTTTGGACATAGCAACTGACAAATCAGTGACCAGGTCCTGTCTCATCGTGGGTTTTAATGAGCTCAAAAATGGGATTCCAATTTAAAGTGGCTTTGGCAGCCTTACTGACCTGTGAATTCATGATGTCTTCATAGGAAATATTCAAGAAGGAAGACAGCATTTATTGCGAAAATATGTAAGAAGGGTGAATGTGTCACACTGAGGGTGTTTTTTAAACCAAGGAGAAAAAATAAAATTCTTCTTACATCAACAGCAGGATGAACTTTGTAGATTTTGAATGGACCACAAAGGAATCACACCAAGACTTAGCAATACCTCAAACATGAGAATACCTGCCAAGAATTTTTTTCTAAAAAAATATAATTATTGACAAAAAAAAAACTTATATAAAAATAACATGATGAAACTATTACATTGTACTTTTGACTAAAAGTATTCACATAAAGCTTTCCATGGGATGTTTATATTTAGGTTTGATAATCATGAGTAAGAGCAATAATTCCATATAAAAGAGAAAATGAGGGAGTCAGTGACCGCAGACCAGTGTTCTATGTGCTCTTTACAAGACCTCCATATAATCCATAATATATAACTATATTCCATGTAATATACAAGTATATTACATGCAGAATATTCTTTCTTAGAGGCTTTAAGCAGCTCCTTACACTGTGAATATTTAAGAGGAAAAACAATAGGTTCTCTCTCTTTCCCCTCATCTGTCCTCTTCTGCTTCCTTCCTTTTCCCTGCCCTCCCATCCTGCCTTCCTTCCTTTCCTCTCCTTCCCTCTTTACCTTCCTCCTCTGCTGCCTCCTTCACGATTTCTGACTGCCTCTCTCGAAACAGTTTAATAGAACTCATATATACTAGAAAAGTGTTTCTCCATACAAGTCACTCCAAAAAGAAAAAAGGAGGATGTGATTAAAATTTAGGTCCTAATTCAGTAGAGTCTGACGATTCTTCAAGTCTAGAGCAGCACTGAAATGTATACATTATCATATGTAAAAAAGCTAGTGGGAAGTTGCTGATAACACAGGGAACCTAACCCAGTGCTTTGTGATGACCTAAAGGAGTGGAATTGGGGGTGGCGGTGGGGGCACGAGGCAGTGTGGAGGTAGAAGACTCAAGTGAGAGAGGACATATGTACACTTGTGGCTGACTCATGTTGTGGTATCGCAGAAACCAACACAATTTTGTAAGTCCATTATCCTCCAATCAAAAATACATTTAAAAAACAACCATTACCTGGTGAGACCAAGATTCTGGCAACCACACTTTGCATAGCAAGATGATAGGATTCATTCTGAGAAATGCTAATCTAGGCAAGAGAAAATGGGCAGCAGTCAGGGACTGTTGGCTCTAAGACTGAAAAGAGGGATCTTTTCAGAGCCAGAGATTGAGTAATGAGGAATATCTCCAGGCATTATTAATAACACGGTTGATAAGAAAACAAAGGTGATATTCTTAGCAAGTATAGAATTGTCAGTATTTTTCATGGATTTGTCCTGGGAAGCAAGTTCCATTTTGGTATGCTTGAGGTGTCATTATGATAATAAGTGAAGACACTGAATGAAAAGTTAGAAATAAAATATTTAGTGGAGAAGTCATCCTTATATCTATAAATTTAGTTGGTGTCTAAACATGATGCATTTAGTGGAATAAAAAAATGGTTGAAAAGCAGAGCTTAGAAAATCCATGCATTTTGGAGGTGGGTAAGGTAAGAAATATCATAGAAAAGACAGAGAAGGAGTTATCAGAGGCAGGAAGGTAACCTGAGAAATGAAAGAGAACTAAATTTCAATCTGGTGCTTTCAGAAAATATAAGAGAACCTGAGTAAAAAAAAAGGATAATTAAATACATAAAATGATTTTATTTGCTAGTTAAGAAATCTTTTTAAAAACAATCTGTGGAGTATTCAGTATCAGATAGCAAAGTGTAAGTAAAAAATTGGGATGAGGTAAGGAACCCAGCTCGGATAGAGTGGGGGATAAAAAGGAACAAGGAGAAAAAGACTGACTGAGAGGGTAATAAAATTGAAGGGAAGACTTCGTTTACTGTCTCTGCAAAGGACAAGCCTGAGTACACCAGCTGGGAATTGTACAAATGAGAATGAAGGAAACTGATGTGGAACAGTTCCTGTAAAAATTGGCTAAATTGGATCAAAACCACAAGTGAAAGGATTCCACCTGAATGAATAGGCACTCAAGTTAGGGGCAGAATGGAGAGCAGGATGAAGAAAAAGAAAGTCTCCAGAAGCTTTTGCATGTTGCAGCAAGGGGGCCAGAGGAGTGACAGACACGTATTTCTCAAGGGCACTTTCCGTTCCTTTTCTCAGTCCTTAAAGGTTCTGCTTAACTGTGGTCTATACGGACCATTCTTCTGCTGTTTAAAGACATGAATGGAAGGAGAAGAGGAACTGAGATGGAAGAGATCAAAATTCAGGGTTGCATATAAACAAAGGGCAGACTCATCTGCCTGCATACCACCCTTTCTACTTTCTAACAGGGAGCTGATGTAGCCTTCCCTTTGGGAAACTATCCTTCTCTTATTCTGTATGATCCTGTTCAAACTGTAACTCAGGTGTCCAAGTTTCCAGGCCATTCAAAATGAGTGGCATGGCATACCATCCTCAGGCTGTCTTACATGGAAATACTTGCACAGTTGAACTGAGTTTTATTCATATAATGCTTCAAACTACAGATAAATATTTCAATAAGACTATTATAACTTCAACTACATATGTAGAAACATCTACTATAAGCGTGCAAGATCTTAATTTTAGATACAGTGTTTTAAAAAGAATTGTATATAAAATGAGTCAAAAATGTGTTCAAAGGCTAGAATAGTGAGCCTTTTTATAATATAAAAATGTCTTTATAAAAATCTGAAGTATAAAATTGAGTATATATATTGGGGCTTCCCTTGTGGCTCAGTGGATAAGAACCCATCTGCCAATGCGGGAGACCCAGGTTCGATCCCTGATCCAGGAAGATCCCACATACCGCAGATCAGCTAAACCCACACACCAACAAAGACCCAGCACAGCCAAAAAATAAATAAATAAAAGTTTTAAATAAAAAAATTGAGTATATAGTGTAAAAACTTGAGAAAATGAAAATTTTTTAAATTATATGTCTTATACGAATAAACAAGGGAAAATTCTCTAAAGAAAGGTTATTATAATAAAAATGTATACAGAAGATGGAGACACAGGTTAATTTAACAGGAATAACACTATTTCTATTCCTATTAATTTGTATTAACATATTATTAATAACAACAATCTTAAATTCTTTCAAATATATACATTATGAAGGAACAATTAGGGGTCATAATTTTCCCATTTCTAATATTGTGATATATCCTAACAAAGTTTAATAATTATAGATTCAGTCTGTGATTTCTGTCCATGATTTTCTCTTCCACTTACTCCCTTTTCTAGTTTGCTCCAGCTTGCTTCCCAGATGGAGCTAGTGGTAAAGAATCCACCTGCCAATGCAGGAGACATAAGAGACACAGGTTCAATCCCTGCATCAGGTAGATCCCCTGGTGGTGGTCATGGCAACTCATGCCAGTATACTTGCCTGGAGAATCCCATGGACAGAGGAGCCTGGTGGGCTACAGGCCATGGGGCTGCAAAGAGTCAGACACAACTAACATGCACATGCACAGCTTTCTTCATTTCCCTCTGTCCTTTGAATTCTCCCCACACCCTTTTGCACCAGAGCTTCGGCACTTTCCACTTTCTCTGCCTGGAATTCTCTTCCAGACAGTCTTGCCCCTTAGATATTTGCATACCTCAGTTTCTTATTTTACTTAAGCCTCAATTCAAACGTTACCTTTCCTAAGGTCCTTTCTTCATCACTTGAAAATGCCTTCTCCACGTCACTTAATGTATAAAAATGATTTTTTCAAAAATGTGTTCAAAGGCTAGAATAGTGAGCCTTTTTATAATATAAAAATGTCTTTATAAAAATCTGAAGTATAAAATTGAGTATATATATTGGGGCTTCCCTTGTGGCTCAGTGGATAAGAACCCATCTGCCAATGCGGGAGACCCAGGTTCGATCCCTGATCCAGGAAGATCCCACATACCGCAGATCAGCTAAACCCACACACCAACAAAGACCCAGCACAGCCAAAAAATAAATAAATAAAAGTTTTAAATAAAAAAATTGAGTATATAGTGTAAAAACTTGAGAAAATGAAAATTTTTTAAATTATATGTCTTATACGAATAAACAAGGGAAAATTCTCTAAAGAAAGGTTATTATAATAAAAATGTATACAGAAGATGGAGACACAGGTTAATTTAACAGGAATAACACTATTTCTATTCCTATTAATTTGTATTAACATATTATTAATAACAACAATCTTAAATTCTTTCAAATATATACATTATGAAGGAACAATTAGGGGTCATAATTTTCCCATTTCTAATATTGTGATATATCCTAACAAAGTTTAATAATTATAGATTCAGTCTGTGATTTCTGTCCATGATTTTCTCTTCCACTTACTCCCTTTTCTAGTTTGCTCCAGCTTGCTTCCCAGATGGAGCTAGTGGTAAAGAATCCACCTGCCAATGCAGGAGACATAAGAGACACAGGTTCAATCCCTGCATCAGGTAGATCCCCTGGTGGTGGTCATGGCAACTCATGCCAGTATACTTGCCTGGAGAATCCCATGGACAGAGGAGCCTGGTGGGCTACAGGCCATGGGGCTGCAAAGAGTCAGACACAACTAACATGCACATGCACAGCTTTCTTCATTTCCCTCTGTCCTTTGAATTCTCCCCACACCCTTTTGCACCAGAGCTTCGGCACTTTCCACTTTCTCTGCCTGGAATTCTCTTCCAGACAGTCTTGCCCCTTAGATATTTGCATACCTCAGTTTCTTATTTTACTTAAGCCTCAATTCAAACGTTACCTTTCCTAAGGTCCTTTCTTCATCACTTGAAAATGCCTTCTCCACTTCACTTACAATCCTCTGATCACAAATTACCTACACAGCAGTCACTGATGAGTTTCAAAGCCTGACCTATCATTTTAAATGATTCTTAAAAATTTGTTCATTATCTTTACAATGAACAAATGTAAATGAAGCAACAGAAACTGAAGGACAAACCCTGGAATGAAAGCTCTATGAGTACAAAGATATGCTTTGTTTTATTCATACCTGGAATAATTTAACAAGCATACTGTATGCTCATTAAATATTTACTCAACTGACTGGCATACTGAAAAATGTATAAAATTTATTTTCTTTATTTTTATATTTGATATAGAAAAGTGTTATAAAAATTCGTACAGATTCCTTCACTTGAGATATCAGGAAAGCTCATTTTTCTGTTGTATTATAACAGTGTTTTTAGAAAGATGAAAACAGATGTTAAAGCTAATGAAGTCTTAGCTTTATAATGGGAAAAATCATGGTTACACACATCAATGAATTTCTTTCCTGAATTCTAATACTATAAATAATATGTCATAAGGAAAAAACAATGCCACAAAAAGTCAGATTACTATAGTAACTCAAATGTAGCCTACAATGGATAACAATGATTACAGATGGTTATTTTATTGACACATTTTATGTTCATGGGATGTATGAACACATAATCCAGAAGAAACTATCCATATTTTTATTGTTAGGGAATGATGAAAATGAGTCTTAGATTTCTAGACAGTGTGATAATACACAGATATTTTGCCAGATATTTGTTGAAAATAACTTTGATTATAATGACTATTTTAGATAACAAAGCACATGGGCAAGCATTACTCATGCATTTTCACAATCAGTATTCCTTAGTGGTTTGCTGAAGACAGTTGTACCAACTTATGAGTGAACTGTACTATTACATTTTCAAAAATATTGTGATCCAATTGTTAACCACACCTATTGCTAAAATTAACTTACTGTTAAGTTATATTAAAATAAGGGGACAAACATCCAATTCAATGTCTCTTCATTACAACATTTTACTATTATTAAATGCAATTCACTCTTCTCTTGGCCCCTACAATTCTCTCTTCAAAGTGTTGTCTGATTTCTTTTTAGCAATAGATTGCTCTTACTCTATTACCCTATAATGACTGACCCTGCTTCTTCCAATGAATGTGCCAATCAAAGGTCATTTTATTACTGCAGCAGGGCTTTTCTGGGAGTTGCTTTAAAAAAAATTAAGTTCATTATCAATGGCACCTAGACAATCATATTTCATTGAATGACCTAATAAATTCATTATTGTTGTTTTATTATCTCTATGTTTCATATACTTTACCTGGGGAAATGCATTTAAACCTCAGAATAACCCTGTATACTAATGGCAACATTCTACACACAGGCAGGCTTGGAAATACAGAGATTCACTAGCTCATCTACTATTACAAGGTTTGTAAATAGCAGATGCCTGAACCCAGCTAGAATTATTTGGAACCACTTAACCACAATAGCTTACATTAAAATTTCTGGTGCTGCAATTAGCTAATTAAAGAAAAAAATCTTTGATATTTATAAAGAGGTACACTAGGTAATAACTGCTGGTGATAAAAATTTTTGGAATTTATAATAAAGAGTTTAAAGTTAATTCTACTGGAATTAATTATTTCTGAAAATGGAACATTCAAGTTAAAATCTGATGTGGAATAAAATTGTATAACTATTTGTTTTGGGGGGGACTTCCCTGGTGGTCGAGTGGTGGTCCATCTTCCTGTCACTGCAGGGGACACCCGAATTTAAAATTGTAAAATAACTACTTTGTTTTGGGGACTTCCAGGAAGGTTCGAGTGGTTGAAATACGATATTTTGCCAGATATTTGTTTGAAAATAACTTTGATTATAATGACTATTTTAGATAACAAAGCACATGGGCAAGCATTACTCATGCATTTTCACAATCAGTATTCCTTAGTGGTTTGCTGAAGACAGTTGTACCAACTTATGAGTGAACTGTACTATTACATTTTCAAAAATATTGTGATCCAATTGTTAACCACACCTATTGCTAAAATTAACTTACTGTTAAGTTATATTAAAATAAGGGGACAAACATCCAATTCAATGTCTCTTCATTACAACATTTTACTATTATTAAATGCAATTCACTCTTCTCTTGGCCCCTACAATTCTCTCTTCAAAGTGTTGTCTGATTTCTTTTTAGCAATAGATTGCTCTTACTCTATTACCCTATAATGACTGACCCTGCTTCTTCCAATGAATGTGCCAATCAAAGGTCATTTTATTACTGCAGCAGGGCTTTTCTGGGAGTTGCTTTAAAAAAAATTAAGTTCATTATCAATGGCACCTAGACAATCATATTTCATTGAATGACCTAATAAATTCATTATTGTTGTTTTATTATCTCTATGTTTCATATACTTTACCTGGGGAAATGCATTTAAACCTCAGAATAACCCTGTATACTAATGGCAACATTCTACACACAGGCAGACTTGGAAATACAGAGATTCACTAGCTCATCTACTATTACAAGGTTTGTAAATAGCAGATGCCTGAACCCAGCTAGAATTATTTGGAACCACTTAACCACAATAGCTTACATTAAAATTTCTGGTGCTGCAATTAGCTAATTAAAGAAAAAAATCTTTGATATTTATAAAGAGGTACACTAGGTAATAACTGCTGGTGATAAAAATTTTTGGAATTTATAATAAAGAGTTTAAAGTTAATTCTACTGGAATTAATTATTTCTGAAAATGGAACATTCAAGTTAAAATCTGATGTGGAATAAAATTGTATAACTATTTGTTTTGGGGGGGACTTCCCTGGTGGTCGAGTGGTGGTCCATCTTCCTGTCACTGCAGGGGACACCCGTTCAATCTCTGGTCAGGGAATTAGGATCCTACATGCTTAAGAGCAACTACTGAGCTCACACTCCATAGCTAAAGAGTGCATGCACTCTGGAGCCTGCACATCACAACTAGAGAGCAGCCTCCACATGGCAGGGAAGAGTCTGCGAGTCTCAAGGGAAGATCCCACATGCCACAGCTAAGACCTGATGTAGAAAAAAAATAAAGATTTTAAAAAATGTATTTGTTCATGAAGTTCTTATTTTGTGTGCATTTGGTTTTTCATAATCTTCTCATCACCTCCAGTGGAATTTAAGCTTGACCTTTGGCAGAAATATTTCAGAAAAAAAGTCATGCACAAATTCTTGTAGAAAAAAAATCAATAAACCTTCTGTTTCCTTAACTACCATATTTTTATTTAGACCAGCCTCCACTTGCTTTTACACTGGTTTCTTTATATTTTTCTACGTTACTCATGGTGATCTTTGGTTTAAAATGATTCACTCGCCTTTCAACACACACACATACTGCATAAAAACAAAAATTGGGGCTTTCCTGGTGGCTCAGTGCTGAAGAGCCCACTGGACAATGCAGGAGACACAGGTTCCAATCGTGGTACAGGAAGATACCACACGCCATGGAGAATTAACCCTGTTCACCTATTGAGCCTCTTCTCGATTGAGCCAGGAACCACAACGACTGCGCCCATGCGCCCCAACTACTCAAGTCCACACTCCCTAGAGCCCGTGCTCTGCCACAAGAGGAACCACGTCAGTGATAAGCCCGTGTACTGCAACTAGAGAGTAATCCCTGCTCACCACAATTAAAGAAAAGCGCTCACAGCAACAAATGCTCAGCACAACTAAAATAAATGAACACAATTTTTAAAAATAAATAAATTAAAAAACCTACACGTCATAGGTTGGCAGTCAATTCTGTATATTTTTAATGTGATATAGCTCAATGAAAGCATACTCATCCCAACTTTGGAATCACATAAACACTCAAATATCAGACCTCAAACGTTTCAGAGTGTCTTACACCCAAGGAGTTTGTGTCATTATGTAAGTGGGGTAGTTGAGAAGTTTCCAAAGGAGACATGACTTGCCCCCAGTCACACAGTCGTTGAGTAATTAAAAAAAAGAAAATCACTCTATTGACAGAAGTTTGAAGTTCCTTTCTCAATAGTATCTGTACTACTGGAAAACCTGCTTATAACATCTGAATCAAGTTCCTTCATCTCTTGTTATTATACTTGATTGATTACATATTCATCAAACTAGCCACTTTATATTTTTCATTAGATAGAAACAGTTGAAAAATATTTCAAGTAAAACAGCTTTTTTCCAAACAAGCAAGAAATAATAAGTTAATATCTAAAAACATTTAAATATTTTATTTTTTAAAAATAAAAAAACACAGTGAGGTTGTTAAGACAAAGGATTAAAAAAGGCAGAATACCTGAAAAAGAAATATCTAGTGTATACAGTTTCAAGAAATTCTAGTAGAAAAGAAAAATTCTAATTTTTGTAGTCAGTCATCTTATTTTACTAAGCATCTTTATAATGTTGCAGTTTGTTATGCTTAAACCTAAAATATAAAAGGTCTGTTTAAGTATCTAAGAGCCTAGCAACATGAGAATTGTTTTAAACCATTTGTTACTTTGCTTGTAAAACAAACTCCTTTACAAAAACCAAAAATTTTCTGTCAGTGCTGAAGAGCCCACTGCAGGAGACACAGGTTCCAATCGTGGTACAGGAAGATACCACACGCCATGGAGAATTAACCCTGTTCACCTATTGAGCCTCTTCTCGATTGAGCCAGGAACCACAACGACTGCGCCCATGCGCCCCAACTACTCAAGTCCACACTCCCTAGAGCCCGTGCTCTGCCACAAGAGGAACCACGTCAGTGATAAGCCCGTGTACTGCAACTAGAGAGTAATCCCTGCTCACCACAATTAAAGAAAAGCGCTCACAGCAACAAATGCTCAGCACAACTAAAATAAATGAACACAATTTTTAAAAATAAATAAATTAAAAAACCTACACGTCATAGGTTGGCAGTCAATTCTGTATATTTTTAATGTGATATAGCTCAATGAAAGCATACTCATCCCAACTTTGGAATCACATAAACACTCAAATATCAGACCTCAAACGTTTCAGAGTGTCTTACACCCAAGGAGTTTGTGTCATTATGTAAGTGGGGTAGTTGAGAAGTTTCCAAAGGAGACATGACTTGCCCCCAGTCACACAGTCGTTGAGTAATTAAAAAAAAGAAAATCACTCTATTGACAGAAGTTTGAAGTTCCTTTCTCAATAGTATCTGTACTACTGGAAAACCTGCTTATAACATCTGAATCAAGTTCCTTCATCTCTTGTTATTATACTTGATTGATTACATATTCATCAAACTAGCCACTTTATATTTTTCATTAGATAGAAACAGTTGAAAAATATTTCAAGTAAAACAGCTTTTTTCCAAACAAGCAAGAAATAATAAGTTAATATCTAAAAACATTTAAATATTTTATTTTTTAAAAAAAAAAAAAAACAGTGAGGTTGTTAAGACAAAGGATTAAAAAAAGCAGAATACCTGAAAAAGAATATATCTAGTGTATACAGTTTCAAGAAATTCTAGTAGAAAAGAAAAATTCTAATTTTTGTAGTCAGTCATCTTATTTTACTAAGCATCTTTATAATGTTGCAGTTTGTTATGCTTAAACCTAAAATATAAAAGGTCTGTTTAAGTATCTAAGAGCCTAGCAACATGAGAATTGTTTTAAACCATTTGTTACTTTGCTTGTAAAACAAACTCCTTTACAAAAACAAAACTCTTCTGTTATGAAACTTTTAATTTATGTTTCTGTCAGTCTACTTGTTTCTGGATGAATTTCTGTTCAAATGTAATTTTTAAACAAGATTCAGTTTTTGCATCCTTAACTTTTTGAAACATATGGAAAAATATACATATATATATATATTTAACTCTTGTTCTTATGTTAATGAGGTCATTCTGAGCACATTGTAATGTAATTATAGGATCATACAATAGCATGTATGAATAATATCCATACAAGAAAAAACACTCTTATTGGTTTATATATATGAAGAGCTTAAAAATCAAACAAACCTGACAATATCAGTGTCTATCTTAATTTATATCGCATATAATTTACCATATATGTTCAAAGAGAAGTTGGTGAAAAGCAAATGCTAAAAGAGATGTACTAGACACAGCGGAATTACCTGTTTCCTCAGGTCTTTTTTTGCCCAAGCATCTTTAAAAAAATATATGCAATGCTTCACAAATCTGCATGTCCTCCTTGCCTAGGGGCCAGGCTAATTTCCACATCATTCCAATTGTAGTATATGTGCTGCCAAAGCAAGCCTTGTCCAAGCATTTCTTATTCTTTAGGTCAATGGGTTCAATAATCCCACTCAGTCCACTATCATTAATCTACTGCTTTCACTGCATGACTTTTCACATTAATTCTTAACCTTTACCAATCACTGGCTTCCACATCAAACCAGCATATTACGAAGAGTGAAAAAGATAAATAGTCCTCCCCAACTCAAAATAATAAAAGGTAAAAACTCATTTGTTCAACCAACACACCTGAAGCAATGCTTTTTTATTAATCAGACAATGAAAAAACAAAAAAAAAAAAAAAGTGAGGTTGTTAAGACAAAGGATTAAAAAAGGCAGAATACCTGAAAAAGAAATATCTAGTGTATACAGTTTCAAGAAATTCTAGTAGAAAAGAAAAATTCTAATTTTTGTAGTCAGTCATCTTATTTTACTAAGCATCTTTATAATGTTGCAGTTTGTTATGCTTAAACCTAAAATATAAAAGGTCTGTTTAAGTATCTAAGAGCCTAGCAACATGAGAATTGTTTTAAACCATTTGTTACTTTGCTTGTAAAACAAACTCCTTTACAAAAACAAAACTCTTCTGTTATGAAACTTTTAATTTATGTTTCTGTCAGTCTACTTGTTTCTGGATGAATTTCTGTTCAAATGTAATTTTTAAACAAGATTCAGTTTTTGCATCCTTAACTTTTTGAAACATATGGAAAAATATACATATATATATATATTTAACTCTTGTTCTTATGTTAATGAGGTCATTCTGAGCACATTGTAATGTAATTATAGGATCATACAATAGCATGTATGAATAATATCCATACAAGAAAAAACACTCTTATTGGTTTATATATATGAAGAGCTTAAAAATCAAACAAACCTGACAATATCAGTGTCTATCTTAATTTATATCGCATATAATTTACCATATATGTTCAAAGAGAAGTTGGTGAAAAGCAAATGCTAAAAGAGATGTACTAGACACAGCAGAATGTACTGTTTCCTCAGGTCTTTTTCTGCCCAAGCATCTTTAAAAAAATATATGCAATGCTTCACAAATCTGCATGTCCTCCTTGCCTAGGGGCCAGGCTAATTTCCACATCATTCCAATTGTAGTATATGTGCTGCCAAAGCAAGCCTTGTCCAAGCATTTCTTATTCTTTAGGTCAATGGGTTCAATAATCCCACTCAGTCCACTATCATTAATCTACTGCTTTCACTGCATGACTTTTCACATTAATTCTTAACCTTTACCAATCACTGGCTTCCACATCAAACCAGCATATTACGAAGAGTGAAAAAGATAAATAGTCCTCCCCAACTCAAAATAATAAAAGGTAAAAACTCATTTGTTCAACCAACACACCTGAAGCAATGCTTTTTATTAATAGGTAGTTTTCAAATGTAAGTATAGCACAGTGACAATTGTATTTTCCTATCTGAAGAGAGACTTGTGAACAGAAGAAAAATAATTTTTATGAGGCCTAGAAAATGAAATTCAATAGGAAGAAAGTATCAGAGTATCCGAAACAGAATAACAAAGCATAGATCAGAAACATCCTCATGTTATTCACTTTCCATTTCCACTGTTTTTATCTTAATCTTCACTAAAAGATTATTTACTTTAAATCCACTCATTAAGAAAATTCATAACAACACTTCCTTTTAACGTTTCTACTGAATTTTTACTTTTTAACTTCAAACTCAGCACTGTGACATAGTGATTTGGCAGACCAATCCTCGAGAACTCCCCACCCGCCCCCACCCCACTGAAATATATTGTCTCGGTGTTAACTACAACATACAAAAATGTAATGCTTTACTGGGTTCATTAGAATGTGAAAGCAATTTCCAAATTGTAAAATGGCAACAACAAATATGGTATTTAACTTTTAGCAGAGATAAAAGACAAGGAAAATATAAAACAAAGTGTTTTACCTTAAGATACTAACAATCAGAGATCAGGATGCTAATTATATTATATTCCAGGTACCTGAAAAAAGCTGAAGCTTCCCACTTTAACTTCAGGACTCATAGGAAGGTCCCAGAAATGTTTATCTGACTTAGGACATAGTACAGGAATCAGGGCTTTTTAAAACAAACAAACAAACAGGTATTTCTACCATGCAGCTAAGATTCCGAACTGCTCCAGAGAGAAAGGGTTCTTCAACTGCATTACCTGAACCTGCAGCATCCACATCACCTGCGAGGTTGCTGGAACTATCGATTTCAGCCCTTCACACCAGCCCTACAGAGTAAGAGGCTCTAGGAGCGGGACCCAGCAATTTGTGATTTACTAAGCCCTCCAGATGATTCTGATGCTGCTCCAATTTAAGAAACAATCTGTCAGGAGATTAAGGAAGACCTTTCTAAATAAGTTTCAGCTATTCAGGGGCCTCAGACTTAATAAGTGTTAACAGGGAAAATGACACAGGTTTGTTTGTTCAAGTCAAAAACCCGGAAGCCATCTCTGACTCCTCGATCTCCACATTAAATTGCTCTCTATATGCTAAGCTGCGGAGCTTCTAATAAACTGACACCTAATGTCCATGGTGAGGACCATGACAACAGGCTTTTAGTCCTGGGTGGAGAGCATTGCAGAGACATGAGTGCTCAGGATGAGTTTGGACAATTACAGTAAATGTCAGGTAGAGAGATATGAGACGAGACAAAAAAAAAAAGGCTACACAAAGCCTTTTGTAACGAACACCAAGGTTTTGAATTTTATCCTAAACTATAGTAAACCATTAATTGATTTAAGCAGTGTAGAGATAAGATTTGTGTTTAAAATAATCCCTCCAGCCAAAGAACTGAGAATAAACTGCAAGGATAGAAAGAGTGACATTTAGAAGGTTAACAGGAGGCTATTAGAGTCATTCAGGTAATTGGGGATTCTTTCAGATTATAGAGTGGTTGTCAAGTAAATGTGGACACAGTTGAGACATTCTGGAGGAAGAATTAAATCCAATAACTTAATTATAAAGTTATAATTATACATAAACTTTATTTGCATATTAGATACTGGGTAAAGACAAAGGAGATATGAAGGATATATATATATATAATGAAATATATTAAATGTAAAATATAAAGTATATGAAATATGTAAAGTAGATGCCTACTAGATGGCCTAGTGGAGGTTATGAATAAACACTTGTCTTCATCCGTCTGGAGACCTGAAGGGAACTTTAGGTTCAGGGTCAAATTTAGGTCTCACTGGTATGCAAATATTTTTCCAAATACATAGAAGCAACAGGAAGTTTACACAAACATAAGTTGGTATATTGTTGAGCCTGTAGAAAGTTTAAAATTAAAAGATTCACTAGAGGAAGAGGGGTAAACAAGGAGACTTAAGAAGCCAAAGAGTTGGGAGGCACTCCTAGAAGACTGTCAAGTCTAAAGACAAGAAAACAAAGTGTGTGGAATAAGCTGAGACTAACTGTGATATGTCATTGACATGTCAAATAAACCTAGGACTTGGAAGCACACATTTGATTTAACAATGAAGATAATTGGCAGGAGCAAGTCCAGGGGAAACTTAGGGGCAGAAATCAGCGTTTCTTTCAATTTCAGAGTGAATAAGTAGAGAGAACTCCTCTGAACAATTTTTGTCAAAGTGCTCCACAGTCTGCTGTGCAAGCTCAGTACTCTTTTAATTTGTTAAATGTTGGGATTCCTCTCTTTGACTTCCATTCTACACACTTTTAATAGATTATAGACCTACCTTTTCCTTTAGCAAAATGCTGAGGACCATGACAAAGAGGTAAATTGAGGCTACACAATTACAGGAAATGTCAGGTAGAGAGATATGAAACGAGAAAAAAAAAAAAAGGCTACACAAAGCCTTTTGTAACGAACACCAAGGTTTTGAATTTTATCCTAAACTATAGTAAACCATTAATTGATTTAAGCAGTGTAGAGATAAGATTTGTGTTTAAAATAATCCCTCCAGCCAAAGAACTGAGAATAAACTGCAAGGATAGAAAGAGTGACATTTAGAAGGTTAACAGGAGGCTATTAGAGTCATTCAGGTAATTGGGGATTCTTTCAGATTATAGAGTGGTTGTCAAGTAAATGTGGACACAGTTGAGACATTCTGGAGGAAGAATTAAATCCAATAACTTAATTATAAAGTTATAATTATACATAAACTTTATTTGCATATTAGATACTGGGTAAAGACAAAGGAGATATGAAGGATATATATATATATAATGAAATATATTAAATGTAAAATATAAAGTATATGAAATATGTAAAGTAGATGCCTACTAGATGGCCTAGTGGAGGTTATGAATAAACACTTGTCTTCATCCGTCTGGAGACCTGAAGGGAACTTTAGGTTCAGGGTCAAATTTAGGTCTCACTGGTATGCAAATATTTTTCCAAATACATAGAAGCAACAGGAAGTTTACACAAACATAAGTTGGTATATTGTTGAGCCTGTAGAAAGTTTAAAATTAAAAGATTCACTAGAGGAAGAGGGGTAAACAAGGAGACTTAAGAAGCCAAAGAGTTGGGAGGCACTCCTAGAAGACTGTCAAGTCTAAAGACAAGAAAACAAAGTGTGTGGAATAAGCTGAGACTAACTGTGATATGTCATTGACATGTCAAATAAACCTAGGACTTGGAAGCACACATTTGATTTAACAATGAAGATAATTGGCAGGAGCAAGTCCAGGGGAAACTTAGGGGCAGAAATCAGCGTTTCTTTCAATTTCAGAGTGAATAAGTAGAGAGAACTCCTCTGAACAATTTTTGTCAAAGTGCTCCACAGTCTGCTGTGCAAGCTCAGTACTCTTTTAATTTGTTAAATGTTGGGATTCCTCTCTTTGACTTCCATTCTACACACTTTTAATAGATTATGAGAACTCTACCTTTTCCTTTAAGCAAAATTTTAACTTCAGAGCTATTTCTTTATTATTATTATTATTATTATTTATTTTGGCCACTTTTTTTTCTTATTGGTCATTTATTTACTTATTTTCATCCATCTTTGTTCTTTGACCTGTATGGGCCTTCCATTGCAGTGGCCTCCCTCGTTGTAGAACACCGGCTCTGTGCACATGCGCTCCAGAGCACTGGCTCAGAACTGGGCACAATGGTCCAGCCACTCCACGGCACATGGTATATTCCCAGGCCAGCGATCAAACCAATGTCCCATGCACCACTAGGGAAGCCCAGAGCTATTTCTTTATATACATTTAACTCCTTTCTAGAAACACATTTCTATTTTGAAATTTTCAGTGGTGCTTCAATCCCAAATCTTCACTCCAGGTATACACACATTCTTGATCATCCTCCTGTTTTCCTTTTTCTGTGTGATTGGTATGAGTGTCAACACAGTTGCTCAAGTCAGAAACTCGGAAGTTATCTTTGACTTTCTAGTCTATTCCATGAGTAAGAACAGATGTTCATAGGGCCTGTTGATTTATGCCCCCATTACCACCCTACCAAGTACTCTATTCACACTCCAGCCTTTTTTCCAACCTATATGATTTTTTCAATCCTTTTAAAAAATCTTTTCTAAACTACCTCCATTTTGTTTTTCCAATCTACAGTGCTCTTCCTCTCACAATTTATTCTCCAAATTAAATATATTCCATGAGTCAAATTTGACCATCTTATTTCTCTTCAATAACATATTTTAGAATTCCTCCTTATAAATGGAAGTCCATAAGTCCCTAGGAAAATGCACAATTTGTAATATATCACTCCAATTGGACAATCTAGTCAAATCATATCCTAACACTTACACTGCCATGTGCAATTTTTAAGACATAAATCATCTAGTTTCCCTAAGCACTGTATTATTTCTATGTGCTCTTACATGAACCCTTTATCTTTAGAACTCTACCCTTTGGGCACATCATCAAAAATTAATTCCTACTCATCTTTAAGAAACCAGTTTATGTTTATTTCCCCATATTGACTGGGCTTTTGGTCCATCTCCCCTTCCGTATCTCTGCTTGTGGGGTGTCCTTCACAGGCTTGCACTGCTTCTATTATAGCACCTTTTGCAAACTGTAATTTTGTGCTAACTTGTCTGTCCCCTTGACCAGACTGTGAGCTCCTTTTCTCTGTGGCATGAGCACTTGTCTCATAGGAGTAATTCTGTTAATGCTAGGCAAGGAAATGGGTGATGTCTACATGTGACAAAATGGTTGTTTTGCTATTTCATTAAGAGTCAAAAAAAGAATGTTGTTGGAATAAGAAAATTATAGAATTACAATGACCTTAAACATTGTTTAAAAAATGCTTTGTTCTCAAAGTGGGGTGAAATTATTAAGCCATATATGTTGGTTAAAACAAAAATGATAGTTGGAGAGAGATGGTTTTGATTCAAAACCCAACAAGAATGTAACAGTCAATGTCCTAGGAGAACAATTTACCTTAAATTTATCATTTAGATTTAATGACCTCAAAGGGTAAATATCTCCTCCTCAAATTTATACCTTGAAGTCCTAAGCCCTCCACCTCCAGTGTGATGATATTTGGAAATGGGACCTTTGGGAAGTAATTAGATATAGATGAGGTCGAGAGGGTGGGGTCTCATGATGGAATAATTGTACTTATAAGGAGAGGAAGAGACCAGAACTCATTTGCTCTCTCTTCCCAATAGAAGTCACAAGAAGAAGCTGGCTTCAAGGCAGAGAAAGAGCCCTCACCAAGAAACCTTTATTTTTGCACTGGGATCATATAACTTTTCAGCCTCTAAAACAGTCAGAAATATTCATCGTTTAAGCAATCCAGGTTTTGAGATTCTCATGTAGCAGTCTGAACAAATTAAGACAATGATCAACCTCATAGGATAGCCAGGATTTAAATAAGATACTACATAAGAAAATGATTTATGTTCTGCATTTCTTTCATAAAGCATCGGGTATGATTTTGAAGATCCATGTCAATGAAGCTATAAAAAGAAGAAATTTTCAGTTCTATGCTTACATGAACCCTTTATCTTTAGAACTCTACCCTTTGGGCACATCATCAAAAATTAATTCCTACTCATCTTTAAGAAACCAGTTTATGTTTATTTCCCCATATTGACTGGGCTTTTGGTCCATCTCCCCTTCCGTATCTCTGCTTGTGGGGTGTCCTTCACAGGCTTGCACTGCTTCTATTATAGCACCTTTTGCAAACTGTAATTTTGTGCTAACTTGTCTGTCCCCTTGACCAGACTGTGAGCTCCTTTTCTCTGTGGCATGAGCACTTGTCTCATAGGAGTAATTCTGTTAATGCTAGGCAAGGAAATGGGTGATGTCTACATGTGACAAAATGGTTGTTTTGCTATTTCATTAAGAGTCAAAAAAAGAATGTTGTTGGAATAAGAAAATTATAGAATTACAATGACCTTAAACATTGTTTAAAAAATGCTTTGTTCTCAAAGTGGGGTGAAATTATTAAGCCATATATGTTGGTTAAAACAAAAATGATAGTTGGAGAGAGATGGTTTTGATTCAAAACCCAACAAGAATGTAACAGTCAATGTCCTAGGAGAACAATTTACCTTAAATTTATCATTTAGATTTAATGACCTCAAAGGGTAAATATCTCCTCCTCAAATTTATACCTTGAAGTCCTAAGCCCTCCACCTCCAGTGTGATGATATTTGCAAGTGGGACCTTTGGGAAGTAATTAGATATAGATGAGGTCGAGAGGGTGGGGTCTCATGATGGAATAATTGTACTTATAAGGAGAGGAAGAGACCAGAACTCATTTGCTCTCTCTTCCCAATAGAAGTCACAAGAAGAAGCTGGCTTCAAGGCAGAGAAAGAGCCCTCACCAAGAAACCTTTATTTTTGCACTGGGATCATATAACTTTTCAGCCTCTAAAACAGTCAGAAATATTCATCGTTTAAGCAATCCAGGTTTTGAGATTCTCATGTAGCAGTCTGAACAAATTAAGACAATGATCAACCTCATAGGATAGCCAGGATTTAAATAAGATACTACATAAGAAAATGATTTATGTTCTGCATTTCTTTCATAAAGCATCGGGTATGATTTTGAAGATCCATGTCAATGAAGCTATTGAAGAGGCAAAACTAGAACCAGAAATCTATTTCTCTTAGTTCCTTAGTTTCTCAGAAATCTACCTACTCTTAGTTCTGTATTTTTAGTTTGGGCATAACACACCATTTGGATCTCCTACTCTTCCACTGGGGCCATGTGGGCCTAGAGTGGTCAGAATTCATCTGCTCTGACTGTAAGTGGTCTTTTCCAGTTTCCCAATGTACTATACAAATTATAATGCTTTATAACTGTGCCATGACTGCATCAAAGTTAGATATCAGTAGCTTACAAAACCAGTCCACCTCTCCCAGCCCCACTGATGGTCTGCCCTGGTTGTCAGGCTCTGAGTGGCTGAAAGTAGAACAGTAACAGGGTTCTAAACAGGCAGAACTTCAGGACCTTTGGAGCCAAAGAGGGCCTGTTCAGGGCTATGAAAATGTCTTTTCAAATCCTCCTGTGGCAGCTGCATGGTATTTTGATGGTATTGTCTGAATTATGAACACAAGGCTTACGTTTCTGTAAGTTTCTCCTGAAAATTTTGGCTTATGCTGATTTGATTGTACAGCAAAAAGCTGACATATTTTGAGGAGAAATGACCTCGCCAAAGGATTTGCTGCCTGAAGCATAGAGTATCTTAAAGTCAGTAGGAGGGAAAAACTCATTACATATGCCTTCAATGCCCTTGAGTCATCTGCAGTGGAGGCTAGACCTCTGTGCCACAAACCCTATATTTGGAAATGGGACCTTTGGGAAGTAATTAGATATAGATGAGGTCGAGAGGGTGGGGTCTCATGATGGAATAATTGTACTTATAAGGAGAGGAAGAGACCAGAACTCATTTGCTCTCTCTTCCCAATAGAAGTCACAAGAAGAAGCTGGCTTCAAGGCAGAGAAAGAGCCCTCACCAAGAAACCTTTATTTTTGCACTGGGATCATATAACTTTTCAGCCTCTAAAACAGTCAGAAATATTCATCGTTTAAGCAATCCAGGTTTTGAGATTCTCATGTAGCAGTCTGAACAAATTAAGACAATGATCAACCTCATAGGATAGCCAGGATTTAAATAAGATACTACATAAGAAAATGATTTATGTTCTGCATTTCTTTCATAAAGCATCGGGTATGATTTTGAAGATCCATGTCAATGAAGCTATTGAAGAGGCAAAACTAGAACCAGAAATCTATTTCTCTTAGTTCCTTAGTTTCTCAGAAATCTACCTACTCTTAGTTCTGTATTTTTAGTTTGGGCATAACACACCATTTGGATCTCCTACTCTTCCACTGGGGCCATGTGGGCCTAGAGTGGTCAGAATTCATCTGCTCTGACTGTAAGTGGTCTTTTCCAGTTTCCCAATGTACTATACAAATTATAATGCTTTATAACTGTGCCATGACTGCATCAAAGTTAGATATCAGTAGCTTACAAAACCAGTCCACCTCTCCCAGCCCCACTGATGGTCTGCCCTGGTTGTCAGGCTCTGAGTGGCTGAAAGTAGAACAGTAACAGGGTTCTAAACAGGCAGAACTTCAGGACCTTTGGAGCCAAAGAGGGCCTGTTCAGGGCTATGAAAATGTCTTTTCAAATCCTCCTGTGGCAGCTGCATGGTATTTTGATGGTATTGTCTGAATTATGAACACAAGGCTTACGTTTCTGTAAGTTTCTCCTGAAAATTTTGGCTTATGCTGATTTGATTGTACAGCAAAAAGCTGACATATTTTGAGGAGAAATGACCTCGCCAAAGGATTTGCTGCCTGAAGCATAGAGTATCTTAAAGTCAGTAGGAGGGAAAAACTCATTACATATGCCTTCAATGCCCTTGAGTCATCTGCAGTGGAGGCTAGACCTCTGTGCCACAAACCCTATATTTGGCAAAATTTAATATTAATGTGAATAGGTCCAACTTTTCACTGGGGGGTAGAGTCAAACCTCTTGACTGCGAATAGAAAAGCCAGTCTTATAAAACAGTCAGTCCTATAAAATTTTACTTCATGGAGTGACGATGACATATCTCGAAGGACAATCCAGGTCACTTAAAGAACCAACAATATTGCCTCAGTGTAAAATGACTGAGTTCAAAACACCTCAAAGTCATCTCTGAAGACTGCAGAGCATCAGAGCAAAACATTTCTTGATATTCAGGTGAACATGCAGCTTTAGGAAAATCTAAAGATGCTTGTCTAAGAGGTCATCAGCTGGAAGGAAAGAGTACAGAAGCTGGAACAGACAGAAATGCTTTAAAACCTCAACACTCAATGAGAATGGGAAGGTCATGATAAAGAGTACTGGTTACAGTGTCTGACTGAAACTGTGGTAAGATGACACTCACAGATGACACACAGGATAATGAGTATACAGGGAATAACCATGTAAGGATCTGCTGTCACAAGTCCTACAAGCAGAAAGCATATCTGAAAGTTGGGCATCTCCTATTTTGATGTTAGGCCTTTAGAATTTAGCTCTATAGAAAGAAATTACCAGAAGTTACATCGATGAAGCAGGCAGGAGATGTAGTCTTTTGGAGGAGAGCAATACTTGTACATTGAGAAAAGTGATCATTCTAGGAGAGATACTAAGACTAAAGTTGGCAAAGCACAAGTGATAGCAAAATGTATCCCCCAAAATGTAATTCAAAGTATGTTAAGCCTCATGTCATGTAAGTTTCAAAAATATGATTGCTTTGACAGAAGTGCCAAATTGGATAGAGACTGAGAGATTAACGAGAATAATTGCCTTTGCCATTCGTGTGTAGGATTTTTGACACTTTTCAAAAATTTCAAATACAGTGATTTATGTAGAGAAGTCTTCCCCAAATCGAAACTGGTTTTGCCTCCTCACAACGATTCTGATGTCCACATTGTAAAGGACTCTAAATTTGTTAAAAACACTGAGTACTGTTACAGCAAAGTTGATTATCACTCATATGCTCTTATTTCACTAGTTTCACTCAATATCTGGTAAAGACTTTAAGAAGCCTTTGTTAAAATTCAAAATCTGCCATTCAAAATCTCCAGGGCATCTTCCCAACCCAGGCATAGAACCCAGTTCTCCTGCATTGGCAGTCAGATTCTTCACCACTGAGCCACCAAGGAAACCCAGTAACATATTGTAAGAGCCCACATTTTTATGGGATGTGAACATGAGCCACTAATTAATTCCATTTATCCAAAACACCTCAAAGTCATCTCTGAAGACTGCAGAGCATCAGAGCAAAACATTTCTTGATATTCAGGTGAACATGCAGCTTTAGGAAAATCTAAAGATGCTTGTCTAAGAGGTCATCAGCTGGAAGGAAAGAGTACAGAAGCTGGAACAGACAGAAATGCTTTAAAACCTCAACACTCAATGAGAATGGGAAGGTCATGATAAAGAGTACTGGTTACAGTGTCTGACTGAAACTGTGGTAAGATGACACTCACAGATGACACACAGGATAATGAGTATACAGGGAATAACCATGTAAGGATCTGCTGTCACAAGTCCTACAAGCAGAAAGCATATCTGAAAGTTGGGCATCTCCTATTTTGATGTTAGGCCTTTAGAATTTAGCTCTATAGAAAGAAATTACCAGAAGTTACATCGATGAAGCAGGCAGGAGATGTAGTCTTTTGGAGGAGAGCAATACTTGTACATTGAGAAAAGTGATCATTCTAGGAGAGATACTAAGACTAAAGTTGGCAAAGCACAAGTGATAGCAAAATGTATCCCCCAAAATGTAATTCAAAGTATGTTAAGCCTCATGTCATGTAAGTTTCAAAAATATGATTGCTTTGACAGAAGTGCCAAATTGGATAGAGACTGAGAGATTAACGAGAATAATTGCCTTTGCCATTCGTGTGTAGGATTTTTGACACTTTTCAAAAATTTCAAATACAGTGATTTATGTAGAGAAGTCTTCCCCAAATCGAAACTGGTTTTGCCTCCTCACAACGATTCTGATGTCCACATTGTAAAGGACTCTAAATTTGTTAAAAACACTGAGTACTGTTACAGCAAAGTTGATTATCACTCATATGCTCTTATTTCACTAGTTTCACTCAATATCTGGTAAAGACTTTAAGAAGCCTTTGTTAAAATTCAAAATCTGCCATTCAAAATCTCCAGGGCATCTTCCCAACCCAGGCATAGAACCCAGTTCTCCTGCATTGGCAGTCAGATTCTTCACCACTGAGCCACCAAGGAAACCCAGTAACATATTGTAAGAGCCCACATTTTTATGGGATGTGAACATGAGCCACTAATTAATTCCATTTATCCAAAAATTAATATGAATTGTATCAGTACCAGAGAGGCTACATGAGGAATATGACAGCTTCTCAGCTTTTAATTAGAAGCTCTTAGCTTCTAACAACATTCCAGTGTCTGTACGAGAAATATTATCATAACATCACCGATGAACTTAATTGCATAAAAATATATAGGTTTTTAGAGAAGTAAAAGATGAATAAACCCATGCATGCAGCACAGCAGATGTTAAGATGAAGTTTGGGTTGTATATGAAGCATAAGACTTGGCTTAGGTTAAAAAAAAAAAAAAAAAAAGGAGGCTGCTGGATTTGCTCTGTGATGGTCCGTACTCTGTGCAGTGTGCTTTCCCTGAATCTGAATAAATCCATGCCTTACCTATCACTTTGTCTCTTGCTGAATTCTTCTCTGCAAAGAGACATGAAGAACCTGAACCTCAGTGGGTCCACACATTGGAAACTAAGACTCCCACCCAGGTGGAGGATGGCAACTACAAGTCCTCCACAAGCATATAGCCCCCCAGATTGGTTGGAACCAGAAAGTTGAGATTCTGGAAACGTCAACCTGTTACCTCACCACCAACCAATGAGAGGGTCCAGGAGCTGATCAAGTGACCCATTATAACCCTTTTCCCTAACAGTCTTACCTGAAAGTGATTGGAAAGTTCAGGTCTTTTTGTCCAACCAGACATCGATTCCTCCTTGGCCTTTGCAATAAATCCTTCTCTGCTCCCCCCACCCCTCCCAAAAAAGGAGAGAGAAAAGACATTTCAAAAAAAATGCAAAAAACAAATGAGCAGAGAACACCGTTAAACATTCTTGCAGCCTTCCTTCTTGTTTCTCTCTCACTGGCTTCCTCTAAGTCACCCTTCACAATTTCACTCCATGAAGAATGATCTCTCCAACCTGTAGCAGGCCAATCATATGCTAACACCAAATCTGAACTTCAGAGCCTCTTAGTTTTCTAGTTTCATGGTTGAAATTTTGTACTTTTAAAAAATATATTTTGTTATTAAAAATCTCGCTTCATTGGAAACCCAGTAACATATTGAAAGAGCCCACATTTTTATGGGATGTGAACATGAGCCACTAATTAATTCCATTTATCCAAAAATTAATATGAATTGTATCAGTACCAGAGAGGCTACATGAGGAATATGACAGCTTCTCAGCTTTTAATTAGAAGCTCTTAGCTTCTAACAACATTCCAGTGTCTGTACGAGAAATATTATCATAACATCACCGATGAACTTAATTGCATAAAAATATATAGGTTTTTAGAGAAGTAAAAGATGAATAAACCCATGCATGCAGCACAGCAGATGTTAAGATGAAGTTTGGGTTGTATATGAAGCATAAGACTTGGCTTAGGTTAAAAAAAAAAAAAAAAAAAGGAGGCTGCTGGATTTGCTCTGTGATGGTCCGTACTCTGTGCAGTGTGCTTTCCCTGAATCTGAATAAATCCATGCCTTACCTATCACTTTGTCTCTTGCTGAATTCTTCTCTGCAAAGAGACATGAAGAACCTGAACCTCAGTGGGTCCACACATTGGAAACTAAGACTCCCACCCAGGTGGAGGATGGCAACTACAAGTCCTCCACAAGCATATAGCCCCCCAGATTGGTTGGAACCAGAAAGTTGAGATTCTGGAAACGTCAACCTGTTACCTCACCACCAACCAATGAGAGGGTCCAGGAGCTGATCAAGTGACCCATTATAACCCTTTTCCCTAACAGTCTTACCTGAAAGTGATTGGAAAGTTCAGGTCTTTTTGTCCAACCAGACATCGATTCCTCCTTGGCCTTTGCAATAAATCCTTCTCTGCTCCCCCCACCCCTCCCAAAAAAGGAGAGAGAAAAGACATTTCAAAAAAAATGCAAAAAACAAATGAGCAGAGAACACCGTTAAACATTCTTGCAGCCTTCCTTCTTGTTTCTCTCTCACTGGCTTCCTCTAAGTCACCCTTCACAATTTCACTCCATGAAGAATGATCTCTCCAACCTGTAGCAGGCCAATCATATGCTAACACCAAATCTGAACTTCAGAGCCTCTTAGTTTTCTAGTTTCATGGTTGAAATTTTGTACTTTTAAAAAATATATTTTGTTATTAAAAATCTCGCTTCATTTTTTAAAACAAAGATGGTATAAAAACATTTAAAAAACCCTCTTAGCCTGTTTCATTGCCTCCTAAAGTTAGTTCTCAGACAAACTGAAAATTGCTGATTCTCCTTTTTTTAAATCTTACTATAATATTTCTGAAGCTTTCTGGAAATGTTCCAAGAAGAAGTGTGTGAAAGCTGCTTTGACCCACTTAAAGAGTTATTTATCTTGTGATACCTTCGGGATGGATAAAATAAATAATGCTGCCTTGTACTGGAGATATTTTCTTATATAGCAAATTGAAATACAAAGCAGAATATGTTAAAAGTGAGAAGTGGGGAGCAAAAGAACACGAAGAGAAAGAAATAGAGGGATTAGTTTCAGCCAAGGAAGACAGAGAAAGACTACAAGATAAATGTCTACAAGGACAGGAATGGTTATGAATGTATTCTCTGCAACTAACTATTATTCACCTAACAATAATCCTGATACTCTTTCCTCACATTACATCTTGACATGTATTTTGTCAGCCTCTCTTTTTCACATGAGACTGTGATGATTTATTACCATGCCTAGTCCTATATATTAAAGATTTTATACCTGTCCCGAAACATTGTATATAAATGCTGAAAATGTATAATTTGACAATAAGGCAATGATCTCATTTATAGAACCATGCATGAATAAGTGAATGTAACATACAGTGAAATTTCAAAATGAAGTTCACACTGTTAACAGTCACATCGATTCCTCCTTGGCCTTTGCAATAAATCCTTCTCTGCACCCCACCCCTCCCAAAAAAGGAGAGAGAAAAGACATTTCAAAAAAAATGCAAAAAACAAATGAGCAGAGAACACCGTTAAACATTCTTGCAGCCTTCCTTCTTGTTTCTCTCTCACTGGCTTCCTCTAAGTCACCCTTCACAATTTCACTCCATGAAGAATGATCTCTCCAACCTGTAGCAGGCCAATCATATGCTAACACCAAATCTGAACTTCAGAGCCTCTTAGTTTTCTAGTTTCATGGTTGAAATTTTGTACTTTTAAAAAATATATTTTGTTATTAAAAATCTCGCTTCATTTTTTAAAACAAAGATGGTATAAAAACATTTAAAAAACCCTCTTAGCCTGTTTCATTGCCTCCTAAAGTTAGTTCTCAGACAAACTGAAAATTGCTGATTCTCCTTTTTTTAAATCTTACTATAATATTTCTGAAGCTTTCTGGAAATGTTCCAAGAAGAAGTGTGTGAAAGCTGCTTTGACCCACTTAAAGAGTTATTTATCTTGTGATACCTTCGGGATGGATAAAATAAATAATGCTGCCTTGTACTGGAGATATTTTCTTATATAGCAAATTGAAATACAAAGCAGAATATGTTAAAAGTGAGAAGTGGGGAGCAAAAGAACACGAAGAGAAAGAAATAGAGGGATTAGTTTCAGCCAAGGAAGACAGAGAAAGACTACAAGATAAATGTCTACAAGGACAGGAATGGTTATGAATGTATTCTCTGCAACTAACTATTATTCACCTAACAATAATCCTGATACTCTTTCCTCACATTACATCTTGACATGTATTTTGTCAGCCTCTCTTTTTCACATGAGACTGTGATGATTTATTACCATGCCTAGTCCTATATATTAAAGATTTTATACCTGTCCCGAAACATTGTATATAAATGCTGAAAATGTATAATTTGACAATAAGGCAATGATCTCATTTATAGAACCATGCATGAATAAGTGAATGTAACATACAGTGAAATTTCAAAATGAAGTTCACACTGTTAACAGTCACATCGAATCCATTAAACTGTAGAATCGATTATATTGCACATGTACAATTTAAATGAACTGTTTTGAAACTCTTATACAACTTCTAAATTGTCATTATATTATTCAAGGCACTTTTGCAAGAATTAAATCACCATCCAGTCAACCTGGCACCCATATCACTGTATCTCTCAGCACCCCTAACTTCTGTGACAGGCCTTTGTTTCCCTTTCATCTGCAGAGTTCTCCACAATGTTAACTAAGAAGACCTCCAGGAGGTTCTGTGACCTCAGGAGGATGGCTTCTTCAGCTGAGGGACCCCAATAAAAGAGATGGTATTTTTAGTGTTACACAGAGTAGATGGAAGATGGTCAACATGCAAAAAGAATTGTGTGGTTTCCTAACTTGTTAGCCATCCCTGTTAAAAGATAAGCTGAGATGCATTTAAATTTTCAAGAGTTGATCTGAGCATGCATCAATGTGAATTGAGTAGTATGAAACCCAAGATAGTTAGAAGGGCTACAGTGACAGAAGTTAGGAGAGAAGACGAGCAAAAGAAGCAAGACAATGATTGGCTGTAGCTTAGACAGTTGCCTTCAAAGGGAAAGACTGGCTGGCTAGGTTATGGGTTGTTCTTGGGTTTTATCTCCTCAGCCTTGCTTGCGTTGACTCTGACTTAGATTCCGGTTTGCTTCCATGGGCTTCAGAAGCATTAGAGCCATCGCAGCCTAGTGGCCTTCTTGCTTAATTACATTAACACCACTCTCCACCAATCCCTCTACACATACACCCCTGTTCCAGAAGATGTAACTAAAATAGCAAAGAGACAAAGAGAGGAGGGAGGGAGGAAGCGAGAAAGTCAAAGTCTCAGGAAATGTGTTTCAATATTTAAGCCTAAACTACCTGATTTTCTTCCTTTAAAGATTGATTTTATGACCAAAAGTCCCAAAGATACCATTTTTATTTCTTAAAGTAACTGATGTCTTCATTACTACAGGGTTTTCAGCTCTAGCCTCTATGTTGATTATCTCCACATGAGTACCATATCCTTAGCTACTTTTTTTTTTATTATCTCCTCATCTCCTCTTCTCATAACAATTCCTGCCACCTGCTGGGTATACAACTGGATATTGCTGCCACAGACTGTACCATGGTCTCTTTATCATCTGTGGGAACTTCTCTTGAGAAGGAACTTTTTTTGTCATTATATTATTCAAGGCACTTTTGCAAGAATTAAATCACCATCCAGTCAACCTGGCACCCATATCACTGTATCTCTCAGCACCCTAACTTCTGTGACAGGCCTTTGTTTCCCTTTCATCTGCAGAGTTCTCCACAATGTTAACTAAGAAGACCTCCAGGAGGTTCTGTGACCTCAGGAGGATGGCTTCTTCAGCTGAGGGACCCCAATAAAAGAGATGGTATTTTTAGTGTTACACAGAGTAGATGGAAGATGGTCAACATGAAAAAAGAATTGTGTGGTTTCCTAACTTGTTAGCCATCCCTGTTAAAAGATAAGCTGAGATGCATTTAAATTTTCAAGAGTTGATCTGAGCATGCATCAATGTGAATTGAGTAGTATGAAACCCAAGATAGTTAGAAGGGCTACAGTGACAGAAGTTAGGAGAGAAGACGAGCAAAAGAAGCAAGACAATGATTGGCTGTAGCTTAGACAGTTGCCTTCAAAGGGAAAGACTGGCTGGCTAGGTTATGGGTTGTTCTTGGGTTTTATCTCCTCAGCCTTGCTTGCGTTGACTCTGACTTAGATTCCGGTTTGCTTCCATGGGCTTCAGAAGCATTAGAGCCATCGCAGCCTAGTGGCCTTCTTGCTTAATTACATTAACACCACTCTCCACCAATCCCTCTACACATACACCCCTGTTCCAGAAGATGTAACTAAAATAGCAAAGAGACAAAGAGAGGGGGGAGGGAGGAAGCGAGAAAGTCAAAGTCTCAGGAAATGTGTTTCAATATTTAAGCCTAAACTACCTGATTTTCTTCCTTTAAAGATTGATTTTATGACCAAAAGTCCCAAAGATACCATTTTTATTTCTTAAAGTAACTGATGTCTTCATTACTACAGGGTTTTCAGCTCTAGCCTCTATGTTGATTATCTCCACATGAGTACCATATCCTTAGCTACTTTTTTTTTTATTATCTCCTCATCTCCTCTTCTCATAACAATTCCTGCCACCTGCTGGGTATACAACTGGATATTGCTGCCACAGACTGTACCATGGTCTCTTTATCATCTGTGGGAACTTCTCTTGAGAAGGAACTTTTTGCTGTTCTATATTTCTAGGCATAAGTAAATGTCCCAATCCATAGCTCAACAAATAGTCTTTATTCTTACATCAAGAGCAAAGGAAAAAATCTAGCTATATAATGCCAAACTTTCATGTTGGCATTGTTTTTTAAATTAATTTCTTTTTGTGGAAAAATCACTGAAGCTGATTGAGTATTTTACTTGGTATTTTGTTTGGGATTGCACTGAGTTATTAATCAATAGGAAGGCAGGTTAGATGAAACTTGACATCTTTACAAATGTGTATTCACATTTAGGAAAAGTGAACATGTTTTCACTTGCTCAGATCTCTTATACATTTTTAGTAAAATGCTGTAAATTTCTTCATAAAATCAGTGCCTCTTTATCGACAGGTCTATTTCCAGGTATTTTATAGTTTTTCTTTTTCAGTCACATTGCATAATTGCCTGTGGCTGGGTTGTATGAGAACTGCTGATTCTGATATAATGATTTTATATCTAGTTCATCATTCTCTTTGTTTGCCAGCACAATAGGAAGATTTTTTTAAAATACATTTTTCATCCTTTTAGGGTATTTTAGATGAACAAGAGCTACTATACCTTTGTTCACTCAATCCTCCATCAAGATCCAGTGTCTTGAATTTAATATTTTTAAATTTGAAGGAGAAACTAAATCAGATATTCAGTCCTACAGTCCACTAAGGACGGCATAACTCATTTGTAACCTAGTAACCATTTTGTCACTAAATTACATATCATGGTGCTGGCTAAATAACTGCTGCAATTTGCCAACCTGAAAGAGGTCACTAGAAATCTCAGGAATTTAAACATTTTAAGTCTATTCCACAATCTACGCTATGAAATTGAGAAATGAAAATCTCTAAACATTATATTTTATCACTAATAGTAAAAAAAGGAAAAAATGCAAATATAAATTTGTTTATGTTGTAATCTGAGAAAATTTAATTTATAAATATCACTTTATTTAATAGAGAAAATCTAGTCAAGGAGTGAAAATGACAATGACAATTGTGATCTTCTTCCAAAACTTCAACTGATCCTGACTAATGTGATACTGCTATCAGTGCCACATAGGAAATCCTCTTTAATTCATCCTAAAGTCAATATTAATACTGTATGCTTAGTACTACATACTTAGTAGTACATAATATTAGTACTTAGTACTATGGATCCACTGTTCTATAGCCAGATCTTGACAGTTTTAACAACAAATACTTCTTTTGATGTCAAATAAGATAAAATATAAGCCACTGAAAAATATAAATTTTTCATTATGCAGGATCTCAGGCAGAAGGGCACAGAGAACATGATATCCCAAATTAAACATCTATTCCATATTTTAATTCCACACACTCACTTGTACATCTGGCAATCTCATTCTTGGAGGTGATAGTTATTTTAGGGGTTCTATGGTTTGTTTAATGTGTGTTCCAGTTTAGAAATTATTATTTTAGGTCCTTCCTTTATTCTGTTTTGTATTAATCTTTGATTTCCTTTTATATTGGAATTTTTATCGTGTTTTGAAAATGGCCTTTTGTTTCATATGTTTTGAAGATTTGTGTGCATGCAGGTTAACTGCTTATTTCTAAGTTTTATTGAACAGAATATTGACTTTATTTCCATATCTCTCCTTCCACTTTCCACTTGAGCACTTTCTCCTGGTAACCACTAGATACTTCAGTAAACAAAATCTTTCTAATTTAAAAATACACAATTTGGAATTCTACTCAATGGTCCTGTCTCTCAAATAACCGTGCTTACTTACTTGATTCAAATACACCTTTTTATTTAGTCTATATATCTCTGATGTATCCAGATGTCTCAGTGGTAAAGAATACACCTACAATGTAGGAGATACAGGATACTCAGGTTCGAAGACTGTGTTGGGAAGCATCGGCTAAATAACTGCTGCAATTTGCCAACCTGAAAGAGGTCACTAGAAATCTCAGGAATTTAAACATTTTAAGTCTATTCCACAATCTACGCTATGAAATTGAGAAATGAAAATCTCTAAACATTATATTTTATCACTAATAGTAAAAAAAGGAAAAAATGCAAATATAAATTTGTTTATGTTGTAATCTGAGAAAATTTAATTTATAAATATCACTTTATTTAATAGAGAAAATCTAGTCAAGGAGTGAAAATGACAATGACAATTGTGATCTTCTTCCAAAACTTCAACTGATCCTGACTAATGTGATACTGCTATCAGTGCCACATAGGAAATCCTCTTTAATTCATCCTAAAGTCAATATTAATACTGTATGCTTAGTACTACATACTTAGTAGTACATAATATTAGTACTTAGTACTATGGATCCACTGTTCTATAGCCAGATCTTGACAGTTTTAACAACAAATACTTCTTTTGATGTCAAATAAGATAAAATATAAGCCACTGAAAAATATAAATTTTTCATTATGCAGGATCTCAGGCAGAAGGGCACAGAGAACATGATATCCCAAATTAAACATCTATTCCATATTTTAATTCCACACACTCACTTGTACATCTGGCAATCTCATTCTTGGAGGTGATAGTTATTTTAGGGGTTCTATGGTTTGTTTAATGTGTGTTCCAGTTTAGAAATTATTATTTTAGGTCCTTCCTTTATTCTGTTTTGTATTAATCTTTGATTTCCTTTTATATTGGAATTTTTATCGTGTTTTGAAAATGGCCTTTTGTTTCATATGTTTTGAAGATTTGTGTGCATGCAGGTTAACTGCTTATTTCTAAGTTTTATTGAACAGAATATTGACTTTATTTCCATATCTCTCCTTCCACTTTCCACTTGAGCACTTTCTCCTGGTAACCACTAGATACTTCAGTAAACAAAATCTTTCTAATTTAAAAATACACAATTTGGAATTCTACTCAATGGTCCTGTCTCTCAAATAACCGTGCTTACTTACTTGATTCAAATACACCTTTTTATTTAGTCTATATATCTCTGATGTATCCAGATGTCTCAGTGGTAAAGAATACACCTACAATGTAGGAGATACAGGATACTCAGGTTCGAAGACTGGGTTGGGAAGATCCCTTGGAGGAGGACATGGCAACTCACTCCAGTATTCTTGCCTGGAGAATCCCACGGACAGAGGAGCCTGGTGGGCTATAGTTTACAGGGTTACAGGGTCAGGTGCAACTGAGTATGGACACATCTCCCAGGTGGCAGCCATGGACATGTGTCATGGTGATTCAAGGACAGACTCCCTGCCAAGCTCTGCAGAGTGTGGTTCAGATGACTGCTTCTGTTTATAGGTTTTTCTCACAAATTTTGAGCCAAGGCAACTCTTTGGATGCAGCAGATAGTTGAGTGAACTGTAGCACCTCAGTTGGGTCACCTCTCCTTAACAAAGGACTCTTTTAACAAGTAACCTTTCTTTTGGACTTCTCTGTTGGCTTGGCAGAACTTAACAAATCCAAAACTTGGCCTGAAATTTTCTCCTGCAGAATCCTGCTTCTTCCTCCTCCTTTACTTTTCTTTCTTCTTTTTTTGAAATGGGTGTTAGTCCACAATAAATTGCTATAGCCCTTCTGAGTATATCCTCAGCAATTGCCTCTCACAGGATCCAAATTGCATATAATACAAAGATTATAATAACAGGGAAACACATTAGCGCAGGTTGCTACATTATGACATCTAGCCACTAGGTAGACACACTTCTCCTCTGAGCCTTGATATCACATGTGATGAATATTTATGACACCTTTATAATCCTAGTCTTACCAACCACACAACCATTTGTCTAGAACTGTGAAAAAAAATAATTGTCAGTATGAACAATTCACAAGAAAGTTTATGTGTGCTGTGTACGCTTAGTCACTCAGTCATCTCTGACTCTGAAATTTCATGGACTGCAGTCCACCAGGCTCCTCCATCCATGGGGATACTCCAGGCAAGCACACTGGAGTGGGTCGCCATGGTCTTCTCCCAGGGGATCTTCCCAGCCCAAAGATCGAGCCCAGCTCTCCCACATTGCAAGCAGATTCTTTATCATCCGAGCCACCAGGGAAGCCCAAGAATACTGGAGTGGGTATCCTATCCCTCCTCCAGGGGATCTTCCTGACCCAGGAATTAAACTGGGGTCTTCTGCATTGCAGGCAGATTCTTTACCAGCTGAGCCACAAGAGAAGCTCCATCATGTTTGTAAACCCATGGACTGTAGCCCACCCAGGCTCCTCTGTCCATGGAATTCTCCAGGCAAAGATACTGGAATTGGTTGCCATGCCCTCCCCCAGGGGATCTTCCTGATCTAGGGACTGAACCCGGGTCTCTCGCATCTCCTACATTGGCAGGTGGATGCTTTATCACTAGCGCAAAATGATCAATGAGAAAGTTCAAAACAATCAATAATCATCAGTCTGATGTATTACTGATTGTGTAATGGTTTACATGTTTTTATGAGGTGCTTCAGACTCAAACTTGAGAAATAAATTACACAGCCATATTATAGGTTCCCCCTTTTCTCCAGTTTCAGAAATGAATAAGGTGCTTCCCATTCAGAAAGGAGCTGTTTCCAATGGCATTCTTTACTTCAGCTGCAGAAGTATGGAAGATTTCACATTTTTACCTTAAAATAACAGCAGCAACAATGGCAAAAGCATGGCATTGCTTTTTCTTAAGATCACAATCACTTTAACATTTTATGTTTTCAATAAACTGATTTATTCTAGGGTATAAAGTACATGTTCACATGAAAAGACATACTCATAAAATACATGAGCTTTTCATCATGCTCCTGGCAAATCAAGATTTTTGAAGTAACTCATTCAAATATAATGAAACATCTCTCTTTGCCTCTTTAGAACACATTAATGTCTATAGAGCTCTTTGTAAGTAGGCGTAGGTGTAGTGGGGTATATGTGTGCATACATACCATACAAGACAGTACTAATAGCAAAGCTAATAAATGCGCCAATGATTATTTCAAGTGGCAGTTTTCATTTTCCATCTTATTTTCAACAAATATACAAAATCTTGTAGCTTCGAATATATACATTCTATTTTATTATTTAGGATTCCATGTTTCAAGTGACCGAAATATAGGTAAAATGAGCTTAGGTCAGATGTGGACCATAGTTCTAGGGCCACCAGAACTAAGAACTTGTGAACTGCTTTTGCCCTGTACCCCTCTGGCTCACTCTCCCTCTCTTTCTCTTTCTCTCTCTCTCTCTACCTCTCCACTGCTCATCTTTGTATCTCTTGGCCTAATTGCTATTTTTCATAAATTCACATTGCATTGGGGTGTGTGTGTGGATATCTGCCCCTGAGAATCAATTACTGTGCTAAAACCCAAAGACCATTGTTTGACAACTGTTTGATATGCAAGGGAGTAATGGAACAAGATTTCATTGGAAAATAACCTTGTTCTAGAGTTCCTGGTATTAAATGTGTGTTATATTCCCATTCCACAGCTAACATGAATTAAAAATGTTCTATTCTTCCTTTCAGCAGGTGGAAAATTTATTTTAATTCAATAATATTAGTAACAATCTTCCAGACACTGCATTAAGCAATGGAAATGTATGGATAAATATAGAATAGACCTTTCCTGAAGGTAGGATGTATTGCAATAAGAAAGAAAAAATATAAAAATAAAATTAAAAATATAAATATAGGATATTTTCTATAAGAGGTTTGTAATAAAACTTTATGTTAGTAAACTTGATTGCTTTTCGGGAAAGGGGCAGTGACCTGGGAGTAAGGAGAGGCTCTTCATTGGAGGTGATGCCTGATAAACATTTCGGAGAACTGATGTGTTTAACAGTTGAATTTCATAAATAAGATATAAAGTGTCAAAGCATATAGTCACAGAATAACACAGCACTTTGAATAATTGTAAATATTTCAGATACGTGGAGAGTAAAGAATATAAGTTAGTTCAATGACAGTTAGAAGGATCCCCAAGGCCAGAAGAAGAAAGATCTCATAGGTTATGAAAAGAATACTGGAACTTATTCTAACATTATTGAAAATTTTTAAATAGGAGTTGGGTGATCTGGAGGCAGTGAAAATTTTCTTTTAAATTTTCATTTCAAAGAGATCTTGCTGACAATAGTAAGAAGAAAAGATTGATGAATAATTGATTGTGCCTAGTCAATCAGTTGTGTCTGATTCCGAGACCCTATGGACTATAGCCTACCAGGGTCTTCTGTCCATGGGGATTCTCTATTTCCTCCTCCAGGGGGTCTTCCTGGCCAGGACCTCCTGCACTTCAGGCATATTCTTTCCCAGCTGAACTACCAAGGAAGTCCATTTCCCTGGCGGCTCAGATAGCAAAGAATAATTGACTGTTGGCCATTAAGAGACAGGGGACAAGAAGTATAATTTCTTTAATCACATCAGTGACACTCAGGTTTGAAGACTAATAATAGAAACCTGAGCACCATTCATGGAAAGTTTTCTAAGAAAAAAAATGCATTCTACATTTTAGAAGAGACATTAAATAAAATAAAACAAAACCAAAACACTTGTCTCTTAATTGTGGTTTATGATGATCTGTATTCATCACATATGCATACTACTTAGTTATCATTAGTAAATATAGAATTTGATTCAAAACATAGATAAAGGAAATAGAACTGAGTGACAATAGCATCTTAACACCACCATCCATGCCCTATTTTATTTGGATAGGCCTACCGTCAAAAGAACATAAAATATTATGAAAAAAATTTTTGAATAGTTCTACAATCATATGTTTGACTTTTCCATGCTCTCCATTATTTTCTAACACCCCCATATATTGCAAAACAATTTAGGAAGGGCAGGATGAGATAAACTGGGAAAGTAGGACCGACATATATACATTACCTGGTGTGAAAGAGATAGCTAGTGGGAAGCTGCTGTACGATACAGGGACCCCAGCTCAGTGCTTTGTGTTGACCAAGAGGGGTGGAAAATGGGAGAAGGAGGCGAAAAGTTCAAGAGAGAGGGGATGTTTATATACATATAGCTGATTCACTTGGTTATACAGCAGAAATAACATCATAAAGCAATTACACTCAAAAAAAAAAAAAAAATCCCAACTCATACACAGCAAGCACACTCCAAAATGGCTACTCACTTTTCCCTCTTAAATATGTTATTTCCTTCCTGACTCATACATTTAATTATATTTTCTCCCATCCAAACATATCTTTCATTCTTCAGTCAACGATACCCTCCCAAATTCTCAAGGTCTGACTTGAGTCTTTCTCCTCTGTGGTGATTTTGCTGTAACAGCCCATACTAATCATTTCCTTCTCTCATTTCCTAGGAGTGAAGGATGAAGATATAATTTAGCTTTTCAACATGTCTCCCTAGTTAGACACACAGTATCTTGATGGAAGGACTAAGTCTTAAAAGGCTTTTTTATATCTCACATAGCACAGCACTAAAAGAGTAGTAAAATTCTGCTAAATAACTTTTTAGTGATTCATGCTGGTGCTATCAGAAAGGATTGGTACCATTTTCCTAGTTTAAGGAAAAAATCCTAATTAGACAAAAATAAGAGAAGTTTGTAAGAGGATGTTCAATCAATGTTGTATACCCCCAGAGTCTGTGCTGCTTCTATTAAACAGACTGACCAGATGAAAGATGGAGTTGGATTTTTTTTTCCTTGGCTGCAGGCCACGATAACCTCAAGCAGTCTAATTAATTTTTAATTTTCTTTTTGGTCAACTCAAGCACAGGGATGTTGTAAAGACAAACAGCTGAGAACTAGACAAGGAAATACTTCCATCTGATTACTACCCCAATTTTGTTAAACTATACCATATAAAATCTGTATTACAGATCATTATATAAAATGACAGAAAATTCTTAATAGCTAAAACCCTTTAAAATTTCATCTTAAGGACTTACTATGCATAAACTGTACATTTTTTCAACAGATTCTGGCATGCTTTATTCTTTCTACATGTAATAAAAATTCTGTAAGAGCCAGTTATTTGAGGTCTCTCTTTTTTAATATTTATTTTATTATTTATTTATTTGACTTTATCAGGTCTTAATTGCGGCATGGGTATTTTTTAGCTACACCATGTGAGCACTTAGTTGCAGCATGTAGGATCTAGTTCCCTGACCAGGGGTCAAACCTGAACCCTCTGCAATGGGATGTCAGAGTCTTAGCCACTGGACAACCAGGGAAGTCCTCTAGGAGCCAGTTATTTGAAATGAACAAATTTAGTGATTTGCACTAACTCATAGCAGTTATCGATTCAGTTAAACTACAGAATTAACACTAACAAGTTTCAGACTGAAACTTCAGCTAGTTATCTACAGACTTTTTTTTACATGAAAGATGAAAACAATTCTTTTTTTTTAAAGATTTATTTATTTATTTATTTTGGTGGGGGGAGGGGTGGGGAGGGAGAGGAGCAGGCGGGCCACTTCTATTGGTCTTTCATTTGTCCATTTTCATCCATCTTTTCTTCTTTGGCCTGTGTGGGCCTCCCATCGCGGTGGCCTCTGTTGTCGCAGAGCGCCGACTCTGGGCTCATGCGCTCCAAAGCTCTGGCTTGGTAATTGGATGCATCAGTCCAGCTGCTCCGTGGCACGTGGGATCTTCCCAGGCCAGGGATTGAACCGGCGCCCCTTGCACTGCAAGGCGGTGTCCTTACCCACTGAACCACCAGGGAAGCCCCAGATGAAAACAATTTTAAATGAAAACTTTAATCTAAACGTGCTAAGGAAAGTTTAAGAAGATTTTAAAAACTTCCACATAAATGTAACCAAACTATTTTATCCACAGCATACCTTAAACAAGAAGGGCTTTCCAACTTTAGAAGATGTGATTGACATTTAAGGTGGATGTCTTTTATAACAACAACAACAAAAAACTATAAAAATTACTTGATGTGACATAACTTTTCAGACTTGATTTTTGGGCAAAATATAATGGTAGAGACTAAAAGACCTGAATTATCTTTGACAGTGAACAATCATGTTTAAACTGTAAAAAACAAACAAACAAAAAACACTAAACTGTGTAAAACTAATAAATTATACTGGATAATGTTAGTCAGAAAAATAATTAGAAGCACAAAGTGTTTAAGAAACCTGAGAGACAGGGAGAGAGACAGACAGGCAAATAGGCCAAAGTTTAACCCAAAGCAGGGACCTACTCTAATAGTTGCTGGGCATCTTTTTTGACAAAGGAATGGAGAAGTGAGATAGCCCACTAAGCCATATTCTATATGAAATCTGGAACTGAAATATCTTCCTACCTTCTGCTTTCTAGCAGTTATCGATCTCAGTTATTTGAAATGAACAAATTTAGTGATTTGCACTAACTCATAGCAGTTATCGATTCAGTTAAACTACAGAATTAACACTAACAAGTTTCAGACTGAAACTTCAGCTAGTTATCTACAGACTTTTTTTTACATGAAAGATGAAAACAATTCTTTTTTTTTAAAGATTTATTTATTTATTTATTTTGGTGGGGGGGGGGGGGGGGGGGGAGAGGAGCAGGCGGGCCACTTCTATTGGTCTTTCATTTGTCCATTTTCATCCATCTTTTCTTCTTTGGCCTGTGTGGGCCTCCCATCGCGGTGGCCTCTGTTGTCGCAGAGCGCCGACTCTGGGCTCATGCGCTCCAAAGCTCTGGCTTGGTAATTGGATGCATCAGTCCAGCTGCTCCGTGGCACGTGGGATCTTCCCAGGCCAGGGATTGAACCGGCGCCCCTTGCACTGCAAGGCGGTGTCCTTACCCACTGAACCACCAGGGAAGCCCCAGATGAAAACAATTTTAAATGAAAACTTTAATCTAAACGTGCTAAGGAAAGTTTAAGAAGATTTTAAAAACTTCCACATAAATGTAACCAAACTATTTTATCCACAGCATACCTTAAACAAGAAGGGCTTTCCAACTTTAGAAGATGTGATTGACATTTAAGGTGGATGTCTTTTATAACAACAACAACAAAAAACTATAAAAATTACTTGATGTGACATAACTTTTCAGACTTGATTTTTGGGCAAAATATAATGGTAGAGACTAAAAGACCTGAATTATCTTTGACAGTGAACAATCATGTTTAAACTGTAAAAAACAAACAAACAAAAAACACTAAACTGTGTAAAACTAATAAATTATACTGGATAATGTTAGTCAGAAAAATAATTAGAAGCACAAAGTGTTTAAGAAACCTGAGAGACAGGGAGAGAGACAGACAGGCAAATAGGCCAAAGTTTAACCCAAAGCAGGGACCTACTCTAATAGTTGCTGGGCATCTTTTTTGACAAAGGAATGGAGAGAAGTGAGATAGCCCACTAAGCCATATTCTATATATCACAGAAATCTGGAACTGAAATATCTTCCTACCTTCTGCTTAGTGATACTGGTAGCAGAAAATTCACAAACATTTCAACTAGTCTCATACCTTATAATCTCAGATAAATTTGATCTTTTTATTCCCTTCTCCCCCTACCTCACCAAACACGAAAATACAAATAACAATAACAAAAACAAGCTTCCATTGACTTTCTCTCATATTAGTCAAGAAACACTAAACATAACAAGCCGCTTCTTAGTAGACAAGCAAGTTGATAAGCAATTAGAATGTGAAGAATATTTTATTTAAAAGACCTTTGACTTGTTGTATTTGTATGTATGGCCGACTGAATCAGTATATATGTTAACAGTGCTGTTTTCACAGTGAAAAGCAAAATATCTCTGATAATAAATCACCCATTCGTAACCCTTTTTAATATAGAAAGTGAAGTTAAAATCATATGTTCTCAGAGCTCTTTTGAAACAAATTTAATATATCCACTACCTTTTATGACTGGACATAAATGATTCTGTCTTTTCTCATTTCTTTCCAGGGCTTTTGTTGTGGTTACTGTTTGTTTTTGTTGTTGTTTAGTCTTGAATTATTTAGCCCATAGTCAAATTTCAGATTTGGAAGGAACTTGAACATCATACACTCTTTTCTACCATCCATCACTTGAATTCTCCCTGTAACCTGACTGAGAGAGACATTCATTCTTTACCAAAGATCTCCTTGGGGAGAGGATCAGGTTCCTTGCTTGGTAAAAGCACTGACTAAATTAAATAATTCCGGTTGAAACAGAAGTAAAAGTTTAATATCTATCTTATAAATACAATACATGATATTGAGTTAAATATATTCAAATATATTCATGATACAATATTAAATATATTTGAGGGTATATTTTTATCAAAGAACATAACATTTCATGCTTTTAGCAAATTCATCATCCATGTGCATCTTTCAAAGAATGTGATATTTTGTTCCCACATTAATACTTTCATTCTGGGCATTTTCTTTCTTTTTTTTTTTTTTTAATTTTTGGCCTCTTTTTATTGATTTTTTTGGCCCTTTTCATACATCTTTATTCTTTGGCCTGTGTGGGCCTCCCATCTCAGTGGCCTCTCTCTTTGCAAAGCTCTGGCTCTGGGCACGTGCGCTCCACAGTGCTGGCCCTCAATTGGACACACCAGTCAGCCTCGCCTAGGCATGTGGGATCTTCCTGGGCCAGGTATCAAACCAGTGCCCCTTGCACTGCAAGGTGGACTCTTTACCCACTGGACCCCTAGGGAAGCCCTGGGCATTTTCTTGTTATGCACTGCTGACTTTTTTTTTAACTTAAATACAAGAATTTCCATTAATTCTTGTAAAACATTAGGTCTTCATTTTGACATGCTTTCCATGTGTCAAAATTATTTTGATTGCTCATTGCACACCTAAACTTCCACTGTCCTGTCCTGCATTATGCCATTTGTAAGGGCATGTGGTCCAGTGGTTAGCAATTCACTGGCTAAGGTAGGGGACACAGATACAGTCCCTGGTCTGGAAGGCTCTCACATGCCTTGGAGCAACTAAGCCCATGCCTCACAACTACTGAGCCAATATGCTGCACCTACTGAGAACCAACATGCTACATCCACTGAGCCTGCATTCTAGACCCTGCGTTCTGCAACGAGAAGTCAGTGCAATGAGAAGCATGCACATCACAACAGAGTAGCCCCCACATACAGCGATGAAGACCAGCAACGCCAAAAATGTAAATAAATAAATATCAAAATAATACAAATTAACAAAAACTGAAATAACAACAACGGTTTCAGGGGCAGATGCTGTTGGAATCAAAGCAAGGGTATGCTCTTCCTGTTACCATCCACCCTCTTTAAGGATTTTTGAATCATAAACAATGTAAAGACAGTTAGAGGCTTGATCTCAAGTGATCATTTGATACATTGTTAATTTCTCACACACAAAAACATAATTCTAGTTGGCTTTCCCTTGAGCCAGCCTGCTGTTCTCACAGCATATCCCATTGGAACCATGTCGGTTCTCCTTTGAGCTGATCTGCTGTTCTAGCAGCATCTTCCACTTTAACAACACCGATTCTCCCTTAAGCTGGATGGCTGTACTTGCAGCGACTCTTTCTTCCCTCACTCTAAGAAACTTTACTTTCCTCTCAAAAAAAAAACCCCACAAAATAATAATTCTAATACCTGTGAATACCAGTGGGCTGGAGGGATGTTGAAAAGGAGTGATTTCAGAAACCCTCTGATTATAGGAAACTTCGGGTTATTTGAAAGTGAAATTTTATGGAATCAGTTGTATTAAGTGCATTAACATGATTTGGGCCTTATTAATGCCAGTGACTTCTCTACTATGCCTTCGTTCATTCATACTTTCATTTTGAACAAGGATTTACAGATTGGAAGGCCCCTGGGGCCATTTTCTTGTTATGCACTGCTGACTTTTTTAACTTAAATACAAGAATTTCCATTAATTCTTGTAAAACATTAGGTCTTCATTTTGACATGCTTTCCATGTGTCAAAATTATTTTGATTGCTCATTGCACACCTAAACTTCCACTGTCCTGTCCTGCATTATGCCATTTGTAAGGGCATGTGGTCCAGTGGTTAGCAATTCACTGGCTAAGGTAGGGGACACAGATACAGTCCCTGGTCTGGAAGGCTCTCACATGCCTTGGAGCAACTAAGCCCATGCCTCACAACTACTGAGCCAATATGCTGCACCTACTGAGAACCAACATGCTACATCCACTGAGCCTGCATTCTAGACCCTGCGTTCTGCAACGAGAAGTCAGTGCAATGAGAAGCATGCACATCACAACAGAGTAGCCCCCACATACAGCGATGAAGACCAGCAACGCCAAAAATGTAAATAAATAAATATCAAAATAATACAAATTAACAAAAACTGAAATAACAACAACGGTTTCAGGGGCAGATGCTGTTGGAATCAAAGCAAGGGTATGCTCTTCCTGTTACCATCCACCCTCTTTAAGGCTTTTTGAATCATAAACAATGTAAAGACAGTTAGAGGCTTGATCTCAAGTGATCATTTGATACATTGTTAATTTCTCACACACAAAAACATAATTCTAGTTGGCTTTCCCTTGAGCCAGCCTGCTGTTCTCACAGCATATCCCATTGGAACCATGTCGGTTCTCCTTTGAGCTGATCTGCTGTTCTAGCAGCATCTTCCACTTTAACAACACCGATTCTCCCTTAAGCTGGATGGCTGTACTTGCAGCGACTCTTTCTTCCCTCACTCTAAGAAACTTTACTTTCCTCTCAAAAAAAAAACCCCACAAAATAATAATTCTAATACCTGTGAATACCAGTGGGCTGGAGGGATGTTGAAAAGGAGTGATTTCAGAAACCCTCTGATTATAGGAAACTTCGGGTTATTTGAAAGTGAAATTTTATGGAATCAGTTGTATTAAGTGCATTAACATGATTTGGGCCTTATTAATGCCAGTGACTTCTCTACTATGCCTTCGTTCATTCATACTTTCATTTTGAACAAGGATTTACAGATTGGAAGAGGGAAACAGATAATGTAGTCAGCATTCCTTTGAATGGTATCAAGCAGTGACAAATGATTTGAAGAAATAAAATATGGTAATAGGAAAATGCAAAGTCTTGTATTAGGAACAAATGTGGCAAATAAAAATAAAGTGACTTACAATGCTAAAGGCTTAACAAATGTTAGTTGAACAAATAAGTTTAAAAAATCAATGACATCAGGGAAAAAGGAAATGGATACATGAATGACTTGGAGAAGAAAAAGACAAATAGGATAGAAATCATCCTCAAAATGCTTCCCTCGTTAATCTCAGAAAGAATGCAAATGATATTGCCCCTCAAAACTTACTGTCCATTCCCCAATGTTGTTTTTTTGGTGATTTTTCTTCCATAAAAGCTATCCTTGCTTTAACAGGGAAACAAATCTTATTAAGAACATAACTGTGCAATTTTCCTTAGACTCTCTTCCAAAAGATGCCCCTGAACTCCTCCTGGCATGGAAACCATTTAGAGATTTCTCTCTGGAGTGAAGATCTGATGTAGAGACTAGGTTGGGAAAGAACACAGGGCCAGAGGGTAGAGATGTCACAGGGCTTTTAAATCATTTTTGTGCTAAGTCCTAAAGTGAAATTTCAAATGCAAATCTGAATGAAAAATAATTAGCATTTTCTTCCCATCTCAAGAAGTCAGATCAGGTAAGCTATTGTATTACAATGAAAAAAAAAAATCCCATGCTCCCTAAACAGCAATTTCAATTGTTGGAATTATTTTCTCAATTGAACAACATCTGAAAGAAGGATTATTCTTTTGCTGCTTCTATGCAACTCAAAAATTTTCTGACAGATGGTGATATAGTCAGTAAATAGGACCTATGTACTTCAGAGCTTGAAAACATGTCTGAGCTCACAAAATAAATATCATAAATAAATATATTTGTTATGGCATCCCCTTTCCTAGTAGGTCAGTTGGTAAAGAATCTGCCTGTAGTCTAGGTGACCTAGTTTCAATCCCTGGGTCGGAAAGATGCCCTGGAGAAAGGAATGGCAACCCACTCCAGTGTCTCGTGCCTGGAAAACCCTATGGAAAGAAGAGCCTCTCAGGCTACAGTCCATGGGGTTGCAAGATTCTGACACGACTTAGTGACTGAATCACCACCATGTTTACTGAGTTCTGAGATGGTAGCGAGAAAAAAAACTCTATTATAGTGCAGAAAATAAAACTTGCTACCTCCTTTCTTACTTTTGCATAATAGTAACAAAAGACTTCTGGTGTATTCTTGCAGAAAAGTCTGGCCACAGGATATCTCCTTTGTGGACACTAAGTAGCTTTTTAAATGGTTATTAGGTTTAAAATTTGTAGGTGAGTAAAAATATCTAGCCAATTTTCCATTTTCACACTACAAGACAGAATCAATGAATTTAAAACAAACATTTGTGAGACCAATTAGGTTTATACAAGGAAAAAAGAAAAGAAAAATAATTAGGTGCATTAACATTAAGCTTATGAAATGCAATACTATATGTGGAAAAACTCCTGGATTCATGAAAGCCTTTTATTATTCTTTTAATATCCAGTCATGCCTAAATCTGCTTATAAAAGAATACTGAATGTAACTTTAAGTTAAATCAAGATGATACTGTTTTAGTAAAGTAATAACAGACTATTTTGCCTTAGAAACTGGATGAGGCAAAAATTAGTGTCTGGAATTCTTGTCATTCTAGTCACAAATACAATTTTATCCATGCACTGCACAAAAACTAAGGCCTGATATATAATCTAACATACATACAAGAAAAAAGTTTCCGTTTTAAATTGAATACTTTTTTAAATGATTAGGATTCCCTGTGTACGGTAAAAGCTATTTGATATAACGTAAGTAGGCAAACCGCAATAAATAAAAGTCTGTGTAAAACACAGAGACTATACTGTCCTTTCACTCCACATTTATAAGCAGCAAATTTGATTTATTTCCAGAAAAATTAACTAAAACACTTGCCATGTCTGAGCTCACAAAATAAATATCATAAATAAATATATTTGTTATGGCATCCCCTTTCCTAGTAGGTCAGTTGGTAAAGAATCTGCCTGTAGTCTAGGTGACCTAGTTTCAATCCCTGGGTCGGAAAGATGCCCTGGAGAAAGGAATGGCAACCCACTCCAGTGTCTCGTGCCTGGAAAACCCTATGGAAAGAAGAGCCTCTCAGGCTACAGTCCATGGGGTTGCAAGATTCTGACACGACTTAGTGACTGAATCACCACCATGTTTACTGAGTTCTGAGATGGTAGAGGGAAAAAAATCTCTTTTATAGTGCAGAAAATAAAACTTGCTACCTCCTTTCTTACTTTTGCATAATAGTAACAAAAGACTTCTGGTGTATTCTTGCAGAAAAGTCTGGCCACAGGATATCTCCTTTGTGGACACTAAGTAGCTTTTTAAATGGTTATTAGGTTTAAAATTTGTAGGTGAGTAAAAATATCTAGCCAATTTTCCATTTTCACACTACAAGACAGAATCAATGAATTTAAAACAAACATTTGTGAGACCAATTAGGTTTATACAAGGAAAAAAGAAAAGAAAAATAATTAGGTGCATTAACATTAAGCTTATGAAATGCAATACTATATGTGGAAAAACTCCTGGATTCATGAAAGCCTTTTATTATTCTTTTAATATCCAGTCATGCCTAAATCTGCTTATAAAAGAATACTGAATGTAACTTTAAGTTAAATCAAGATGATACTGTTTTAGTAAAGTAATAACAGACTATTTTGCCTTAGAAACTGGATGAGGCAAAAATTAGTGTCTGGAATTCTTGTCATTCTAGTCACAAATACAATTTTATCCATGCACTGCACAAAAACTAAGGCCTGATATATAATCTAACATACATACAAGAAAAAAGTTTCCGTTTTAAATTGAATACTTTTTTAAATGATTAGGATTCCCTGTGTACGGTAAAAGCTATTTGATATAACGTAAGTAGGCAAACCGCAATAAATAAAAGTCTGTGTAAAACACAGAGACTATACTGTCCTTTCACTCCACATTTATAAGCAGCAAATTTGATTTATTTCCAGAAAAATTAACTAAAACACTTGCCATTTAAATCCTAAAGAAAGAAAAAGAAGAGAGTATCTCACTGTATTCTATTTCTGACTTGCTATAAAATCACAAAACTTAAATTTAAAACACTAGGTGAGGGAGAAGTCATCACATTAAAGTGATTAATTTAACAGGACTGATAACCTATTAGATTGGAAATACATTCCTTAAGAGTTGAACTCCTTTACGATTCTGACGTCCTAGCTCTCTCAGAGATTACCATAAAATCTATGGTTGCTTCAATTCTTCAAATAAAAAACTGTTCTCAGGGAATTGAGTTTTAAGCTTGTTTACTCCTATAAGAATTTTAAAGGAGAGACATAAAAATAAAATGATTGTAAACCATATTGGATGGATTACAGAGAAGCCAAACACAAAAGCATGAAAGTGTATGTTTGTGTCTGTGTGTACGGGCGGGAAGGCTGCAGAAATTAGGTTAACTTTATATAGGATACAGGAAATCTAATGCTTATGTTATTATATGATAAAAATAGGTTAGATGAATGGTTTTGAGCAGATTTTTTTTTTTTAGTGATATACAATATGCTCTGCTAAAGACTTGCTTTAAAATAGAAACCCTAATTTGCAAGGGAATTATGGCTCATGGAAAAAAGTCTCTTAAAGCAATCAATTTGAAGGTTTTTTTTTTTTTCACTAAAAATATAAGCCTGAAATTCTCTCCTCTTGGAGTTTCCGTGTATCGAACAGACTTTTAATTATTTTTCTTCTCTTTGTATCTATGCTTATCTATGTTGAATGTTAAGATGCTAATGAAACATATTCAAAACATCTTCTATTGAAATATTTATTTTCTTCTTTGTCTAGATGGTGTTTAATGCAGTTCTCATAAGTATACTTTGGAAAACAAAAGTTGGTTAAGTTTTTTTTAAAAAAAAGCATACGTAATGGAGGGACCAAAAAATAGTATAATCAGAATCAAAAACAGTATAATCAAAAATAGTATAATATTCAAAAACAGTATAATCAGAATATGTACATTCATCTTCTATTATAGAGATCTATATATATGTTGAGCAAAAAATAGTATAATCAGAATATTTATATCTCTTTTCTAATACAGAGATTTACTTATATATGTTGAGTTAATGATATCAAAGCTCAGAGAAACTTCAGGATGTTTACAGATAAATGTTATTCATGTTCAATTTTTTGCAGTGATTTTCCCCAACTATTTCAGATAAGTACTTGAGTAACAGAAAAAAATATACTTGAGTTTTGGCATCAAATAATATATTTGGAATACTACAACTTTGGTCAAAATAGTTATTTTCTTTTTCAGTGTGTCTAGCACCAAATAATGCAATGTACATTTACAATAAAAAAGTCTTTCAATCATGCTCATTAAGAGTTTTGTAATTAAGGGAGCACAGTGACCATCCATGATTGTCACTCCTAATTTCTACGTGATGTCTGTCATATTCTCTTACATGCTCAAAATGTAGAGTAGACTTTTAAAATCAAGATAGGTTATACCTTTGTTTTCCTTTTTATAGGTCAGCCACATCTCCTAAGGAAGCAATTTCTCTAAAGAGTTTCTATTTGGCTCATATCGAATAAAAAGGCAAACATTACTGAGAAAATGGCCATTTGTCAACTGCTCTGTGTCATGTCGTGTGGTGATACAGTTCTCTAAACAACAAATGTCAGAATACTGACACTACTTTACAAATGAAAACAACGACAAAATGGAGCATAAATAATCTAAAAATATTGGCAGCAGTATGTTTCTAGGTGAATGGCATCTGTGAGGGCTGATAGCTTCTTCCTAAAGCTCCAGCATACCTCTATGTATTTTCTATCAGACATCCCTAGTGGGAGGGGAACAGGGAACACATGAGAGTCAAGTTATTTTTAAAGTTAACAATGAAAAAATGGTTTTGAATCCTTGCTTAATTAAAAATGGAACAGTACAAGAGGGTGACTCACTTCTATCATCAAAAGCTGAAAGTTAAAAATTATACAATATCCTCAAAGCATAAAAACTGTTTCAAACACCGCCTCACACAAAAAAACTTCAAATAGATCCCAAAGCTCACTTATTTATTGAGACCATTTGTTGCTATCACAGCACTGGGCTTCCCTAAATGCAAAACAAACACAAGCACAAAGCAGGTAAAGAGGAGGGTACCTATTACCCCCAATAATTCTGTATAATGAGAAGACAATCGCTTCCTTTCTAACTGGCGGAAAAGTTAAAGTATACAGTCCTTAAATAGAGCTTACCTTTAGAGGCACATAAACATGAATGGGTTCTTCATCCATTTGTGATTTAACATCCCCTAGCCATTAAGATACTAATTTATGCACGAAAGTAGAGGTCCTAATGTGTGTTACATTTTATTCAGAAATAGAGATGACAATTCCTTTTACTAGGTAGCTGAGAGTGACTAGCTCTTGTCATAATGTTGTCATAGTGATAGTGACATCAATGTACTTCACGGTAATCAGTGCAGCGATTTATCTGAGAAAATATCAGTGCTGATCCCTGCTGCATTTTATATTTGGAAAATGCTGAAAAATATACTGTCTAATATATGACAAATAAATGGGCTTTTCTTAAGCAAAGCAGACCAAAACTCTAACTAACTGATGGATATATGTATCTGTGAAATGTACCCCCCCAAAAAAAACACCCCAAAAACAAGCATCTGCATGGATGATGGGGACATTGGTGAACAAGCCATGAGCTCATGATTAACTGGTTGCTAAGGAAGATCCTGCTCCCAAGTGCCTTTGCCAAATTGCTATTCGTACATACTTTACCAAATTTTGTCAGAATACTGACACTACTTTACAAATGAAAACAACGACAAAATGGAGCATAAATAATCTAAAAATATTGGCAGCAGTATGTTTCTAGGTGAATGGCATCTGTGAGGGCTGATAGCTTCTTCCTAAAGCTCCAGCATACCTCTATGTATTTTCTATCAGACATCCCTAGTGGGAGGGGAACAGGGAACACATGAGAGTCAAGTTATTTTTAAAGTTAACAATGAAAAAATGGTTTTGAATCCTTGCTTAATTAAAAATGGAACAGTACAAGAGGGTGACTCACTTCTATCATCAAAAGCTGAAAGTTAAAAATTATACAATATCCTCAAAGCATAAAAACTGTTTCAAACACCGCCTCACACAAAAAAACTTCAAATAGATCCCAAAGCTCACTTATTTATTGAGACCATTTGTTGCTATCACAGCACTGGGCTTCCCTAAATGCAAAACAAACACAAGCACAAAGCAGGTAAAGAGGAGGGTACCTATTACCCCCAATAATTCTGTATAATGAGAAGACAATCGCTTCCTTTCTAACTGGCGGAAAAGTTAAAGTATACAGTCCTTAAATAGAGCTTACCTTTAGAGGCACATAAACATGAATGGGTTCTTCATCCATTTGTGATTTAACATCCCCTAGCCATTAAGATACTAATTTATGCACGAAAGTAGAGGTCCTAATGTGTGTTACATTTTATTCAGAAATAGAGATGACAATTCCTTTTACTAGGTAGCTGAGAGTGACTAGCTCTTGTCATAATGTTGTCATAGTGATAGTGACATCAATGTACTTCACGGTAATCAGTGCAGCGATTTATCTGAGAAAATATCAGTGCTGATCCCTGCTGCATTTTATATTTGGAAAATGCTGAAAAATATACTGTCTAATATATGACAAATAAATGGGCTTTTCTTAAGCAAAGCAGACCAAAACTCTAACTAACTGATGGATATATGTATCTGTGAAATGTACCCCCCCAAAAAAAAACACCCCAAAAAAACAAGCATCTGCATGGATGATGGGGACATTGGTGAACAAGCCATGAGCTCATGATTAACTGGTTGCTAAGGAAGATCCTGCTCCCAAGTGCCTTTGCCAAATGCAAAAGCTCCTCTAGTCATGAGCCCGGTTTAATTATTTTGTTAAACCCTTTTTAATTTTTTGGGACTCCAAGAGCGATATGGTGGTGAGAGTCCTGAATTCTGGATTCTGTCCCTTACAGTCTTGGCAAAACACTTTCTGTCCTCACCTTTCACGCCAAAAAGTTGTCATCGAAACTTCATATGGTACACTCAGTAGTTTAATCACCCCTTAACTCCAATTCTTTGCAGACTGATGTCACAGTAAGAATGAGAAGAACAATAGCAGAACCTCTCAGAGATGGAGCAAAATCCCGCATTTTTAGGTCACTAGCACATTAAAAATATCTATGTACATACACACACACATATACACACACACATTGACAAGAGAGTTATAATCCTGTGTATATAAAATGTTTTTTTATAAGCTATTTAACACCAAACTATGACATATTAAACTTTTCATTCAAAGTCATAGAATTTATTTTAAAAATAATTATTCCTAATGAGCTATGGATATCAACCACCAAGGGATCCCAGGCTAAAATCTCAACAAATATTGCCTCCTTTTTCAACCCAGGCAACATGTATCTGTAACTGATTGTGCAGCCTCATTCTGAGACCTTAATGCTTTCCACACATGTGTCAATATGGGCAGTCGTAATTCTTTATCTATGAGTAATCAATCCTAATTAAAATAAAGGGATATCAGAGGTTCTCAGGGCATAGTAGACCTCATCATACACAAGTTTTAAACTCAAATTTTTTTTGTTGTTGTTGTTCTTATTTTTTAAATTTACACTTTCTAATTGTGTGTAAGATCTATCCATTTGCGGAGGATAAACTATGAAAGATGTAACTGGATTGCTTTCAGTTAGCTATTCGCTTCATTAATTGTTCTTTTTGGCCAGATTCTGAAACGTAGCATTGCTTCTTCCCCAGCCTTGTAATTTCACTTCAGAAACAGTGACTTAGATGTGCCCAAACAGTATGATTATTCGGCACTGAAAAGATTATCTTTTAGTTGATTAAAAAATGATGTGTTTGCTCAGGACTCTATTAATAAAATAGATCGAGGGGGACTTATAAAAAAAACACCCCAAAAAAACAAGCATCTGCATGGATGATGGGGACATTGGTGAACAAGCCATGAGCTCATGATTAACTGGTTGCTAAGGAAGATCCTGCTCCCAAGTGCCTTTGCCAAACGCAAAAGCTCCTCTAGTCATGAGCCCGGTTTAATTATTTTGTTAAACCCTTTTTAATTTTTTGGGACTCCAAGAGCGATATGGTGGTGAGAGTCCTGAATTCTGGATTCTGTCCCTTACAGTCTTGGCAAAACACTTTCTGTCCTCACCTTTCACGCCAAAAAGTTGTCATCGAAACTTCATATGGTACACTCAGTAGTTTAATCACCCCTTAACTCCAATTCTTTGCAGACTGATGTCACAGTAAGAATGAGAAGAACAATAGCAGAACCTCTCAGAGATGGAGCAAAATCCGCATTTTAGGTCACTAGCACATTAAAAATATCTATGTACATACACACACACATATACACACACACATTGACAAGAGAGTTATAATCCTGTGTATATAAAATGTTTTTTTATAAGCTATTTAACACCAAACTATGACATATTAAACTTTTCATTCAAAGTCATAGAATTTATTTTAAAAATAATTATTCCTAATGAGCTATGGATATCAACCACCAAGGGATCCCAGGCTAAAATCTCAACAAATATTGCCTCCTTTTTCAACCCAGGCAACATGTATCTGTAACTGATTGTGCAGCCTCATTCTGAGACCTTAATGCTTTCCACACATGTGTCAATATGGGCAGTCGTAATTCTTTATCTATGAGTAATCAATCCTAATTAAAATAAAGGGATATCAGAGGTTCTCAGGGCATAGTAGACCTCATCATACACAAGTTTTAAACTCAAATTTTTTTTGTTGTTGTTGTTCTTATTTTTTAAATTTACACTTTCTAATTGTGTGTAAGATCTATCCATTTGCGGAGGATAAACTATGAAAGATGTAACTGGATTGCTTTCAGTTAGCTATTCGCTTCATTAATTGTTCTTTTTGGCCAGATTCTGAAACGTAGCATTGCTTCTTCCCCAGCCTTGTAATTTCACTTCAGAAACAGTGACTTAGATGTGCCCAAACAGTATGATTATTCGGCACTGAAAAGATTATCTTTTAGTTGATTAAAAAATGATGTGTTTGCTCAGGACTCTATTAATAAAAATAGATCGCATAGAGGTGATTTTGATTTGACTTTATCAATTAATATTGATTAATTGTTATTAATCAAGGGTTTTATTTCCATTCAGGATTTGATATTAGCACATTTGAGTATTTACTTTATGCCATAGCATCTCAGACTGGTTTAGTGCAGAGGTATTGGAGCCAAAAAATGTCCTGAATGTTTGCTGTCAGTGGCATGTATATGTGCTATATTTTCATCTCTAGAAACATGCATATGAACACAGTCATACTTCTGAGAAATGATTATAGATCAGAGCTTCCCAAACACAGGCTACTTTGCCACCCAGGAGACATATGCCAGTATCTGGAGACAGTTTTGTTTGTCACAACTGGGTAAGAGGGGGTGCTACTGGCATCTGTCAGGTAGAGGACGTGGATGCTACTAGGCATTATGAATTCATAGAACAGGCCCTCACAACAGAGACTGACATGGTCTCAAATATCTCAGTGTCCAACTTTACAAACACTGCATTCACACACACACACACACACACACACACACACACACACACGATATCTAAAATGGGCTGATAATCATGGCCACATACCGTTGCTCAAGAGAGTAGATCAAATAATATGCATTTTATAAAATGTTAATTTGTCAAGGTTTAATCTTAAACCGGCTATGTGGAGAACCATCCAAGTTCTCAGACACATGCTCAGGCTATCTCAAAACAAGTACCAGTGCTGGACACTGTTTTCTATGTGTTGTTAAGTGAGCATGCAGTTTGCTGAAGTGAGACGGATCTAACTTGCTGCAATGTATATCGACAAGGGAAGGTCACCAGGCTTCCACTCAGCAAGACTTGCTGGCAGTGTGACCCAAAAGGATGCATGATGACCTGCTTTCTAATTGTAGCTATTGCTTTCTTCCCCCATTAATTGTTCTTTTGGCCAGATTCTGAAACGTAGCATTGCTTCTTCCCAGCCTTGTAATTTCACTTCAGAAACAGTGACTTAGATGTGCCCAAACAGTATGATTATTCGGCACTGAAAAGATTATCTTTTAGTTGATTAAAAAATGATGTGTTTGCTCAGGACTCTATTAATAAAAATAGATCGCATAGAGGTGATTTTGATTTGACTTTATCAATTAATATTGATTAATTGTTATTAATCAAGGGTTTTATTTCCATTCAGGATTTGATATTAGCACATTTGAGTATTTACTTTATGCCATAGCATCTCAGACTGGTTTAGTGCAGAGGTATTGGAGCCAAAAAATGTCCTGAATGTTTGCTGTCAGTGGCATGTATATGTGCTATATTTTCATCTCTAGAAACATGCATATGAACACAGTCATACTTCTGAGAAATGATTATAGATCAGAGCTTCCCAAACACAGGCTACTTTGCCACCCAGGAGACATATGCCAGTATCTGGAGACAGTTTTGTTTGTCACAACTGGGTAAGAGGGGGTGCTACTGGCATCTGTCAGGTAGAGGACGTGGATGCTACTAGGCATTATGAATTCATAGAACAGGCCCTCACAACAGAGACTGACATGGTCTCAAATATCTCAGTGTCCAACTTTACAAACACTGCATTCACACACACACACACACACACACACACACACACACACACGATATCTAAAATGGGCTGATAATCATGGCCACATACCGTTGCTCAAGAGAGTAGATCAAATAATATGCATTTTATAAAATGTTAATTTGTCAAGGTTTAATCTTAAACCGGCTATGTGGAGAACCATCCAAGTTCTCAGACACATGCTCAGGCTATCTCAAAACAAGTACCAGTGCTGGACACTGTTTTCTATGTGTTGTTAAGTGAGCATGCAGTTTGCTGAAGTGAGACGGATCTAACTTGCTGCAATGTATATCGACAAGGGAAGGTCACCAGGCTTCCACTCAGCAAGACTTGCTGGCAGTGTGACCCAAAAGGATGCATGATGACCTGCTTACCTCATTCGCCTGCTCTATCTGGATGGCTAACCATATTATCAGGAGCATATTTTCAGACTCATTCAGGAAAGTCTTCTGAACAGTGGACAGGAGCATATGCTCACTTTCTTTTTGTTTTGTATTACTACATATGGACCCAGGAAAATATTTACCACTCAGAAGAGTAGAGTTCTAAGTCAAGATAACTCATTACCTTTAGTGGAGAAAAGAAAAAAAATTTTAAAAAAGACTAATTCAAGAGGATTAGAGATACCAAGATCACACAGAATCTTTTATCATCATTGGTATATTTGTCGTCTTTAGGTTAAAAATGAGTTTTCCCCTAAGTGCACATTTTGTTTCTTATTTCTCATCACTTTTCCTCCTACATGGTCTTATCTTATTTTTCTGTTATCAAACTAAAATAATATACTCCATAAGACTATGTCTACAAATAACACTGAAAGTAGTTGAAGGAATATAATAGGCACTGGTATTTCAGAAAAGAGCTGTTCAATAGGACCTTCTGCTATGCAGGAAATGCTCTTTTGCACTCACCAACACAGTCACAACTAGTAGCATGTGCCTATTAAGACCTGAGAATGTGGTTAGTAAAACTTAAGAAAAAATTTCTATTATATTTTATTTAACTTTGACTAATAGTGTATCAAAGAGTGCAATTCTAATTTTTTGAGTCCAATGATTTGAAAAAGTGAGATTAGAGGAAACAGGTAAAAGTGATTGAACAGAAAGACAGAAGAAATACTAAGACCAAAAAGGAAAATGATTATGATGAATCAATGCCAGTAAGAGTTTCATCTTCTTTTGACATTTAGATTCTTTTGACATTTAGGTTCCAAGGTTTTACTGGAGGTAGAAATGTATTATCTAATTTTTCAGTAACTTAATGTGACTTATTTTTGCTTTGGGGCAATTCTAAGAATTTAGAAACTTCAGATTTGGGTGAAACATTCCTGTTATTGCTTTATAATAAAAGAAAATAAACATGTCTCATGAGATTTAAAGATGTTTTGATAGAGGAACAAAACACACTGATAATTAGATAGAGGAAAAGGACAACTCTTTGTCATTTAGAGCTCCAGAGAAGAGAAGGCTGCCAGACAGGGGCGCACAAGAATCTGCCTCCCCAACCCCCAGTTGGGTACCAGCAAGCTACACCTGCAGAGGGGAAAGGGAAAAGGATCAGCCAGGTTCAGAGGATCCCTGGGGACTGGCTAATTTGCATGATTCTTCAGACTCAGGCTGGGGGCAGCCCTCAGCTGCCTGCTTTCTGACTCTGAGGCAGTTGGACTGTGGGAGCCTGATAAGGGAAATGGTTGGGGTGTGGGCTTAATCAGCTGTTTAAGAAGGGGAACGGACCACCATTTAGTTAGGTCCTCACAAATGGGACAAGATGGCCCCCAAACCATATTACAGCTGACCTCCTGTCTTGGCATCAGCTGTGAGCTCAATTATCTAAAGAATACCAACAGCCTAGGTCATAGAGGAGACTTTAGAGAGTAGCATAATTATTCCCCTAAACTGCCTAGCAAAATATTTTATTACAAGAGTCTAAAGAAGGAAAACAAGTAAGTAGAAATATAAGTAAGTATAAGGATACCCTGTAACCAAGTTTCATTGTATGCCAAAAATAGATCGGAAATTTGGGATCTCTAACAATATAATGATGGACTTGTATGTTAAAGTATGAATTACACACTTTTGATAATAATAATATCTTGTGGTATTCCCTGAGTCAAAATATTTGGTGCATCAGTTTGGTGGATGGAGCGTACGAACTGCTTAGGGCTTCCCAAGTGATTGAACAGAAAGACAGAAGAAATACTAAGACCAAAAAGGAAAATGATTATGATGAATCAATGCCAGTAAGAGTTTCATCTTCTTTTGACATTTAGATTCTTTTGACATTTAGGTTCCAAGGTTTTACTGGAGGTAGAAATGTATTATCTAATTTTTCAGTAACTTAATGTGACTTATTTTTGCTTTGGGGCAATTCTAAGAATTTAGAAACTTCAGATTTGGGTGAAACATTCCTGTTATTGCTTTATAATAAAAGAAAATAAACATGTCTCATGAGATTTAAAGATGTTTTGATAGAGGAACAAAACACACTGATAATTAGATAGAGGAAAAGGACAACTCTTTGTCATTTAGAGCTCCAGAGAAGAGAAGGCTGCCAGACAGGGGCGCACAAGAATCTGCCTCCCCAACCCCCAGTTGGGTACCAGCAAGCTACACCTGCAGAGGGGAAAGGGAAAAGGATCAGCCAGGTTCAGAGGATCCCTGGGGACTGGCTAATTTGCATGATTCTTCAGACTCAGGCTGGGGGCAGCCCTCAGCTGCCTGCTTTCTGAATCTGAGGCAGTTGGACTGTGGGAGCCTGATAAGGGAAATGGTTGGGGTGTGGGCTTAATCAGCTGTTTAAGAAGGGGAACGGACCACCATTTAGTTAGGTCCTCACAAATGGGACAAGATGGCCCCCAAACCATATTACAGCTGACCTCCTGTCTTGGCATCAGCTGTGAGCTCAATTATCTAAAGAATACCAACAGCCTAGGTCATAGAGGAGACTTTAGAGAGTAGCATAATTATTCCCCTAAACTGCCTAGCAAAATATTTTATTACAAGAGTCTAAAGAAGGAAAACAAGTAAGTAGAAATATAAGTAAGTATAAGGATACCCTGTAACCAAGTTTCATTGTATGCCAAAAATAGATCGGAAATTTGGGATCTCTAACAATATAATGATGGACTTGTATGTTAAAGTATGAATTACACACTTTTGATAATAATAATATCTTGTGGTATTCCCTGAGTCAAAATATTTGGTGCATCAGTTTGGTGGATGGAGCGTACGAACTGCTTAGGGCTTCCCAAGTGCTGCAGTGGTAAAGAATCCACCTGCCCATGCAGGAGACACAAGAGATGGGGGTTTGATCCTGGCAACCCACTCCAGTATGCTTGCCTGGAGAATCCCATGGACAGAGGAGCCTGGTGCGCTATAGTCCACGGGGTTGCAAAGAGTTGGACACGACTTACCACACATACACACACACATACACATGAATTGCTCATTGAGTAAGGAATACGTAAGGTTAATGGTGTTTGCAGCCAAGAGGAAGGAGCGGTGATGGTGGCCATGGACACAGGATAGCGGGTTGTGACGGCAAGCTGGAAGGAGAGGGGGAAAGGGTGAGAAGGCCCTGGGGAGTGGGACATCCAATGGAAGGGTGGACCAATGGAAGGAGTTACTTACTTGGAGAAGATATAATTTCCAGGATGGCACAGAGGGCAGTAATCTCTATAAGATATCCCACAGGCATATAAGTATAGATATAGAGCAAGAAGCATACCATAGGCTAAGTACACAGCCAACTCTGGAAACATATAGAGTTTCTAATATCAAAAGAAACAATAAATGGTTCCTGTTCAGGTGGTCACCATCTTAGGAGAATGTTGCTGAGGCAGTAGTCTCAGGGATTGGGAGGAGCTTTTCTCTGTTACCAGGTGCACCTCATTTCCAGTGGTGAGGTCTTAGGCCCAAGCAGTATCATCTAGGGTGATAGTTTTCTAGGAGCAAACTTCTAGTCCAGGGCAAAGCAGTTTGGGATATGGACTAGGGTATCTTTACAAATGGATACCTACTCTTTTGGGTCTAGTGGCTCTAAAGAATACCAACAGCCTAGGTCATAGAGGAGACTTTAGAGAGTAGCATAATTATTCCCTAAACTGCCTAGCAAAATATTTTATTACAAGAGTCTAAAGAAGGAAAACAAGTAAGTAGAAATATAAGTAAGTATAAGGATACCCTGTAACCAAGTTTCATTGTATGCCAAAAATAGATCGGAAATTTGGGATCTCTAACAATATAATGATGGACTTGTATGTTAAAGTATGAATTACACACTTTTGATAATAATAATATCTTGTGGTATTCCCTGAGTCAAAATATTTGGTGCATCAGTTTGGTGGATGGAGCGTACGAACTGCTTAGGGCTTCCCAAGTGCTGCAGTGGTAAAGAATCCACCTGCCCATGCAGGAGACACAAGAGATGGGGGTTTGATCCTGGCAACCCACTCCAGTATGCTTGCCTGGAGAATCCCATGGACAGAGGAGCCTGGTGCGCTATAGTCCACGGGGTTGCAAAGAGTTGGACACGACTTACCACACATACACACACACATACACATGAATTGCTCATTGAGTAAGGAATACGTAAGGTTAATGGTGTTTGCAGCCAAGAGGAAGGAGCGGTGATGGTGGCCATGGACACAGGATAGCGGGTTGTGACGGCAAGCTGGAAGGAGAGGGGAAGGATGAGAAGGCCCTGGGGAGTGGGACATCCAATGGAAGGGTGGACCAATGGAAGGGAGTTACTTACTTGGAGAAGATATAATTTCCAGGATGGCACAGAGGGCAGTAATCTCTATAAGATATCCCACAGGCATATAAGTATAGATATAGAGCAAGAAGCATACCATAGGCTAAGTACACAGCCAACTCTGGAAACATATAGAGTTTCTAATATCAAAAGAAACAATAAATGGTTCCTGTTCAGGTGGTCACCATCTTAGGAGAATGTTGCTGAGGCAGTAGTCTCAGGGATTGGGAGGAGCTTTTCTCTGTTACCAGGTGCACCTCATTTCCAGTGGTGAGGTCTTAGGCCCAAGCAGTATCATCTAGGGTGATAGTTTTCTAGGAGCAAACTTCTAGTCCAGGGCAAAGCAGTTTGGGATATGGACTAGGGTATCTTTACAAATGGATACCTACTCACGTTAATATGGGTCTTGCTATTGTGGCTCTATAGTATTCTAATAAGACTGTGTCTCTTATAAAACATGAGGGTAATTTTGATCAAAACTATCTTTTAAATCAAGGCTTCATGGGAACATGACAAGCAAAAATGATGTTTGCCTCAATGAAACTGCCACAATTGAACCAAAGCAGCAGAACTTAACTGACAATTACATTCCTAGTTGTTGTTCAGTCATCCAGTTGTGTCTGACTTTTAGAAACCCCATGGACTACAGCCTCCCTGTCCCTCACCATCTCCTTGACTTTGCTCAATTTCATGTCCATTGCAGCCATGATGTCATCCACCGTCTCATCTTCTGACGCCATCTTCTCCGTCTGCCCTCAGTTTTCCCAGCATCACAAACTGGAGGAAGGAATGGCAAACCACCTCAGTAGACTTGCTGTGAGAACCTCATGAACTGTGTAAAAGGATAAACTCCTAACCAAGGGTGGCCAAATCTAAAAGCTCCCAGATTTTATCTAGATGGGTAATGAATACAATGCTATTGCAGACAGGTTTTTACATCACATGACCTATTTGGGGTGTATCCTGTTAATAGGATGTCATGTTAGTTAATTAAAATATCTGTGGCTGAATGTGGAGCTCCAGCATCATCCTATAAGCAAGTCTTCCAATTTAGCCAATTTCCATGGGCTCTTGACCTCAATCGTTGGTTTGATGGGTAATGGACAAGCCAGTGAAGACATCAAGTGATAGGGATGAGGGCTCCAGAATCGGGCCCAAATTCAGCTGAAACAATAGCTTAGTTTAAGGGTTGGGGCCTCTGGACTGCAAACCAATTTAGGCATCCAGACCAATAGCAATAAGACCAAGGGCTTTAGTCGCTCAGCTGTCCAACTCTTTGCAACCTCATGGATTGCAGCTCACTGATCCTCTGTTTGTGGAATTTTTTTTTTAAGATTTATTTATTTATTTATTTATTGGGCGGGGGTCGGGTTGGGGAGGGAGGGGAGCGGGCGGCCACTTCTATTGGTCTTTCATTTCTCTATTTTCATCCGTCTTTGTTCTGTGGCTCCTGTGGGCCTCCCATCGCAGTGGCGTCTGTCGTTGCAGAGCGCTGGCTCTGGGCGCATGCACTCCAGAGCTCTGGCTCGGTAATTGGACACATCGGTCCAGCCGCTCCGCGGCACGTGGGATCTTCCCAGGCCAGGGATCGAATCGGCACCCCTTGCGCTGCAAGGCAGTGTCCTTACCCACTGGACTACCAGGGAAGCAGCAGAACTTAACTGACAATTACATTCCTAGTTGTTGTTCAGTCATCCAGTTGTGTCTGACTTTTAGAAACCCCATGGACTACAGCCTCCCTGTCCCTCACCATCTCCTTGACTTTGCTCAATTTCATGTCCATTGCAGCCATGATGTCATCCACCGTCTCATCTTCTGACGCCATCTTCTCCGTCTGCCCTCAGTTTTCCCAGCATCACAAACTGGAGGAAGGAATGGCAAACCACCTCAGTAGACTTGCTGTGAGAACCTCATGAACTGTGTAAAAGGATAAACTCCTAACCAAGGGTGGCCAAATCTAAAAGCTCCCAGATTTTATCTAGATGGGTAATGAATACAATGCTATTGCAGACAGGTTTTTACATCACATGACCTATTTGGGGTGTATCCTGTTAATAGGATGTCATGTTAGTTAATTAAAATATCTGTGGCTGAATGTGGAGCTCCAGCATCATCCTATAAGCAAGTCTTCCAATTTAGCCAATTTCCATGGGCTCTTGACCTCAATCGTTGGTTTGATGGGTAATGGACAAGCCAGTGAAGACATCAAGTGATAGGGATGAGGGCTCCAGAATCGGCCAACTTCAGCTGAAACAATAGCTTAGTTTAAGGGTTGGGGCCTCTGGACTGCAAACCAATTTAGGCATCCAGACCAATAGCAATAAGACCAAGGGCTTTAGTCGCTCAGCTGTCCAACTCTTTGCAACCTCATGGATTGCAGCTCACTGATCCTCTGTTTGTGGAATTTTTTTTTTAAGATTTATTTATTTATTTATTTATTGGGCGGGGGTCGGGTTGGGGAGGGAGGGGAGCGGGCGGCCACTTCTATTGGTCTTTCATTTCTCTATTTTCATCCGTCTTTGTTCTGTGGCTCCTGTGGGCCTCCCATCGCAGTGGCGTCTGTCGTTGCAGAGCGCTGGCTCTGGGCGCATGCACTCCAGAGCTCTGGCTCGGTAATTGGACACATCGGTCCAGCCGCTCTGCGGCACGTGGGATCTTCCCGGGCCAGGGATCGTACCGGCGCCCCTTGCACTGCAAGGCGGTGTCCTTACCCACTGGACTACCAGGGGAAGCCCTGTTTGTGGAATTTTTCAGGCAAGAATACTGGAGTGGGTTGCCAGTCCTTTCTCCAGGAGAGGGTCAACAGAATAGTCTGTGGCTGCCCTTAACAGACCTTTGTTGTTTGATGTAGATTTTCCTCTGGCATGCATAATTACCAATGATGGGCTGTCTGGCTTCACCATTATAAACTATGGTGTTGGCTTTGTTTTTCTTTTAATCACCTCATGTTATCTTCATTTTATTTACTAAGTCTATTTTCTGTCTCTCTTTAGTAGTCCACACTGTCTAAGGGAAAACTCCCAGAAAAGTAACTTTAATTTTCTGGAGGGAATCAGCTGGAGAACCAGAATTAATTATCCTGAATATTGATGAAGGCTTTTGGAGTGGTGGAAGTTTAAGCTCAAATGGGTCCTGTGTCAGATGGGCAGGCTCCTGGCTCAGGGGACAGTTTGTAGTTAATAGATCCCAGGAGAGAATGTACCACTGGCCTCCAGCCCTGTGGGAGGGGAACAGAACTCAAAATCTATAAAGGCAGAAAAAAAATTATGACAGGATCTTATATATAATGCACCTTTATACACAGGGAGCCAGACATCTTCCATTTAAAATATTGGAAATGTTGAAAGGAAGGCTTTTCCTAAAGCTGGTGTGTGTGGGGTGAGTTGCCTAAGGGGCCTTGAGTAAACAGAGATTCATTTCTGGGGGCAAGATAGACACTATCTAGTGGTCTGTCATCTTTTGACTGAACGCAGAGTTCTTTAAGGAGCCCATTAGCCCTCTCAATTAGACCAGCTGTCAGGGAACTACTGGAGGACGGAGTTTATTGGCTGCCAGTCCAGGAATCATCCAATGCTGTGTATTCTGAGAAGTGAAATATATGCTTTGATCACTGTCAGCAGTGTCTGGAACACCCAAAGGGATACAGAATGTCCTGCTGGGGCCTTATTTTGTGACCTTAATGCACACAGAGATATGTGTGACCTTGATTTCTATTCTGGGTATTTGTGAGCAAAGAGGTTCACAGAGTTCTTTACCCTGAACAGAGGGAACAACGTTTAGGCAATGAGTCAAAAATTGGTAAAAAAAAAAAAAAAAGTATAAGGACTAATTCAGTGATTCGAGCATCCAGTGCCACAATGCTTGTCTGACATAGAGCAAATTTTCAGACTCTTGGGCCCTGTCCTTCACCAGAGACATCCCACCTGGGAGATAGAAAGCTGTTCTGTATCCCTGAACTTCATCATTTATGATGGTTGCAAGGGACCTCCCAAGGGACTTCCCAGGTAGCTGAGGTACCTGGGAGAAAGACAACCTTAGCCAGTATCCTGGCATCTGGCAAGCAACTGAGGATAGACGAGACCAACCTCTCTGCAGGTGGAATATGTCAGAAGGCTCAGGTTTGGTTTTCTCCTTTAAGAAGAAGGTCTAAGTAGATGTGCTAAGATTGAGGGGTGCTACATTTATAACCCAAGGCATGATGGATGACTGGGCATGGAAGGTCACAGGCTGACGGATCTGGGAGAGCCACCACTGCTAGGAAAGGCCACTCTGTGGCCAGTGAATTTTGGTCTAATGGTGTATTCCACAGAGCCAAGGTGAGTTTCTAACATTAGAAATCTAAGGGCAACCTATGGGCCCCCCAAGCATCCTGAAACTCCTGCAGGTGTGAGAAGAGGTTGCTAAAACCTCTGTAGTGAAGGAGCCACCAACAGGAGTGCCTGTCAATTTTTTTTTCCCCTAAATCAGTGTTTTTTAAGAAAGAGAAATGTGTTTCAGAGAGAAAATAACTAAGCTTGTTGGTGTGCAGTCCTTTCAAGAACACCATCTGATATTTAGCTGAGAGGAATTACTGCTACAACTGCTGAGATCAATACCACTCAGACTCTGTATTTAGGCAAAGATAAGCCTCATTGGTGTTTCCTTTTAGACGGGCTATATCCACGGAGATGAAAGGCCCAACTCGATTTTTCATGAGATGTTATTACTTCAAATTTCATTTTCTGCCTGTCAGGATCACGCACAGCGGTGTTCCCTGTGAGACTATGTTGTATTGCAAGCCTTTTGCACCAGCCAGCATGTTCTCACATAAATAGGTAACTTTCCTCAGGCAGGGAGAAAATATGACTCTCAAGACCAAGCACAGCTGGTTGGCTTCTACCACAGTCTTATTCTTTTTCTCCTTCAACTTTCAAAGGCTTAAGTATAGGCAAAACTTGACTATTAAATGGAGAGGCAGTGAACATAATCACCCCTTTATTAATTAGGTCTTATATACTGCTTGCATTTTTAAAGGCCCTGTTTGAACTTATTGGGCCATCTTTATTTTAACTGGGAGGTTCATGGGTCCTTCTATGTCAAGCCAATTTTTAAATGCCAGAGACATTACTTAACTTCAATTTATTACGCATTGTCTCAGAGTATCTATTAATATATCCAATGTAGAATATTTTAGGGAAATAAATCATATGACTATGGGAAATATAGGCAGAGTTATACTAATAACTTAAAATGAGGAAGACCTAGTTTTCTCTGTTTTATAGCTAGTTATCCTCCTAAGATTAGAGGGGTCCATGTTTAAATTTAGTGGGATCTTCTGATAAAATACTTCCCTGGTGGCTCAGACAGTAAAGAATCTGCCGCAAAGCAGGAGACCTGGGTTCGATCCCTGGATTGGGAAGCAACCCTGGAGAAGGGAATGACAACCCACTCTAGTATTCTTGTCTGGAGAATTCCATGGATAAAGGAGACTGGCAGGCCATAGTCCATGTGATAGCAAAGAGTCAGACACTATTGAGCAACTAACATGACACTTCAGTTCAAAAAAATAAATGAATCTGTCAAGGCAAAGGTGTTTTTAAGAAAGAGAAATGTGTTTCAGAGAGAAAATAACTAAGCTTGTTGGTGTGCAGTCCTTTCAAGAACACCATCTGATATTTAGCTGAGAGGAATTACTGCTACAACTGCTGAGATCAATACCACTCAGACTCTGTATTTAGGCAAAGATAAGCCTCATTGGTGTTTCCTTTTAGACGGGCTATATCCACGGAGATGAAAGGCCCAACTCGATTTTTCATGAGATGTTATTACTTCAAATTTCATTTTCTGCCTGTCAGGATCACGCACAGCGGTGTTCCCTGTGAGACTATGTTGTATTGCAAGCCTTTTGCACCAGCCAGCATGTTCTCACATAAATAGGTAACTTTCCTCAGGCAGGGAGAAAATATGACTCTCAAGACCAAGCACAGCTGGTTGGCTTCTACCACAGTCTTATTCTTTTTCTCCTTCAACTTTCAAAGGCTTAAGTATAGGCAAAACTTGACTATTAAATGGAGAGGCAGTGAACATAATCACCCCTTTATTAATTAGGTCTTATATACTGCTTGCATTTTTAAAGGCCCTGTTTGAACTTATTGGGCCATCTTTATTTTAACTGGGAGGTTCATGGGTCCTTCTATGTCAAGCCAATTTTTAAATGCCAGAGACATTACTTAACTTCAATTTATTACGCATTGTCTCAGAGTATCTATTAATATATCCAATGTAGAATATTTTAGGGAAATAAATCATATGACTATGGGAAATATAGGCAGAGTTATACTAATAACTTAAAATGAGGAAGACCTAGTTTTCTCTGTTTTATAGCTAGTTATCCTCCTAAGATTAGAGGGGTCCATGTTTAAATTTAGTGGGATCTTCTGATAAAATACTTCCCTGGTGGCTCAGACAGTAAAGAATCTGCCGCAAAGCAGGAGACCTGGGTTCGATCCCTGGATTGGGAAGCAACCCTGGAGAAGGGAATGACAACCCACTCTAGTATTCTTGTCTGGAGAATTCCATGGATAAAGGAGACTGGCAGGCCATAGTCCATGTGATAGCAAAGAGTCAGACACTATTGAGCAACTAACATGTCACTTCAGTTCTGATAAAAACTGTAACATGACATCCAGTATGCTTAAGTCTGTGATGCTTTGTCAATTGGTGCATTTTAATAGTTGTTAAAGTTTATTTTTTCCCAAAGGAGTCTCTGCCACTTGGTTTTATTTTTAAGCATTTTATTTTGTATTAAAGGATAGCCAATTAGCAATGCTGACCTAGATTCTGGTGGACAGTAAAGGGACTCAGCCATACATACACATGCATCCATTCTCCTCCAAACTCTCCTCCTGTCCAGGCTGCCATAGAACATTGAGCAGAGTTCCATGTGCTGTACAGTAAGTCCTTGCTAGTAATCCACTTTAAGTATGGCATTGTGTACCTTGCCCTCCCAAATTCCCCTGCCTCCATTCCTCCACACTGGTAACCATAAATTTGTTCTCTAAGACTGTGAGTCTATCATAGTTAATTTAGAACCTATGCTAAAAGGCAGAAAAAGCAATCAGTATGCCTTATATATTTTCATTATAGAAATTATTCTAGTAAATTCTGAATTTTCAATTGTTTTAAGTTAGGGAATTCCGTTTAATATATATATATATATATATGTGTGTGTGTGTGTGTGTGTGTGTTTGTGTTTGTGTGTATATATATCTGTAATGTATATTTCATTTTTTATTTTCCCCTTTGTATCTAACTTATTTTTTTCCTTTCATTCCATTACTGCCCTCTATTTTGGGCTTCTGGTCACCTATGGCTGTGGTTTCAGTTTCTGTCTGTCTGACTTTGTATAACTTACAGTGCAAACCACCTAGGAAGAAAGGGAGGGGCCTGGGGCCTGTCGTGAGACAGCCAGTTCTTGCTCCAGACCTCCCCAGTACATCACTAACAGACTTGGGCTTGCAGCTTCTCCTTGGGACAATGCAGCTGGACCCACTATCAGAGTATCAGTCCTTTCACATGATGTATCGGGGTGTTTTCTAAGGCCCAAGCACACTGGTTAAGGTTGAACTATTGAAGTAATTGGCTAACTGGCAGGTGCTTTGAAGGGGCTTGCTTCCTTGTGTCAAAGGCCCCATTTGGATTACATGTTGGGTAGCAGGTCCCTGGGCTTCCATGGTGGTTCAGACAGTAAAGAATCTGTCTTCAATGCATGAAGACTCGGGTTCGATCTCTGGCTTGGGAAGACCTCCTGGAGAAGGGAATGGCAACCCACTTCAGTATTCTTGCCTGGAAAATCCCATGGACAGAGCAGTCTGGTGGGCTACAGCCTATGGGGTCACACAGAGCCAGATATGACACACAGCAAGTCCATGAAGATGCAGTCTATGATATGTCTGAGAATCTAGGGAGCATAAATGTCAATGAAACACACAGCAGCAAAGACAGGGGGCTGCTATCCCCACCTAAGCAACATAAATGAGACTCAGCTGTCATTTCTCTTCCATTAGGGGAGTCCAACCAAAATCTCCCTGTCCAGGAGCCCCCTGAAACACACAGACCAACCAGAGTTCTGCCGCAAATAACTGCAAAGAAATGGCATCACCATCAAGGGCAGTCATCTGGATCAGGTCTCTGCCAAACACAGACTGTGACTAAAAGCAGACCCACAGACTCTTCCAGCCTGGAAAGCACAGCTCAAGGGGTCTCAGGCTTCAAGACTAAAGCTCAGGCTCAAATTCCATCCCAAACTGCTCTCTCCATGGTCTGGAGCCAATTAGTGGGCTGAGAACATTCCCCTAAGAAGTTATCCAAGTGTCACTGGTCCTAGCCACAGAGCCAATTTTTTAGTAAGACTTGAAGAATTCTTTTGATGGTGGCATACAGCTCATTGATTCATGCAGATGAAAGGCTGAACTCTTACTTACTCAAAGCTGCTAAGGAGAGATGGTCACTGGGCAGGGCTACTCAGGAAACTGCACCCAGAGAGGGGGTGACAGCAAGCTAGGGGATAGCCCTGTAGGTAGGCAGGGTGGAGTCAGTTACATTTTCAAGGCTCCCAGAAGATGGGCTGATTTGAATCATTAGAATAGGCTTATCCTTAGTTGTCTAGCTGTTGATACTATTTTTATAACATATAAGTCATGTCCGACTCTCTGTGACCTCATGAACATATAGCCCACCAGGCTCCTCTGTCCATGGAATTTCCCAGGCAAGAATATAGGAGTGGGTTGCCATTTCCTTTCCCAGCGGATCTTCCCAACCCAAGATCCTCAGGAATCACACCTGAGCCTTCTGCATTGACAGGCGGATTCTTTACCATTGAGCCATGAGGGAAGGCCAGTTGTCTGCTACTTGCCAAATAAGGGTTATGCAACATGGCCCAGTGTGAGAGCCTGGGAAGGGAAGCTAACTTTCCAGGGCCACATGGCTGGCTCCAGCAAACTGAAACCCACACCCAGTAAGCCTTGTGGCCATACTGCAAGGCTGAAAACCTGGCGTTGGATAAATACCCAGATCCTTTTACAATTTATAGGCAGATTTCATTAAAAATATATGTTTAAGATTGACAAAGGTCCTTTTTTTCACTTCTTGGCACATAAACTAGATGTTTAAATGAGTCACTCAATTTTTTTTTTTTAGTTACTTTTTTTATAAGCAGGAAATACTGGTTCCTTTGATGAGATTCTTTTCAGCATTTTCTAAAATTTCAATAAAATATGGAGAAATGATGTTAACTATTAAAATTCTTCCATATGAGTGTTCATTTTGAAGTTCTGATAGAGGTACTGAATTTCACAAAGTGCTATATTTGTAATAAGCCTTCTGACTAAGGAATTCTTACCACAGATTAATTAAGCAGGATGAGGCAATAATAATAATAATAATAATAATAATAATAATAATAATAATCTTACTCTTGGTCAGTTTTTTTTTTAAATAGCAGAGACATTCCAGTACACATAATTTTTAGGGCTTATAGCATCCAAATTAATAGATCAAACGCAACATACCATTAACAGACTATTATAATGATTTTGTGTATATTTGTCAAAGTTTAACTTCAGGCTGAACTCTTACTTACTCAAAGCTCAGGGATCAGGCCCTGTAGAGAGGGGTGACAGCAAGCTAGGGGATAGCCCTGTAGGTAGGCAGGGTGGAGTCAGTTACATTTTCAAGGCTCCCAGAAGATGGGCTGATTTGAATCATTAGAATAGGCTTATCCTTAGTTGTCTAGCTGTTGATACTATTTTTATAACATATAAGTCATGTCCGACTCTCTGTGACCTCATGAACTATAGCCCACCAGGCTCCTCTGTCCATGGAATTTCCCAGGCAAGAATATAGGAGTGGGTTGCCATTTCCTTTCCCAGCGGATCTTCCCAACCCAAGATCCTCAGGAATCACACCTGAGCCTTCTGCATTGACAGGCGGATTCTTTACCATTGAGCCATGAGGGAAGGCCAGTTGTCTGCTACTTGCCAAATAAGGGTTATGCAACATGGCCCAGTGTGAGAGCCTGGGAAGGGAAGCTAACTTTCCAGGGCCACATGGCTGGCTCCAGCAAACTGAAACCCACACCCAGTAAGCCTTGTGGCCATACTGCAAGGCTGAAAACCTGGCGTTGGATAAATACCCAGATCCTTTTACAATTTATAGGCAGATTTCATTAAAAATATATGTTTAAGATTGACAAAGGTCCTTTTTTTCACTTCTTGGCACATAAACTAGATGTTTAAATGAGTCACTCAATTTTTTTTTTTTAGTTACTTTTTTTATAAGCAGGAAATACTGGTTCCTTTGATGAGATTCTTTTCAGCATTTTCTAAAATTTCAATAAAATATGGAGAAATGATGTTAACTATTAAAATTCTTCCATATGAGTGTTCATTTTGAAGTTCTGATAGAGGTACTGAATTTCACAAAGTGCTATATTTGTAATAAGCCTTCTGACTAAGGAATTCTTACCACAGATTAATTAAGCAGGATGAGGCAATAATAATAATAATAATAATAATAATAATAATAATAATAATCTTACTCTTGGTCAGTTTTTTTTTTAAATAGCAGAGACATTCCAGTACACATAATTTTTAGGGCTTATAGCATCCAAATTAATAGATCAAACGCAACATACCATTAACAGACTATTATAATGATTTTGTGTATATTTGTCAAAGTAACTTCAGCCAGGTCTTTCATACAGCTCAGCAATCCATCTGTGTTGTTCTAGAAATTTCCTCTCTCAATTTCCCTAGTAAATGGTTCAATTTTTCTTCTATTTCTGTATATGGCTCCATCTTTCCTATTACAATCAGTTCGGTTCAGTTGCTCAGTCAGGTCCAACTCTTTGCAACCCCGTGGACTGCAGCACATCAGGCTTTCCTGTCCTTCACCCTCCCAGTACCTGCTCAAGCTCATGTCCATTGACTCAATGATACCATCCAACCATCTCATCCTCTGTCATTTCCTTCTCCTTCTACATTAGAAGCAGTTCTTCTTTTCCTATCTCAGGCAACTCCTCCTATCTGTGTTTGGACCTCATTGTAATTTCCCAGGAATATTATCTAATTTCCCATTTCTGAATATTCAACCATACCTTCTCAACTAGACCTTTTCCATCAATATGGAGTCACTCCTAGGCTTCTATTCCATATCATCCGTACTTAAAGCCCTATTTCTCTGCCACTTTACAGTTAGTCTCTTTTAAAAATGAAGTACTTGTTTTGCTGTCTTCATTTTCTCATCTCCTATGCATCTACTAGCATACTTTATGCCAACACAACTTATGTACCATTTATTTATGGAACACTCCTTCCTAAGGTCATCAAGGACTTCCATTTTGCCAAATCTAGGGGATAATTTTAGTGCTCATTTCATTCTTTTCTCAGCAGCATCTGGCACTGTTAACTGCTAACTCTTTCTTGAATTACCCTCTTACTTTAGCTCCCATGATGCAATACTCTTGTATGATGCCAGAATTAAAGTATGTGAGTGAAAGCATCAACATCAATAGGAATGTAAGAAAAAAAAAGAGAGATAAAGCACATCACCAGTAAACCTGACTGTCTAAAGATAATTATGTGATTGTTCAGAGACCATCCACCAAAATCTCTTCTCCCTTCTTCAACAGTAACTGGATATAAGATGCCGAGTTATATTACATTTTTTAGCTTCTCTTGAAATTGGCCGTGACCACTTAAGAAGCACTACAAAGGTCCTATGAATAACATATCATGTCACTCCGTTCAATAAGGCCTTCATCACGAAATCTACAAACAATCAATGCTCAAGAAGGTGTGGAGAAAAGGGATCACTCTTGCAATGGTGTGAATGTAAACTGATAAACCCATAATAGAGAACGGTATGCGTGCATGCTAAGTCGCTTTACTCACATCTGACTCTTTGCGACTCCATGGGCTATAGCCCGCCAGCTCCTCTGTCCATGAGATTCTCCAGGCAAAAATGCTGGTATGGGTTTCCATGCCCTCTTCCAGGGGATCTTGCTGACCCAGAGATCAAGCCTGTGTCTCCTGCATCTCCTGCATTACAAATGGATTCTCTACCACTGAGTCACCAGGGAAGCCCAGAAAACAGTATAAAGGTTCCTTAAAAAACTGAAAACAGAGCTACCACGAGACCCAGCAATCTGACTACTGGGCATATACCCAGAGAAAATAATAATTCGAAAACATACATGTGCTCCAATGTTCATTACAGCACTATTTACAATAGCCAGAACATGGAAACAACCTAAATGTGCATCAAGAGAGGAATGAATAAATAAGATGTGGTACATATACACAATGGAATACTACCCAGCCCTATAAAGGAATGAAATTAGGTCATTTGTAGAGATGTGGATGAATCTAGAGACTATCATACAGAGTGAAGTAAATCAGAAGGACAAAAATAAATGCCATATATTAATGCATATATATGAAATCTGAAAAAATTAGTATAGACTATTTTATTTACAATGTACAAATAGAGACACAGATAAAGAGAACAAACATTTAGATACCAAGGCGGGGAAGGAGAGGGTGGGATAAATTTGGAGATGGGGATTGACATATATATATGACTGATACAATATAAAAAATAAATAACTAATGATAATATACAGTATAGCACAGGGAGCTCTACTCAGTGTTCTGTGGTGATCTAAAGAAGAAAGTCCAAAAAAAAAAGAGGGGGTATATTTATACATGTAGCTGATTCACTTTGCTGTATGGTAGAAACAAACATAACATTGTGAAAGGGTGAATAGGCAGACCAGGTAAGACGCCAGTAGTTTCCAAGGAGAAGAAGGAAGAGGAGAGGGAACAAACATTTTCTGGCCTGTGAATCAGTAAATCATATCATGTCACTCCGTTCAATAAGGCCTTCATCACGAAATCTACAAACAATCAATGCTCAAGAAGGTGTGGAGAAAAGGGATCACTCTTGCAATGGTGTGAATGTAAACTGATAAACCCATAATAGAGAACGGTATGCGTGCATGCTAAGTCGCTTTACTCACATCTGACTCTTTGCGACTCCATGGGCTATAGCCCGCCAGCTCCTCTGTCCATGAGATTCTCCAGGCAAAAATGCTGGTATGGGTTTCCATGCCCTCTTCCAGGGGATCTTGCTGACCCAGAGATCAAGCCTGTGTCTCCTGCATCTCCTGCATTACAAATGGATTCTCTACCACTGAGTCACCAGGGAAGCCCAGAAAACAGTATAAAGGTTCCTTAAAAAACTGAAAACAGAGCTACCACGAGACCCAGCAATCTGACTACTGGGCATATACCCAGAGAAAATAATAATTCGAAAACATACATGTGCTCCAATGTTCATTACAGCACTATTTACAATAGCCAGAACATGGAAACAACCTAAATGTGCATCAAGAGAGGAATGAATAAATAAGATGTGGTACATATACACAATGGAATACTACCCAGCCCTATAAAGGAATGAAATTAGGTCATTTGTAGAGATGTGGATGAATCTAGAGACTATCATACAGAGTGAAGTAAATCAGAAGGACAAAAATAAATGCCATATATTAATGCATATATATGAAATCTGAAAAAATTAGTATAGACTATTTTATTTACAATGTACAAATAGAGACACAGATAAAGAGAACAAACATTTAGATACCAAGGCGGGGAAGGAGAGGGTGGGATAAATTTGGAGATGGGGATTGACATATATATATGACTGATACAATATAAAAAATAAATAACTAATGATAATATACAGTATAGCACAGGGAGCTCTACTCAGTGTTCTGTGGTGATCTAAAGAAGAAAGTCCAAAAAAAAAAAGAGGGGGTATATTTATACATGTAGCTGATTCACTTTGCTGTATGGTAGAAACAAACATAACATTGTGAAAGGGTGAATAGGCAGACCAGGTAAGACGCCAGTAGTTTCCAAGGAGAAGAAGGAAGAGGAGAGGGAACAAACATTTTCTGGCCTAAATGTTTAAGCTGTTTTGCATTGGAATGTTTTATCTACTCTTATAACTAATGATGTAGCCATCCTCTGGCTAATTAATATTGTGGGTATGGGTCTAGTTAAGACCTTTACCACCTTAAAATATTCTTTTGGTCTATTGGTAATAGCCAACTAAAAAAGTGCAAAATGTCCCACCTAAACTAGCTGCTTGGGGTATTCTCCTAACCCCTGCCAGTGTCTTTTGCTAGAAGTTTTCTCTATCCCTTTTTACTTTAATAAAACTTTCACTGCACAAAGCTCTGAGTGACCAAAGCTAAGTCTTTTGATCCCGAAGTGAAATTTTCTCCTTCGGCGTTCACGAATCTTCACTGTAAGCTATCTACCATCATCTATCAATTGTAAAGCAACTATGTGTGTGGGTGTGTTCCATCACTCAATCGTGTCCAACTTTTTTGCAACTTTATGGACTGTAGCCTAAAAAAATCTTCCCACATACCCTGCTCTGTGTCCTTACCGATTTCATGGGGGCACATTGAAGATAACAGAGATATAATCAACTTATGTCTCTGAATGCCTAAGTGAAGCAGGGACACCCTCCTTTTGCTGTCATAAATATATATCTCCCTGGGTTGGAAAATTGTCCCACAGTCTTTAATGTACATCCAAAATATCTGGAAAGTTTAACACACATTGCTAGCCCTTTAGACCAGAGTTTCTGAATCAGTATATCTAGAGTGGGTCTCAAGCTTCTCAGATTGTGCTAGTGGTAAGGAACCTGCCTGCCATTGCAGGAGACAAAAGAGACACAGGTTTGATCCCTGGGTTGGGAAGATGCCCTGGAGAAGGACATGGCAATCCACTCCAGAATTTGTGCCTGGAGAATCTCACGGACTGAAGAGCCTGGTAGGCTACAGCCCACATGTTCTCAGAGTTGGACACGACTGAAGAGACTTATCACGCAGAGTAGGGCTCAGGAATCTTCTTTGCTGACAGTTCTCAAATTTTGAGAAGTGTGGTCTCTTGTATAGAAATAAACTAATGTCTTTTATGTTTCTTTTTTCAACCATTACATTCAGAGTCACTTGTTAAAGTACTTTAGCCTCCTCTATCTACTTCAGAAATGATTATAGAAACGTGATCAAAATCATCATAATTTTTAATGCTGGTACAGACAGCTAATCTGACACAAACTAAACCCAACCTTATAAGCACACTGCATGACTGGGAAATGGGTCAAGCTAAGTTCTCTGGTTGGTCATCTTTCTACAGATTGCCCTATTTCTCCTAAAATTGACCCCAGATTCTAGGCCACAATAGCACCTGTAGGTGCTCACTGAGTGAATAACTGAGGTGTTAAGACTTAGAGCAGAAGAAATGTAGAAACCAAGACAACAAGAAAAAAAAAAACCCAAAAATGGAGTGGGAGAGGTACTTCAACAAGCAACACAACTGTGGACTCTGAAAATTAAAAATAGATAAAATTCATTCCAAAATTTATTTTGTGTTTTGGGGTGTGGGGTCTGACAGAGGGGGAAAATGCGTATGCTATTCAGAGCCAGGTTAAAAAGGACAAATGGTCTCTAGAGAGAATAGGTGTCCAGGATAGGAATCAGCAGAAATAATTCAGTCACTGATTCAAATTCTGTAACTGATCAGATGAGAAACCTTGGATGATTGAATTCAACCATGAAGGGAGTGATCTAGATAAACCCTAAGATCCCAACCAGATGTGACAAGTTGACTCTTGCTGAAAGGCTTATTTTATAACAGGGAAAATAATACACCTTTATCATTCTGTAATGACACATAGACAGTAGGCTTAAAACCTTTTGATGGACATACATGTTTTTCATGACATTTAACTGAAATAGAAAGAGAACTCCATCCTTAAACCTGACATATTTCAATTTAAACGCCTTGGATTTTTTTTTCTTTTTTGATGGGGGAATAAGATTTAAAGCATGAAATGAAAAGTTGAGACATGCTGGTTCTTAAAATTTCCAAGAAGGAATAGAGCCTTCCTTTTAAAAGTCAATTTGTATAATGGCTTTACTAATATTTTGGGTTTAAATTTGTCTAAAATATTTTAGGGCTCAGGAATCTTCTTTGCTGACAGTTCTCAAATTTTGAGAAGTGTGGTCTCTTGTATAGAAATAAACTAATGTCTTTTATGTTTCTTTTTTCAACCATTACATTCAGAGTCACTTGTTAAAGTACTTTAGCCTCCTCTATCTACTTCAGAAATGATTATAGAAACGTGATCAAAATCATCATAATTTTTAATGCTGGTACAGACAGCTAATCTGACACAAACTAAACCCAACCTTATAAGCACACTGCATGACTGGGAAATGGGTCAAGCTAAGTTCTCTGGTTGGTCATCTTTCTACAGATTGCCCTATTTCTCCTAAAATTGACCCCAGATTCTAGGCCACAATAGCACCTGTAGGTGCTCACTGAGTGAATAACTGAGGTGTTAAGACTTAGAGCAGAAGAAATGTAGAAACCAAGACAACAAGAAAAAAAAAACCCAAAAATGGAGTGGGAGAGGTACTTCAACAAGCAACACAACTGTGGACTCTGAAAATTAAAAATAGATAAAATTCATTCCAAAATTTATTTTGTGTTTTGGGGTGTGGGGTCTGACAGAGGGGGAAAATGCGTATGCTATTCAGAGCCAGGTTAAAAAGGACAAATGGTCTCTAGAGAGAATAGGTGTCCAGGATAGGAATCAGCAGAAATAATTCAGTCACTGATTCAAATTCTGTAACTGATCAGATGAGAAACCTTGGATGATTGAATTCAACCATGAAGGGAGTGATCTAGATAAACCCTAAGATCCCAACCAGATGTGACAAGTTGACTCTTGCTGAAAGGCTTATTTTATAACAGGGAAAATAATACACCTTTATCATTCTGTAATGACACATAGACAGTAGGCTTAAAACCTTTTGATGGACATACATGTTTTTCATGACATTTAACTGAAATAGAAAGAGAACTCCATCCTTAAACCTGACATATTTCAATTTAAACGCCTTGGATTTTTTTTTCTTTTTTGATGGGGGAATAAGATTTAAAGCATGAAATGAAAAGTTGAGACATGCTGGTTCTTAAAATTTCCAAGAAGGAATAGAGCCTTCCTTTTTAAAAGTCAATTTGTATAATGGCTTTACTAATATTTTGGGTTTAAATTTGTCTTAAGTTTAGGGGATGCATTTATTTATCTTCTAAATGTCCCTAGGCCACTCAATGAATGAACATGGGTTTTTCCTTTCCCGTTATTATTTTCTATCTATTTCATATAACCACGACTGAGTAATTTAAATCGACAGTCTCTATTGGTTGACATTCAAGACACCATAAAATTTTCAAGAAACCATTTAGAAAATATTTCCTTTACTCCTTTTCTCCTTAGGTTAGAAGTATAAACCCTAAAGAAATACAAATATTGTCTTCGTGTTATCAAAGATACTTGAAATGTTGCTTCTGGAAGTGTATTTTATAACTTCTCATTATCCCATGTCTCTCTCACACTTTACCACTACATGAAACGATGGGAAACTTCCCTAGCAAGAACAAAGTGTGCCAACTTAGGAAAAGCAGAAATTGAAACAATAAAATAAAATGACAAAACACCTACCAAGTAAGTCTAAAGTTAATTTGATTCTGTAAGGTGGGAAGAGAATTGACAGATGACCCCTAAAAGCACTGTGTGCTGTGTGTCAAGTCATCCCAGTCATGTCTGACTCTTTTGTAACCCCATGGACTGTAGCCCACCAGGCTCCTCTGTCCATGGGATGCTCAGGCAAAAATACTGGAGTGGGTTGCCATGTCCTCCTCCAGGCTAACTTCCCAACCCAGGGATAAAACCCATGTCTCTTATGTCTCCTAAGTGGCATGCGGGTTCTTTACCACTAGTGCCACTTGGGAAGTATAATATCACTGCATTATACAATATATTATAGTGACACATTCAATGGAAAGACACAAGAGACTAAATTCTCATCTTAGGGTGATTTCTAAGGGTACTAGAAACCAGGTTATGTATGCTATGATGTAGAAAACCTGAAAGTAACATGGGAGGTCTGCTGTCAAGCCCTAACTGTCCCACCCCACACCTTTTGATGTCAACTGGTTTACTGAGTGAACAAAATTTGATGGAAATGTGTTCCGGATGTCTATTTTTAACCAGTGATCCCACTTATCATTCCTTCTTGATCAACCTTCCCTGCTCCCTGAAAGCACATTATGCAAATCTTGTAACTTCCAAGTCACTTCTATTTCCTCTTCAGTCATTATGAGTCACTCTCAGTCAACTTTCTTCAAAAGTTCCGTGTAGTCTAAATCAGAGCTCTAATCTCAAATTCCATTCAAAGCTTCTTTCTTCTCCACAACTCAAGACCGACCCATGGCTCAAAGTCATTTTGTGAGAAAGGGCATTTTAACTTATCTCTCATTTTCCTTCATCCTTCTCCTCCTTCCTTTCCTGCTTCCTCTTGGACTGAGATGTAAAGCAGGGCAGGGAGGGGGAGGACTGAAGGAAGAGGGGCAAAAGTCTTTTCTTCTGTTCTGTAGTCTGGCCTCCATTGTCTTTCATAACAGCATCCCTATTTGTTTGCTCTCTTCAGGCACATTGCATGGATTTTTCCCTTCAGAGGGCTGGAGGCCGGTGGTTCTCTATAGTGTGTAGGATTGTAATGTAGATGCTAGGCTCTGGGGATCTCTTCTTGGCAGGCTTCCTCTTTCCTGGGACACCTTCAAAAAGACTCAAGCTGGGCTATTCTATTCTGAATCTATTGGCCCATGAATCCTTGTCATTTCCAATGGCAAGAGTACAAACTACTTCACCCCCTCAGGTCTCTCTGCAGTGATGAACAGTTCCAGTCATACTCCCACCCAGAAAAGACTTGAGGCAATAAAGAGCGCTTGTGAAGGTGAAGGCTGCTCAGTCATGTCCTAGTCTTTGCAACACCATGGACCATAGCCCACCAAGATCCTTTGTCCATAGAATTTTCCAGGCAAGAATACTGGAGTAAATTGCCATTTTCTTCTCCAGGGGATCTTCTTGATCCACGGACCAAATCCGGGTCTCCTGCATCACAGGCAGATTCTTTACCACTGAGCCACCAGAGAAGCCCAAAGCCTTCATTATATCAATGCTTCCACTTTGCAGGGATTCCATTAAGGAATGTCTTGTGTTCCACTCCAAGGCACAAGATGAAGTTGTGAGGTTCTGTGGCTTCTAAGCATTCAACCGTGGTGTGGCATGGTCTGCCTTTCTTTAAGGCACTGTCACTCTCTGTATGTTTTGCATGGGTTACCTTATCTTGGAAGGAAAGAGCCTCCATGTCCCAGTATTCTCTTCTGAGCTCACAGCTCAACTCAGATGAATTCTCTGTTTCCAGAAACTCTAGATCAGCTATCCTACCCCACTGATACTGATAATCAATCATTCAAAGCTTCTTTCTTCTCCACAACTCAAGACCGACCCATGGCTCAAAGTCATTTTGTGAGAAAGGGCATTTTAACTTATCTCTCATTTTCCTTCATCCTTCTCCTCCTTCCTTTCCTGCTTCCTCTTGGACTGAGATGTAAAGCAGGGCAGGGAGGGGGAGGACTGAAGGAAGAGGGGCAAAAGTCTTTTCTTCTGTTCTGTAGTCTGGCCTCCATTGTCTTTCATAACAGCATCCCTATTTGTTTGCTCTCTTCAGGCACATTGCATGGATTTTTCCCTTCAGAGGGCTGGAGGCCGGTGGTTCTCTATAGTGTGTAGGATTGTAATGTAGATGCTAGGCTCTGGGGATCTCTTCTTGGCAGGCTTCCTCTTTCCTGGGACACCTTCAAAAAGACTCAAGCTGGGCTATTCTATTCTGAATCTATTGGCCCATGAATCCTTGTCATTTCCAATGGCAAGAGTACAAACTACTTCACCCCCTCAGGTCTCTCTGCAGTGATGAACAGTTCCAGTCATACTCCCACCCAGAAAAGACTTGAGGCAATAAAGAGCGCTTGTGAAGGTGAAGGCTGCTCAGTCATGTCCTAGTCTTTGCAACACCATGGACCATAGCCCACCAAGATCCTTTGTCCATAGAATTTTCCAGGCAAGAATACTGGAGTAAATTGCCATTTTCTTCTCCAGGGGATCTTCTTGATCCACGGACCAAATCCGGGTCTCCTGCATCACAGGCAGATTCTTTACCACTGAGCCACCAGAGAAGCCCAAAGCCTTCATTATATCAATGCTTCCACTTTGCAGGGATTCCATTAAGGAATGTCTTGTGTTCCACTCCAAGGCACAAGATGAAGTTGTGAGGTTCTGTGGCTTCTAAGCATTCAACCGTGGTGTGGCATGGTCTGCCTTTCTTTAAGGCACTGTCACTCTCTGTATGTTTTGCATGGGTTACCTTATCTTGGAAGGAAAGAGCCTCCATGTCCCAGTATTCTCTTCTGAGCTCACAGCTCAACTCAGATGAATTCTCTGTTTCCAGAAACTCTAGATCAGCTATCCTACCCCACTGATACTGATAATCAATCATTCTATGCTGAAAGCTTTAGACTTTGGAATGACCTTATACCCCAGTAAGCATTGTTACTGCTGTGCAATCATGGTAGAATTACCTTGTTGAAAGCTTTAGGTTCATTGTGCAGAGATGGAAGCAGAACACTTCTGGGTTAAAGTGTGGCTGAATGTCTAATCCATAAAGGGCTGCTGGTCTGCTGCAGCAGGGTGGTCTCTGGTATGAAAGAACTGTATTTGATGTTGAGCTTGTGAAAACTTACAACAAATAATAATTTCCTATCAAAAACCTCCAACAAAACTGAACCAAACCCTAGTTGTGTCTTCTTTTTTGGTAAATGCTGTATGAATTACTTGTAACTACTCGACACCCTAAAGCACAAGAGCAACTTCTGCCTCTGATAATAACTTCAGAGCACTGTCTGAACATGCAGAAATAGAACACTTAACCATCTGTTACTGAGATGCTAAGACATTGGACACATTACCTAACCTTTACCTGAGTTTCCCAGCTAGACTGCTCTATTTATGTTCTGTAAGTGTTATAACAACTTACCACAAGGTTGGTGGCTTAAAACAATGCAAATTTATTCTCTTACAGTTTCAGAGACCAGAGGACTCAAATCAGTTTCCCTGGGCTAAAGTCTTGGTGTTGACAGGGCACATTCTCTCTAGAGGCTCCAGAGGATTGTCCATTTGTTTGTCTTCTGCTTTCATCACTCAGACATTATAAAGAATGACATAATGCCATTTGAAGCAACATGGGTGGACCTAGAGATGGTCATACTTGGTGAAGTAAGGCAGACAGAGAAAGAGAAATATAGTATGATATTGCTTATATGTGGAATCTAAAAAATTGATACAAATGAATTTATTTACAAAATAAAAATAGACTTACAGACTTAGAGAACAGATCTATGGTTACCTGAGGCATTGGATAGTTAGGGAGTTTGAAATGGACATATACGCTCTGCTCTGTGTGTGTGCATGCTAAGTTGCTTCAGTCATGTCTGACTTTTCGCAGCCTTATAGACAGAAGCCAGCTAGGCTCCTCACTCCAGGCAATACTCCAGACAAGAATACTGGGGTAGGTTTCCATGCTCCACCAGGAGCTCTTCCTGACCTGCTTTGGCAGGTGCATTCTTTACCACTAGGGCTTCCTGAGATGCCACACATTGCTATATTTAAAATAAATAACCAACAAGGACCTACTGTATTAAAAAATGTAAACAGAACAAGAGACTGATATAGATGAGATGAGATTATTCATCTGTCAATAATTCTTGAAGCTAATTGAGGGACTCCACAGGGATTTACTATACTACTCCTACAACTTTTGAGTACATTTGACATTTTCCATAATAAAAAAGTCAAAAAGAAAGTTAATGATTTAAACTGATGTCCTTGTTAACAAATTGTTGGTTAAAAATGAGAACACGTGGTTATTACCTGTTATTTCAATGAGTCATCATATATATGTTATAAACATGAGCATGCATGCTAAGACATTGGACACATTACCTAACCTTTACCTGAGTTTCCCAGCTAGACTGCTCTATTTATGTTCTGTAAGTGTTATAACAACTTACCACAAGGTTGGTGGCTTAAAACAATGCAAATTTATTCTCTTACAGTTTCAGAGACCAGAGGACTCAAATCAGTTTCCCTGGGCTAAAGTCTTGGTGTTGACAGGGCACATTCTCTCTAGAGGCTCCAGAGGATTGTCCATTTGTTTGTCTTCTGCTTTCATCACTCAGACATTATAAAGAATGACATAATGCCATTTGAAGCAACATGGGTGGACCTAGAGATGGTCATACTTGGTGAAGTAAGGCAGACAGAGAAAGAGAAATATAGTATGATATTGCTTATATGTGGAATCTAAAAAATTGATACAAATGAATTTATTTACAAAATAAAAATAGACTTACAGACTTAGAGAACAGATCTATGGTTACCTGAGGCATTGGATAGTTAGGGAGTTTGAAATGGACATATACGCTCTGCTCTGTGTGTGTGCATGCTAAGTTGCTTCAGTCATGTCTGACTTTTCGCAGCCTTATAGACAGAAGCCAGCTAGGCTCCTCACTCCAGGCAATACTCCAGACAAGAATACTGGGGTAGGTTTCCATGCTCCACCAGGAGCTCTTCCTGACCTGCTTTGGCAGGTGCATTCTTTACCACTAGGGCTTCCTGAGATGCCACACATTGCTATATTTAAAATAAATAACCAACAAGGACCTACTGTATTAAAAAATGTAAACAGAACAAGAGACTGATATAGATGAGATGAGATTATTCATCTGTCAATAATTCTTGAAGCTAATTGAGGGACTCCACAGGGATTTACTATACTACTCCTACAACTTTTGAGTACATTTGACATTTTCCATAATAAAAAAGTCAAAAAGAAAGTTAATGATTTAAACTGATGTCCTTGTTAACAAATTGTTGGTTAAAAATGAGAACACGTGGTTATTACCTGTTATTTCAATGAGTCATCATATATATGTTATAAACATGAGCATGCATGCTAAGTCAGTTCAGTTGTGCCAGATTCTAGGTGACTCTATGGACTGTAGCCTCCGCTGTCCAAGAGATTCTCCAGGTGAGAGTAATGGAGTGGGTTGCTATGCCCTCCTCCAGGGGATCTTTCCAACCAAGGGATGGAACCCAGATCTGTAGTATCCCCTGCACTGGCCAGCCTGCTCTTTACCACCAGCACCACCTGGGAAGTCCTGTGTAAATAGGTACAGTGCTCACTAATAAGATTCTTGATTTGGACACATATTTAGGTAAAAAATATTCAGAAGAAAACATATTACTTGTTTTAAAAAAATCTCATTCAAGAATCCAATTTCTTTTCAAAACTTAAGTTGGTAAAGATTATCTAAACAAAATTTAAAAATATATTGGTTATCTGATCTACAAAATTAAAAGCAGAGTTCACATACTATTTCAATACACACTGCTATCCCAGACATTTTCACTAGTTCCATCTCTCTTCATTGTAAATTATACTACTTGGTTTGAGAGTTGATATATATGTGCATACTAAAATTGCTTACAAGCTACATTTCTTGATGATAAGATCAAATAATATACTTTCAGCCAAAAATATGAGTGGTTTCAAGATGGGTACCACTGAAGTGAGTATGGTCTTTCTAGCATCCCTTGTTCCTTCCGGTTTGATGTGTCAGAAGGTGGCAAGCAGATAGATTCTGCTTGTGCAGGAAAAGGTCCTGCCAGGCTGAAGGCAGAAGTGAGTGGAAGCCTCACCCAACTTCTCACTCTCACACAGCAAACTGTGGCACTCCTCTCATTAAGAATCAGGGTTCCTGAGAAATTAAAAAAACCAACAAGGACCTACTGTATTAAAAAATGTAAACAGAACAAGAGACTGATATAGATGAGATGAGATTATTCATCTGTCAATAATTCTTGAAGCTAATTGAGGGACTCCACAGGGATTTACTATACTACTCCTACAACTTTTGAGTACATTTGACATTTTCCATAATAAAAAAGTCAAAAAGAAAGTTAATGATTTAAACTGATGTCCTTGTTAACAAATTGTTGGTTAAAAATGAGAACACGTGGTTATTACCTGTTATTTCAATGAGTCATCATATATATGTTATAAACATGAGCATGCATGCTAAGTCAGTTCAGTTGTGCCAGATTCTAGGTGACTCTATGGACTGTAGCCTCCGCTGTCCAAGAGATTCTCCAGGTGAGAGTAATGGAGTGGGTTGCTATGCCCTCCTCCAGGGGATCTTTCCAACCAAGGGATGGAACCCAGATCTGTAGTATCCCCTGCACTGGCCAGCCTGCTCTTTACCACCAGCACCACCTGGGAAGTCCTGTGTAAATAGGTACAGTGCTCACTAATAAGATTCTTGATTTGGACACATATTTAGGTAAAAAATATTCAGAAGAAAACATATTACTTGTTTTAAAAAAATCTCATTCAAGAATCCAATTTCTTTTCAAAACTTAAGTTGGTAAAGATTATCTAAACAAAATTTAAAAATATATTGGTTATCTGATCTACAAAATTAAAAGCAGAGTTCACATACTATTTCAATACACACTGCTATCCCAGACATTTTCACTAGTTCCATCTCTCTTCATTGTAAATTATACTACTTGGTTTGAGAGTTGATATATATGTGCATACTAAAATTGCTTACAAGCTACATTTCTTGATGATAAGATCAAATAATATACTTTCAGCCAAAAATATGAGTGGTTTCAAGATGGGTACCACTGAAGTGAGTATGGTCTTTCTAGCATCCCTTGTTCCTTCCGGTTTGATGTGTCAGAAGGTGGCAAGCAGATAGATTCTGCTTGTGCAGGAAAAGGTCCTGCCAGGCTGAAGGCAGAAGTGAGTGGAAGCCTCACCCAACTTCTCACTCTCACACAGCAAACTGTGGCACTCCTCTCATTAAGAATCAGGGTCTCACAGCCCTGCTCCTTAATGTAGGTTGGCAGATGGCAATTCACAAATAGACTTCGGTACAAAGGAAACGATTCAAATTCTGAGCTTATCTTTAAGAATGTGGGCAGCTTCCACTGTGGTCTCTGGGAGCCCCAAACATCCACATTAGCAATCTACTACCTTGCTAGAGACAACAGGCTTCCCTGGTGGTTCAGTGGGTAAAAAGTCTGCCTTGCAGTGAAAGGGTCACCAGTTCAAAGGGTCACCAGTTCGTTCCCTGGATCCAGAAGATCCCAAGAGATGTGGCGCGGCTGGACCAGTGTGTCCAGTTACGAGCCAGCGCTCTGGAGCACACGTGCCCAGAGCCAGTGCTCTGCAAGGAGAGAGGCCACTTCAATGGGAGGCCCACACAGGACAAAGAATAAAGATGTATGAAAATAAATAAATAAAAATACCAAGGGCTTTCCTGGTAGTCCAGTGGGTAAGAACACCAACTTGCAGAGCAAGGGGCGCTGGCTCGATCCCTGGCCTGGGAAGATCCCATGTGCCGTGGAGCGGCTGGACCGATGTGTCCAACTACCAAGAGGGAGCTCTGGAGCACATGCACCCGGAGCCGGTGCCCTGCAGCGAGAGAGGCCACTGTGATGGGAGGCCCACACAGGCCAAAGAACAAAGAAAGATGAAAATTAATAAATGAAAGACCAATAGAAGTGTCCAAAAAAAAGAGAGAGGTCAAAAAAAAAAAAAAAAAATCCTACATGACACAAGAAAGCAAGAAACCCAGCTGAGCCTAGCCCTTCAGCAATCCCCAGCGAGAAATATAGCATGTAAGTGAAACAGCCTCAGCCTTAAACCCTAAAAAAAGCTAAGATCCCATGGGGAGCAGTTTAATTTGATATATATGTGCATACTAAAATTGCTTACAAGCTACATTTCTTGATGATAAGATCAAATAATATACTTTCAGCCAAAAATATGAGTGGTTTCAAGATGGGTACCACTGAAGTGAGTATGGTCTTTCTAGCATCCCTTGTTCCTTCCGGTTTGATGTGTCAGAAGGTGGCAAGCAGATAGATTCTGCTTGTGCAGGAAAAGGTCCTGCCAGGCTGAAGGCAGAAGTGAGTGGAAGCCTCACCCAACTTCTCACTCTCACACAGCAAACTGTGGCACTCCTCTCATTAAGAATCAGGGTCTCACAGCCCTGCTCCTTAATGTAGGTTGGCAGATGGCAATTCACAAATAGACTTCGGTACAAAGGAAACGATTCAAATTCTGAGCTTATCTTTAAGAATGTGGGCAGCTTCCACTGTGGTCTCTGGGAGCCCCAAACATCCACATTAGCAATCTACTACCTTGCTAGAGACAACAGGCTTCCCTGGTGGTTCAGTGGGTAAAAAGTCTGCCTTGCAGTGAAAGGGTCACCAGTTCAAAGGGTCACCAGTTCGTTCCCTGGATCCAGAAGATCCCAAGAGATGTGGCGCGGCTGGACCAGTGTGTCCAGTTACGAGCCAGCGCTCTGGAGCACACGTGCCCAGAGCCAGTGCTCTGCAAGGAGAGAGGCCACTTCAATGGGAGGCCCACACAGGACAAAGAATAAAGATGTATGAAAATAAATAAATAAAAATACCAAGGGCTTTCCTGGTAGTCCAGTGGGTAAGAACACCAACTTGCAGAGCAAGGGGCGCTGGCTCGATCCCTGGCCTGGGAAGATCCCATGTGCCGTGGAGCGGCTGGACCGATGTGTCCAACTACCAAGAGGGAGCTCTGGAGCACATGCACCCGGAGCCGGTGCCCTGCAGCGAGAGAGGCCACTGTGATGGGAGGCCCACACAGGCCAAAGAACAAAGAAAGATGAAAATTAATAAATGAAAGACCAATAGAAGTGTCCAAAAAAAAGAGAGAGGTCAAAAAAAAAAAAAAAAATCCTACATGACACAAGAAAGCAAGAGAAACCCAGCTGAGCCTAGCCCTTCAGCAATCCCCAGCGAGAAATATAGCATGTAAGTGAAACAGCCTCAGAATCTCCAGTTGTGAACAGCCAACAACAGAATAACAACCAGCCCCCAACCCTACCAGTGATCTGAATGACTCCCATGGGGAGCAGGACTGTCCAGACGAGCCGAACCAGAATTTCTAACTCCAACAGCAGGAGATACATTAAAGTAGTTGTTATTTTAATCTAGTAACCTGTTGGCGAATTTATCAGGGCAACAAGTAACCATGATATCTCCTAAGTAAGTCATCCTGACTTTAGCAAAATCACCTTATATGTTTGAAAATTGTCTTTGTCAAGCCATGTCACCAGATTGAACTCCAGAACTGGACTCACTGCCTACATCACCCATGCCACCCTTCTGCAGTGGCCACGGTGATGAATAGAGGAGATTACTGTCTCATACTTGAACAGCAAATCAAAACTATGTAATGTTATAATGAGCATGCAGAATCACTCATATTCTGCTTTACAAGGTCTAGGAGAAACTGAGAAGGGCGGATGTGTCATCCTTCAAAGTCAGGAGCTCTAAAGTAGATCAATCTGCCTTTCCTCTATACAAAAGAGCTAACACTGATTGTTCAGTCAGTTAGAGTCAAGACATCAGAATCATTTTCAACTACTGTATTGTTCAAATAAAATTAATATCAGAGCCCTGTAACATCTAACATTTAAAACATTTATTGTAATGTCTTTGCCTTAGTCCCATTTATGGATTTGAGGTCTTCATTTTCTTTTTCATAGTTTCCCAAATTCATTCCACTAATACTTTCATGATATTGTTTTCTACCTTAAAAACTTTCAGGGCTTCCCTGGTGGTCCAGTGGGTAAGGACACCACCTTGCAATGCAATGGGTGCCGGTTTGATCCCTGGCCTGGGAAGATCCCACATAGTGGCTGGACCAATGTGTCCAATTACCGAGCCAGCGCTCTGGAGCGCATGCACCCAGAGCCAGTGCTCTGCGACAACAGAGGCCACTGCGATGGGAGGCCCACACGGGTTGAAGAACAGATGGATGAAAAATAGATAAATGAAAGACCAATAGAAGTGGCCCGCCCACCCCCCTCCCTCCCCAACCTGCCACCTCCCCTAAAAAAATAAAAAATAAAAATAAAGGGAAAATTCTTAAAAAAAAAAGAAAAACTTTCAGCAATTTCTAACTAGATATGATATTTAAAATCGACTTCTTATTCTTGTTTTCCTGTCCTTTCACAGTTTTAAAGTATTTTCTGCTGACTAATCCTAAATTTACTTTTTAAAAAACTGCTGATAAGTATATCTAATTGTTGTAAATAATATATCCAGTTCTGGATAGGGCAAAGTTACATTCTTATATGGCTGAACAGAAAGCTGAGATGAGGTTCATAACAACAGACATTATTTTAAATTAAGTTTTAAGGACGATATCTTATTCCGCCTATGTTTTAGAATTCTTGCCCAGCTTGAAGGCAGCATGATGAAGTTGAACAGATAAAATGGGCACATGTCCACTGGCAGCATTCAGATTATGGCTATGGGGTTTAGGTCAATAGAGAGATTACTGTCTCATACTTGAACAGCAAATCAAAACTATGTAATGTTATAATGAGCATGCAGAATCACTCATATTCTGCTTTACAAGGTCTAGGAGAAACTGAGAAGGGCGGATGTGTCATCCTTCAAAGTCAGGAGCTCTAAAGTAGATCAATCTGCCTTTCCTCTATACAAAAGAGCTAACACTGATTGTTCAGTCAGTTAGAGTCAAGACATCAGAATCATTTTCAACTACTGTATTGTTCAAATAAAATTAATATCAGAGCCCTGTAACATCTAACATTTAAAACATTTATTGTAATGTCTTTGCCTTAGTCCCATTTATGGATTTGAGGTCTTCATTTTCTTTTTCATAGTTTCCCAAATTCATTCCACTAATACTTTCATGATATTGTTTTCTACCTTAAAAACTTTCAGGGCTTCCTGGTGGTCCTGTGGGTAAGGACACCACCTTGCAATGCAATGGGTGCCGGTTCGATCCCTGGCCTGGGAAGATCCCACATAGTGGCTGGACCAATGTGTCCAATTACCGAGCCAGCGCTCTGGAGCGCATGCACCCAGAGCCAGTGCTCTGCGACAACAGAGGCCACTGCGATGGGAGGCCCACACGGGTTGAAGAACAGATGGATGAAAAATAGATAAATGAAAGACCAATAGAAGTGGCCCGCCCGCTCCCCTCCCTCCCCAACCTGCCACCCCCTCCCCCTAAAAAAAAATAAAAAATAAAAATAAAGGGAAAATTCTTAAAAAAAAAAGAAAAACTTTCAGCAATTTCTAACTAGATATGATATTTAAAATCGACTTCTTATTCTTGTTTTCCTGTCCTTTCACAGTTTTAAAGTATTTTCTGCTGACTAATCCTAAATTTACTTTTTAAAAAACTGCTGATAAGTATATCTAATTGTTGTAAATAATATATCCAGTTCTGGATAGGGCAAAGTTACATTCTTATATGGCTGAACAGAAAGCTGAGATGAGGTTCATAACAACAGACATTATTTTAAATTAAGTTTTAAGGACGATATCTTATTCCGCCTATGTTTTAGAATTCTTGCCCAGCTTGAAGGCAGCATGATGAAGTTGAACAGATAAAATGGGCACATGTCCACTGGCAGCATTCAGATTATGGCTATGGGGTTTAGGTCAATCAAGAAACTGCCTGAAAAATAAAAATAAAAAAAAAAATAAAAGAAACTGCCTGATGGGCCCTCTCAAGAGCATTAACTAATATATCACAATAATAGGCTTACAGACCAAGGAAAACTGTAGGTACCATTACCCTGTGGTTAATATGTCTCTACTAAGAGTCAATCAGTAAATACTTTCTGTTCCTCTCAGCATACCATTCTTAACTGACACTGTTGTACAAGTCATCTTAATACCACTCAAACCAAGCCCCAGTACCTTGTAAAAGCTTGTCATTATTTCCTCTGATTGAGAAAGTCCCAAGGCTGGCCTGTGGAGTATTCTCCCAAGCTAAATAAACTTGACATTGTATGACTATAGATGCATCCAGGTAACCCTGGACACAAAAGGCTTCAGAGCTACCACTAATGAAACATGTAATTATGGTCTAGTTTCTTAACAGTCATGAAACTTACTTTTTCCTTGTAGAATATTGATAATATTTATCTTGTAGTATGTGGTAAACTTTGAGTTTCCCAGGTGGCGCTAGTGGTAAAGAACTTGCCTGCCAATGTAGGAGATGTAAATCCCTAAGTCAGGAAGACGCCTTGGGGTGGGAGGGCATAGCAACCCACTGCAGTATTCTTGCCTGGAGAATCCCATGGACAGAGGAACCTGGCGGGCTACAGGCCATAGGGTTGCAAAGAGTCAAACACGACTGAAGCGACATAGTATGTATGCACATATAGTAAGGCTTAGGGACAATATGGAAAAAGTACTTAGTGCTATCCATACTAGATAGTAAGTATTAGTATATAGTGGGTAATTATTGGTGTATTTAAGTTGTTTTTAAAAATACAAATTGCACTTAATAGAATTGGAAGTTCTCCTGATATAACTCCTGGTTCTTTTCTTTTAAACCTAATTTTCACAGTAGCCTATATCTGGAAATATAAATCTGAATGAACGGTCAGACAGGGAGGTCTTGAACAGGGATGACTAATGCTAATTTGGAAGACAGAATAGAATGTTCATAGTCTATTGGCTTTTGCAAACCAGAACTACAACTGGATTCAATGACCTTTCAAAAGTTTCTGTCCTTATTAAATCATGCAACTGGAAAAGAAAAAGCCAGTGTCCTGCATTCTTGATGTGATCAAAATTTGATCAAGATTGTGAAAGAGGAGAAAGAGGGAAGTGGTATAAGACTTTTTGAGACAATGAGCAAAGTAATTTGATCAAATTATGGTAAAGCAATGAGAAAATGCAGAGATTTTCCAATTTCCTGTTAGAGTATATGCAGTTTCAAACTATAATTAATTAGGGAGGAGGCCAATGCCAAGGCCATTGCCCTAGGAGGTAGACGCTGAGACGGACATTTGTCTGCAATGGACCTGAAAGTTGCATTATTTCCTCTGATTGAGAAAGTCCCAAGGCTGGCCTGTGGAGTATTCTCCCAAGCTAAATAAACTTGACATTGTATGACTATAGATGCATCCAGGTAACCCTGGACACAAAAGGCTTCAGAGCTACCACTAATGAAACATGTAATTATGGTCTAGTTTCTTAACAGTCATGAAACTTACTTTTTCCTTGTAGAATATTGATAATATTTATCTTGTAGTATGTGGTAAACTTTGAGTTTCCCAGGTGGCGCTAGTGGTAAAGAACTTGCCTGCCAATGTAGGAGATGTAAATCCCTAAGTCAGGAAGACGCCTTGGGGTGGGAGGGCATAGCAACCCACTGCAGTATTCTTGCCTGGAGAATCCCATGGACAGAGGAACCTGGCGGGCTACAGGCCATAGGGTTGCAAAGAGTCAAACACGACTGAAGCGACATAGTATGTATGCACATATAGTAAGGCTTAGGGACAATATGGAAAAAGTACTTAGTGCTATCCATACTAGATAGTAAGTATTAGTATATAGTGGGTAATTATTGGTGTATTTAAGTTGTTTTTAAAAATACAAATTGCACTTAATAGAATTGGAAGTTCTCCTGATATAACTCCTGGTTCTTTTCTTTTAAACCTAATTTTCACAGTAGCCTATATCTGGAAATATAAATCTGAATGAACGGTCAGACAGGGAGGTCTTGAACAGGGATGACTAATGCTAATTTGGAAGACAGAATAGAATGTTCATAGTCTATTGGCTTTTGCAAACCAGAACTACAACTGGATTCAATGACCTTTCAAAAGTTTCTGTCCTTATTAAATCATGCAACTGGAAAAGAAAAAGCCAGTGTCCTGCATTCTTGATGTGATCAAAATTTGATCAAGATTGTGAAAGAGGAGAAAGAGGGAAGTGGTATAAGACTTTTTGAGACAATGAGCAAAGTAATTTGATCAAATTATGGTAAAGCAATGAGAAAATGCAGAGATTTTCCAATTTCCTGTTAGAGTATATGCAGTTTCAAACTATAATTAATTAGGGAGGAGGCCAATGCCAAGGCCATTGCCCTAGGAGGTAGACGCTGAGACGGACATTTGTCTGCACATGGTGTATTGAGTAGTGCTGTTCAGAAAAACACCAGAAAGAGAGGTAAAAAGGCAGGGTTGGGCAGAGGGAAAAGGCAGACTGTGAAAGGGTGACCACAAAAGACTGACCTATTCTTCCCTGGAGGGTTGTGGGATTGGCATTCCCCCTAAGAGACTTCCCGAACTGAGGCAAAGGGGCTCAGCTTTTGTTCCCTTTTACTCTTCCACCTGTTGTGGAGAGGAAGTTCCCTCTGGCAGAAGCCAATTCTTGAGGAAGGCTGTGAGCCAGGAATATCCTTGGCTGTGGAGGAAATGTGTACCTTGGTTCTAAACTGCTGGTCTACCTAGTGTACCTCAACACTCACTGCACTGAAGCCATGCATTTATCTACTTTTGTGTTTTAGGACATGCTATCTGTCCTCTATTTGTCCTTTGAGGAAATAAATACTAATTTAAGATTTATTGAGGAAAGAAGTTTGCATAAGCCTATATTATCAAATTCAATAACAAGACATGCTTAAAACAACCACCCCCACTTTTTTGATGGGGACCATTTTTAAAGTCTTTATTGAATTGGTTACAATATTGCTTCTGCTTTATGAGGTTTATTTTGGCCATAAAGCATGTGAAATATTAACTTCCTAAACAAGAATCAAACCCACATCCCCTACACTGGAAGATGAAGTGTTACTCACTGGACCACCAGGGAAACACCCCACTTCATTCTCTTATCTGTATTTATTCTTTGAAATATTAAACTAGGTTTATGTTATACATGCCACAGTCCATGGGCTCACAAAGAGCTGGACATGACTGAGCAACTGAACTGAACTGAACTGATGTGTTGTGGAGATGAACATCTTCAGAACTGGGTTGTTCATGCCTTTGTTCTTTAATCACATTTTTGGTGGGTTCCTACTTATCAGTGGCATAATGGTTGAGCTCTAATTTTGCTCTTCTAACACAAAATAGGTGGAAAACTGCATGAGAAAAAAGGGTTCCTCAAGTATAGTCACGGAGCATTTGATCACTAATGGATGGAGAAAGAAACAGTTTCAGAGGTGTTTCCACGAGGCATACATCAGATACCAGTTTATGAGCTGAAACTTTCCCCAAACACATTTATCTGTTTCTAATATATGAGACTATTTCCATTCGATTAGTTTGTTTACACGGTGAAAGTGAAAGTGTTAGTCGCTCAGTCACGTCCTACTCTCTGTGATGGACTGCAGCCTCTGTCCATGGGATTCTCCAGCCAGAATTCTGGAGTGGGTAGCTATTCCCTTCTCCAGGGGATCTTCCTGACCCAGGAATGGAACCTGGGTCTCCTATATTGCAGGCAGATTCTTTATCATCTGAGTCACCATGGAAGACCATTTATACGGTGATGTAATATACAATACTCATTTGTGATACTTGTATCTAGCTTTGTTTTTCCTTTGTTCAGCTTCTGAATGTCAAGTCGATATTGATCTATGCTAGTCTATTTCCTATGGCAGTTCCCAGATCCATAAAGGCTATGTCTAGTACTACATCAAACAAATATAAACATTTAATAAATTATTTTCCAATGTGGATCACATGACTAGGTATCAACTTCTTTTAAAATAATAAACACTAGTTAATAATGTGGTCCATCACATTCAGAACTTTTTTCTTCTTTCAGCCATCAGTGTTGTGCTATTGAAGACCTGATGCGAAGAGCGGACTCATTGGAAAAGACCCTCATGCTGAAAAATACTGAAGGCAAAAGGAGAAGGGATAGCAGGGGGTGAGATGATTAGAGAGCATTCCTGACTCTGTGGACATGAATTTGAGTAAATCATGGGAGATTGTGAAGGACTGGGAAGCCTGGTGTGCTGCAGTCCCTGGGGTGCAAGAATCAGAGATGGCTTAGCAACTGAACAACAACAGAAACCATTTACAAGAAAGCTCAATAGGTAGAGATAAAATGCTTCCCTGCAAATATTCAAACTATATATCCCAAAATAGAACACTTTCATTAGTGAGACAGTACTAGCACATTCTTGGAGACAGAGAGAGTAAAATATGAGGCTAACATTCAAAGCTAAGAATGATGTAACACAAAATAGGTGGAAAACTGCATGAGAAAAAGGGTTCCTCAAGTATAGTCACGGAGCATTTGATCACTAATGGATGGAGAAAGAAACAGTTTCAGAGGTGTTTCCACGAGGCATACATCAGATACCAGTTTATGAGCTGAAACTTTCCCCAAACACATTTATCTGTTTCTAATATATGAGACTATTTCCATTCGATTAGTTTGTTTACACGGTGAAAGTGAAAGTGTTAGTCGCTCAGTCACGTCCTACTCTCTGTGATGGACTGCAGCCTCTGTCCATGGGATTCTCCAGCCAGAATTCTGGAGTGGGTAGCTATTCCCTTCTCCAGGGGATCTTCCTGACCCAGGAATGGAACCTGGGTCTCCTATATTGCAGGCAGATTCTTTATCATCTGAGTCACCATGGAAGACCATTTATACGGTGATGTAATATACAATACTCATTTGTGATACTTGTATCTAGCTTTGTTTTTCCTTTGTTCAGCTTCTGAATGTCAAGTCGATATTGATCTATGCTAGTCTATTTCCTATGGCAGTTCCCAGATCCATAAAGGCTATGTCTAGTACTACATCAAACAAATATAAACATTTAATAAATTATTTTCCAATGTGGATCACATGACTAGGTATCAACTTCTTTTAAAATAATAAACACTAGTTAATAATGTGGTCCATCACATTCAGAACTTTTTTCTTCTTTCAGCCATCAGTGTTGTGCTATTGAAGACCTGATGCGAAGAGCGGACTCATTGGAAAAGACCCTCATGCTGAAAAATACTGAAGGCAAAAGGAGAAGGGATAGCAGGGGGTGAGATGATTAGAGAGCATTCCTGACTCTGTGGACATGAATTTGAGTAAATCATGGGAGATTGTGAAGGACTGGGAAGCCTGGTGTGCTGCAGTCCCTGGGGTGCAAGAATCAGAGATGGCTTAGCAACTGAACAACAACAGAAACCATTTACAAGAAAGCTCAATAGGTAGAGATAAAATGCTTCCCTGCAAATATTCAAACTATATATCCCAAAATAGAACACTTTCATTAGTGAGACAGTACTAGCACATTCTTGGAGACAGAGAGAGTAAAATATGAGGCTAACATTCAGCTAAGAATGATGACTTGTTCTGCTTGAGATGACTGATACACTCTTAGTATGTAACCTATGCTTCATTCTGCCCTGGGCCCTGCCATTACTTTATTCCGCTCCTTGGAGCCTTTAAATTTACTGTGGAAAGTTCAAAGACAATTTTAACTTACCAGTAGAGATAGTGCTGTTCATTTTCCGTTCTCTGTTGAGATTCTAAAAGTCTCTCAATGAGTGCCTTATTTTATTATTGCATTGAGCCTAATAGATCCTGATGAGGAAGCAATGATACCTGTGGAACACCTTTGTTGCCTTCTGTAGACCTCTGAAGTGTAATGCCACGCTAGAAGTGAAAAGAACGCCCCCCATATGTCATGTGTGCTATTTGAAATGCATCAGACTCTCATTTTAATATGAATTATCCTTGCTCATCCTCTTTTAGATAAACAGAGGTAAACACATTTTCTTTTCTGTCATGCTCTGTTTTGAATATGCTGTTCGGACCTGTCAGTCAGAAGTCAAAGAAAACAGAAGTAAATGGATACATCCTGGGAACTTTTCTGATCAAATCTGATGAATAAAATGGTGCCATGATGAAAAGTTTCAAGTTAATTGAAAGTTATTTCTTTGTCCATTCTCTATAATGTGTATGCAGTATGTTATAGGTGTGCAACAAATTTGGTTGCTCTTTTTAAAACCAAGAATTAGTGTTGTAAACCTTAGTATGTCAGCATGCCCTTTTAGAGGTTAGAAATTTAGGATACATCATTTCATTAGAATCTTAGGAAAACCTCAAGAGGGACCCATTTAACTTAGGAGGCCTCAGCTCAGACAATTTAAGTGAATTGCTTGAGTCCACAGTACATGACAGAGCAAAGCTTAAACTTTTGAATCCCAATCCAATTTCTTTACTCTTAACCATGGTGGTATAGTGGCTTAGTTGTTCAGTCGTGTCTGACTTTTGTGACCTCATGGACTGTAGCCCGCCAGGCTCCTCTGTCCATTGAATTCTCCAGGCAAGAATACTGGAGTGGGTTGCCATTTCCTTCCCCAGGGGATTTTCCTGACCCAGGAATTAAACCTGGGTCTCCTGCATTGCAGGCAGATTCTTTATCAACTGAACTATGAGGAAGCTTAATCGTGGTACTTATTGAAATGTACACCATCTATTGGCCTAGATGAAAGATTCTTGTTGATGAAAAACTAATGAAAAAATTCAGCTTATGTAGCAATGCTAGATAAGGTTACTGAGAGTTAAAAAGAAAAATGACCCAATAACTGGATTTAAACACATGAGGCAGCAAGATCTGTTCAAGAATTACATCTCTAAATACCTGCAGACAGTATCACATCCTAGTTTCTTCTAAGTCAGTTCATTTGATACAGAGAAAGTGAACATGAAGTAGACTACTGCAATGTTTCATTGGCCTATGGACTTCGTCTATTTGCAGTTCTATCTTTCGTATGTAAAATAGTGACTGGCACATAGTATACTGAATGAATGAAAGAATAATTTGTAAACAGCTAACCTATGGAATAATTTATTAATAAAAAGTTACTTGGCAAATATATGATGAGAATCTTGAGCAGTAGGATAAAGTAACTCTACTATTTTGAAATTACTCATTAAAGCTGATTTTGATCATGAAATACATCTTTTGTGCACAGAAAATTTAACTCTTTGATGTTTAATAAATAAATATTATAGAATTAAATTAATGAATAATGCAGACTGGAAAATCTATCAGTGAATTAGGAGTGATTTTTTTTTTCAACTCTTACTCACACACACACACACACACACACACACACACACACAATGAATGCCTCTGATTTCAAATAAAATTTCTCCTTTACAGTTTATAATTAGGCTAAAAAGGCCAATGGGAAAGCCCTTCTTGGAGGAAGCAAACATCGCAATTTATTTAAACAAAGACATATTATTGATAGTATCTTATTTATAAATACTTATTTCTGAGGCTTAATATTCTGATATTTAGAAATGTTTACAATTTATGGACTGATGATGCTTTAAAATGATCTTGCTTTCATTTCTGAAATATTTCCCAAACTCATTTCAACAGAAAGCTATTTGATGATTTCCTGTGTGACATTTTTGCAATTAGTCTCCCAATTACATACAGAGAGAGAGCTATTTGCCTCATCAGGTAATAGGCACAAAGAATTATAGAATGTTGAACTGAAATGAAACTCAGATGACCTGGTAAAGCACCTTTTGCAAATGAAACAGAACGAGATTTAGAAAGATGTGACCTGCCTGAGGTGACAAAGTAAGATGCTGTCAGTGCCAACACTGACAAGCAGAAGCCAGTCAATTTTGCCATAGGGGGTGCACCACTACAGAAATGTGGTCCTCAAAAAACCATGGAATTGGGCTTCCCTGGTGGTCCAGTGGGAAAAGAGTTTGCCTTGCAGCGCAAGGGGTACTGGTTCCATCCCTGGCCTGGGAAGATCCCATGCGCCACGGAGCGTCTGGGTCAATGTGTCCAATTACAAGTCAGCACTCTAGAGCACATGCACCTAGAGCTGGTTCTCTGCAACGAGAGAGGCCACTGCAATGGGAGGCCCACACAGGCCAAAGAATAAAGATAGATGAAAATAAATGATGACCTGGACGCAAAAAAAAAAAAAAAAACCCTTAAAAAAATATGGAGTGCGTTTTATCTAGATGCAGTCCATTTTTTGATAACTTACAGGTAGCACTGGGCCACTAAGTGCCATCTAATCATAATCAAGAAAGCATGAAACACTGTTTTCCTTAATAAAAGAGTACTGCACACTCTGCAGTTTTCTCTGACTCCTCTTTAAGTACTGTATTCATTCTAACATCACCTTCTTTGGGGTTGCTCATAGATGTCTTCCAGAATCCATTCTCTTTTAAGAGTGACCCACCTCGCTCCAAACTGCAGTCATCATCCATGTGCTTATCATGGTAGTCCTCCTAGCTTCTAACCCTACCTGCCTAGTCTCTAAAACAAGGTAAGTCTAAAACAAGAGCTGTACAAGACTGAAAACCTTTACTCGATTCTTTCTCTCTCTCTGAGTCTAAACCAAAGTCCCTCCAAGTCCCTATTAATAGTCCCTGAAAATTTCAGTCAAAGAGATAGAGACCCATTTCTCTCTCTCTCTCCCCCCCGCTCTGTGTGTGTGTGTGTGTGTGTGAATACACACATGCATGCTCAGGGAGCTGCCAAACTCTAGTCTCAACTGTATTTTCCTGGTGACTCAGATGGTAAACAATCCACCTCTAGATTGGGAAAATCTTCTACAGAAGGGAATGGCTATCTACTCTGGCATTTTTGTCTAGAGAATCCCACAGACAGAGAAGCCTGGTGGGCTGCAGTCCATGGGGGTCACAGAGAATCAGACACAACTGAGTGACTAACACTTTCACTTTTTTCATAATCTCAATAACCAAATTCACTATCTACACCAGAAGTACTATGCAGTATTTTAAATATTTTTCCTAGGGTTTAACAAGTTGTAGCCTGAATAGAGACCAAGGAAAGTATCAGATCTTTAGTGGCTAGAAACAGGTATTCAAGCCAGGGAACTGATGTGAATCTATTCTGAACTAATTGTTATTTATCTCTCAATCCAATGTCTGAAATGATGGCAGCAGGTTTTTTTCTTTTTTTAATGAGATTAAAGCATTTAACATCCCATTCAAGAATGTTACTTAAAATTAAGAGTAACATCAATCTATTGAATGGAATAAAGTATTTATAAATCAAATATCTGATGTGTTAATAGGAAAAATATAGGTAAAGAACTCACACAGCTCATCAGCAAAAGAAAAAAAAAACTATTCAAAACTGGGCAGAGGAACTGAATAGATATTTTCCAAAGAAGACCTACAAATAGCTAACAAGTATATGAAAATGTACTCAACATCATTAATCATAAAGCAAATGAAAATTAAAATCAGAGTAAGATTTCACTTCATGACTATTGGGATGACCACCATCTAAAAGACAAGAAGAAACAAACATTGGCAAGGCTTTGGAAAAATGAAGCCCTCATGCATTACATGTGGAAATGTCAGTTAGTGCCACCACTGTGGAAAACACTATTGAGGTATCTCAAAAATTAAAAAACAGAATTACCATATGATCCAGCAATCCCACTTCTGGGTATATATTCTAAGGCAATGAAATCAGAATCACGAGGGGATACTTGTAATCCTACATTAACTGCAGCATTATTTATAATAGCCAAGATATGAAAACAACCTAAGCGCCTGACAATGGATAAAGAAGATATGTCATATACATATACAATGGAATATTATTCAGCCACGAAAATAAACACCCTTACCTTTTTTGACAGCATGAGTGGAACTTGAGGGCATTAAGTGAAATTAGTCACAAAGAGAAAGACAAATACAGTATGCTAACACATGCATATGGAATTGGAAAAACCCTGAACTCACAGGGGTTGGGGACAGGGGAAGGAAGAGATGTTCATCAAAGCATACAAACATTCAGTGATAAGATTAGCAGGTTCTAGGGATCTAAAGTACAGCATGGTGATTACAGTCAACAATCCTGTATTAGATACTTCAAAGTTGCTAAGAGAGTAGATCTTAAATATTCTCACTATAAAAATATTAATTAAGTGATATGATGAAGGTTTTAGCTAACATGATAGTAGTGATCATTATGCAATACATCAGTGTAATATTATTATGTTGATTATATCTCAATAAAGCTAGAAAAAAAAAAGTTAAATGAGCAGTCTTTTGTTGTTTTTTCGCCCCATAAAACAGCCTCTGGAGGTAAAACCAGTTGAAAAATAATGAGCAGGTCAGATTTGGGCCATGAACACCCATTTAGCCAGAACTCAGCATGCCTATGGGGATGCAGGTCAGGCACGGGGAGCATCCAATAAAGTCTCTCACTTCTTTCCCCTCATTTCTACATCTCCATATGTCCTATGTGACTAACATGGAGAAAACTACAGTGAAGCCTTAAATACAAAATTCAAAAGACAAATGTAGGTGCAAACCAGGGCGGAATTGCTGTGAGGATGATGCACCCACAATATTTAACAATCAATGGCATCTGGTTTAGGTGTCTCTGTTTCTAGTTGGGTTCTCTTTAGGTGTCAATGGGCTTCCCAGGTGGCACTAGTGGGAAACAACCCGCCTGCTAGTGCAGGAGACTTAAGAGACATGGGGTCACAAAGAGTTGGCATGCCTGAAGCAACTCCTTCGACAGGCACTGGGTAACTACAATGCTATCTGAATGAATATATCCAGACCTTTCTTCTCCATCAAGAAGGAAGAAAGTATCCAAAACATGGGGGTAGGGTTGAGAACTTAAAGGAAAGCAGGTTGTCTGGAAGGAAGGTAGCTTTATTCAACCCATTGTACACACCTGGTTACTGAGGCTGAGAAGCTAGCCTGCCAGACTACTAAGTGGTGAAGTCTAGGCATGCACCTGTCTATTTGTTGTTCAGTTGCTAAGTCGTGTCTGACTCTTTGTGAACTCATAGACTGTAGCCCACCAGGCTCCTCTGTCCATGAGATTCTCCAGGCAAGACTGCTGAAGTGGGTAGCTATTCTTCTCTAGGGAATGTTCCCGACCCAGGGACTGAGCCCATGTCTCCTGCTTGGTACATGCATTCTTCACTCCTGAGCCACCTGAGAAGCATGTATACCTACCTTTAGCTGACTCCAAAATCCACATGATTATTCACTAGACCAAAGCTGACCTGAGGTTTCATTATATTTGGGCTTTCCTGGTGCCTCAGTACTAAAGAATCCACCTGCCAATGCAGGAGGCTCAAGAGATGCAGGTTTGATTCCTGGATCAGGAAGATCCCCTGGAAAAGTAAATGGCAACCCACTTTAGTATGCTTGCCTTGGAAATCCCACGGACAGAGGAGCCTGGTGGCCTACTGATCATAGGGTTGCAAAGAGTTGAACACGACTGAGTAAACACACACACATACACACACAATTATGTCTAATGTTCTCAAGTTGCCTACTTTTCCAATATGCTTTCTCTCCTAGAGCAAAAATGGGCCAATATAATGTTGTAAACAAATCACAGCAGATACTTGTGAAAATGAAAGGCCTGCTGGCTTATAGTGTTAAGTAATTTTGGGCAAGTTGTCTCTGTTTCTCAGTTCCCTCATTTGACAAAAATGAGATGAAAATACTTGTATCCTGGGATGATTATGAGAATCAAAAGAGGGCTTAGAATACTGCCTGGCACGCAGAAAGCATTCAGGGAAGGTTTTGCTATAATTGGAGCTATTGGGTTCATTCCGAATCTACATCTTGCTTTTTTTCCCCCAACTGATCAGAATGTCTATATTTTTAAAGGAATTTTAGTTTGGGGTTAGTTTTGTGTTTTTAAAAATATTACATATTTGCTTAATAAAAGGCAGAAATATTCGAATCAGAAAAATTAAACTGCCTGTGTTCTTCCTCGATATCACTTCTCACTCAGATGTTACTCCTGTTTCTATACATATATAATATATACAATTTTTATAGTCATTCCCATTTCTTTTCCTGAGTCGGGACTTTGCTCGTCACAATTTCTGGTTATCAGTGACCATGAAAACGAACTGCAAATGCTGCTCATTTTACAACAAACTAGCTAAGGGCAGATTTAACTGTGCCAAAGATGCACTTGGAGCCTAGAGTGCAGAGCCTTGCTGCACGGCACACTCTCATGCTGGGATGAAAAGAAAGCCGTTTTTCCTGCCGGCCGAGGATCACAAAAAGGAATAAAATAATCGCAGAATATGAATCAACCATCAAAAATCTCATCTGAAGCCCAGGTCCTCACTCTCTGCACCTATTCTGCCTTTCCTCCACCCCCAGACACGAGCTCACTTAGGTGCAATCTGATTCAAATCAATTCCAAGGGCAGAGGCCGTCAGTGAGAAGGGCCGGGGACCGGGGTTGTTGGAATCGTGAGGGGGCGGGAAAGGAGGAGGCTGCCTGGGTTGCCTTGGCAATCCAACCGAAGAAAGTCAAGAGGGAGGGATTTATATGCCAATGCTAATTGCATTTGCTAATTGCGTCTATTGTGCTGACCTGCCCGCTGCTTTCCCAGTGCTTCATTCTGAGTCAGGAAGTCTGCTTCCCAGAGCTTCCCTAAGCAGTGTGTCCCCTTCCCGTCTATGCTGTCCCTTCTCCCAGTCCCCGGCCTCCGTTTGGCAAGGAGTTGGGGAAGGTTCTTGTTGACTGTGCAAGGTTTTAGAAATCCTGCATGAAAATATTTCCCTGCTGGAGTTTGCTGGGATACGGCTTTGCTGCTCAACCATAGCATGGGTTTACAACTAAAAAAAAGCAGCTGAAACACACACAGAGAGAGAGAGAGAGAAAATAAATCTGAAAGAAACTTCCCACAGTAAAAGGCAGGCTGCACAAATGATTCACTGGGGTGGGGGGGCTGGGAAAATACTGAGCAGTTCCCTCTGGAATCGAAAGTACCTTCAGTTGGAGAGCTGCCTAGACAGGACTTTGAGACATGTTCCCTTGCTCCCCCTGGTGGGAGTTTCGTTTCATTACAACAAGAATCGGAGAGACTAAGCACATCCTGAATGCGTCAGTAGCTCCTTGTGGACAATTGCTTTTTTATACGGCCCCATCATTGAACTGAAGTATTTGCAGGTGGTAAAAACAACCAAAGACATGACAAAGCATGTCCTTTCAACGGCTACGTGAACACATTCAAAATCCATGCAATATATTCACATATTTCAAAAGTAATACATATGTGATCTGGGCTTCCCCAGATGGCGCTAGTGGTAAAGAGCCCACCTGCCAACGCAGGGAACGTAGCAGACCTGGGTTCAGTCCCTGGGTCGGGAAGATCCCTGAAGGAGGTCATGGCAATCCACTCTAGTATTCTCGCCTGGAAAATCTCATGAGACAGGAGCCTGGCGGACTACGGTCCATAAGGTTGCAAAGAGAAATACACAACTGAAGCAACTTAGGACTCACGAATTTACGAGATCTATGTGGAAATAAGTTGCTTTTTGTCTCTTACGAGATCTATGCGGAAGTAAGTTGCTTTTCGTCTCTAGACATATTCACTTTTCCCTTTGATCTTTATTTACAAGCAGAGCTTAAGAATTGGCAAGGTCTTTCTTCAGTCTATTTTTGTTTCCCTGAAATATTTTTATCTCCCTTGATTTAAACATTTGGCCTCCCAGGATGTTCCAGCTTTGCTAATTTTCTAAGAGTAAGATTGCTATTTTGTTCCAACTCCTGCATTTTAACCACAGATCTCCTCGGAATTCTCACCTGGTGTTTCTGTATTTCTCAGAACCCTTCTACTCCCAGTCCCCGGCCTCCGTTTGGCAAGGAGTTGGGGAAGGTTCTTGTTGACTGTGCAAGGTTTTAGAAATCCTGCATGAAAATATTTCCCTGCTGGAGTTTGCTGGGATACGGCTTTGCTGCTCAACCATAGCATGGGTTTACAACTAAAAAAAAGCAGCTGAAACACACACAGAGAGAGAGAGAGAGAAAATAAATCTGAAAGAAACTTCCCACAGTAAAAGGCAGGCTGCACAAATGATTCACTGGGGTGGGGGGGCTGGGAAAATACTGAGCAGTTCCCTCTGGAATCGAAAGTACCTTCAGTTGGAGAGCTGCCTAGACAGGACTTTGAGACATGTTCCCTTGCTCCCCCTGGTGGGAGTTTCGTTTCATTACAACAAGAATCGGAGAGACTAAGCACATCCTGAATGCGTCAGTAGCTCCTTGTGGACAATTGCTTTTTTATACGGCCCCATCATTGAACTGAAGTATTTGCAGGTGGTAAAAACAACCAAAGACATGACAAAGCATGTCCTTTCAACGGCTACGTGAACACATTCAAAATCCATGCAATATATTCACATATTTCAAAAGTAATACATATGTGATCTGGGCTTCCCCAGATGGCGCTAGTGGTAAAGAGCCCACCTGCCAACGCAGGGAACGTAGCAGACCTGGGTTCAGTCCCTGGGTCGGGAAGATCCCCTGAAGGAGGTCATGGCAATCCACTCTAGTATTCTCGCCTGGAAAATCTCATGAGACAGGAGCCTGGCGGACTACGGTCCATAAGGTTGCAAAGAGAAATACACAACTGAAGCAACTTAGGACTCACGAATTTACGAGATCTATGTGGAAATAAGTTGCTTTTTGTCTCTTACGAGATCTATGCGGAAGTAAGTTGCTTTTCGTCTCTAGACATATTCACTTTTCCCTTTGATCTTTATTTACAAGCAGAGCTTAAGAATTGGCAAGGTCTTTCTTCAGTCTATTTTTGTTTCCCTGAAATATTTTTATCTCCCTTGATTTAAACATTTGGCCTCCCAGGATGTTCCAGCTTTGCTAATTTTCTAAGAGTAAGATTGCTATTTTGTTCCAACTCCTGCATTTTAACCACAGATCTCCTCGGAATTCTCACCTGGTGTTTCTGTATTTCTCAGACACTGACGCATTTCACTGCTCAGAGCTCAAGTTGGCTCCTGCAAGGCTGTAAAAGGCAGGTCAGGCTGTCTCTAGGCTGCTCAGCATCTATCATTTTGTTTTGCATTTGGTCATAAAGTACAGCAGATTTAACTGACTGGAAAATTTTTTCTATGGAAAAGTTTAGTCACTGCACACAATGAAAAAACATGGCCTGCTGAAAGCAGACGCCACACCATTTCGAGTCTTTGGTCTCTCATCAGTGTTTTTCCCTTTTATAAGCCTAGGAAATGTCTTGCAATTGTCAGTGACGGTAGGGGGAAAAGGAGAAAGAAGGGGACTTTGGCTGGGAACCCTGATCATTTGGATGGATTTGCTATACCTATATCTGAAATCTCAGCCTATTGCAGCCTCTGTGATCCTGAAACCACATTCATTATTTTGTCTTTGGATAGTGTCACAACACAAACAATATGGGATGGTTCATCATGCTGCAATTATGAAGGGGAGCAGAATCTGTCATTCCAAACTATGCCTCTTTTGGATTAGGGTTATTTTTGGCTGCTTACTTTTAAGAAACAGCAAGACATAGGAAAACCTTGGGAAAATGAGTAGAAATTACCCTTTCATAAGAGAACTTTACATTTATAAGGGAAATCTCCTCTGAATCTATGGCAACTCTTATCAGTGGAGAAGGCAACAACCTAAATCTGTTCAATTACCATTCCCTTCATAGCCTTGTTTGCCGTGCTTTTCCTGGTCACCTTCCATCACTGGTCTCCCGGCCGCCAATACATTTCCTTTGTCTTTAGCTGGAGGATGCATTTAATGTGCTAACTTCAGCCATTTTGAAGAGTAACTCAGTTTTCCTGGTTATCTCCTATGTAGACATGAGGTATATATGTTATAAACTTCAGTTTTTCTCTTGTTAAACCTGCCTTTTATTATGGGGGGAGGGGGCGGTTCCAGTTACGAACTTAGATGGAAAGCTATTTTTCCTATCCTGCAATTGCCATTTTCTATTCGATCTTTCCGGTTGATCTACTCTATTTTTTTAGACTCAGAACTCAGAGGCAGGGTGTGATGACCCTCATTGGTATTCCAAGCTTGGGAAGTGGAAACCCAACTTTTTGTTCCAACTCCTGCATTTTAACCACAGATCTCCTCGGAATTCTCACCTGGTGTTTCTGTATTTCTCAGACACTGACGCATTTCACTGCTCAGAGCTCAAGTTGGCTCCTGCAAGGCTGTAAAAGGCAGGTCAGGCTGTCTCTAGGCTGCTCAGCATCTATCATTTTGTTTTGCATTTGGTCATAAAGTACAGCAGATTTAACTGACTGGAAAATTTTTTCTATGGAAAAGTTTAGTCACTGCACACAATGAAAAAACATGGCCTGCTGAAAGCAGACGCCACACCATTTCGAGTCTTTGGTCTCTCATCAGTGTTTTTCCCTTTTATAAGCCTAGGAAATGTCTTGCAATTGTCAGTGACGGTAGGGGGAAAAGGAGAAAGAAGGGGACTTTGGCTGGGAACCCTGATCATTTGGATGGATTTGCTATACCTATATCTGAAATCTCAGCCTATTGCAGCCTCTGTGATCCTGAAACCACATTCATTATTTTGTCTTTGGATAGTGTCACAACACAAACAATATGGGATGGTTCATCATGCTGCAATTATGAAGGGGAGCAGAATCTGTCATTCCAAACTATGCCTCTTTTGGATTAGGGTTATTTTTGGCTGCTTACTTTTAAGAAACAGCAAGACATAGGAAAACCTTGGGAAAATGAGTAGAAATTACCCTTTCATAAGAGAACTTTACATTTATAAGGGAAATCTCCTCTGAATCTATGGCAACTCTTATCAGTGGAGAAGGCAACAACCTAAATCTGTTCAATTACCATTCCCTTCATAGCCTTGTTTGCCGTGCTTTTCCTGGTCACCTTCCATCACTGGTCTCCCGGCCGCCAATACATTTCCTTTGTCTTTAGCTGGAGGATGCATTTAATGTGCTAACTTCAGCCATTTTGAAGAGTAACTCAGTTTTCCTGGTTATCTCCTATGTAGACATGAGGTATATATGTTATAAACTTCAGTTTTTCTCTTGTTAAACCTGCCTTTTATTATGGGGGGAGGGGGCGGTTCCAGTTACGAACTTAGATGGAAAGCTATTTTTCCTATCCTGCAATTGCCATTTTCTATTCGATCTTTGCACAGGTCTGAATCTACCTGGCTGCCATCTTTGTTTTTTTACTGACTCAGAACTCAGAGGCAGGGTGTGATGACCCTCATTGGTATTCCAAGCTTGGGAAGTGGATGAGACATGTCCTCCAGGGACCTATGTGTGTAAGTGATAAAAGAAGACCCTCCCAACTACATCAAAACCTCAGGTAACAGAAGGGTAACATGATTCTATGGAGAAGGAAATGGCAACCCACTCCAGTATTCTTGCCTGGGAAGTCTCACAGACAAAGAAGCCTGGCAGGCGACAGCCCATGGGGTCACAAAGAGTCAGACACGACTGAAGCAACTGAGCATGCATGCAAGGTGATTCTGAGAAAAGCAAGAAACAGTCACTGAATCTGTATTTTGCTCAGGGCTTCACCGAGTACTACCTGACTCCTAAGAGAGATGGGTATTAATTTGAAAAGTATCAAAAAATAAATCAGCTCTTCTCTAAAAAGTCTGCAGAGGAGTGGAATACAAGATGCCATTGTGATGACCAGGTGTAATTCAGGAAGGAGTAAGGAGCCTTTTCTCTTCTTCCACACATCATTCAATGGAGGGGGTCCACACGGAATGTTTTAAAGCCCTCAGCACTTTCAGAGCAGCAGCAGCTCATATGGGGGCAGAGACCAGCCACGGTGCATGGTAAGTTGCTTCAGTCGTGGCTGAGTCTCTGTGACCCTACGGACAATAGCCTGCGAGGCTCCTCTGACCACGGGATTCTCCAGGCAAGCATACTGGAGTGGGTTGCCATGCCCTTCTCCAAGGGATCTTCCGGACACAGGAGTCGAAACTGAATCTTTTACATCTCCTGCACTGGGAGGCAGTTTCTTTACTAACACCACCTGGGAAGCAATGGTGCCCAAAAAGAAAAAAAAAAAAAGGAATCTGACTTGCTGAGAGCTTGGCAGACAGTGGCAGCATCGCTTCACATGGGGCCCTTATGGGCAAACAGTCACAGCCGAGGAGAGGGACCAGCAGACGTATCGTCACTGGCAGGAGTGGTTCCTGAGCACACATGCAAATCCCTTGCGATCTCCCCAAAATAATGGAGGAGGATGTTTTTTAGGGAATGAAGGTCCTGTATTAGTAATTTAGGATGACATGTTAATTAATTTCCATTAATGGTAATTAATTTGTACTCCCAGGGAACAGGAATGGCAGAAAATATGAATTGGCAGATGTTTGCTAATGCACGTTATTTTGTTTCAACTCTGCGGTAGGAACCTTGTAATGTTGCAGTAAACAAGACAGACTTGGTCCTTACAGATGGTCAACAAATATTAATCAGAAAATAGGTTAATACTCATTGGGATAAGTGATACAAAAAAAGGACATAAAAGTCTATATTTTGGGGGAAACCAATGCAGGTTTCAGGTGATGGGATGTGAGGCAGGTAGGGGAACCTTCACTAGGAAGCCATGTTCAGTTGCAGTGTGAAGGATGAGCAGAATAAAAGTCAGTTGGCTGAAAGGAGCCCGAGCTGAAGGGTCATTAAGGCAAAAGAAACAACACCTGTGATAATGCCACGCGAGGGAACGAAACAATTCACAGAGACTGGGTAAAGTCGGTGCTGACTGCAGTCATCAATGTAGGCAGGTCCAGATAATACTAGGCATGTTGAGAAGTAGATGCATCTTGTAGAATAGTGATGGCTTCATGTTAAGTATGTGTAAGTATTCAAACCATTTATTCCCTCAAATATTTATTCTGAAATAACATGTGCCAGGTTAGATCAAGGCTAGACCCTATCATGGAAAAATGACTCACTGTTTACTGTATAATCACATTATTTTTAAAATGTGAGGATAAAGTGTTGTAAAAAAATATATGAATTCACACACTGTAAATCAACTATACTTCAAAATAAAATTTTAAAAATAAAAAATCTTTTAAATATATGGTACACCTAAAACGAATACAATGATAAGTGATTTTATATCTGTTTTTAAAAAAGACAAATATAGGATAATTTATGATTTGAGAATTTTCAAGAATTTTGAGCAAACAAGACGAGATTTCTCCTCTAAAGAGAGTTTACATTTGAAGAGGGAAGTTAGAACTAGTAAAAACCATATGATCAAATTACCATAGTTTATTAACGGAGAAAATAAATCAGGTGATGTGACAGAAACTGAGTAGAAGGCGCTTCATTAGACAAAATGGTTTTGACATTCTTATTTGAGAAGACACTTGGGCTGAGACATGAAATTGAGAAGAAGCTGACTCCAGGAGATAAAAGCAACCGGCATGTTCTTGGGATGGACAAGAGCCTTGAGCAAGGATGGGTGGGTGTAAAAAGGGAGACCATAGAAAAGACTGTGGCTTTTATTTCAGTTGGAATGGGAAGTCACTAAAGATTCTAGTGGAAGATTAACATTCTTGTTGTTGCTGTGGTCTTCTACTCTTTCTCCTGCGTGGACAGAGTATGGATGAAACAGGTAAAGAACAGATGGAAAGAGACAACAGGAAGGCTACCACATTGGTCCAGGAAAATGAAACTGACCAAAGACTACCAGTGGTGGTTAAGATGGGAGAAGCGGATGTGTTCTAGCTAAATGCTGGAGATGAGCAATGGCGTAAAGTTGTTGATAGATTGGGTTATAGGGAAGAATAGAATGATGACGGGGAAGGCAGCTTGCTAAACGGATCATGGTGTCATTTGCGGGGATAGGAAAGTTTAGGAGGACACAGTAAGAGCTCTGATTTGGACATGTTAAGCAGGATGCCTTTTAGACAATTAATGAAGATGTCAGAGGAGCAGCTGGATATAAATCTCAAAAAAGCTCAGGAAGAAGACAACAGTCAAGAGTCAAGAATAGGCCGCGGGAGCCAGAACTCGGAGCGAGAAGCTGCGGGAGCTGCAACCCAGAGCGAGAAGCCGCTGCGGTGCCGCGTGGTGTGTAAGTTCAACCACTCCAACTGGAGGGCTTGCTGAACGGAGAGGAGAAGTCGCCCACGGGTTGCTGACCAGGGACCACGCACGAGCTGGACGGGAAAGCGAGCGCCCGCCTTTGGGACTTAGACATGTAACCGGCAGTGCACCCGTGGCAGTGGTGGAGGAGCCCGCGCACCCCTAGAGCTGCAGCAGCAGTGGAGGAAGCCGGGGAAAGAGCAGGAATTGGAGGCTACTGGCGGGTGCATGGTAGAGCCGCGGCGCCCCCCTCCAACACGGGGCTGCGTGCGCTGGGGCCCCAGTCAGATGGAGTACCAAAAAATTGATCAAATTACCATAGTTTATTAACGGAGAAAATAAATCAGGTGATGTGACAGAAACTGAGTAGAAGGCGCTTCATTAGACAAAATGGTTTTGACATTCTTATTTGAGAAGACACTTGGGCTGAGACATGAAATTGAGAAGAAGCTGACTCCAGGAGATAAAAGCAACCGGCATGTTCTTGGGATGGACAAGAGCCTTGAGCAAGGATGGGTGGGTGTAAAAAGGGAGACCATAGAAAAGACTGTGGCTTTTATTTCAGTTGGAATGGGAAGTCACTAAAGATTCTAGTGGAAGATTAACATTCTTGTTGTTGCTGTGGTCTTCTACTCTTTCTCCTGCGTGGACAGAGTATGGATGAAACAGGTAAAGAACAGATGGAAAGAGACAACAGGAAGGCTACCACATTGGTCCAGGAAAATGAAACTGACCAAAGACTACCAGTGGTGGTTAAGATGGGAGAAGCGTATGTGTTCTAGCTAAATGCTGGAGATGAGCAATGGCGTAAAGTTGTTGATAGATTGGGTTATAGGGAAGAATAGAATGATGACGGGGAAGGCAGCTTGCTAAACGGATCATGGTGTCATTTGCGGGGATAGGAAAGTTTAGGAGGACACAGTAAGAGCTCTGATTTGGACATGTTAAGCAGGATGCCTTTTAGACAATTAATGAAGATGTCAGAGGAGCAGCTGGATATAAATCTCAAAAAAGCTCAGGAAGAAGACAACAGTCAAGAGTCAAGAATAGGCCGCGGGAGCCAGAACTCGGAGCGAGAAGCTGCGGGAGCTGCAACCCAGAGCGAGAAGCCGCTGCGGTGCCGCGTGGTGTGTAAGTTCAACCACTCCAACTGGAGGGCTTGCTGAACGGGGAGGAGAAGTCGCCCACGGGTTGCTGACCAGGGACCACGCACGAGCTGGACGGGAAAGCGAGCGCCCGCCTTTGGGACTTAGACATGTAACCGGCAGTGCACCCGTGGCAGTGGTGGAGGAGCCCGCGCACCCCTAGAGCTGCAGCAGCAGTGGAGGAAGCCGGGGAAAGAGCAGGAATTGGAGGCTACTGGCGGGTGCATGGTAGAGCCGCGGCGCCCCCCTCCAACACGGGGCTGCGTGCGCTGGGGCCCCAGTCAGATGGACTGAGATCAGCCCACCTTCCCGGCCAGCACCCAAGCTTGCAGCAAATCCCTCATTTTGCTGAACACAAAAACAGAAACCATAGCAACAGGCGCTATAAAGGAAAGACTATGCCATCAAGACACCACCATCAAGAGCAGATTGGTTTCCAACAGGCAGATGAGAAGATAAAAACCAGGGACAGTATTTAGCTTTTTTTTTTTTTTTTTGCTTGTTTATTTGTAGTGGATTATTTTGCTTATCCAATGATTGGTCTGGTTTGGGGTTTATTACATTGTTTATTCTGTTTATTTTTATTTTTATTTTTTTTTTGGTTTTCGTTTGTTGTGATTTTTGTTTGTTTTTTGGTCTCATGAATTTTTCTGCCCTTTTTAATTTTTAATTTTTTTTTGACTTTTATTTTATTGTATTTTTCTTAATTTTAATTTTAATTCTTAGAAACCTCTAATTCTCTTTCCTCTTTCCCACTGCTTTCTCCCTCTATGTTCTAAATGTAAAACATTTTCCTATCTACCAATATCCTCTAGATAAATTATTTCCTATCTTCCTGTCTCCACTATTCTCTTCCAGCTGCACTAAACAATACAACACACTAATCTGCTACCTAACCCTATAAAATCCTTCCAAGACGAATCTATTCCTTCTAATTACCTATACACTCTCCTCCTCATCACCCCCAACACATGTCCTAGTTAAAAATTGCTCTCATTGTAATTATCCAAGCCAGGACCTTGTGCTGGAACTATTTATTCAGGCACTATTTTAATTAATTCAAAGCTTAACGGGCAAGTATCATCTATGATTGCGTGATTTGCCAGAAAGACTTCCTGTGCCTTATCTCTGTAAAACTGGTCAGTTGTGGGGATTGCTGTGTATGTATGTCTATCTTATGATTATGTTAGAAAACATCTGCATGCTTTTATGACTGTCACCCATCAGGGATGCACCTCTTGTTCCTCAGATGCTAGTATGTGAACTAATATCACAGAACACCATAGCAAACCAGACATAGAGCCTACACCTCCTGACCAATCATCAAACCAAGGATCCTCGGAGCAGAAGCCCTGATTCCAAGACCCCACACTACCAAAGAACATACAACACTAAAGATTATTCATCTGTAAACAAGACTTAACACCATCCAAGTCACAAACCACTGAACCTTTTTAGAAGGACAGAAGCCCAAAGGAAGGGAGAATTCAACCAAGAAGCCTAGTGAGGGAAAAAGAACTCCACACACGCAGACACAACAAAGAAACAAAAATTAACCTAATATCGAAACGTCAGAGCAACACTTCACAAATGAAGGACCAAGCTAGAGAAACACAGCTTAAATGACAGAGAAGGAGATAGAAAAACTATCTGAAAGAAAATTCAGAAAAGCTATACTAATGAGGATGCAAAACACCGAAAACAGAATATTAGAGGAAATTAGTGCATTGAGAAGAGACATCCATGAAATGAAAAATAAACAAATGGAGACAATTAACTCAATTGCTGAACTCAAAAATACTATAGAAGGTCTCAACAGTAGAGTATCAGAGGCTGAAGAACAAATAAGTGAGCTGGAAGACAGACTGGTGGAAATAAGTGCTGAAGAACACAACAAAACTGAAAGAATTAAAAGAACTGAGGATAGCCTCAGAGACCTATTGGACAATATCAAACGCACCAACATTAGAATTACAGGAGTTCCAGAAGAAGAAGAGGGGAAGAAAGGTTATGAAAAAATTCTTGAAGAGGTTATAGTTGAAAACTTCCCCAACATGGGAAAGGAAATAGTCAACCAAGTCCAAGAAGCACAAAGAGGTCCATACAGGAGAAACCCCAGAAGAAACACACCAAGGCACATTCTAATCAAACTCACGCAGACTAAATATAAAGACAGATTACTAAAAGCAGCTAGAAGCAAACAACAAATAACATATAAAGGAAACCCCATATATCTAACTGCGGATCTTTCAACAGAAACCCTGCAGGCCAGAAGAGAATGGCAAGACACATTTAAACGGCTAAAAGAGAATAACCTCCAACCAAGAATTCTCTACCCAGCAAGAATCACATTCAGAATTGATGGTGAAGTCAACAGCATCACAGATAAGCAAAAACTAAAAGAATTCTGTACCACAAAACCAGCCCTACAACAAGTGTTAAAGGGCCTGATATAGCCAATAAATAGAGTAGGAGAAGCCTTACAAATCAAAGCCCAAATTTCTAAGGAGATGACAATAGGAACATTCGTATCAATAATTACTTTGAATGTAAATGGACTAAATGATCCAACAAAACGACACAGGCTGGCTGAATGGATCCAGAAGCAAGACCCATATATATGCTGTTTACAAGAGACCCACTTCAGACCTAGAGACATTCATAGACTGAAAGTGAAAGGCTGGAAAAAGATATTCCATGAAAATGGAAATCAAAAGAAAGTTGCAGTAGCAATCCTCATATCAGACAAAATAAATTCTAAAGTAAAGAAGATTCTAAGAGACAAGGCAGGTCACTACATCATGATTAAGGGATCTATCCAAGAGCAAGACATAACAGTCATAAATATCTACGCACCCAACACAGGGGCACCTCAATACATAAGACAGGTACTTTCAGACATAAAAGAAGAAATCAACAATAACACAGTAATAGTAGGAGACTTTAAAACTTCTCTCACTCCAATGGATAGATCATCCAAACAGAAAATTAGTAAACACAAGCCTTAAATGCCACACTAGAAAAGATGGACCTCATCGATATCTTTAGGACATTCCACCCAAAAGCAGAAGAATACACTTTCTTCTCAAGTGCTCACGGAACATTCTCCAGGATAGACCACATCTTGGGCCACAAATCTAACCTCAGTCAGTTTAAGAAAACCGAAATTATATCAACTATCTTCTCGGACCACAATGCAATGACACTAGAGATCAACTACCAGAGAAAAAAAACTCTAAAAACACAAACACAAGGAGATTAAACAATACTTACCAAAAAAACCAAGTGATCAATGAGGAAATCAAAGGAGAAATTTAAAAATTCCTAGAAGAAAATGACAATGAACACATGACAGTGCAAAACCTATGGGATACTGCAAAAGCAGTTCTAAGAGGGAAATTTAGAGCAATACAATCCCACCTCAAGAAACTAGGAAATATGAAGCAGATGACCTATACCTATGTGTAAAACAATTGGAGAAAGAAGAACAAAAACACCCCAAAGCCAGCAGAAGAAGAGAAATCATAAGGATCAGAGCAGAAATAAATGAGAAAGAAACGAAAGAAACTATAGTATGGATAAATAAAACAAAAAGCTGGTTCTTTGAAAAGGTAAACAAAATTGACAAGCCACTGGCCAGACTCATTAAGAAAAAGAGAGAGAAGAACCAGATCAACAAAATCAAAAATGAAAAAGGAGAGATTACAACAGATAATGCAGAAATCCAAAGGATTCTAAGAGACTATTATGAACAGCTATATGGCAACAAACTGGACAACCTGGAAGAAATGGACAGTTTCTTGGAGAAGATTAATCTCCCAAGACTGAACCAGGAAGAAACAGAAACTTTGAACAACCCAATCACAAGCTCAGATATCAAATTTGTGATAAAAAATATACCCAAAAATAAAAGCCCAGGGCCATTTGGCTTCACAGCCGAATTCTACCAAGCATTCAAAGAAGAGCTAATGTCTGTCCTTATAAAACTCTTCCAAAAAATTGCACAGGAAGGAATACTTCCAAACACATTCTACGAGGCCACCATCACCCTGATACCCAAAGCAGGCAAAGACAACACAAAAAAAGGAAAACTATAGGCCAATTTCTCTGATGAACTTAGACACAAAGATCCTCAACAAAATCCTAGCAAACAGAATTCAACGACACATCAAAAAACTCATACATCATGATCAAGTCGGGTTCATCCCAGGCCTGCAAGGCTTCTTCAACATCCACAAATCAATCAATGTGATACACCATATCAACAAATTGAAAGACAAAAACCACATGATCATCTCAATAGATGCAGAAAAAGCCTTCGACAAAGTACAACATCCATTTATGATAAAAACTCTTCAGAAAATGGGCATAGAAGGAACCTATCTCAACATAATAAAAGCCATCTATGAGAAGCCTACAGCGAACATTATCCTTAGTGGTGAAAAACTGAAAGCATTCCCTCTAAGATCAGGAACAAGACAGGGGTGCCCTCTTTTACCACTACTATTCAACATAGTCCTGGAAGTCCTAGCAACAGCAATAAGAGAAGAGAAAGAAATCAAAGGAATCCAGATTGGAAAGGAAGAAGTCAAGCTCTCTCTTTTTGCAGACGACATGGAAGAACAAAAACACCCCAAAGCCAGCAGAAGAAGGGAAATCAAAGTCAGAAATAAATGAGAAAGAAACGAAAGAAACTATAGTATGGATAAATAAAACAAAAAGCTGGTTCTTTGAAAAGGTAAACAAAATTGACAAGCCACTGGCCAGACTCATTAAGAAAAAGAGAGAGAAGAACCAGATCAACAAAATCAAAAATGAAAAAGGAGAGATTACAACAGATAATGCAGAAATCCAAAGGATTCTAAGAGACTATTATGAACAGCTATATGGCAACAAACTGGACAACCTGGAAGAAATGGACAGTTTCTTGGAGAAGATTAATCTCCCAAGACTGAACCAGGAAGAAACAGAAACTTTGAACAACCCAATCACAAGCTCAGATATCAAATTTGTGATAAAAAATATACCCAAAAATAAAAGCCCAGGGCCATTTGGCTTCACAGCCGAATTCTACCAAGCATTCAAAGAAGAGCTAATGTCTGTCCTTATAAAACTCTTCCAAAAAATTGCACAGGAAGGAATACTTCCAAACACATTCTACGAGGCCACCATCACCCTGATACCCAAACCAGGCAAAGACAACACAAAAAAGGAAAACTATAGGCCAATTTCTCTGATGAACTTAGATGCCAAGATCCTCAACAAAATCCTAGCAAACAGAATTCAACGACACATCAAAAAACTCATACATCATGATCAAGTCGGGTTCATCCCAGGCCTGCAAGGCTTCTTCAACATCCACAAATCAATCAATGTGATACACCATATCAACAAATTGAAAGACAAAAACCACATGATCATCTCAATAGATGCAGAAAAAGCCTTCGACAAAGTACAACATCCATTTATGATAAAAACTCTTCAGAAAATGGGCATAGAAGGAACCTATCTCAACATAATAAAAGCCATCTATGAGAAGCCTACAGCGAACATTATCCTTAGTGGTGAAAAACTGAAAGCATTCCCTCTAAGATCAGGAACAAGACAGGGGTGCCCTCTTTTACCACTACTATTCAACATAGTCCTGGAAGTCCTAGCAACAGCAATAAGAGAAGAGAAAGAAATCAAAGGAATCCAGATTGGAAAGGAAGAAGTCAAGCTCTCTCTTTTTGCAGACGACATGATATTATACATAGAAAATCCCAAAGACACGGTTACAAAGCTACTAGAGCTAATCTATGAATTCAGCAAAGTTGCAGGATACAAAGTCAACACACAGAAATCACTGGCATTCCTATACACAAACAATGAAAAATCAGAAAACGGAATCAAAGAGGCAATCCCCTTCACCACTGCAACCAAAAGAATCAAATATCTAGGAATAAACCTACCCAAAGAAAGAAAAGAATTCTACACAGAAAATTACAAGACACTCAGGAAAGAAATTAAAGAAGACTTAAACAGATGGAGAGATATTCCATGTTCCTGGGTCGGAAGAATCAATACTGTGAAAATGACCATACTACCAAATATCATCTACAGATTCAATGCAATACCTATTCAGCTTCCATTGACATTTTTCGCAGAACTAGACCAAACAAGAACACAGTTCATATGGAAACACAAAAGACCTCGAATAGCCAAAGCAATCCTAAGAAAGAAAAATGGAGTTGGAGGGATCAGCCTCCCTAACTCCAGACTCTACTACAAAGCAACAGTCATCAAGACAGTATGGTACTGGCACAAAAACAGAACTATAGATCAATGGAACAAGATCGAGAACCCAGAGGTAAACCCATGCACCTATAGGTACCTTATTTTTGACAAAGTAGGCGAAACTATAAGATGGGACAAAGACAGCCTCTTCAACAGGAGGTGCTGGGAAAATTGGACAGCTACATGCAAAAAAAATGAAGTTGGAACATTCCCTGACACCATACAGAAAGATCAATTCAAAATGGATTAAAGACCTAAATGTAAGACCAGAAACCATCAAACTCTTAGAGGAGAATATAGGCAAAACCCTCAAGGTCATCAATAAAAGCAAGATCTTCTCTGACCCATCTACTAGAATAGTGGAACTGAAAAGAAGAGTGAACACGTGGGACCTCATGAAACTTAAAAGCTTTTGTACAGCAAAAGAAATCACCAAAAAGCTGAAAAGACACCCCACAGAGTGGGAGAAAATCATAGCAAATGAAACAACAGACAAAGAATCAATCTCCAAAATCTACAAGCATCTCAGACAACTCAGCACCGGAAAAATGAACAACCCAATCAAAAAATGGGAAAAGGACCTCAAGAGACGCCTCTCCAAAGAGGACATACAGATGGCCCAAAAGCACATGAAACAATGCTCAACCTCGCTTACTTTTAAAGATTTTATTTATTTATTTATTTGGGGTGGGGTGGGGAGGGAGGGGAGCAGGCGGGCCACTTCTATTGGTCTTTCATTTGTCCATTTTCATCCATCTTTGTTCTTCCGCCCATGTGGGCCTCCCATCGCGGTGGCCTCTGTTGTCGCAGAGCACCGGCTCTGGGCGCATGCGCTCCAAAGCGCAGGCTTGCTAATTGGACACATCGGTCCAGCCGCTCCGCGGCACATGGGATCTTCCCAGGCCAGGGATCGAACCGGCGCCCCTTGCACTGCAAGGCGGTGTCCTTACCCACTGGACCACCAGGGAAGCCCTCAACCTCGCTTACTTTTAGAGAAATGCAAATTAAAACTACAATGAGATACCACCTCACACCCGTCAGAATGGCCATCATCAACAATTCGACAGACAATAAATGCTGGAGAGGGTGCGGAGAAAAGGGAACCCTCTTGCATTGCTGGTGGGAATGTAAATTGATACAACCTCTATGGAAGATAGTATGGAGATTTCTTAAAAAACTAAAAATAGAAGCACCCTATGACCCAGCAATCCCACTATTAGGTTTATTTTTGACAAAGTAGGCGAAACTATAAGATGGGACAAAGACAGCCTCTTCAACAGGAGGTGCTGGGAAAATTGGACAGCTACATGCAAAAAAATGAAGTTGGAACATTCCCTGACACCATACAGAAAGATCAATTCAAAATGGATTAAAGACCTAAATGTAAGACCAGAAACCATCAAACTCTTAGAGGAGAATATAGGCAAAACCCTCAAGGTCATCAATAAAAGCAAGATCTTCTCTGACCCATCTACTAGAATAGTGGAACTGAAAAGAAGAGTGAACACGTGGGACCTCATGAAACTTAAAAGCTTTTGTACAGCAAAAGAAATCACCAAAAAGCTGAAAAGACACCCCACAGAGTGGGAGAAAATCATAGCAAATGAAACAACAGACAAAGAATCAATCTCCAAAATCTACAAGCATCTCAGACAACTCAGCACCGGAAAAATGAACAACCCAATCAAAAAATGGGAAAAGGACCTCAAGAGACGCCTCTCCAAAGAGGACATACAGATGGCCCAAAAGCACATGAAACAATGCTCAACCTCGCTTACTTTTAAAGATTTTATTTATTTATTTATTTGGGGTGGGGTGGGGAGGGAGGGGAGCGGGCGGGCCACTTCTATTGGTCTTTCATTTCTCCATTTTCATCCATCTTTGTTCTTTGGCCCGTGTGGGCCTCCCATCGCAGAGCACCGCCTCTGGGCGCATGCGCTCCAAAGCTCGGGCTCGTAACTGGACACATAGGTCTAGCCGCTCCGCGGCACATGGGATATTCCCAGGCCAGGGATCGAACCGGCGCCCCTTGCACTGCAAGGCGGTGTCCTTACCCACTGGACCACCAGGGAAGCCCTCAACCTCGCTTACTTTTAGAGAAATGCAAATTAAAACTACAATGAGATACCACCTCACACCCGTCAGAATGGCCATCATCAACAATTCGACAGACAATAAATGCTGGAGAGGGTGCGGAGAAAAGGGAACCCTCTTGCATTGCTGGTGGGAATGTAAATTGATACAACCTCTATGGAAGATAGTATGGAGATTTCTTAAAAAACTAAAAATAGAAGCACCCTATGACCCAGCAATCCCACTATTAGGTTTATATCCTGATGAAATCAAAACTGAAAGAGGCACCTGTACCCCAATGTTCATTGCAGCTCTCTATACAATAGCCAGAACATGGAAGCAACCTAGATGTCCATCGACAAATGAATGGATACAGAAGCCCTTGTACATATATACAATGGAATACTACTTTGCCGTTAAAAGAAATGCGGAAGACTCAGTCCAAATGAGGTGGCTAGCTCTAGAACCTATCATAAAAAGTGAAGTAAGTCAAAAAGAGAAAGACAAGTACAGTATACTAACTCATATATATGGGATCTAGTAAGAGGGTCATGATAACACACACAGTGAACTCATGGAAAAACAGAGAATAGACATAAGGACATTGTGGAGACCGAACAGTGAGAGGGAGGCATAGAGGAAGTAACATCGAAACCTATACTGGCACGTGTTGAAAAGATAGCTATGGTCATTGCGCTAAGGGAATAGGAGTACCTACAATCACTTGTGGCGATGGTCTGTGGCGGAGGGGAACTGGGTGGGGGGAGGGTCCAGGGATATGCATATGAATGATCTGGGAACATACATGTTGGTGAACAACAAAACTCTGTAAAATCTTTAAAATAAGGAATAGTAAAAAAAAAAAATGAGTCAAGAATAAAGTTATAGACCAGCAGTCCATGAATGAAATTTAATCCAAAGATATGTTTATTGACACACACACACACACACACACACACACACACACACACACATATATATATATATAATTTTATTTTGTTTGAAAATGGTCATCAGCATTTAATAATCAGGAGAACTCGCATATAATGGGATCTGGTAATAATAGCTCTGCATTCTCACGGGACTCCAGGAACCTGGAGCTGAGTAAAGGCTGGGCCTCTCCTATCAACTGCTGTCCTTCCATTTGCCACACTCTCCTTGTCTCTTATACAAGGAGTCAGAGTGCCAGTTTTCATTAATAACATTTTTTTAAGATTTATTTATTTATTTACTTTGGTGGGGGTGGGGTGAGGAGGGAGAGGAGCAGGCGGGCCACTTCTATTGGTCTTTCATTTGTTCATTTTCATCCATCTTTGTTCTTTGGCCCGTATGGGCCTCCCTTCGCGGTGGCCTCTGTTGTCGCAGAGCGCCGACTCTGGGCTCATGCGCTCCAGAGCTCCGGCTTGGTAATTGGATGCATCAGTCCAGCCGCTCCATGGCACGTGGGATCTTCCCAGGCCAGGGATCAAACCGGCGCCCCTTGCACTGCAAGGCGGTGTCCTTACCCACTGAACCACCAGGGAAGCCCCCATTAATAACATTTCTACAGTAGAAAAATATTTCCACTGACTTATGTTGGAACCAAACAAGGAGAAAATAAATAATCTCAAAGACCCTGTTTTATTTGTATCCAGTATATATGATTCATCTTACTCATCTATGTCTTCTGTGAGGCACTTGCTGATACAAAAGTCTGTGATCCCTCTCATACATCAGATTCCACAGCATACAATGGAATGGGAATGCAGACAGATTGCAGAAGAGGCATCCGTCACAGAGTTCAAGGTCCCGTCACTTACAAACAATGTGAATCTTCCTTCAGATCTTATCCGGAAGGGACCCAGCAGAAGATGAGAAGAAAGTGTTAGAGAAAGCAGACATCAAGAAGGTAAGAGAAAAAAAAAAAAAAAAACTGCAGAGGAAGACCGGTATTGGAATTTCCCTAGAATGAATGAGAAAGGATGAGGTCACACACACCCATACACAGTAAATTGTCCCTCAAAGTCTGCTTGAGATTACTGACGGAGGGTCACAGTACAATTCTGTCATAGTTACTAAGTTCATCATAGAGCTTATGGTATTATAGTTGTGAGCACTAATAAGGAAATTCATCACAGTTTTAGAAAAATAAATCCTCTCTGATATCATGAAGGAATGTGGTATTCTGGTTAGTCAACTATCCTAAGGAATAAAGAGGCCATTTCACCCACGTTGATACATCATATATACCACAAATGTATTTCCACACAGCAAATGTATGAAAAGGGTGACTAGTCTTATGCAGAGGAGGTGGCTGCCTCCATCATACGCATGTCTTAAAATATTTTCAACACCAGGCTGTCGTAGGTCTCAAATGTCTATTATTCCTTAGACTTAGAGTACCCTAGCCAAAATAAACTATAAATATTCTACCTTGACATTCCATACACTTTCAATATCATACAACTACCAACTGTCATAGTAACAAAAGTATGTGCAAATATGTAGTCACTGGCTATTTCCAGATGGTAAGATAGCAGGTAATAGCAGACTTTGTACGTACTGTTTTGTAAGCTACATGTTTTGTGTATTATGTTAGAAGCTGGAATTGGTCATTTATTAAATGGTTATCAGAAAAAAAAAAAACAAACGTAGGCAGAAGATAATGGGTTAAGTCTGATTCAAAGCCCAGCACCACCCTCTCAGAAGACAGAATCTGTTTCTCCTCCCCTTGCACCTATACAGTCCTGAAGGTGGCTTTGACCATCTAGGAGCACACACTGGAGAGCATGCTGTGTCCATTCTGGGCACAACCCTGAGCTGGGACCACAGGTCCTTTCTTTGAAGTCAGCCACCACATAAGAGGAGACCATCAGGCTAGGAGATGTCAAAGTCATTGGGACTCCAGGTGAAGAGAAGGAAGTAAAGGGGCACCCAGAAACCACACCTGTGAGTGAAGAAGTCACGCTGGAAGTAGATCCTCTGGCCCAGCTGCTCCATCTGATATCAAGAGGGTTGGAGACACACCTCTCAGTTGAGACTTTTCAAACTCCTGATGCACACAATTTTGTGAAGTGCTATATATTTGATACCTCATATGCCAGAAGGAAATGGCAACCCACTCCAGTATTCTTGTCTGGAGAATCCCACAGACAGAGGACCCTGGGAGCCTACAGCCTATAGGATCATAAAGAGTCAGACATAACTGAAGTGACCTGGCATGCATACATGCCCTTAGTAAGGGATTCTTAGGTGGTACTAGTGGTAAAGAACCCACCTGCCAATTCCAGAGATACGAGACCTCAGTTTGATCTGTGGGTTGAGTAGATCCTCTGAAGAGGGCATGACACCCCACTCCAGCATACTTGCCTGGAGAAACCCATGGACAGAGGAGACAGGAAGGTTATAGTCCACAGGGTTGCACAGAGTTGGACATGACTGAAACAACTTAGCATCACGCATGCCCTTAATAAACTGTAATAACCATAGAAAACAATTATTTGCATAGCTCATTACAGTTTACAAAGATTTAAATTTAATCCTTAAAATTCCTCTGGGAGGGTAAACTGCCAATTTTGCTTTATCAATGAGAGTTTAGAGAGTCAGAGAAGAAGAATCATGGTCTCACGATGTCACAGAGCCATACCAAAATGAGAGTTTAGAGAGTCAGAGAGAAATTGGCTCATTTCCATATGGTAAGATAGCAGGTAATAGCAGCCTTTTTTCTTACTGTTTTGTAAGCTACAGGTTTTGTGTTTTGTGTTAGTAGCTGGAATTGGTCATTTATTAAATGGTTATCAGAAAAAAACAAACGTAGGCAGAAGATAATGGGTTAAGTCTGATTCAAAGCCCAGCACCACCCTCTCAGAAGACAGAATCTGTTTCTCCTCCCCTTGCACCTATACAGTCCTGAAGGTGGCTTTGACCATCTAGGAGCACACACTGGAGAGCATGCTGTGTCCATTCTGGGCACAACCCTGAGCTGGGACCACAGGTCCTTTCTTTGAAGTCAGCCACCACATAAGAGGAGACCATCAGGCTAGGAGATGTCAAAGTCATTGGGACTCCAGGTGAAGAGAAGGAAGTAAAGGGGCACCCAGAAACCACACCTGTGAGTGAAGAAGTCACGCTGGAAGTAGATCCTCTGGCCCAGCTGCTCCATCTGATATCAAGAGGGTTGGAGACACACCTCTCAGTTGAGACTTTTCAAACTCCTGATGCACACAATTTTGTGAAGTGCTATATATTTGATACCTCATATGCCAGAAGGAAATGGCAACCCACTCCAGTATTCTTGTCTGGAGAATCCCACAGACAGAGGACCCTGGGAGCCTACAGCCTATAGGATCATAAAGAGTCAGACATAACTGAAGTGACCTGGCATGCATACATGCCCTTAGTAAGGGATTCTTAGGTGGTACTAGTGGTAAAGAACCCACCTGCCAATTCCAGAGATACGAGACCTCAGTTTGATCTGTGGGTTGAGTAGATCCTCTGAAGAGGGCATGACACCCCACTCCAGCATACTTGCCTGGAGAAACCCATGGACAGAGGAGACAGGAAGGTTATAGTCCACAGGGTTGCACAGAGTTGGACATGACTGAAACAACTTAGCATCACGCATGCCCTTAATAAACTGTAATAACCATAGAAAACAATTATTTGCATAGCTCATTACAGTTTACAAAGATTTAAATTTAATCCTTAAAATTCCTCTGGGAGGGTAAACTGCCAATTTTGCTTTATCAATGAGAGTTTAGAGAGTCAGAGAAGAAGAATCATGGTCTCACGATGTCACAGAGCCATACCAGAAATAACACCTGGTCGTCTAACTCTGAGGATTTCTAGCCATAGCTGTCCTCTCAAAAAATCCTTTTCTCTTCCAGGCATTGATAGACTAAGGGGTCATCTACACCAGAAGAGAAAAACTCTAATCATTTCTCATCCTTTTTGCCCAGTATCTCATTTTACATTCCAGGGAAAGGATTTCTGAGAATCATCCCTATGATTAATCCATGAAGCCCTGAACTAGCATTCATTTCCGTAATAAATAGAAGGTGAATCAAGGACAGTTTCTTCTTTGCCATAAAGCACTTTGTGGTATGATTTAAACCAAGTCAAGTTTCTAATTAGGACCAATCATGACTAAATTTTAGTAAGATAAAATAGCAGCCTGATTCTAAAACCTCTTGCTTAGTGATCATTTGAGATTCAAAGAACATGTGTGTGTGTTAAGTCCCTTCAGTCACGTTCAAATGGCTCCTCTGTCCATGAAATTCTCCAGGCAAGAATACTGGAGTGAATTGCCATTTCCTTCTCCAGGGGATTTGCCATCCCAGGGATCAAACCTGTGTCTTCCGTGGCTCCTGCACTGCAGGTGGATTCTTTACCACTGAGCCACGAGGGAAGCCCAAAAAACATGGAGATGGGCAACCCTTCACTCAGGGACACTCACATGCACACTCAGTGTGTGGTATCTCCTAGGACTTATGGTGGTCATGATTTATGTGATGTCATCATTAATGAATAAAGGCAGCCACATCACAGCTTTCTCCTAGTTTTGACACGCAGCCCAGAAGATATGAGCTGTCAGGAGTATCAAATCTGCTATAAATCCACTCTTCACCAGCAAAGTTGTTCTTGTTTCCAGGGACAGGGTACCATGAGAGAAGAATGCAGAAATATACATATATATATATACACATATATATATATATGTTCATGAAATATACAGGGCAATTTCTAGTTTATGCATAACTATTGTATATCTACTGGCCAAATTTCCTCCTGAATTATATTTCAAGATAGGGCAGGTATTGTAAATGATCATGAGTGCTTTTCAAAAAGGCATCTTTATGTGACCAAAGCATCAGGTATTACTCCTTTAGAGAGTCAGAGAAGAAGAATCATGGTCTCACGATGTCACAGAGCCATACCAGAAATAACACCTGGTCGTCTAACTCTGAGGATTTCTAGCCATAGCTGTCCTCTCAAAAAATCCTTTTCTCTTCCAGGCATTGATAGACTAAGGGGTCATCTACACCAGAAGAGAAAAACTCTAATCATTTCTCATCCTTTTTGCCCAGTATCTCATTTTACATTCCAGGGAAAGGATTTCTGAGAATCATCCCTATGATTAATCCATGAAGCCCTGAACTAGCATTCATTTCCGTAATAAATAGAAGGTGAATCAAGGACAGTTTCTTCTTTGCCATAAAGCACTTTGTGGTATGATTTAAACCAAGTCAAGTTTCTAATTAGGACCAATCATGACTAAATTTTAGTAAGATAAAATAGCAGCCTGATTCTAAAACCTCTTGCTTAGTGATCATTTGAGATTCAAAGAACATGTGTGTGTGTTAAGTCCCTTCAGTCACGTTCAAATGGCTCCTCTGTCCATGAAATTCTCCAGGCAAGAATACTGGAGTGAATTGCCATTTCCTTCTCCAGGGGATTTGCCATCCCAGGGATCAAACCTGTGTCTTCCGTGGCTCCTGCACTGCAGGTGGATTCTTTACCACTGAGCCACGAGGGAAGCCCAAAAAACATGGAGATGGGCAACCCCTTCACTCAGGGACACTCACATGCACACTCAGTGTGTGGTATCTCCTAGGACTTATGGTGGTCATGATTTATGTGATGTCATCATTACTGAATAATGGCAGCCACATCACTGCTTTCTTCTAGTTTTCACACGATTCCCAGAAGATATGAGCTGTCAGCAGTATCAAATCTGGTAAAAATCCACTCTTCACCAGCAAACTTGTTCTTGTTTCCAGGGACAGGGTACCATGAGAGAAGAATGCAGAAATATACATATATATATATATACACATATATATATATATGTTCATGAAATATACAGGGCAATTTCTAGTTTATGCATAACTATTGTATATCTACTGGCCAAATTTCCTCCTGAATTATATTTCAAGATAGGGCAGGTATTGTAAATGATCATGAGTGCTTTTCAAAAAGGCATCTTTATGTGACCAAAGCATCAGGTATTACTCCTTTCACGGATCAAAAGGAAACTTCACATCTCCTCGGCATGAAGTATGATCCAATTACGCAAAAGAGATGGAGGGAGGAGAGATTTAGCTTTCATGAGCACTCTAAAAATAATCTCAGTTTGAAAGGATTGCAATGCTTTGTTCTAAGTCTGCATGAGCTATAGTTACTTGATCATTGTATTCAACCAAACCAACTCATGGTTTACAACCTCAGTGTATTAACCAGGGCTAATACAACTCATATGCTACCCTTTAAATAATTACATTTCACCCAATATGTTTTAAAAATGTATTACCTTTTTAACAAAATATTTTCCTTTTCTGGGAGAGCAGTTTTCTTTTTTTGATTCCACCGCCCTCCTCCCCACCTTCCAGCCCACACACATACATATCCCAAATGGGAACTGAGATATTTTACCACACCTTGCCTTTCCAATTGCTTTCCTATCCCTTCTTCGGTGTCATTTTTTCTATTCTTTAAGTTTCTAATATTCTTTAAATCTCAAAACCTCAGATTTATTTGCTCAGTTATGAGCTCATTCTCTAGAATTTCTACATGAAATATAGGTCCTTTAAAAAAATAACCTATATGGAAGGCAGACATTCCTTTGGATCTTTATATGTATCTAAACCAGACTAAGTTTCTCATGCCCAAAGTACTCATGCTCACAACAGCTGATATCAATGCCATCCTTGAAAAAGAGGACAAGGATAATCGAAATCATTACTTTTGTATTTCTATTCCTATTCTTGGCATAGTGGAATGAGCACCAGAGATGAAAGCCATTAGACCCAACCTAAAACTTACCTAGAGAAAAACAAGCCAAACTCCAGTTATATAAATAAAGGGAATGTATACTGTATTTGGAGGTTAAACATAACAAAAGGGAAGTCACTGTAAGTCAAATAATGAGTGTCAGATTTTTTTTCTAATATGTGTATCATAGGTTATGAGATTTACCTTATTTTGTGTGTACTTTTCTGGGATCTTGTTTGAAAGATAAAGTAAGTGGGTCCTAGCTTGGACCATTACTTGGTCTCTTGTCTTCTCCTTAGCTATAGATGAACATCTATTATCACTGATACTATATTTCAAGATAAGGCAGGTATTGTAAATGATCATGAGTGCTTTTCAAAAAGGCATCTTTATGTGACCAAAGCATCAGGTATTACTCCTTTCACGGATCAAAAGGAAACTTCACATCTCCTCGGCATGAAGTATGATCCAATTACGCAAAAGAGATGGAGGGAGGAGAGATTTAGCTTTCATGAGCACTCTAAAAATAATCTCAGTTTGAAAGGATTGCAATGCTTTGTTCTAAGTCTGCATGAGCTATAGTTACTTGATCATTGTATTCAACCAAACCAACTCATGGTTTACAACCTCAGTGTATTAACCAGGGCTAATACAACTCATATGCTACCCTTTAAATAATTACATTTCACCCAATATGTTTTAAAAATGTATTACCTTTTTAACAAAATATTTTCCTTTTCTGGGAGAGCAGTTTTCTTTTTTTGATTCCACCGCCCTCCTCCCCACCTTCCAGCCCACACACATACATATCCCAAATGGGAACTGAGATATTTTACCACACCTTGCCTTTCCAATTGCTTTCCTATCCCTTCTTCGGTGTCATTTTTTCTATTCTTTAAGTTTCTAATATTCTTTAAATCTCAAAACCTCAGATTTATTTGCTCAGTTATGAGCTCATTCTCTAGAATTTCTACATGAAATATAGGTCCTTTAAAAAAATAACCTATATGGAAGGCAGACATTCCTTTGGATCTTTATATGTATCTAAACCAGACTAAGTTTCTCATGCCCAAAGTACTCATGCTCACAACAGCTGATATCAATGCCATCCTTGAAAAAGAGGACAAGGATAATCGAAATCATTACTTTTGTATTTCTATTCCTATTCTTGGCATAGTGGAATGAGCACCAGAGATGAAAGCCATTAGACCCAACCTAAAACTTACCTAGAGAAAAACAAGCCAAACTCCAGTTATATAAATAAAGGGAATGTATACTGTATTTGGAGGTTAAACATAACAAAAGGGAAGTCACTGTAAGTCAAATAATGAGTGTCAGATTTTTTTTCTAATATGTGTATCATAGGTTATGAGATTTACCTTATTTTGTGTGTACTTTTCTGGGATCTTGTTTGAAAGATAAAGTAAGTGGGTCCTAGCTTGGACCATTACTTGGTCTCTTGTCTTCTCCTTAGCTATAGATGAACATCTATTATCACTGATACTATATTAGAGCTCATTAACCTTGGTTGGAAAAGAGAGTCACCTAAGGATCCTTTACTGGTAACTGAGGCCTGTTGCAGATGAATTAAATCAGAAACTTTGGAGGGCAAGATCTGACCTTCAGTACACACATGTATATCTATACTGCAAAATCTCCCAGATAAATCAGGGCTAGATCTGCTGACGCATTCTCATTTCATTATTGGGGGAGGGGGCAAAAATACTTTTTGTCAAGGCCACACACTTTGACATTCTAGGCCTCTGTATTCAATATATGAAACCAGGTGCTTTGTCCCACAGCTGCTGTACTGAATGGTCTATATCCTGGTAGGGATTATAAACTTGAAACAAAATAATGGTGCAACGATAATCCTTTGGAGACTATTAAGCCATGAAATCCATGTCTAGATTTCAGTTGGCATTCTGTTCCAAGCAGCTACAGATGTCCAAGGTTAAGCAGCCCTGAGGAACAGCTCTCACTTCGTATATAGGTTCTGGAGGGGAATCACAATGAATAGAACTCAAGAGGAAACTGAGACCTCTCAATAGATCTTACTTTCAGGTAAGTCATTATCATAGTTGAGTATCATGAGGTGACCTGAATGGATTTTGAAGGGCAACCAGACTGCGAATACAGAGGTCCTGGAATGTAAAGAGCTGGGGTAAAGAAACCCAGAAAGAGAGACGGGTTCCATTAAGCCCGTCCTTTGAAACTAAGAGCTGGGGAGTAACATATTTTGTTTTCTATTCCTATTCTTGGCATAGTGGAATGAGCACCAGAGATGAAAGCCATTAGACCCAACCTAAAACTTACCTAGAGAAAAACAAGCCAAACTCCAGTTATATAAATAAAGGGAATGTATACTGTATTTGGAGGTTAAACATAACAAAAGGGAAGTCACTGTAAGTCAAATAATGAGTGTCAGATTTTTTTTCTAATATGTGTATCATAGGTTATGAGATTTACCTTATTTTGTGTGTACTTTTCTGGGATCTTGTTTGAAAGATAAAGTAAGTGGGTCCTAGCTTGGACCATTACTTGGTCTCTTGTCTTCTCCTTAGCTATAGATGAACATCTATTATCACTGATACTATATTAGAGCTCATTAACCTTGGTTGGAAAAGAGAGTCACCTAAGGATCCTTTACTGGTAACTGAGGCCTGTTGCAGATGAATTAAATCAGAAACTTTGGAGGGCAAGATCTGACCTTCAGTACACACATGTATATCTATACTGCAAAATCTCCCAGATAAATCAGGGCTAGATCTGCTGACGCATTCTCATTTCATTATTGGGGGAGGGGGCAAAAATACTTTTTGTCAAGGCCACACACTTTGACATTCTAGGCCTCTGTATTCAATATATGAAACCAGGTGCTTTGTCCCACAGCTGCTGTACTGAATGGTCTATATCCTGGTAGGGATTATAAACTTGAAACAAAATAATGGTGCAACGATAATCCTTTGGAGACTATTAAGCCATGAAATCCATGTCTAGATTTCAGTTGGCATTCTGTTCCAAGCAGCTACAGATGTCCAAGGTTAAGCAGCCCTGAGGAACAGCTCTCACTTCGTATATAGGTTCTGGAGGGGAATCACAATGAATAGAACTCAAGAGGAAACTGAGACCTCTCAATAGATCTTACTTTCAGGTAAGTCATTATCATAGTTGAGTATCATGAGGTGACCTGAATGGATTTTGAAGGGCAACCAGACTGCGAATACAGAGGTCCTGGAATCTAAAGAGCTGGGGAAAGAAACCCAGAAAAGAGAGACGGGGTTCCATTACAATGATTTCCCTACATTAACAGTTTTTTTCTAAGCCTACTTTTATATTCCGGAAAGACAATCATTAATCATTCAGAATTAGGACTAAGGATCTCTGATTTGTCAGGTTATGGATACTTAAAATGTTCAGCTTTTGACCTAATTATAAGTCTCTAAAATTAGTGTCTCAGCTCAGAAAGAAAAATATCACCTTATATAGAAATGTAGTCAATCAAACTTAAAACACTGCATTTGCCTATCTCAAAATTCTTTTTCTAAGAGAGGCATAACAACATTTGGCTCCATTAAGAATCAACTGTGAAAAAAAACCAATCTTGCACCTAGTTACAAATGTTCTAAATGGCATGGAACAACTGATGCTTCTATTTTTGGTTCTGTTAATGAACCTTCTCAAAGGAAATGACTGCAGTGAATTAAAAGAAATAAAGTAAAATGTCTTTCTTGAATCAAATTAACCATAATCTGTTGCAGACTTAATAAATTTGTGATAGCACGAATAGTTCATGTATACTAAAATGCAATGAGCAGTTTTCTCTCTGTCCTGTGCTACCAAATTCTTACTACATGCATCCTCACTAGGAACAGTGAGCCAAGGACAAGTCTTGATGTACTGGAGAATATCCTGCTTTGGAAATCAGGACATTTGGTTCCTGGTTCTGCTTGTACTATAATATATTCTATGACTTCCAGTAAATCACAAAACAACTACTCTTTAAATTTCTCCACCTTTTAAAAGGGAGCAATATACCTTATTTCTTTCTGAAGACTTCCCTGAGACTAGTGGACTCTAATGAGACAAAGAACACAAATCACCTTAAATATCTGCAAAACCACATTATGCTGAGCAACAACTACTTCTTTTGATGTAGTGTGGACCTACAGTTTATGAAAACAACTTATATGGATATAAAGATGCATTATGTATGATCTCGTCCAAGTAGCAGTGCAAGAAGGCAGGGGCTTCTCCCATTCATTTTTCAAACATTCATTGACTTCCTGCCATGCTTTACAGGGTCTCAGTGCTTTGTTGGCAGGAATACAGAGGTCCTGGAATTAAAGAGCTGGGAAAAAAAAATTCCATTACAATGATTTCCCTACATTAACAGTTTTTTTCTAAGCCTACTTTTATATTCCGGAAAGACAATCATTAATCATTCAGAATTAGGACTAAGGATCTCTGATTTGTCAGGTTATGGATACTTAAAATGTTCAGCTTTTGACCTAATTATAAGTCTCTAAAATTAGTGTCTCAGCTCAGAAAGAAAAATATCACCTTATATAGAAATGTAGTCAATCAAACTTAAAACACTGCATTTGCCTATCTCAAAATTCTTTTTCTAAGAGAGGCATAACAACATTTGGCTCCATTAAGAATCAACTGTGAAAAAAAACCAATCTTGCACCTAGTTACAAATGTTCTAAATGGCATGGAACAACTGATGCTTCTATTTTTGGTTCTGTTAATGAACCTTCTCAAAGGAAATGACTGCAGTGAATTAAAAGAAATAAAGTAAAATGTCTTTCTTGAATCAAATTAACCATAATCTGTTGCAGACTTAATAAATTTGTGATAGCACGAATAGTTCATGTATACTAAAATGCAATGAGCAGTTTTCTTTTGTCCTGTGCTACCAAATTCTTACTACATGCATCCTCACTAGGAACAGTGAGCCAAGGACAAGTCTTGATGTACTGGAGAATATCCTGCTTTGGAAATCAGGACATTTGGTTCCTGGTTCTGCTTGTACTATAATATATTCTATGACTTCCAGTAAATCACAAAACAACTACTCTTTAAATTTCTCCACCTTTTAAAAGGGAGCAATATACCTTATTTCTTTCTGAAGACTTCCCTGAGACTAGTGGACTCTAATGAGACAAAGAACACAAATCACCTTAAATATCTGCAAAACCACATTATGCTGAGCAACAACTACTTCTTTTGATGTAGTGTGGACCTACAGTTTATGAAAACAACTTATATGGATATAAAGATGCATTATGTATGATCTCGTCCAAGTAGCAGTGCAAGAAGGCAGGGGCTTCTCCCATTCATTTTTCAAACATTCATTGACTTCCTGCCATGCTTTACAGGGTCTCAGTGCTTTGTTAGGAGAAAAGATGTGTGAATTATCCATCTCTAAGTAAATGGACAGTCTTAACCAAAAAATAATTATTAAGGTTGCGAAGGGAAGAGAGGGGTAAGAGATGAGATAAAAGCTTGTCAAGTGGTAATGTCTGTCTTCACAAAGAGAAAACAGATGGAGAAACGATGACGATGCTCCCATTGTCCCAGGGTAAGCACAGCAATAGATGGAATGAGAAAAATCCACCCACAAAGTGAGACCCATGGCAAAAGTGATTCCGTAGAGAGCTTGAGAGCAGCTATTGAAATTGATCAGCTCTTAGGGTTTTTAACAAGGACAAGATTTTCTTTCTCCCCAATTATTCAGCTAATTTTTCTTCTTTAATTAGTGTTACTGGAAGACTTGTAACAATATTTGATACAGTCAAATAAGCAATTATAACAGATTTTCTTCACTCAAGAAACTAAACACATTTTTAGATTGAACTAGCTTTTGTTTGAAAAATAGTAAGAAATTTGTTTAAGAGAGGAAAAGTAACTGTTAACTTAAAAACTTTATACTCTGTAGTAAGTGGCATGTTTAATACAACTTTTTATTAAAATTTTTCCATCTATGTATTTCTAGCTATTTATTCATGTGTTCCCTTAACACATATGAGATAGTATGTGGAATTGTGTTAATCTAATTTCTAATAGTCTTAACTTGCATATATCAGGTGATGTTTTCCTTTTTTCTTTTGAATTTAATGCCTTCTTAAAAATAGCAAGCATGTACTATTTTTAGAATAAGAAATTCATTTTGAAACCATTATTCAAATATTTAAATATAGGCATAACAGTTACAGTGGAAACTCTCAAGAACCTCCTAATGTGTGGTGGGTTTTTTTTTGTTTCAATCAGAGTGAGAAAAATGTAAAACAGATTTTATCACTGACAATAATTTATGGTCTCTGTCATGATCGTCTCCATATTTGTATGCAAATTTATTATCTGTGACAGTGCTAGAAACTTTGAATGAAATACATTCACAAATAAGAACATGACTTGATAACCAAATCAAGAAAGCAGAATAAATTCTGTAATTGTTTTGAAACTTTACCTATTTTTTCATTATTTCAGTTGGCATTAAAAATTGGTATTATCACTGCACTATCCAATTGCTAAAATGGTGCTTTTTCCACTTTATGCACTCCACTCTGCCTGAAGAGGTTTAAGTTGCAAAAAAGATTAAACTGTAAGGTACTTAGGAGTGGGTATCATGTCTCATTCAACTTTATCTTTTCTCCTAACAGAACGCTGAGACCCTGTAAAGTGTGGCAGGAGGTAAGTGAATGTTTGAAGAATGAATGGGAGAAGCCCCTGCCTTCTTGCACTGCTGCTTGGAGGAGAACAGTAATAATGGATGCTACTGACCTCCTATGTGATAAAGCATGCTTTACGAATCAGACAAACCTGGCCTGGAATCTTGATTTTCTCATTTAATAATACTGTCTAATTTCTCTAAGTTCGTGTTTCTCAGCCTACCAAGCAGCCAATAACCCTCTTTTTGTGTAGGATTGTGTGAAGATGAAATGAAATTGAGATGCAAATCCCAAATAGCTCCTGGCACAAAAATTGCCAGATGGAATCTTTTTTTTTTTGTTTTGTTAAGCCATTCTAATAAAGAATGACTGCATGATCCGGTGTGTGAAACTGGATGAATGTGGATAATATGACTAAATCGAGGGGATATCGAAGGATTCAGGTTTGAAGGTGGGGAGAAGAGGAAGTGGTAGACAGACATAGACAGGGAACACTTGAACCTAACATGTCCATGAGACCTCCAGATGGTCTAGTTCAGGAAGGCAGTTTTTATTAAACATACAGATGCAACAATGACAAGAATCTTGTTGACTAGTAGAGTCTTGGAAGTGATGTGCTCACCCATGGATCGACTTAACTTTCTTCTCTTTTTCTGTATTAGTCATTCCTTGGACAGACTGCAAAATCTATGAAAGCCTTATATACCTCATTTAGGTGTGTAGAATTAAATATGTAGGGTCACAAAGAAAACTATTTATTAAAATATGACTATCAAAATGTTGTGCTTCCGTGGTGGTCCAGTGGGTAAAGAGTCTGCTTTGCACTGCAAGGGGCACCAGTTCCATCCCACATGCTGCGGAGCAGCTGGACGGGTGTGTCCAATTACGAGCCAGCGCTCTGGAGCGCATGTGTCCAGAGCTGGTGCTCTGCAATGAGAGAGATCACTGTGATAGGAGGCCCACATATGTCAAAGCATAAAGATGGATGAAAATAAATAAATGAAGGACCAATAAAAGAGGCCAAAATTTAAAAACAACAACAAACAACAACAACAAAAACCCCCAAATAATACCTTACTTGAACTGATAGAACCCAGAGGAAAATTGATTCTTAAGAGGGATACAAAGGAGAAGCAACTTCCAGCTAAAAAGTATAAGGAAAAGGAATTAAGAGGGGAAAAAAAATTTGAGATTATCTTGAAGTCAAGTAAAATATAGTAACTACCAGTAGGTGGTGGTCAAAGCAATGCAATGCTTAAAGGAGATCAAATCAAGTCTGAAAAATAAACATGTTCAGTAAATAAAAACTCATTGGAGGCTTCCCTGGTGGTCCAGTGGCTAAACAGTCTGCCTTGCAGTGCAAGGGACCCTGGTTCAAACCCTGGCATGGGAAGATCCCATGTGCCATGGACCAGGCTGGACCAGATATGTCCAATTAGGAACCAGCGCTCTGGAACACATGCGCTCAAAGCCGGTGGTCTGCAACCAGAGAGGCCACTGTGATGGGAGGCCCACATATGTCAAAGCATAAAGATGGATGAAAATAAATAAATGAAGGACCAATAAAAGAGGCCAAAATTTAAAAACAACAACAAACAACAACAACAAAAACCCCCAAATAATACCTTACTTGAACTGATAGAACCCAGAGGAAAATTGATTCTTAAGAGGGATACAAAGGAGAAGCAACTTCCAGCTAAAAAGTATAAGGAAAAGGAATTAAGAGGGGAAAAAAAAATTTGAGATTATCTTGAAGTCAAGTAAAATATAGTAACTACCAGTAGGTGGTGGTCAAAGCAATGCAATGCTTAAAGGAGATCAAATCAAGTCTGAAAAATAAACATGTTCAGTAAATAAAAACTCATTGGAGGCTTCCCTGGTGGTCCAGTGGCTAAACAGTCTGCCTTGCAGTGCAAGGGACCCTGGTTCAAACCCTGGCATGGGAAGATCCCATGTGCCATGGACCAGGCTGGACCAGATATGTCCAATTAGGAACCAGCGCTCTGGAACACATGCGCTCAAAGCCGGTGGTCTGCAACCAGAGAGGCCACTGTGATGTGAGGCTCACACAGGCCAAAGAATGAAGATGGATGAAAATAAATAAATGAAGGACCAATAAAAGAGGTCAAAATTAAAATATAAAAATTTTAAAAAGTCTGGTATTCCAATGCTCCAGTCTCCATTAGCTAGCTATGCTGGCATTGAAAAACTCAGTGCCTATGTTGAACACAAACTATAACTTGAGATATTTAATAAAACAATTACTCAGATAATTTTGACCACATGTCTTAGACACTGTAGATATTTAAGAATAAATTAAAATGAAAACAATTCAAATGTTAACTGCAGTTGCTGCTTCACGGCTTCAGTCATGTCCAGCTCTGTGCAACCTCATGGGCTGTAGTCTGCCAGAATCCTCTGTTCATGGAATTCTCCAGGCAAGAGTACATGGAGTGGTTGCCACACTCCAGGGATTGAACCCGGGACTCCTGCATCGCAGGCAGATGGGTATGTATAGATTATTGGGTTCTATGTTAGGTCATACAATCTTTACATTATGATCATTTTGTATTTTTAGCTAATTAGTTATATGATACATGCACATTAAAAAATTTAACACTGAAAAAAGAGGTCAAAATAAGGATCCTTCTGAGGTAATAAATTCTTCTCACAAAAGTTATCTTAGTTAACCATCTTTGTGCTTTTCAAGAAATCTTCTATGCATTTAAAGCATATATATTATATATCAATACATATGTAAACCTTTTTACACTGAAAGAATATATTATAAACATTTCCTCACTTCTCACTTTTAACTTAAGAATATATATATATATATATATATATATATATATATATATCTTAGAGATAAAATATATACCTTTTAAAAGCTATTGAAAAGTAATGTATTAAATGGCTGTACACAGAATAATGGTTTATCTAACCAATAACCTACAGGAAGTTAAGTCAGTTTCAATGGTTTGTTATTGTAAGAAAAAAAAAAAACACAGTATATATGCATGAAACATACCTGAAGAACCTACCTGTGGGTTAAATTTTGAACAGTAAAGTTTCCAATTAATAGTCAGATATGGATTTCTAACTTTTCTGGATAGAAAATGTCACCACTATTTTATGGTCCTACCAAACTATGCTCCCCCACATTCTTACAATGTATAAAAAATCCTGTCTTCCCAAGCCCTTATCTCTCTGTGTACTATCAAAATGTGATTTTGTCAGAGTAACAGGATAAAAACATGTCCTTGTTCTTTTTTTTTTTTTTTGGCCACTTCTATTGGTCTTTCAGTTATCTATTTTCATCCATCTTTGTTCTTTGGCCTGTGTCGGCCTCCTATCGCAGTGGCCTCTCTTGTCTCAGAGTACCGACTGTGGGTGCATGCACTCCAGAGCTCCGGCTTGGTAGTTGGACACATTGGTCCAGCTGCTCCGCCAGGCCAGGGATCGAACCGGCGCCCCTTGCACTGCAAGGTGGTGTCCTTACCAACTGGACCACCAGGAAAGCCCCTGTTCTTATTCTTTTAACTGCTTTTATTTAACTGTGATCGGGATTGAACATGCTTTCAATTGTTAAATGTACTATCCAGATGGCTTGATTCCCTATATCTAGATGGTTGGAATAACCGCAATGAAATCATAATCTGATTATTTAGGCTATTTCCACAACGGGTTCAGACACACAATCCTATTAAGGCTGCCTGAACAAAGTGTTTACGAAAAAGAGGTCAAAATAAGGATCCTTCTGAGTATAATCCTCACAAAAGTTATCTTAGTTAACCATCTTTGTGCTTTTCAAGAAATCTTCTATGCATTTAAAGCATATATATTATATATCAATACATATGTAAACCTTTTACACTGAAAGAATATATTATAAACATTTCCTCACTTCTCACTTTTAACTTAAGAATATATATATATATATATATATATATATATATATATATATCTTAGAGATAAAATATATACCTTTTAAAAGCTATTGAAAAGTAATGTATTAAATGGCTGTACACAGAATAATGGTTTATCTAACCAATAACCTACAGGAAGTTAAGTCAGTTTCAATGGTTTGTTATTGTAAGAAAAAAAAAAAACACAGTATATATGCATGAAACATACCTGAAGAACCTACCTGTGGGTTAAATTTTGAACAGTAAAGTTTCCAATTAATAGTCAGATATGGATTTCTAACTTTTCTGGATAGAAAATGTCACCACTATTTTATGGTCCTACCAAACTATGCTCCCCCACATTCTTACAATGTATAAAAAATCCTGTCTTCCCAAGCCCTTATCTCTCTGTGTACTATCAAAATGTGATTTTGTCAGAGTAACAGGATAAAAACATGTCCTTGTTCTTTTTTTTTTTTTTTGGCCACTTCTATTGGTCTTTCAGTTATCTATTTTCATCCATCTTTGTTCTTTGGCCTGTGTGGGCCTCCCATTACAGTGGCCTCTCTTGTCTCAGAGTACCGACTGTGGGTGCATGCACTCCAGAGCTCCGGCTTGGTAGTTGGACACATTGGTCCAGCTGCTCCGCCAGGCCAGGGATCGAACCGGCGCCCCTTGCACTGCAAGGTGGTGTCCTTACCAACTGGACCACCAGGAAAGCCCCTGTTCTTATTCTTTTAACTGCTTTTATTTAACTGTGATCGGGATTGAACATGCTTTCAATTGTTAAATGTACTATCCAGATGGCTTGATTCCCTATATCTAGATGGTTGGAATAACCGCAATGAAATCATAATCTGATTATTTAGGCTATTTCCACAACGGGTTCAGACACACAATCCTATTAAGGCTGCCTGAACAAAGTGTTTAAGACACAAAAAATGACAAGATTAGAGTCCATCTTGATTCCCCTCTTTCTCTCACATCCCGTGTCCTTTCCATCAGCAGATACTTAATCAGATTCTGAACTTTCCTCATCACCTTCAGAGCTACACTTTAGTCCCATAACCAACTCTTTCCTGGGTTATTATGCTGAATCCTATCCATGGATTCCATCTAGCCTTTCAAGTCCTGCACTCTATTCTCAACACTCATGAGAGGGATCCTATTAAAACATAAACCACATCAAGTCAATCAAAGTAAAAGCAAGAGTTCTTGTGTCCTAAAACCTCTTCATGAGCCGAACAGGCCATGGGGCTTCATCTTTTTACTACATCTGCTGCTCTTCTGCTAAGGTAAGGCCAAGACACACTGATCTCTTGGCTGTGCAGTGAACATGCGCCTTAGGGTCAGAAAAATAACTCTTCTTAAGTTTCTTAGACAACTGAAAAAAAAAAGAAAAAGAAAAAAACTGGCAGAAATGACTGAGATAGGAGAAGGTTATTACTGGTGCGGGTTTTGTTTAGAAGCTTGGTTCTGCAATCAAAAGTTTGGGATACCTATTTATTCATAGTGACATCATATCTGTATACTGATGAATGTGGAATCTCATCCTGATTTTATAAAATACAGTCCAGGATTAAGTAAATGATAGCTATGTCATTTCTACAGATGGTGCGGTGTTCATTAACAAATATATCCATGTCACAGGATTATCAGTTCGAGTTTGGGAAGTTCTGATAAGAGAAGCATGTAGAGTCTTGATAAGGAGGTGTTAAGAAGGACACTCTGGGGCTTCCCTGGTAGCTAAGTGGTAAAGAGTTTGCCTGCCAATGCAGGTCTTGGGTTTGAGCCCTGAGCCAGAAAGTTCTTACATGCTGAGGAGCAACTAAGCCTGTGAGCCACAACTACGGAGCCTGTGCTCTAGAGCCTTGGAGCTGCAACTATTGATCCCGTGTGTCACAATGATTGAAGCCCATGTGCCCCAGAGCCCGGGTTCGACAACAAGAGAAGTCACTGCAGTGGGAAGCCTGCTCACCTCAACTAGAGAGTAGCCCTCACTTCCTGCAACTAGAGAAGAGCCTGCAGCAGTAGTGAAAACCCACAATAGCCAAAAATAAAGAAATAAATGCATTTTTTAATTAAAAAAAAAAGAAAGAAGGACACTCTGATAGATATTATATAGAGACAGCCTGTTCGATGTGTCCCAAAGATTGTCAGGAGAATCATAAACAATTAAAATGGTTTTTTTCCCTGACCCATCAAACTGCCCAAGGGCAGAACATTCTGAACGTCCTCTTTGCTGTCTGCCAGCCAATCTAAAAGGAAAAAAAATTACTTTTACCAAAATCATCTGTATTTGTTTTCTTCTCTCATTTTTTGTATATATCATTCTGTTCTTTCTCCTTTTTAGATTAAAATAGTCTATTGATTGTTATACCTTATATACAGATGAAAGCATTTCTAGAAATTAACTAAATGCCTGAATTATTCTTTGGAAGTATTTATAACAACAAAAATTTTAATCTCCAGATGGAAAACTTAAATTTACTTTTCTAAACACTTCTTTATATGGACTTGTCCGTTTAAGTTTTGTCAATAATATCGAAAACCATTTTGAAAGATGAACAGGGGCACCGAGCTTTCCTGGTCATTGTGATATACTGTGTTCTCCAGTTTGCTCACTTACAGGAGTTTGCAGTCCAATGGGAAATAGACTAAAATCTTTATCTAGTTTCACTGAAGTTCAAAATTCTGCTATTCTGTTCTAAGGAGAAACTTTATTTGTCCCTATGTCATTTCTACAGATGTGGGTCATTAACAAATATATCCATGTCACAGGATTATCAGTTCGAGTTTGGGAAGTTCTGATAAGAGAAGCATGTAGAGTCTTGATAAGGAGGTGTTAAGAAGGACACTCTGGGGCTTCCCTGGTAGCTAAGTGGTAAAGAGTTTGCCTGCCAATGCAGGTCTTGGGTTTGAGCCCTGAGCCAGAAAGTTCTTACATGCTGAGGAGCAACTAAGCCTGTGAGCCACAACTACGGAGCCTGTGCTCTAGAGCCTTGGAGCTGCAACTATTGATCCCGTGTGTCACAATGATTGAAGCCCATGTGCCCCAGAGCCCGGGTTCGACAACAAGAGAAGTCACTGCAGTGGGAAGCCTGCTCACCTCAACTAGAGAGTAGCCCTCACTTCCTGCAACTAGAGAAGAGCCTGCAGCAGTAGTGAAAACCCACAATAGCCAAAAATAAAGAAATAAATGCATTTTTTAATTAAAAAAAAAAGAAAGAAGGACACTCTGATAGATATTATATAGAGACAGCCTGTTCGATGTGTCCCAAAGATTGTCAGGAGAATCATAAACAATTAAAATGGTTTTTTTCCCTGACCCATCAAACTGCCCAAGGGCAGAACATTCTGAACGTCCTCTTTGCTGTCTGCCAGCCAATCTAAAAGGAAAAAAAATTACTTTTACCAAAATCATCTGTATTTGTTTTCTTCTCTCATTTTTTGTATATATCATTCTGTTCTTTCTCCTTTTTAGATTAAAATAGTCTATTGATTGTTATACCTTATATACAGATGAAAGCATTTCTAGAAATTAACTAAATGCCTGAATTATTCTTTGGAAGTATTTATAACAACAAAAATTTTAATCTCCAGATGGAAAACTTAAATTTACTTTTCTAAACACTTCTTTATATGGACTTGTCCGTTTAAGTTTTGTCAATAATATCGAAAACCATTTTGAAAGATGAACAGGGGCACCGAGCTTTCCTGGTCATTGTGATATACTGTGTTCTCCAGTTTGCTCACTTACAGGAGTTTGCAGTCCAATGGGAAATAGACTAAAATCTTTATCTAGTTTCACTGAAGTTCAAAATTCTGCTATTCTGTTCTAAGGAGAAACTTTATTTGTCCCTACGTCACTACCGTCCCATTGTGAACTGTTCATGGGGTACAGCAGATGAACACAGAGATGATATGGCATATGTTCTTAGTCTCTGCTTCTGCAGGATAGAAGACCTGAAATTAGTAGAACTATTTTTTCACGAGAGACATAGTGAGGTCCTCAAAGATAGATCAGTGGATCCAAGGCACACAGGAGGCAACGTCTGGAAGATAAACAGTTACAACTGGAGGGTAATGTGAGTCCACTCACTGATATGACGGCCAATGTTAGCCACTGGGCCTGCTGGCATTTCTGTATATATTCCTAGGATGGTGTGTGTGTGTGTGTTTTCCCCCTAAACTTTCTACGTGCTTGAGGTCCCATGTTGCAGAGTTCAAAGGCTGAGCTTCCAGGAGAATTACAGCTTTCACTGATACAAGAAGACTGGAAATTAAAAAAAACAAAAACAAATACAAAAAGACAAAAAAACACTGTGATAATTAACCAGCAGAATGTGATTGCCAATCTAAAAAATCTGGTTAATTTTTAAAAGAGCAGGGTATCCAAGTGCTAGTAGAAGTGGGGAAAAAGAGTGAAAGAGAAAAGAGAGAATAAAGAGGGGACTTCAGGGGAAAACAAGGAGGAGACAGATAACTTGGTAACTGTTAGCAAAGGTGGCTGAGTGAAATGAGACAGAAAAATAGGGAAGAGAAAAATATCATACTCTATTATTTTCAAATATGCTTTTAGTATCAACAGATTTGGAAGTACTAAATATTATTAAGTAAGTAGGCCAATGTTCATACTGTGCATTGAAATACATAAATGGTTGTAAAAATTAAATGTATTATTATTGATTGCATTAATTCTAAAAACTATATGCTCAGGAAAGTGATTAAGTATCTCTGGACAACTAAACTTAGATTCTATTGGTCTGCTTTAAACTTTTAAATGAAGTAGTTGTACAAATATCTACTTAAAATAAGAAATTAATCATAGGTGGGGAAGAGGTTCAAGAGGGAGGGGACATGTATGCACCTGTGGCTGATTCATGCTGATGTATGTCTGAAACTAACACATATTCTAAAGCAATTATCCTCTAATTAAAAATTTAAAAATATAAAAAAGAAATTAATCATGAATGTAAATCATCTCAGTTTTCTTAAAGTTCAATGGTTAAGTTACAAAATATTTCTCTCACTTTCAGTTTCAATACTCACTAGGAGATAATTATTTTTCTCTTTATACTTTTTTTATGAGTAGGCCTCAGAATTTTTATAAACAGTTTTGAAATCTATATTAAATCTCTCACTGCTGACAGCTCTAGGAAAATAAAGAAAAAAGAGATGGGATTTCAAGATACTTTCAAAGGTCTCTCTAACCCTGTTTTAAAAAAAATGTATTCCATTTTTTTCAGTTTCTATGAATATGTCTTTTAATACATGGCATATTCTCAAAGCAATGAATTTTGAACTGAATTATTCAGTGGTGAGTTTGGAAATATCCTGTTTACTGTCCGTTTACAGTTCAGTCATTACACAGTCCTAAATGATGTTGGCATGTAAGTATCTCTAAAAGGCTTACATTAGGATATGTATGTGTCATCCTCATAATTAAAAATCCAGGTGAGTGCCAGAGAGTTATTTTCTATATAACTGGGAAATAATCTATCCCCTGACTATTTTTCACTTATGAATGATATGCCCAGGGAAACATAACAATAAACAAATGCATAATGATCAAAGAATTTAGGCCTTACAGAGCATTATATAATTTCAGTAAAACAAGCTAAGAAAAAAATAGGATATCCCAGTTGAAAGTTAAGAAAGATTTATATACCCATGCATTTCAGTAATTCTTTGTAATGCAATGGACACATGCCTTCTTTGCATGTGTTGATGAGAGAATTAAATTAAACCTTAGAGGAAAATCCACAGAGACTAGAATAAATGGAGATGAGAGTGTAAACAAAACATGAGTCCAACAGAGAAAACGTGAGAGACCTGTTAAGAAGAACAAAAGGAAATCAAAGAAGAATAGAGTTTGACATAAGGATACAGGGACAGTCTGAAGATATAAAATGAAACTACATTGGAGTATTCTATGATAGAGCCAATAGGTAAAAGTGATAAGTATATGTGAAAATTACAACAGACTTCCTTTCCTCTTCCCAATTTTAAGAGAATAAAGGTCAAATAATGGAATATTTGTACTTCCCTTCACTCTTTCCTTTATAGTATCTTTTTCCATCTTCATCTCATATATTTTATAATGTGTTAAAATTTTTATCATCAGTTTCTGAAATTTCCTCCACTAAGTAACTGAAGTTTCTCTTTCTTTAAAACAATGTAGGGCTTCCCTGGTGGTCCAGTGGGTAAGGACACCGCCTTTCAGTGCAAGGGGCGCCAGTTCGATCCCTGGCCAGGGAAGATCCCATGTGCTGCGGAGCAGCTGGAACGATGTGTCCAATTACGAGCCAGAGCTCTGGAGTGCATGCACCCAGAGCCACCGCGATAGGAGGCCCACACGGGCCAAAGAACAAAGATGGATGAAAATGGATAAATGGAGGACCAATGGAAGTGGCCCCTCACCCAACTCCCTCCCCAACCCGCCCTCCAAAAAAAAAAAAGTAGCCAAAAAATTATAAAACTCCTATTTACCCACCTAGCACTCAAAACGCAGCTTTATCATTTTTTCTAGGTATGACAGATTGAATGTTAAATTTAAGTATTAAATTACAAACTATACGCTAATAACAAACTATCAGAAAGAGAAATAAAGAAAACAATTTCATTTCCCATCACATCAAAAAGAATAGAATACCTAGGAATATACATTCAAAGAAGCGAAAGATCCTATTTGGAAAACCGTAAGGCACTGAAAAAAGAAACTGAAGACAACAGAAACAGATGGAAAGATATACCATGTTCTTGGAGTGGAAGAATCAACATTGTTGGAATAACCACACTACCTAAGGCAGTCTACAGATTCAACGCAATCCCAATCAAGATATTAATGGAATTTTTCACAGAACTATAACAAAAAATATTTAAATTTTTATGGGAACACAAGAGACCCCAAATACCCAAAACAATCCTTAGAAAGAAGAACAGAGCTGGTGGAATCCTGCTGACTTCACGTTTTACTACAAAGCTACAGTAATTAAAACAGTGTGCTGCTGGCACAAAAAAACAGATACAGGGATCAACAGAACAGACAGAGAGCTGAGAAATAAAACTATGCACTATGATCAGTCAATCTATGACAAAGGAAGCAAGACTGACATGGAGAAAAGAAAATCTCTTCAATAAGTGGTGCTGAAAAAACTGAAAAACTTTGCTGCATGCAAAACAATGAAATTAGAACATTCTCTAACACCATGTATAAAAATAAACTCAAAATGAATTAAAGTCCTAAATATAAGACCTGATACCATAAAATTTCTTGAGGGAAACATAAGCAGAACACTCTCTGACAGAAACTGTAGCAATATTTTTGAATCCATCTCATAAAGTAAGGAAAAGAAAGTAAAAAGAAACAAAAGAAACTTCATCAAACTTAAAAGATTTTGCACAGTCAAGGAAACCATCAACAAAATGAAAAGATAATCTACCAGTTGGGAGAAAATATTCACAAATGACATGACTCATAAAAGATTAATATTAACATACACAAAGAGTTCATACAACTCAGTATCAAAGAAAAACACAATTTAAAAAATAGGCAGAATAACTGAATAGACATTTTCCAAAGATAAATTCTCCTATGAAAAATGCTCAATATAGCTAATCGTCAGAGGTATGCAAATTGAAACCATAATGAGATACTAACTCACACCTGTAAGAATGACTATCATCAAAAAGAACACAAATAGGGCTTCCCTGGTGGCCCAGTGGGTAAGGACACCACCTTGCAGTGCAAGGGGCGCTAGTTCAATCCCTGGCCTGGGAAGATCCCACGTACCGCGGAGCGGCTGGACCAATATGTCCAACTACTGAGTCAGAGCTCTGGAGTACATGCGTCCAGAGCTAGTGCTCTGCAGCGAGAGAGGCCACTGCGATAGGAGGCCCACACAAGCCAAAGAACAAAGATGGATGAAAATAAATAGATAAAAGACCAGTAGAAGTGGCCAAAAAAAAAAAGAACACAAATAACAAATGTTGCCAAGGATGTGTAGAAAAGGGAACCCTGTACACTATTGATAGGATCAGAAATTGATGTAGTCACTGTAGAAAAGAGTATTGAGTTTTCTAAAAAAAAGAAAAACTAAAAAGAGAACTGCTACATGAGCCATCAATTCTACTTCTGGTTATATATCCAACAACAACAAAAAACAAAACCCAAAACCAAAAACACTAATTCAAAAAGACACATGCCCCACAATGTTCAGAGCAGAAGTCTAATTTCTAAGATTTGCAATTAACCTAAGTGTCTATCAACAGATAAATGGATAAAGAAAATGATATATATGTGTACCATTGGTATATAACACACACACACACACATATATACATACACACACACACACACACACACACACACACACACACACATATATATGGGATTCCCAGTGGCAAAGAATTCCCTTGCCAAGCAAGAATCATGGATTCAATCCCTGGGTCAGAAATATACCCTGGAGAAGGAAATGGCAACCCACTCCAGTATTATTGTAAGAAACAAAAGAAACTTCATCAAACTTAAAAGATTTTGCACAGTCAAGGAAACCATCAACAAAATGAAAAGATAATCTACCAGTTGGGAGAAAATATTCACAAATGACATGACTCATAAAAGATTAATATTAACATACACAAAGAGTTCATACAACTCAGTATCAAAGAAAAACACAATTTAAAAAATAGGCAGAATAACTGAATAGACATTTTCCAAAGATAAATTCTCCTATGAAAAATGCTCAATATAGCTAATCGTCAGAGGTATGCAAATTGAAACCATAATGAGATACTAACTCACACCTGTAAGAATGACTATCATCAAAAAGAACACAAATAGGGCTTCCCTGGTGGCCCAGTGGGTAAGGACACCACCTTGCAGTGCAAGGGGCGCTAGTTCAATCCCTGGCCTGGGAAGATCCCACGTACCGCGGAGCGGCTGGACCAATATGTCCAACTACTGAGTCAGAGCTCTGGAGTACATGCGTCCAGAGCTAGTGCTCTGCAGCGAGAGAGGCCACTGCGATAGGAGGCCCACACAAGCCAAAGAACAAAGATGGATGAAAATAAATAGATAAAAGACCAGTAGAAGTGGCCAAAAAAAAAAAGAACACAAATAACAAATGTTGCCAAGGATGTGTAGAAAAGGGAACCCTGTACACTATTGATAGGATCAGAAATTGATGTAGTCACTGTAGAAAAGAGTATTGAGTTTTCTAAAAAAAAGAAAAACTAAAAAGAGAACTGCTACATGAGCCATCAATTCTACTTCTGGTTATATATCCAACAACAACAAAAAAAAACAAAACCCAAAACCAAAAACACTAATTCAAAAAGACACATGCCCCACAATGTTCAGAGCAGAAGTCTAATTTCTAAGATTTGCAATTAACCTAAGTGTCTATCAACAGATAAATGGATAAAGAAAATGATATATATGTGTACCATTGGTATATAACACACACACACACACATATATACATACACACACACACACACACACACACACACACACACACACATATATATGGGATTCCCAGTGGCAAAGAATTCCCTTGCCAAGCAAGAATCATGGATTCAATCCCTGGGTCAGAAATATACCCTGGAGAAGGAAATGGCAACCCACTCCAGTATTATTGTCTGGGAAATTCTATGGACAGTGGAGCCTGGTGGACTAAAGTCCATGGGTTCTTAAAGAGTTGGACATAACTTAGCAACTCAACAACAATATACATGCAATGGAATACTAGTTAGCCATAAAAAAGATGAAGTGTTGCCATTTGCAGGAACATGGATGCACTTGGAGGTCATTATGCTAAGTGAAATAAGTCAGATAAAGATAGAAAAATACTCTATAATATCACTTATATGTGGCTTCTAAAAAAATACAAGAAACTAGTGAATGTAAAAAAAAGAAGCTGAGTCACAGATATGAGAATGAACTAGTGGTTACCAGTGGTGCAGGAGTCGGGGACTGGAAGGTACAAACTATTTCGTATAAAATGGCTCAAGGATAGGTTGTATAACACAAGAAATGTAGCCAATATTTTGTAATAACTTTGCATTTTGTAAATGGAAAGTAATCTTTCAAAATTGTATGAAAAATAAATACTCCACAAAAGACTGCTCTATCATTTTTCTTTTTATGTATGTTGAATGTTAAATAATAGTATTAAATTCTAAATGGTATTTTAACACATTAGAGAGAACTCAACTAGCAAGGAAAAGTCGGGTAAAGTACAAAAATACAAGAACATTATAAGACATTTGAAAATGAGGAAATTTTAAAAACTCATTCACAATCTGTCTATAGTTATCAATTCAGTAAAATTATTCTAATTGCCTTTTAAAAAACACATTGATAATTTTTAAGTTAAGGTTTTTTTCCTGTTTATATAAACTACATCAGCCTGTACTAATCAGTCATTGTTCAAAGGAGAGAAGGTAAGTGTCACGGTACTGCAAGCAGTTTTAGAAATACAGCACTAGGTGTCGTCTGAAGTTGATTGCAAAAACAAATCAGCTAAAGAACAGTCCACAAGAGGGAGTAGAGAGCAAAGCATATAGTTGAGAAAACCTCGAGGTAATCCTATTGTGAGAAGGACAGAAGTAGAGAGAGGGCCAGGCTGAAGGAATCAGTGTGTGCCTTCTACCCAGAGGATGGTAAAGCATCTATGATGACGACATGAAAATGACTCCCAATATATGTGTTCTTGGAAAACTACATATTATATATTCCTGTTTTCCTGAGTAATATTGCAGAGATTTTAAAGATATCTCCAAGAGTAGAAAATAGTCTCAATAAATCATCAAGCCTCAAAACACCACTTTTGGGCTATATAAATGAACTTTGTATGTGCAAATTGTGTGTGTGTGTGTCTGTGTATGTGTGTGTGTGTGTGTGGTGCCCTTGAAGTTACCCAGAAGAAAGAAAGCATTAATAACTCAGTCATGCCCAACTCTTTGCGACATCAATAAACTATAGCCTGCCAGGCTCCTCTGTCCATGGGATTCTCCAGGGAAGAATACTGGAGTGGGTGGCCATGCCCACCTCCAGGGGATCTTCCTGACCCAGGGCTCAAACCTAGGTCTCTTGCATTACAGGAAGCTTCTTTACTGTCTGAGCCACCAGGGAAGCCCCAAGTTACTAAAAACAATCCAAATTTTAAAGAAATTTGTCAGTCTTGAAGGAAGAGTGTGATCTTAGATCAGAAATGGAGGCTGGCCTGAAGGAGTAAGCAAACCACAGTCTTTACAATTAGTGAATGAGTCCTTTCCTGAAGAAGATCTGAGTGACACTTCTCCAGATCTGCATTGTCCTCCCTACATGCCACGTGAACCCACCTACCTGTATACATTTGGGGAGCCCTCACCCCAACTTGGGTGCCCCTGCCTTACTGAGGGGACATTTAGAAGGATGATGTGATATTCATGCGGATAACATATAGTCCTTTTCATAGTTGTGTCTTTCAGGTTTTCCTGGAAATGTAGTCTTCTGGAAGATCATCAGCCTTTACCCAGAATATCCCACTTATTCATGCCTACTTCCCTGAGTCTTTTGATTCATTTCTCAACTGTTTGCCAAAGCATTTCTGGCATTTCAAATTTGTCCAGCAAAAGCCATCACTTTCTAGAGGGTTCTAGTACCATCCCCACAGTAAATTTTAGGGTTCTTTCTGTGGTGTTAAATCCTGAATCTCAAAAGAGGTCCTAAATCACTGAAGGCTTCCTTAACCAGTCTTGTGGATCAGGAACACCCCCTGAAGAAGGAAATGGTAACTCAGTCCAGTATTCTTGCATGGAGAACTCCATGAACAGAAGAGTCTGGGGGGTTGCAATGGACGGGGTCACAAATGAGTTGCACACAACTTGGTGACTAAACAACAACAACAAAGTCAGTCTTATGTGATTCTCTTGATCCAGCACCCTCAAACACCGAGTCCAACATGTACTCGTCCAGTTCCTGTGAGTACTCATCAGGTAATTATCATAGATCTTTCAACATAAAGTCTTTCTCCCTTAGGTTATGTGGCCTGCCCTCACTAATGGCTTGAAGACAGGAGAGGAGGTAAGGGTAGATCCACAAGTTAGCCCCTCTATCTTGGCTGGGAGAGGTTTCTGCAGTGTCTTCCCTCACAGGGAGATCACAAGCTCTTAACAGAGAGAACTGGTCTCCTATGCAGATTGTGTGGCTTAAAAGAAATCTGAGATGATGAATGTTTTGCTCCTTACCGATTTCGTCAGGGACCCAGCTTCTCCCAACCAAGGATCGAAATTTGTCAGTCTTGAAGGAAGAGTGTGATCTTAGATCAGAAATGGAGGCTGGCCTGAAGGAGTAAGCAAACCACAGTCTTTACAATTAGTGAATGAGTCCTTTCCTGAAGAAGATCTGAGTGACACTTCTCCAGATCTGCATTGTCCTCCCTACATGCCACGTGAACCCACCTACCTGTATACATTTGGGGAGCCCTCACCCCAACTTGGGTGCCCCTGCCTTACTGAGGGGACATTTAGAAGGATGATGTGATATTCATGCGGATAACATATAGTCCTTTTCATAGTTGTGTCTTTCAGGTTTTCCTGGAAATGTAGTCTTCTGGAAGATCATCAGCCTTTACCCAGAATATCCCACTTATTCATGCCTACTTCCCTGAGTCTTTTGATTCATTTCTCAACTGTTTGCCAAAGCATTTCTGGCATTTCAAATTTGTCCAGCAAAAGCCATCACTTTCTAGAGGGTTCTAGTACCATCCCCACAGTAAATTTTAGGGTTCTTTCTGTGGTGTTAAATCCTGAATCTCAAAAGAGGTCCTAAATCACTGAAGGCTTCCTTAACCAGTCTTGTGGATCAGGAACACCCCCTGAAGAAGGAAATGGTAACTCAGTCCAGTATTCTTGCATGGAGAACTCCATGAACAGAAGAGTCTGGGGGGTTGCAATGGACGGGGTCACAAATGAGTTGCACACAACTTGGTGACTAAACAACAACAACAAAGTCAGTCTTATGTGATTCTCTTGATCCAGCACCCTCAAACACCGAGTCCAACATGTACTCGTCCAGTTCCTGTGAGTACTCATCAGGTAATTATCATAGATCTTTCAACATAAAGTCTTTCTCCCTTAGGTTATGTGGCCTGCCCTCACTAATGGCTTGAAGACAGGAGAGGAGGTAAGGGTAGATCCACAAGTTAGCCCCTCTATCTTGGCTGGGAGAGGTTTCTGCAGTGTCTTCCCTCACAGGGAGATCACAAGCTCTTAACAGAGAGAACTGGTCTCCTATGCAGATTGTGTGGCTTAAAAGAAATCTGAGATGATGAATGTTTTGCTCCTTTCACCAAGATTCCATGTGTCAGGGACCCAGCTTCTCCCAACCAAGGATCTGACCTTGACATGACAGCCTGCTCATCTGAATATTCAAAATGTCCCTGACATACAAATGGTCAAAAAGCACATGAAACAATGCTCAGCCTCGCTTATTATTAGAGAAATGCAAATCAAAACTACAATCAGATATCACCTCACACCAGTCAGAATGGCCACCACCCACAAATCTACAGACAATAAATGATGGAGAGGGTGCAGAGAAAAGAGAACACTCTTGCGTTGCTGGTGGGAATGTAAATTGATACAGCCGCTATGGAGGTCAGTATGGAGATTCCTCAAAGAACTAAAAATAGAAGCACCATACGACCCAGCAATCCCACTCTTAGGCTCATACCCTGATGAAATCAAAACTGAAAGAAGCACCTGTACCCCAATGTTCATTGCAACTCTCTATACAATAGCTAGAACATGGAAGCAACCTAGATGTGCATCAACAAATGAATGGATACAAAAGCTCTGGTACATATACCCAATGGAATACTACTCAGATGTTAAAAGAAATGCAGAAGAATCAGTCCTAATGAGGTGGCTGGATCTAGAACCTATCATAAAAAGTAAAATAAGTCAAAAAGAGAAAAACAAGTACAGTATACTAACACATATATATGGAATCTAGTAAATGGTAATGGTAACACACACAGTGAAGCGCTGGACAAACAGACATAGAGAATAGACATATGGACATTGTGGGGAATGAACAGTGGATGGAAGGCATAGAGGGGGTAACATGGAAACCTATACTATCATATGTGAAAAAGAGAGTTATTGTCATTGCGCTGTGGGAATAGGGGATCCTGCAGGGGCGGGGTGCGATGGCCTGGAGGGGTGGGATGGAGGAGGGACTGGGAGGGAGGGTGCCAGGGATATGCATATGATTGACCTGTGAACAACAAAACTCTGTAAAATTAAAAGAAAGAATGTCCCTGAAAATTTAAAACTCAATTACATCCTTTATTTTATTTTCTCTCCTTAACAGCGAGAACTGGTCTCCTATGCAGATTGTGTGGCTTAAAAGAAATCTGAGATGATGAATGTTTTGCTCCTTTCACCAAGATTCCATGTGTCAGGGACCCAGCTTCTCCCAACCAAGGATCTGACCTTGACATGACAGCCTGCTCATCTGAATATTCAAAATGTCCCTGACATACAAATGGTCAAAAAGCACATGAAACAATGCTCAGCCTCGCTTATTATTAGAGAAATGCAAATCAAAACTACAATCAGATATCACCTCACACCAGTCAGAATGGCCACCACCCACAAATCTACAGACAATAAATGATGGAGAGGTGCAGAGAAAAGAGAACACTCTTGCGTTGCTGGTGGGAATGTAAATTGATACAGCCGCTATGGAGGTCAGTATGGAGATTCCTCAAAGAACTAAAAATAGAAGCACCATACGACCCAGCAATCCCACTCTTAGGCTCATACCCTGATGAAATCAAAACTGAAAGAAGCACCTGTACCCCAATGTTCATTGCAACTCTCTATACAATAGCTAGAACATGGAAGCAACCTAGATGTGCATCAACAAATGAATGGATACAAAAGCTCTGGTACATATACCCAATGGAATACTACTCAGATGTTAAAAGAAATGCAGAAGAATCAGTCCTAATGAGGTGGCTGGATCTAGAACCTATCATAAAAAGTAAAATAAGTCAAAAAGAGAAAAACAAGTACAGTATACTAACACATATATATGGAATCTAGTAAATGGTAATGGTAACACACACAGTGAAGCGCTGGACAAACAGACATAGAGAATAGACATATGGACATTGTGGGGAATGAACAGTGGATGGAAGGCATAGAGGGGGTAACATGGAAACCTATACTATCATATGTGAAAAAGAGAGTTATTGTCATTGCGCTGTGGGAATAGGGGATCCTGCAGGGGCGGGGTGCGATGGCCTGGAGGGGTGGGATGGAGGAGGGACTGGGAGGGGGGAGGGTGCCAGGGATATGCATATGATTGACCTGTGAACAACAAAACTCTGTAAAAATTAAAAGAAAGAATGTCCCTGAAAATTTAAAACTCAATTACATCCTTTATTTTATTTTCTCTCCTTCTGCAGGAGACAAAGTCCTCTGGCTTTCACACTTACCTTCCAATTATTTGTTAAAGGCTTTCAGGCTGTCAACATCCTTCAGTAAGGGTATGAATGGAATTTCATTTCAATCAACAGACTCTATTGATCTTGTATGCATCTTTTTCTCTGTATTTGTACCAGTGACATGGTGAAATTTTAGTAACTGGACTACCGGCTTGAGCTAGGCACTATCCAATCCCACAGTCCTCTTGATATATGGTTATCATTTCCAGCTAGGCAGGAAGTGATCCTGTTCTAAAACTCCATTTCTGGTGTCATTGAGTCCTCTGAGAATTAGATACCCATATGGAGTTAGAAGTATAAAACTTACACTGGGGAGACATACCTGGGAAAGGAAATTGGGAGAAGCAGAATTGGGAAGGGATAGTCATTACACCACGGTTCAGTCTTCAAAACCTGAAATGAATTGGTGAAGTCCCACTCTGAGCAGACATGACTATGGCCTGACACCACAGCCTGACTCAGTCATTGATGCCATTGCCTTTCTGTGCAAAGCCTGCTTCAGTTTCAAAGCCGAGGTGAACTTGATGGAGTTAAAGATCTAAGGATTTCCAGGGTCCCTGCTTGAAGGGGAATTGTGGTGCACTTTGTCGACCATAGGTACCTAAAAATCCTACTAACTGAATGAATGAAGGAACAAATGAAATAAATTCCAGCAGAAACAATGATTTCACTAGGAAGGCATCATGTCCTGGGTAAGTCCATGACATACCAATAACCAAAAGCCAATTCGGCTCTATCTTCCAGGTCATGATATGATGACTTTGGACAATGATGTGTAGCAAATCTGCCAAAGTTACTTTGTGGAACCTGGGTTCTACTGTGAATCAGACGCCCGTTTCAGAGTGATCCATTAAGGACAAGTGCACCATTGATTTTGCTGGACATAAATAATCCATTTGTAACTCAATATCACAAAGTTTGCTGCACTCTATCGTGGAATGGGCTGACTCATGGCCTGGAGGTGGGATGGAGGAGGGACTGGGAGGGAGGGTGCCAGGGATATGCATATGATTGACCTGTGAACAACAAAACTCTGTAAAATTAAAAGAAAGAATGTCCCTGAAAATTTAAAACTCAATTACATCCTTTATTTTATTTTCTCTCCTTCTGCAGGAGACAAAGTCCTCTGGCTTTCACACTTACCTTCCAATTATTTGTTAAAGGCTTTCAGGCTGTCAACATCCTTCAGTAAGGGTATGAATGGAATTTCATTTCAATCAACAGACTCTATTGATCTTGTATGCATCTTTTTCTCTGTATTTGTACCAGTGACATGGTGAAATTTTAGTAACTGGACTACCGGCTTGAGCTAGGCACTATCCAATCCCACAGTCCTCTTGATATATGGTTATCATTTCCAGCTAGGCAGGAAGTGATCCTGTTCTAAAACTCCATTTCTGGTGTCATTGAGTCCTCTGAGAATTAGATACCCATATGGAGTTAGAAGTATAAAACTTACACTGGGGAGACATACCTGGGAAAGGAAATTGGGAGAAGCAGAATTGGGAAGGGATAGTCATTACACCACGGTTCAGTCTTCAAAACCTGAAATGAATTGGTGAAGTCCCACTCTGAGCAGACATGACTATGGCCTGACACCACAGCCTGACTCAGTCATTGATGCCATTGCCTTTCTGTGCAAAGCCTGCTTCAGTTTCAAAGCCGAGGTGAACTTGATGGAGTTAAAGATCTAAGGATTTCCAGGGTCCCTGCTTGAAGGGGAATTGTGGTGCACTTTGTCGACCATAGGTACCTAAAAATCCTACTAACTGAATGAATGAAGGAACAAATGAAATAAATTCCAGCAGAAACAATGATTTCACTAGGAAGGCATCATGTCCTGGGTAAGTCCATGACATACCAATAACCAAAAGCCAATTCGGCTCTATCTTCCAGGTCATGATATGATGACTTTGGACAATGATGTGTAGCAAATCTGCCAAAGTTACTTTGTGGAACCTGGGTTCTACTGTGAATCAGAAGCCAGTTTCAGAGTGATCCATTAAGGACAAGTGCACCATTGATTTTGCTGGACATAAATAATCCATTTGTAATTCAATATCACAAATGCTTTTTCCAGCTGCACTCTATGCAAAGTACCAGCCTTTGCACAAATGCCATTGTCTTCTGTGGGGAGCATTTATTATGTTAAACATACATAAACCAAGCTCACTTTTTCACAAAGTCAAAGGACACAATAATTGGGGATCTAAGTAAACATAATAAATTCACACAGGCAGGATGTACCAGAAACTTGTAATGAAGATCATGCAATTATTTAAAGCAGAGACAAGCACATATTCTGCATCCTTTTCCTTTTATTTTCCTGGGTGGGTGGAAGGGGCGGTGTGCAGGGGATCTGAGGGAAGGACAATGGAAAGACTGAGAAATCATATTCCTAACTAGATAATTGGAGAGCTCTTATAGAATTGGCCACAAGAAAGAAGCATATTCGTGTTTATCTATGTGTATACTTTAGAGAAGGCATAATAGTTTTCACAAAAATTTGGGGCTAGGTACTTCATAGAAGGTCACTATTAGCAGATTTTAAAAACATCAGATACCGGGCTTCCTTGGTAGCTCAGTGGTAAGAGTTTGCCTGCCAATGCAGGAGACACAAGTTCGATGCCTGATCCGGGAAGACCCCATATGCTGCAGAGCAACTAAGCCCGTGAGCCACAACTATGGAGCCTGTGCTCTAGAGACTCGGAGCTGCAACTATTGAGCCCATGTGCCACAACTACTGAAGCCCATGAGCCCTAGAGCTAGAGTTCCACAACGAGAGACATCACTGCAATTGGTGACTTGTAGTTAAAGATCTAAGGATTTCCAGGGTCCCTGCTTGAAGGGGAATTGTGGTGCACTTTGTCGACCATAGGTACCTAAAAATCCTACTAACTGAATGAATGAAGGAACAAATGAAATAAATTCCAGCAGAAACAATGATTTCACTAGGAAGGCATCATGTCCTGGGTAAGTCCATGACATACCAATAACCAAAAGCCAATTCGGCTCTATCTTCCAGGTCATGATATGATGACTTTGGACAATGATGTGTAGCAAATCTGCCAAAGTTACTTTGTGGAACCTGGGTTCTACTGTGAATCAGAAGCCAGTTTCAGAGTGATCCATTAAGGACAAGTGCACCATTGATTTTGCTGGACATAAATAATCCATTTGTAATTCAATATCACAAATGCTTTTTCCAGCTGCACTCTATGCAAAGTACCAGCCTTTGCACAAATGCCATTGTCTTCTGTGGGGAGCATTTATTATGTTAAACATACATAAACCAAGCTCACTTTTTCACAAAGTCAAAGGACACAATAATTGGGGATCTAAGTAAACATAATAAATTCACACAGGCAGGATGTACCAGAAACTTGTAATGAAGATCATGCAATTATTTAAAGCAGAGACAAGCACATATTCTGCATCCTTTTCCTTTTATTTTCCTGGGTGGGTGGAAGGGGCGGTGTGCAGGGGATCTGAGGGAAGGACAATGGAAAGACTGAGAAATCATATTCCTAACTAGATAATTGGAGAGCTCTTATAGAATTGGCCACAAGAAAGAAGCATATTCGTGTTTATCTATGTGTATACTTTAGAGAAGGCATAATAGTTTTCACAAAAATTTGGAGCTAGGTACTTCATAGAAGGTCACTATTAGCAGATTTTAAAAACATCAGATACCGGGCTTCCTTGGTAGCTCAGTGGTAAAGAGTTTGCCTGCCAATGCAGGAGACACAAGTTCGATGCCTGATCCGGGAAGACCCCATATGCTGCAGAGCAACTAAGCCCGTGAGCCACAACTATGGAGCCTGTGCTCTAGAGACTCGGAGCTGCAACTATTGAGCCCATGTGCCACAACTACTGAAGCCCATGAGCCCTAGAGCTAGAGTTCCACAACGAGAGACATCACTGCAATGAGAAGCCTGCTCACCTCAACGAGAGAGTAGCCCCACTCCCTGCAACTAGAGAAGAGCCTACAGCAGCAGTGAAAACCCAGAATAGCCAAAAATAAATAAAATAAATAAAATAAAAAAAATTATGGCGCTGCAAATATCTGAAACCTTTCTTCATTTCCCATGTTGCAATTTTATGCTCTCCAAGCCATCTTGTATTTATAGCTTGGCTTTTCTAGATTTCTATCCATGAGGTCACAAAGAGTTGGACACAGCTGAGTGACTAACACTTTTCAATAGGTGCACAATCCCTGATCCCTCATTTACTGTGAGATATCTTTGAAGATTTCAACTAACTATACATATAACTATTAAAATCTTTTAGAACTTAAGCTCTGTGAGTGTAAGCAATTTTGTTTTATTCACTGATTTATCCCAAGCAGAGGAAGCACTCAGTTCATACATGTTGTTTACAACTTGCTCTCATTCAATAGCAGTGTTTTTATGTATACTTGGGAGTATAAGTTTTAGACAAATTTAGATTTCAGAAGTAATTTGGGATCATGAGTTTGTTAACATTTCATGAACCATAGAGCAAACATCACTCCCTATTCTAAAATTTATTAGAATAAACAACATATTGGGTTAGCCAAAAAGTTCATTCAGGTTTTTCCATAACTTTTTGGCCAACTCAATATATTGGCCGCTCTTAAAGTAACAGTTAACACTTCAACCTAAAATTATACAGTTCACCATAAACTATTTTCTTCATTTGTATTTTTATCTATATTAGAATTTGTTAAGGATGGTGAATTATTTCCATATTTGATAGACTGTTTTCTCTAGGGTGAAATTTACCAGGTATTTCAGAGACTTCATGTGTGACAAAACATCAGATACCGGGCTTCCTTGGTAGCTCAGTGGTAAGAGTTTGCCTGCCAATGCAGGAGACACAAGTTCGATGCCTGATCCGGGAAGACCCCATATGCTGCAGAGCAACTAAGCCCGTGAGCCACAACTATGGAGCCTGTGCTCTAGAGACTCGGAGCTGCAACTATTGAGCCCATGTGCCACAACTACTGAAGCCCATGAGCCCTAGAGCTAGAGTTCCACAACGAGAGACATCACTGCAATGAGAAGCCTGCTCACCTCAACGAGAGAGTAGCCCCACTCCCTGCAACTAGAGAAGAGCCTGCAGCAGCAGTGAAAACCCAGAATAGCCAAAAATAAATAAAATAAATAAAATAAAAAAAATTATGGCGCTGCAAATATCTGAAACCTTTCTTCATTTCCCATGTTGCAATTTTATGCTCTCCAAGCCATCTTGTATTTATAGCTTGGCTTTTCTAGATTTCTATCCATGAGGTCACAAAGAGTTGGACACAGCTGAGTGACTAACACTTTTCAATAGGTGCACAATCCCTGATCCCTCATTTACTGTGAGATATCTTTGAAGATTTCAACTAACTATACATATAACTATTAAAATCTTTTAGAACTTAAGCTCTGTGAGTGTAAGCAATTTTGTTTTATTCACTGATTTATCCCAAGCAGAGGAAGCACTCAGTTCATACATGTTGTTTACAACTTGCTCTCATTCAATAGCAGTGTTTTTATGTATACTTGGGAGTATAAGTTTTAGACAAATTTAGATTTCAGAAGTAATTTGGGATCATGAGTTTGTTAACATTTCATGAACCATAGAGCAAACATCACTCCCTATTCTAAAATTTATTAGAATAAACAACATATTGGGTTAGCCAAAAAGTTCATTCAGGTTTTTCCATAACTTTTTGGCCAACTCAATATATTGGCCTCTTAAAGTAACAGTTAACACTTCAACCTAAAATTATACAGTTCACCATAAACTATTTTCTTCATTTGTATTTTTATCTATATTAGAATTTGTTAAGGATGGTGAATTATTTCCATATTTGATAGACTGTTTTCTCTAGGGTGAAATTTACCAGGTATTTCAGAGACTTCATGTGTGACATTTTAAATTTCAATATAAATGGAAAAGTTAGTACAAACCAACTCTTGTCCTTTGAGTGAGTGCAAAAAAGGGTTTGGTGCTTGTAAAAGCTGGAAAAGTTGGCTTCCAATTTTCTGTTTCTCTTGCAGTTACAAAATGCTTCTGAATTCTAACATGCAATATGATTTCATGTAGTCTACTGTAACATGCTTGAAATCAAGTAAAAGAATGTTTACACTAGTCACATTGTAAATGGATTCTTAGAGTATCCATTTCTTTAAGTATGCTGTTTTTCTTAGTATTTAAAGACAATGGAACCATCTTTCAAAGTGAGGTACTCTCAAAGAAATGACTTCAGTAAAGAGTCAAAAAGTGGTGGAGGGCATAAACCTCAGTCACGGTGCTTGCTTCTGATTGCCTGGTGTGGTTCCTGTCTGTTCCTTCTTCTTGTGATGACTTTGACCTTGGCTACAGGTGAGCATAGCATACTCCATAGTAATGCCCAGGCCCATCGCCCAGCAAGACCAATCAGTGCCTTTTTCTGGAGTTTTTATATGAAGAGTGGTAGTTTATTGATCAGATGGTAAAGAATCTGTCCACACTGCAGGAGACCTGGGTTGGATCCCTGGCTTGGGAAGATTCCCTGGAGAAGGAAATGCACTCCAGTATTCTTACCTGGAGTATCCAAGGACAGAGGAACTTGGTGGGCTACAGTCCATGGGGTCATAAAGACTAAGGTATGACTGAGCAACTAAGCATGGCACAGTACATTCCTGCTCTAGAAGCTGATTTGCATAGAGTACACTGGGAATCTGGGTCAGAATTTTCCCAAGGCACAGGGTAGAAGTTTGTCAATGGAAGGAAGAAACGAGATATAAAGCTTTAATCATGATTTAGTAGGCAAACATCACTCCCTATTCTAAAATTTATTAGAATAAACAACATATTGGGTTAGCCAAAAGTTCATTCAGGTTTTTCCATAACTTTTGGCCAACTCAATATATTGGCCTCTTAAAGTAACAGTTAACACTTCAACCTAAAATTATACAGTTCACCATAAACTATTTTCTTCATTTGTATTTTTATCTATATTAGAATTTGTTAAGGATGGTGAATTATTTCCATATTTGATAGACTGTTTTCTCTAGGGTGAAATTTACCAGGTATTTCAGAGACTTCATGTGTGACATTTTAAATTTCAATATAAATGGAAAAGTTAGTACAAACCAACTCTTGTCCTTTGAGTGAGTGCAAAAAAGGGTTTGGTGCTTGTAAAAGCTGGAAAAGTTGGTTTCCCAATTTTCTGTTTCTCTTGCAGTTACAAAATGCTTCTGAATTCTAACATGCAATATGATTTCATGTAGTCTACTGTAACATGCTTGAAATCAAGTAAAAGAATGTTTACACTAGTCACATTGTAAATGGATTCTTAGAGTATCCATTTCTTTAAGTATGCTGTTTTTCTTAGTATTTAAAGACAATGGAACCATCTTTCAAAGTGAGGTACTCTCAAAGAAATGACTTCAGTAAAGAGTCAAAAAGTGGTGGAGGGCATAAACCTCAGTCACGGTGCTTGCTTCTGATTGCCTGGTGTGGTTCCTGTCTGTTCCTTCTTCTTGTGATGACTTTGACCTTGGCTACAGGTGAGCATAGCATACTCCATAGTAATGCCCAGGCCCATCGCCCAGCAAGACCAATCAGTGCCTTTTTCTGGAGTTTTTATATGAAGAGTGGTAGTTTATTGATCAGATGGTAAAGAATCTGTCCACACTGCAGGAGACCTGGGTTGGATCCCTGGCTTGGGAAGATTCCCTGGAGAAGGAAATGCACTCCAGTATTCTTACCTGGAGTATCCAAGGACAGAGGAACTTGGTGGGCTACAGTCCATGGGGTCATAAAGACTAAGGTATGACTGAGCAACTAAGCATGGCACAGTACATTCCTGCTCTAGAAGCTGATTTGCATAGAGTACACTGGGAATCTGGGTCAGAATTTTCCCAAGGCACAGGGTAGAAGTTTGTCAATGGAAGGAAGAAACACAGCACAGAAAGGTGAACTGAGATCAAGAGAAGGGCGCTTGCAATGGAACTGTTTTGACGTTGTTTAGTCACTTAGTCTTTTCCTACTCTTTCTGACCCTATTGACTGTAGCCCACCAGGCTCCTCTGTCCATGGGGTTTCCCAGACAAGAATACTGGAGGGGGTTGGCGCTTCCTTCTCCTGGCAATCTTCCTCATCCAGGGATTGAACCTGCAAGGATACTTTACCACTGAGCAACCAGCGTAACCCCTGGATACAGGGGCATACCATTGATGGCTGGGATATCAAGGAGGCCTTTGATCAGTTGATTAGTTTGCTTGATCTATCATAATTACATATCATTAGTATTACTTATATGTATTTATTTATGACAGCTGCAGAAGTTTGGAAGCTCAAGGTCAAATACTGCCAGATTTGGTTTCTGGTGAGCACTTTCTTCCTGGCTTGTAGATAAACACCTTCCTGCTATGTCCTCTCCTGGCCTTTCTCTTCTTGTTGTAAGTCCCCAAGAAAATTCATTCAAACCTCACCCTTATGATATTTAACCTTAATTACCTCCTAAAAGTCCCATCTCCAAGTATCATCGCATGGGTGGATACAGCTTTAAAATTTGTATTCTGTGGGGACACAGGTCAGTCCACAGCAATCGTGGAGTGAAATGCATTTCTTCACTTTCAGTTGATCTCTCCACAGCAGTGCCTTTACGCTGTGTCTCCTCCACTTTGCTTTGTGACCTGTTACTCATCCACAGCTCGGCTAATCATCACTTTGGCAGGCCCATCGCCCAGCAAGACCAATCAGTGCCTTTTTCTGGAGTTTTTATATGAAGAGTGGTAGTTTATTGATCAGATGGTAAAGAATCTGTCCACACTGCAGGAGACCTGGGTTGGATCCCTGGCTTGGGAAGATTCCCTGGAGAAGGAAATGCACTCCAGTATTCTTACCTGGAGTATCCAAGGACAGAGGAACTTGGTGGGCTACAGTCCATGGGGTCATAAAGACTAAGGTATGACTGAGCAACTAAGCATGGCACAGTACATTCCTGCTCTAGAAGCTGATTTGCATAGAGTACACTGGGAATCTGGGTCAGAATTTTCCCAAGGCACAGGGTAGAAGTTTGTCAATGGAAGGAAGAAACACAGCACAGAAAGGTGAACTGAGATCAAGAGAAGGGCGCTTGCAATGGAACTGTTTTGACGTTGTTTAGTCACTTAGTCTTTTCCTACTCTTTCTGACCCTATTGACTGTAGCCCACCAGGCTCCTCTGTCCATGGGGTTTCCCAGACAAGAATACTGGAGGGGGTTGGCGCTTCCTTCTCCTGGCAATCTTCCTCATCCAGGGATTGAACCTGCAAGGATACTTTACCACTGAGCAACCAGCGTAACCCCTGGATACAGGGGCATACCATTGATGGCTGGGATATCAAGGAGGCCTTTGATCAGTTGATTAGTTTGCTTGATCTATCATAATTACATATCATTAGTATTACTTATATGTATTTATTTATGACAGCTGCAGAAGTTTGGAAGCTCAAGGTCAAATACTGCCAGATTTGGTTTCTGGTGAGCACTTTCTTCCTGGCTTGTAGATAAACACCTTCCTGCTATGTCCTCTCCTGGCCTTTCTCTTCTTGTTGTAAGTCCCCAAGAAAATTCATTCAAACCTCACCCTTATGATATTTAACCTTAATTACCTCCTAAAAGTCCCATCTCCAAGTATCATCGCATGGGTGGATACAGCTTTAAAATTTGTATTCTGTGGGGACACAGGTCAGTCCACAGCAATCGTGGAGTGAAATGCATTTCTTCACTTTCAGTTGATCTCTCCCACAGCAGTGCCTTTACGCTGTGTCTCCTCCACTTTGCTTTGTGACCTGTTACTCATCCACAGCTCGGCTAATCATCATTTCTTCATGGGAACTTTCTCTGACCTCCATGATTAGGTGAAACATCTTTATTACACTCTTATTTTATGTTCTTAGACTCTTCCATGCTTTTCTTTTGCAGCACCTTCATAACTGTCAGGTCATTTGCACAAAAATTTGCTCTAGGTCTGTTTTCCTATTTTGACTTTTATTCCATGGGGCCAGTGACTGTGTCATATGTGCTCACTCATGTATCTGCAATGTTATCATAGCACCTGGTAGACTGCAACCAGTGAGCAGAGTTTCTTGAGAAAAAAGATAAAATATAGATATATAGTTATTTTGGTTATAAAATGAAAGAGCAAATATTTTCTAAGCAGACATAACAGCTTAGGCAAAGACTCTGAAATAATTAGGATCTTATCTCAGTGAAAAGTGAAAGTGTTAGTTCCTCAGGTGTGTCTGACTCTTTGTGCCCACATGGACTATAGCCTGCCAGGCTCCTCTGTCCATGGAATTCTCCAGGCAAGAAAACTGGAGTGGGTTGACATTCCCTTCTTCAGGGTATCTTCCTGACCCAAGGATCGAACACAATCTTCTGCACTGCAGGCAGATTCTTTACAATCTAAGCCACCAGGGAAGCCCTTATCTCAGTGAAGGAGCTATGAAAAACCAAACTATGTTGAGTGAAACACAGAGGGTGAAGAGGATAGACAGCATGGAGGGAATCTGATTCTGCAGCTTATTATTTTTCCTGTAGGGACTTCTGTCTTCTGAAAAGAGCAAATACTGAAGAATTTTAAGCATGAAAATGGCACATTATTAGAATCTCTCTGACTCTTCAGTGGCAAATAATTGGACAAGAGCGAGATGGATACAGGTCAGTAGAGGGAAGAATCTAGAAAGGAGATAAACTGAACTGAGGTATTGACATGGGGATGGGAAACGAAGACTATTTAACCTTAATTACCTCCTAAAGTCCCATCTCCAAGTATCATCGCATGGGTGGATACAGCTTTAAAATTTGTATTCTGTGGGGACACAGGTCAGTCCACAGCAATCGTGGAGTGAAATGCATTTCTTCACTTTCAGTTGATCTCTCCCACAGCAGTGCCTTTACGCTGTGTCTCCTCCACTTTGCTTTGTGACCTGTTACTCATCCACAGCTCGGCTAATCATCATTTCTTCATGGGAACTTTCTCTGACCTCCATGATTAGGTGAAACATCTTTATTACACTCTTATTTTATGTTCTTAGACTCTTCCATGCTTTTCTTTTGCAGCACCTTCATAACTGTCAGGTCATTTGCACAAAAATTTGCTCTAGGTCTGTTTTCCTATTTTGACTTTTATTCCATGGGGCCAGTGACTGTGTCATATGTGCTCACTCATGTATCTGCAATGTTATCATAGCACCTGGTAGACTGCAACCAGTGAGCAGAGTTTCTTGAGAAAAAAGATAAAATATAGATATATAGTTATTTTGGTTATAAAATGAAAGAGCAAATATTTTCTAAGCAGACATAACAGCTTAGGCAAAGACTCTGAAATAATTAGGATCTTATCTCAGTGAAAAGTGAAAGTGTTAGTTCCTCAGGTGTGTCTGACTCTTTGTGCCCACATGGACTATAGCCTGCCAGGCTCCTCTGTCCATGGAATTCTCCAGGCAAGAAAACTGGAGTGGGTTGACATTCCCTTCTTCAGGGTATCTTCCTGACCCAAGGATCGAACACAATCTTCTGCACTGCAGGCAGATTCTTTACAATCTAAGCCACCAGGGAAGCCCTTATCTCAGTGAAGGAGCTATGAAAAACCAAACTATGTTGAGTGAAACACAGAGGGTGAAGAGGATAGACAGCATGGAGGGAATCTGATTCTGCAGCTTATTATTTTTCCTGTAGGGACTTCTGTCTTCTGAAAAGAGCAAATACTGAAGAATTTTAAGCATGAAAATGGCACATTATTAGAATCTCTCTGACTCTTCAGTGGCAAATAATTGGACAAGAGCGAGATGGATACAGGTCAGTAGAGGGAAGAATCTAGAAAGGAGATAAACTGAACTGAGGTATTGACATGGGGATGGGAAACGAAGACTATTAAAAGGTGCTTGAATGAGAACATAGAATAGTTTGTATTTGACCTATAGGAAGCCAGTCCAATATTTCCATTATAACTGGTTAATGCTCCACTTTTCAAATGATATGTCAGTTTTCCACTTATGTCAAAACTACTCAATATATGCTGTTATGGTTAAGGCATTTAATGCCAAGAAAATAGAAATGAGGAGTAGTAGTCATAAATGACTGGAAAGTCAATGATTTGCTATTAAAATCCTTCAGGCATTCACTTTTATGGAGGTTCTGCAATGAGCTAAGAAAGAAACCAATTCATAAAAATGCATAAACACACTTCATAATATGCAGGGCATGCTCATTGATAGTTGGCTGCATTCATAATAAATTCCAGAGCTTAAATCAATAGGTATAGGAGTTAGAGGTACTTTACTGAGGGTTTTGCTTTATAATCTTTTGGTAAAGTATGAGATGCTTAATTCCATTAAACAAAAAAGAAATTCAGAGTGAAGCTTATAAAAATTCTCAGTAATCAGAAAATATTCGTAAAATTTTTGAAGAACGTGAGCTGACTTGTTCTTTCTTTTGTTTCTCCATTGACTTACAGTCAACAGTTAGGTGTCAGGAATTTACTTATTATTTTAAAATTAATTTAGTAACTAGTTAAATTGTATTTAAAAGACTGGTAGAAAAGGTCTTCATAATGAAATATTTAGGTCAAGGTGGGTGACTGAATACTCAGACTTCTTCAGGGTATCTTCCTGACCCAAGGATCGAACACAATCTTCTGCACTGCAGGCAGATTCTTTACAATCTAAGCCACCAGGGAAGCCCTTATCTCAGTGAAGGAGCTATGAAAAACCAAACTATGTTGAGTGAAACACAGAGGGTGAAGAGGATAGACAGCATGGAGGGAATCTGATTCTGCAGCTTATTATTTTTCCTGTAGGGACTTCTGTCTTCTGAAAAGAGCAAATACTGAAGAATTTTAAGCATGAAAATGGCACATTATTAGAATCTCTCTGACTCTTCAGTGGCAAATAATTGGACAAGAGCGAGATGGATACAGGTCAGTAGAGGGAAGAATCTAGAAAGGAGATAAACTGAACTGAGGTATTGACATGGGGATGGGAAACGAAGACTATTAAAAGGTGCTTGAATGAGAACATAGAATAGTTTGTATTTGACCTATAGGAAGCCAGTCCAATATTTCCATTATAACTGGTTAATGCTCCACTTTTCAAATGATATGTCAGTTTTCCACTTATGTCAAAACTACTCAATATATGCTGTTATGGTTAAGGCATTTAATGCCAAGAAAATAGAAATGAGGAGTAGTAGTCATAAATGACTGGAAAGTCAATGATTTGCTATTAAAATCCTTCAGGCATTCACTTTTATGGAGGTTCTGCAATGAGCTAAGAAAGAAACCAATTCATAAAAATGCATAAACACACTTCATAATATGCAGGGCATGCTCATTGATAGTTGGCTGCATTCATAATAAATTCCAGAGCTTAAATCAATAGGTATAGGAGTTAGAGGTACTTTACTGAGGGTTTTGCTTTATAATCTTTTGGTAAAGTATGAGATGCTTAATTCCATTAAACAAAAAAGAAATTCAGAGTGAAGCTTATAAAAATTCTCAGTAATCAGAAAATATTCGTAAAATTTTTGAAGAACGTGAGCTGACTTGTTCTTTCTTTTGTTTCTCCATTGACTTACAGTCAACAGTTAGGTGTCAGGAATTTACTTATTATTTTAAAATTAATTTAGTAACTAGTTAAATTGTATTTAAAAGACTGGTAGAAAAGGTCTTCATAATGAAATATTTAGGTCAAGGTGGGTGACTGAATACTCAGACTTTTCTCTATTCCTTTTGAAAAATGTACTGAAATACTAAAAATAAATACTAATAAAATAATACCTCAGCTAGCGACCTCCAAAGACTGCAAGGACTTAGCAAACAAGAGAACTAGAGGGTTAATTGAATTGACTGAGAAGTAAAAGGGCTCAGTGTGATTGTGAAACTTAGGATTACTGAAGAATTGGTAAGTCCCCACTGCTCAAAGACAGAAACCAGCTTCAAAGGTGACTTTTCATAACAGAATCTTGGAATCAGCATGAGTTAGGGAACTGAGGACTGTTTGCTTTATGAGTCCACCCAAGGGTGGCAAAACAACTGTTCTTATTTTCTTTCTCTAAATGCTGCTGACGCTAGTGCTTGTCATGGCTTTACCAGTAGAGTCAAGTTTACCAAACGGAAATGTGAATGTTCTGATGTAACAAATTCTAAGAAAAAGAAAAAAAAATCACTAGGATTGTGGAAGTAGATTCTTGCTATAAGCAATAATTTTACCAAGAGCTTGTTTTGCATCAATTACTAAAACTATATAAATCTCTTTTTATCCTACTAATATATAAAGTACACTAAGTTTTTACTATTAAACCTGCCTTGTATATCTAAAATGAATCTAACTTAGTTTTGATGTGTTATGGCTTTTATATATTGCTGTATTTATTGTTGATTTATTCATACTTTAGCATCTAGATTCACTAGAAAGATCAATCAGTAGATTTTCTTTAAGGACTTTGTCAGGTTTCAAACCCAATAGTATGTTGACCACATAAAATAAGTTGATAAGCAATTCTTTCTTTTCTGTCTCGTAAAAATTTTATAGAAATTACTTAATTCACTAATGAAATTCTCTAGTCTGCTGTTTTCTTTGTAGCACACATTTAAAATAAAGTTGCTTTATCAAAACATAACTCATATTCTATCTGCTAGTCACCATATAAAGTTTACAATTCAACATTTTTAAAAATAAAGTTGCTTTATCAAACTAACTCATATTTTAAACAGTTAATTTTTTTTAGTAACTAGTTAAATTGTATTTAAAAGACTGGTAGAAAAGGTCTTCATAATGAAATATTTAGGTCAAGGTGGGTGACTGAATACTCAGACTTTTCTCTATTCCTTTTGAAAAATGTACTGAAATACTAAAAATAAATACTAATAAAATAATACCTCAGCTAGCGACCTCCAAAGACTGCAAGGACTTAGCAAACAAGAGAACTAGAGGGTTAATTGAATTGACTGAGAAGTAAAAGGGCTCAGTGTGATTGTGAAACTTAGGATTACTGAAGAATTGGTAAGTCCCCACTGCTCAAAGACAGAAACCAGCTTCAAAGGTGACTTTTCATAACAGAATCTTGGAATCAGCATGAGTTAGGGAACTGAGGACTGTTTGCTTTATGAGTCCACCCAAGGGTGGCAAAACAACTGTTCTTATTTTCTTTCTCTAAATGCTGCTGACGCTAGTGCTTGTCATGGCTTTACCAGTAGAGTCAAGTTTACCAAACGGAAATGTGAATGTTCTGATGTAACAAATTCTAAGAAAAAGAAAAAAAAATCACTAGGATTGTGGAAGTAGATTCTTGCTATAAGCAATAATTTTACCAAGAGCTTGTTTTGCATCAATTACTAAAACTATATAAATCTCTTTTTATCCTACTAATATATAAAGTACACTAAGTTTTTACTATTAAACCTGCCTTGTATATCTAAAATGAATCTAACTTAGTTTTGATGTGTTATGGCTTTTATATATTGCTGTATTTATTGTTGATTTATTCATACTTTAGCATCTAGATTCACTAGAAAGATCAATCAGTAGATTTTCTTTAAGGACTTTGTCAGGTTTCAAACCCAATAGTATGTTGACCACATAAAATAAGTTGATAAGCAATTCTTTCTTTTCTGTCTCGTAAAAATTTTATAGAAATTACTTAATTCACTAATGAAATTCTCTAGTCTGCTGTTTTCTTTGTAGCACACATTTAAAAAATAAAGTTGCTTTATCAAAACATAACTCATATTCTATCTGCTAGTCACCATATAAAGTTTACAATTCAACATTTTTTAATTTTTATTTTTAATTGTTTTATAATGTTTTATTGGTTTCTGCCGTACAACAATGTGAATCAGCTTTAAGTATACATATGCCCCCCTGACCCTTGAACCTCTTTCCCACCCTTACTACATCCAACCCCTCTAGATTGCTACAGAGCACCAAGTTGAGCTCCCTGTGCTATATGTCAACGTCCCACTAGCTATTTTACATATGGTAGTGTATATGTTTCAAGTCCACTCCCTCAATTTTTCCCACATTTTCCTTTCCCTGCTTTGTCCACAAGTCTGTTTCTATGTCTGTGTCTCTAAACATTTTTTTTTTTTTATATTCACAGCATGGTACAATAATCATTACAATCAATTTTGGAACACATTGATTACTCTAGAAAGAAATCCCATATCCTTTAGCGGTCATTTTCCATTTATTCTCAACCTTTACAAACCTATTCCCTCATACCTCAGTGGGTGAAGAATCCACCTGAAATGCAGAAGACTCCGGTTTGATTCCTGGGTTAGGAAGTTTCCCTGGAGAAGGGAAAGGCTACCCACTCCAGTACTCTTGGGCTTCCTTGGTGGCTCAGAGAGTAAAGAATCTGCTCGCCATATGGTGGGAGATCTGAGTACAATTCCTGGGTTGGGAACATCCCCTGGAGAAGGGAAACACTACCCACTCCAGTATTCTTCCCTGGAGAATTCTACGGCTTGTCCATGGGTCACAAAGTGTTTGAAACGATTGAGCAACTTTCACATTTTACTTTTTATTTTTTTTAACCCTACAAATCTAAGCAACCATGAACTACTTTCCAACTATATATTTTTGTCTAATATAGAATTTTCGTATAAAGGAAATCATTGTAAAATGAGATCTTCTGTGACTTGCATCTTACACTTAGCATAATATTTTCAACATTACACAAAATAGCTTGCAACGTGCACCAGTATTTCATTACACTATTAAAGAGATTGGTAAACAATGCCTCTAGGCCATGCCACTCTAAAATTCTCTAATCCCATCATCACTCTTTTCATCCGTTTAATGCAACAGTAAAGTGTCTATCACATGTGTCATTCACCCATTTATTTGATGAACAACTCCTACATAACAAGTTCTAGCGTTACAAAGTAGTCTGGTGAAGGAGTATGTGCTGTGCATAGTCACTCAGTCGTGTTGCACTCTCTGTGATCCCATGGACTGTAGCCCACCAGGTTCCTCTGTCCGTGGGAGTTCTCCAGGCAAGAATATTGGAGAGGGGTGACATGCCCTTCTCCACGGATCTTTTCAACCCAGAGATCCAACCCAGATCTCCCCCATTCCAGGGAGATTGTTTGCCACAAGTTAGAAGACAGATGCATAGATTATGAAAAGCACTATTAGAAAAGCTAGTTCAAGCCTAGAGAGATGCACTGAAATCTTGGTGCCAAAGAGAATTATAGCAAAGTGAATTTTGAAAGAAAAGTGGAAATTAGTTAACTTTAGCGCTAAGAGCAGAGAATAGACTTTTCAAGGTAAAGGGGACAGACAGTACATTAACGACAGTAATTAAAATTAGTCTGTGACTTTAACCGGTAGCTTTATTGTTGAAGCCCTGGGCCTGACAATGGTAGTGATAGTATATCATCTGAGCATACAATCACAGGGCAATCTTGTAAAGTTCTAGTGAGGACTTTAAATTTTCAAGTGAATATGTAAGGTGCTTATAAGTCATCACTTCAGTCCTCACACCAAACAAAAAAAAAGCTGACAAAACTGAAACAGTATATTTTGAAATACACTGAGAACTCCCTGTGTTTTTTAAACAAGACAACTGCCTCAGGAGAATCTATTTCACCGGAGCCTAACTCCCTAGCGTTTTATACCAAGCCCAATTTACCTACAGGAAGGGAAATATGCAAATATAGCCTTCTCCAGTCTTTGATGTGGGGGAAGAGAAACACCCAACTAGGGCTCACGAGAAGACTAATAACAGGCAGATAGGAAGTGTCTCCTTCCACACCTTCCTGTGGGCATCTAATGTGACACATCTTACACTTAGCATAATATTTTCAACATTACACAAAATAGCTTGCAACGTGCACCAGTATTTCATTACACTATTAAAGAGATTGGTAAACAATGCCTCTAGGCCATGCCACTCTAAAATTCTCTAATCCCATCATCACTCTTTTCATCCGTTTAATGCAACAGTAAAGTGTCTATCACATGTGTCATTCACCCATTTATTTGATGAACAACTCCTACATAACAAGTTCTAGCGTTACAAAGTAGTCTGGTGAAGGAGTATGTGCTGTGCATAGTCACTCAGTCGTGTTGCACTCTCTGTGATCCCATGGACTGTAGCCCACCAGGTTCCTCTGTCCGTGGGAGTTCTCCAGGCAAGAATATTGGAGAGGGGTGACATGCCCTTCTCCACGGATCTTTTCAACCCAGAGATCCAACCCAGATCTCCCCCATTCCAGGGAGATTGTTTGCCACAAGTTAGAAGACAGATGCATAGATTATGAAAAGCACTATTAGAAAAGCTAGTTCAAGCCTAGAGAGATGCACTGAAATCTTGGTGCCAAAGAGAATTATAGCAAAGTGAATTTTGAAAGAAAAGTGGAAATTAGTTAACTTTAGCGCTAAGAGCAGAGAATAGACTTTTCAAGGAAAAGGGGGACAGACAGTACATTAACGACAGTAATTAAAATTAGTCTGTGACTTTAACCGGTAGCTTTATTGTTGAAGCCCTGGGCCTGACAATGGTAGTGATAGTATATCATCTGAGCATACAATCACAGGGCAATCTTGTAAAGTTCTAGTGAGGACTTTAAATTTTCAAGTGAATATGTAAGGTGCTTATAAGTCATCACTTCAGTCCTCACACCAAACAAAAAAAAAGCTGACAAAACTGAAACAGTATATTTTGAAATACACTGAGAACTCCCTGTGTTTTTTAAACAAGACAACTGCCTCAGGAGAATCTATTTCACCGGAGCCTAACTCCCTAGCGTTTTATACCAAGCCCAATTTACCTACAGGAAGGGAAATATGCAAATATAGCCTTCTCCAGTCTTTGATGTGGGGGAAGAGAAACACCCAACTAGGGCTCACGAGAAGACTAATAACAGGCAGATAGGAAGTGTCTCCTTCCACACCTTCCTGTGGGCTGTATAATAGCCAGGGATAACAACTAAAAGACATACAAGGCTTAGACCCGATTTGAAGACTCTCTAGACCAAAGACAACATGGGAGATAAAAACAAGGACTTCAAGGAAGTTTAGCCTCTCATATCGCAGCTACAGTAAATGGTATGGTCTGACCTCTAGTCGGCTAAACCTAAAGCTACACACTGAAAACCTATCTATCCCAGTTCCTTTAACTTGATACAGCGTGTCTGAGTTTTAACAAAAATTAACAAAATGTGCAGAAGTTTAAAAAAACAAAACAGTCTAGGGCTCCCCTGGTGGTCCAGTGGGTTAGGACACCACCTTACAGTGCAAGGGGCACTGATTCGATCCCTGGTGGGGGAAGACCCCATGTGCCGCAGAGGGGCTGGACTGATGTGTCCAACTATGGGAGCTGGAGCTCTGGAGTGCATGTGTCCAGAGCCGGTGCTCTGCAGCCATAGAGGCCACCGCGATGGGAGGCCCACACAGGCCAAAGAACAAAGATAAATAAATGAAAGATCAATAGAAGTGACCAAAAAAAAAAAAAAAAAATCAGACTCAGTTATGGCAGAGATGTTGGAAGTATAAGGCTAGACATTTAAATCACCAATTACTAATATGCTAAGGGATATAATTTTAAAAATGGACAATACGCAAGACCAGACTGGTAATGTAAGCATTTCAAATGTTAAGAATTAAAAGCAAATGTTTAGAAGATACACACTACAAATACAAAATGGAAGACTAGTCATCATTACCAACACCTGTACATTAAATGGATAATAAAGGAATATTATAAACAACATGTCGTTCACAAATTTGATAACTTAGGAAAAGCTTACCTGTGTCTTGAAAGATGCAATCCACCAAAAGTCACACAGGAGAAATAGACAATCTCAAAAAGCCTAAATGGATTAGAGAAATTGAATCACGAATTAATGACTTTCCAAAGATAAAAGTACCATGCCCAGATGGGTTCACTTGTGAATCTACAGAAGATTTTAAGAAAAAAGTGATATCATTTGTCTACTATCTTTTTCTGCAATAGCAGAGGGAATGTATTTCTTAATTCATTCTATGAGGCCATATTACCCTAATACCAAAACCAGGCAAAGACATTTTAAGAAAGGAAAACTGCTGATCAGTATTTCTCCTGATCCTAGATACTGAAATCCTTAACAAAACATTCAAGGAAGTTTAGCCTCTCATATCGCAGCTACAGTAAATGGTATGGTCTGACCTCTAGTCGGCTAAACCTAAAGCTACACACTGAAAACCTATCTATCCCAGTTCCTTTAACTTGATACAGCGTGTCTGAGTTTTAACAAAAATTAACAAAATGTGCAGAAGTTTAAAAAAACAAAACAGTCTAGGGCTCCCCTGGTGGTCCAGTGGGTTAGGACACCACCTTACAGTGCAAGGGGCACTGATTCGATCCCTGGTGGGGGAAGACCCCATGTGCCGCAGAGGGGCTGGACTGATGTGTCCAACTATGGGAGCTGGAGCTCTGGAGTGCATGTGTCCAGAGCCGGTGCTCTGCAGCCATAGAGGCCACCGCGATGGGAGGCCCACACAGGCCAAAGAACAAAGATAAATAAATGAAAGATCAATAGAAGTGACCAAAAAAAAAAAAAAAAAATCAGACTCAGTTATGGCAGAGATGTTGGAAGTATAAGGCTAGACATTTAAATCACCAATTACTAATATGCTAAGGGATATAATTTTAAAAATGGACAATACGCAAGACCAGACTGGTAATGTAAGCATTTCAAATGTTAAGAATTAAAAGCAAATGTTTAGAAGATACACACTACAAATACAAAATGGAAGACTAGTCATCATTACCAACACCTGTACATTAAATGGATAATAAAGGAATATTATAAACAACATGTCGTTCACAAATTTGATAACTTAGGAAAAGCTTACCTGTGTCTTGAAAGATGCAATCCACCAAAAGTCACACAGGAGAAATAGACAATCTCAAAAAGCCTAAATGGATTAGAGAAATTGAATCACGAATTAATGACTTTCCAAAGATAAAAGTACCATGCCCAGATGGGTTCACTTGTGAATCTACAGAAGATTTTAAGAAAAAAGTGATATCATTTGTCTACTATCTTTTTCTGCAATAGCAGAGGGAATGTATTTCTTAATTCATTCTATGAGGCCATATTACCCTAATACCAAAACCAGGCAAAGACATTTTAAGAAAGGAAAACTGCTGATCAGTATTTCTCCTGATCCTAGATACTGAAATCCTTAACAAAACATTAGCAAATCAAACCTGACAATGTATAAAAGGAATTATACATCATGACTCAGTGAAATTAAATTCTAAGCACTCAAGCTTTATTCAACATTTGAAAATATGTATTTTACTTTGAGACTATGTTTTTATGTGCATACACATTTAAAATTATCATGAAATTCATTTTATCATATGAAGTGTTCCTTTTGTGATCTACAAATGGCTTGTGTGGAAAATATGATGTGGCTTTAAGTAGTGAGAATTATTGTCCACATGTGCAACTTGAAATATACTTGAACCATTTGCAATTAATTCCTCCGTGTTGCCTGTTATTATACCAGAAGTCTTGACTGTATATGTTTGTTCATATAGTTGAAATCTTCAAGTCATCTTATAACTAATGGTTTATCTTTCAATTTGAGAAGGAGAAATGTGTATCCTCCATGGGGGTATTTACTTGTGTCAGACTAATTTTCTTGTCAAGAACAATTAGCAAAACTGATAAAAGAGAAATTAAATCTTATTTTTAAAGGCATCAGAGTGTTACCAAGACTAGTAAGGACTTGAGAAAATACTTAAGTGGTAAGAACCTTTCTACTTGCCCCTCTTATGCTATAGATTTTTGAATTTTTAAACATAGCAATTCTACTTAAATATTTTCCAACTCAGTCTGATATGCCTGAAATATCTCTTGGATGAGGAACCTGGTGGATTATAGTCCAAAGTGACTGAGCATATAACATATGTGAGTTTCAAGAGTTCAAAACTATTTTGATATTTCTTTGTATTTCTAGGAATAGTTTCAAAATTTCTACACCTCTGTCTTTAAATGTTAGGGCTGCTAAGAGTCTCTAGAAGTCCAAAATCCAGCCACAGCAAATACACTGCAAATGTACATCTAAACAATTGGAATTTTTAATGGATACAGGGAGTTTTTTTATAATCTTTTTCATACATAATTAGGGCAAATAAATTGTCATCATGCTTAAAATTGCAACAATTTATCAGAGACGAGGCCATATTACCCTAATACCAAAACCAGGCAAAGACATTTTAAGAAAGGAAAACTGCTGATCAGTATTTCTCCTGATCCTAGATACTGAAATCCTTAACAAAACATTAGCAAATCAAACCTGACAATGTATAAAAGGAATTATACATCATGACTCAGTGAAATTAAATTCTAAGCACTCAAGCTTTATTCAACATTTGAAAATATGTATTTTACTTTGAGACTATGTTTTTATGTGCATACACATTTAAAATTATCATGAAATTCATTTTATCATATGAAGTGTTCCTTTTGTGATCTACAAATGGCTTGTGTGGAAAATATGATGTGGCTTTAAGTAGTGAGAATTATTGTCCACATGTGCAACTTGAAATATACTTGAACCATTTGCAATTAATTCCTCCGTGTTGCCTGTTATTATACCAGAAGTCTTGACTGTATATGTTTGTTCATATAGTTGAAATCTTCAAGTCATCTTATAACTAATGGTTTATCTTTCAATTTGAGAAGGAGAAATGTGTATCCTCCATGGGGGTATTTACTTGTGTCAGACTAATTTTCTTGTCAAGAACAATTAGCAAAACTGATAAAAGAGAAATTAAATCTTATTTTTAAAGGCATCAGAGTGTTACCAAGACTAGTAAGGACTTGAGAAAATACTTAAGTGGTAAGAACCTTTCTACTTGCCCCTCTTATGCTATAGATTTTTGAATTTTTAAACATAGCAATTCTACTTAAATATTTTCCAACTCACTCTGATATGCCTGAAATATCTCTTGGATGAGGAACCTGGTGGATTATAGTCCAAAGTGACTGAGCATATAACATATGTGAGTTTCAAGAGTTCAAAACTATTTTGATATTTCTTTGTATTTCTAGGAATAGTTTCAAAATTTCTACACCTCTGTCTTTAAATGTTAGGGCTGCTAAGAGTCTCTAGAAGTCCAAAATCCAGCCACAGCAAATACACTGCAAATGTACATCTAAACAATTGGAATTTTTAATGGATACAGGGAGTATATAATCTTTTCTACATATTGACATCACTTAAAACAAAAATTTAATCAGAGACGAAGTTTCTTAGTGAGACAGATTAGAAATTAGGGCAAATAAATTGTCATCATGCTTAAATTGCCTATGATTGCAAGCTTATACATTTCCTCATTGGCTTCATATGAAACTGCTCAGCACTAAAAAGACAGACAGGATTAACTTGCTGTCAAACAAGGAATGAAAAACTAATCCTTGTTGACAACATATATCTGTTGGAAGAAGTGATGACATTTCTTTTAAACACTCAATTTTCTGAATGTTCCCTACCAAAGCCTTGTATTTTTCCAAAGAAAAAGTTTCATACTCGCAATTCTCAGTAAGGTGTGTTTTAGAGTCTGGTCAAGATACGCTAACATGATGCCTCAATTTACATATGATTTGCCTATATACTTATAGCATGTTGATTATTTTCTACTTAATTACAGGGGAAAGGGAAAATTTTAAAATAGGTGTGTCTGTATCTTTTATAAGAGATTCTTTCTTCTACGTTTTGAAATAATACTACAGTAGATCCCCTCTACCTTAGAAAGAGACATTCTAAGACTCACAGTGGATGCGGAAAGTGTGAATAGGACCAAATCCTACATATATTATGTTTTCTTCTATACATGCATACCTATGGTAAAGTTTAGTGTGTAAATAAGGCACAGTCACTACCAATAAAAACAATAATTACCCATAAATACAAAATAATTACCAGTAAAAGAACAATTATAATAATACACTACAATAAAAGTTATGGGAAAGTGGCCTTCCCCTCTCTCAAGTATCTTATGACATAAATGTAATACCTTTTCCATCTTAGCTGAGCATTTATGTACTGTGGTTATACTTTTGCAACTTGAGGTGCATGGATTTCTTTTTCCTTCATCACAATTTCACAGAGGGAAGATTTGTTCTTACTGAAGGTCTTAGTTGTTTGTTTCTTTTTAATCTCAGTAAGTCAAGAAGTTTCACTTGAAGATGGTTTCTCTTTGACATAAATTGCCAGCCTCATTGCTTTTGTGCCACTGGTGGTTCTGTACATCTAAACAATTGGAATTTTAATGGATACAGGGAGTATATAATCTTTTCTACATATTGACATCACTTAAAACAAAAATTTAATCAGAGACGAAGTTTCTTAGTGAGACAGATTAGAAATTAGGGCAAATAAATTGTCATCATGCTTAAATTGCCTATGATTGCAAGCTTATACATTTCCTCATTGGCTTCATATGAAACTGCTCAGCACTAAAAAGACAGACAGGATTAACTTGCTGTCAAACAAGGAATGAAAAACTAATCCTTGTTGACAACATATATCTGTTGGAAGAAGTGATGACATTTCTTTTAAACACTCAATTTTCTGAATGTTCCCTACCAAAGCCTTGTATTTTTCCAAAGAAAAAGTTTCATACTCGCAATTCTCAGTAAGGTGTGTTTTAGAGTCTGGTCAAGATACGCTAACATGATGCCTCAATTTACATATGATTTGCCTATATACTTATAGCATGTTGATTATTTTCTACTTAATTACAGGGAAGGAAATTTAAGATAGGTGTGTCTGTATCTTTTATAAGAGATTCTTTCTTCTACGTTTTGAAATAATACTACAGTAGATCCCCTCTACCTTAGAAAGAGACATTCTAAGACTCACAGTGGATGCGGAAAGTGTGAATAGGACCAAATCCTACATATATTATGTTTTCTTCTATACATGCATACCTATGGTAAAGTTTAGTGTGTAAATAAGGCACAGTCACTACCAATAAAAACAATAATTACCCATAAATACAAAATAATTACCAGTAAAAGAACAATTATAATAATACACTACAATAAAAGTTATGGGAAAGTGGCCTTCCCCTCTCTCAAGTATCTTATGACATAAATGTAATACCTTTTCCATCTTAGCTGAGCATTTATGTACTGTGGTTATACTTTTGCAACTTGAGGTGCATGGATTTCTTTTTCCTTCATCACAATTTCACAGAGGGAAGATTTGTTCTTACTGAAGGTCTTAGTTGTTTGTTTCTTTTTAATCTCAGTAAGTCAAGAAGTTTCACTTGAAGATGGTTTCTCTTTGACATAAATTGCCAGCCTCATTGCTTTTGTGCACTGGGGCCGTTAAGCAAAATAAGGGTGGCTTCAATGCAAGCACTGTGATGCCAAGCAGTAGATTTGATCATAAAGATGCTACTAATTGAATTGTGAGTAGAATAGGTTGGATAAAAGGATGATTTGCATCTGGTGGAGTAGCGTGAGATTTCATGTCATAGTATCAATATACCAGGCTAAGGGCATTTTGAAAAGAAACATACTTGCTCAAAGACTAGCAATTCCCGATATTGAAAATACACACTTTGCAAGATCTGTGGAATTTTTAGTCTCAAAGTCGTAACAAAAGTCAATAACTCTGCTATGTTAGCTTTTCGTAAATAAATGATTTAATCAATTTAGTATCGGGAAGCAGTATTCATAAAGGATGCCAACACTAATTTTTAGAATAATTTATATGGTTGAAGATATTCTCCAGTACATATAAGTGGTATGATTATTTGTTGCTATTCCACTCACTCAGTTGTGTCCTACTCTTTGCAATCCCATGGACTCAGCCTGCCAGGGTTCCCTGTCCTTCACTGTGTCTAGGAGTTTGCTCAAACTCATGTTCATTGACTCAGTGATGCCATCCAATCATATCCTCTGTTATCCTCTTCTCCTTCTGCCTTATTTTTCCCAGCATCAGGATCTTTTCCAATGAGTCGTCTCTTCACACCAGGTGGCCAAAGTACTGCAGCTTTAGCTTCAATCCTTCGAATGAATATTCAGGGTTGATTTCCTTTAGGATTGACTTGTTTGATTTCTTTGCAGTCCAAGGAACCCTCTAGAGTCTTCTCCAACACGACGGTTCAAAAGCATCAAATCTTTGATGTTCAGACTTCTTTATGGCCCATCTCTCACATTCGTACACAATTACTGGACAAACCATAGCTTTGACTAAATGTACCTTTGTTGGCAAAGTGATGTCTTTGCTTTTGAATATGCTGTTTAGGTTTGTCATGGCTTTTCTTCCAAAGAGCAAGCATCTTTTAATTTCATGGCTGCTGCACAATTTCACAGAGGGAAGATTTGTTCTTACTGAAGGTCTTAGTGTTGTTTCTTTTTAATCTCAGTAAGTCAAGAAGTTTCACTTGAAGATGGTTTCTCTTTGACATAAATTGCCAGCCTCATTGCTTTTGTGCACTGGGGCCGTTAAGCAAAATAAGGGTGGCTTCAATGCAAGCACTGTGATGCCAAGCAGTAGATTTGATCATAAAGATGCTACTAATTGAATTGTGAGTAGAATAGGTTGGATAAAAGGATGATTTGCATCTGGTGGAGTAGCGTGAGATTTCATGTCATAGTATCAATATACCAGGCTAAGGGCATTTTGAAAAGAAACATACTTGCTCAAAGACTAGCAATTCCCGATATTGAAAATACACACTTTGCAAGATCTGTGGAATTTTTAGTCTCAAAGTCGTAACAAAAGTCAATAACTCTGCTATGTTAGCTTTTCGTAAATAAATGATTTAATCAATTTAGTATCGGGAAGCAGTATTCATAAAGGATGCCAACACTAATTTTTAGAATAATTTATATGGTTGAAGATATTCTCCAGTACATATAAGTGGTATGATTATTTGTTGCTATTCCACTCACTCAGTTGTGTCCTACTCTTTGCAATCCCATGGACTCAGCCTGCCAGGGTTCCCTGTCCTTCACTGTGTCTAGGAGTTTGCTCAAACTCATGTTCATTGACTCAGTGATGCCATCCAATCATATCCTCTGTTATCCTCTTCTCCTTCTGCCTTATTTTTCCCAGCATCAGGATCTTTTCCAATGAGTCGTCTCTTCACACCAGGTGGCCAAAGTACTGCAGCTTTAGCTTCAATCCTTCGAATGAATATTCAGGGTTGATTTCCTTTAGGATTGACTTGTTTGATTTCTTTGCAGTCCAAGGAACCCTCTAGAGTCTTCTCCAACACGACGGTTCAAAAGCATCAAATCTTTGATGTTCAGACTTCTTTATGGCCCATCTCTCACATTCGTACACAATTACTGGACAAACCATAGCTTTGACTAAATGTACCTTTGTTGGCAAAGTGATGTCTTTGCTTTTGAATATGCTGTTTAGGTTTGTCATGGCTTTTCTTCCAAAGAGCAAGCATCTTTTAATTTCATGGCTGCTGTCACCATCTGCAGTGATTTTGGAGCCGAAGAAAATGAAGTCAGTCATTGTTTCTATTTTTTCCCACCTCTTTGCCATGGAATGATGGGACCAGATGCCGTGATCCCAGTTTTTGACTTGAGTTTCAAACAAGCTTTTCCACTCTACTCTTTCATCTTTATCAAGAGGCTCTTTAGTTTCTGCCCTCTTTTTGCCATTAGGGTGGTATTATCTGCATATCAAAGGTTATTAACACTTCTCCCAGAAATCTGAATTCCAGTTTGTGATTTATCCAACATGACATTTCACATGATGTAGCCCGAATAGGGGTTAAATAAGCAGGATTACAATATACAGCCTTGATAAACTCCTTTCCCAATTTTGAACCAGTCCATTGTTCCATGTCTGGTTTTATCTGTTGTTTCTTGACCTGCATACAGGTATCTCAGGAGGTAGGTAAGGTGGTCTGGTATTCCCATTTCTTAAACAATTTTCCAGTTTGCTGTGATCCACACAGTCAAAGGCTTTACCCATAGTCAATGAAGCAGAAGTAGATGATTTTCTAGAATTCCCTTGCTCTTTCTATGATCCAATGAATATTGGCAATTTGATCTCTGGTTCTTCTGTGTTTTCTAAATCTACCTTCTACATCTGGAAGTTTTTGGATCGTGTACTATTGAAGTCTAGCTTGAAGAATGTTGAGCATTACCTTGATAGCACGTGAAATGAGTGAATTGTGTGGTAGTTTGAACATTCTCTGGCATTGCCCTTCTTTGGGATAGGTATGAAAACTGACTTTTCCAGTCCTGTGGTCCCTGTTGAGTTTTCCAAATTTGCTGGCATACTGAATGCAGCACTTTAAGCATCATCTTTCATGATTTGAACTAGCTCAGCTGGAATTTCATCACCTCTGCTGGCTTTGTTCATAGCAATGCTTCCTAGGGCCCACTTCACTTCACACTCAAGGATATCTGGGCCATCCACACCCTCCTGGTTACCTGGGTCGTTAAGATCTTTTTTGTATAGTTCTTCTGTATATTCTTGCCACCTATTTTTATTCATGCCATATTTACTCTTTCTGTTAGATCCATAGCATTCCTGTCCTTTATTGTGTCCATCTTTGCATGAAATGTTACTTTCATATCTCTAATTTTATATAGATACCTTCATATTTCTAATTTTCTTCTTTCTCACCATCTGCAGTGATTTTGGAGCCGAAGAAAATGAAGTCAGTCATTGTTTCTATTTTTTCCCACCTCTTTGCCATGGAATGATGGGACCAGATGCCGTGATCCCAGTTTTTGACTTGAGTTTCAAACAAGCTTTTCCACTCTACTCTTTCATCTTTATCAAGAGGCTCTTTAGTTTCTGCCCTCTTTTTGCCATTAGGGTGGTATTATCTGCATATCAAAGGTTATTAACACTTCTCCCAGAAATCTGAATTCCAGTTTGTGATTTATCCAACATGACATTTCACATGATGTAGCCCGAATAGGGGTTAAATAAGCAGGATTACAATATACAGCCTTGATAAACTCCTTTCCCAATTTTGAACCAGTCCATTGTTCCATGTCTGGTTTTATCTGTTGTTTCTTGACCTGCATACAGGTATCTCAGGAGGTAGGTAAGGTGGTCTGGTATTCCCATTTCTTAAACAATTTTCCAGTTTGCTGTGATCCACACAGTCAAAGGCTTTACCCATAGTCAATGAAGCAGAAGTAGATGATTTTCTAGAATTCCCTTGCTCTTTCTATGATCCAATGAATATTGGCAATTTGATCTCTGGTTCTTCTGTGTTTTCTAAATCTACCTTCTACATCTGGAAGTTTTTGGATCGTGTACTATTGAAGTCTAGCTTGAAGAATGTTGAGCATTACCTTGATAGCACGTGAAATGAGTGAATTGTGTGGTAGTTTGAACATTCTCTGGCATTGCCCTTCTTTGGGATAGGTATGAAAACTGACTTTTCCAGTCCTGTGGTCCCTGTTGAGTTTTCCAAATTTGCTGGCATACTGAATGCAGCACTTTAAGCATCATCTTTCATGATTTGAACTAGCTCAGCTGGAATTTCATCACCTCTGCTGGCTTTGTTCATAGCAATGCTTCCTAGGGCCCACTTCACTTCACACTCAAGGATATCTGGGCCATCCACACCCTCCTGGTTACCTGGGTCGTTAAGATCTTTTTTGTATAGTTCTTCTGTATATTCTTGCCACCTATTTTTATTCATGCCATATTTACTCTTTCTGTTAGATCCATAGCATTCCTGTCCTTTATTGTGTCCATCTTTGCATGAAATGTTACTTTCATATCTCTAATTTTATATAGATACCTTCATATTTCTAATTTTCTTCTTTCTCATTGTGGGGCTCTGAATTGAAAGAAGACCGTTGCAAGCTTAAGGAAGCTTAAGCACATTGTTTCAGTTTGGAGCTAAGATGGCACCTACAGGAAGAGACGAGGGCATGATCTAAATTGTTAAGTGATGGTCAAAATTTCCGATTGGTTCCCCTGGTTTCTGCGCTCGTGGATGATTGCTTGACCTTTAGCTTGATTGGTGTAATCTATAGGAAGTCCCGTGCAAACCCCCCTTCACTTGCCTATAAAAGCTGTGAGTCTGCACTAATAAAACAAAACTGCTTTGAAAGAACCCCTGCCGTGTCTGATTGTCTCCCGCGTCTGCAGGGGGGCTGGGGTGGCCAGCAGCAGACTCACCCCTTTCCGATCTTCCCATGGCTTGGCTACCGGCAATCCCGTCGCTGTTTCTCCTCTGCGGGCGGCCCTGCACTCATTTCACTGTTTTCCTCCATTTCTTTGCGTTCATTTAAGAAGGCTTTCTTATCTCCTTGCTGTTCCCTGGAACTCTCCATTCAGATGAGTATATCTTTCCTTTTTTTCTTTGCCTTTCACTTTTCTCTATTTTCACTTATCTTCAACTATTTGCAAGGCCTCCTCAGACAATTATTTTGCGTTTTTGCATTTCTTTTTCTTGTGGATGGCATTAGGCACCACCTCCTGTACAATGCCACCAACCTCCACCCATAGTTCTTCAGGCACTCTATCAGATCTGATCCCATGAATCAATTTGCCACTTACACTGTATAATCATAAGGAACTTGATTTATGTCATACCTGAATGTTCTAGTGGTTTTCCCGAACTCTCTTCAATTTAAGTCTGAAATCTGCAATAAGGAGTTCATGATCTGAGCCACAGTCAGCTCCCAGTCTTGTTTTTGCTGACTGTATAGAGCTTCTCCATCTTTGGCTGCAAAGAATATAATCAATCTGATTTCAGTATTGACCATCTGGTGATGTCCATGTGTAGAGTCTTCTCTTGTGTTGTTGGAAGAGGGTGTTTGCTATGACCAGTGCATTCCCTTGGGAAACTCTGCTAATCATTGTCCTGCTTCATTCTGTCCTCCAAGGCCAAACTTGCCTGTTACTCCAGGTATCTCTTGACTTTCTTCTTTTGCATTCCAATCCCCTAGGATGAAAAGGACACCGTCTTGGTGCCAGTCCTAGCTTGTAGGTCTTCAAAGAACCCTTCAGTTTTCTCTTTTCCAGTATTAGTGGTTCAGGCACAGCCTTGGATTACTGTGATACTGAATAGTTTGCCTTGGAAATGAACTGAGATCATTCTATTGTTTTTGAGATTGCACCCAAGTACTGCATTTTGGAGTCTTCTCCTATTTGGCAACTTCCAATTTAACTTGATACATGGGCCTAACATTTCAGAGTCCTGTGCAAGTGTTTTTTCTTCCACCGAGGCCTCCTCTCTAAACTGAAGGTTTATCATTGTATTAAATACACCTAAGATACTTATTTGCATAGTAAAATATATAGGAATTGAGTTAGTCATGACTATAAAACTCCTTGCTGACAAATAAGATCCATCATTGTTCTACCAAGCTCAATTTTATAGCAGAGTAAAGTTTGTAGAACAGAATAGTCTAGTTGGAATGGATTTGAACAAACTTTTACTTGAACCATTCTTCATTTCCGTATGTGAGAAACAGGACCAAAGATATCGACACTTGTTCAAATTCTCAATATCAGTGTGAGAAAATACCAAATCTCAAATATGAACTCCTATATGTCCATACTTAGCCCTTCAAGCTAGAAAATGTCTACTGGGGAATAAAGATGCCAGAGAGTGAAGAGAAGTGGTCCCAGGCAACCCCTAACAGTTATGTCCATAGCTTCAGGCACTCTATCAGATCTGATCCCATGAATCAATTTGCCACTTACACTGTATAATCATAAGGAACTTGATTTATGTCATACCTGAATGTTCTAGTGGTTTTCCCGAACTCTCTTCAATTTAAGTCTGAAATCTGCAATATGGAGTTCATGATCTGAGCCACAGTCAGCTCCCAGTTTTGTTTTTGCTGACTGTATAGAGCTTCTCCACCTTTGGCTACAAAGAATATAATCAATCTGTTTTCAGTATTGACCGTCTGGTGATGTCCATGTGTAGAGTCATCTCCTGTGTTCTTGGAAGAGGGTGTTTTTCTATGACCAGAGCATTCCCTTGGGAAACTCTGCTAATCATTGTCCTGCTTCATTCTGTCCTCCAAGGCCAAACTTGCCTGTTACTCCAGGTATCTCTTGACTTTCTTCTTTTGCATTCCAATCCCCTAGGATGAAAAGGACACCGTCTTGGTGCCAGTCCTAGCTTGTAGGTCTTCAAAGAACCCTTCAGTTTTCTCTTTTCCAGTATTAGTGGTTCAGGCACAGCCTTGGATTACTGTGATACTGAATAGTTTGCCTTGGAAATGAACTGAGATCATTCTATTGTTTTTGAGATTGCACCCAAGTACTGCATTTTGGAGTCTTCTCCTATTTGGCAACTTCCAATTTAACTTGATACATGGGCCTAACATTTCAGAGTCCTGTGCAAGTGTTTTTTCTTCCACCGAGGCCTCCTCTCTAAACTGAAGGTTTATCATTGTATTAAATACACCTAAGATACTTATTTGCATAGTAAAATATATAGGAATTGAGTTAGTCATGACTATAAAACTCCTTGCTGACAAATAAGATCCATCATTGTTCTACCAAGCTCAATTTTATAGCAGAGTAAAGTTTGTAGAACAGAATAGTCTGGTTGGAATGGATTTGAACAAACTTTTACTTGAACCATTCTTCATTTCCGTATGTGAGAAACAGGACCAAAGATATCGACACTTGTTCAAATTCTCAATATCAGTGTGAGAAAATACCAAATCTCAAATATGAACTCCTATATGTCCATACTTAGCCCTTCAAGCTAGAAAATGTCTACTGGGGAATAAAGATGCCAGAGAGTGTGAAGAAGAGAAGTGGTCCCAGGCAACCCCTAACAGTTTCACTTCCAGGATAAATAATGCATTTGTGAAAAAGGAATTTAAGTTATCATGAAAAAAGATATCAGCTTGGAGTCAACGTCAAAAGCATATTCAGAGGCACTTGTTACTCTGTTTTGGCCCCAAACAAATCCTCACAACCCTGAAACTTTTTTTTCATTTGCCTACTTTCTTTCATAAGGGTGTAAGAATTAAATAAGACACTGAATTTGAAAGCTCCCTAAAATTGTGGAATACTAAAAAGTAAAGTCATTAAGGAATTGTATGAAGCAGGTTTAAAGTTGAAAGAGACTGATGTATAGACTCAAGAAGCAGGCCTAGCAATGTATCTCAATTTCCAACATGTAAGATACGTATAAATTACCATTTTATTAGTGATATTTCATCTAAAATATGATATATACATTAAAGCGGATTTTATTTTCTTCCCTTAAAGCCTCTAACAGGGACTTGCTCATAGAAGGTGTACTAAAATATTTTGTTTATATTATGTAACATATATTAATTATATGTTCATATACAAATGGAATACTGTTTTAAATTTTATAGAATCATTCTTGAACAGAAAAATGGAACAAATCTAGAGGCATGAAGAAGGAAATGAAATCATAGAGAGCGCATTTTAGACTCCCAAAGGAAATAACTACAGGCACCATAAAGATATTAAAGCATATTTGCATTCATCTATGCATACCATAATAGAATCTAAAACCTCAAATATTATAACAGTTGTATTTTGTCCTTTACAAATGTTATTTGTGAACCTGAAACATATAAAATTATAATAATATTAAAGATATTTAGATTGTAATAGACAATGTAGAAAGTAATATTAATACAGTGTAGAAAGGAAACATGAAGCTTCAGTTCAACGAAATACACTGCTCAAATAAAAACTAAATTATTTTCTTTTACCATATTTGTCAGTGAGCAATTGTTTGGTTAAATTGCTTAGGAGTATATGAGCATACTGATATTTATCAAATATTTAGTAATAAGTTTTAGGCTCTCAGCTATCAATGATTAGGGTCTTTTTTTGTGAAATGTGTCAAGTTGTAGATTTGTTATACTCTATGCAATGCACTGTGAGATGACTGGTTCTTAATTTTAAGGGAAAATAGAGAGCTATTCATATATTTCATTTTTGCTAATAAAATACTAAACTATAATATCCTAAAATATATTATGTAAAGTTAATAATATTAACAGTAAAATAAGCTCAAATTGTGCATTATATTTAGGTGTAGCAATGGACTCATTTGGGGTGACAGCAGACAGGGAATACACCTGACAGGTAAACTTATAAATACTGAATAGTGCACATGAATTTATATGAGAATCATTGCAGATTCCTTCAGGGAAATTATATCTAATTAAGTCCATAATTGACATTAGGATATATACAGATATATTTGATAGATCTGGAAGAACGATGCAAATGAAACTGTAGGGAGTCACTGAGATGTGTAAGAGATTTCTTCATAATGGAAAATGCCTGGTTTAGAACGACCAACTTACATTAGGGTATACATTTTAGATTGGGATTGGCAGTACTGAGAAACAGAATCAGACCACCCTAGCAACTTGGTGCATACCAAGACACTATAGCTCTCACTATAGTATTAATTAAAAATTTAGAAATACTTATTTTCTAATATTATTTCTCTTTAATCTAAGATTAAAAGCATTGAGAATTAAAATTTTTACTGTATGATGTAATAATATGAACAGAGGCACATTAGGATATAATGGAAAAACATGTAAAATCATTTGGCCATATTTTTAAAATTAATTTATTAATTTGGCTATGCCTGGTCTTAGTTGTTACACACAGATCTTCCATCTTCCTTGCAGTATGCGGGATCTTTTAGTTGCTGCATAGGGGATCTAGTTTCCCAACCAGGGATTGAAGCTGGGTTGCCTGCACTGGGAGAACAGAACCTTAGGCACTGAACCACTAGAGAAGTCCCCATTTGGCCACATTAATGAATTGGGAGAGCTACTATGAAACAGGCAGTTTACATCCTACCATGAAAAGTTGGAATCTTTTAAACTGTATGATCCCATACAAAGTTCCCAAGTATATATATATATATATGTGAGAAAGCAATTTATGAGCCAAATAGTAATCACTGGCACCTCAAACTGTAAGATGCTAAGGGATAATGTACACATTTGCAAATAGAAACAGAAAAAACACAACAAAATGGAATACAGCATGCCCTTTCAATGTCATCATGTACCTTGTCTAATAAGGATCTTTTCATTTTTTGGATTCAAGAGCGTGTATCTGTTTTTTTTTTTTTTTCTTTTTTCTATTTATAATTTAATTGTAGTCCACAGAAGTGTGATGTTACTATCAAGTTGTAAATTTCTGCCTGGTGGACAAGGCTGACCCAATGGTATAGATTTATTCTCTTGCAGTACATTAACCAGGATCATACATAATTAACAATCTTATCAATCTTATCCTTACATTCTTCTCCTCTCTTCCTTCTACTCCTCCTTTAACTTCTTATACACTAATAAATTTTCAACTTCTTAAATGTTCTTGGAATAAGCTTTACTGTTTTGAGTGATTTTGTCATTAATGGGTATTAAATATTTGACATTTTGGGGTATAAGGTGGATCTTTAGAGTTATTTCCAAGTGTCAATACACCAATAGTATTTTAATTTACCCCCACCCCTCAACTTGTTCCTTCCCTTGTTCTCATTTTGTTTCAGACAACTGATCAACTATGATTTTGATTCTAGTTTATGTATGGCCAATAACTTATTTCCTACTGGCTGGAAGCAACAATTAAGATTCTAGTTTTACGATCTGAATATTTGATAATCTTTACTGAGATGATGGGGATCTTTCTTTTCAGTCAGGTGAGAGATGATAGAAATTTGTATATTTAGCTTTTCATTTTGTTCATTTGCATTCTTTTCTATTTGTGAACTTCTTGCCCACTGGAAAGGAGAACAAGCCTTTGAGATTTGCAGCAGTGATTTTTTTTGTTCTTATTGTTTTGTGTTTATTTTTAACTTGTGACTGAGGTTATAAAAACCAACCTGCAAGCTCTATATATCTATGTATTTATAATTAGGAAACCCCTGTACCTCTTGATGTAAATTTGAAATTCTTCCTTTTTACATGTTATACCAATATATTGAAATATAGAATCTCTAAGGAGCATTGTTTAATTAGCTTATGGAGACTAATGAAGACCACAAAAATCAAATATTAGGGAATCCAAATTTTAGGAAGCCTAGGAGAACAAGAACAACTGAACTTCTAAACCTTCACACTAGTATTACAGGATTTGATAAGTATTAATTAAGAATTAAGAAATATTCAGTTCCCTTTTTGTATGTAAGGTTAATACAATGTCCAGTATCCTTACATAAGGACACGGACAAATATTGTTGCTGTTGTTGCCCAGTCACGTCTGACTCTTCACGAGCCATGGACTGCAGCAAGCCAAGCTTCCCTGTCTCTCACCATTTCCTGGAGCTTGCCCAGGTTCATGTCCATTGCACCAGTGATACCATCCAGTCATCTCATCCTCTGATGCCCTCTTTTCCTTCTGCCTTCAATCTTTCCCAGCATCAGGGTCTTTTCCAATGAGTTGTCTATTCACATCAGGTGACCAAAATATTGGAGCCTCAGATTCAGTATTGATCATTCCAATGAGTATTCAGGGTTGATTTCCTTAAAGATTGACTGGTTTGATCTTCTTGCTGTCCAAGGGACTCTTAAGAGTCTTCTCCAGCACCACAGTTTGAAGGCATCCATTCTTTGGCACTCTGCCTTTTTAGGGTCCAGTTCTCACATCTGTACATGACTACTGGACAAACCATAGCCTTGACTATACAGACCGTTGTTGGCAAAGTGATCTCTCTGCTTTTCAACATACTGTCTAGGTTTGTCATAGCTTTCCTGCCAAGAAGCAATCATCTTCTAATTGCAAGGCTACCGTCACCATCCTTGGTAATTTTAGAACCGAAGAAGAGGGCTTCCCTGGTGATCCAGTGGGTAAAGATACCGTCTTGCAGTGCACGCGGCCCCGGTTCGATCCATGACCCGGGAAAGATCCAACGTGCCATGCAGCGGCTGGACTGATGTGTCCAACTACCCAGCCAGAGCTCTGGAGCACATGCATCCAGAGCCGGTGTTCTGCGGCGAGAGAGGCCCACACAGGTCAAAGGACAAAAGATGGATGAAATAAATAAATGAACGGCCAATAAATAAATGAACGGCCAATAGAAGTGACCAAAAAAAAAACAAACCACAAAAAGAACCCAAGAAGAAGAAATCTGGGATCAAACCCAGGTTTCCTGCATTGTAGGCAGATTCTTTATTGCAGGCAGAGTCTTTGCTGTCTGAACCATCAAGAAGCCATGGGTATCAGTAATAGCCCATTATTTTGCCCCAGATCCTCTGCTGTCTGCCAACCCACTTGACATTGATAGTTTATCCAAATTTTAGGAAGCCTAGGAGAACAAGAACAACTGAACTTCTAAACCTTCACACTAGTATTACAGGATGTGATAAGTATTAATTAAGAGTTAAGAAATATTCAGTTCCCTTTTTGTATGTAAGGTTAATACAATGTCCAGTATCCTTACATAAGGACACGGACAAATATTGTTGCTGTTGTTGCCCAGTCACGTCTGACTCTTCACGAGCCATGGACTGCAGCAAGCCAAGCTTCCCTGTCTCTCACCATTTCCTGGAGCTTGCCCAGGTTCATGTCCATTGCACCAGTGATACCATCCAGTCATCTCATCCTCTGATGCCCTCTTTTCCTTCTGCCTTCAATCTTTCCCAGCATCAGGGTCTTTTCCAATGAGTTGTCTATTCACATCAGGTGACCAAAATATTGGAGCCTCAGATTCAGTATTGATCATTCCAATGAGTATTCAGGGTTGATTTCCTTAAAGATTGACTGGTTTGATCTTCTTGCTGTCCAAGGGACTCTTAAGAGTCTTCTCCAGCACCACAGTTTGAAGGCATCCATTCTTTGGCACTCTGCCTTTTTAGGGTCCAGTTCTCACATCTGTACATGACTACTGGACAAACCATAGCCTTGACTATACAGACCGTTGTTGGCAAAGTGATCTCTCTGCTTTTCAACATACTGTCTAGGTTTGTCATAGCTTTCCTGCCAAGAAGCAATCATCTTCTAATTGCAAGGCTACCGTCACCATCCTTGGTAATTTTAGAACCGAAGAAGAGGGCTTCCCTGGTGATCCAGTGGGTAAAGATACCGTCTTGCAGTGCACGCGGCCCCGGTTCGATCCATGACCCGGGAAAGATCCAACGTGCCATGCAGCGGCTGGACTGATGTGTCCAACTACCCAGCCAGAGCTCTGGAGCACATGCATCCAGAGCCGGTGTTCTGCGGCGAGAGAGGCCCACACAGGTCAAAGGACAAAAGATGGATGAAATAAATAAATGAACGGCCAATAAATAAATGAACGGCCAATAGAAGTGACCAAAAAAAAAACAAACCACAAAAAGAACCCAAGAAGAAGAAATCTGGGATCAAACCCAGGTTTCCTGCATTGTAGGCAGATTCTTTATTGCAGGCAGAGTCTTTGCTGTCTGAACCATCAAGAAGCCATGGGTATCAGTAATAGCCCATTATTTTGCCCCAGATCCTCTGCTGTCTGCCAACCCACTTGACATTGATAGTTATCAATCACTACCTTCAGTTGCAATAGAACTTACACTGACTCAAAGTTATAATCAATGTTAATGTTTGAGATAAGACTAAGAATTATGATGGTATGGGAAAAAAAGTTATGGATGAAATAAGTTCTTGATTTTAAGAGGAAAGAGAGCATAGGCTTGCCCTCAAGTAAATTTTTGAAAAACAAGTTTATGCATTTTTTTGCTGCCACATATTAATACAAGACTGAATTTAGATATCAACTAATATGAAGTATGTTGTCATTTCTTAACATGGTGAATTGAAATGGTATGCCCAATGGTATATCATTTTCATGACTCATCAGAGTATCTACGTAAATGTATGATTTTTTGTTTGGACTTTATCATGTCCTCAATATTTAAATGATGAAAAATATATTGTTCATATCAGAAGGATCTGAGATTTCTTCTCTCATGTTTACTTAAAATATATTGCCACACTGATTGATTGTTCTTACACACCAAGGAGCCTATTTTAATCAAATGACCAAATTTTCTTTGTTAATTTTTGTTTTCCTTTAAATCTAACCCTAAATTTAGTCCCCCTAAAATGCATGTCTTTTATATCTAAAACTAAGTTTAGGGTTAGTTTTAACAGCCATTTGGGAATAATAAAAGCTTTTTAAAAAATCTTAATCAAAAGGGAAATAAAAAACCTTAGAATCATTTAGTATGCTCCACATGTCTTGGCTAACATAACACTATTACAAGATAGGCATGGAAAGAGATTTCAAACCAAAGGATGATTTTAAACAAATAAATTGTGAATTACATAAATATTTCAGAGATTCTAGTTTTCAAAATGGATTTGAAAGCCCTACAGATTTGTCAATGTCCTCGTCATCCTTAACATGTCCTCAGAGGCAACACTGATACTATTCTTATAAAAGAATTATTCATTACACATCAATAAAGAACTTTACTCCCCTTCACACTGATACTGGTTCTGTAATAAATTAAACACAGCTATTCTGTCTCATCTACAGATATTTTCTGCATTTATCTCATGCTTGCTGAAGGTTCTGTAGAGGATATAGAGAAATGTTCATCTTCAACAAAAAAAGGTATGCTCACTTCCCTGGACAGCAATAAACAAGGTGTTTTTTTTTTTTAACTACTGATACCCCCGGGAATAGGTTCACAGTGTTAGGATTTGGAGCTGAAACCTACCATTATTTAGACAACTGTCAGGCTATACCAGGAGATTCAACCAGGATATCTAGGCTTTTTTTTTTTTTTTTTTTTTTAAATCTAGAAGTGGAAAACTATAAATATAGACAGTTGATTTAACACTGTGTGTGTGCTGTGTGCTTAGTCATTCAGTCATGACTCTCTGTAGCCCCATAGACTGTAGCCCACCAGGCTCCTCTGTCCATGGGGAATCTAATCCACAGATCAAACCCAGGTATCCCACACTGCAGGAAGATTCTTTACCGACTCAGTCACCAGAACTTGACTTAAGACAAGGTAAAAGAATCAATCCCACTGAACTGAATGAACGAAGAAGGGAAATTTGTGGTTGTCTGCAATATTGTTGATTTAATTTAATTGTCCCATTTTCTAATGGGTATACAAGTAAGCTCATTCTTTGTCTCTTAATTTGTCTGTCTTTAGTTTATTAGTCTCTTTAATCCCTCTCAGGTAAACTAGCCCTCTCACCTCTTAACACATTTCTAGCCTCACCAGCAAGGAAGGTCCTCCCTGACAGACCTGAGCCCTTAGTGAATTTCACAGACCTCAAGGAAAGCAGAATTCCCCAGAGATTACAGAAGAGACTTTACTGGTCTTGGTTTCCTAGCCTTGGTATAAATGAACAAAAAATAGAAGTTTGTAAAAATCCACACTGAGCTTCTTTATGAAAACTTCTAGGCAGACTTATTTCTCTGGTAGATGCTCAAATTGTGCTAAACGGGTGCTTCAGGTGACATATTGTCAATGAACACCTGTTACTGTCATTATACAAAGAAGTGATCCAACCATGATGTGGTAAGTCTTTGTGATCAAGAGCATTCTACGGAGACTAAATGGGGGTACTATTAAGAAAACTATCCAAAAATTGGAAAAAGGCAAAAGAAAACACATGATGTTCTTTCAATGACTACTTCTTATAAAAGAATTATTCATTACACATCAATAAAGAACTTTACTCCCCTTCACACTGATACTGGTTCTGTAATAAATTAAACACAGCTATTCTGTCTCATCTACAGATATTTTCTGCATTTATCTCATGCTTGCTGAAGGTTCTGTAGAGGATATAGAGAAATGTTCATCTTCAACAAAAAAAGGTATGCTCACTTCCCTGGACAGCAATAAACAAGGTGTTTTTTTTTTTTAACTACTGATACCCCGGAATTGGTTCACATTGTTAGGATTTGGATCTGAAACCTACCATTATTTAGACAACTGTCAGGCTATACCAGGAGATTCAACCAGGATATCTAGGCTTTTTTTTTTTTTTTTTTTTTTAAATCTAGAAGTGGAAAACTATAAATATAGACAGTTGATTTAACACTGTGTGTGTGCTGTGTGCTTAGTCATTCAGTCATGACTCTCTGTAGCCCCATAGACTGTAGCCCACCAGGCTCCTCTGTCCATGGGGAATCTAATCCACAGATCAAACCCAGGTATCCCACACTGCAGGAAGATTCTTTACCGACTCAGTCACCAGAACTTGACTTAAGACAAGGTAAAAGAATCAATCCCACTGAACTGAATGAACGAAGAAGGGAAATTTGTGGTTGTCTGCAATATTGTTGATTTAATTTAATTGTCCCATTTTCTAATGGGTATACAAGTAAGCTCATTCTTTGTCTCTTAATTTGTCTGTCTTTAGTTTATTAGTCTCTTTAATCCCTCTCAGGTAAACTAGCCCTCTCACCTCTTAACACATTTCTAGCCTCACCAGCAAGGAAGGTCCTCCCTGACAGACCTGAGCCCTTAGTGAATTTCACAGACCTCAAGGAAAGCAGAATTCCCCAGAGATTACAGAAGAGACTTTACTGGTCTTGGTTTCCTAGCCTTGGTATAAATGAACAAAAAATAGAAGTTTGTAAAAATCCACACTGAGCTTCTTTATGAAAACTTCTAGGCAGACTTATTTCTCTGGTAGATGCTCAAATTGTGCTAAACGGGTGCTTCAGGTGACATATTGTCAATGAACACCTGTTACTGTCATTATACAAAGAAGTGATCCAACCATGATGTGGTAAGTCTTTGTGATCAAGAGCATTCTACGGAGACTAAATGGGGGGACTATTAAGAAAAACTATCCAAAAATTGGAAAAAGGCAAAAGAAAACACATGATGTTCTTTCAATGTCATATTGGAGCACTGCTTTCAGAGGTTCAGTCAAAGGTTATTAAATTATCTAGGAGAAATGTGCTTGCGTTTAATGCTGCAACTTTAAATTTAGCTTGATAAACCAAAGTGACATGTTCCTTTGCAGATTTTTGCTTGGGAGAAAAAATACACCCAATGGGATTTTATTGCCCCAAGTTTTATATCTGGATTAGAAATCTTCTAACAGTCCCTTTTTTTAAATGTGTAAAAATACTCAATTGCATTGATAAGCTACAATTTAACACCCACTGGTTACTTCAGTAATGAGTTAAAAATTCTTTGCCATGTTCATTCTATATATTTGTGAGTCAAGTCAGAAATATGCTTTGAGAAGGTAAATTTGCCATACTAATTTCTGTATTTTTAATGCTTACGTTGATTTTATATTTCTTTTATCATAAAAAAATTATAAAGAATTAAAATAGGTTATTTTGTATCTGATATAACAAAGGTATTTGGGGGGAGATGCATTATCTTTTGCAATATTTTAATACATGGAAAGTCATTTTTTTTTTGTTCTTTTGTAACTAAAAATAGCCAGTTATTTGGTATTAAGTACCCCGTTCACCTTCAATGTATCTGAAATATATAAGAGATTCAAAATACAGTGGAATTATGTGATCTCTCAGATGTGCTCAAGGGCACTACTGTTCTGCGTTGATTAGAAGTATTTTTACCCTCCCTGACACTAATGGTCAAGCTGTCTTACTAAGTTATGTGTACTGAGTCTGGCAGACAGTGGCGGTCTGCAAGTGAATGATGGAGAAGAACAGACAGGTCAATGCTATATCCTAAACGCACTGAAAAGAGAAACTCAGCACCACTTTTCCACCTTTTCCTACATACACCCTGAACAAACTGCCTCAAAGGAAAGGACTGCATACCATATCCTACAAAATATCCTATTACAATGGAGTCCAGTGGCATAAAGGCAATAAAAACTTTCTTAAAAATTCTTTTTGGAGTTAATTTTTTTACTTTGGTTGAATCTGGAAAGAAAATAAAACTCTGAATAAAAACAGATTTATCAGAATTGTACTCAAGTAAAATTTTTACGTAATAGAATCCTCATCTTTTCCTACATTCCTGTTGGGTTTGTGAATATAAGACTTACAAATTTGTTTAAATACGAACTCTGTGGCAACAAAATTTGTCACTTAAAGAGAGTTCAATTTTTAGATGAGGAGAATGTATCTTAGGTTGTTCCCTGTTTTTGAAGAGTTTGTAATTCTTTCTAGCAATACTTTTTTCCTTGCTGACATTTTCAGTTGGCGCAAATTGTATCAACCATTAGGATAATTTAAAGGATTTCCCCCCAAAAGTAGTTTTAGGTCTTTTATGGAAGGATATTTATAGATCATTTAAATGTTTGAAGAAAAACTGATAATTATCTACTTTACCATCAAAGGCTAGACTTAGGAAAGAAAAGAAGGCTATGTTGAATAGTGAGATCATAAAATGTCCAGCCTGCTTTTGAAATTGTAAATTTGGTCTGACGTTTCAAAGATATTGGTGTTATCCAGATGCTTAGCCTGTTTCTAAAGGGCTAAAATTTTCTGAAATAAATTCTCAGATGGAGAAATTCTTGTTTGGAACTTTTGTGATGGACTCTATTAAACTATAAGAAGATTAACTTCAATGTGCTGATACATTAATTAACTAAACACGACCTATATTCATTCCAACAAAATGACCAGAATGAAATGTCCAAAAAATAAAGGTGTGAAAACCTGAAGATGAGTATAGTCATTATATTTTATACATTAGTCTTAGAAGAATACTACCACAGATATTTTTACCTTATAGAGATTAGGAATCATTCCACCCTCAAAAAGATCAAGCAGAAATGAAGTAACTAGAAGCTCACTTGCTTTCATCTATGAAACAGAGGGGGTGGGTAACAAGTGCCCTGACCTACTTCAGAGGGACCCCCCCATCAGAACTCCCTCACTTTTCTTCCATTACATCTCTCTGCTGCTTAAATAATATGCTATAGGTATTTGTTACTTCACTTCCCATTCTTCTTGATGATTGCTGGCTCCACTGAGCCATTTAACTTGAATGAATTTGACAATAAATAAGCTGTGCATTGTCTGCAATCCATTTCCTTTCAGCCAGATTTTATATTTTCTGAAATAAAAGTCCAAGAAAACAAATGTGTCTCCTTTGGCTTGTTTAGCTGATTTTTATGCATGAATATGTGTATGTGTGTATATGAAGAGGAGTTTACTGGGGAAGAGTACTTTTTCAATTTAGAAGTAACTGTACATTGGACAATCCTAGAAACATCTTATGTTCCTATCTTTCTATGGCTTTTCCAGCCAGCCGTAGTCAAGAGCATAGGGGTAAATACATTTCTAATGCATCAGAGAACATTTTGGCCTTAGACTTAAAATTTTCAATTCAAGCAATAGAGAAAAAAAGAAAGAAAGAAAGAAAAGGCCCCTAAGGAATGGATTGAAACTGTAAAAAGAATTCAAAGGAACATTTGTTTTTGTTCTTACATCACTTAGTCACAAAAAAAGAAGTCAATGTAGAAGATAAGAATGTTGTACAATTATTTTAATGAAATCTGCAGGAAATATTAAGCTATTTTCAAAAGCTAAAATTTTAAAATTGCAAAGTCTAAATAGCACTGATATTACTACTTCCCTTTTCTTTTATTCTCACTCCTACTTATATTTAATGATTTCTTTTAATAATGATTATTCTTAAGGCATACTTTGAAAATATGTAGTGCTTTAAAGTATTTAAGATCAAGTAGCTCCATTTAGCCTTTCCCACACTTTTCCAATTTATTTTGTCAAGTATAAGTTCAAAGTCTTAAGATCAATGCCTTTGCTTAGAGGAATTTAACATCTTTAAAATTTGAATGCTATGTATTTGTTGCAGATCACAGTAATGAATGCTGTGAAATTCACACCTGTATTTAAATGTTCTTTAGGCCTGAAATATTTGCATTGTATGCTCTAGTAAATCACTATTTTAAACTCTGTGTGTGTGTGACTGTATGATACACACACATATGCATATATTTATTCATCCATAAAAATAAAGAATTGTCAATGTATCTACTAAAAAAAAGATGAGAGGTGATAATTACAATAATTTACATATTTCTTGAATAAACTGAATTTGACATAAGAAACAATTTCTTGAAGTCCTGACATTTAGGAATTAGTTGACACCATTACTGATTTCAATATCAACAATATGCTGGTTTACTAAAAATGAATCTATCTGAACTTTAAACTCTTCAGTAAAAAACTACTTAGTGTATTAATGCCTCTCTTAGGCAGAAGAGTTTGATAATTTGTTCAGGTAAAGCAGAGGCAATGGTGAAAAAGCTATTCTTTTAAATATTGGTAAAAGAAATATGTTTGTTCTTGAATATATCAAGAGATAAAATCAGCTCTTTAAGAAAATCAGTAGGGAAGGATACAGTGTATACAAATACAGCTTTCTAGAGCTCTTCTTTTAATTAAACTTTTATTATCATCTTAATATTTGGCAAAGGACACCACAACCCACAGAGTGGAAAAAACATTTGGGGTATATATATCTAATTTAAAATTATTCTAAAATAAGTTTATCATGTGTGAAAGACAAAAATCCAACAGAAGAGTGTACAAAAGATTCAAATAGGTATTTGCAAGAGATACTAGATATTTAAAAGCCAATAAATATCTGAAAAGGTATTCCTTATTGTTACATATAGATTTCTAGATTGACTAAAATGAAATATCCTTATAAAAAGATATTACATGGTAATAGGAATGAATGATTTGCAACTACATGCAACAGCATGGATAAATTTCACAAGTAAAATGTTGAGAGAAAGAAGTCAGTAACAAAAGTGCACATGATGTATGATTCCATTTATATTAATAACAAAAAAACAGAACTAATCTAAGCTCTTAGAAGTCAGGACATTAATTATCTTTATTGCTGGAGTTATTAACTGTAATGGAATACCCAAGAAAGGTTTCTGGTATCCTCACAATGTTCTGCCTCTCCATCTGGGGCTAGTTCCATTATTGTGTTCAATTTGGTGAATACTCATTGAGTTTCAGATCAGTATGAATCTTAAACCCTTTTTTTGTGTTTGTGTGTGAACTATTTTAAACTCTGTGTGGGTGTGACTGTATGATACACACACATATGCATATATTTATTCATCCATAAAAATAAAGAATTGTCAATGTATCTACTAAAAAAAAGATGAGAGGTGATAATTACAATAATTTACATATTTCTTGAATAAACTGAATTTGACATAAGAAACAATTTCTTGAAGTCCTGACATTTAGGAATTAGTTGACACCATTACTGATTTCAATATCAACAATATGCTGGTTTACTAAAAATGAATCTATCTGAACTTTAAACTCTTCAGTAAAAAACTACTTAGTGTATTAATGCCTCTCTTAGGCAGAAGAGTTTGATAATTTGTTCAGGTAAAGCAGAGGCAATGGTGAAAAAGCTATTCTTTTAAATATTGGTAAAAGAAATATGTTTGTTCTTGAATATATCAAGAGATAAAATCAGCTCTTTAAGAAAATCAGTAGGGAAGGATACAGTGTATACAAATACAGCTTTCTAGAGCTCTTCTTTTAATTAAACTTTTATTATCATCTTAATATTTGGCAAAGGACACCACAACCCACAGAGTGGAAAAAACATTTGGGGTATATATATCTAATTTAAAATTATTCTAAAATAAGTTTATCATGTGTGAAAGACAAAAATCCAACAGAAGAGTGTACAAAAGATTCAAATAGGTATTTGCAAGAGATACTAGATATTTAAAAGCCAATAAATATCTGAAAAGGTATTCCTTATTGTTACATATAGATTTCTAGATTGACTAAAATGAAATATCCTTATAAAAAGATATTACATGGTAATAGGAATGAATGATTTGCAACTACATGCAACAGCATGGATAAATTTCACAAGTAAAATGTTGAGAGAAAGAAGTCAGTAACAAAAGTGCACATGATGTATGATTCCATTTATATTAATAACAAAAAAACAGAACTAATCTAAGCTCTTAGAAGTCAGGACATTAATTATCTTTATTGCTGGAGTTATTAACTGTAATGGAATACCCAAGAAAGGTTTCTGGTATCCTCACAATGTTCTGCCTCTCAATCTGGGGGCTAGTTCCATTATTGTGTTCAATTTGGTGAATACTCATTGAGTTTGACTGTTGAGATATATTCTGTGTTTGACAAAACTTCTAAAATGAAAGTTTATCTTCTGAACACGTCCATGAGAAGGAAGAAAGATAAAATATTGTGGAGAAAACTATATTTATGAAAAATTAGTATATGTAAGACTACTTGACTATAACTCTTACTGTTTTAAAGATACCTGTATGACAAGCTTTTTTGAGTCATAATGCTCTTTTTAAATAATTATCATTCATAAGTAAAATAAAAATGTTTATATTTTGTCTATATTTGTCTATATTTTGTTTTAGTTAAAAAATACAGCAATATATAATATAGTAATTAGCAGTTTACCTACATAAAAAATAATTGAAAGATTCATTGTGATTGGCTCCCATTATATCCCTTTCAGTTCACTTAGATGGCCTCTGGTGAGAACCATATGGATCAAGGTGGATGGATGATGATGTAAGAGTTATAGAGTTATCAAAATGGTATTTTAATTAAAATTGCCATGCTCCATGTGGAATGACTCAGATTCGCACGTTCTTTGGCCTCTATCATGTAGCAATTGATTTGGCAAAAATTTTCTTCTCAAGCTCTGTGATGAGGAGGACAGTTTACTTTTATATGTTAAGATCAACAGTGCAACTTCATGGATAACTCAGATTAAGGCTCTTCTTCTATTAGAGCATACCCACTTAGACTTTGATTTCTTTTGATAGGTCACACAATACCACACATGATGCCCTTATATGTGGTCTACGGAGTGTCACACACAATCTACGGCAACCTAGTAGGACCCTATGGGGCCTTTCGCCATATCCTATTGCTTTAGCTCCTTTCAGAAGTACTTAGACAATAGTATTTGATGCAAACTTTGAGTCATTAACAGAAAACCCACTACCAAAAGGAATATGTTAATATCTTGATGACCAGAAGCACATAGCCAAAGGCGTTCTGAAACCCAAGGACTGATAATGGTAACCCTTGTGCAGTTAATTATCTTTATTGCTGGAGTTATTAACTGTAATGGAATACCCAAGAAAGGTTTCTGGTATCCTCACAATGTTCTGCCTCTCAATCTGGGGGCTAGTTCCATTATTGTGTTCAATTTGGTGAATACTCATTGAGTTTGACTGTTGAGATATATTCTGTGTTTGACAAAACTTCTAAAATGAAAGTTTATCTTCTGAACACGTCCATGAGAAGGAAGAAAGATAAAATATTGTGGAGAAAACTATATTTATGAAAAATTAGTATATGTAAGACTACTTGACTATAACTCTTACTGTTTTAAAGATACCTGTATGACAAGCTTTTTTGAGTCATAATGCTCTTTTAAATAATTATCATTCATAAGTAAAATAAAAATGTTTATATTTTGTCTATATTTGTCTATATTTTGTTTTATTTAAAAAAATACAGCAATATATAATATAGTAATTAGCAGTTTACCTACATAAAAATAATTGAAAGGTTCATTGTGATTGGCTCCCATTATATCCCTTTCAGTTCACTTAGATGGCCTCTGGTGAGAACCATATGGATCAAGGTGGATGGATGATGATGTAAGAGTTATAGAGTTATCAAAATGGTATTTTAATTAAAATTGCCATGCTCCATGTGGAATGACTCAGATTCGCACGTTCTTTGGCCTCTATCATGTAGCAATTGATTTGGCAAAAATTTTCTTCTCAAGCTCTGTGATGAGGAGGACAGTTTACTTTTATATGTTAAGATCAACAGTGCAACTTCATGGATAACTCAGATTAAGGCTCTTCTTCTATTAGAGCATACCCACTTAGACTTTGATTTCTTTTGATAGGTCACACAATACCACACATGATGCCCTTATATGTGGTCTACGGAGTGTCACACACAATCTACGGCAACCTAGTAGGACCCTATGGGGCCTTTCGCCATATCCTATTGCTTTAGCTCCTTTCAGAAGTACTTAGACAATAGTATTTGATGCAAACTTTGAGTCATTAACAGAAAACCCACTACCAAAAGGAATATGTTAATATCTTGATGACCAGAAGCACATAGCCAAAGGCGTTCTGAAACCCAAGGACTGATAATGGTAACCCTTGTGATACCAGTCTGTTCCCTCAAGATCAGTCAACCACAGAATTGTGCACAATCTGATAATGTACCCTGTGACCTCTTTCTCCCTCACCTGGCTTTTTAAAATTGCTTTACCTAAATCCTTGGGAGTGTTCAAGACTTTTTAAGGGCATGAGTCACCTCAGTTCCTTGCAGGGCCTTGCAACATACTTTTCGCCATTCCAAACTCAGGTATTTCAGTTTGTTTGTTTCACTGTGTTGTCAGGCACATGACTTGTGTTAATACCCTTAGAAAAAACACTATATTGATCCTCATGAGCAGAAGTATCCTAGATAACTTAGCAATTCATTGTCAGGATATAAAATACATTGCATGGGGCTGGCCCACAACAACAGCTTGTGAGATCCAAATGTGCATATCTCTTCTCAAATACAGATTCTGGGATGTCACTTTGATAATCTGAAATAAGCCATGGTGGTGATGCTTAGCAGGGCCTTGTGGGGCTCCTGGGCAGGGAAGGCTTTTGGTCCCCCATCCTTGCAGGCAACACTCCAACTTCCATGACATTCTCTGGGTTCCAAAGGGGCAAAACAGTTGCTAATCAAAGGAGAAGCAACAACAAAACCATCTGAGGCAAGGTAAATGGATCAGAGAGGCTCATCAAGATTAGGAGGCTGGACCACCTGTGACTCTGCACACACTCTAATCTTGTCAGCAACCTCACCCTTTTGAAATTTTGCATTGGGAATGAAGATTATTACTGCCTTGATCCTTATCTCATACCCCTGCCTGACTAGACAGCCTCTCCCTACTCTTCAGGGAAGGGGAGGCACAGTTCTGGAGGCACTACACTCCTGTGTTCCCCCTTTACCTGACAAAGTAATAAAGTCACTCTTTCCTTCTCTTCCATAACTCTGTTTCTGTATTTCTGTTTGGCAGTGGTGTACAGAGAGACAAAATTTTGAAAACAGTGGGAGTGGTTCCGTGGAAAGAATTTACATATCTAAAAAATTGTACTTTTTATTTTTTCTAGAGAGCTGATTGTTCTACATTTACCAGCACATTATTGGAGAAACTCTATAGATATTGAAGGGTTTACTGCATTGGTGAAATTTGGGGGTGTGAACAACAATCTTCTGTTATATTCTGGGATTTAAAAAACAAATTTTTACACTTCATTGTACTTCCTGCCACTAAAAACTAAGACAACAGTTTTAGGTCTTTTAAGATTTCAGAAATAGCACATAACACATGTGAGAATAATATCCTGCCTCATTTATCCTAAATTGTGAATGGTTGCAAGGTAGATCTCAATGGAAAAGAGCTGTGAAGCAAGTTCTATACCGCCATCTATAATCTACATGCTAATGTGTTGTTACGTCATAAAAACAAGGGTTATTCCAAAAAATCATCATGCAGTGGAGATCATCTAATCAGGACAGAACTAAAGATGTTCTCAAAAAGATGAGAAAATTACATGAACAGCCAGTTTCACAGGTATGTCCGTTAACTCAGCAAAACAGGACAGTTCTAAGTATTTGTATGACTTGCCATTTGCAGAAGTCAATTCCTGGGGGAGGGAATGGCAAACCACTCCAGTATCCTTGCCTCAAGAACCCATAAACCATATGTAAAGGCAAAAAGATATGACGCTGGAAGATGAAGAGTGGAGAAAGAACTCCAGAAAGAATGAAGAAGTTGGGCCAAAATGGAATACTGCTCAGTTGTAAATGTGTCTGGTGGTGAAAGGAAAGTTCGATGCTGTAAAGAACAATATTGCATAGGAACTTGGAATAGTATTAGGTCCATAAATCAAGGGCAATTGGACAAGTCAATCAGGAAGAAGATGGCAAGAGTAAACATCAACAGCTTAGGAATCAGTGAACTAAAATGGATGGGAATGGGTGAATTTCATTCAGATGACAATTATATCTATTCCTTAGAAGAAATGGAATAGCTCCCACAGTCAATGAAAGAGTCTGAAATGTAGTGCTGTGCTGTGCTTAGCTGCCCTTCTGTGGACCATACCCCACCAGGTTCCTCTGTGGGATTTTCCAGGCAAGAATACTGGAATAGGTTACCATGCCCTCCTCCAGAGGATCTTTCTGACCCAGGGATTGGATATGCATTTTAAGTAGATTCTTTATTCCTGAGCTACAGGGGAAGTCTTTGAAATGCAGTACTAGGGTGCAGTCTCAAAAACAACAGAATGATCTCAGTTTGTTACCAAGGCAAACATTCAACATCACAGTAATCCAAGTCTATGCCCCAGCCACAAATGCCCAAGAAGTTGAAGTTGGCCCATCCTATGATGACCTTCTTGATCTTCCAGAATTAACATCAAAAAGATGCCCTTTTCATCAGTGGAGACTGGAATGCATAAGTAGGAAGTGAAGACATACTTGGAGTAACAGGCAAGTTTGGCCTTGGAGTACATCTGTAAGTTGTGGAAGGATAATGAGACTTTGGATTTCAGTCTCAAATGAGCAGAAGACCAAGGTCACATGGGGTGGCCTGATAAAAACAAGGGTTATTCCAAAAAATCATCATGCAGTGGAGATCATCTAATCAGGACAGAACTAAAGATGTTCTCAAAAAGATGAGAAAATTACATGAACAGCCAGTTTCACAGGTATGTCCGTTAACTCAGCAAAACAGGACAGTTCTAAGTATTTGTATGACTTGCCATTTGCAGAAGTCAATTCCTGGGGGAGGGAATGGCAAACCACTCCAGTATCCTTGCCTCAAGAACCCATAAACCATATGTAAAGGCAAAAAGATATGACGCTGGAAGATGAAGAGTGGAGAAAGAACTCCAGAAAGAATGAAGAAGTTGGGCCAAAATGGAATACTGCTCAGTTGTAAATGTGTCTGGTGGTGAAAGGAAAGTTCGATGCTGTAAAGAACAATATTGCATAGGAACTTGGAATAGTATTAGGTCCATAAATCAAGGGCAATTGGACAAGTCAATCAGGAAGAAGATGGCAAGAGTAAACATCAACAGCTTAGGAATCAGTGAACTAAAATGGATGGGAATGGGTGAATTTCATTCAGATGACAATTATATCTATTCCTTAGAAGAAATGGAATAGCTCCCACAGTCAATGAAAGAGTCTGAAATGCAGTGCTGTGCTGTGCTTAGCTGCCCTTCTGTGGACCATACCCCACCAGGTTCCTCTGTGGGATTTTCCAGGCAAGAATACTGGAATAGGTTACCATGCCCTCCTCCAGAGGATCTTTCTGACCCAGGGATTGGATATGCATTTTAAGTAGATTCTTTATTCCTGAGCTACAGGGGAAGTCTTTGAAATGCAGTACTAGGGTGCAGTCTCAAAAACAACAGAATGATCTCAGTTTGTTACCAAGGCAAACATTCAACATCACAGTAATCCAAGTCTATGCCCCAGCCACAAATGCCCAAGAAGTTGAAGTTGGCCCATCCTATGATGACCTTCTTGATCTTCCAGAATTAACATCAAAAAAAGATGCCCTTTTCATCAGTGGAGACTGGAATGCATAAGTAGGAAGTGAAGACATACTTGGAGTAACAGGCAAGTTTGGCCTTGGAGTACATCTGTAAGTTGTGGAAGGATAATGAGACTTTGGATTTCAGTCTCAAATGAGCAGAAGACCAAGGTCACATGGGGTGGCCTGTCATGGTAGCAGCTGAGAGAGCAAGGGGCTAACAGGCAGGTAATGAAAAAGGAATCTAACTTCCACAGTGACTGAAGTATGTCCAGTGTACATACATTACAAAAACTGATGATCTTACACAGGACTTAAACATGTAGTTAAATTTTGCTTTCTTGAAACAAAATATTATTGTCAAATACTTAGTATATTTCAAGTAGTTTTCTAAGTGATTTACATATATTAAATCATTTACTCTGCATCAAACTTTATGCCATAGATACTATGACTTAGAAAGTCTTAACAGAAGAAAAGCTACTTAAGAAAATCATGAAAAATAAAGACGGTGAATTATAATTTTCAAGCAAAGCAGCATTCACAGCAAAAAAGTAATAAATGTGAGAGGTCACACTATAATATAAGCAACTATGTATATTACAAAGGCCTAAGGATTAAAAACATATGCTAACAATGGAACAATACTATATACCTTGTGAAAATGAGCCCAAATTCAGTCTATGTCTAACAAGTAATAATCAAGTAGCAACAAACCAAAATGAAAAATTGTATTCTATACAAATAACACCCTCACTTACAGTTTGATGACAGAATGCTAAGGCTTTAAAATAACTTCAGTGAAGAAGAAAAATAGTTCACCACATAGCGGCATTTAATCTTTCACACTATCACGTCACTTCCTCCCGGTTGACAGGCTTATTGGGAAATAAAGCAAATGATGAAAAGCTCTAGCGAAGACAGAAGAATGAGCCTAAGTTATTGGTGTTATACTTGCTTTTTAAAAGGATTTTAAAGGTTTCCCTCATTCCTAGTGTTTTAGAATGATTCATAGATCAATGAGATTATCTGTTTTTTGAAAATTCATAGAATTCCTTTGTTAAACCATTCGAGACCGGCACTTCTGTGATAGTTTCCTAATAATTTTCTTGATAAGGAAATTGCCCTATAGAAGCTGCCTAACTCTCTTGGGGTTACTGCCCAAGAAGTTGAAGTTGGCCCATCCTATGATGACCTTCTTGATCTTCCAGAATTAACATCAAAAAGATGCCCTTTTCATCAGTGGAGATGGAATGCATAAGTAGGAAGTGAAGACATACTTGGAGTAACAGGCAAGTTTGGCCTTGGAGTACATCTGTAAGTTGTGGAAGGATAATGAGACTTTGGATTTCAGTCTCAAATGAGCAGAAGACCAAGGTCACATGGGGTGGCCTGTCATGGTAGCAGCTGAGAGAGCAAGGCTAACAGGCAGGTAATGAAAAAGGAATCTAACTTCCACAGTGACTGAAGTATGTCCAGTGTACATACATTACAAAAACTGATGATCTTACACAGGACTTAAACATGTAGTTAAATTTTGCTTTCTTGAAACAAAATATTATTGTCAAATACTTAGTATATTTCAAGTAGTTTTCTAAGTGATTTACATATATTAAATCATTTACTCTGCATCAAACTTTATGCCATAGATACTATGACTTAGAAAGTCTTAACAGAAGAAAAGCTACTTAAGAAAATCATGAAAAATAAAGACGGTGAATTATAATTTTCAAGCAAAGCAGCATTCACAGCAAAAAAGTAATAAATGTGAGAGGTCACACTATAATATAAGCAACTATGTATATTACAAAGGCCTAAGGATTAAAAACATATGCTAACAATGGAACAATACTATATACCTTGTGAAAATGAGCCCAAATTCAGTCTATGTCTAACAAGTAATAATCAAGTAGCAACAAACCAAAATGAAAAATTGTATTCTATACAAATAACACCCTCACTTACAGTTTGATGACAGAATGCTAAGGCTTTAAAATAACTTCAGTGAAGAAGAAAAATAGTTCACCACATAGCGGCATTTAATCTTTCACACTATCACGTCACTTCCTCCCGGTTGACAGGCTTATTGGGAAATAAAGCAAATGATGAAAAGCTCTAGCGAAGACAGAAGAATGAGCCTAAGTTATTGGTGTTATACTTGCTTTTTAAAAGGATTTTAAAGGTTTCCCTCATTCCTAGTGTTTTAGAATGATTCATAGATCAATGAGATTATCTGTTTTTTGAAAATTCATAGAATTCCTTTGTTAAACCATTCGAGACCGGCACTTCTGTGATAGTTTCCTAATAATATTCTTGATAAGGAAATTGCCCTATAGAAGCTGCCTAACTCTCTTGGGGTTACTTCTGTTAATGTGTATTTCCCTAAGAAATTATCCATTTCATTGAGGTTTTCAAATTTATTTGCAAAGAGATGTGCAAAACAGTCTCTTTAAATTTCGTATATTTTAATGTTTACGCCTCCTTATTTCTTATTATGAATATATATACTTCCTTCTGATTTATCTTCATCAATTTAATAACCAATGTCAACTTCATTTTATACCATATATCCATCATGAATGAAAATGAAAAATTAATTGTATTTGCCTTATAACAATTCTGTGCTTATTTAATCTACAAATTCAGGAACATCTATCAGGAAACCTACGAATATGCTTCTTTTCAATGTGCTGAGAAGCATATTCACAGCACATTAAAAAGCAGAGACATTAATTTGCTGACAAAGGTCTGTATAGTCAAAGCTATGGTTTTTCCAGTAGTCATATATGAGTGTCGAAGAACTGACATTTTCAAACTATGGTACTGGATAAGACTCTAGAGAGTCCCTTGGACTTCAAGGAGATCACATCAGTCAATCCTAAAGTAAATCATCCCTGAATATTCATTGGAAGGACTGATGCTCAAATTGAAGCTCCAATACTTTTGGTCACCTGATGAGGACAGGCTACTCTTTGGAAAAGATCTTGATGCTGGGAAAGACTAAGGGAAAGAGAAGGGGACAAAGGATGAGATGGTTGGATGGCATCACTGCCTCAATGGATATGAGTTTGAGAAAGCTCCAGGAGATAGAGAAGGACAGGGAAACCTGGCCTGTTGCAGCCCATGGGGTTACAAAGAGTCACACACGACTGAGCACCTGAATATGCTTCATGGCTGAATGGTTCAAAGAAGGAAGAAAAACATGAATTAAAGAAATGTCAAATTCTATAATATAAATCACCATCCATTTGTTTTCTGATTATAAAACAGAATCAGAGGAAAAACAAGAGCTAAAATATTTAATCAATGGGGACTTTATTAAAGACTCACAAAGCAAATCAATTATTCTAAAAATTCCATGCAACAATCTCCTCTCCTGGGGATAATATGCCATATAATCTTCAAAGGTACAAAATTTTGTATAAAACATACTTTATATTTGAAATTCATTTATTATCTATATATAATATAAACAGTATTACAAAGACATCTTTCTCCTTTTTTAAAAAAAAGATTTATTTATTTATTTATTTTTGGGCAGGGGTCGGGTTGGGGAGGGAGGGCCGGCGGGCCACTTCTATTGGTCTTTCATTTATCTATTTTCATCCGTCTTTGTTCTTTGGCTCCTGTGGGCCTCCCATCGCCATGGCGTCTGTTGTCGCAGAGCACCGGCTCTGGGCGCACACGCTCCAGAGCTCTGGCTCGGTAATTGGACACATCAGTCCAGCCGCTCCGTGGCACGTGGGATCTTCCCAGGTCAGGGATTGAACCGGTGCCCCTTGCACTGCAAGGCGGTGTCCTTACCCACTGGACCACCAGGGGAAGCCCTCTCCTTTTTTTTTTTTTAAATCAAAGAGTTGATTAGCAGTTCAGAAAAAAAGGGCATTCATACAAGCTGTACAATAAAGCAAAAGTCAAATTTAATTACAGTCAAGTGATTTTCAAAATGAAGTTTAAATAAATAATTGAAAATGCAGAAGAGGTTGAAAAATGACAATGCATATGTAATTGTTTTTATTTAACTAACTTTATTTTTTATTTTAATGGCCATATGTACTGAAAATTTAGACTCACAATATATGTGGGAAGAAAAAACAGTAAGCCTCTCTTTTCCAAAGAGGTCTAAATATCAGAATTCTCAGTCTTCAAGGTGAATTTATGCTATAATTGCCTTTGTACTTATGCCAATTAAATAATGTCTATCTGAGTTTGAAAAGTGCTATTTACATTTGCAAAGAAACCATTGAGAAACTACCTTTAAGTCTGAGGTGTTTCTGAGCAGGTAAACTTCAGAAGCCTTCTGCAGTGTTTCCAGGCGACTGAATAATTTAACTCTCAGAGACAATGAAAACCATTGTCATTCCACATCCCTAAGTCTGGTAACATTGTAACACTTAAAACAGAATCAGAGGAAAAACAAGAGCTAAAATATTTAATCAATAGGGACTTTATTAAAGACTCACAAAGCAAATCAATTATTCTAAAATTCCATGCAACAATCTCCTCTCCTGGGGATAATATGCCATATAATCTTCAAAGGTACAAAATTTTGTATAAAACATACTTTATATTTGAAATTCATTTATTATCTATATATAATATAAACAGTATTACAAAGACATCTTTCTCCTTTTTTAAAAAAAAGATTTATTTATTTATTTATTTTTGGGCAGGGGTCGGGTTGGGGAGGGAGGGGAGCCGGCGGGCCACTTCTATTGGTCTTTCATTTATCTATTTTCATCCGTCTTTGTTCTTTGGCTCCTGTGGGCCTCCCATCGCCATGGCGTCTGTTGTCGCAGAGCACCGGCTCTGGGCGCACACGCTCCAGAGCTCTGGCTCGGTAATTGGACACATCAGTCCAGCCGCTCCGTGGCACGTGGGATCTTCCCAGGTCAGGGATTGAACCGGTGCCCCTTGCACTGCAAGGCGGTGTCCTTACCCACTGGACCACCAGGGGAAGCCCTCTCCTTTTTTTTTTTTTAAATCAAAGAGTTGATTAGCAGTTCAGAAAAAAAGGGCATTCATACAAGCTGTACAATAAAGCAAAAGTCAAATTTAATTACAGTCAAGTGATTTTCAAAATGAAGTTTAAATAAATAATTGAAAATGCAGAAGAGGTTGAAAAATGACAATGCATATGTAATTGTTTTTATTTAACTAACTTTATTTTTTATTTTAATGGCCATATGTACTGAAAATTTAGACTCACAATATATGTGGGAAGAAAAAACAGTAAGCCTCTCTTTTCCAAAGAGGTCTAAATATCAGAATTCTCAGTCTTCAAGGTGAATTTATGCTATAATTGCCTTTGTACTTATGCCAATTAAATAATGTCTATCTGAGTTTGAAAAGTGCTATTTACATTTGCAAAGAAACCATTGAGAAACTACCTTTAAGTCTGAGGTGTTTCTGAGCAGGTAAACTTCAGAAGCCTTCTGCAGTGTTTCCAGGCGACTGAATAATTTAACTCTCAGAGACAATGAAAACCATTGTCATTCCACATCCCTAAGTCTGGTAACATTGTAACACTTCTTTGGTTACAAAGAGTTTACATGGTTAAACATTTCCAACGTACTTAAAGGAGATTCAAAATATTATAGGAAAATATCATGCCCACACATATGCTAATTAATTTGAAATCTCATTAAGTTAATGGTTTTTCTAAACATACGTAAAGACAAACATGGATAAAGAGAAAACATGGATAAAAGAGTAATGGGAAAATGTTGAAAAATTCAAAAATTATACCCAAATAAAGCTCTGGGATAATATAAATCACCACTGCGTTCTTTCAAACTTTGAAAGAACAGCTAATTGCACATTAAATAATTCAAACATGCATTTTAAAGTCTCTTTAGTTCAACAGTATATCTAAAATTTAATTTAACTGGTGAGAACTTTTTATATGTATGTATTAACTTTTTATATGTATACATAAAGAAGTTAAAAAAAAAAAACTGAAATAACCAAAAATCAGACCTCACAAAATAAGAACTGGCAGAGTAATCAACATAAAATTGGCACATATATCTTATCCTATCCTTGGCAGATATTTATTATTCTTATTTAATTTAGCATACCGTCTGAGCCATCAGTTCAACCCAATCTCCCATGTCTTATTTATACCAAGCAAACCACTTTGCTTTATTTAATTTACTTTTTCTTAATGACTTCTCTTTTCTTTGTAAAGCTTTGAATTCAAATGTCTCACGGTGAGAGGAGACAAAAAAATAATGTATAATTCTCTTCTAAATCAGCATCCATTGCTGATCACCTTGTTGTTCAGATCCTAAGTCATGTCCACTCTTTGTGATCTCATGGACTGCAGCACACTAGGTTTTCCTTCCTTTACTATCTCCTAAAATTTGTTCAAACTCATGTCCATTGGGTCTGTGATGCCATCCAACCACCTCAATCTCTGTCATGCCCTTCTCCTCCTGCCCTCAATCTTTCTCAGCATCAGGGTCTTTCCCAATGAGTTGTCTCTTAGCATTAGGTGACCAAAGTATTGGAGCTTCAGCATCAGTCCTTCCAGTGAATATTCAGAGTTGATTTCTTTTAGGATTGACTGGTTTGATCTCCTCACTGTCCAAGGGACTTTGGAGAGTCTTCTCCAGCACCACAATTTGAAGTCATCAATTCTTTGGCACTCTTTTTTTTTAATGGTCCAGTTCTTACATTCATACATGACAACTAGAAAAACCATACCTTTGACTTAAAGGAGATTCTTTCATGTATGATTTGAATCTCATTAAGTTAATGGTTTTTCTAAACATACGTAAAGACAAACATGGATAAAGAGAAAACATGGATAAAAGAGTAATGGGAAAATGTTGAAAAATTCAAAAATTATACCCAAATAAAGCTCTGGGATAATATAAATCACCACTGCGTTCTTTCAAACTTTGAAAGAACAGCTAATTGCACATTAAATAATTCAAACATGCATTTTAAAGTCTCTTTAGTTCAACAGTATATCTAAAATTTAATTTAACTGGTGAGAACTTTTTATATGTATGTATTAACTTTTTATATGTATACATAAAGAAGTTAAAAAAAAAAAACTGAAATAACCAAAAATCAGACCTCACAAAATAAGAACTGGCAGAGTAATCAACATAAAATTGGCACATATATCTTATCCTATCCTTGGCAGATATTTATTATTCTTATTTAATTTAGCATACCGTCTGAGCCATCAGTTCAACCCAATCTCCCATGTCTTATTTATACCAAGCAAACCACTTTGCTTTATTTAATTTACTTTTTCTTAATGACTTCTCTTTTCTTTGTAAAGCTTTGAATTCAAATGTCTCACGGTGAGAGGAGACAAAAAAATAATGTATAATTCTCTTCTAAATCAGCATCCATTGCTGATCACCTTGTTGTTCAGATCCTAAGTCATGTCCACTCTTTGTGATCTCATGGACTGCAGCACACTAGGTTTTCCTTCCTTTACTATCTCCTAAAATTTGTTCAAACTCATGTCCATTGGGTCTGTGATGCCATCCAACCACCTCAATCTCTGTCATGCCCTTCTCCTCCTGCCCTCAATCTTTCTCAGCATCAGGGTCTTTCCCAATGAGTTGTCTCTTAGCATTAGGTGACCAAAGTATTGGAGCTTCAGCATCAGTCCTTCCAGTGAATATTCAGAGTTGATTTCTTTTAGGATTGACTGGTTTGATCTCCTCACTGTCCAAGGGACTTTGGAGAGTCTTCTCCAGCACCACAATTTGAAGTCATCAATTCTTTGGCACTCTTTTTTTTTAATGGTCCAGTTCTTACATTCATACATGACAACTAGAAAAACCATACCTTTGACTTTACAAACTTTGTTGGCAAAGTGATGTCATTGCTTTTTAATATTCTATCTATGTTTGTCATAGCTTTCCTTCCAAGGAGCAAGAGTCTTTTAATTTCTTCTCTGCAATCACCATCTGCAGTGATTTTAGAGCTCAAAAAAAAAAAAAAAAAAAAAAATCGGTGACTGTTTCCACTTTTTTTCCATCTATTTGTTCAGATTGAGTAATTTTTTTCATTCATGTAGGCTCCATATGCACAAAGCCTGGATTCAATCAATTACATATGTTTAAAAAAAGATTATATAAGAACAATCAGATAAATACATATGCTAAAATCTTAAATTCCAGGCAACTCAAGTTAAACACCATGAGTAACCTAGACTTAGTCTATCCAGTAAATAATAACATTGTATCATTATTATACTATATCTAGGGTGTCTAGAATAAAACGATTATGACTATCTTCTGTCTGTTTCTTTGTAATTCAATTAAACTGTACTTAAAGTTTAAAAAAAAATTACTTGGAAAATAAAAACAAATAGCATTAAGCTAAGAGCTAATATGATACAATAATCATGCACATGAAAATGTGAATGCTGCTGTCAATATTATTATTAAATCCTTCATTGGAAATATCTAGCAAAAAAAATTATTTTAAGAGTACTATAGTAATGAAAGTAAAGAATCTCTGTTCTTATACTAGTTTGTTTATGTCATTGCCATGTCTGAATTATTTTTGTCTATAAGATCCAAAGAAATGATTTGGAAAATAATGAAAATTAAAATTTATCATTTCAGCAAAGTAGATTAAGCTCAGGGTTGGCAAACAATTGTATGCAGAACAAAACAGCCTACTGATTGATTGTAGTTGTAAATAAAGGTTTATTGGAGCTTCAGCATCAGTCCTTCCAGTGAATATTCAGAGTTGATTTCTTTTAGGATTGACTGGTTTGATCTCCTCACTGTCCAAGGGACTTTGGAGAGTCTTCTCCAGCACCACAATTTGAAGTCATCAATTCTTTGGCACTCTTTTTTTTTAATGGTCCAGTTCTTACATTCATACATGACAACTAGAAAAACCATACCTTTGACTTTACAAACTTTGTTGGCAAAGTGATGTCATTGCTTTTTAATATTCTATCTATGTTTGTCATAGCTTTCCTTCCAAGGAGCAAGAGTCTTTTAATTTCTTCTCTGCAATCACCATCTGCAGTGATTTTAGAGCAAAAAAAAAAAAAAAAAAAAAAAAAAATCGGTGACTGTTTCCACTTTTTTTCCATCTATTTGTTCAGATTGAGTAAGGTATTTAATTCATGTAGGCTCCATATGCACAAAGCCTGGATTCAATCAATTACCTATGTTTAAAAACAGATTATATAAGAACAATCAGATAAATACATATGCTAAAATCTTAAATTCCAGGCAACTCAAGTTAAACACCATGAGTAACCTAGACTTAGTCTATCCAGTAAATAATAACATTGTATCATTATTATACTATATCTAGGGTGTCTAGAATAAAACGATTATGACTATCTTCTGTCTGTTTCTTTGTAATTCAATTAAACTGTACTTAAAGTTTAAAAAATTACTTGGAAAATAAAAACAAATAGCATTAAGCTAAGAGCTAATATGATACAATAATCATGCACATGAAAATGTGAATGCTGCTGTCAATATTATTATTAAATCCTTCATTGGAAATATCTAGCAAAAAAAATTATTTTAAGAGTACTATAGTAATGAAAGTAAAGAATCTCTGTTCTTATACTAGTTTGTTTATGTCATTGCCATGTCTGAATTATTTTTGTCTATAAGATCCAAAGAAATGATTTGGAAAATAATGAAAATTAAAATTTATCATTTCAGCAAAGTAGATTAAGCTCAGGGTTGGCAAACAATTGTATGCAGAACAAAACAGCCTACTGATTGATTGTAGTTGTAAATAAAGGTTTATTGGAACATAACCATGCCCATTCCTTTACGTCTTATCTATTGCTGTTTTTGCAAGGAGAGCTAGAATAGTTGTGCCAGAGACTTTATGGCCTGCCCAAAGCCCAGGATCTAGCCCTTTATAGGAACACTTGCTAATCTTGATGAAAATATATATTCAATAATCAAAAATTTTAACCAGCAATTTATAGTTCCAGAAAGAGATAACAAAGAAAGATACAGGGAAGGAGATTTCTCAGACCTGAGGCCTGTGGGTTTCCGGATTACATATAAGGACTATCTGATTACTCCACAGGAAGAAAAACATCACAGTAAGCCAAGCAAGATTATAGTGACACTTCAGACCTACATTCAGATCTCCAAAGGTTATATACAGAGATTGCATGGTATTTCTGAAGATCAACTTAGAAAACTAGAAGTCAATGAAATAATCCCAGCCTAGGGTTCTATACATTTAATGTAAAGTCAAGTCATGATTACACATATGAGGTCTTTAAATGTTCTACTCCTGATCTCTTAGAAAATATTCCACTCAAATTAGGAAGTAAATAACAAAAGGAACACATGAGATCCAATAGAGAAGACAGAGGAAGAAAATTCTCGGGATGATGAAAAATAATGGTGATGTTCAAAGCCATATGTGCAGTGGATTTTGTGAATAAATGGGTCAGCCGGGAGAAGGGAAACAGAGAGATTCAGGAAGGATATGCCAAGGGGAACATAATAAAACTTATAGATATATATTAAGTATTAGACCATATTGAAAATAAGTTTACAATTCTTTGAAAGCATTTGGGTGCTGAGTTAGTGTTAAGTATATAGAAGAAAGCAACTGAAGTGAATGAGGTAACTCCAAGATAAAGAAAAACTCTACAAGAAATGAAGTGCTAGTTTCTTTAGAATAGAAATGAAGTGTGAGAGTTCTGACTATGGCTCAATGGAGAGCAATATTTGCAAAACCATAAAAATGTAAACACTTAAATCTGCCTTAACCAGGAAGTTGAATATTAGTGTTTTAGGAGAATGGCCATAGAAGTAGCGTCCCAAAGGGGAAAATAACACTACAAGCTAAATCCTCTTCCATACTGTAAGCCCAAAAGTAACGTCTAAGAGTGAAGAAAAAAGTCATGGCTCTGTAAACTACATTAGTTTAAAATGTGGAGACAGTTTCTGAAAAAGGAAGATGGAGGACCTAAGGGAAGTGGTAATGGGTGGAAAAAATGGGGGCATTGTCATTACCAGCTGAGTACTATTATTAGATATTTAAGAACAAAATAGGATTTTTCAATTATGAATCAACAAAGCTGGAGGAAGTAATATAAAACAAAATTAACAAAACCAAAACAAATTATTGCTTAAGAATGTAAATCTACATATATATGAAATCCAGTAAGATGGTAAGGATGACATACATGATGAAGCGATGGAAAAAGAGACATAGAGAACAGACATATGGACATTGTGGGGAATGAACAGGGGGTGGTAGACGTAAAGGAGTAACATGGAAACCTATACTATCATATGTGAAAAAGACAGCTATTGACATTGTGCTGTGGGAATAGGGGATCCTGCAGGAAGAGGAGGAGATGGGAGAGGGATGGAGGAGGGATGGGGGCCAGGGGTATACATATGACTAATCTGGGATCATACATATCTGTAAACAACAAAACACTGTAAAATAAAAAGTAAAATTAAAGCAAAATTACTTAACGTTTAGGTGAAATGGAAAATTCCTAGATAAATAAAAGTTACTAAAATAAATTGAGGAAGGAAAAAAAATGCAAGTTCTATGTTTAAAAGGCCTATGTATAACCTGGATTTAGTCAATTACTAACTGCAACTGTGGGTAATCAAATAAAAGTCTCAATTCTTTTCTGTCTTAAAATAGGTATAATAAAAGTAATGACATGAGAGACATAATGGGCAGTAAATGAACTAATACAGCTAAGACTTGTACTTTTTATTTTACCTTGCTAAAATAGCAATTATGATTTTAAAGTAGTATAAAGGTGAAAACAGTAGTTTTACAATAGGTTTAGAAAAAGCAATCATGTAAAATTTTACCCTAGATTTGCTGCACGGTGACCCTTTTTATAGATTATTTCACATCTGTGTGAAATGCTTCATGTGAAAATTCAAGCAGAGGGCTGACCTCCTCAAATGAGGATTAACTGGTAAATGATTTCCAAGCACTTGGAATCCCTTAACTGTTCCAAAAATGTAGCTTGCTAATTCTCCTCATCCTGAGAAGGGCCAGCTGATGACAATTCTAGGCTGAAGTATCTCATGTTATTATAAATACTGAATCCAAAGGTGCTGTGAAACTTCCAATTCGCAAGTGGCCAGAGGGCACACTAAGAAGACATTCACAGAAGAGCAATGCATTCTGCACCTGGCATAAGATTAGGGGTTGCTTCAGGAAAATGTTATTTCTGGCATTCGGTTTTCAGTTTGACTTACTTTTTCACATCTGACTAGTTAAGGGAGCCTCACATAGCTATCTTCCTGTCATATAAGATCATAGACTGAAAGGCAATATTATCTGAGAAAAATCTGGATTGAGACTATGGAAATAAATTAGATTTTTTGTGTGTTTAGTAAGACTTACAGATGATATCACAGTCACAATTTTTATTGTATTACAATCCTTTAGGAAAGATACCCAATAGTCCCAAAGGCATATTTTACTGAAAGTATGCAGTGAAATTTAAAAGGAAGCAGTTTTCATGGAATTGTGAATTGCACAGGAGTACCATCGAGAGATACAATATTCATTTTTTTATAAGTGCATTCAAATCCCTAAAAAAAATTAAAGCAAAATTACTTAACGTTTAGGTGAAATGGAAAATTCCTAATAATAAATTTTTGAGGAAGGAAAAAAAATGCAAGTTCTATGTTTAAAAGGCCTATGTATAACCTGGATTTAGTCAATTACTAACTGCAACTGTGGGTAATCAAATAAAAGTCTCAATTCTTTTCTGTCTTAAAATAGGTATAATAAAAGTAATGACATGAGAGACATAATGGGCAGTAAATGAACTAATACAGCTAAGACTTGTACTTTTTATTTTACCTTGCTAAAATAGCAATTATGATTTTAAAGTAGTATAAAGGTGAAAACAGTAGTTTTACAATAGGTTTAGAAAAAGCAATCATGTAAAATTTTACCCTAGATTTGCTGCACGGTGACCCTTTTTATAGATTATTTCACATCTGTGTGAAATGCTTCATGTGAAAATTCAAGCAGAGGGCTGACCTCCTCAAATGAGGATTAACTGGTAAATGATTTCCAAGCACTTGGAATCCCTTAACTGTTCCAAAAATGTAGCTTGCTAATTCTCCTCATCCTGAGAAGGGCCAGCTGATGACAATTCTAGGCTGAAGTATCTCATGTTATTATAAATACTGAATCCAAAGGTGCTGTGAAACTTCCAATTCGCAAGTGGCCAGAGGGCACACTAAGAAGACATTCACAGAAGAGCAATGCATTCTGCACCTGGCATAAGATTAGGGGTTGCTTCAGGAAAATGTTATTTCTGGCATTCGGTTTTCAGTTTGACTTACTTTTTCACATCTGACTAGTTAAGGGAGCCTCACATAGCTATCTTCCTGTCATATAAGATCATAGACTGAAAGGCAATATTATCTGAGAAAAATCTGGATTGAGACTATGGAAATAAATTAGATTTTTTGTGTGTTTAGTAAGACTTACAGATGATATCACAGTCACAATTTTTATTGTATTACAATCCTTTAGGAAAGATACCCAATAGTCCCAAAGGCATATTTTACTGAAAGTATGCAGTGAAATTTAAAAGGAAGCAGTTTTCATGGAATTGTGAATTGCACAGGAGTACCATCGAGAGATAAATATTCATAAATCATTAACAAATTCCAGATCAGTTCATGATTATTCATCATGAGAGCACATGTACTCAATTTTATATGAATTATTCATTGGCTTTGTTTATGAACATCTTTAACTGATTAATGGTAAATCTTGATGAATATTCCTGAATTCTTCAAACTGAAGCACAGATCATAATGAATGAAGTCATGCATTGCTTTTTAGTAGTGTGGGATGAATAGCCGATACTGGAAGAAAAATAAAAAATCACAATGGTTTTGCAAATATGTCTGGTTTGGAAATCTTAGGGCTTAGCTTTTGATTAGTAACACATTGACAATCAACAGTCTACTCTTTAAGCTATGAATCTTCGCTTCTGACTCAGAAAAGGTGATGCAAAATGGTGCCAGGACACATGCCTCAAGCACTTTAGAGCTTCTCTGGTCCAGTTTTCTGAAACCAAGCCTCAGTTTTTGAATAAGTAGGTCATTCATTTAGATACCTTCCTCAAATATGACATTTAATTCTAATTTATCCAATAATACTATATTTAGTTGTGCTTTACTGTAGTAGTTACTGTAAAACTTACCATGAGTTCTACTCTTCTAACAGATTTTGAAGTGTATAATGCAGCACTGTTAATTCTAGGCATGATAAGTATAGAAGATCTCTAGAATATATTCTGTTTGTATTACTGAAACTTCATACCCATTTGGCATGAACCTTCCCATTTTCCTTTCGATCCCTGGTAGCCACTACTTATATTTGTATTCTCTCCCTACTTGAGTTTGACTACTTTGGATATCATGTATAAGTGGAATCGTGCCATATTTTCTCTTGGCTCATTCCACTTAGCACCATATCCTTACATGATAGAAATATCACCAAAGTAAACAAATTTATCTGAGAAAATCTGGATTGAGACTATGGAAATAAATTAGATTTTTGTGTGTTTAGTAAGACTTACAGATGATATCACAGTCACAATTTTATTGTATTACAATCCTTTAGGAAAGATACCCAATAGTCCCAAAGGCATATTTTACTGAAAGTATGCAGTGAAATTTAAAAGGAAGCAGTTTTCATGGAATTGTGAATTGCACAGGAGTACCATCGAGAGATAAATATTCATAAATCATTAACAAATTCCAGATCAGTTCATGATTATTCATCATGAGAGCACATGTACTCAATTTTATATGAATTATTCATTGGCTTTGTTTATGAACATCTTTAACTGATTAATGGTAAATCTTGATGAATATTCCTGAATTCTTCAAACTGAAGCACAGATCATAATGAATGAAGTCATGCATTGCTTTTTAGTAGTGTGGGATGAATAGCCGATACTGGAAGAAAAATAAAAAATCACAATGGTTTTGCAAATATGTCTGGTTTGGAAATCTTAGGGCTTAGCTTTTGATTAGTAACACATTGACAATCAACAGTCTACTCTTTAAGCTATGAATCTTCGCTTCTGACTCAGAAAAGGTGATGCAAAATGGTGCCAGGACACATGCCTCAAGCACTTTAGAGCTTCTCTGGTCCAGTTTTCTGAAACCAAGCCTCAGTTTTTGAATAAGTAGGTCATTCATTTAGATACCTTCCTCAAATATGACATTTAATTCTAATTTATCCAATAATACTATATTTAGTTGTGCTTTACTGTAGTAGTTACTGTAAAACTTACCATGAGTTCTACTCTTCTAACAGATTTTGAAGTGTATAATGCAGCACTGTTAATTCTAGGCATGATAAGTATAGAAGATCTCTAGAATATATTCTGTTTGTATTACTGAAACTTCATACCCATTTGGCATGAACCTTCCCATTTTCCTTTCGATCCCTGGTAGCCACTACTTATATTTGTATTCTCTCCCTACTTGAGTTTGACTACTTTGGATATCATGTATAAGTGGAATCGTGCCATATTTTCTCTTGGCTCATTCCACTTAGCACCATATCCTTACGATTCATCCATATTTTCACATATTGCACAATTTCCTTATTTTTTAAGGCTGAATATATTCCATTGTACGTTTATACCATATTTACTTTATCCAATCATCTACTGATGGATATTTAGGTTGGTTTCCATATCTTGCTACTATGAATAGTACTGCAATACGGAAACACTGCTATCTTTTTGAGACCCTAATTTCAATTATTTTAGATAATTATTTAAATAATTATTTCAGATAATTGCTGGATCACAAGGTAGTTTTATTTTTCATCTATTAAGGATCCTCCATACTGTTTTGCATAGTGTTTTCACCACTTTTGCATTCCATCCAACAGTTTACAAGTGTTCCAATTTATCCAGATTTTTGACAATACTTCTTATCTTTTTCTTTTAGTATCCATCCTAACAGGTATGAAGTGATGCCTCACTGTAATTGTGATTTGTGTTTCCCTAATGATTAATGCTGTTGAACATCTTTTCATAAACCTGTTGGCAGTCAGTATGTCTTCTTTGGAGAAATGTCTATTCATGTCTTTAGTTCATTTTTGATGCTATTGATATTTAAATCTGAGGACGTTTAGTTTGACTGGAAGACATGATACTGTTAAAACGTTCATACTACCCAAAGCAATAGATTTATAGATATAGATTTATATAGATTTAAATATAGCTTTTTATATTTTTGAAATAGATTCATACTCTATAAATTCAAAGCGATCTGTATAAAAATCCCGAAGGCATTTTTTTATAGAAGTAGAAAAAACAATCTAAACTACATTTGGAAACAGAAAAGATGAAAATAACCTAAAAATTTGGAGAAAGAAGGACAAAACTGAAGGTATCACATGTCCTTATTTCAAAATTTATTGCAAAGCTACAGTAATTGAAGCAGTATAGTATTAGCACAAGGAAAGTCATTTAGACCAATGGAATAACATATAGAAAACTCAGAAATAAATTCAGATATCATATGGTCAACTGGTCTTCAGCAAGGGTGCTAAAAAGTGTATGAGACAAGGCTAGTCTTTTTAGTAAATAGTATTCAGAAGAATGAATATCCCCATACATAAAAATGGAATTGGACCTTAATCTTACACAATAAAAAAATCAACTTAAAATTGATTAAAGACTTAATAAAATACTCTAGACTATAAAAATTCTAGATGAGTACTCAAGTATAAAGGTTCATGACACTGATCTTGGCAATGATATCACAGAGAAAGTACCAAGGCAAGGACAACAAAAATGAAAATAGACAAAAATAGAACTACACCAACAAAATTCTTGGCCACCAAAAATAACCTTATTTTTTATAAGAGATATTTTAAAGTCAGTCAATGAAGTATATTTAAAGAATGGAAAAATTTAAAAAAGAAATAGTCTGTGTTTTTTTTTTTTCCTATGTTAAAACTGTAGAGTTCTGGTATGCATTTATGTGTATTCATGAATGAATTTTTATATTTATTTTCTTTTAGTATCCATCCTAACAGGTATGAAGTGATGCCTCACTGTAATTGTGATTTGTGTTTCCCTAATGATTAATGCTGTTGAACATCTTTTCATAAACCTGTTGGCAGTCAGTATGTCTTCTTTGGAGAAATGTCTATTCATGTCTTTAGTTCATTTTTGATGCTATTGATATTTAAATCTGAGGACGTTTAGTTTGACTGGAAGACATGATACTGTTAAAACGTTCATACTACCCAAAGCAATAGATTTATAGATATAGATTTATATAGATTTAAATATAGCTTTTTATATTTTTGAAATAGATTCATACTCTATAAATTCAAAGCGATCTGTATAAAAATCCCGAAGGCATTTTTTTATAGAAGTAGAAAAAACAATCTAAACTACATTTGGAAACAGAAAAGATGAAAATAACCTAAAAATTTGGAGAAAGAAGGACAAAACTGAAGGTATCACATGTCCTTATTTCAAAATTTATTGCAAAGCTACAGTAATTGAAGCAGTATAGTATTAGCACAAGGAAAGTCATTTAGACCAATGGAATAACATATAGAAAACTCAGAAATAAATTCAGATATCATATGGTCAACTGGTCTTCAGCAAGGGTGCTAAAAAGTGTATGAGACAAGGCTAGTCTTTTTAGTAAATAGTATTCAGAAGAATGAATATCCCCATACATAAAAATGGAATTGGACCTTAATCTTACACAATAAAAAAATCAACTTAAAATTGATTAAAGACTTAATAAAATACTCTAGACTATAAAAATTCTAGATGAGTACTCAAGTATAAAGGTTCATGACACTGATCTTGGCAATGATATCACAGAGAAAGTACCAAGGCAAGGACAACAAAAATGAAAATAGACAAAAATAGAACTACACCAACAAAATTCTTGGCCACCAAAAATAACCTTATTTTTTATAAGAGATATTTTAAAGTCAGTCAATGAAGTATATTTAAAGAATGGAAAAATTTAAAAAAGAAATAGTCTGTGTTTTTTTTTTTTCCTATGTTAAAACTGTAGAGTTCTGGTATGCATTTATGTGTATTCATGAATGAATTTTTATATCTATTTTTATTATTTCTGTATTTTTAACCTGACTTCTGGCATACCAAGATATTTATACTAAAATAACATTTTATGATGGAACTGAAAAATAACATTCTCATATTAGTAATTCAAATGATACTGAGATACTACAGGCTAAATTATTTGTTGCACTGACTTTAGTCAGAGTTTATTACTAAACTATTCTTAGAATAGTCGATTGAATCAGAGCAAGTCAGAGAATGAAGACAGATCCTTTGGAAGTCTGGATAAAGGGGAAAAAATGGATTATAAAATGAAATAAGTAGTAAAAACAAGGAAAAACATGAAACAGGGACATTTTTTTGAAGTTAAATAGTTATTGCTCTTGATTTTTATATTCTGAAAAGTAAGCACAAGGGATAAATCACAAGCCCTAGGGAAGAACATTATCTTTGTATCCATGGCTTACTTCTCCTAAAATTTTTGTGGATATGCTGAATCTGGTAAACTGCATGACAGTTTCAAAAAATGTAAGTATATTCTGCTTAGGCCAATCAAATTGCAACACCACATTTCTTGGCATTGATTTTATTAGGCTAGTAATTCCCAATCAGGTGTATATGTTTCAATCATCTGCATGGATTTTTGAACACTTTGAATGAGAATTTTTGAGGGAGAGATGTATTTTACATTAACATGCTTCACAGATGATTATAACCCCTCTAGTAGTATCCAGTGCATTCATACTACATGTGGTGTACTGTACCCATTGTTCATATTTTTTGACCTAAAACTAAATAGTTTTTTGTAATCCAGTGCATTCATACTCATTTACTAGACTATAAAAATTCTAGATGAGTACTCAAAAAAACACTGATCTTGGCAATGATATCACAGAGAAAGTACCAAGGCAAGGACAACAAAAATGAAAATAGACAAAAATAGAACTACACCAACAAAATTCTTGGCCACCAAAAATAACCTTATTTTTTATAAGAGATATTTTAAAGTCAGTCAATGAAGTATATTTAAAGAATGGAAAAATTTAAAAAAGAAATAGCCTGTTTTTTTTTTTTTTCCTATGTTAAAACTGTAGAGTTCTGGTATGCATTTATGTGTATTCATGAATGAATTTTTATATCTATTTTTATTATTTCTGTATTTTTAACCTGACTTCTGGCATACCAAGATATTTATACTAAAATAACATTTTATGATGGAACTGAAAAATAACATTCTCATATTAGTAATTCAAATGATACTGAGATACTACAGGCTAAATTATTTGTTGCACTGACTTTAGTCAGAGTTTATTACTAAACTATTCTTAGAATAGTCGATTGAATCAGAGCAAGTCAGAGAATGAAGACAGATCCTTTGGAAGTCTGGATAAAGGGGAAAAAATGGATTATAAAATGAAAGAAGTAGAAAAAACAAGGAAAAACATGAAACAGGGACATTTTTTTGAAGTTAAATAGTTATTGCTCTTGATTTTTATATTCTGAAAAGTAAGCACAAGGGATAAATCACAAGCCCTAGGGAAGAACATTATCTTTGTATCCATGGCTTACTTCTCCTAAAATTTTTGTGGATATGCTGAATCTGGTAAACTGCATGACAGTTTCAAAAAATGTAAGTATATTCTGCTTAGGCCAATCAAATTGCAACACCACATTTCTTGGCATTGATTTTATTAGGCTAGTAATTCCCAATCAGGTGTATATGTTTCAATCATCTGCATGGATTTTTGAACACTTTGAATGAGAATTTTTGAGGGAGAGATGTATTTTACATTAACATGCTTCACAGATGATTATAACCCCTCTAGTAGTATCCAGTGCATTCATACTACATGTGGTGTACTGTACCCATTGTTCATATTTTTTGACCTAAAACTAAATAGTATTTTCCCACATTACCATAGATTTGGGCATAAGACTTGCTTTGGCCAATAGAATGTTAGCAAGTGTTTTAAAAATAGAGCCTTGAAAAGTACTTGAAAACTTTCAATTGTGTCCTTGCATCTCTGTTATCACTGAGAAAATACATTCAGCCCAGGCATTTAAAGACATATAGACAGAGACAGTTGCACCAGTTTTACCATAGACAACCTACATCAGTTGATAGCTAGTTCATTCCCAGATGCAGGAGTAAGTCCAGCTAAAATGAACAGAACTGCAAAGTTAAGCACAGCTTTAATCACTGAACTGCAAGAATATGGGCTAATAAATACTTACTGTGTTAGGACACTGGGTGTTTCTGTATTTCATAACTTAGCATTAGACTCTCAAAGGAAAATTGGTCTAGCATTTTAAGCAATACATTATTTTAGCTTGATTTTAATTTATAGTTGCAATTTCAATTCTTAGGAAAAGTCCAACGTTAAACAGGAGAGTTATAGAAAAAAGACTTAGATGATGAGCGTATTTAGTGAGAAATACTTTAACTTAGTGTTTTGGTTATATGAACCACCAAATATGATGGACACACAATTTGTTGTCTGGTCATAATTGTGTCTTACTCTTTGGTGAACCCATGGACTGTAGCCTGCCAGGTTCCACAGCCCATGGGATTTTTCAGGCAAGAATACTGGAGTGGGTTGCCATTTCCTTCTTCAGAGGATGGGATCTTCTCGACTCAGGGACTGAACCTGTCTCCCGCACTGGCAAGTGGGTTCTGCATATGGTAGAAACTTGAGTGCCTTATTATTCCATCATAAATACCACAGAATATCCATTGAGTCTAATAAATGCTGTATTTAAAAATCAGCTAAATAAATATTAATGGAGTAAGCAATGTGTAAAAATTTTAAGAATTAATTTATTCATTGATCTATTACTTTTTAAAGAATATTTTTGACATTCTATTGTATACAAATATATGTGAATTATGATATGCATATATTATCCATATGTATATGTAGAAAATGAAACAAATAATATAAAATAATAATAAAGATAATAAATTACTTACCCTACCTCTTAAAAGATTAACAATCTTAATATTAGAAAGCATATTCTCCATTATATAACATACTATTTGATTGACTGGACCTTGGGCTTCCCTGTTGACACAGTGAATGAATGAATGTCATGAATCTGTCATGAATATAGTTAAAAATTCTTTTTTTAATTTTTTTTTTAAAATTTTGACCTCTTTTATTGGCTCTTTTATTTATTTATTTTCATCTATCTTTATTCCCTGGCCTGTGTGGGCCTCCCATATCAGTGGCCCCCCTCACCTCAGAGCACCGGCTCCTAGAGCAAGTGGTCCAGAGTGCTGGCTCACAATTAGACACACCCTCTCCAGCCACTCCACAGCATGTGGGATTCTCCCAGGCCAGGGATTGAACCAGTGTCCCCTGCACTGCAAGGCAGACTCTTTACTCAGTGGACCACCAGGGAAGCCCTAAAAATTCCTTTTTTAACACCATTTTAATGACTGATACATTTGTGATCATGTAAAGATGCATTATACAGAGATGACACATCATGCTGCAAATGAGAGAAAATATATTATCATGTAGACATTATTAATGTTTATACATTACAGCAAAGGGAAAGATTCAAAATGCAGTCAAATATACTTCATTTGGAGAATAAACTGAGGAACAGGAATCATTCAAAAAAACAAACAAACAAAAAAACCTGAGAAGGAAAGGTCAGAGAAGTAAGAAGAAAACCAGAAAAGTGTGATGTCCTGAAATGAAAGAAGTCAGTGTTCTAAAAAAAAAGGAGTTAACTGGGTCAGCTATTACTAAAAGACATTAACCTTCATTGAACCACACCCCAGAGGAAGTGGTACTCACTTTTCCACTTTGGGAAATAAAGAACACAGAAGCCATATGAATGGATGAGTGGAGATGGAAACACTTAACACAGTGGAACACATAGAAATCTAGCAAAGAAACTTCTTCCATCTCCAATAAGCTCCAGTGTCTTGGCCTACATAAAGTGAGGTTAGCAAAGAATGGGTATGAAATGGTTGGCAGTCACATGGGGATTTAAAGTGTGAAAATTCAGACATCTGGGATAACTGGAGATAGCAGAATGGGTAGACAATGTCAAGAAAGAAAGAGTAAAAGAAAGAAGGGAAGGAGAGAGGAACTACCTTAAAAGTGAGTATCAGAAATGTTACTCTGTCTTCTGTTTACTGACTCTAGGTGTCCATTACATAATGTGTCCTGTTACAGTGATGGAAAGCAGGGGTCACCTTGGAGGTGACTGAGTAAGCTCTTGAAATTTTGCTTAGAATTGTTTTTTCTGGGGAGGGGAGGCAAACTTGAAGTGGTATCTAAATGACTTCTGTAGTTCCCTTGCAAAGAAAAAGCCAACATAAAATTTGAATTTAGTGAGCTAGCTGTACCTTTCTTTTTCCTATTGGGCTTCTACAAAAAAGCAAAGTTGTAACTCTAGTAAGCTCTAATTCTTGTAACCCAGAAGGTAGAGGAAGTTGAGTATTTTGTGAAAAATATCTGTGACAATGGGGAAAAGGAGGATGGAAGTGATAAAAACATGAATCACAAAGAGGAGAGAATTTGAGTACAGCTACTTAGAAGGTATTCTTCTACAGAAATTATGAACCATGCCTAAGACTTGATTTCCTGAATTTTGGGTGTCCACTCTTTCAAATGTACATCCAACTCTATAATTTTTCTTAGCAGGAATGGTATTTGAAACTTTTGTATTTATAGATTTAAGTAATCTCAGCTTTCTTCATGACAATGCAGAAGAGAAGGAAAAAGATAAAAAGGAAAGGGCTATTGTTACAGCTAGTGGGATTAAAGATTTTACTAAAATGGCAGTTCCTATTCTTTATCTATCTGGTGCTCACCTACACTGTTGAGTACTATTGGGAGACTCTGGAAACACCATTAAGTGCTGGTAGATGAGAAATTATTGATGCATCAAGTTGAGACAGATAATTTCTTAAGTCAAAGAGAAGATCGCTTCGCCATCAGTGACAATACACAGAGCATGTCCTGGGCAACATTTTCTGTCCAGGATTCTGTGAGAATAATCAAGCCATTTATTCCTTTTTAACCACTTTAATGCAGGTTTTAAAACAGTTTTTTGTTTGTTTGTTTTAGGGAAAGCTGTTGCCTCCATTACATTTAGACCGAGGCAATCCAAGTATTAGGAGTTTGATTTACTTGATGGTATCAGACTATGATCGTTTCACTTCATTTGGGGATTGTCTCCTCAGGGCAACACATTTTACACATCAGCCACTATTGCAAATTGAAGCAGGAAGGTTAAGAGGCAGCAGGAAAAGGAAAGTGTGGAATGAAATACATAGACAAATTGTGGAAGGGCAATTGCACCCAAGCCATCAGATTTTATGATGGCTTGAAAACCATTTATCTGGTACATTGTAGCTTATTCAATAGGCAATTTATCAAAGCAGGTAGATATGTGGAAAAATGTGAAAAGGGAAAGTGAAAGTCACTCAGTTGGGTCTGACAGCTGGTGATCCATGGACAAACCATGGAATTCTCCAGGCAAGAATACTGATGTAGGTAGCTTTTCCCTTCTCCAGGGGATCTTCCCAACCCAGGGGTTGAACACAGGTCTCCCACACTGCAGACAGATTCTCCACCGTGTGAGCCACCAGGGAAGCCCAGTTATGTGGAAGAAGTACTGTTAACTGTGCCTGAGAGCAAATAATGATGGAATTTAGGGAAAAACAGAAAAACAAACAAACAAACATCTGTCTTCACCGATGCATATACTTCTTAGTAATTCTTTCTTATAAAATCTGTCCCCCCCCCACTCCTTTTGTTTCATGGATTACCCCAGTATGAAAACTCTCTAAGCTTTTCTTTCAAACTTCTTTTTAAGCTTTCTTCTTAATTTTGATTTATAAAAAATGTTTACTTCAGGATTACTAAATAACAAGTGCTTCAAGTAACTATATATTTGTGGGCAGACAACGCATGATCATGGACTAATGTAGGCCCTTTTAATGAGAAAATTAAATTATCACTGTACAAACTTGTCATGTTTCAATGAGCTTGGTTGATTCAACTCATGTTTCTGAAGTATCTGGGTGTCATCCTTTTGTTCATGTGAGACAGAGATCTTCAAAACTTCCCATAAATCTTTTCTTGAATCCACACGGGTCATACTCAGACCTGATCTCCCAGGCTTACTTGATGCCTCTGTCAGGATTATTAGAGATTCTTGCAGCCTGTTCTCTTTCAAATCATCGTCTTGCTGATACCCTTTACAAAAATAGAGCCACATCTGAAACTGAGCTGCAGTCCAAGGTCAAGGGGAGAACTTGGAATGTTTATGGGACTTAACAATGTTGGCTTAAATTCTACAGACTTTTATAGATCTGGATGACATAAAATTCTACAATTTTAGGGAAAATTACGCTTTACTGAATTTTGCATATGGCTGGATAAGGATTCTTCTATCTTGAAAATAGTTTAAGAAAAAAAAGAAAAAGACATTTTGAAACAAAATAATGTAACCTGTTTTTAACAAGTACTAAAATGCTCTTAACAAAAACAAGTATAAAGTTCACTGAAGAAAAATTCCATTTTTACCTTTATAAAGTTTTAAAATAAATATCATGCTTTTTAGATATTTAAAAATCTTTTTATTATTAAAAAAAGAACTATGTTACTTATAAACATGTATCCTTCCAGTTGTATTACTTACAAGCCAGGTGGCTTTGGAAAAGTTACCTGGCTTTTTAAAATCTCTAAAATGTGTGAACGTTAAGTCCTTATATCTAGGTGTATAAATGAAAAACTAAATGGGAAAGTCTTCATAGTTGAGCTGAATAAGTAAGTACAAGAAAGCTGTTCTGTGCCAAAAGGGTCAAAGAAACACTGATGATATATTCCCAGTGACAGGAAAACCATTTAGGGGGTTATGAAAATGGTTCATTGTACCTTTTATCATGTGATTGTTACCATGGTGTCAACATTTTAAATCAAATTTACTTCTCCCTTTTTTGCCATTTATTTACTTAAAGTGACATTTTAACTAACAACCAAAGGAAGAAGGCAAGTGAGTTCATGCAAACCTGAAGAAAAGAGCTGTCTAGGTAGCAGAACAATAAAGAGTTAAAACTGTAAACTGGAGCATGCTGGTATATTTTAGGAATAGCACAAAGGCAACTGTTACTGGAGCAAGTGAAAGAGGAAGAACTTAGTTGGACATGAAAGAGATTAGGAAGGCCAGATCATACAATGTCTCATTGGCCTTGGTAAGGAAGCTATAATACTTTGAGGAAAATATGTAACTTTCTTTTTATACTTAGTATGAATAATTGATTCATGGCAGTTTGAGATGTCAATATATATGTGAAGAAAAACTTAAAAATATATTAAACCACCACTTCTAAATGAGTGTTGAAAACTTCTAAGCAAAACTCAATCATGTAATTGCTTTATTATTCTGTTATCATTTTAAACTGTTCTACTAAATCATACAGACTTTTATAGATCTGGATGACATAAAATTCTACAATTTTAGGGAAAATTACGCTTTACTGAATTTTGCATATGGCTGGATAAGGATTCTTCTATCTTGAAAATAGTTTAAGAAAAAAAAGAAAAAGACATTTTGAAACAAAATAATGTAACCTGTTTTTAACAAGTACTAAAATGCTCTTAACAAAACAAGTATAAAGTTCACTGAAGAAAAATTCCATTTTACCTTTATAAAGTTTTAAAATAAATATCATGCTTTTAGATATTTAAAAATCTTTTATTATTAAAAAGAACTATGTTACTTATAAACATGTATCCTTCCAGTTGTATTACTTACAAGCCAGGTGGCTTTGGAAAAGTTACCTGGCTTTTTAAAATCTCTAAAATGTGTGAACGTTAAGTCCTTATATCTAGGTGTATAAATGAAAAACTAAATGGGAAAGTCTTCATAGTTGAGCTGAATAAGTAAGTACAAGAAAGCTGTTCTGTGCCAAAAGGGTCAAAGAAACACTGATGATATATTCCCAGTGACAGGAAAACCATTTAGGGGGTTATGAAAATGGTTCATTGTACCTTTTATCATGTGATTGTTACCATGGTGTCAACATTTTAAATCAAATTTACTTCTCCCTTTTTTTTGCCATTTATTTACTTAAAGTGACATTTTAACTAACAACCAAAGGAAGAAGGCAAGTGAGTTCATGCAAACCTGAAGAAAAGAGCTGTCTAGGTAGCAGAACAATAAAGAGTTAAAACTGTAAACTGGAGCATGCTGGTATATTTTAGGAATAGCACAAAGGCAACTGTTACTGGAGCAAGTGAAAGAGGAAGAACTTAGTTGGACATGAAAGAGATTAGGAAGGCCAGATCATACAATGTCTCATTGGCCTTGGTAAGGAAGCTATAATACTTTGAGGAAAATATGTAACTTTCTTTTTATACTTAGTATGAATAATTGATTCATGGCAGTTTGAGATGTCAATATATATGTGAAGAAAAACTTAAAAATATATTAAACCACCACTTCTAAATGAGTGTTGAAAACTTCTAAGCAAAACTCAATCATGTAATTGCTTTATTATTCTGTTATCATTTTAAACTGTTCTACTACAGATCATATAGGCTCTAAGAAGATATACATCTAAACTCTTACCAGTATAATAAATGCTAGTCGCTCAGTTATGTCTGACTCTTTGCGATGCTATGGACTGTAGGCTCTCATGCTACATGAGAGGCCATTCATCTGTCCATTGAATTCTCTAGGCAACAATACAGGAGTGGGTAGCCTTTTCTTTCTCCAGGGGCTCTTCCCAACCCAGGGATTGAATCTGTGTCTCTCTCATTGGGGACAGATTCTTTACTGTCTGAGTCATCAGGGAACCCCCAAAGAAAAGACAATTTTAAGATCTTTATTTCAAGACAATATAGTGAATACGTTACTTTTTAAATGAACAGTAACTAACATATACATTTAAATGATACCACAGGAGTATGACTAATATCAAAAAGTAAGAGTCGAATCTTCATTAGAAAATTCTTTTCCTCTTCCACTATGATAGCACCATGGACAGTGACTAGCCAAAACCAAGAGTAAAGCCCTATCTGTTGGTTAATATGGAAAATTCATTAATGTAACCAAGATACTTTAAAGAAGATGCAACTACACAGAAAGCTTTTAAAGCAATAACTAAACTAAAACTAAAATCAGATATGTGATTTAGTTCCTAAACTTCATGAAAAAGCACAGTATGATGTAAAGAAAATTGAATCAGGAATAAGGACAAGTGTTTAAATAGAGCTTTTAATACAGTTCTAAATACAGAAATCTAGGATAATTTTGGTAAGCCAATGAACATTTCATGAGCTCAATGTATTTGCTGTAGCAGAACAATAAAGAGTTAAAACTGTAAACTGGAGCATGCTGGTATATTTTAGGAATAGCACAAAGGCAACTGTTACTGGAGCAAGTGAAAGAGGAAGAACTTAGTTGGACATGAAAGAGATTAGGAAGGCCAGATCATACAATGTCTCATTGGCCTTGGTAAGGAAGCTATAATACTTTGAGGAAAATATGTAACTTTCTTTTTATACTTAGTATGAATAATTGATTCATGGCAGTTTGAGATGTCAATATATATGTGAAGAAAAACTTAAAAATATATTAAACCACCACTTCTAAATGAGTGTTGAAAACTTCTAAGCAAAACTCAATCATGTAATTGCTTTATTATTCTGTTATCATTTTAAACTGTTCTACTACAGATCATATAGGCTCTAAGAAGATATACATCTAAACTCTTACCAGTATAATAAATGCTAGTCGCTCAGTTATGTCTGACTCTTTGCGATGCTATGGACTGTAGGCTCTCATGCTACATGAGAGGCCATTCATCTGTCCATTGAATTCTCTAGGCAACAATACAGGAGTGGGTAGCCTTTTCTTTCTCCAGGGGCTCTTCCCAACCCAGGGATTGAATCTGTGTCTCTCTCATTGGGGACAGATTCTTTACTGTCTGAGTCATCAGGGAACCCCCAAAGAAAAGACAATTTTAAGATCTTTATTTCAAGACAATATAGTGAATACGTTACTTTTTAAATGAACAGTAACTAACATATACATTTAAATGATACCACAGGAGTATGACTAATATCAAAAAGTAAGAGTCGAATCTTCATTAGAAAATTCTTTTCCTCTTCCACTATGATAGCACCATGGACAGTGACTAGCCAAAACCAAGAGTAAAGCCCTATCTGTTGGTTAATATGGAAAATTCATTAATGTAACCAAGATACTTTAAAGAAGATGCAACTACACAGAAAGCTTTTAAAGCAATAACTAAACTAAAACTAAAATCAGATATGTGATTTAGTTCCTAAACTTCATGAAAAAGCACAGTATGATGTAAAGAAAATTGAATCAGGAATAAGGACAAGTGTTTAAATAGAGCTTTTAATACAGTTCTAAATACAGAAATCTAGGATAATTTTGGTAAGCCAATGAACATTTCATGAGCTCAATGTATTTGCTGTAAAACGATGAGGTAGAAAGAAAATGCAGGAAACGTACTTCTAAGTCACCTCTGTTCTAAATTGTAATAACATTTAAAAGTTGTCCTACAAATTTGGATGAATGCAACACTGATTTATCGCCCTTGCCACTGATATCAACTTTCCCTGCTTTCACATCCACTCAGAAAGAATGTCAATCGCCAATAACTGCTTCAATATACTGAACACCAAGCATCAACTATATGAAGTTTAGAGCAGAACGAAACCCAGCTAACTTGGCAGTATAGAAATTTATATTGTATATAAAAAGATCAGAGTCAGAATGACTGGCTGATTTAGTGGATCTATTACATCAAAGTGAGTCATTCTATGATTTTTCTCTGCCTACATGTATATTGAGTAATTCTGTTATGCTGGCTCATGTCATGTTCTGAAATGAGTGCCAAACATTCAGATATCACAAAAGAATCCAAGAGAGAAGGCCTTTACTTTATCTCCACTTTCCTTGCTATCAGTGAGAATAACAGTCTTTTTTAGAACCCTCCTTACAGACTTTTTCTCATCTTCACTGAACCAGAAGTCAGCCACATGTTTCAGCCATCAGCATGAAAATTGAGTTATAATCATAGGCTTAGCTGAGCAAAATTAGCCCCAGGTATGCACACTCTGAAATATATGACCTTTAGTATTTGGCTATTCGGTGCCTGAGCAGAAGTGGAGTTCTGTTAAAAAGAAAAATGAGAAATGGCTATCGAGTCTACATTGTTTAATTTAAAAAGAAACACAAGTTCTACCCCGTCCTGTATTCTTCTCTCTATGCAAGCTGACATTGACAGACATACACAACTGCTATGCAATGAGGTATCATTTAGGAAACTGATCATTTCTTAAGAGAAAGATTCGTCATCCATGACTTTTAAAGCAATAACTAAACTAAAACTAAAATCAGATATGTGATTTAGTTCCTAAACTTCATGAAAAAGCACAGTATGATGTAAAGAAAATTGAATCAGGAATAAGGACAAGTGTTTAAATAGAGCTTTTAATACAGTTCTAAATACAGAAATCTAGGATAATTTTGGTAAGCCAATGAACATTTCATGAGCTCAATGTATTTGCTGTAAAACGATGAGGTAGAAAGAAAATGCAGGAAACGTACTTCTAAGTCACCTCTGTTCTAAATTGTAATAACATTTAAAAGTTGTCCTACAAATTTGGATGAATGCAACACTGATTTATCGCCCTTGCCACTGATATCAACTTTCCCTGCTTTCACATCCACTCAGAAAGAATGTCAATCGCCAATAACTGCTTCAATATACTGAACACCAAGCATCAACTATATGAAGTTTAGAGCAGAACGAAACCCAGCTAACTTGGCAGTATAGAAATTTATATTGTATATAAAAAGATCAGAGTCAGAATGACTGGCTGATTTAGTGGATCTATTACATCAAAGTGAGTCATTCTATGATTTTTCTCTGCCTACATGTATATTGAGTAATTCTGTTATGCTGGCTCATGTCATGTTCTGAAATGAGTGCCAAACATTCAGATATCACAAAAGAATCCAAGAGAGAAGGCCTTTACTTTATCTCCACTTTCCTTGCTATCAGTGAGAATAACAGTCTTTTTTAGAACCCTCCTTACAGACTTTTTCTCATCTTCACTGAACCAGAAGTCAGCCACATGTTTCAGCCATCAGCATGAAAATTGAGTTATAATCATAGGCTTAGCTGAGCAAAATTAGCCCCAGGTATGCACACTCTGAAATATATGACCTTTAGTATTTGGCTATTCGGTGCCTGAGCAGAAGTGGAGTTCTGTTAAAAAGAAAAATGAGAAATGGCTATCGAGTCTACATTGTTTAATTTAAAAAGAAACACAAGTTCTACCCCGTCCTGTATTCTTCTCTCTATGCAAGCTGACATTGACAGACATACACAACTGCTATGCAATGAGGTATCATTTAGGAAACTGATCATTTCTTAAGAGAAAGATTCGTCATCCATGACTTTTCAAAGTCTACAGTTTTATCAATTATAGCACCACTATTATATGATTTTAGATTGACAAATATCAGTATCTCATTAGCACAGTGCTTAAAACTCTAGTTCAACTGATAGCTTGTTGACAAGCATTACAATCACCCTGTTTTATATAATTATTCCATCAAATTTACTCCAAAAGCTTATTAATGAACCATGACATTTCCAATAATTCTCATTTCCAATTCTATGCTAAATTATAGCCAAAAATATTTACTAAAGTAGCTTTTACCAGGTATAATTTAACATTATCTTACCTAAAACCAGAGCTTCTCCTTAAAATTGTATTTGATCATTCCCCTCAATCATAGTACCCTTAATATCTACACTTTTTTACTTAATGCTAATAACCCTAAATACTATGATATGATATACATTTGACTTAAAATATTAATGTAACTATGCACTTAAATTCTTCTTCAAATCAGGACTTCCCTGGTGGTACAGTGGCTAAGAGTCTGCCTGCCAATGCAGGAGACATGGATTCGTTTCATGGTCTGAGAGAATTCCACGTGCTAAAAAGCAACTGAGCCCATATGCCAGAACTACTGAGCCCAGGCTTTGGGGCCCGTCAGGCACAATTAGCGAGCCCCTGTGCTATAACTACTGAAGTTTGCATCCTCTAGAGCTAGCAAGTCACAACTACTGAAGCCACGTGCTGCAACTACTGAAGCCCATGCGTCTAGAGCCTGTGCTCTGCAACAACAAAAGCCATGGGAATGAGAAGTCCGTGCACCACAACTAGAGAAGAGCCTCTGCTATCCACAACTAGAGAAAGCCCACATACAGCAATGAAGATCCAGTGCAGCCAAACACAAAAATAAATAAAAATAAAGCGGTGTGTACATGTCAAAACAAATCTTTTAAAAAAGAAATCTTCAAATCATCCTAGGAGAGTATGTCTTAGTTTTCTTTGCCAGGGAAATCCATTAGCACCTGAATAGTATAAAAATGTTTAGGTAACATGCAAAATGTGAAATTTCACTTTCCAAACTCTAAGCCAATGCGGAAGTATTAAGCATGAATAGCTTACTTTATCAATAACACAATGTGCAGACAGGGCAACAGACCTGAAACACCAAAACTGGAGACTGAGAACAAGGTCTACCTGAGTATAATTAACCAACTCTATTCTTAATTCTCTTAGTCACAAAAAATATGATTAATACAGCAAATGCAGGCTTGTTACCTGATTATTATCCCTTCTGGGTATGACATAATTCTGTCTGTCTCTTCACAAATATATTCCATCTGTGATGCTGATCCAGTGCTCTGCAAAACCCACCAGGAAGGCATTAAAATCTCTTTGGGAAGAGAAAAAACCATTAGATTTATGCAAGCACTGAAAATGGAGATTTATATTTTAAATGCCATATGCCATTTTAGCAGGGCTCTGGTCTTTCCAAGTAACCATCATAATTATTCTATGAAGGAGACAAAGACTGGGAAAAATAGTGATTAGTTGATCCTTCAAAGAGCAATGGCTCTTGGATCTAAAAATAGATTACTACATATCAATTTTCTGATGATGTATTTTGGGTTTCTTTTGCTAGATGCATGGATTCGTTTCATGGTCTGAGAGAATTCCACGTGCTAAAGCAACTGAGCCCATATGCCAGAACTACTGAGCCCAGGCTTTGGGGCCCGTCAGGCACAATTAGCGAGCCCCTGTGCTATAACTACTGAAGTTTGCATCCTCTAGAGCTAGCAAGTCACAACTACTGAAGCCACGTGCTGCAACTACTGAAGCCCATGCGTCTAGAGCCTGTGCTCTGCAACAACAAAAGCCATGGGAATGAGAAGTCCGTGCACCACAACTAGAGAAGAGCCTCTGCTATCCACAACTAGAGAAAGCCCACATACAGCAATGAAGATCCAGTGCAGCCAAACACAAAAATAAATAAAAATAAAGCGGTGTGTACATGTCAAAACAAATCTTTTAAAAAAGAAATCTTCAAATCATCCTAGGAGAGTATGTCTTAGTTTTCTTTGCCAGGGAAATCCATTAGCACCTGAATAGTATAAAAATGTTTAGGTAACATGCAAAATGTGAAATTTCACTTTCCAAACTCTAAGCCAATGCGGAAGTATTAAGCATGAATAGCTTACTTTATCAATAACACAATGTGCAGACAGGGCAACAGACCTGAAACACCAAAACTGGAGACTGAGAACAAGGTCTACCTGAGTATAATTAACCAACTCTATTCTTAATTCTCTTAGTCACAAAAAATATGATTAATACAGCAAATGCAGGCTTGTTACCTGATTATTATCCCTTCTGGGTATGACATAATTCTGTCTGTCTCTTCACAAATATATTCCATCTGTGATGCTGATCCAGTGCTCTGCAAAACACACCAGGAAGGCATTAAAATCTCTTTGCGCAAGAGAAAAAAACCATTAGATTTATGCAAGCACTGAAAATGGAGATTTATATTTTTAAATGCCATATGCCATTTTAGCAGGGCTCTGGTCTTTCCAAGTAACCATCATAATTATTCTATGAAGGAGACAAAGACTGGGAAAAATAGTGATTAGTTGATCCTTCAAAGAGCAATGGCTCTTGGATCTAAAAAATAGATTACTACATATCAATTTTCTGATGATGTATTTTGGGTTTCTTTTGCTGAGCATATGCAATATGAAAGGTCATATTTAGACCCAAAAGCACTGGGCTGAGTTCTATCTTTTAAAGTCAATGGGTAATGGCTATGAGAATGCTGCTTCTAATTTCTCCTTCATAGAATGTATTTGATATCGTACAGTTTCAGAAAACACAAATGAAAAGGAAATGAAGTCTGAAGACCCTCTAGATCAGCAGGTATGCATTATCTTATTATTTATCAGGCTTAATACATGGTGACGACATTTTTTGAGAAGTTCAACTGCTCTGTGAGAAGTCAACTTGCCAAAGATGGCAGCATCCTTATTAAAGACAAGTGATACACATTGGCAGAATAATACCAAAGGATAGACTATTATCACTTGGAAGTATTTTTCAGAGGATTAAAGACAGATTGCCTTGCTTTGTGAAATCTGTGCTCTACGGGCTTCCCTGGTGGTCCAATGGGTAAGGACGCCACCTTGCACTGCAAGGGACACCAGTTCAATCCCTGGCCTGAGAGGATCCTGCAGTGCCGCAGAATGGCTGGACCGATGTGTCCAACTACCAAGCCAGCACTCTGCAGCACATGTGCCCAGAGCCGGTGCTCTGTGACGAGAGAGGCCACTGTGAGGGGAGGCCCACGCAGGCCAAAAGAACAAAGATGGAAATAAATGAAAGACCAATAAAAGTGGCCAAAAAAAAAAAAAAAATCTGTGCTTACGGTCTTATTATACACCTTGTAAAAATATCTACCTAAGGATTAAGAAATGCCTATAAACTTTTCTGTACATAAGCAGAATGAGTTATTAGAGCCCTGAAAATGAAGTTTCTCAACAACGTGATGAATAACACTTTATAAGGAACGAGCCTTATGACTGCATTATTAGGCAGCAATAAATTCTTTTTCAGGGAAAATATTTGTAGAAAGTTTTAAATACAGAGGTAAAGTAATATTTCTGTTTTCCTCAATAGATGAAAGGTCACAGGCCTAGAGGTCGACAGCCATACTAAAAAGGTAATTGAAGCTCAATAAAATCTACCAAGATTTCATAGTGACTCTCCCCCTGAATGTGATTTATCAGATCACTGAGTGAATACTGTAAATCAGATGGATTTGCTGATGTACATAAACTGAAAGGTCATATTTAGACCCAAAAGCACTGGGCTGAGTTCTATCTTTTAAAGTCAATGGGTAATGGCTATGAGAATGCTGCTTCTAATTTCTCCTTCATAGAATGTATTTGATATCGTACAGTTTCAGAAAACACAAATGAAAAGGAAATGAAGTCTGAAGACCCTCTAGATCAGCAGGTATGCATTATCTTATTATTTATCAGGCTTAATACATGGTGACGACATTTTTTGAGAAGTTCAACTGCTCTGTGAGAAGTCAACTTGCCAAAGATGGCAGCATCCTTATTAAAGACAAGTGATACACATTGGCAGAATAATACCAAAGGATAGACTATTATCACTTGGAAGTATTTTTCAGAGGATTAAAGACAGATTGCCTTGCTTTGTGAAATCTGTGCTCTACGGGCTTCCCTGGTGGTCCAATGGGTAAGGACGCCACCTTGCACTGCAAGGGACACCAGTTCAATCCCTGGCCTGAGAGGATCCTGCAGTGCCGCAGAATGGCTGGACCGATGTGTCCAACTACCAAGCCAGCACTCTGCAGCACATGTGCCCAGAGCCGGTGCTCTGTGACGAGAGAGGCCACTGTGAGGGGAGGCCCACGCAGGCCAAAAGAACAAAGATGGAAATAAATGAAAGACCAATAAAAGTGGCCAAAAAAAAAAAAAAAATCTGTGCTTACGGTCTTATTATACACCTTGTAAAAATATCTACCTAAGGATTAAGAAATGCCTATAAACTTTTCTGTACATAAGCAGAATGAGTTATTAGAGCCCTGAAAATGAAGTTTCTCAACAACGTGATGAATAACACTTTATAAGGAACGAGCCTTATGACTGCATTATTAGGCAGCAATAAATTCTTTTTCAGGGAAAATATTTGTAGAAAGTTTTAAATACAGAGGTAAAGTAATATTTCTGTTTTCCTCAATAGATGAAAGGTCACAGGCCTAGAGGTCGACAGCCATACTAAAAAGGTAATTGAAGCTCAATAAAATCTACCAAGATTTCATAGTGACTCTCCCCCTGAATGTGATTTATCAGATCACTGAGTGAATACTGTAAGAATATCAGATGGATTTGCTGATGTACATAAACTGAAAGTCGAGATCTTTAAAAAAAAGAAAAAAGCAAAAATTCAAAATAAACAATGTATAATGGACAAACATAATTCCTATGAACACTGAAATAATGTAATCAGGTGGAGTTTGCTTTATGGATACTTTTTCTCTATAAACTTAAATGTTCTTATAACTCAAAAGTTTTGATTTTTAAGTACAATTTTCCCATAGAAAGTTTAAAACTAAATTTGCTTTTGAATTTTAAAATATTTTCTAATGATGTTTAAAAAATGTGGAAGCAATAAATAGATACAAGATAAAAAACATGAATCACCATAACTAGTGTATGAAAAACTGCCTTTTTTCTGAATATCCTATCAGGACCTAAAAAAATAGACTCAGAAAAATGTAACATTATTAATGATCACTCTTTTGTTTTAGCACAAGACGCTCTATCCAAACATGTGGGGATTTTTAAAAATTATTTTCTTTGGTGGATGTTGAGGGTTTTGAAGAGTTCAACAGTCAATAAACTCAGTTAATTTAATTTACATTTATCAATTCATGTACTACACTTCTGCATCAATAAGTTACATTGGAGGTTAATCTCATTAACTAAGATATGTGAGAATGGATAACCAAAGAAGAAAAGCTGGAAAACACGTGTCTCTAGAAGACATTCTGTTAACATTTCCGTTTTTCTAAATAATTTAGATGGTAAGAATTTGTTATGAAATTTTCAACTGAAATTACTATTCTAAATGGGAAAGAAATACAATAAATGACAATCCAGTTATTAAAAAATAACTGAAAATTAAAGAATTAAAGTGTCATTTATTCCCTAATGTAAATGAGAGTTACTCAAACAATTTCAAATCTATTGTACTAAGACAGCATATGGAACAATTTTTAAGCACTTGTTTTAAGGTCTTCAAAATTTTCAATTATCATTTTTCATATCTCACTGTGACAATATGTAGCCATGACGTTTACATAAATCTCTGTGTTTTTAGATTTATGGCAAAACCATAGGATAGTTATCACCTATGCTTTTATTAAACTGAGTAAAACTCTCAATTATTAACTAACAATAATAGCTACTATTCATTGAGGATATTCTGTGACAAAGTAATCCAGGAACTTCACCTACAGTTGAAGTCATAAAAAAAAGATATGGATAATGGAAGAGAAAACTAGAGCTCAGAGAAGTGAACTGATTCACCAAAAGTCACTGAGTGCATTGGAAACAATCAAGATTGAACCTATGTAGTCCTTTTGGATTTCATCTGAACTCTCAATAGCAATTATGTGTCACCTGGACAGCTAATATTCTTGCCACTTTCATATCAAGCCTGGTAATGGATTATAAAAGAAAAAAATTATGCTAGAAATATGTTTAAGAGACTTTTTACAAGATAAAAACATGAATCACCATAACTAGTGTATGAAAACTGCCTTTTTCTGAATATCCTATCAGGACCTAAAAAATAGACTCAGAAAAATGTAACATTATTAATGATCACTCTTTGTTTTAGCACAAGACGCCTATCCAAACATGTGGGATTTTTAAAAATTATTTTCTTTGGTGGATGTTGAGGGTTTTGAAGAGTTCAACAGTCAATAAACTCAGTTAATTTAATTTACATTTATCAATTCATGTACTACACTTCTGCATCAATAAGTTACATTGGAGGTTAATCTCATTAACTAAGATATGTGAGAATGGATAACCAAAGAAGAAAAGCTGGAAAACACGTGTCTCTAGAAGACATTCTGTTAACATTTCCGTTTTTCTAAATAATTTAGATGGTAAGAATTTGTTATGAAATTTTCAACTGAAATTACTATTCTAAATGGGAAAGAAATACAATAAATGACAATCCAGTTATTAAAAAATAACTGAAAATTAAAGAATTAAAGTGTCATTTATTCCCTAATGTAAATGAGAGTTACTCAAACAATTTCAAATCTATTGTACTAAGACAGCATATGGAACAATTTTTAAGCACTTGTTTTAAGGTCTTCAAAATTTTCAATTATCATTTTTCATATCTCACTGTGACAATATGTAGCCATGACGTTTACATAAATCTCTGTGTTTTTAGATTTATGGCAAAACCATAGGATAGTTATCACCTATGCTTTTATTAAACTGAGTAAAACTCTCAATTATTAACTAACAATAATAGCTACTATTCATTGAGGATATTCTGTGACAAAGTAATCCAGGAACTTCACCTACAGTTGAAGTCATAAAAAAAAAAAGATATGGATAATGGAAGAGAAAACTAGAGCTCAGAGAAGTGAACTGATTCACCAAAAGTCACTGAGTGCATTGGAAACAATCAAGATTGAACCTATGTAGTCCTTTTGGATTTCATCTGAACTCTCAATAGCAATTATGTGTCACCTGGACAGCTAATATTCTTGCCACTTTCATATCAAGCCTGGTAATGGATTATAAAAGAAAAAAATTATGCTAGAAATATGTTTAAGAGACTTTTTTAAAATTTCACTCAAAATATTTTTGTGGTATAACCTGAAGACATACTCTCGAACTACTGACAAAGGTTTTTTTGAGAAGGATCAGCAATTGGAAGGTTAACATTTCTATCATTTATTACTTATATATTGGTTTCCTCCAAAAAAGATTTGAGGGATTTCTAAAACTGACAAAACATTTGTAATAGCTTTTAACATCCTAAGTAATGTGGCAGAGTAAAGACTGGCTAATCCTGAGATTTTCTAACTCAAAAAAACCAAAATTAATATACCTAGGTTGTGTGTTTTCCAAAAGCAAAAGAATCCAAATGCACTGTAGAAAAATTTAAAGCTCATAACTATCTCACAAAAAGGACAGAGTGTATTCCAACCAGGTGGTGTCAGCTCTGTAACAGAAATGCTGACAAACTGCCAGTTCCCAAACTGAATATGTAGTTCTAGCTCAGCACTTTTGACCCTAACCCACTCCCACTTTCCCTTAAAAAAATACTGGCACATGTTCAGGTTGCTGGAAAACCAAAGAGAACATACAATTTATATCTCTCAAATAAAATATTAGAGGTAGAGACAAGTCTTCGATAATACAGTAGGAAGAGTTAAGGAGAACTTAACTAAATCACATGAGAAAAACAAAATATTAATACAGTTTAAGTTATAAATGAGTGAAACTAACTAAAACAGATAACTAATGAGAACGTACTGTATAGCACAGGGAACTCTACCCAATTCTCTGTGGTGACCTAGAGTGTGTGTTAGTCACTCAGTCATGTCTGAATCTTTGCATCCCCATGGACTATAGCCCACCGGGCTTCTCTATATCCATGGGATTTTCCAGGCAACAATACTGGAGTGAATTGCCCTTTCCTCCTTGAGGGGATCTTCATGACCCAGGGACTGAACCTGGGTCTCCTGCACTATGGGTAGATTCTTAACCATATGAGATTCCTGGGAAGCCCATGGTGAACTAGATGGGAAGGAAATCCAAAAAGAGAGGGGATATATGTATATGTATAGCCGATTTGCTTTGCTCTACAGCACAAACTAACACAACAATGCAAAGCAAATCTGCTACAACATATATATATTTTAATATATGAGTGAAAGGAGAAATGAAGCAGAATGACATCGATCCATAGCACTGTAAGAAGGTAAGCTAAAGATATAAAAATCACAGTGATAAAGTATTCAATTCTGAGATGAAACAAAACCTAGATACACACATGCAAAAACTCCACTACCTCTATAGGAGTTTCAATTAAAGAATTTAAAAACAGTATACTTTTGATGAAATGGGATCTTAAACATGCAGGAAAAACTAAATGAATAGAAGGATTTGAGACTCAGAGGAACAAAATCATGAACCAAGCAACAACACTACAATAACAATGAGTTTGAGAAATGAATAAAAATAGCTGAGATAAAATGGCATACAGAAAGGACTTAAACATTACAGTTAATATCAAATACTAGAAAAAGAGCTAATTCAGATAACTTGTTTCTCTTAGGTAGATGACCCAACTCATGCAATAGGAAAACAATATTAAGACTATGACAGATAATATTTTATTCTACCAGAAGAAGAACCAAACAAGCATACTAAAAAGGTATGTTGTGTTACTGGAAAAAAAAAAAATGAATTGCTCAGGGAAAAATTATACACTGAGACACACCCTAGTTAAAGGGCTGTATTTTCAAGAAAAAATTGTTTTTCAGGTCACTGAATACAAAAGTAAGGGGAAGAAAGTTTAAGGTGAGCAGGGGAGAGAAAAATCAGACTGGTCTCAGACTTCTCATCAATATCCAATGTCTTAAGATAATACACTAGAGACTGAAACATTCCAAGAAAAAAATAACGTGACCCAACCTCAGAATTCTTGCCTGGAAGATGCCATGGACAGAGGAGTCTAGACGGCTATAGCTCATAGGGTCGCAAAGAGCTGGACATGACTGAAGCAACTTAACATAGCACAACTCCCTTATCCTCAGGTTAGCTGCCCTTGCAGTATAGAATTTTTGATAAACTGAAAATAAGTCAAGGTAAATAGAACACATGACCCTTGCCTAAAAGATAAAATGTGACGAAATTCAATTTAGGAATTAAATTTTAAGAACCAGAGAATGGCTCACCAGATTTGATTTTTTTCCATTTAACCTAGTTAGGAAAAGAAATGTACCAGATCAGGATCAAGAAACTTTCCAGAAAGGATCACAAAGCAAATATTTTAGGCCTAGAAACTTTAGGGCCTTCTCTGATGCAGGTATTTTACTCTGCTGTTTTAGTTAAAATTAGACAAATGAATATGTAAATAGATGAGTATGAATAAATCTCAATAAAAATGCTATTTACAGAAACAGAGAGCAGGTTGTAGTTGGCCTGAGGGCTGTAATTTATCAATGCAAGGCTTAGATGGCCATTTCCCTATCAGCCTGAGGCCTGTAGTGAAGCGAGCTAGAGGAAAAACCCATAGTAACTCACCCTAGAAATGGATCAGGAATGAGAAATAAACCTGCTTTTCTTCTTTTAATTGGAGGATAGTTGCTTCACCAATGTTGTACAGAAAGGACTTAAACATTACAGTTAATATCAAATACTAGAAAAAGAGCTAATTCAGATAACTTGTTTCTCTTAGGTAGATGACCCAACTCATGCAATAGGAAAACAATATTAAGACTATGACAGATAATATTTTATTCTACCAGAAGAAGAACCAAACAAGCATACTAAAAAGGTATGTTGTGTTACTGGAAAAAAAATGAATTGCTCAGGGAAAAATTATACACTGAGACACACCCTAGTTAAAGGGCTGTATTTTCAAGAAAAAATTGTTTTTCAGGTCACTGAATACAAAAGTAAGGGGAAGAAAGTTTAAGGTGAGCAGGGGAGAGAAAAATCAGACTGGTCTCAGACTTCTCATCAATATCCAATGTCTTAAGATAATACACTAGAGACTGAAACATTCCAAGAAAAAAATAACGTGACCCAACCTCAGAATTCTTGCCTGGAAGATGCCATGGACAGAGGAGTCTAGACGGCTATAGCTCATAGGGTCGCAAAGAGCTGGACATGACTGAAGCAACTTAACATAGCACAACTCCCTTATCCTCAGGTTAGCTGCCCTTGCAGTATAGAATTTTTGATAAACTGAAAATAAGTCAAGGTAAATAGAACACATGACCCTTGCCTAAAAGATAAAATGTGACGAAATTCAATTTAGGAATTAAATTTTAAGAACCAGAGAATGGCTCACCAGATTTGATTTTTTTCCATTTAACCTAGTTAGGAAAAGAAATGTACCAGATCAGGATCAAGAAACTTTCCAGAAAGGATCACAAAGCAAATATTTTAGGCCTAGAAACTTTAGGGCCTTCTCTGATGCAGGTATTTTACTCTGCTGTTTTAGTTAAAATTAGACAAATGAATATGTAAATAGATGAGTATGAATAAATCTCAATAAAAATGCTATTTACAGAAACAGAGAGCAGGTTGTAGTTGGCCTGAGGGCTGTAATTTATCAATGCAAGGCTTAGATGGCCATTTCCCTATCAGCCTGAGGCCTGTAGTGAAGCGAGCTAGAGGAAAAACCCATAGTAACTCACCCTAGAAATGGATCAGGAATGAGAAATAAACCTGCTTTTCTTCTTTTAATTGGAGGATAGTTGCTTCACCAATGTTGTATTCCTTTCTGGCGTACAACAACGTGAATAAGCTATAAGTAGGCTAAACCTTCTTTTAATCTGAGATTTTGCTGGTTTTTGGTTAAATCCATATAATCCACTGTATTCTGAGTGACAAAAATGACAGTGTGAATTGATGCAAACATTCAGTAGAGCAAAGTGAATCTCCAATATAACTTAATTCACTCAGATAACAAATTCAATGATACTTGCATGATATAAAAGAAGGATTATAATACTCATCAACAGATAATAGCCTGTAAATTTCCTCCTATACCTCCATATGACCTACAACATGAGAATTCTTTATTAGGAGCATGAGAGACTAGCTATCTTGAAATATCCTAACATTAGTCATGGTTCTCTCTCACTCTCACTCTCTGTCTCTAACACATGTGTGTGTTTGTGTGTGTGTGTGTGTGTGTGTGTGTGTGTATGCATGCATGCATGCATGGTTAGTCGCTTCTAAGTCATATAGGTCTGTGATTCATTATAAAGAATTAGCTAATGCAGTTATCAAAGCTGAGAAATACCATGACCTGCCATCTGCAAGCTGAAAACCCAGGAAAGCTAGTGGTATCATTTTAGTCCAAGTCCAAAGGCCTGAAAACCCCTGAGAATTAATGGTATAAAATCTAGTCCACATGTACCAGGATCACTCATGGTGTAAGTCCTAGCTGAGGACAGAAGACTGATGTACTAGTTTAACAGCCATGTGGACACAATAATCTCTCCTCTCCTTCAAGGATCACAAAGCAAATATTTTAGGCCTAGAAACTTTAGGGCCTTCTCTGATGCAGGTATTTTACTCTGCTGTTTTAGTTAAAATTAGACAAATGAATATGTAAATAGATGAGTATGAATAAATCTCAATAAAAATGCTATTTACAGAAACAGAGAGCAGGTTGTAGTTGGCCTGAGGGCTGTAATTTATCAATGCAAGGCTTAGATGGCCATTTCCCTATCAGCCTGAGGCCTGTAGTGAAGCGAGCTAGAGGAAAAACCCATAGTAACTCACCCTAGAAATGGATCAGGAATGAGAAATAAACCTGCTTTTCTTCTTTTAATTGGAGGATAGTTGCTTCACCAATGTTGTATTCCTTTCTGGCGTACAACAACGTGAATAAGCTATAAGTAGGCTAAACCTTCTTTTAATCTGAGATTTTGCTGGTTTTTGGTTAAATCCATATAATCCACTGTATTCTGAGTGACAAAAATGACAGTGTGAATTGATGCAAACATTCAGTAGAGCAAAGTGAATCTCCAATATAACTTAATTCACTCAGATAACAAATTCAATGATACTTGCATGATATAAAAGAAGGATTATAATACTCATCAACAGATAATAGCCTGTAAATTTCCTCCTATACCTCCATATGACCTACAACATGAGAATTCTTTATTAGGAGCATGAGAGACTAGCTATCTTGAAATATCCTAACATTAGTCATGGTTCTCTCTCACTCTCACTCTCTGTCTCTAACACATGTGTGTGTTTGTGTGTGTGTGTGTGTGTGTGTGTGTATGCATGCATGCATGCATGGTTAGTCGCTTCTAAGTCATATAGGTCTGTGATTCATTATAAAGAATTAGCTAATGCAGTTATCAAAGCTGAGAAATACCATGACCTGCCATCTGCAAGCTGAAAACCCAGGAAAGCTAGTGGTATCATTTTAGTCCAAGTCCAAAGGCCTGAAAACCCCTGAGAATTAATGGTATAAAATCTAGTCCACATGTACCAGGATCACTCATGGTGTAAGTCCTAGCTGAGGACAGAAGACTGATGTACTAGTTTAACAGCCATGTGGACACAATAATCTCTCCTCTCCTTCAAGCTTTTGCTCTGTTATTCAGACACACAAGTTTGGATGATGCCCACCCATATTGAGGAGGGCAGCGTCTTTACTCAGGCCTACTGATTTGAATGCTAATTTCCTTCAGAAACATCCTCACAGACACACCCAGAAATATTATTTTATCTGGGCACCCTGGGGGACAGTTGACACATAAAATTAACCATCACAATTCTTCTGTTGGAAACAGGGAAGATGAAGGATAAAATATTTTTTAAAGTCCTCTTTTTCAAACACTTTAATTGGTTCATCAGTAAAGAGAACAGAGATTCCAAAGTTGAAACAAGATAGAAGGATAGACACACTGTCATAGTTTAAGCAATTATAAAGTTTCAGTTTTCATAATCATGGTAGGTTAATTAAGTTTGTAGTAGAACTTATAATTTCTAAAAAATTCTAAATTTTGTTATTATTTTCTGTAATTCCCAGACATACACTGCACATCATTAAAATTTTCAGCCACCTGGCCAAAGGTATATCACAGTGATGGTTGAGTTATAAGGTTATGTATTGAATAAAATCTGAATCACTGTAATTTTCATCTGTCATTAATAATTTCCTACCACATTGAAATATATATGATGAGGTAAATAATATTAAACATTCTGTTTTACTAACTAATCAGGAATATGAGCAGTGTAATATATTTTAAACATTTGTAGCTTTCCTACTGATATATTTTTTCATCTTCGACTTGCTTTATAAAATAGGCTCTGTAGCTAACTTGTAGTATTCTGGTAAACTTACATTTGAATACTTATGTGAAAAATTCTATTGAAGATACGAGTTTTCTCCTAGTTCCTCCCTTAAAGGACATGTACATAAATTACTTATTCTCTTCTAGGAGTGCTATATGATTGCATTGTTATTGTTGAGCTATTGTGTCTGACTCTTTTGAAACTCCATGGGCTTTAGCCCACCAGGGTCTTCTTGCCCATGGGATTTTCCAGGCAAGAATACTGGACTGGATTTCCAATTGCTTCTCCGGGGGATCTACTCGACCCAGGGATCCAACTCGCTTCTCTGGAATTAGAAGCAGGTTCTTCCCCAGTGAGCCATCATCTTAATCAGCTTTCACTTCAAACACAAAAGATTACAAGTATGTGCTTCAGTTTTAATTTGTGTTTTCACTTATATTCAGAGGAAATGGAAGTGGTGAATCAATGCTGTTACTGAGAAAATCGACAATAATATGGTGATCTAGTCTGGCAGGTGGAAATAAATTTCCTCCTTAATTGCTTAATTCTTCATTTACTTTCTTTGTTTAGACACAGCTAAATTACACATAAATGAGATGGACAGTCATGATAACGTTAAGGACATGTGGTTTTGTTTGCCTCTTCAGAGTAAATTACTGACATTCAAAATTGGCTGCAATATAAACAACATTGGAGAAGCAATTACTATACAATTATTATTATTTTTTTTAACCACGCAGCATACTCTCAGATATTATTGATCGAGGCTGCTCATTCTCATACTCCCTCTGGGAACTCTCACCAAATAAGATGTGTTCAATATGTCTTCAATTCATTCTCAGCAGCAGCAGTAAAAGATATATCAACCCAAGACATCTCCATAAACAGATCAATGAACCGGAGGCCTCAAGCAAATTTGTATAGACCTTGTTCCAGTAACACATTCACTGACTGTGCTTTCAAGTATCTCATTAGCTGTCCACTTTGGGTAAGACAATCTCTTCCCCCACAGGGGGTTCACTCTGTGCACTCTATAGCGACAGAATGTCATTATCAAGCTTGGATGCACAGTTCTTTATCCCCAGTGCCAAAAAGGTATTCTTGGTAATGCAAGAATTTGTAGCTTTCCTACTGATATATTTTTTCATCTTCGACTTGCTTTATAAAATAGGCTCTGTAGCTAACTTGTAGTATTCTGGTAAACTTACATTTGAATACTTATGTGAAAAATTCTATTGAAGATACGAGTTTTCTCCTAGTTCCTCCCTTAAAGGACATGTACATAAATTACTTATTCTCTTCTAGGAGTGCTATATGATTGCATTGTTATTGTTGAGCTATTGTGTCTGACTCTTTTGAAACTCCATGGGCTTTAGCCCACCAGGGTCTTCTTGCCCATGGGATTTTCCAGGCAAGAATACTGGACTGGATTTCCAATTGCTTCTCCGGGGGATCTACTCGACCCAGGGATCCAACTCGCTTCTCTGGAATTAGAAGCAGGTTCTTCCCCAGTGAGCCATCATCTTAATCAGCTTTCACTTCAAACACAAAAGATTACAAGTATGTGCTTCAGTTTTAATTTGTGTTTTCACTTATATTCAGAGGAAATGGAAGTGGTGAATCAATGCTGTTACTGAGAAAATCGACAATAATATGGTGATCTAGTCTGGCAGGTGGAAATAAATTTCCTCCTTAATTGCTTAATTCTTCATTTACTTTCTTTGTTTAGACACAGCTAAATTACACATAAATGAGATGGACAGTCATGATAACGTTAAGGACATGTGGTTTTGTTTGCCTCTTCAGAGTAAATTACTGACATTCAAAATTGGCTGCAATATAAACAACATTGGAGAAGCAATTACTATACAATTATTATTATTTTTTTTAACCACGCAGCATACTCTCAGATATTATTGATCGAGGCTGCTCATTCTCATACTCCCTCTGGGAACTCTCACCAAATAAGATGTGTTCAATATGTCTTCAATTCATTCTCAGCAGCAGCAGTAAAAGATATATCAACCCAAGACATCTCCATAAACAGATCAATGAACCGGAGGCCTCAAGCAAATTTGTATAGACCTTGTTCCAGTAACACATTCACTGACTGTGCTTTCAAGTATCTCATTAGCTGTCCACTTTGGGTAAGACAATCTCTTCCCCCACAGGGGGTTCACTCTGTGCACTCTATAGCGACAGAATGTCATTATCAAGCTTGGATGCACAGTTCTTTATCCCCAGTGCCAAAAAGGTATTCTTGGTAATGCAAGAAGCCATTCAAATAAAATCTTACAATTGTCAGTCTAAGTTTTTAGCCTGAGGGAAAGATGACCTGATAAACCATTGGCTTTCTTCTTTTATAAACTGATCATCATAAAATTTAATAATAAGAATCATCATAATGTATAAAACTTTCACAAGTAAAACATTATATATACCCAAGGTATTTTTCAAAGAATGGTCTGAGTTCTTTTTTTTTTTAAACATGAGAATTGTTGCTCATGAAAGAAGCTACAGAGTTATAATTATCAGTCCAGCTCCTCACATGTGAAAGAGAGTAAAGATGTAAGATTAGAGATGGCACCATTATTATAGTGTGTCAGTACGAGAGCATGGGTGGGCATGCAAATCATATGAGAAGGTGCAAGAGAATTTTATTTCACGTCAAATTGCAGGATGTGCAGACAATGTCGTTATTACACTGGGAAAATTACTCTTCAAATATATGTTCTTTGAAAACATATATGTCTCAAGGATTTGTGTAACATTTTGTTCTTAACTCTTTAGTTACTAGTAAAGCTACTCACAAAGCAGTGTTGAATTGAATTCTATCAGAGTATTTTAAAACTAAATGAAGTTACCTAGAGAGTAAGAAAACAATCATAAGTCACTGAAAAAAAAGGAGGAAGAAAACCTTCCAAATATATTATCCAAGCAGTGATGGTCTGGTCCTGGTTCTATTATGCACATCTACAAAATACTTTTCTTCATAGTATAATCTCTCTTTAGAAAATGTGTGATTTGTTATCTCTCTAGATAGACAAATTAAAATGGATTTTCAGCCTAGACCTCACTAGACAGTTCCTCCCTAAACTAGTAGTAGTCTAGCAAATTGGGTATTTTTTTTTTTCAAATAAAGATGAAAATAGGTCTAGGGCTGTAATAGGATTATGTGATATGATTTCTATAATAAACTTTCCACAGAACATGTCAAATAGTAAGTACTCAAAAATGTTCTCCGTGATCATCATCAGCAAGAGCAGCAGAAACAGCATCATCATCTTCATCAGCATCACTATCATCAGCACCATCATCATTATCATAATCATCATTTTGAATCTATTTCAACCTCTCTACTCATACTTCCTCTGTCTTCATCTAATCTCCATGTTCTGACCTCAGTTGATATAAAACATTCCAAATTACGCTACTTGATTTTCAAACTTATCACTCTTTTAATGTAGTTTTTTATTTTTAATGAAAACTGATCATGTCTCTCCCCTACTTAAAATTTACCTACAGCAAAACCTAAGTCTTGAATATATGTTTTGATGATTTAATTATGTGTCTGATCTGACTCATCTCACATAATCCATCTACTAAGGAAACCCTACTCCAAGTGTCTATCCAGCTGCAATCCCATGATCACCTGGAGAAAATGTACCACTTTTTCTTCCACAAAACTCTCTATGTAATCCCACTTATAGATGAGTGCTTCTGTGCTTCCAAAGCACCTCATTCATACCTCTCTCATTCACGTCACTGTTCGACAGTTAACTATCTTTCTAAGTGGATGTTACACTTTATATTGGAGAGGTTATCTCTTCCGTATATCTAGTCCTTGCACAGTGCCTCATGCATAGCTGAAACATACATGGATGGGAAATGAATGCCATTTTTTAAGCATTCCTTTTGTAAAGACTTCTTGTTGTGCTTGATCTTACTGTCTCCAACAAACTACATCAAATTATGACAAAAACCTACAGAGGTAATATTCTTAGTAATTTACACATCCAATCACAATTTCTCCTGATGCCATTTAGTATGTATCAGCCTTCAATTCTTTTGTTCTCTATTTTCGCCTTTGTCTAGTGCACCTCTACACTGTTTAGAATTTATCTTTCAAAGGCAGAGGGGGGAAGCACATCTACTCTTTCAAACTCAGATTCACCTATCAGTGTTTTTCACCTGATTTTCTCATATTTGATTCAATATACACTTCTGTTTGAATTTTCACTGGTACACATGTACACATACATACACAAAATCTTATGTTCTCATTTGTGATCTGAGTCCCTCTTAAATCTTTGGCATTCTTCACTGTTTCTCTAAGTTGCAGTTGTCTTATTTTACCACCTTAACTGGTCAAACTTTTACCAATAGATGCATAACTCTTAAAGTTGTATGTTCCCTCCTGAAAACAAAAACCACAAAATTTTCTCTATTTCTATTGCAACTTTATAATTGCAATTATATAATTCTCTTAGAATTCTAAGAGAACTTTGCAATTCTCCTGAAATATCTAATATGTTCTCTTCTTTATTAACTTTTCAGTCTAAATTATGTCTACTTAGACTACCTCTACCTTAAAAAGAAGGCCAACAGTGTTATTGCCCTTTAAGTCAAATAAATTAAACCCTGCATGGTTTTTGATTGTGTATTTTAGTAAGTCATGGATAAGCAACTTAACTTATTACTGAAAAGCTGATGTAAATATTTCAGGTATTATCAGGGCTCTGCTCAGAGTAATAGAATATTTTCTTTCCTTTTCTCTTGGCATTTTGAATAAGGTCGACTTTTTTTTTCTAATAACACTATAATCTTGCTTTTCTCTTGTTAGTGTTAATTTTTCATTGTGTCAGTATCAGGATGTAATTACTTTATGATCAAGGTATGATTTTAGCATTCATAAATTATGACATAAACTTATATCTCTCTTCCAAGAAGATTACTGATTTCATTTAAAAGTATACATTGGTACAAATGAACTTATCTACCAAAGAGAAATAGTCATGGATGTAGAAAACAAAAGTTTGTTTATCAAGAGGGAAAGGATGAAAAGGATAAATATGGAGATTGGAATTGACAGATAGACACTATCACTATATATACTGGTAACTGATAAGGACCTACTGTATAGCACCAGGAATTTGACATAATACTCTGCAATGACCTTAATGGGAAAAGAATCTGAAAAAGAGTGGAGATTTATATATGTACAACTGATTCACTTTGCTGGACCGCAGGAACTCACACAGACCTTTAAACCAACTATCCTCCAATAAATAGTAATTTAAAAATAAAAAAAAAATCTGCTTTCACAGTAAAAACAAACAAAAACATATACACTTAAATAGTTAATGAATATTTAGTCAAAGCAAGCAACCATGTTTCACTTGAATAAACCCAACATGCTATATACTTAAGATATGAAATAACAGAACTGTACATTATTAGCATGTATTAGAAATGTCTGGAGTGGGAGGTTGAAAACCTGAGGCCATTTATAAATATGAACTCATGAAAGGGGAAGCTTTTTCTTTCTTTTTTTAAATTTTGGCCTCTTTTATTGGTCCTTCATCTATTTATTTTCATCCATTTTTGTTCTTTGGCCTGTGTGGGGCTCCCATCGCAGTGGCCTCTCTCATTGCAGAGCACTGGCTCTGGATGCATGTGCTTCAGAGTGCTGGCTTGTCATTGGACACACCGGCCCAGCCGTTCCTCAACGTGTGGGATCTTCCCGGGCCAGGAATCGAACTGGTGCCCCTTGCACTGCAAGGCGGACTCTCCATCCACTGGACCAGCAGGGAAGCCCAGGGAGAAGCTTTCTTGATTTAGATTGCTATAAAGAATAGTTGTACTACTATTCGAATTAATTTAAACATACTGACATACAAAGAGAAAACCTTACTACTTTTGGTATTGACTTCACTTTATCAAAGATATCTAATCTTTTGATAGCTGTGAAAGTACTTTTTACTTTAAAATCTACCTCCATTTATTTTAAACTTATGATCATTGATTTACTCAAAAAAAAATTCCCCGAGAAAAAAGTATACATTGGTACAAATGAACTTATCTACCAAAGAGAAATAGTCATGGATGTAGAAAACAAAAGTTTGTTTATCAAGAGGGAAAGGATGAAAAGGATAAATATGGAGATTGGAATTGACAGATAGACACTATCACTATATATACTGGTAACTGATAAGGACCTACTGTATAGCACCAGGAATTTGACATAATACTCTGCAATGACCTTAATGGGAAAAGAATCTGAAAAAGAGTGGAGATTTATATATGTACAACTGATTCACTTTGCTGGACCGCAGGAACTCACACAGACCTTTAAACCAACTATCCTCCAATAAATAGTAATTTAAAAATAAAAAAAAAATCTGCTTTCACAGTAAAAACAAACAAAAACATATACACTTAAATAGTTAATGAATATTTAGTCAAAGCAAGCAACCATGTTTCACTTGAATAAACCCAACATGCTATATACTTAAGATATGAAATAACAGAACTGTACATTATTAGCATGTATTAGAAATGTCTGGAGTGGGAGGTTGAAAACCTGAGGCCATTTATAAATATGAACTCATGAAAGGGGAAGCTTTTTCTTTCTTTTTTTTTAAATTTTGGCCTCTTTTATTGGTCCTTCATCTATTTATTTTCATCCAGCTTCAATCCCTGGCCTGTGCGGGCCTCCCATCGCAGTGGCCTCTCTCATTGCAGAGCACTGGCTCTGGCCGCATGTGCTTCAGAGTGCTGGCTTGTAATTGGACACACCTGTCCAGCCACTCCACGGCATGTGGGATCCTCCCAGGCCAGGGATTGAACAAGTGCCCCTTGCACTGCAAGGCAGACTCTCCATCCACTGGACCAGCAGGGAAGCCCAGGGAGAAGCTTTCTTGATTTAGATTGCTATAAAGAATAGTTGTACTACTATTCGAATTAATTTAAACATACTGACATACAAAGAGAAAACCTTACTACTTTTGGTATTGACTTCACTTTATCAAAGATATCTAATCTTTTGATAGCTGTGAAAGTACTTTTTACTTTAAAATCTACCTCCATTATTTTAAGTCCTATGTCACAGATGGACTTCCCTGGTGGCACTTCAGTAAAGAATGGGCTTGCAATGCAGTAGTCCTTGGTTTGATCCCTGGATCAAGAAGATCCCCTGGAGGAGGAAAGGGCAACCCACTCCAGTATTCTTGCCTGGAGAATCCCAAGGACAGAGGAGCCTGGTGGGCTTCAGTTCATGGGGTCACAAAAGAGTCTATGAGGACTGAACCACTAAACAACAGTGCCATGGATTTCTCTTGAACATTCACATGAATTTAAATATTTTGTTTTAAGAATTTTTGTCGTAGGAAATCTCCTCCCACAAAATAAAATTTTCTCTTAAAGGCTGGGTATCAGTATTTTCTATGGGTTAAAAAAAAAAAAAAACACATTTTCAGAGATGTAATCTTGCTAAAAAGGATCTCTGCTTTTTTAAAATTATAAACAACCTACTTCTTTCCAAAAAGGATTCTGAGGTTACTTGATCACATCGAATCAGCATCTGCAAACATACTTCTACTTTAAGTACGTTTTTAACAAAACTCTTTTTTAATCTCTTGTTTGGGGTAAATGCAACTTTCCAACACCCACTGTAAGTCAGAATGCATTCATTTATTCAAATAATGTTAACTATATGGCTTCCATGTACCAGGTATATGTTAAATGCTATCTTAATAAATGACTGAGACTATAAAGGAAGACACTGGTTAAAGCATATACTCTTCTATTGCACATTTTATCTAAAGGAACTCTTTTGCCTGGATCTTTCCCAAAGTGAATTTTCGAACAGACTTAGGAAATATCAACCTCTAGTCTCAGCAAAAACCATACGTGGAACAATCCTTTATTTGTATAATGAATTTGTAGGGAATACTGGTACAGCTTTTCTAAAACCCAAATTACACAGACAGAACTACCCAATTCTGTTGGATAATGTTTGAATTCTCAATAATGAAGAGTCTTTCATTTTGTTTAATGAAGGTTAAGATCATATTTGAAAACATATCTCATAAGAGACGTTCTTAAGATATGAAGTCATGCTGGATTCTCTTGCTGTTTATTCATGTATATTTCACTAGCCACATTTTATACATGAGTTTATATGGGCAAATTTTGATAGAGACTGTTTGGTGAACACACAATCTCTGCTCCTGGGAGGAATTATCACCACAGTAAGGGAGTAAGGAACTGAAAACCTTTCTTACACATCATCATAATTTGATCTAGATTTGTTCTTGGCTTAATAACATTTATACAGACATTTCAGAAATGTCCTTATAGCTGCATTATCTAAATTAATCCAGTTAACTTTCCTGAGCAGGCTATTATTATAAAAGAGCTTTGTTTCCTTAAGGCTAAGGATGATGTACAAATGTGTACTGTCACTCAAACACATTCATCAAATCAAAGGCAAACACAATTAACAAAAATACCAAATGTTTAAAAAGAAACTGTCATCCACATACTTGCACTCAAATTTAAGCCAGAAGTGAAACAGTTTGTTTCATATCCATGACAATACTATGGTGATAAATGTAAAAAAATTCAGGAGTCAACTTTTAATTAGATTCCTCTCTTTTTATTCCTTTCATACAAGAGAGTTTAATATTTTCCCCATGTGTTTATATGTTTGCTATGCAATTCCTTTATATCCTATTTTCTTTCCTATTTGTTATACTTTAAATGTCTTTAGTAGGCTTTCTATAACATTTAGTTTTGCTTTGGATCCAAATTTTGTAGTTTATTTTAAGCATAAGGATGGCAATTGGCTTGGGGAGTACTGGATCTTGTAAATAGTGCAACATTAGAGCAATATAAACATCATGGATTTAGTAATTCAGTTTTATTAAGGGAAAATTTAATATTTCATAATATAATATTTTAACATTTAAAAATTCTAGCTATAAAATTCAAGATACATTTAGATATAACTTCAAAATCTGTTCAACCAATTTTACAATGTTTTGAAAATAGGGAAACATGACATTCTGGATCATTATTTTGTAATTTTAAAGTTGTTTGGACTTTCTCTATTACTCATCCTACTTGACGTGTAGAAATTTACTTCAAGTTTTGATTATTTGCTAATTAAATATTTGGAATCCGATGTTCTCCTTATTGTGCCTAGAAATTGTAATAAAATATCTTGAAGTAAATCTTAAAATTCTTACTTTATGCTTGACTCCCCCCCCATGAGGATACCTAATAATATTTCAATACGTTTCTACAGATTATAAACCGCTTAATTTACATACTATTTATCTGGTCCTCAATAACCTTGCAAAGTTTATAAAATTTCAATGACATCTGCAAAATTTCCTCACAGCAGTAGCTAGTGTTGAGACGGAAAAACAATTTTCCTACCCTCTCCTTTTCTAAATTCTTGGCTGAGACACTCCTGTAATTCGAGAGATTAACAGAAGAAAAATAAACACAAGTTTCATAACATGTATAGTTCATGGAGACATGGGACAGACCTCGGAAAACTCACTCTCTGAAATGGCCCAAGCCACTGTGTTAAATATCATCTTCAGCTAAAGACAAAAAATAGACACTGTGAGAAGGTAGTTGTGGGAGGTTTTCAAGCAAAGCCCAGTAAAAAGAGGTATGCTTCTTACACAGATCTAAGTCCATGATACATTCAAAGAGTTTGTCAACCTTATCTTCCCGGTACAGAGAAGGAGACACTTTTGCAAGTGGAGATTTCCATTATAAATACCTTCTGTGGAAGAGAAAACTAGCAAATTGCAGAACTTCTCTCATGTCTCCTGGTTTTTTGTTTTGTTTCGTTTTGTTAAGTTTTGTTTAATAATAGGTTGAGGATAACTGTTATTCCAAAAAAGCACACTGGGTTCACAAATTCTGGTGTCCTACACTAGATTCGTGTTTTGTTGAATGATTAGAAGATACAAGTCTTGACGGGTGAAACTTTGTTCCTCTTTAATCAGGATTACCCAAGTATCTCCACTGCTTTCTGGCAAGAAACTTTTATACTTTCATTGCTTATATTTTATATCTATCTTCTCTTCCTAACAGCATGTCCCTGTATAAAGCCAAATATCTGTAACAAATTCCTTATTTTAGACAACTATATATCCCCACTAGGATACCTAATAATATTTCAATACGTTTCTACAGATTATAAACCGCTTAATTTACATACTATTTATCTGGTCCTCAATAACCTTGCAAAGTTTATAAAATTTCAATGACATCTGCAAAATTTCCTCACAGCAGTAGCTAGTGTTGAGACGGAAAAACAATTTTCCTACCCTCTCCTTTTCTAAATTCTTGGCTGAGACACTCCTGTAATTCGAGAGATTAACAGAAGAAAAATAAACACAAGTTTCATAACATGTATAGTTCATGGAGACATGGGACAGACCTCGGAAAACTCACTCTCTGAAATGGCCCAAGCCACTGTGTTAAATATCATCTTCAGCTAAAGACAAAAAATAGACACTGTGAGAAGGTAGTTGTGGGAGGTTTTCAAGCAAAGCCCAGAAAAAAGAGGTATGCTTCTTACACAGATCTAAGTCCATGATACATTCAAAGAGTTTGTCAACCTTATCTTCCCGGTACAGAGAAGGAGACACTTTTGCAAGTGGAGATTTCCATTATAAATACCTTCTGTGGAAGAGAAAACTAGCAAATTGCAGAACTTCTCTCATGTCTCCTGGTTTTTTGTTTTGTTTCGTTTTGTTAAGTTTTGTTTAATAATAGGTTGAGGATAACTGTTATTCCAAAAAAGCACACTGGGTTCACAAATTCTGGTGTCCTACACTAGATTCGTGTTTTGTTGAATGATTAGAAGATACAAGTCTTGACGGGTGAAACTTTGTTCCTCTTTAATCAGGATTACCCAAGTATCTCCACTGCTTTCTGGCAAGAAACTTTATACTTTCATTGCTTATATTTTATATCTATCTTCTCTTCCTAACAGCATGTCCCTGTATAAAGCCAAATATCTGTAACAAATTCCTTATTTTAGACAACTATATATCCCCACTAGCTTATCTATGTCTTTATCTATGTTCATTTGACTTTTCTGATTTGAATATACCAACTAGGATTTCAAAGCCACAGAATCTTAAAGAAGGTTTCTCTGAATTGGTCCTGGAATATGCCTTTGGTTTCCTGATATGATTAAAGTCAGTAATAACTCTGCTTCCCAGGGAAAGGAGGACCGTAGCAATCCACAGCTGCAATTGCAAAACAATTTTACAAATCTCACCTACAGAACCCACAATCAAATATCTAACGACACAACTCCGGTGGTCAAGTATTTCCTGCTGTAGAAGATGTTAGTGAAAATGAGGAATAATGAATGGGGTTGCTAGCCTCCTCTCTGCTGGGAAATGTGGATAAGGAAAAGAAGGTGCTCAGGGACTTAAGTTTTCAGCACAAGAACATCATATAAGAGACCACAAATTTTCTGTGACTCTTTTTATTTCCTGTAATCATAAAGATTTCTGAAAGCCAGACTCTAAGTCTCATATAAGAGATAGCTGAATTACAACACAAATTCAATTCTCAACCACTTGCAGTTTCTTTTGTTAAAGTTGTCTTCATGGTTTAGGAAATAACAAAGCCTTGAAAATTGGGACAGTGGCTTATGGACAAATTCCACTGAAGCTAAGAACTCTGAAGCATAGAATTCTATGATGACCACTTGGCCAGTAGAAGCACCCCTTCTAATCCTGCAGAAGAGATCAGTTTTCCTGACCTGAAGAGCTTGTAAGGGCTATCCCAGAAGTAGCTGTTTTGCTAGAGGTGCTGATCTTCCTTACAGCTACCATTAGCCCTCACTTCTTGCTTCTAGACATTATACTCAAACTCCAGGCTCATCACTGCTCTCATTTGGGGTGCTGGAGAAGACTCTTGAAAACCCCTTGAACAGCAAATAGATCAAACAAGTCAATCCTATAGGGAATCACCCCTGAATATTCATTGTAAGGGCTAATGCTGAAGATGAAGCACCAGTACACTGGTCTTTAATCAGGATTACCCAAGTATCTCCACTGCTTTCTGGCAAGAAATTTATACTTTCATTGCTTATATTTTATATCTATCTTCTCTTCCTAACAGCATGTCCCTGTATAAAGCCAAATATCTGTAACAAATTCCTTATTTTAGACAACTATATATCCCCACTAGCTTATCTATGTCTTTATCTATGTTCATTTGACTTTTCTGATTTGAATATACCAACTAGGATTTCAAAGCCACAGAATCTTAAAGAAGGTTTCTCTGAATTGGTCCTGGAATATGCCTTTGGTTTCCTGATATGATTAAAGTCAGTAATAACTCTGCTTCCCAGGGAAAGGAGGACCGTAGCAATCCACAGCTGCAATTGCAAAACAATTTTACAAATCTCACCTACAGAACCCACAATCAAATATCTAACGACACAACTCCCGGTGGTCAAGTATTTCCTGCTGTAGAAGATGTTAGTGAAAATGAGGAATAATGAATGGGGTTGCTAGCCTCCTCTCTCTGCTGGGAAATGTGGATAAGGAAAAGAAGGTGCTCAGGGACTTAAGTTTTCAGCACAAGAACATCATATAAGAGACCACAAATTTTCTGTGACTCTTTTTATTTCCTGTAATCATAAAGATTTCTGAAAGCCAGACTCTAAGTCTCATATAAGAGATAGCTGAATTACAACACAAATTCAATTCTCAACCACTTGCAGTTTCTTTTGTTAAAGTTGTCTTCATGGTTTAGGAAATAACAAAGCCTTGAAAATTGGGACAGTGGCTTATGGACAAATTCCACTGAAGCTAAGAACTCTGAAGCATAGAATTCTATGATGACCACTTGGCCAGTAGAAGCACCCCTTCTAATCCTGCAGAAGAGATCAGTTTTCCTGACCTGAAGAGCTTGTAAGGGCTATCCCAGAAGTAGCTGTTTTGCTAGAGGTGCTGATCTTCCTTACAGCTACCATTAGCCCTCACTTCTTGCTTCTAGACATTATACTCAAACTCCAGGCTCATCACTGCTCTCATTTGGGGTGCTGGAGAAGACTCTTGAAAACCCCTTGAACAGCAAATAGATCAAACAAGTCAATCCTATAGGGAATCACCCCTGAATATTCATTGTAAGGGCTAATGCTGAAGATGAAGCACCAGTACACTGGCCACCTGATGCGAAGAGCTGACTCACTGGAAAAGACCCTGATTCTGGGAAGGACTGAGGTCAAGAGAAGAGGACAACAGAGAATGAGATGGTTGGATGGCACCACCGACTCAATGGACATGAGTTTTGATTATACATCAATAATGGGCAATATATGCATATAATTTTAGAATTAGAAATTTTTACCTTATATACTATATACATATATGATAGTATAAATTTTTCCATGTTTAAAACTTTAGAAATGTTGACAAGTGGGCTTCCCCTGGTGGTCCATTGGGTAAGGACACTGCCTTGCACTGCCAGGGGCGCCGGTTTGATCTCTGGCCTGGGAAGATCCCACGTGCCGCGGAGCGGCTGGACCGATGTGTCCAATCGAAGAGCCGGAGCTCTGGAGCGCATGCGCCCAGAGCCGGCGCTCTGCAGCGACAGACACCACCGCGATGGGAGGCCCACAGGAGCCAAAGAACAAAGACTGATGGAAATAGAGAAAGACCAATAGAAGTGGCCCGCCCGCTCCCCAAATAAATCCTTAAAAAAAAAAAAGAAATCTTGACAAGTGAAATAAAAAATGGAAAACATAATAGCAAATGATTAAAATATAATAATCTAATTGGAAAATCAGTTTGTGATGATTATTAAACTTTAGAAACATTAGGAAATAATGCCTGGCACTTAGATGTGCTCACGCTGTCTTATAAAACAAAATTTCATCAAATGAGGTATAGTTTTGATGATTACATCAGGGATGAATTCTGATTCATATAAGCAAAATAATTTTCTCTAATTTGATACTTTTAATTTCTACAGTGTTAAAACTGACCCTACCATCATTTCACTACCCTGTACTTTTATCTATATCTCAATGTCTATCTCCCTTTCTTAAACAGCTTAATTTCTAAGATTAGTCATTATACTCAAACTCCAGGCTCATCACTGCTCTCATTTGGGGTGCTGGAGAAGACTCTTGAAAACCCCTTGAACAGCAAATAGATCAAACAAGTCAATCCTATAGGGAATCACCCCTGAATATTCATTGTAAGGGCTAATGCTGAAGATGAAGCACCAGTACACTGGCCACCTGATGCGAAGAGCTGACTCACTGGAAAAGACCCTGATTCTGGGAAGGACTGAGGTCAAGAGAAGAGGACAACAGAGAATGAGATGGTTGGATGGCACCACCGACTCAATGGACATGAGTTTTGATTATACATCAATAATGGGCAATATATGCATATAATTTTAGAATTAAAAATTTTTTACCTTATATACTATATACATATATGATAGTATAAATTTTTCCATGTTTAAAACTTTAGAAATGTTGACAAGTGGGCTTCCCCTGGTGGTCCATTGGGTAAGGACACTGCCTTGCACTGCCAGGGGCGCCGGTTTGATCTCTGGCCTGGGAAGATCCCACGTGCCGCGGAGCGGCTGGACCGATGTGTCCAATCGAAGAGCCGGAGCTCTGGAGCGCATGCGCCCAGAGCCGGCGCTCTGCAGCGACAGACACCACCGCGATGGGAGGCCCACAGGAGCCAAAGAACAAAGACTGATGGAAATAGAGAAAGACCAATAGAAGTGGCCCGCCCGCTCCCCAAATAAATCCTTAAAAAAAAAAAAGAAATCTTGACAAGTGAAATAAAAAATGGAAAACATAATAGCAAATGATTAAAATATAATAATCTAATTGGAAAATCAGTTTGTGATGATTATTAAACTTTAGAAACATTAGGAAATAATGCCTGGCACTTAGATGTGCTCACGCTGTCTTATAAAACAAAATTTCATCAAATGAGGTATAGTTTTGATGATTACATCAGGGATGAATTCTGATTCATATAAGCAAAATAATTTTCTCTAATTTGATACTTTTAATTTCTACAGTGTTAAAACTGACCCTACCATCATTTCACTACCCTGTACTTTTATCTATATCTCAATGTCTATCTCCCTTTCTTAAACAGCTTAATTTCTAAGATTAGTCAATATAAATACTTCCTTACATATGCTCTGAGCTTCCCTGCACCTCTCTGGCTTTGTCAGATTTGCCTGGCTTATTTCTCCCAATTTATAAAGTCTGAAGACTCGTGGTTGAATGTGACTGGAGAGAGACACGTGACCTATTTACTGAGTCCACCATTAATAGAAAACTACTGACTTCAAATACACTGGCCTTTCATGCAAATATACTATACTTCCAAAGACAAATATTTAACAATTTCTTAATCCCCAATGCTTCCCCACTAGCCTCAATCTAGGATATTAATAATCATTTTTGGGTTTCCCTGGTGGTCCAGTGGGTAAACAGTCCATCTTGTAGTGCAAGGGGTACCAGATGGATCCCTGGCCCAGGAAGATCCCACATGCCGTGAAGTGGCTGGACCGGTGTGTCCAATTACCAGCCAGCACTTTTGAGCACAGGCTCCCAGAGCCAGCACTCTGCAACAAGAGAGGTTACTGCTATGGGAGGCCCACACAGGCCAAGCAATAAAGATGGATGAAAATAAATAAATAAAAAACCAAGAGAAGAGAACAAAATTAAAAAAAAATAATAATTATTTTGTATCCTACAGACAAAACTGAAACAATCAAAAGAAGAACTTCTACATATCCCCATCACCACATCCCTGCATCTGCTCCTATGTTCTCTATCTTACTGTCTTCTTCCGTAGATGAACAATAATGGCACAGGTTGAACAAGGTCATTGTTAAAAAAATAAAAATAAAAAAAAAAACAGGTATTACTTTAGTATTGTTGAACTGGAAAAATAAGTTAACTGACCTAGTTATTAAATACCTTTGATGAGTTCATTTATTTAAACAGAAACATTAGGAAATAATGCCTGGCACTTAGATGTGCTCACGCTGTCTTATAAAACAAAATTTCATCAAATGAGGTATAGTTTTGATGATTACATCAGGGATGAATTCTGATTCATATAAGCAAAATAATTTTCTCTAATTTGATACTTTTAATTTCTACAGTGTTAAAACTGACCCTACCATCATTTCACTACCCTGTACTTTTATCTATATCTCAATGTCTATCTCCCTTTCTTAAACAGCTTAATTTCTAAGATTAGTCAATATAAATACTTCCTTACATATGCTCTGAGCTTCCCTGCACCTCTCTGGCTTTGTCAGATTTGCCTGGCTTATTTCTCCCAATTTATAAAGTCTGAAGACTCGTGGTTGAATGTGACTGGAGAGAGACACGTGACCTATTTACTGAGTCCACCATTAATAGAAAACTACTGACTTCAAATACACTGGCCTTTCATGCAAATATACTATACTTCCAAAGACAAATATTTAACAATTTCTTAATCCCCAATGCTTCCCCACTAGCCTCAATCTAGGATATTAATAATCATTTTTGGGTTTCCCTGGTGGTCCAGTGGGTAAACAGTCCATCTTGTAGTGCAAGGGGTACCAGATGGATCCCTGGCCCAGGAAGATCCCACATGCCGTGAAGTGGCTGGACCGGTGTGTCCAATTACCAGCCAGCACTTTTGAGCACAGGCTCCCAGAGCCAGCACTCTGCAACAAGAGAGGTTACTGCTATGGGAGGCCCACACAGGCCAAGCAATAAAGATGGATGAAAATAAATAAATAAAAAACCAAGAGAAGAGAACAAAATTAAAAAAAAATAATAATTATTTTGTATCCTACAGACAAAACTGAAACAATCAAAAGAAGAACTTCTACATATCCCCATCACCACATCCCTGCATCTGCTCCTATGTTCTCTATCTTACTGTCTTCTTCCGTAGATGAACAATAATGGCACAGGTTGAACAAGGTCATTGTTAAAAAAATAAAAATAAAAAAAAAAACAGGTATTACTTTAGTATTGTTGAACTGGAAAAATAAGTTAACTGACCTAGTTATTAAATACCTTTGATGAGTTCATTTATTTACATAAAAACCATGATACGAGAAGTAGTAAGATCAAATAATTTATCATACTAAAGTGGCTGTATCCTTTGCTAGGGGCTTCCCTGGTGGCTCAGTGGTAAAGAATCCCTCTGCCAATGTAGGAGACATGGGTTCAACTCCTGGTTTGGGAAGACCTCCTGGAGAAGGAAATGGCAACCCACTCCAGGATTCCTGCCTGGAGAATCCCATGGAGAGGGGAGCCTTGAGGATTACAGTAGCAAAGAGCCAGACGCCAGATGAATAAATGACTGAACACACACGTATACCCTTTACTAAGACACTTTTCTTACTCAGATAACTTTCTGTAGCTTTTCTGTTAAATCTGCATCTGACTAGATTTCAAGTATTCTTGTTTAATGCCTCACATCAGTACCTTATAGCACAGCTTGCACTAAAAAGCTCAATGTTTCACTATATTTGTGACATAAAGAACTTCAGTAGAGATGGTGTCATTGATTAAAAGACATTAAAGATAGTGTAACTGATTCCACAACTGTTGTTTCACACATACAGTTATACCATCTTTTACAGGCAACAAGTGGCAGGCAGCGCAAAATCAAAACCAGCAAACCCAAAGCCCTTAAACAGTATTGCCTTCTGCTTTCTGGTGATGGATCAGCTTTTTCTCTACCCTTTTACCTGAGCTTCTTACCCGCAGTAGCATAGAGACGTCTTGGTTACTCTTCTTGTGTGACCCAATAGGCACATCCCAGATCTTTTCCCACGACCTTTTGGACTGTCAATTATCACGACCATAGAATTTTCAGCAGACCGTATTATGCTGCTTTGGGCCTAAAATATTCCAGCATTTATTAAGATTCTAGACAAAAACTGGAGAAATACATAGTTTTGAGTCTAGGCACATAACTTGAACCAGATAAAACCTTCTTTTGTTTGTAAAATGTTTAATTCACTAATATATTCAGCTGATCTTAGGAAAGAAGCTAAAGATGGTATTGTTCTCCACTCCATCTCTTTTTTGATATAATTTCTTTTTTTTTTCTTTTTTTAAAGATTTATTTATTTCTTTATTTTGGGCGGGGGTTGGGTTGGGGAGGGAGGAGAGCGGGCGGGCCACTTCTATTGGTCTTTCATTTCTCTATTTTCATCCGTCTTTGTTTTTTGGCTCCTCTGGACCTCCCATCGCGGTGGTGTCTGTCGCTCCAGAGCTCCGGCTCGGCAATTGGACACATCGGTCCAGCCGCTCCGCGGCACATGGGATCTTCCCAGGCCAGGGATCAAACCGGCGCCCCTTGCACTGCAAGGCGGTGTCCTTACCCAATGGACCACCAGGGGAAGCCCCTTGATATAATTTCTTACACAGAACCAAAGACATTTTTCAACACGTTGTGCTGCAGGAAGAGTCAGTTCTGATTGCATGTTGTATTCATTTCTTGGGTTTGCTTTTAATTGCTTTTGTTATTCTCATCATACATACTGGCCTGCCTCAGGGAACCCTGCCCCTCTACCTGAATATTAAACCAGAGTGTCTTTGTTAAGGACCTTGTCTACGTAGATGGCAACAGGAAGAAAGAAATTAACACACCCCTTCCTGAGGCCTGCCATTCTAGGAAATCATTGCAAAATTAATGAGATTTTTAGTTTGATTCCTCACCTCCCCCCATCTTTGTTCTATAAAAGAAACTGGCATCCACTCACCTATAAGATGGTTATTCTGAGACATCAGTCTGCCATCTTCTCGGTATTTCTTGTCTCTCAGATTCATGGGCCTGTTGTGCCACGAGCTTAGCAAGCTTGGATTCAGTAACAGCTGGAGTATAGCAGACTCAGGGGTAATAGCAATAGCCACTTGCTCATTAAATGCTAAAATGCTAGAATTGTTTGTAACTGGATTCAGTCATTAAATGAATGTCTCTAAGAGTGGTGCCTCCTACAAAGTCTGAGGTCATCATCCCACTTAAACAATGTAAATGAGTAGGATAAAGGGGAGCCCCTGCCAAGGAGAACATTAACATAATGGCTGAGAATGAACAGAGAAGGGCACAGAAATCAATCATGATGGTAGACCTTGATACATTTTATAACAAAGTTATGAAATACTATAGAAATTTAGAAAGTAGAAAGGAAACTTTTTGGCATGGGATGGCCTCAGGAAACAAATGAGGTCTGAACTAAAACCACATACTAGGAATATTTTTATTATGGTCAAAACCAGTATATTTTCATGTATAAGCTCAAATCTGCTTTCTATTCCATAAAAATACCATTCTACATTATGTATTACTTTGTTGCTTGTTATTTAGTCCATGAATCATTCCCAACTCTTTTGCAACCTCATGGACTGTAGCCCACCAGGCTCCTCTGTCCATGGATTTCCCAGGCAAGAATCTTCCCTTGGGAAGATGGGATGCAACCTGAAAGCATGAGTTTGTCCTCAGGGCACATGGGCTAGAACTGTGCTTTCCCTCTACTCTGCTTTCATGTCCTATTTACGAAGTAACCAGTGAGTGACGGGGCTCTAAGGGGTTTCTGGTACACAGGTTGGGGTCAGAAACATGCTAGAGGTAGCATCTTTCTAGTATCAGATTACTCTCAAGAGACCAACAAGTTATTTCAAAGAAGCAACTGATTTTGATAATGAGAACTACATAAAGGTGGGCTCCTAGATAAAATGTTAATATATCTCTCCCAGACATGTGTTCTCTTTTCCTTAGCTTTAAATCTAGAATGCTTCAGCTATTATTAATGTCTTCTTTGGGCAATACTGCTTTTTTTATTTTTTTCACACACAAAAAGGACTTCTGCAATAATATTTACGTTTACTGGATGTTTTCTTGTCTCTCAGATTCATGGGCCTGTTGTGCCACGAGCTTAGCAAGCTTGGATTCAGTAACAGCTGGAGTATAGCAGACTCAGGGGTAATAGCAATAGCCACTTGCTCATTAAATGCTAAAATGCTAGAATTGTTTGTAACTGGATTCAGTCATTAAATGAATGTCTCTAAGAGTGGTGCCTCCTACAAAGTCTGAGGTCATCATCCCACTTAAACAATGTAAATGAGTAGGATAAAGGGGAGCCCCTGCCAAGGAGAACATTAACATAATGGCTGAGAATGAACAGAGAAGGGCACAGAAATCAATCATGATGGTAGACCTTGATACATTTTATAACAAAGTTATGAAATACTATAGAAATTTAGAAAGTAGAAAGGAAACTTTTTGGCATGGGATGGCCTCAGGAAACAAATGAGGTCTGAACTAAAACCACATACTAGGAATATTTTTATTATGGTCAAAACCAGTATATTTTCATGTATAAGCTCAAATCTGCTTTCTATTCCATAAAAATACCATTCTACATTATGTATTACTTTGTTGCTTGTTATTTAGTCCATGAATCATTCCCAACTCTTTTGCAACCTCATGGACTGTAGCCCACCAGGCTCCTCTGTCCATGGATTTCCCAGGCAAGAATCTTCCCTTGGGAAGATGGGATGCAACCTGAAAGCATGAGTTTGTCCTCAGGGCACATGGGCTAGAACTGTGCTTTCCCTCTACTCTGCTTTCATGTCCTATTTACGAAGTAACCAGTGAGTGACGGGGCTCTAAGGGGTTTCTGGTACACAGGTTGGGGTCAGAAACATGCTAGAGGTAGCATCTTTCTAGTATCAGATTACTCTCAAGAGACCAACAAGTTATTTCAAAGAAGCAACTGATTTTGATAATGAGAACTACATAAAGGTGGGCTCCTAGATAAAATGTTAATATATCTCTCCCAGACATGTGTTCTCTTTTCCTTAGCTTTAAATCTAGAATGCTTCAGCTATTATTAATGTCTTCTTTGGGCAATACTGCTTTTTTTTATTTTTTTCACACACAAAAAGGACTTCTGCAATAATATTTACGTTTACTGGATGTTTTATGTTTGTCTTCCTGATAATCAGTATCTATATACATAGAATCAACAGATTAGAGAGATAGGCAAGTTAAGTAAGTAAATCAATTCATAGGAACATAAAAATAAAGAGGTGTTCTGTCTCTAAATATGCAGGCGATCATGGAAGAACCATAAAACTAAATGGGCATGGGCATGAATTCTGTCAACCTGTGACCTCAGACATGTTAATCTCTGTGAATCTCAATTGTCCTATCTAAAAATAGAGATAATATCAACTATCTTTCAAAATTATTATAAGCATTAAGGACAAAATAATATAAATCATCAAATATAGTACCTGTCATTTCAGATATATTCTCCCCCCCCCCACTCTCTCTCTCTCTCTCTCTCTATATATATATATATATACACACACACACACACACATATACACATATATATTTGCTATGCAAATTCTAGAATGCTAGAATTTCTTGTACTGATAACTAGGCCAGGCATTCAGGGAAGCTGCATTCTCTATACTAAGAAAGAGCTGGGAACCAGGCACACATTAAGCCCCCTTCTGGTGAGACACACAGGCTAATGGAAATTGCACTCAGTTTGAAATTAGAGGACTTGAGCTCTGACTTTGAAATTACCACCTATTAGTTCTATGTTTCCATAAAAATGTATAAACGTTTTGAATCTAAGTGTTTCCAGGAGTACTACAGCTTGAAGTAAAAATGAAAGTATTAGTAGCTTAATCATGTCCAACTCTTTGCAATCCCATGAACTGTAGTCCATCAGGCTCCTCTGTCCCTGAAATTCTCCAGGCAAGAATCCTTGAAATGGGTTGCCACTCCCATCTTCAGAGAATCTTCTTGACCCAGGGATCGAACCCAGGTCTTCTGCATCACAAAGGAAATCTTTACTAGCCCCACTATATCTTAGTAACACTGCAAAAAAGAGATGTTTGCAAAACATAGTGTACACCGTGTAGTGTAAGAAAGACATAAGAGGTGTAACAGTATCTAAATTTAACCAATCACAGAGCATGCCTTTTGACTAAACACAAGTATAAAGGGCTTTCCAGGTGGCTCAGCAATAAAGAATCTGCCTGTAGGAGACGCAGGCTTGATCCCTGGGTCAGGAAAATCTCCTGGATGAGGAAAGAGCAACCCACTCCAGTATTCTTTTCTGAAAAAATCCCATAGCCTGGTGGGCTAGAGTCCACAGGGTTGCAAAGACTCAGACATAATTGAGCAGCTGAGGATAGAAGCATTAAAATTGACAAAATTTTTATAGTAGCCTCTTATTATAATCTCTTGTTTCTTGTAATCATGGGAAATAAAAAAGAATGTGTATTCTTTCTAGGTACCATGCAAAAATGAAATTCAATTGATCAGATCTAAAAATGAAAGACTCTAAATGAAATGAAGGATTCTAAAAATAAAATCATGTAAATACATAATTTTAAGACTCATCCTTTCCCCAGATATGCTATTCATAATGTAGCACTGTCATGGTCCTTTCTACTGAGAAGATCAACATTTTCTCAAACTTGGAACTTATTATGATTAATATGCAAATAAATTCCCAACAAAACTATTCTCTAGTATATACATCAAGGTCTCCAGGATCTTGTCACATTGAGAAAAAGTTTACTAAATCCATTCTAATTGAAGATACTGAGAGAACTATGCTGTAAATTAATGAACGGAGACAAAGTCTTCTCCTTTCAAAGACTGAGTGATGATAATCCACTTTTGTTGGTCTAGAGACAATAATCTAAATTGCTTTATAATTTCTCTAAAGTGACACTGAAGGTTTTAATCTAGAATTATTCCTAAGAATAGCATGTTTTAATATTCATAATTTGCTTTGATATTTCTATTTTAAAGTCAATATTTTAATGAAATCACACTTCTTAAATTCCCTACAGAATCTTTTAAATCTGATATGCTGTGGCTGTCAATCTGCTAGTTATCTTAATTTTTCATTCTTGGCAATCTAGTGTAAGTGGTTGATCACAATTCATCTAATTTCTCTTCCTTTTAATTATATCTTCAGGAAGTTAGAGCATTTTTTCTCTTCACTTCCTTCTCCCTTGTTGACTCTCCTATCTTCAGCCTACGACTCTTGCTATGCATATTCTTATCCAAGTTGCCTTGTTCTAAACCATAGCTTGTAGTTTTGAGAACAAAACACAATGGTTCGGGCTTCCCTAGTAGCTCAGTGGTCAAGAGCTTGCCTGCCAATGAAGGGAGACAAGGGTTCATTCCCTGATCCGGGAAAATCCCACATGCTGCGGAGCAACTAAGCCTGTGAACCACAACTACTGAGCTTGTACTCTGGAGTCTCGGACCTGCACATGAGCCCATGTGCTGCAATGATTGAAGTTTGTGTGCCCTAGAGCCCGAGTTCCACAACAAGAGAAGTAACTGCAGCAAGAAGCCTGATCATCTCAACCAGAGAGTAGCCCCCACTGCCTGCAGCTAGAGAAGAGTGTGCATCATCAGTGAAAAACCCAGGATAGCCATAAATAAATAAAAATAAAAAACCACAATGGTTCAAAATGAATTTCTTTTTTTGGGGGGGAGGGGCCACTTCCATTGGTCTTTCATGTATCTATTTTTCATCCATCTTTGTTCTTTGGCCCATGTTGGCCTCCCATTGCAATGGACTCTGTCGCCGCAGAGCACCAGCTCTGGGTGCATGCACTCCAAAGCTCCAATTCCGTAGTTGGACACATCGGTCCAGTCGCTCTGCAGCACATGGGATCTTTCCAGGCCAGGGAACAAACCGGCGCCCCTTGCACTGCAAGGCGGTGTTCTTACCCACTGGAACACCAGGGAAGCCCAAAAATGAATTTCTTGATTGTTTTCTTCTCTATTTCACAGCACAATTATGGCATTGCTTTCCCTGGAACCCAATGTTGTCAGTTAATAATTTGCCTCTGGTCTGTAGCATTTTTTTTCCCTATGGAGACCTCTTCAATGAAGATGGCTGGCGGTCACTCAAGCATGTATGATACAGATATGCCTGGTGTCCTGGGCAGACAAAAGGAAAGCAGCTGTGGATATATTTCCATGTAACTATGGGAGGGGGATAGGGTTTCTAAGGGAGAGGAAAGGGAAAAAAACATAGTTTAGGTTGACTGAAGTTAAAGAAATTACTCAGTTTTCAAAATCATCAGTGTACTAGAGAATATTCTAGGTAACCTATCGTTTTAACAATTTTTATTTTGTTATAAGTAGCCTGTGTAAAACTATATATATGCCTACTAGGAATTTTGTGATCATTCTTTTGAACATGTGATTTGCCTTATTTCTTTAAATGAAATAAAATGTAGTCCTATAATAGAAAATGGAAATCAACCCTGCATGTTCATTGGAAGGAATGACGCTAAAGCTGAAGCTCCAATGTTGGTCGCCTGAGGCAAAGTGATAACTCTTTGGAAAAGCCCCTGATGATGGGAGAAACATATGGCAAAAGGAGAAGGGGACAAAAAGGATGAGATGGTTGGATGGTGTCACTGACTCAATGGACATGAGTTTGAGCATGCTCTGGGAGATGGTGAAGGACAGGGAAGCCTGGCATGATTCAGTCCATGGGGCTGCAAAGAGTTGGACGTGACTGAGCAACTGAACTGAACTCAATGGAAAAAAGCTTATTTCTGATATTTTAAGTAATTTTGGAATATAAAAGTCCTCTAAAAGTGTATCCTTTGAAGAGACCAGTCCTCCTAGGAAGGTGACGAGTGTGAGTAGCTTACCACCTGGGGCTAGCATGAAGAGTTTTCCCTCAGGGGTGTAGAATTACACATCCACCCAATTGCATTATGGGTGGTTTTGCCCTTCTTTGGAAGCGTCTGGTAGAGGCTGCTTCCCAGACAGAATATTGAATAAGAGTGCTGTTCTGATATGATAATAACCATAGCCAGGACCTGCAAACACTCATTTAGTGACAGTGTCTGAGCCTAACTCAATATGGCCGTGTTGTCACTTGTCAAGGAAATCAAAGGCACATAGTGTGTATTGGATGCCTGATGGTATCTAAGTGTATCAGTCATGCTTGAGTAATCCCAAAGGTTTAATTTAAAGAGAGGAATGGAAAACCTGAATTGTATAAAAGCTGGGAGTCTGGGACATATGTTCTGGAAATAGGAAATTGTAAAATGCTGTATACAATCCCTCCCCAGCTTTTGAATTTTAATATCTTATTTTATTGGTGCATGAATTAAACTATAAATACACTTTTCTTTTAAACAACATAAAATATATTTACTTTGATCTGTGACTATTTAGGTTTGCTTAGGGCAATGGTTTGAAAATTTAGTATAATTATACTTCAGGAACTCTCATTCTTTTAAACTTTATTTTTCTTTTCTCATGTTTAAAATGAGATTGCTTTTACACTCATAAATATCTTACTTTTTTTTCTGCACACGGTCCAATATTTTTAAACTTTTATATACAGTCTTTTATCCTTTTGGTTTTTTTTTTCTCCTAAACTGAAAATAATATTCTAGAACAATGGAACATTTTCATTAATGTTAGTATCATATTTTAAAATCCTTTCTCCCCTCCATCCTGCCCTTCAGAAAATGACTGCGCCTGGAAGCCCTTTTTTAAAAAGATTCCAATAGGAAAAAAAAAAAAAAGGTTCTCTAATTGCTGTGAGGTGTGATCAAGGAAACTATAGCATGAGGAGTGAACAAAGAAAGGAATACTTGAAAACAAGAGAACAAGTTACGGTATTAATATTTCAATCATGTAATACATAGAATTATTGGTCATTAGTTGTTTTTTTTTTTTTTAATTATTTCTTTGGTTCCACAGGGTCTTAGTTGTGGCATGTGAGATCTAGTTCCCTGAACAGGGATTGAACTCAGGCCCCCTGCATTGGGAACACAGAGTCTTAACCACTGGACCACCAGGGAAGTCCCGGTCATTAGTTTTATAGTGAAGGAAATTTTGTGTGTGTCTCAAGTCTTGATTAAAAGAATAGCGAAATAAACAAAAAAAATGGTGTTAAAAATAACATCACTTAAATGTCAATGATACAACATCAGGCATATGTGTGTTATGAATATATATAATACATATATTTATCAGGAGTGAGCAATGAGTGAGCAATGCTTTCCATCCTTATCTTGAGTATCACATCTGTCATGTTGTTAAAAACAATTAACTTCCTTGAGCACAGAACATTAGTTTATGGAAAAACTGAATTGTATAAAAGCTGGGAGTCTGGGACATATGTTCTGGAAATAGGAAATTGTAAAATGCTGTATACAATCCCTCCCCAGCTTTTGAATTTTAATATCTTATTTTATTGGTGCATGAATTAAACTATAAATACACTTTTCTTTTAAACAACATAAAATATATTTACTTTGATCTGTGACTATTTAGGTTTGCTTAGGGCAATGGTTTGAAAATTTAGTATAATTATACTTCAGGAACTCTCATTCTTTTAAACTTTATTTTTCTTTTCTCATGTTTAAAATGAGATTGCTTTTACACTCATAAATATCTTACTTTTTTTTCTGCACACGGTCCAATATTTTTAAACTTTTATATACAGTCTTTTATCCTTTTGGTTTTTTTTTTCTCCTAAACTGAAAATAATATTCTAGAACAATGGAACATTTTCATTAATGTTAGTATCATATTTTAAAATCCTTTCTCCCTCCATCCTGCCCTTCAGAAAATGACTGCGCCTGGAAGCCCTTTTTTAAAAAGATTCCAATAGGAAAAAAAAAAAAAAGGTTCTCTAATTGCTGTGAGGTGTGATCAAGGAAACTATAGCATGAGGAGTGAACAAAGAAAGGAATACTTGAAAACAAGAGAACAAGTTACGGTATTAATATTTCAATCATGTAATACATAGAATTATTGGTCATTAGTTGTTTTTTTTTTTTTTAATTATTTCTTTGGTTCCACAGGGTCTTAGTTGTGGCATGTGAGATCTAGTTCCCTGAACAGGGATTGAACTCAGGCCCCCTGCATTGGGAACACAGAGTCTTAACCACTGGACCACCAGGGAAGTCCCGGTCATTAGTTTTATAGTGAAGGAAATTTTGTGTGTGTCTCAAGTCTTGATTAAAAGAATAGCGAAATAAACAAAAAAAATGGTGTTAAAAATAACATCACTTAAATGTCAATGATACAACATCAGGCATATGTGTGTTATGAATATATATAATACATATATTTATCAGGAGTGAGCAATGAGTGAGCAATGCTTTCCATCCTTATCTTGAGTATCACATCTGTCATGTTGTTAAAAACAATTAACTTCCTTGAGCACAGAACATTAGTTTATGAAAAATAATTGTGAAACATCCAAATAATTTAATGAGCTGTAAAACCTCAAAATTCTCAATGACAGTTATATCATTCTGTTTCTAATCTTTCTGCTTATAATCTCTGGTGGATAGATAAAGCCACTTTGTTAAAAAGAAGGCAACTTCAGAAAGACACCAGAAGGAGAAGGCTCTTTCCATAGCTTCCTGAGAGTCTTGGTATAAACAGTGGTTCCAACAACCAACAGAAACTTGCTTATCTGTAGAACAGTTTCTATCACTGGTGAATAAAACAGTGCTTCAAGAAGAGAGCACACAATTAAGACTACTGCTTAACTGCTTATAAAATGAAGCCAGAGTTCTAAAATTTATTGGATAAAAGGATATGACATTAATCAATCCCAGGGCTCTAGAACTAGGTTAAGCTATATTAACTTTTCACTGAGAGCTATTTTTTTTTACATTCCCAAACTGGTTGATACTTTTCCTAGATTGAAAATTATTTTCCCTTTGTATATAAAGGCCACCTTCCACAGCCTTCAAATATGTGAAATTTTTGAACACTTTCTGTCCATTTGTCAGTAACTTGTATCTATGGAAATTTTAGAATATACCTTCCATCCATGCTGTTCAGAAAGTCCACAATGATAAATCCTGGAGCAATTGTTTTGCAGTCATTTTACTTACAAAGTGGTAGATACTTTTGATCTGACAACTTACATTTTTCTGCCTTGAAGATTTTTGTGTGTGTGTGATTTTTTTCCGCCCTGTCCATATCCTCCCTTTAAATTGCTACGAGTTTAGTGTTGCACTTTCTGAGGTACTCTAGATAATTTTGAAATGGAAGTAATTCCCTAGGGATTTTGAGAATGTTGGGTTATATACAGAACTTGCTCTATGTCCTCAAACAGGTGGTAAAAAGTTTGATGTCTCGCTACAGGCAGAATCATGTAGACATGGAGCAGGGACAGACAGGTAAAATCAAACGCAGGTCATCATGCAAATCATAGAAGACTGAAGACAGTCGACAGATTTACTTGCGATGAAACAGTTTTACAACAGGCGACTGATGGGAATGAGGGTCCTAAAGAACTATTATGATCACATTGAGGAGGTCCTTGAGCTCAGGCTTCAGAAAATATTTTACCAAGGGGAGGTCAGTGAACATTTTTACTGGAGAGTAACATGATTGAAAGTATTTTTAAGAAGAGCAATCTGATTGAACTGAGGGGAAAAGAGAGCAGAGAGATGAGGCAAGAGGCAGTAAAATAATACAGAAGGCTTTTGCTTGAAAAATTGGTTCCCAGTTTTGCTGTTTTCTGAGGACAGCCTCATGGCTTCTGATTCCCTAACACCCTGTGAGGCTCTCATTCCTACTCACCGAGTCTTATTTGACACCCATGTGAAACATAGCTCAACTGTAAGTTTCCCCACTTGCTCCTCACAGCACCTTCTCTCAGCTAATTTAGAGTGACCACCCTCCCTTTTGATCACATTTCTTTTTTTTAAAGTTACATCTATTATTTGTACCTTTATTTTGAATTATTGCTATTGTTTAGTCGCTCAGTTGTATCCAAGTCTTTTCGACCCCATGGGCTGTATAACCTGCCAGGCTTCTCTTGTCCCTGGGATTCTCCAGGCATGAATCCTGCAGTGGGTTGCTATTTCCTTTTCCAAGGGATCTTCTCAACCCAGGGATCAGACCCACATCTCCTGCTTGGCAGGCAGATTCTTTACCACTAAGCCTATTACTTAGTTCTGAACCTGATCATCTAGACAATCTGAAAGGCAGGAAACTGCTTTAGTCACTCACATGCTTAGAAAAATTGTTTGTGAAATTTGAGTCTGATGAATTTACTTACTCCTGGGTGATTTAAGCAAACAGCAAGAGACACAGCATGTAATGAGATTCCACTGTACCACCTGGACATGATAGATCATAATCATGACATCCTAAATACCGTAAATACTCAGAGGCAATGAGCTGCTGAATCAGTATTCATCAAGGTTATGCATCCAAAACAAAATTCGAATTATCTATGTGAGAAGATAATTCTATTCAAAACTGTAGAGACATAAATTAATGTGAAAGCACTGAAAATAACAAGGTTGTCTGGATGATACATTATAGCACATACAACCAAGACTTAGGCAAGCAGTAGGGAGCTGAACAAACTGCTACCCAAATTCCAATTTTTCAGTACTTATCTGTTCACAAATAATGTGTGGCTCGAAACAGTAAAATATTACAATTCACCTTAATGAACCTGATCAACAGAAAATGTTATCCTTTCTAATAAAGATATAATGTCCATGAACGTATAATTAGTAAGTTAAATGCAATACAAGGATTGATTTTGTAAATAAAATTCTTAAAATTGCTGAGTAGCTTTTTAAATTCTTTAAAATTTTATTAGGTAACATTTGACACATACAGTATCATATATGTAAAATCATATATATAAACTATGAAGCTTACTTAATCAACAAACATCCCTTCCAGAACTCATCACACAAATTAAGATCTAGAGCATTTTCACATCCCTTGCTTTGATCTATATTCTCCTGCCCTCTCCTCTGCAGACTACCAACTGAGGAACCACTATCTGCAATTTTTTTTTTTTTTTTATCTTTTGGGGGGGTGAGGTGGGGAGGGAGGGGGACGGGCGGGCCACTTCTATTGGTCTTTCATTTCTCTATGTTCATTCGTCTTTGTTCTTTGGCTCCTGTGGGCCTCCCATCGCGGTGGCGTCTGTTGTTGCAGAGCAACAGCTCTGGGTGCATGCACTCCAGAGCTCCGGCTCGGTAATTGGACACTTCGGTCCGGCCGCTCCGCAGTACGTGGGATCTTCCCGGGCCAGGGATTGAACCGACGCCCCTTGCATTGCAAGGCGGTGTCCTTACCCACTGGACCACCAGGGGAAGCCCCTGCAATTTTATATTTATCATTTCCTCCTTATATTTTTATTCTATCACATATAATATACAACTCTATGGAATGTGTACTTTTTAATTTGTTTTTGACGTCTCTGAATTATCTCTGTGGTGTAAGTGACACCTTCAACTAGCTTTTTCAAAATTGTTTCTAAATTTCACACAAATTGGTACCTGTTGCTACTGTTCATTTGCACAGCTTAAAAAAATAATTCTATAAATGGGTTTTTTGATGGCTTCAAGCTTTTTATTCTTGATAATATGAGCATTCTTGTTGACTGGTGGTGAGGTATCAAAACCTTTGGAGCTTGGGGAATGACTGAAAGTTAGAAAGAGGATTGCTGGATCATTGGCATATAATTTTTTTTAAAATTTTGGCCTCTTTTGTTTTATTTATGTATTTATTTTCATCCATCTTTATTCTTTGGCTTGTGTGGGCCTCCCATCTCAATGGCCTCTCTCCTTGCAGAGCACTTGCTCTGGGCGCATGTGCTCCAGAACACTGGCTCTTAATTGGACACACCGGTCCAGCTGTTCCATGGTATGTGGGATGTTCCTGGGCCAGGGATCAAACTGATGCCCTCCACACTGCAAGGTGGACTCTTTATCCACTGGACCAGCAGGGAAGCCCTGTATGTGAATATTTAATCTTACAAGATTGTGCCTAATTGATTTCCAACATATTTCAGCAATGTGTAAAAGTTGAATTGATTCATTTCCTTGCCACTAATTTACATTTTACCAAAATATATTCAAATACAGGCTCTGCATTAAATAAGTTAGAACCTGGTTATGACAGGGAATAAGAGGGAATAGAATAAAATTATAGAGATTCAGGCTATAAAGACATAAAAATAAACCAACAACAAGACAGGTCGTGCTTCACGATAACAATGTTATATAAATGATATATTGTTTAATTTATATACACATAAAATATAGCAATGTGCCATGAAATAAGAGCATAATTCACTAGTACTGAGTAGAAGGGATTAAAGCAATAATGAATGAATATTAATTGGCTAACTATAAGAAACTAGGTTTCCACTGAATTTCTTCCACTCTGAAGATAGTATTCTCAGATCTGTCACATTTACTTTCACTGTTGGCAAACTCTGTCCATCAAATTGGCACTCTAAGGAGACGTGTTTTTTTCTCTCTAATATTTGCTTTTTTCCCCCATTTTGTATTTCCTTACAATAATTTTAAGTATTAGTTACAAATTTCACACAAATTGGTACCTGTTGCTACTGTTCATTTGCACAGCTTAAAAAAATAATTCTATAAATGGGTTTTTTGATGGCTTCAAGCTTTTTATTCTTGATAATATGAGCATTCTTGTTGACTGGTGGTGAGGTATCAAAACCTTTGGAGCTTGGGGAATGACTGAAAGTTAGAAAGAGGATTGCTGGATCATTGGCATATAATTTTTTTTAAAATTTTGGCCTCTTTTGTTTTATTTATGTATTTATTTTCATCCATCTTTATTCTTTGGCTTGTGTGGGCCTCCCATCTCAATGGCCTCTCTCCTTGCAGAGCACTTGCTCTGGGCGCATGTGCTCCAGAACACTGGCTCTTAATTGGACACACCGGTCCAGCTGTTCCATGGTATGTGGGATGTTCCTGGGCCAGGGATCAAACTGATGCCCTCCACACTGCAAGGTGGACTCTTTATCCACTGGACCAGCAGGGAAGCCCTGTATGTGAATATTTAATCTTACAAGATTGTGCCTAATTGATTTCCAACATATTTCAGCAATGTGTAAAAGTTGAATTGATTCATTTCCTTGCCACTAATTTACATTTTACCAAAATATATTCAAATACAGGCTCTGCATTAAATAAGTTAGAACCTGGTTATGACAGGGAATAAGAGGGAATAGAATAAAATTATAGAGATTCAGGCTATAAAGACATAAAAATAAACCAACAACAAGACAGGTCGTGCTTCACGATAACAATGTTATATAAATGATATATTGTTTAATTTATATACACATAAAATATAGCAATGTGCCATGAAATAAGAGCATAATTCACTAGTACTGAGTAGAAGGGATTAAAGCAATAATGAATGAATATTAATTGGCTAACTATAAGAAACTAGGTTTCCACTGAATTTCTTCCACTCTGAAGATAGTATTCTCAGATCTGTCACATTTACTTTCACTGTTGGCAAACTCTGTCCATCAAATTGGCACTCTAAGGAGACGTGTTTTTTTCTCTCTAATATTTGCTTTTTTCCCCCATTTTGTATTTCCTTACAATAATTTTAAGTATTAGTTACTTTAACTCTATTTTCAGCAGTACGAGAAACTGTCCAGTGGTCATTTTCTTGGATATTGTCTATCTTTCACTTCATTTCTTCTGTACTTCTGGGATTTAAATGACACATATACCAGGATTCTCTAAATACCTAGAGCTCATGTTTAGCTTTTCAATTCCCTTGCTTTCTTGTGCCATACTGTGATTTCTTCAGATCTATTTTTCAGTTCAACAGTGTCTCATTAGTGTTTTCTAATCTACAGTTCAAACTATACATTGATTTTTTAAAAGTTATTTCAATACTTACATTTTTCTTTATTAAAGCTTATTTTGGTTCTTCCAGATATCACAATCATTTCAAAAAGTTTGTTAGTTTTTCCTTTCTATTATCTTATGCTTTATGTTTTTATTCAAATATTTCACACATAATTATTTTATATTTTATATGTGATGATTCTGAATATGCCATCCCCAAATACGACACTTTGCCATAGAGATTATTTTCAGATAAAGATACTACTTGGAAAACAGCAGATGTGAGAAGAGCACTCTAATCTCCACAGTATGTGTGCTTAGTCATGTCCGACTCTTTGTGACTCCATGGACTGTTGCCCACCAGGTTCCTCTGTCCATGGGATTTCCCAGGCAAGAATACTGGAGTGGGTTGCCATTTCCTTCTCCAGGAGAATCTTTTCAACCCAGGGATCGAACTTGCATCTCCTGCATTGGCAGGCAGCTTCCTCATCACCACTGAACTAACCTGGAAAGCCCTGGTTCTTCTTTTCGTAACTATCAAGCTACCCATCAGACACAACCTGCACTTGAACAACAACAAAGTTTCCCACTTAGGAATTTCAATTAGCTTTAGATGTCTGTCTGTCTTCTGACATGTTTTCTCCAAGGCTCTGGAGTCTTTCTGATACTGAATCTCAGACTGAATGGAAATCTCCCTGCCTGCTGATAGACTTTTCTTAGGGCAACGTCTACTCACAGCCAGCCACTGCAAAGAATCCTCAAAAGTCATGTTCTGTCAATGTGCCAAAGCAACTTGCTGCCTAAAGCTCTAAACTTGTATGTAACACATTGAGGTGGTAGCATGCACCACTTGTCTTGTCTGTCCCATCACGAGGGCTATGTTTTCTGCCTGTCTCTTCTCTCATTTTCTTCCCTTTATTAGACACCTGGCAAGACAGACTGGATGCCAAAGTATGACAAATGAAGTATGTAGACCATAGTCAACTGAGAGGTACTTGAACAAAGTCATTTTGATCAATGAGCAAGATATTTACTCATGGATATATTATACTAATATATTACCACACTATATATATGATACTATAATGTACTATATATTACTATATATACCATACTATATATACTATGCACACTATATATTACTCAAAAATTATCTATAAGCAGTTGATCTTTGGTGTCATATTCATAATCAGAAGGAAGCTAAAAATACTCAGTCAAGACACCATCAAGAGCAGACTGGCTTCCACCAGACAGATGAGAGGATAAAAACCAGGGACAGTATTTAGCTTTTTTGTTTGTTTATTTGTTGTGGATGGTTCTGTTTATTTGTTTGATTGGTCAGGCTTTTTTTTTTTTGGTCTCTTCTTATTAAGTTTTTCTTCCCTTCTCAATTTTTAAATTTCCTTTTTTTCTTTTTTTTTTGATTTTTAATTTTTATTTTTTTTAAAAATTTTAATTCTTGGAAACTTCTAATTTTCTTTCCTCTTTCCCACTGCCTCCTTCATGTCCTAAATGTAAAACTTTCTCCTATCTACCACTATCCTCTAGATAAATATTTCCTACCTTCCTGTCTTCACTATTCTCTTCCAGCTGCACTAAACAATACAACACATTAATCTTGGCTACGTAACCCTATAAAATCCTTCCAAGATGAATCTATTCCTTCTCATCACCCATACACTCTCCTCCTCCTCACCCCCAACACATGTCTTAGTTAAAAATTGCTTTAATTGTAGTAGTCCAAGCCAGGACCTTGCCTCAGATCTATTTTTCCAGGCACTATTTTAATTAATTCAGAGTGTAACCGGCAAGTACTATCTTTGATTGTGTCGTTTGCCAGAAAAATTTCCTACGCTTTATCTCTGTAAGACTGGTTAGATGTGGTTATTGCTGTGTATGTATGTATATCTTATGATTATGTTAGAAAACACCTGCATGCTTTTATGACTGTCACCCATCAGGGATGCACCTCTTGTCCTTCAGATGCTAGTATATGAACTAATATCACGGAACACCATAGCAAACCAGACATAGAGCCTACACCCCCTGACCAATCATCAAACCAAGGATCCTTGGAGTGGAAGCCCTGATTCCATGACTCCAAACTATCAAAGAACATACAATACTAGAGATTATTCATCTGTAAACAAGATCTAACACCACCCAAGACACAAACCACTGAACCCTTCTACAAGGACAGAAACCCAAAGGAAGGGAGAATCCAACCAAGAAGCCTGGTGGGGGAAAAGAACTCCATACACACAGACACACACAAAGAAACAACGACTAACCTAATAATGAAACGACAGAGAAACACTGCACAAATGAAGGACCAAGCTAGAGAAACACAGCCTCAAATGACAGAGGAGGAGATAGACAAATTATCTGAAAGAGAATTCAGAAAAACTATACTAATGAGGATGCAAAATACCAAAAACAGAATATTAGAGGAAATTAGTGCATTGAGAAAAGACATGCAAGAAATGAAAAATAAGCACATAGAGACCACCAACTCAATTGCTGAACTCAAAAATACTATGGAAGGCCTCAACAGTAGAATATTGGAGGCAGAAGAACGGATAAGTGAGCTGGAAGATAGAATGGTGGAAATAATGGCTGAAGAACAGAACAAAGCCCAAAGAATTAAAGAACTGAGGATAGCCTCAGAGACCTATGGGACAATATCAAACGCACCAACATTAGAATTGTAGGAGTTCCAGAGGAAGAAGAGGGGAAGAAAGGCTATGAAAAAATTCTTGAAGAGGTTATAGTTGAAAACTTCCCCAACATGGGAAAGGAAATAGTCAACCAAGTCCAAGAAGCACAAAGAGTTCCATACGGGAGAAACCCCAGAAGAAACACACCAAGGCACATTCTAATCAAACTCACGCAGACTAAATATAAAGACAGATTACTAAAAGCAGCTAGGAGCAAACAACAAATAACATATAAAGGAAACCCCATACGTCTAACTGCGGATCTTTCAACAGAAACCCTGCAGGCCAGAAGAGAATGGCAAGACACATTTAAACGGCTAAAAGAGAATAATCTCCAACCAAGAAACCTCTTCCCAGCAAGAATGTCATTCAGAATTGATGGTGAAGTCAAAAGCTTCACAGACAGACAAAACTAAAAGAATTCTGTACCACAAAACCAGTCCTACATCAAGTGTTAAAGGGCCTGATATAGCCAATAAATACAAGAGTAGGAGAAGTCCTACAAATCAAACCCCAAATTCTAAGAAGATGACAATAGGAACATTTGTATCAATAATTACTTTGAATGTAAATGGATTAAATGCTCCAACCAAACGATACAGGCTGGCTGAATGGATTCAGAAACATGACCCATATATATGCTGTTTACAAGAGACCCACTTCAGACCTAGAGACACTCATAGACTGAAACTGAGAGGCTGGAAAAAGATATTCCATGCAAATGGAAACCAAAAGAAAGCTGGAGTAGCAATCCTCATATCAGACAAAATAGATTTTAAAGTAAAGAAGATTCTAAGAGACAAGGCAGGTCACTACATCATGATTAAGGGATCTATCCTAAGAGCGCATTGAGAAAAGACATGCAAGAAATGAAAAATAAGCACATAGAGACCACCAACTCAATTGCTGAACTCAAAAATACTATGGAAGGCCTCAACAGTAGAATATTGGAGGCAGAAGAACGGATAAGTGAGCTGGAAGATAGAATGGTGGAAATAATGGCTGAAGAACAGAACAAAGCCCAAAGAATTAAAGAACTGAGGATAGCCTCAGAGACCTATGGGACAATATCAAACGCACCAACATTAGAATTGTAGGAGTTCCAGAGGAAGAAGAGGGGAAGAAAGGCTATGAAAAAATTCTTGAAGAGGTTATAGTTGAAAACTTCCCCAACATGGGAAAGGAAATAGTCAACCAAGTCCAAGAAGCACAAAGAGTTCCATACGGGAGAAACCCCAGAAGAAACACACCAAGGCACATTCTAATCAAACTCACGCAGACTAAATATAAAGACAGATTACTAAAAGCAGCTAGGAGCAAACAACAAATAACATATAAAGGAAACCCCATACGTCTAACTGCGGATCTTTCAACAGAAACCCTGCAGGCCAGAAGAGAATGGCAAGACACATTTAAACGGCTAAAAGAGAATAATCTCCAACCAAGAAACCTCTTCCCAGCAAGAATGTCATTCAGAATTGATGGTGAAGTCAAAAGCTTCACAGACAGACAAAACTAAAAGAATTCTGTACCACAAAACCAGTCCTACATCAAGTGTTAAAGGGCCTGATATAGCCAATAAATACAAGAGTAGGAGAAGTCCTACAAATCAAACCCCAAATTCTAAGAAGATGACAATAGGAACATTTGTATCAATAATTACTTTGAATGTAAATGGATTAAATGCTCCAACCAAACGATACAGGCTGGCTGAATGGATTCAGAAACATGACCCATATATATGCTGTTTACAAGAGACCCACTTCAGACCTAGAGACACTCATAGACTGAAACTGAGAGGCTGGAAAAAGATATTCCATGCAAATGGAAACCAAAAGAAAGCTGGAGTAGCAATCCTCATATCAGACAAAATAGATTTTAAAGTAAAGAAGATTCTAAGAGACAAGGCAGGTCACTACATCATGATTAAGGGATCTATCCTAGAGGACGACATAACAGTCATGAATATCTATGCACCCAACACAGGGGCACCTCAATACATAAGACAGATAAAAAAAAAATACTCAGTCAAGAAAGGCTTATAGTGGGAAATGTCAACCTTCTACTTGGTGGTGGTTTAGTCACTCAGTCATCTCTGACCCCATGGACTGTTGTCTGCCAGGCTCCTCTGTCCATGGGATTCTCCAGGCAGGAATACTTGGAGTGGATGCAACTTTCTTCTCCAGGGGATCTTCCCAACTGAGGGAACAAACCCTGATCTCTTATGTCTCTTGCATCACAGGTGGGTCCTTTTCCAACTGAGTGATGAGGGAAACCTTCTACTTAAAAATATGTAAAACATATACTGTAAAGTTTCCACCACTAGAGAACAGCTTGTCCATTAAATGTCATGTATTTTTGGAATGGAAGGAGTGATTGGTGGATTTTGAGAATGACTTTACATGTCCTAAGAACACTATCCCAGTACTATTCATTTTGCAAATGCCCAAACAGGGTAGATCATGCAGAAATTCAAAAGCAATGAATTTAAAAACTGATAAATAGCACACATGGTAAATTAAGTAATAGGGATTTTTTATAGTGTAATCAAATTATGATAAAATATGTATCTGCTACACCACTGACCTATCAAACAATCTTATATTTCTATTTGGTGACTATAAAAAGACAAGTATCTGTGTCAAACTTGAAAATCACATTTACAAATATTTCTCTTTCACATGCACAAACTGTTGTCTGACCCAGAAATAATATTGCTTTTTCAAGATCTGGGATCTTGGGTTAAAATCTGTGTTATTAGGAAGATGAGTATGCCACAAATATACAGTCAAATATTTATATAGGATAATCCAAAGCAATGAGCATCTGACTGACTTAATCAATACTGCTCTACACCACATCTTTGATTTATAAAGAATGACTATGTCTTAGTTAAATAAAACTGGTGTATAGTATTTTATTCAAATCTGTTTCATAGAATAGAAACTAAAGATTAAATAATTAATGAATTACCTCAAAATGCTGTCACCCAGGAATGCATGAAAAAATGCAAATAAGAAAAACATGACTCTTACAAATCTAACATTCTCAAGTTGTATGTATGCATGTGGGGCATGGTTCATACATATTTTTAATAAGAAATAATAGGTGCTTCCAAAACATATTTAACTGTAGTAGCACTTCCTCAATTTTGATGACATATTTGCATGCCTGTCTATTTACATGCCTGTCTACTTGTAGCCGCTTCAAGGTAGGCTACAAAGTTTTGAGTACCATCACAATTTGAGTGCCAAGGTGTTCTGAAGAGTCACTAGTGTTTGGAGACATTTTAATGTCTTATTTGCAAGAGAACAGAACAAGTGGCATAATAACTTTATTTACATCAGTAGGGTTAAAATATGACATGACTCCTGCGCTATAAGTTTTAAAGGAGATGAGTAGGGTAAGATACTGAATAAATCACATCTCAAATGCCATCTTCAGTTTGCTTCCTATTAATAGTATTTGAAAAGATAATTGCTTTCTGTAAGCAAATGACTATAAATCATATTAAATAAAATTATCAAAAAGCCTATTCAAAAGAGGAAGGGGATATATGTATACATATAGCTGATACATGTCATTCTACAGCAGAAACTAATAACATTGTGAAGCTACTATAGCACAATAACAACTATATAGGTAAAAGTCCTAAGTCTCTGAAAGTATGAATACAATGCAAATTTATTATTATAATCAAGTTTTAAGGTTGTTTTACCTATATAAATTTATATGTTAAGAATAAGCAATACAACAGAAATCTATCAAGATATTAATGATGGTTATCTCAAGACACTGCTATTATGGATAACTGTCTTTTCTGTGTTTTCCATGTTTTAAGAACAATAAATGGTAGTCTTTAAAGGAAAAATGAAATGCTATTTTTACCATATCTTAGATGAAATTATTCTCACCTATCATGTGCTTCCATTTCTTTCACCATGTCAATCTCCATTATTCTCACAGTAGAAGATGCTAGAATTATTATCTGTTGTCTCAGCAGGATATTCTGTAACAGAGAAATTTAATGATTACAATGTAAAACAAATGCTATTACTACTTTCTCACAAATCAGAAGAAATTGGAAAACTCTGATTTCACCTTCAAATTTTAGGGATAGTGTGCTTTTAAGTGTTGTTTATAAATAATAGGTGCTTCCAAAACATATTTAACTGTAGTAGCACTTCCTCAATTTTGATGACATATTTGCATGCCTGTCTATTTACATGCCTGTCTACTTGTAGCCGCTTCAAGGTAGGCTACAAAGTTTTGAGTACCATCACAATTTGAGTGCCAAGGTGTTCTGAAGAGTCACTAGTGTTTGGAGACATTTTAATGTCTTATTTGCAAGAGAACAGAACAAGTGGCATAATAACTTTATTTACATCAGTAGGGTTAAAATATGACATGACTCCTGCGCTATAAGTTTTAAAGGAGATGAGTAGGGTAAGATACTGAATAAATCACATCTCAAATGCCATCTTCAGTTTGCTTCCTATTAATAGTATTTGAAAAGATAATTGCTTTCTGTAAGCAAATGACTATAAATCATATTAAATAAAATTATCAAAAAGCCTATTCAAAAGAGGAAGGGGATATATGTATACATATAGCTGATACATGTCATTCTACAGCAGAAACTAATAACATTGTGAAGCTACTATAGCACAATAACAACTATATAGGTAAAAGTCCTAAGTCTCTGAAAGTATGAATACAATGCAAATTTATTATTATAATCAAGTTTTAAGGTTGTTTTACCTATATAAATTTATATGTTAAGAATAAGCAATACAACAGAAATCTATCAAGATATTAATGATGGTTATCTCAAGACACTGCTATTATGGATAACTGTCTTTTCTGTGTTTTCCATGTTTTAAGAACAATAAATGGTAGTCTTTAAAGGAAAAATGAAATGCTATTTTTACCATATCTTAGATGAAATTATTCTCACCTATCATGTGCTTCCATTTCTTTCACCATGTCAATCTCCATTATTCTCACAGTAGAAGATGCTAGAATTATTATCTGTTGTCTCAGCAGGATATTCTGTAACAGAGAAATTTAATGATTACAATGTAAAACAAATGCTATTACTACTTTCTCACAAATCAGAAGAAATTGGAAAACTCTGATTTCACCTTCAAATTTTAGGGATAGTGTGCTTTTAAGTGTTGTTTATAAATAATAATTTTGAAGGAAAATTTATGTTAGCAAAGGAAAAGGCAAACATTTGTTATTAGTCTTTTTTTTTATAAAAGATTTATTTATTTACTTATTTTTTGGTGGGGGTGGGGTGGGGAGGGAGGGGAGCAGGTGGGCCACTTCCATTGGTCTTTCATTTGTCTATTTTCATCCATTTTTGTTCTTTGACCCATGTGGGCCTCCCATCGCAGTGGCCTCTGTTGTGCAGAGAACCCGCTCTGGGTGCATGCGCTCCAGAGCCTGGGCTCGGTAATTGGACACATCAGTCCAGCCGCTCCGCGGCACGTGGGATCTTCCCAGGCGAGGGATGGAACCGGCGCCCCTTGCACTGCAAGGTGGTCTCCTTACCCACTGGACCACCAGGGAAGCCCCTTTTCTAGTCTTATGTTAGTCAATATCTTAAATATAAAATACTAAAAAATAAAGCACAGATCTTATACTTATGTTTTAATAAGTAATAAAATACTGATATACAATCATATAGTTAATTGATAAACTTTATAATTTTTGAAATATAAGCATTAAGTCTTGTCAAGTTAATGCTATAAAAATATGTATATTCAGAATTTTCAGTAACTGATTCCTTAAATCATCAAGGTATTTTCTCACTGTAAATATAACTTCAGTCACTAGTTTCTTAGGAGAAGGAAGAATATAAATAATTTATACATGAAACATGAAGCTTAACATGTGGCTCAAACATTGTAATCCCAAATGAATTACTAAAAGAAAGAAATATGTGATAGAATTATTTAATATTGCATAAAAGGTAGGCTTACATGCTGTGCATTTTAATCATTTCCTAATATTTTTAGAATGGTTAGCCTTATATGTTTTACAAAGTGGTTTTATCTAGACAAAGGAAACAATCAACTGTTTTGTCAATGTTTTTTTTCATTAAAATGAAGTGATTAGATATATAAATTGTCTAGGTTCTGAGATTGCATTACAATTTCATTAAAATTAAACCAAAATAGACCATACCACATTATGCTACTTAAAATGACCTATATATTTGAATAGGGCATAAACACTCCATATTAAAGGCTCACGATTTTTTTTTTTTTTTTTTGGAAGAGGAGAGTACGGTACTTACTTCACGAATAAAAGTATTATCAGAGAACATCCCCTACAGATTTCTCTAGTGCTCTCATGAAAACAGATTTCAAAATAACTGACGTATTCACAGCATTTAATAGTTAATGCTGTTTTCATAAATTATAAAGATCAACGCCATTTGGAATAAAAATGTCAGTGTACTTGTAGATTGACATGCTTTTTATCCTTCATTCTTTCAGTTCATACTCTATGGTACAATTAAGCGTCAGAGACATAAAGTAACAATGACTTCAACAAGCATCAAAGTCCAGACTAATGAGCACTCTGCAGTCTCAAAGATCCAGGCTCCTTCCCCCTTGTTCCTCTTCTGTCTCTAGGGTGCGCCCCTGCTCCTCAGGGTCCCAAACTGGTAACCCCCACATTCACAGTCTAGCCTTAAAAAAAGGTGTGTGGCAGTCAGTCAACAGAACAGTCCTGCCTCTGATAAGGTTACATCCTGGAATTTCCATCCATCACCTTTTGATGTAGTTCACTGCTTATAATTTAATCTCAGAGCTACAGCTAGCTACCAGGCAGACTAGAAATTGTAATCTCTAGTCTGAGTGGCTTTGTGATCTGTTAAAAATAAGGAAGTCTGTCTCTATCAAAGAAGGGAAGAACATACACCAGGAGTAAAGTGGCACTTTCTGTAGTCAGATTTGCATAAGGTCTAAAAGTTTAGTCCCTTCAAACCACAATGAGCTAGGATCTCACACCTGACAATTATTGAAAGGTAATAAATAGCAACTTTTGGTAAGGATGTGGGCAAAAAAAGAGAACCCCTGTGCACTATTGGTGAAAATAAAAAAGTGGTGTACATCCATATAAAACAATACAGAGGTTACTCAAAAAATTAAAAAGAAAACTATCGTATGACCCAGCAATTCCACTTTTGGTGTATTTATCTGAAGACAATGAAAATGCTAATTTAAAAACAAATACAGGGCTTCCCTGGTGGTCCAGTGGGTAAGGACACCGCCTTGCCTTGCAAGGGGTGCCGGTTGGATCCCTGGCCTGGGAAGATCCCACGTGCTGCAGAGCGGCTGGACCCATGTGTCCAACTACCGAGCTGGAGCTCTGGAGTGCATGCGCCCAGAGCCAGTGCTCTGCAGCGACAGAGGCCACTGCGATGGGAGGTCCACACAGGCCAAAAAACAAGATGGATGAAAATAGATAAATGGAAGACTAATAGAAGTGGCCAAAAAAAAAAAAAAAAAAACATGTTTACTGCATTATAATTCACAATAGTAAGGACATGAAAACAACCTAAAGCCTCCATAATAAATGAATGAATGAATACATAAAATGATGAATGAATAATGAATACATACAAATGGACTATTACCCAGTCATGAAAAAGAACGAAATATTGCCATTTGCAACAACATGGGTTAACCATGATAGTAGTATGCTAAGTGAAATATCAGATGATCCCTATATGTGAAATCAAAAAAATATTAAAAACAACAGACTTATAGAAAATTCACCAATCAGACTGGAGGCTGCTTGAGGCAGAATATGTGGGAAACTAGTGTATGTGAGTCTAATCCCTTAAAAATGATAATGTTTAAAAGAATACTGAAACAGAGGGCAACAAACTAAAACAACAAAAATCCTGAAACATAGAATCTTTACATGATTTAGATACTACACTTGTAGGAATTTGATCATTACTACTTTGACTTTTATTCAGTAAATAATACGCTTGTGATAGAATTAAATTCAGGTGTCAATTTTGGAATCTTTTCAACCCTGTAAGAGGGATGCCCCAACTAAAGCAAGACAGCTAAATCTGGGAGCTTTTGCTACAGCAAAGATTCAAAACAAGTCACAGAAACCCAGGTGAGTCTTATAAAGGCTACCAGAAAGAATTGGCTACTAAAAGTATTAGTATTAATACTATTTTAGCAGTGTTAATAATTTAACTTTAATTACATTTTACATCTGTGGTTAAGATTTATCTTATATTTCAGTTTTTCCTTCCAGAACTGTTTTCTTTCCATTTAAAATACGTATTTTAGAATTTCCATTATGAAACATTTCTCTAAAGCCTCATTAAAACTAGCTTTAAAACAACAACAAAAAGTGCCTCTCATGGTAAATTTCTTATGTGTGAAAGTTTGCTTTACTCTTGATAGTTTAGGTTGACAGTTATTTTCTATCAGCACACTCTGATATTATTCCCTTGATGTCTACTGGCTTTCAAAATTGCTGTTACAAACTCAGTCATCTAGAGACGCTTCCTTTTAGTCTGAAGCTTCTGAGTTTTAATTCTAAAGACAGAAAATAATACCGTTATTTGGCACAGATGTAGAACTATTTCTACAATTATATTAGAGTCACTCGAATTGTGGCGTACTTTATGAAGACAAATAATATTAACATTTATTCAGCACTTACCACGTGTCTGACTGTACTGGAAACATTGCACCTTATTTGTCTAATTCAGTTCTCACAATAATCTTTCACTGCACGAGCTCTTCTCCCCTCTGTTTCCCGTTTGGAATATGAGGCTTAGGAAGTTCAGACCGTCTCTGCCAGACCTCAGCTAGTGAGTGAGGTGGGCGGAGGGAAAAGGCTGGAGTCACGTGGATAACACAGTCCTGCTCCGGTGAAACTGATTCAACACGTGAAACTGACTTCTCCTCCGAAGCTCAGGAGGGGCAGCGATTTGCAGCTGGCAGGGCTAAGCCAGAGCTACACTGCCCAGAATCCTTCTATAGGTTTCAGGTGTGTGGCCGCGTTTGGCAGGCAAGAAGGGTAGTGGTCATTACCCTTCAGGGCGTGGCCAGAGTCCTAGGCCCAGTGCTTACCAGTGCCTTTAAGCTTGCTTTGCTGTCCCTTGTTCCACGTCCCATTCTTCTGCTAGAAAGCCAGCCCTGGCGACAAAGAGTGTCCCTGTCCCCGCCTGAGCCAACAGCCAGCCAAGTCTACACATCTGAATGGTTATAAGTAAAATTGGCTACTAAAAGTATTAGTATTAATACTATTTTAGCAGTGTTAATAATTTAACTTTAATTACATTTTACATCTGTGGTTAAGATTTATCTTATATTTCAGTTTTTCCTTCCAGAACTGTTTTCTTTCCATTTAAAATACGTATTTTAGAATTTCCATTATGAAACATTTCTCTAAAGCCTCATTAAAACTAGCTTTAAAACAACAACAAAAAGTGCCTCTCATGGTAAATTTCTTATGTGTGAAAGTTTGCTTTACTCTTGATAGTTTAGGTTGACAGTTATTTTCTATCAGCACACTCTGATATTATTCCCTTGATGTCTACTGGCTTTCAAAATTGCTGTTACAAACTCAGTCATCTAGAGACGCTTCCTTTTAGTCTGAAGCTTCTGAGTTTTAATTCTAAAGACAGAAAATAATACCGTTATTTGGCACAGATGTAGAACTATTTCTACAATTATATTAGAGTCACTCGAATTGTGGCGTACTTTATGAAGACAAATAATATTAACATTTATTCAGCACTTACCACGTGTCTGACTGTACTGGAAACATTGCACCTTATTTGTCTAATTCAGTTCTCACAATAATCTTTCACTGCACGAGCTCTTCTCCCCTCTGTTTCCCGTTTGGAATATGAGGCTTAGGAAGTTCAGACCGTCTCTGCCAGACCTCAGCTAGTGAGTGAGGTGGGCGGAGGGAAAAGGCTGGAGTCACGTGGATAACACAGTCCTGCTCCGGTGAAACTGATTCAACACGTGAAACTGACTTCTCCTCCGAAGCTCAGGAGGGGCAGCGATTTGCAGCTGGCAGGGCTAAGCCAGAGCTACACTGCCCAGAATCCTTCTATAGGTTTCAGGTGTGTGGCCGCGTTTGGCAGGCAAGAAGGGTAGTGGTCATTACCCTTCAGGGCGTGGCCAGAGTCCTAGGCCCAGTGCTTACCAGTGCCTTTAAGCTTGCTTTGCTGTCCCTTGTTCCACGTCCCATTCTTCTGCTAGAAAGCCAGCCCTGGCGACAAAGAGTGTCCCTGTCCCCGCCTCCCACCCCAGCAGTTGCACAGGTCACAGCCCCACAGAGGCTCCTCTGGACTCGCTGTGTCCTGCTCCCTCAGCTCGGCAAGCCTGCCACCAGGATTCCCCGCCAGCGTCCAGCTTGCCATCCATACCCCTCCTGGGCAGAACTGGCCTCCAAATCCCCTTTCCCTTTCCAAATATCTTCTTTCTCCTGGCCTCCCACCATAGCGTGTGGTCCAACACCTCTAATAGTATTATTCCATAATGCAGTAATTGCATATCCTTAATTGAACTCTGACTGAACCCAAAGGGAATACAGTATGGAAATATTGCTCAAGTAGTGGTTCCAAAGCCTTCCTGAGTATGCTCCTTAAAAGCAGATATTCTGGTTGTTAAGCAAGCCCAGGTTTGGACTTGTAAGGTCCCTAGAGACTTTTGACGTCAGGGCAACTTTTCATCCATAAAAAATATATTAAACATATTTTACAAATAGATATAAAGACAAATATAATCCAAGTTGGTTTTTATTTTTTTCTGCCAATTGTGAAAGATACTAGAACTCTACAATTCTAAAAGTACCATGGACCTTACCTTCCCCAATGACTCAGTGGGTAAAGAATCTACATGCAATTCAGGAGACACAGAAGATGGAGGTTTGATTCCTGGGTGGGGAAGATCTCCTGGAGGAGAAAATGGAAACCCACTCCAGTATTTTGCCTGGAAAATCCTATGGACAGAGGAGCCTGGTGGGTTACAGTCCAAAGGGTTGCAGAGAGTTGGACACAACTGAGCACACACACACACACACACAACAACACACCATGGACCCTAGGAAGTGTGTTTACATGGCTAATAGGGAAGTTGATCCTGTTACTAGGCTTGCCTAGGAACCAGAAGTATGCATTGAGTAACTATCCCTTGGTGATTCATTTCATTCGGCAAGTTCCAGAAGTGCTACTAGTGGATTTGGGTGTCTTGGGACCTCAAGAAAACTGCAGTCCTGTTAAAGGATGAACAACAGAACAAACCTTCATGTGGAAGGCAACATATCTGCGGGGAAACTCTTTTCAAAAAGTATTTGTTGTTTTGTCACTAAGTTGTGTCTGACTCTTTTGTTACCCCATGACTAGGGCACAGCAGGTTCTTCTGTCCATGATATTTCCAAGCAAAAATACTGGAATGGGTTGCTGTTTCCTTTTCCATTTAAAAAGTATATTGACAACAAAATTTAGCTCTGAAAATAACAGATGCCCCACCCTCATAACACATCTGATTTTCAAGTTTTGCTTCTTTCCCAGGGATTACTCTTGCAGTAGAATCACAATAGCATTACTTCTGAAGGAAATAGTTCAATACCAATGAATTCATCTTACAAGCCCCCTCTGAGAATTAAAATCCAAAAGCAAAAGAAAGTTATGATAAACTAGGTCCATTCATAAAGCAAAATTTCCCTGACTGCTGTGCTTATAAAGTTCCAGCATAAAATTGATTTGTTTTCATTTGTTTCCTGTCTCTGAATTAAATTTTAATGTCCTTTCTGGAGGGAAATAAACTGTATAATATAGCCCAGGATATAGGACAGTTTTTTCAATCGATGGGGACTCCTTAAGAAATGCTAATGATAAAAAACAACAACAACAAAAAACAAGTAAATGTAATATTTTATTCAGCCCTGAAAATAAACAGTGCTGAGTACAACCAAATATAGTACCCAGGACTGCATGTTGTTGTTTTGGTGAAACTATTCAATATATTCTTTTAGGCATTTATATATGTATGTCTTATCTCTGTTATTAAGTCTCTACTATTAGATATTTTCTTGATTATATTTTCTTTGTATTTGACTCCTAATAGTGCTTATATAGTTCCATAGAAGTCAAAGTCCCTCAAAAATGTCTTTCTTGGACTTAATGAAAGAAGAAATAATTTGGTATAGATTATAAAAAACATATTTGTTGTGGGGACTGGAAAATAGGCATTAATAAAATTATTGGCTATAAAACTGCCTGCCAATGCAAGAGAGATAAGAGCAGTAACTATCCCTTGGTGATTCATTTCATTCGGCAAGTTCCAGAAGTGCTACTAGTGGATTTGGGTGTCTTGGGACCTCAAGAAAACTGCAGTCCTGTTAAAGGATGAACAACAGAACAAACCTTCATGTGGAAGGCAACATATCTGCGGGGAAACTCTTTTCAAAAAGTATTTGTTGTTTTGTCACTAAGTTGTGTCTGACTCTTTTGTTACCCCATGACTAGGGCACAGCAGGTTCTTCTGTCCATGATATTTCCAAGCAAAAATACTGGAATGGGTTGCTGTTTCCTTTTCCATTTAAAAAGTATATTGACAACAAAATTTAGCTCTGAAAATAACAGATGCCCCACCCTCATAACACATCTGATTTTCAAGTTTTGCTTCTTTCCCAGGGATTACTCTTGCAGTAGAATCACAATAGCATTACTTCTGAAGGAAATAGTTCAATACCAATGAATTCATCTTACAAGCCCCCTCTGAGAATTAAAATCCAAAAGCAAAAGAAAGTTATGATAAACTAGGTCCATTCATAAAGCAAAATTTCCCTGACTGCTGTGCTTATAAAGTTCCAGCATAAAATTGATTTGTTTTCATTTGTTTCCTGTCTCTGAATTAAATTTTAATGTCCTTTCTGGAGGGAAATAAACTGTATAATATAGCCCAGGATATAGGACAGTTTTTTCAATCGATGGGGACTCCTTAAGAAATGCTAATGATAAAAAACAACAACAACAAAAAACAAGTAAATGTAATATTTTATTCAGCCCTGAAAATAAACAGTGCTGAGTACAACCAAATATAGTACCCAGGACTGCATGTTGTTGTTTTGGTGAAACTATTCAATATATTCTTTTAGGCATTTATATATGTATGTCTTATCTCTGTTATTAAGTCTCTACTATTAGATATTTTCTTGATTATATTTTCTTTGTATTTGACTCCTAATAGTGCTTATATAGTTCCATAGAAGTCAAAGTCCCTCAAAAATGTCTTTCTTGGACTTAATGAAAGAAGAAATAATTTGGTATAGATTATAAAAAACATATTTGTTGTGGGGACTGGAAAATAGGATAAACTATTTATGATGAGGCAAAATTTTCAGGGCTTGCCAGATGTTGCTAGGAGTAAAGAAACTGCCTGCCAATGCAAGAGAGATAAGAGATTCAGGTTCAGTCCCTGGGTTGAGAAGAAGTTCTTCTTGAGTAGGAAATGGCAACTCACTCCAGTATTCTTGCCTGGGATTGGACATGACTGAAGTGACCTGCAGATACAAGGGAACAAAATTTGCTGCTGCCAAATGTGTCTTTTGTGGCCTAATGATTATTTTAAGCTGATTATTTTTAAGAAATAGAAGACTCAGAAAGTCTCTCTTTCTGGCTTCCCTGGTGGTCCAGTTGGAAAGGAAACTGCCTTGCAGTGCAAGGGGCGCCGATTCGATACCTGGCCTGAGAAGATCCCATGTGCCGCGGAGTGGCTGAACTGATGTGTCCAGTTACCGAGCCAGAGCTCTGGAGCACATGCGCCCAGAGCTGGTGCTCTGCGACAAGAGAGGCCACTGCAATGGGAGGCCCACACGGGCCAAAGAACAAAGATGGATGAAAATGGACAAATGAAAGACCAATAGAAGTGGCCCGCCTGCTCCCCTCCCTCCCCACCCCCACCAAAAAAATAAATAAATAAATAAATAAATCTTTAAAAAAAAAAGAAAGAAAGTCTCTCTTTCTACCTCCCACTTAACCTCCTGAAAGAATTCAGACAAAGGGAACATCCCTGGTAGCCCAGTGTCTAAGACTTGGTGCTCCTGATACAAGAGGGCAGGGTTCAATCCTTGGTTGAGGAACTAGATCCCACAGGCAGCAACTAAGATTTTGCATGCCACAGCTAAAAATTCCTCATGCAGCAACTAAGAAAGATCCCTCATGCCACAACTAAAAATGTTGCACGCCACAACAAAGATCGAAGTCCTGTGTGCCACTGTTAAAATCTGGTATAGCCAAATAAATTAAATAAAATGAATAAATGTTGAAAAAAGAACTTAAGCAAAGGGCTACAATTTAGGATTTAGATAGTGGTCTAGGAAGAGCACTTGGCATGAGGGATATCTATAAAGAATCTGGTTTAACTGTGGGAAGGAAAACGGGCAGCTCCTAAAATCCAAAGTTCTACCGTGTTTCATTTTCTCTGCATGGCCCAGCAAATATCTGCTTACCAAACATTTCCTTTTCCCATCTTCCTGTAAATTATCTTTCTTCCCTTTGAAGTCCCAGACCTCTACCCACTTCTGCTTAATTCAGGACACCACATAAGCTTCATCCACCTGAATGCTGATCGGTCTTCTTTTTCTTATGAGGCCACCTATAAGAAATTCAATTTGATTGTCTCATGTGAATTTAATTGTTCTCTCTCTCTTTTTTTTTGGCCACTTCTATTGGTCTTTCATTTATTTCCATCTTTGTTCTTTTGGCCTTTGTGGGTGTCCCATCACAGTGGCCTCTTTCATTGCAGAGTGCCCATTCTGGGTGCATGCGCTCCAGAGCTCCAGCTCAGTAGTTGGACACACTGGTTCAGCCGATCTTCTTCCCAGGCCAGGGATCAAACCTGCGCCCCTTGCATTGCAAGGTGGTGTACCTTCCCACTGGACCACCAAGGAAGCACATAATGTGAACTTAATTTTTAGACCAGCCAGAATAACCAAGAAAGGGTAGGGGGAAGTCTTTTTTTTCTCAAACAGTCTTTGGTTGAAATAGACATTTTAAAATCTGTCAAATTCTAACTCTGAAAAAAAATCGTGAAGCTCTAAAGCAAAGCTAGGTGACACAGTAGAGAATAATGGGTTTGCTTTTAATTCTCCATCTTTTTTGTTTCTTCTCACTACATGCTTCCAGGACCTATTTTCAGGATTATAAATAAATAAATAATAACAGAGGATTGGGGCTTCCCTGGTGGTCCAGTGATTAAGAATCTGCCTTGCAAACCAGGGGACACCAGTTTGATCTCTGGTCCTGGAAGAGCTCACATGCTATGAAGGAACTAAACCCATGTGCCACAAATTACTGAGCCTTCAACCTGGAAATACTGAAGTCCACACACCCGAGAGCTTCTGCTTCACAAAGAGACAATTGTTCACAATAAGAAGCTGGAGTATCACAATGAAGAGAAGCCCCCAGTCACCAGAACTACGGAAAGCCTGTGCACAGCAATGAAGACCCGGCATGGCCAAATGTGTGTGTCTGTGTGTGTGTGTGTGTAGTGAGAGACAGAGGATTAGTGAATTATTCCTATGTTCACCTCAAATCCTCAATTATGCATGTTTAAAAAATCCTAACTTTGCCTTCCTAGAGAAAACAAAAACCAGAGAGGAGGTAAAAGTCTTTTAAGGAGGGAGTAAGACACACATGAAACTGGCTGTTGTTGTTTAGTCACTATGTCATGTCTGCATCTTTGCAACCTCATGGACTGCAGCACCCCCAGGCTCCTCTGTCCTCCACTTCTATTGGTCTTTCATTTATTTCCATCTTTGTTCTTTTGGCCTTTGTGGGTGTCCCATCACAGTGGCCTCTTTCATTGCAGAGTGCCCATTCTGGGTGCATGCGCTCCAGAGCTCCAGCTCAGTAGTTGGACACACTGGTTCAGCCGATCTTCTTCCCAGGCCAGGGATCAAACCTGCGCCCCTTGCATTGCAAGGTGGTGTACCTTCCCACTGGACCACCAAGGAAGCACATAATGTGAACTTAATTTTTAGACCAGCCAGAATAACCAAGAAAGGGTAGGGGGAAGTCTTTTTCTTTCTCAAACAGTCTTTGGTTGAAATAGACATTTTAAAATCTGTCAAATTCTAACTCTGAAAAAAAATCGTGAAGCTCTAAAGCAAAGCTAGGTGACACAGTAGAGAATAATGGGTTTGCTTTTAATTCTCCATCTTTTTTGTTTCTTCTCACTACATGCTTCCAGGACCTATTTTCAGGATTATAAATAAATAAATAATAACAGAGGATTGGGGCTTCCCTGGTGGTCCAGTGATTAAGAATCTGCCTTGCAAACCAGGGGACACCAGTTTGATCTCTGGTCCTGGAAGAGCTCACATGCTATGAAGGAACTAAACCCATGTGCCACAAATTACTGAGCCTTCAACCTGGAAATACTGAAGTCCACACACCCGAGAGCTTCTGCTTCACAAAGAGACAATTGTTCACAATAAGAAGCTGGAGTATCACAATGAAGAGAAGCCCCCAGTCACCAGAACTACGGAAAGCCTGTGCACAGCAATGAAGACCCGGCATGGCCAAATGTGTGTGTCTGTGTGTGTGTGTGTGTAGTGAGAGACAGAGGATTAGTGAATTATTCCTATGTTCACCTCAAATCCTCAATTATGCATGTTTAAAAAATCCTAACTTTGCCTTCCTAGAGAAAACAAAAACCAGAGAGGAGGTAAAAGTCTTTTAAGGAGGGAGTAAGACACACATGAAACTGGCTGTTGTTGTTTAGTCACTATGTCATGTCTGCATCTTTGCAACCTCATGGACTGCAGCACCCCCAGGCTCCTCTGTCCTCCACTGTCTTCTGGAACTTGCTCAAACGCATGTCTATTGAGTTGATGATGCTATATAACCATCTCATTCTCTACTGCTCCCTTCTTCTTTTCCTTCAATCCTTCCCAGCATTAGGGTCTTTTCCAATGAGTTGCCTTTTCGCATAAGGTGGCCAAAGTGTTGGAGATTTAACTTTAGCATCAGTCCTTCCAATGAATATTCAGGGTTAATTTCCTTTAGGATGGACTGCTTTGATTTCCTTGCTGTCCAAGGGACTCTCAAGCACCACAATTCAAAAACATAAATTCTTTGGTGATCAGCCTTCTTTATGGTCCAGCTCTCATGTCCATACATGGAAAAACCATAGCTTTGACTATCTGGAACTTTGTCAGCAAAATGATGTCTCTGCTTTTTAGTACTCTGTCAAGATTTGTCATAGCTTTTCTGCCAAGGAGCATGCGTTTTTTTTTTTGTTTTTTGTTTTCTTTTAATTTCATGGCTGCAGCAACTGTCTGCATTGATTTCGGAGTCCAAGAAAATAAAATATGTCACGTTTTTAACTTTTTCCCCTTCTGTTTGTCATGAAGTGATGGAACCATATGCCTGTAACTAGATGCCATGATCTTCATTTTTTGTATGTTGGGTTTTAATCAGCTTTTTCACTCTCCTCTTCTATCCTTACCAAGAGGCTCTTAGTTCCTCTTCACTTTCTGCCATTAGAATTGTGTCATCTGCATATCTAAGGCTGTTGATATTTATCTTGGCAATATTGATTCCAGACTGTGATTCATCCAGCACAGAATTTTACATGATGTACTCTGCATAGAAGTTAAGTAAGCCTAGTGACAATATACAGCCTTGATGTACTCCTTTTCCAACTTGGAACCAGTCCATTGTTATATGTCCAGTTCTAACTGTTGCTTTCTGACCTGCATACAAGGTTTTACAAGAGGCAGGTAATGTGTCTGGTGTTCCCATCTCTTTAAGTCTTTTCCACAATATGTTGTGATCCACACAATCAACAGCTTTAGTGTAATCAGTAAGCAGAAGTACATGTTCTTCCAGGAATCCTCTAGTTTTTCTTTAATGATCCAACAGATATTGGCAATTTGATCTCTGGTTCCTCTGCCTTTTGTAAATACAGCTTGTACACCTGGAAATTCTCAGTTCACATACTGCTGAAGCCTAACTTGAAGGATTTTGAGCATTATGTTGCTCAAAATTGTGAAATGAGTGCAACTATGCCAAGAACATTCTTTGGCATTACCCTTCTCTGGGACTGGAATGAAAACTGACTTTTTCTAGTCCTGTGGCCACTGCTGAGCTTTCCAAATTTGCTTACATGTTGAGTGCAACACTTTAACAGCAACATCTTTTAGGATTTGAAATACCTCAGTTGGAATTCCATCACCTCCACTAGCTTTGTCTGAAGTAATACTTCCTAAGACCCACTTGACTTCAACTCCAGGACGTCTGCTTCTAGGTGAGTGACTGCACCATCATGGCTATCTGGGCCATTAACACCTTTTTTGTATAGTTCATTTGTGTATTCTTGCCACCTCTTCTTAATCTCTTACTCTTCTCATAGATTTTTTTTCATTTCTGTCCTTTATCATGTCTATTAAACTGGCCCTGACATCCATCTTAGAGGTGTTCTAATAAGTACAGAATATTGAAAAGCTGCACAATGGGGAAAGATAATTCAGAGATTTTCAGGTTTTCCAGTTGTCCTAACTGTAGGTTTTCTGTCATTCAACATTATCACTTCTTTAATCTGTGAATTCTCAGAAAAGAATCTTGGAAAGCATACTATAAATTAGGTGTTCTACATGAAATATTCAGAATGCATGGAAAGGAAGCAATAGAAGAAAAGAGAATGTACATCTCACTATCATTGAATTGGTCATTCTGGTGCAATTACACAGAGAACTTGGTAGATATAAGAACCTTAAGTTTATTACTGGTGACTTTATAGATCACTTGGAACCAGTCCATTGTTATATGTCCAGTTCTAACTGTTGCTTTCTGACCTGCATACAAGGTTTTACAAGAGGCAGGTAATGTGTCTGGTGTTCCCATCTCTTTAAGTCTTTTCCACAATATGTTGTGATCCACACAATCAACAGCTTTAGTGTAATCAGTAAGCAGAAGTACATGTTCTTCCAGGAATCCTCTAGTTTTTCTTTAATGATCCAACAGATATTGGCAATTTGATCTCTGGTTCCTCTGCCTTTTGTAAATACAGCTTGTACACCTGGAAATTCTCAGTTCACATACTGCTGAAGCCTAACTTGAAGGATTTTGAGCATTATGTTGCTCAAAATTGTGAAATGAGTGCAACTATGCCAAGAACATTCTTTGGCATTACCCTTCTCTGGGACTGGAATGAAAACTGACTTTTTCTAGTCCTGTGGCCACTGCTGAGCTTTCCAAATTTGCTTACATGTTGAGTGCAACACTTTAACAGCAACATCTTTTAGGATTTGAAATACCTCAGTTGGAATTCCATCACCTCCACTAGCTTTGTCTGAAGTAATACTTCCTAAGACCCACTTGACTTCAACTCCAGGACGTCTGCTTCTAGGTGAGTGACTGCACCATCATGGCTATCTGGGCCATTAACACCTTTTTTGTATAGTTCATTTGTGTATTCTTGCCACCTCTTCTTAATCTCTTACTCTTCTCATAGATTTTTTTTCATTTCTGTCCTTTATCATGTCTATTAAACTGGCCCTGACATCCATCTTAGAGGTGTTCTAATAAGTACAGAATATTGAAAAGCTGCACAATGGGGAAAGATAATTCAGAGATTTTCAGGTTTTCCAGTTGTCCTAACTGTAGGTTTTCTGTCATTCAACATTATCACTTCTTTAATCTGTGAATTCTCAGAAAAGAATCTTGGAAAGCATACTATAAATTAGGTGTTCTACATGAAATATTCAGAATGCATGGAAAGGAAGCAATAGAAGAAAAGAGAATGTACATCTCACTATCATTGAATTGGTCATTCTGGTGCAATTACACAGAGAACTTGGTAGATATAAGAACCTTAAGTTTATTACTGGTGACTTTATAGATCACGTGTATTAAAAGCACTCCTGATGGAGTAGTTCTTGAGCCCAGTCTTTATCCTGGTACATGCTTTCCTCTTTGTAAGGTGGTAGAAATACTAGAAAATACTATCATATATGTTCAGAAAACATTTTTCACAGATACCTGAAAAGAGATCACTGGATATTTTTCTGATTCCTCAGGGAAATGGCAATTAAATTTTCCAAGTATACTAAGTATACTTTGGGCTTCACAGGTGACGGGGTGGTATAGAATCCTCCTACCAACGCAGGAAACACATGTTCAATCCTTGGGTCAGAAGATCTCCTGGAGAAGGAAATGAAAACCCACTCCAGCATTCTTGTATGGGATATTCCACAGAGGAGCCTGGTGGCTATAGCCATGGGATGGCAAAGAGACAGACATGACTGAGTGACTGAGCTCACATACAGACAGGCATACTTTAATTCTTCCTTATATAGCTTCCCAAGACATTCCTGAAATGAAACATTAGAATATCAGTGGATTCACTGAAATAATATATAAGGTAGAGCACAAGCTGACAACTTTATGTGCAACTTAAATGTTCATTTTGTAAGTATTATGAATTATAAGAGTCGTTTTGGCCTCTAAAGTGTTTTAAACCCCAAAGTGATAAAACAGAATGCCTTTTAACTTTTCTTAAAGAGAATGCTTTTATTAAAATTGGTAGCAGGCAATTTTTGACATAGTCTCAACTTCACAAATACTAGTTTCCTGAGGTCTCTATCTCCCCTACTTAAAAATATCACAAGGAAGAGTCCCTAGGAACCTTGTTTATACATGAAACTTGTCATCTGTACCTCATTGGTTATGCCAGAGGTGAACATTTTATTCAATTTTAACCATATTTCCTCCAATGAAATGGAAAGTCAGGGCAGAAGGTATTTTTCACCAGGTCTTTGAAGATGGTTGGGTTGGTATTGAGGTGAATGGAGAATTGTCTGGAAAGCATACTATAAATTAGGTGTTCTACATGAAATATTCAGAATGCATGGAAAGGAAGCAATAGAAGAAAAGAGAATGTACATCTCACTATCATTGAATTGGTCATTCTGGTGCAATTACACAGAGAACTTGGTAGATATAAGAACCTTAAGTTTATTACTGGTGACTTTATAGATCACGTGTATTAAAAGCACTCCTGATGGAGTAGTTCTTGAGCCCAGTCTTTATCCTGGTACATGCTTTCCTCTTTGTAAGGTGGTAGAAATACTAGAAAATACTATCATATATGTTCAGAAAACATTTTTCACAGATACCTGAAAAGAGATCACTGGATATTTTTCTGATTCCTCAGGGAAATGGCAATTAAATTTTCCAAGTATACTAAGTATACTTTGGGCTTCACAGGTGACGGAGTGGTATAGAATCCTCCTACCAACGCAGGAAACACATGTTCAATCCTTGGGTCAGAAGATCTCCTGGAGAAGGAAATGAAAACCCACTCCAGCATTCTTGTATGGGATATTCCACAGAGGAGCCTGGTGGCTATAGCCATGGGATGGCAAAGAGACAGACATGACTGAGTGACTGAGCTCACATACAGACAGGCATACTTTAATTCTTCCTTATATAGCTTCCCAAGACATTCCTGAAATGAAACATTAGAATATCAGTGGATTCACTGAAATAATATATAAGGTAGAGCACAAGCTGACAACTTTATGTGCAACTTAAATGTTCATTTTGTAAGTATTATGAATTATAAGAGTCGTTTTGGCCTCTAAAGTGTTTTAAACCCCAAAGTGATAAAACAGAATGCCTTTTAACTTTTCTTAAAGAGAATGCTTTTATTAAAATTGGTAGCAGGCAATTTTTGACATAGTCTCAACTTCACAAATACTAGTTTCCTGAGGTCTCTATCTCCCCTACTTAAAAATATCACAAGGAAGAGTCCCTAGGAACCTTGTTTATACATGAAACTTGTCATCTGTACCTCATTGGTTATGCCAGAGGTGAACATTTTATTCAATTTTAACCATATTTCCTCCAATGAAATGGAAAGTCAGGGCAGAAGGTATTTTTCACCAGGTCTTTGAAGATGGTTGGGTTGGTATTGAGGTGAATGGAGAAGTTGTCTGTAGAGAAGCAAAAATGTTGAACTAGAGAAAGAACAATGCTGGAGATATAAAATGCAGCCTGGATGAGATATATTGACTCAAAAACAAAAAAAGAAAAGAGATATAGAATTAATCCCTGGGTTCTCTAGTTCCCTCACTTCCATTATGAATTCCCAGTGTACTTTTTACTGTTAGCTTTCATAAGATAGTTCTGTACTCACAAAATAAATATTTCCTTTTGGTACAAGCTTGTTCTATCTCTATAGTATGAAGCCCAAGTATCTCTAAAACATCATCCTGTAATTATCACTTGCATATATTGGCCAGAAAAATATTTTAACTTCTTTTAACATTTTAATACCCAATCAATAGCACATGTTTTAGGTTTTTTTTCTATGCAATTTATCCAAGATGTTAAACTGACCTGCATTCACAGTTATGAATAATAGATCATATGTTCACAGGTACGGTAATGATTTACTGATTCTTCTGCCAAACAGAATTACCAAAACAATCAAACAAAAATTTAATAATTAAACATTGAGTATAAAATTTTTTTTTAAATATTGGAGCTGTGGAGAATGCAAAGAGAAAATAATCCAGTACACATGAAAACACATTTTTCAATAACAAACTGTCTAAGATATATGAAAAGGAAAGATCTATTCAGTAAATTTTAAGAAAATATTCAGAGTGAGTGTAGCTTAAACACACAAAATTGGCTCTCATTTTCTGAAGGAGTCACATCATACAAAAATTTAATCATCCTTCAGAGAGTTCAATATACAGTATTTGGATTTGAAAGTAATTTACAGTGGTGTGAATGGACTTTTCAAAATTATTTCTTCTCATTTAAGGCAGAAATAATTGCTTGGTAGAGCAGTCAGTAGTTTTAGTTCTAAGTAAAATAAATTAGCGCTGACTGAGTTCAGCAGAAAATGAATTTATTCAATTCTGAGTAATACACAGCCTCATGAGACAAGCTGAAGAACTAAGATTAGAGATGATATACAGTTAATGATGCTCAAATCTGGGCTGGAGAACTGACCTATCCAGGCTCCTGCCTCTACCTCAGGCACTATAACCTAGAGCTCCCACAACCAACAGCCGGCTACGGTGGATGTTTTACATGGCGGTCAACAGAGTAGCACTCTGCCTTGGGAACTTGTTTCCCCTGTAACTGCCACTCTTTCAGACAGAATTCTGTAGGTCTTGCTTCCTCGCATCATTAGCACCTAATTGAGAGTCTGGCAGAGCACAGGACCTATAACTGTGCTACGCTTGCAAGGGATGCTGGGAAATACCAAGTGTGACATTTCCAGCTTCACAGGGACAAGTGAGCACTGCTCGCTCAGATGTTTAAGGAGGGGAGGGTGCCCTGAATGTAGAACGGTGGTCACTGTCCTGATAAGTCAGGAAATGAGAGAACTGTCTGCTGTGACAATGATTAATACAACTAATGTTAGTACTATTCCTCTTTTACTGTTGTTTTTAGTGAAGTTTCTCATCTCAAGTTGCTTTCCATGACAGTGATAAAGGACAAGCATAGCCAGAGGAATTCTCATCCCAAATCAATGGCCACAGTGAAAAATATTTTTGTTTCTTGTGTTTTACTGGTTTTCAGCACAATAAAAATATGAGTTGATAAAATAAAATATAGAGAGAGGAAATACTGAGGTGTGGCTGAAGTCTTTTTTTCAAAGTAATCACATATGCCTAGCTCACAAGGACTGTGAGGGTCTTCAGAATCCTTTTGACTAGTGTTTGAGCTATAAGATAGGCCACTTCCTAGAAAATGAAAGATGTGTACAGTGATTTTCTCACTTCCTTAATTCTAAGGAAACCAGAAAAAAATCCTAAAAATATTAAAAAAACAAACACCAAACCTCCCCAACAGAGGCTTCCCAGGTAGCACTAGTGTTAAAGAACCCACCTGCCAATGCAGGAGAGCTAAGGGACTCATGTTCAATTTCTTGTTCAGGAAGATCCTCTGGAGGAGGAAGTGGCAACCCACTCCAGTATACTTGCCTGGGAAATCCCATGGACAGAGGAGCCTGGTGGGCTATAGTCTATAGGGTCGCAAAGAGCCGAATACAAATGAGCATATTTAAGCACATACTTGAAGACTTTATGGGAAACAACTATTGCATCTGGCATACACCTGAAACATGAAATGGTGACTGTATTTTGTCATTAAGAAAGAAAGGTAAAATTTACTCACAGGAACCTGAGGACATCACATGGCATAAAGTGAATATAATCATTTGAAAGCATGAAACAGTAGGTCCTTGGGAAAAGTGACCCCATAAGCTACCCTAGAGAGTCTTGCTGCTCAGACAAAAGGATTTCCTCTCTCCTTACTCATGGTTATGGTAAAGCTGATTGTTTTCATTTGTAGTCCTCCTAAATTCTCTAAATTCAACTCCTGGCCAATGCAGTTGGCTCTTTTCTAGGAGTTTGCATTTTCTCTAGTGATAGAGTTTCAAGCCTAGTGAAGTCTGGTCTTAAAATCACCATTTGTTCCTTTCCATTCACCTATCCCTCCAGCCCTTCCCAGGGATGTTCACACCCAGTGGCCAGGGCACTTCAAACCATTCAGAGGAACTGTGAGGATACATATGCCATGAGTATGAGTTAATTTTGATTACTTACTGGTTTATGAAATTGTTTACTCTAAATTCTTACTGACATCATTTCTTATACAAAAATAAAAATGACCAGAAAGCTCAGGAAATATATTACAAGTGAGTATGACTTCATACACCAGGCAATGAAAAAAAAAAAAATCCAGGATTTAATCTTGATTATGTCTCAGCTCATGACTCACAATGTGAAACACATCCCTGAATTACCTCAGCTTCTCTGCCTCATTCTAGAAAAGTAATGATATTTTCTTGCAAAGGTGGGGGCGAATTTGCCACCCTAAAATATATTTCTTTAGTATAAAGATTATGTTTAAGAAACAAGAAAAACAGGAGAAGCTCTCAAAGCAGAGATGTTTTGCTTTTATAAAGAATCATATATTTTATTTTTTGATATCAGGAAACAGCATTCTGCTTCATTGACTTCTCTAAAGCCTTTGACTGTGCGGATCACAACAAACTGGAAAACTGTTAGAGATGCGAATACCAGATCACCTTACCTGCCTCCAAAGAAACATGTATGCAGGTCCACAAGCAACAATTAGAATCGGACATGGAACAACGGACTGGTTCAAAATTGGTAAAGGAGTATGTCAAGGCTGATATATGCTTTGCTTATGCAGAGTACATCATGAAATGGTGACTGTATTTTGTCATTAAGAAAGAAAGGTAAAATTTACTCACAGGAACCTGAGGACATCACATGGCATAAAGTGAATATAATCATTTGAAAGCATGAAACAGTAGGTCCTTGGGAAAAGTGACCCCATAAGCTACCCTAGAGAGTCTTGCTGCTCAGACAAAAGGATTTCCTCTCTCCTTACTCATGGTTATGGTAAAGCTGATTGTTTTCATTTGTAGTCCTCCTAAATTCTCTAAATTCAACTCCTGGCCAATGCAGTTGGCTCTTTTCTAGGAGTTTGCATTTTCTCTAGTGATAGAGTTTCAAGCCTAGTGAAGTCTGGTCTTAAAATCACCATTTGTTCCTTTCCATTCACCTATCCCTCCAGCCCTTCCCAGGGATGTTCACACCCAGTGGCCAGGGCACTTCAAACCATTCAGAGGAACTGTGAGGATACATATGCCATGAGTATGAGTTAATTTTGATTACTTACTGGTTTATGAAATTGTTTACTCTAAATTCTTACTGACATCATTTCTTATACAAAAATAAAAATGACCAGAAAGCTCAGGAAATATATTACAAGTGAGTATGACTTCATACACCAGGCAATGAAAAAAAAAAAAATCCAGGATTTAATCTTGATTATGTCTCAGCTCATGACTCACAATGTGAAACACATCCCTGAATTACCTCAGCTTCTCTGCCTCATTCTAGAAAAGTAATGATATTTTCTTGCAAAGGTGGGGGCGAATTTGCCACCCTAAAATATATTTCTTTAGTATAAAGATTATGTTTAAGAAACAAGAAAAACAGGAGAAGCTCTCAAAGCAGAGATGTTTTGCTTTTATAAAGAATCATATATTTTATTTTTTGATATCAGGAAACAGCATTCTGCTTCATTGACTTCTCTAAAGCCTTTGACTGTGCGGATCACAACAAACTGGAAAACTGTTAGAGATGCGAATACCAGATCACCTTACCTGCCTCCAAAGAAACATGTATGCAGGTCCACAAGCAACAATTAGAATCAGACATGGAACAACGGACTGGTTCAAAATTGGTAAAGGAGTATGTCAAGGCTGTATATCGTCACCTGCTTATTTAGCTTCTATGCAGAGTACATCATGAGAAATGCCAGACTGGATAAATTACAAGCTGGAATCAAGATTTACAGAGGGAAATATCAATAACCTCAAATCTGCAGATGATACGACTCTACTGGCAGAAAGCAAACTCCTGATGAAATTGAAAGAGGAGAATGAAAAAGCTGGCTTAAAACCCAACGTGAAAAGACAAAGATCATGGAATCTGGTTGCATCACATCATGAGCAATAGATGCCAGAAAAAGTGGAATCAGTGACAAGTTTTGTTTTTTGGACTCCAAAATCACCATGGACAGTGACTGCAGCCATGAAACTAAAAGACACTTGCTCCTTGGAAGAAAAGCTATGACAAACCTAGACGACATTTTCAAAAGCAGAGACATTGCTTTGTCAATTATTATTATTATTGCTTTCCATATAAGTCAAAGTTATGCTTTTTCCAGTCGTCATGTATGGATGTGAGAGTTTGATTGTAAAGAAGGCTGAGCACCGAAGAACTGATGCTTTCAAATTGTGGTGCTGGAGAAGACTCCTGAGAGCACCTTGGATGGCAAGGAGATCAATCTAGTCAATCCTAAAGGAAATCAACCCTGAATATTCATTATAAGGACTAATGCTAAAACGGAAGCTCCAGTACTTTGGCCACCTGATGCAAAGAGCCAACTCACTGGGAAAGACCCTGGCGCTAGGAAAGATTGAGAGCAGGAGGAGAAGAGGACATCAGAGGATGAGATGATTGAATGGCATCACTGGCCCATTGGACATGAGTTTGAGCAAATTTTGCGAGGGAGTGAATGACAGGGAAGCCTGGTAAGCTGCAGTATATAGGGTCCCCAAAAGTCCAACACAACTTAGTGACTAAACAATAACATTTTACTTTATGTTTCTAATTAATTTCTTTTTAATTGGAGTATAATTTGTTTACAGTACTGTGTTGGCTTCTGCCATATATCAATATGAATCAGCCATAAGTATACATATACCTCTTCCCTCTTGATCCTCCCTCCCACCTCCTACCCTATGCCACCCCTCTAAGTTCTCACAGTGCTCCAGATTTGAGCTCCCTGCATCACTGAGCAAATTCCCACTGGATATCTAATTTTACTTATGGTAATGTATATGTTTCAATGCTATTCTCTCAGTTCATCCCACACTCTTTTTCTCCCCATGTATCCACAAGAGTCATTTACATTTTATTCTCTTTTTTTTGCAATTGTCATGCTATTTTAATTTTTCTTGAATTTTTTCTTTTTTCCTTCTTTTCAAAAAAGTTATTTATTTTTTAATTGAAGGACAATTGCTCTACAGAGTTCTTTTGGTTTCTGCCAAACATCAACATGAATCAGCCATAGGTATCCATATGTCCCCTGCTTTTATAAAAGGAATCTCTATTTCTGTGTTTTCTGTTTTATATCAGGAAGAAAAGGATGAGGACAATCTCCAGAAACTTTTCTTATAGGGGAAGGCAAGTTTTTAAATCTACGTGACAACCATGCCTTTGTTTAAAGCGTTGTGTCCATAATTCTTCCAAAACTGCCTCCTGACTCCCAAATAGTGCTTTGGAGATGCTATTTAAGTAGGTGTCTTTGATAACTTCTGGGATTACTCAGTTTTCCCGAACATCTCCAATGTATGCAGGATGAAGATACGTTACTAAATTTATGAGTTTTTTTGTTGTTGTTGTAAGTCTGTCTTTTTTTTTTTTCTTCTTGGTTAATCTGTCTTACGCTGCTTTACACATACTCCCCATTCTTGAATGCTGCAGCTGCTGTTCAGTTGCTAAGTTGTGTTTGATTCTTTTTGACTCCATGAACTGTGGCCCACCAGGCTCCTCTGTCCATGGGATTTTTCAGGCAGGAATACTGGAGTGTGTTGTCATTTCCTTCTCCAGAGAATCTTACCCACTCAGGTACAGAACCTGCATTGGCAGGTGGAATCTTTACTGCTGAGACACTAGGGAAGTCCCTATTCTTGAATAGCACAATTAAAAGCAAATGATGGGCTTTACAATTGGTGTGTTTGGAAAACTATTACAACCTCCAAGCACTAAAAAGGAAAGAAAAACAAACAGAGCATTTTAAAAAGTTTTAACACATTTCAGCCATTTATTGGGTTCTCAGATCTGACTGAAAACTGAAGTTTACATCTACCTGAAGTTTCCTGGCCAAGGTCACTATTCTGAGAGCTTAACAATCACTTCAGAAACTTCTTCAAGGTCAACTCAACACGAAGCTTACATCTACCATCAGTATCTGTGCTATGGCATCATGAGCCGGTGTACCTTGTAACTATGTGACAAGAGGCATTCAAAATTCCCAGTTCTAGAGTTTTGCCAGATGTCTTAGAAATGGAAGTGTAAATGACTATTCAATGCTGTGTCCTAGGAGAACAATTCTAAACTTTAATAAATAAAAGATGTAGACATCATCATTTATTGCTACATACATTGATCTTGGGGCTTCTCAGGTGGCTCAGTGGGTAAAGAATCTGCTTGCAAGGACAGGACACGCGGGTTCTATCCCTAGGTTGGGAAGATTCCCTGGAGAAGGAAATGACAACTCACTCCAGTATTCTTGCCTGGAGAATCCCATGGACAGAGGAACCCAGCAGGCTTCAGTTCATAGGGTTACAAAGAGTTGGATATGTCTGAAGAGACTCAGTGCTGCAGGAGGAAGCCAATTCTGACCCAGTGTGACAAAACTGTTACTATGACTGATGCTTTTGTTATTATAATCATACAGTTTTCCCGTTTTTTTCGTTCTTGGTTTTTTTTTAAGTCTGTTTTTTTTTTTTCTTCTTGGTTAATCTGTCTTACGCTGCTTTACACATACTCCCCATTCTTGAATGCTGCAGCTGCTGTTCAGTTGCTAAGTTGTGTTTGATTCTTTTTGACTCCATGAACTGTGGCCCACCAGGCTCCTCTGTCCATGGGATTTTTCAGGCAGGAATACTGGAGTGTGTTGTCATTTCCTTCTCCAGAGAATCTTACCCACTCAGGTACAGAACCTGCATTGGCAGGTGGAATCTTTACTGCTGAGACACTGGGGAAGTACCTATTCTTGAAGAGCAAAATTAAAAGCAAAGGATGGGCTATACAATTGGTGTGTTTGGAAAACTATTACAACCTCCAAGCACTAAAAAGGAAAGAAAAACAAACAGAGCATTTTAAAAAGTTTTAACACATTTCAGCCATTTATTGGGTTCTCAGATCTGACTGAAAACTGAAGTTTACATCTACCTGAAGTTTCCTGGCCAAGGTCACTATTCTGAGAGCTTAACAATCACTTCAGAAACTTCTTCAAGGTCAACTCAACACGAAGCTTACATCTACCATCAGTATCTGTGCTATGGCATCATGAGCCGGTGTACCTTGTAACTATGTGACAAGAGGCATTCAAAATTCCCAGTTCTAGAGTTTTGCCAGATGTCTTAGAAATGGAAGTGTAAATGACTATTCAATGCTGTGTCCTAGGAGAACAATTCTAAACTTTAATAAATAAAAGATGTAGACATCATCATTTATTGCTGCATACATTGATCTTGGGGCTTCTCAGGTGGCTCAGTGGGTAAAGAATCTGCTTGCAAGGACAGGACACGCGGGTTCTATCCCTAGGTTGGGAAGATTCCCTGGAGAAGGAAATGACAACTCACTCCAGTATTCTTGCCTGGAGAATCCCATGGACAGAGGAGCCCAGCAGGCTTCAGTTCATAGGGTTACAAAGAGTTGGATATGTCTGAAGAGACTCAGTGCTGCAAGGAGGAAGCCAATTCTGACCCAGTGTGACAAAACTGTTACTATGACTTGCTTTTCATTGCTTTTGTTATTATAATCATACAGAATAGTTTGCCTCAGAGAACCCTGCTCCTCTGCCTGACTCAAACTGAAGTGCCTTTGTCCAGAGCCCTGTCCACTGGTGGGTGGCAAGAAGGGAGAAATGAACACATCTCCTGCCTGAGGCTTTCCATTCTAGGGGATGTTGGCAAAATTAATGGCCTTTTTAACCTTACTTCCTCACCTTCCGCCTCCTCCCCACCCCATCTCCGATCTATAAAGAACCAGGCATCCAGACCATGGTCATTTTGGTTATTTTGAGGAACTAGCCTACCATCTTCTTGGTCAGCTGACTTTCCAAATAAAGTCATTTTCCTTGCCTCAACACCTCCTCTCTCAGATTCATTGGCCTGTCATGCGGCAAGCAGAGTGAGCTTGGACTTGGTAACCTTAGCACACACAAACACAAAGAGACCTTGCCCATAGGTAATTGGCTATCTCTATAGAAATTCAGCAAGCATACTGGGCCAAAGCAGGCCTCAGCAATGGTCCAGCCCAGCGCAACTCAGCAAATACACACCTGTTAGTTTTGGAGATATCCATGGCAGATTCTGGTTGCATAGGGCCTAGCAAGCAATACCAGCTGCATTGGCCTCCGTAAATGCACAGGTCTTTAGCATGCATGGCAGCCTCAGGGTACATATGCTCCATTTGACTAAAGCTTTGAACTTTGCCTCCTAAGGCTACTGCACGGGGGAGGAGGTAGCATATCCTGGCAAGTCTCAGGGGCTTAGCTAGGCAATAAATAAAAGATGTAGACATCATCATTTATTGCTGCATACATTGATCTTGGGGCTTCTCAGGTGGCTCAGTGGGTAAAGAATCTGCTTGCAAGGACAGGACACGCGGGTTCTATCCCTAGGTTGGGAAGATTCCCTGGAGAAGGAAATGACAACTCACTCCAGTATTCTTGCCTGGAGAATCCCATGGACAGAGGAGCCCAGCAGGCTTCAGTTCATAGGGTTACAAAGAGTTGGATATGTCTGAAGAGACTCAGTGCTGCAAGGAGGAAGCCAATTCTGACCCAGTGTGACAAAACTGTTACTATGACTTGCTTTTCATTGCTTTTGTTATTATAATCATACAGAATAGTTTGCCTCAGAGAACCCTGCTCCTCTGCCTGACTCAAACTGAAGTGCCTTTGTCCAGAGCCCTGTCCACTGGTGGGTGGCAAGAAGGGAGAAATGAACACATCTCCTGCCTGAGGCTTTCCATTCTAGGGGATGTTGGCAAAATTAATGGCCTTTTAACCTTACTTCCTCACCTTCCGCCTCCTCCCCACCCCATCTCCGATCTATAAAGAACCAGGCATCCAGACCATGGTCATTTTGGTTATTTTGAGGAACTAGCCTACCATCTTCTTGGTCAGCTGACTTTCCAAATAAAGTCATTTTCCTTGCCTCAACACCTCCTCTCTCAGATTCATTGGCCTGTCATGCGGCAAGCAGAGTGAGCTTGGACTTGGTAACCTTAGCACACACAAACACAAAGAGACCTTGCCCATAGGTAATTGGCTATCTCTATAGAAATTCAGCAAGCATACTGGGCCAAAGCAGGCCTCAGCAATGGTCCAGCCCAGCGCAACTCAGCAAATACACACCTGTTAGTTTTGGAGATATCCATGGCAGATTCTGGTTGCATAGGGCCTAGCAAGCAATACCAGCTGCATTGGCCTCCGTAAATGCACAGGTCTTTAGCATGCATGGCAGCCTCAGGGTACATATGCTCCATTTGACTAAAGCTTTGAACTTTGCCTCCTAAGGCTACTGCACGGGGGAGGAGGTAGCATATCCTGGCAAGTCTCAGGGGCTTAGCTAGGCAAGTGCAACAGAGGTCAGGATTCCAAACAAAACAAAACAAAAAAAGCAAAGGAAAAACAAAGGGAGTATTTATAGTCCTTTTACATATTGATGGATTGACCAGTGTTTCCTGTTTTTAAACTGCAAAGCATTATCAAGATCCCTAGGTGGGGGGCTTCCCCTGGTAGTCCAGTGGGTAAGGACACCACCTTGCAGTGCAAGGGGCGCAGGTTCGATCCCTGGCCTGGGAAGATCCCACGTGCCGCGGAGCGGCTGGACCGATGTGTCCAATTACCAAGCCAGAGCTCTGGGGTGTGTGCACCTAGAGCCAGTGCTCTGCGACAACAGAGGCCACCGTGATGGGAGGCCCACAGGAGCCAAAGAACAAAGATGGATGAAAATAGAGAAATGAAAGACCAATAGAAGTGTCCTGCCCACTCCCCTCCCTCCCCAACCCTACCCTCACCCAAAATAAATAAATAAATAAATCTTAAAAAAAAAAAAAAAAAAAAGATCCCTAGGTGGAAGAAACTGTGGTACATAAATACAATGGAATGTTACTCAGCTTTAAAAAAGAATGCATTTGAGTCAGCCCTAAACAGGTGGATGAACCTAGAGCCTATTGTACAGAGTGAAGTAAGTAGAAAAAGAAAGACAAATATTGTACATTAGCACAGGCGTATGTAATCTAGAAAGACGGTACCAAAGAACTTATTTGCAAGGCAGCAATGGAGACACAGATTGAGAACATACTTGTGGACACAGTGTGGTAAGCAGAGGCTGGGACGGACTGAGACTGCAACATGGAAACATACTACCATATGTAAATGGTAGATGACCAGTAGGAATTAGCTGTATAACACCGGGAGCTCAACCCGGAGCTCTGTGACAACCTAGAGGGGTGATGGGGCTGGAGATGGGAGGGAGGTTCAAGAGGGAGGAGACACATATATACCTGTGGCTAACTCATGCTGATGCACGGTGGAAACCAACACATCATTGTAAAGCAAATATCTTGCAATAAGAAATGTTTAGAACTTGGTAGGACATTACCTGGTTAACCAGCACATGCTGTTGGAGATGTTAATACTCATACAGAGCCAAGAAGGAATTGTGGAGAATGAGCTTTGATGTAAGGCTTGTCCACAGCACTGACGATCACCCCCGACACTTGATCTCCCTTTGGCTCTTCAGTGGTTAATTATATGAGAGGAAGACTCTTTAAGGGGGCTTTTCAGGTGGGTCAGAGAGAGTCAGATATGGCTGAGCACACACACACACACACACAAGACTCCAGAAAGGCGGGTGAATTTTATGCCTAAGCATTTTCATAGCAAGAAGCAGTCAAAACAGTTCCTCAAAAAAGTTCCTAAAACCCTGAACTGAAAATACAAGAGAGTATCTAGCTCAGCCACTAGATGGAGCTCACACTCAATTCAGTTTTGGGGTGTCAGAAACATGACTCAAAACCAATAGGAGAATTAAAATCGTTTAGAATCCGCCTGCCCAATGTAGGAGACATGTAACAGACACAGGTTCGATCCCTTAGTCAAGCAGATCCCCTGTTGGAGATGTATGGCAACTCACTCCAGTATTCTTGCCTGGAAAATTCCATGGACAAGAGGAGCCTGGCAGGCTACAATCCCTGCAGTGGAAAAGAGTTGGACAGTAATGAGCATGCCACACACAAATACAAAATATGTCGGATGGGAAAGAAAAGTAATTAAAATAAACCCATGATTGAGAGGCCATTATACAAATGCTGAAACTTTGCAAGAGCGTAGCTATGTCTTCAGTGCTGCTGTCACTTTAAAGTACCAAAGAACTTATTTGCAAGGCAGCAATGGAGACACAGATTGAGAACATACTTGTGGACACAGTGTGGTAAGCAGAGGCTGGGACGGACTGAGACTGCAACATGGAAACATACTACCATATGTAAATGGTAGATGACCAGTAGGAATTAGCTGTATAACACCGGGAGCTCAACCCGGAGCTCTGTGACAACCTAGAGGGGTGATGGGGCTGGAGATGGGAGGGAGGTTCAAGAGGGAGGAGACACATATATACCTGTGGCTAACTCATGCTGATGCACGGTGGAAACCAACACATCATTGTAAAGCAAATATCTTGCAATAAGAAATGTTTAGAACTTGGTAGGACATTACCTGGTTAACCAGCACATGCTGTTGGAGATGTTAATACTCATACAGAGCCAAGAAGGAATTGTGGAGAATGAGCTTTGATGTAAGGCTTGTCCACAGCACTGACGATCACCCCCGACACTTGATCTCCCTTTGGCTCTTCAGTGGTTAATTATATGAGAGGAAGACTCTTTAAGGGGGCTTTTCAGGTGGGTCAGAGAGAGTCAGATATGGCTGAGCACACACACACACACACACAAGACTCCAGAAAGGCGGGTGAATTTTATGCCTAAGCATTTTCATAGCAAGAAGCAGTCAAAACAGTTCCTCAAAAAAGTTCCTAAAACCCTGAACTGAAAATACAAGAGAGTATCTAGCTCAGCCACTAGATGGAGCTCACACTCAATTCAGTTTTGGGGTGTCAGAAACATGACTCAAAACCAATAGGAGAATTAAAATCGTTTAGAATCCGCCTGCCCAATGTAGGAGACATGTAACAGACACAGGTTCGATCCCTTAGTCAAGCAGATCCCCTGTTGGAGATGTATGGCAACTCACTCCAGTATTCTTGCCTGGAAAATTCCATGGACAAGAGGAGCCTGGCAGGCTACAATCCCTGCAGTGGAAAAGAGTTGGACAGTAATGAGCATGCCACACACAAATACAAAATATGTCGGATGGGAAAGAAAAGTAATTAAAATAAACCCATGATTGGAGAGGCCATTATACAAATGCTGAAACTTTGCAAGAGCGTAGCTATGTCTTCAGTGCTGCTGTCACTTTAGAAATTCCTGCTAGGCTATATGCAATAACACAGTTGGAAATAATTTGGACAAGCCTGTGGAAAAAAGATAATTGTTTTTTGAAAAAGATAATTTTTAGCCTTGGAGTTGTATTGATGAATACACTGTTCTGACCTAGTTTTGAATCTTCTGAGACTATTGTTCTAGGGGCAAAACCCTTCTGCTTGTTACCCTCAGGAGGATAACCACAAAAGCAGGAGCTGGTTTTGGAGGAGCCTTCATGAAGGTGTTGGATGGATTCTGGCCCAAGAGACTGCTGATGTCAGCTGTTGAGGGAGGAAATGAAGCCTTTGGTTGACTCCAGGTCAGAGGCCAGCAAACCTTTCCTGAAAAGGCCAGACCGTATATATATCTGGCTTTGAAGGCCAGATGGCCTTTGTCAGAGCTACTCAATTGTTCCAACGTGTAGTGCAAATGTAGCCAGAGGCAATATGTAAACAAGCAAGTGTGGCTGTGGCCAGTGAAACTCTATTTATGGACACTGACATTTAAACTCCAATTAATTTTCATGTATTGCAAAAATTATCATTTTTTGTTTTTTAAACATTGAAAGCACTGAATCCCATTCTTCTCCTTAAATTTTATTCATTTATTTTTGTCTGTGCTGGGTCTTTGTTGCTGTTCATGGAGTTTCTCTAATTGCAGAGAGCAGGGACTTCTCTTCATTGTGGAGCATGGGCTTCTCATTACAGTGGCTTGTCTTGCTGGCTGCAGAGTACAGGCTCTAGGGTACGTGGGCTACAGTAGTTGTAGCTCCCAGGCTTCAGAGCACAGGCTCAATAACTGTGGTGCATGGGCTTAGTTGCACTGCAGCCTTTAGGATCCTCCCAGACCAGAATCCTTGCATTGGCAGGCGGATTCTTAACCACTAGACCTCTAGGGAAATCCCTAAAGGCTATTCTTATTCTCTGGGCTCTACAAAGACAGGCAGCAGGCTAGAATGGCCCATAGACTGCTTCACGCCACTGATCCTTATACTAAGTTGGAAGTTAACGTGTTAAGGTGGGAGCTCTTTTTATCCACTGTGATGTCTCCTTTTTTGATTTGAGCTATCTGTCAAGATTATGCTTCTGTCCTCTTGTTCCACCCTTTACTCCTTCTTACAGATGTAGACCTACCAGATTGATCCTGCCGTTAGTTCTTATTTCTCAACTGTGCAGGACTAAATTACCGAAGGTCCTAAATGCAGGTAGAGAGTGAATGAGTACTATCTATTCTCATCACTTCTCTGAGAGTCAATACCAAGGCCGGTGTACCCATTTGCAGACTTAATGCATCCCCCAGGAGCTATCTAAAACACTTTGGTTCAGTCCCCCTCTCTAGTCAGCCCATGTATCAGGGGAAATTCACTGGATCCTGATTAGACCTAAACCATCATTTCTGAATCAAACAGTAACTGGTTCAGGAAACTTGGCTGAAGGCCAGTGAGCATTTGTAACATGTGATGGTAAATGTTACTAGTTAGGGATGGGCACAGTGACATGAGTTGACTCAACTCTTTTTTCAAAGTTGGAGAAGCCGTTTTTCTTCTCTGTCACTGAATATGAACAAGGAGGTATGTTGCCATGTAATTAATGCTGACATTTATCTTGTGACCAGAGGGGACACAAACTCAAGGAGAAAGCCAGCATACTGAGGATGCAGAGCTGAGAGAGACAGTGAAAGCTTCCACAGCTCTGACACATTCATGAGAAGAACCCATCTTACCCCTGGATATTTGGTTGTTTTTTTTTTTTTTTTTTTCTAATTCTTTATTTTAAGTTTTTACAGAGTTTTGTTGTTCACCAACATGTATGTTCCCAGATCATTCACATGCACATCCCTGGACCCTCCCCCGGATATTTGGTTTTGTAAGAAAACACATTTCTGTATTACACAAGTTTTCTGCAGCTTACACATATGATTAGCTACTTAAAAGGGGATGGGGAGGGGGGGCTTCCCTGGTGGTCCAGTGGGTAAGGAGACCACCTTGCAGTGCAAGGGGCAACGGTTGGATCCCTGGCCTGGGAAGATCCCACGTGCCGCGGAGCGGCTGGACCAATGTGTCCAATCACCAAGCCGGAGCTCTGGAGCGCATGCTCCAGATGGATGAAACTGAATAAATGAAAGAACAATAGAAGTGGCCCGCCCTACTCCCTCCCTCCCCAACCTGCCCCTCTCCCCCCTAAAAAAGTTAAAAAAAAAAAGGGGGTTAGGGGGTGATTTTACTTTTTTTTTTCACTGAATAAATCTATTAGTGAAGGAAAAAAATGAATAAAAAAAAGTCCACCCTCAAGAGAAAACCTAGGTTATAAGATCATCATGTCACTCCAGTTGTTGCCTTAGGTATACACACATATGCATGCATTTTACATTAACAGAGACACCATGCATAATGCTTACTCTAATTTTTGAGCAGCTTGAAAACTTTAAATAATTTGGTATATAGAAAAAACATTCTTCCAGAGACCTTCCCAAGTGGCTCAGTTGTAAAGAATTTGCCTGCCAATGCAGGAGACACGGGCTTGATGTCTGGGTTGGAAAGATCCCCTGGAGAAGGAAATGGCAACCCACTCCACTATTCTTGCCTGGGAGATCCCATAAACAGAGGAGTCTGGCAGGCTGCAGTCCACAGGGTCACAAAAGAGTCAGACATGGCTTAGTGACTAAGAAACAACAGGCTTCCCATATATCTCATACCCTGTTTACTATATTAGTATGGTACATTTAGCACACATATACCACAAATATAAACCAATATTAATATATTAGTGTTAACTAAAGTCCATACTAAACTCATTTTCCATTAGTGTTTATCTAATAGCCTTTTTCTGTTCTAGAATTCCTTCAAAGATGCCACACTCTCAGACTCAGGGATGAGGAGGAAAGAGATATTCATGGCTACCCTTTGGGCACAGGATGGCCAGTGTCTCAGGCCTAGTTAGGGAGCTGCCCATAGTAAATATCCCCAAAGACTAATAACTGATTATGATAAGTGAGTATCAGGGGTAGGGATGAATGGGTTAAGCCATTCTGATTCATCTCTGTCACAGAGCCTTCTTGGGGCTCTGGGAGTACTAACAGTATTTATTTAGTTACTCCTAGTACCAGAGAGGGCCACACATGGGATTTTGGTGGTTGTTGTGCAAGTCTCAGCAAGGTTGAAGGACATTCACAGATTTTGTCATACCTCGCTTGACGAAAACACCAGGACTTAAAGAAAACCTGACCTTTGATGTAGATAGGGTGAAGAGCAGCATTTGTTGACAGGTTGAAATCCTTAGACTCTCACTGTTGTTTGAACACATTCTCTTTTGAAAGTTACAGTGGGAGAGATCCAAGAGGGTTCTTCGAACTCTAGTCCTGGTATTGTAGAAGTGGACTTCATGGCTCAGCAAGCCAAGATTGTTTGTGCCTCCACAGGCTGGAGACAAGAATAATGCTTTTCCAGAATCCAAAATGGGTGGAAAAGGACAAACCAATGAGGTGCTGCGGAAGGTACTCTTTTGCCTTTCTCTCCTTTGCATCCAAATACAAACTCCACTCCATAAAGGTTTTATATCTGAGACCTCTGATCAGCATAATGAATAGACACAAAAACATGGGTGAAAAGAAAATCTCTGAAATATCAATAATGATAACCCATTACATCTGTGTAAGAGGTGAAATATTTTCTCTTATTCTATGTATTACAGCATACATAATTCTCAAACTATGCATTTGACTTTTCTAGCACACATATACGCACATCAATATTAACAAAGAAACAACAGGCTTCCCATATATCTCATACCCTGTTTACTATATTAGTATGGTACATTTAGCACACATATACCACAAATATAAACCAATATTAATATATTAGTGTTAACTAAAGTCCATACTAAACTCATTTTCCATTAGTGTTTATCTAATAGCCTTTTTCTGTTCTAGAATTCCTTCAAAGATGCCACACTCTCAGACTCAGGGATGAGGAGGAAAGAGATATTCATGGCTACCCTTTGGGCACAGGATGGCCAGTGTCTCAGGCCTAGTTAGGGAGCTGCCCATAGTAAATATCCCCAAAGACTAATAACTGATTATGATAAGTGAGTATCAGGGGTAGGGATGAATGGGTTAAGCCATTCTGATTCATCTCTGTCACAGAGCCTTCTTGGGGCTCTGGGAGTACTAACAGTATTTATTTAGTTACTCCTAGTACCAGAGAGGGCCACACATGGGATTTTGGTGGTTGTTGTGCAAGTCTCAGCAAGGTTGAAGGACATTCACAGATTTTGTCATACCTCGCTTGACGAAAACACCAGGACTTAAAGAAAACCTGACCTTTGATGTAGATAGGGTGAAGAGCAGCATTTGTTGACAGGTTGAAATCCTTAGACTCTCACTGTTGTTTGAACACATTCTCTTTTGAAAGTTACAGTGGGAGAGATCCAAGAGGGTTCTTCGAACTCTAGTCCTGGTATTGTAGAAGTGGACTTCATGGCTCAGCAAGCCAAGATTGTTTGTGCCTCCACAGGCTGGAGACAAGAATAATGCTTTTCCAGAATCCAAAATGGGTGGAAAAGGACAAACCAATGAGGTGCTGCGGAAGGTACTCTTTTGCCTTTCTCTCCTTTGCATCCAAATACAAACTCCACTCCATAAAGGTTTTATATCTGAGACCTCTGATCAGCATAATGAATAGACACAAAAACATGGGTGAAAAGAAAATCTCTGAAATATCAATAATGATAACCCATTACATCTGTGTAAGAGGTGAAATATTTTCTCTTATTCTATGTATTACAGCATACATAATTCTCAAACTATGTATTTGATTTTTCACCCAGTACTGTTAAATAAAATTCCTTATATTACAGCAGAAACATCAAATGCATGCAAAGGAACTCATTCAGAGGATATCCCTGTATACATTTAAAAAAAATAAACAGAATTTAAAAACAAAGAAACATTATGGCATATATTATAGAAAGGAAGAAAACACCATGTATTTTTATGAAATAAAATTTTCAGCTCTTGGACTTTTACATAGTACTGAATCTAAACAGTTTTAAATCCACATTGATTTCTTAGACCAACATGTGCAAGATATGTTCCGCTCAGTTCAGGTCAATCCCTTGGAAACCAGGGTAAAATTAAGCTACATATCTGGCCCACGATTATCACTCTAAGATTCAACATGAAACTATCACTGGAGTGGGCAAAGGGATTAAAATTTATAAATGAAATGTAAACCAGAGAAATATAAAACTACTAAGTTGTAGTATTTACGATTATAGAACTATGATCACGTGAAATAAATATGGTTATAAGAAAAAGGAATAAGGAATGAGAAAATCAGCAGAGAATTTAAGTTTGTAAAGTTTCTTATTTCACATAAAAAAGGGTCCAATAATAATGTAGAAATCTGGGAATGTATCTTAAATAAAAATGTGTTTTTATTCATATTTCTTTAATAGCATCTTCATATTTCTCTCTTATGTTTAGAGGGATATATCCTTAAGAATTAATATCTTACAGTGTAAAGAAACACTGATTTAAAGCTCAGCGATTCCTTTGGCTTTATTTTAATTTCCTCTAGTTCTATAATGTCATTTTAACTAGAATAACATGAAGAGTGTGATCGAGTTTTATTTTTTCTTATTTATATCTTTGTTTATTGATTTAAATGATTTGAAATGGTGCTTGTAAAAAACTGAGAACTGGGCTTTCCTGGTGGTCCAGTGTGTAAAGAGCCCGTCTTGCAGTTCAAGGGGCACCAGTTTGATCTCTGGCCCAGGAAGATCCCCCTGTGCCACGGAGTGGCTGGACCAGTGTGTCCAATTGTGAGTCAGCGATCTTGAGTGCATGCACCCAGAGCCGGTGCTCCGGAAGCAGAGAGGCTACTGCCATGGGAGGCCCACACATGCCAAAGAATAAAGATGGATGAAAACAATAAATAACTAAGAAAAAACTTGTGGCATGAAGTTTAAAAAAAAACAACAACAACAACTGAGGACCAATATTCCTTGACAGCAACATTTAGGGGATTGTTACCTCTTTTTTAGAATTTTTATAGTACTTCTAGGTATTTTTTAATTGCTATGACTAATATTTGCCCCCCCATACATAGATGTGTATGTGTATATCTATAAAGTAGATACATGTGCCATCTCTTTTATATATACACAACCAAGCATATGTAAATTTATGTGATCTAGGAAAATAAAGTTGACATTTTTTCCCTGGGAGGAGAAGAGTGGTACTAAGGAAGAGCAAAAAGGAATGATCACTTTTTACTCTAAACACTATTTGCCTTCAACCCTGTATTACTTTTGTAATTTTAAATGTCTAATTTTTAATCAAGAAAAGAGAGAAGTTAACTTTTAAGAAGAGTACTTTTCTCCATTAATGCATGATTTTCTTATACTGATTAAAGCTCAAAGAAAAATGATGGGTTATTTGGTAAGGTTTGCAACCCAGCTGAATGTAGGAAGGATGTGGACTTTATAGGTTGTTTTACCAAACGGGGGTTGGACCTCAGAATTGTGTGTTCTGTATTTCCATGGAGATGTCTGAGAGCTCCTTTAGACACAAAATAGGCTCTGTAGGCTTGGTACATCCAGACCTACTTAATTGAAGAGAAGTTTGAGTAGCAGTTACAGAATAACACACATGTTTTTTTGGGCAAACATATTTTTGCTTAAGTGGTGAATAGATATGGAAAAACCTAGCTTAAACTATCCCCTAAATATTTTTAAAAAGGTTATTCACATGTTGAAGCAATGAAATTATATCAAAACACTTCCTTTTCTTTATGTTATTGATTCATGATAGAGAAAAATCTTTTATTGAGAGCCTTTTGGAGTAGATTTGAACTTAAGTCAAACTTTATTCTTTTCTTTCTCTGGGTAATGTTCAATTGTTAGCTTGAAGTATGAACACATTACCTAGAGTACAGGAATTTTAAACAATATGTAATTATATTTGCAATAACAACTGCTGGCTTTAAAAGAGGTCTATAATATTGAAAACTCAAGTAAATGTGCCTTCAGGCAACTAAAGAATGCTGTCATTAAAATGATTAATATATTTTACATTCTTTATTTTCAATTTAAATTTGGATTTTAAAATGAATGAACCAGGGTTTCTTTTTTTGTCTTCAAGAAACAAATATACATGTATTCTTCTGTTTTCCAATAGATGTCAGTATCAAAAAAGAAAAGAGCTAGTCTAGTCATTTAATGTAACTGTATCATAATACAAAGGAGAATATTCTTTTCTCTTTATGGTTTCATGTACTCAGAATTGCTAGAGTTGGTCTAAGCAATGCAACAAGGGACCATAGCTTTAAAATACAAAATAGTTATTATTTTGTGGGGGAAGCACAGGAATTCCTATGGCTAGTATAGGTAGGTATTATAGTATTTCAAGTGAAAGAAAATACTAAGGAAACATCTGAGTGCTTTCTAGATAATAATCCCTATTTCTCTTCTTGTGCCTCTTCTCTGTATTAAGCTCTAATTCCTCCTGGTTACTGTCCATTTCCAAGTGTTAGTTCACAAATGATTTTCTGTTCAAAAAAGGAAAGGACATATTGTCACATGCTAATACTTTGGCCACCTGATATGAAGAGCTGACGACTCATTGGAAAAGACCTTGATGCTGCGAAAGATTGAAGGCAAAAGTGGAAGAGGACAGCAGAGGATGAGATGGTTACATAGCATCGCTGAATCAATGGATGTGGAATTGAGCATACTTGAGGAAACAGTGGAGAACAGAGAAGCCTGGTGTACTTCAGTCCATGGGGTCACAAACAGTTGGACATGACTAAGTGATTGAATAACAACAATGTAAATCACAGGAGAGATTAGAGATGCATGGATCTTCTGAAGGTCATGAACTAAGGTCATGAAGAAACTGGTGCCATCCTATACAAAGAGCATCAGTGAGATGTCACTGAGAAAAAGGGTAACAAATTCAAGCCATGCCTGTCATTTTTTTTTTTTCATTATATTACTCTAATCTAACTTTACCTTTTGGTACTTTTAGACTTTAGAATTTGTACATACTTAATTTATCAAGAGAGAAATGAAACTGAATCTCAGGTCATCTGCTGTCTCCAAAGTCTTAGAGACTAAAGGTCACAAAAGCATTGCTTTTGATAAGATTAGGACCATGCATTTGAAATACGCGGGTTCTAATCCTGGGTTGGGAAGATCCCTTGGAGAAGAGAATATCAACCCTTTCCTGTATTCTTAACTGCATAGTTCATGGACAGAGGAGCCTGGCGGGCTATAGTCTATAGGGCCACAAAGAGTCAGGCACAACTGAAGTAATTTAGCACATACATATACAAATAAACAAATAAAAATGTATACCTGGGTTAATAAAAAGGAAAAAAACTGGATTTCTCTTGATTTGCAAAAGCTCCAGTTTTTACAAAGTCTGGTCTTTACTTTCTGTTAAATTAAGTACTTTCATTTTATTTAAAAGTTCACATTGCTTAAAAAAAAAAAAAATCTCCAAGAATATAAGAAGGGAAACCAAGAGGGAAGGTGGGGGGAGCAACCAATTGGGAGATTGATACTGACATAAACACATGACTATATATAAAACAGAGAACTAATAAGGACCTACTGTATAGCACAGGGAATGCTATTCAATACTCTATAGTGACCTATATGAGAAAATAATCTAAAATGAGTGGAAATACGTATATGTATGACTGATTCACTTTGCTGTACAGTTGAAACTAACACAATGCTGTAAAACCAACCAATCAAATGAACAAACAAAAATAAAGAGCATAAGCAGTATTATATATAATAAAAAGAATAATACAAGATAATGAAAATGAACAGTGTCCTCCCAGTCAACTAGAAGTTCTGTTCCTTCAGGATTAATTCCTCTGACTATTTTCCAGTTGCTGTTCCACTGGTGTTAGATCCTTGGATTTTCTTTTTTGAGACTTTTTTTTGAATTCACAAAATATATACATTGTGTATTGATTTTTTTTCTTACAATAAGAAAGTAATTGGTTTACATTAATCACCTGCTATATCTCCCTGTTTCTACATCAGAAAACTGTTCTAAACCTCCATTTTTCATTCATTTTCCATCAACAGCATCTGTTGACTGCTCTCTCTGTAAAGTGGATGACATTAGAGCTTCCACCAATAACTTCACTTTCCTCTATCTCCTCCCCACTTCCTGCCTGCTGTTTGATACTCTTTTTTTTTTTTATAATGTTAAAGAAGATGTATGTATTCTCTTCAATAGCCTGTTATATTGTACAGTATTATGAAAAGACATTCTAAGAATTAGTAAAGATTGTTCACTGTATTTCTTTCTTTTGTTTGTGCCCATCTCCTTTTCTGTGTCTTTCAATAGCAAAAATTTAGGGCAAAATTAACTTTACATTCATACAACAAGAAATCCCCAGTTATGCTCCAAATCATATTATCTATGTATTCCATGCGTTCTACCCTCCTGACTCTGTAGGCTTCCTTTCTGTTCTCATCTCTGTTCCTGGTACTTAGCTTCATCCTAAAAACTCCTTTTACTGGGCTTCCCCTGGTGGTCCAGTGGGTAAGGACACTGCCTTGCAGTGCAAGGGGCGCCGGTTCGAGCCCTGGCCTGGGAAGATCCCACGTGCCGCGGAGCGGATGGACTGATGTGTCCAATTACCGCACCAGAGCTCTGGAGTGCATGCGCCCAGAGCCGGTGCTCTACAACGACAGACGCCACCGCAATGGGAGGCCCACAGGAGCCAAAGAACAAAAACGGATGGACATAGAGAAAGACCAACAGAAGTGGCCCGCGTGCTCCCCTCCCTCCCCAACCCTACCCCCGCCCAAAATAAATAAATAAATAAATCTTTAAAAAAAAAATCCTTTTACTATTTTTAGAAATGTTGAATCTATTGTTTCTTGTATCATATCTCCCTCTTGATTTATTCTTGTTTTGCCAGAGCAGTCTGTCAAACTTACTGAGAAAAGAGTTTTCTAGGGCAAACTTTTCTGAATGACTTACATGTCATAAAATGACTTCAATCTACCTATCTCCTTGATCGATTGCCTGATTTGGAATTCTAGGTTAAATCTCATTTTCCCTAAGCCCTTTGAAGGCATTGTTGCCTTGTCTTCCCCCAGACTATTGCTATGGAGAAGGAAGTCTGAAAAACATTTGGCCCATAACCTGGTTTTTTGCTCTGGAAACACTTAGGATTCTTAACTCATAGATATTTCATGGTGATATATCTAATTATAGACCTTTTTCTGTTGTTTTTGTTGTTCCTGCATGTATAAACTGGTGGTTTTTTGTTTCTTCATTTGTTTTGTGTGGTTTTTGCTGCCTCTCCCCTCTTCTCTAGTGTTTGTTGGTGAAAATGAGGCTCTGATAGAAATGACTGTATGTACTTTGTCCACAAGTAGAGATTCTTACCTCTCCTACTTAGGTTGTAGGTAAACTGTCAAGGAGCCTGTTTTAAATTTTGGAGCCATTAAAGGCCCAAATGAAGCAGACTTTGTTCTGAGGTACCAATGCCTAAGTGTTTCACAGTTCATTAGAAAAAAAAAAATGCTCATTTTATTTTTCTGAGGCAGAATCACCTGACTCTTGGCCTTTCGTGCTAAATGCAAAGAAGTATTCCACATAAAATTTTAATGAATTCTTATTTTAATTCCCACATTTCTTCCTTATCCATTTCTATCTGTTGAGATTTCTTAGGGACAAATCTCCTTTTCTCTTAGCTAGAGCACCATATTCTTCACTAGATCTTATGCCTGACTACTTTACCAGTCACGACTCATTCATGAATCAGCTGTCACCTCCCCAAAGCTTCTAGCTTTCTAATCCCTCCCCTACTATTCTCTTCTTTATTTGTAGATATGTACTTTTTAATTCCATTATACCTAAAGTAACAAAACTTTAGAAGGGAGAGGAGAAAGACTTACAGGTTCAACATATCATCTGAAATGGGAATCTCCCCTTGCTTCTTTCTCTAATTTTAATATTTATTATAATCTAAAATTACTAGAGTTTAGGATATCTGTGTTTTGATTCTGGTGATTTTGTTTTGTTTTATTTAGTTTTAGTATAGGCAGCTCCTAAGAAAGTAAAGAGGAAATTGATACTCCATTATTAGTGACTGAGTAGAACTCAGTGATTTTCAAAGCTTCTGAAGTGTTGTAGATAGACCTTACAGATACGAATGCACTTCCCAGTGGTAAAGAATATGCCCGCAATGAAGAAGACACAGGTTTGATCCCTGGGTCAGGCTGATCCCCAGAAGAAGGAAATGGTAGCTCACTGCACAAGAGTTGCCTGGAAAATCCCATAGACAGAGGAGCTTGGCGGGCTACAGTCCATGGAGTCACAAAAGAGTTGGACACAACTTAATGACTAAGCATTCGTGCAAAACTATCGATAATATATCAATTGTACAGCTATGTTCATAGCAACACTGTTAGCCGAAAGGTGGAAGCAGCCCAAGTGTTTATCAATAGATCAAAGAATAAGCACAGTGTGGTAGATACATACAGTGGAATATTCACCCTTCAAAAGGAAATTCTAAGACACAGAGAATCTTGAAAACATGGTAAAAAGTCTGTCACATAAGGACAAATATGGTATGAGTCCATTTTATGAGGTGAATCAACATTCATTAGAAAAAAATGCTCATTTTTATCTTTTTTTTTTTCTGAGGCAGAATCACCTGACTCTTTTCCTTTCGTGCTAAATGCAAAGAAGTATTCCACATAAAATTTTAATGAATTCTTATTTTAATTCCCACATTTCTTCCTTATCCATTTCTATCTGTTGAGATTTCTTAGGGACAAATCTCCTTTTCTCTTAGCTAGAGCACCATATTCTTCACTAGATCTTATGCCTGACTACTTTACCAGTCACGACTCATTCATGAATCAGCTGTCACCTCCCCAAAGCTTCTAGCTTTCTAATCCCTCCCCTACTATTCTCTTCTTTATTTGTAGATATGTACTTTTTAATTCCATTATACCTAAAGTAACAAAACTTTAGAAGGGAGAGGAGAAAGACTTACAGGTTCAACATATCATCTGAAATGGGAATCTCCCCTTGCTTCTTTCTCTAATTTTAATATTTATTATAATCTAAAATTACTAGAGTTTAGGATATCTGTGTTTTGATTCTGGTGATTTTGTTTTGTTTTATTTAGTTTTAGTATAGGCAGCTCCTAAGAAAGTAAAGAGGAAATTGATACTCCATTATTAGTGACTGAGTAGAACTCAGTGATTTTCAAAGCTTCTGAAGTGTTGTAGATAGACCTTACAGATACGAATGCACTTCCCAGTGGTAAAGAATATGCCCGCAATGAAGAAGACACAGGTTTGATCCCTGGGTCAGGCTGATCCCCAGAAGAAGGAAATGGTAGCTCACTGCACAAGAGTTGCCTGGAAAATCCCATAGACAGAGGAGCTTGGCGGGCTACAGTCCATGGAGTCACAAAAGAGTTGGACACAACTTAATGACTAAGCATTCGTGCAAAACTATCGATAATATATCAATTGTACAGCTATGTTCATAGCAACACTGTTAGCCGAAAGGTGGAAGCAGCCCAAGTGTTTATCAATAGATCAAAGAATAAGCACAGTGTGGTAGATACATACAGTGGAATATTCACCCTTCAAAAGGAAATTCTGACACAGGCTACAACATGGATGAATCTTGAAAACATTATGCTAAGTGAAAGAAGTCTGTCACATAAGGACAAATATGGTATGAGTCCATTTTTATGAGGTGCCTAGAACACTCAACATCATAGAAACAGAACACAGGATGGTGGTTTCCAGGGGCTGGAGGAAGGGAGAGTTGGTGTTTAATGACTGCAGAGCTTCAGTTTCGGAAGATGAAAAGTTCTGGAAATGGAAGGTGTTGTTACACAACAGTGTGATTATACCTAATGCCAGTGAACTGTACACTTAAAAATGGTTAGTTTTATGTGGATTTTACCACAGTAAAAATTAGTAAAGCATATTGGAGAATGTATTTCTTCGGTTCACATATGCTTTTCATTATTGATCACGATGGCATATATAAGCAGTTGAGAAAAGTTCTGTCTTTATATGTCTCCTTTATCCTCTTTATATATTTTCCTTTATCCCTCCTGACTTCAGAGAAAATAAAATTGCTCATATCCGAAACCCACACATTTGGAAGAAGATCCAAGTAAATGAATCTCATGGTCCCCATCCATTCTGCAGGGTGAAAGAGAACAACAGACCAGGTGTCTGAAGTTTGCAAATGTTCATTTTTTTTTATTACCTCTCGTGATATTCTCATGTTTCAATTTCCAACATGTACAATGTTAATTTCATGTTTTAGATTATTCACTTTCCTGACGAGGGGTGGGGAACAGGCTTAAACACATTTCTTTGTCTAGACTTTGTTTTTTGACTTTCAGTTCAGTGAGAGATGAGGTACTATACCAGATTAGAGATTCAAATACTCCTGATTCTCTTTCATATTCTTCCATTTAACTATGGGCTTCCCTGGAATAGGAAATGGCAACCCATTCCAGTATTCCTGTCTGGAAAATTCCAGGGACAGAGGAGTCTAGTGGGCTACAATCCATGGGGTCACAAGGAGGCATGACTTAGCACACATACACACCAAATCTTAGAAGCATTTGCCTAATCTACTTCCACAAAAATTTTCTCCTGTGTTTTCCTCTAGAAGTTTTAGGTTTTGCATTTAACTCTATGACCCGTTTTGAGTTAATTCTTGTATATGGTATGTACCTTGATTGACGTGCACTGAAGTGCAAATGCATGGGCTTCCCAGGTAGGACTAGTGGTAAAGAACCCATCTGCCAATGCAGGAGATGCTAGAGACACAGGTTCAATCCCTGGGTCAGGAAGATCCTTGGAGGAGGGCATGGCAACCCACTGTAGTATTCTTGCCTGGAGAATTCCATAGACAGAGGAGTGTGGTGGGCCACAGTCCATTGAGTTGTAAGAGTTGGACACAACTGAAGCGACTTAGCACAAACACACACACACACACACGATGTTTAGTGAGTTGCTAACCCTCTCAAAGGCTCAATGTTGTCAGCTACAACATAGACAAAATGATTACTTAATCATATTGATGTAAAGATCGAAGGAGTTGATGCATAAGTAAATTAGTCCTTTAGCATCAAGGGATTGTATTCAAGTGAAAACCAATATAAAACCAGCCATGTTGTGCCATGAGGGTACAACAAAGACATCATAGGGTTTTTTTTTCAGATTATTAAACTTATAAATTTAGATACATGTCCCCTTTGCAAGTACAGTTTTCTAAAATGAGATTCTCTTTGTCAAGTTCATATTAATTATATCAAAAACAGCATGTTCTAAGAATTCTCTTAAAAACACTGTTAAAACCTCCTGGGGAAACTGCCTTTAATCTGCCCCATCTCTGCCAATCTGAATATTTTGACAATTATCCTATGTTTAACCTCTATCTCAAATACCAGAATGTTCATTTGAATTTGAACTACTGAAGCTTTAAAAGAAATAAAATGGCATTTCTCTTTGGAGAAGGGTGAAGAATGGAAGGAAAGGACGTAGAGTGGGAGGGAGGAAGGAGAGAAAGAAGGAAGGATGAAGAAAGAAAAGATTATTTTGATAATAAGAACCATGAGAGCTACAAATCAGTTATTTTATTGTGATATTGGTATTTACAATAACAGTTTAAGAATCAATTCTTCTAAAGTTTCCCCAAAATATAAAGTAAAAAAATAATCTATTAAGATTAAAATTCATGACAGCATTTCTTTCATATGCCTATTATAGTGTAACTTACTGTATCATCTTTAAAAATATCTCCTATGTGGTCATCATCTCACTTACTGCTAATCTTCAATGCATATTTTGGTTCAATAATGATTTTGACCAATTTTATTAGTCCCTTTCTGAAAAATAAACTATAAAGCATGATGCATGAAAGTTAGAAACCTAAGATCTTGCAATTTACTTGCCTGTTTTTCTGGCAGTAAACACTGTGGGTCTCAACCTCATTCTAACTTTATGGTATTTTGTTGAAAAGGCTTCTTATGAATCTATTTCTGTTTCTGGTAGCTGAGTGAATGAGGCCTAGGATTTCTGAGTATGCTTGACATCTCCTAAACCACACACTTTGGCCATGTAGGCTATATGGCTCCAGGATAAGTAGCTCTTTCATGAAAGACAGCAGGGCTTCTGCCTTCTGACGGCCAGTTCACATCCCAGGAAGGCTGCCCTTCTCATGGATGCCAGGTGTGAACGGTGAGGGGTGAAGGCAGATGATTTGTCTGAAACTTAATCATTGCCAGGGCTAGACCTTTCTTTTTGAAGACTGGAGTCTAGGAGCCTTGCTCACTAAGGCTCTGAAGCAAAAGTGAATAGTGAAAACCATGATCTTGAAAGAATGTATTCCTTGTTTTCTATGAGAATAAGGTTAATAGAATTTCAGTACCACTGCAGTAAAGAGACTTATTAAATTGGGCTAGAATCAAAATTGATTAAGTAGGTTCCAAAAGTTTGTGGTATGTGTTCTTCCTGTCCAGTCTTCTAAATATAGCTCTGTTCCACATAACTTTCAAAGTTTTATATACTGAATTTTAATTGTCCTCATGCATAAGCTATTTAGTGAGCAAGACATCCAGTCCCACATGCTGTAGATGAAAACAAACCAGCCCCCAAACCTCATCTGTGAACATTTATGGGTACATCTATCAATATTCTTGTCGCTTTCAATACCTTGGTCATTACAGTTGAAGAGTCTTCCTTTTATTGAGAAAGTCTAAGGCTCATTATTTTCTTCACTTATATTCTGTTGGTAATTTGCCACTTGGTGCAACTGGCTTCATGAGTTCCAGAAAACACTTGGCTCCCAACAATACAAAGGACGGTTGCAAGCATTTTTGGTCAGGGGTGATTGAATGCAGATTGCAGGATTGTTTTCCTAGACCACATTATGCTTTCAAATGTTCCTCCAGTAGTTGCCTATTACTTACTAATGATAATCATTTGCATTTTCAAAGTCCATTTTGCCCCTAGTGTTTTATGAGGAATTTACTCAGAGTTCGTCCCTGTCTTCACTATGCTTCTCTCTGCCTTGAGCAAAGGCCTGCAGCTTCTGGGCTTCCATCTGTGTGTGTGTGTGCCCATGCTAAGTCACTTCAGTCCGTGTCTGACTCTTTGTGACCTTATGAATTGTAGCCTGCCAGGTTCCTTGGTTCATAGGATGTTTCAGGCCAGAATTCTGGAATCGGTTGCTATTTCCTCCTCCAGGGGCTCTTCCCAACCCAGGGACTGAACCTGTGTCTCTTAGGTTTCCTGCATTGACAGGCAGGTTCTTACCACTAGCACCACCTGAGAAGTCGGGGCTTTCCTCTAGCTTCTATGGGAAGAAATCCATAGAAGCCACCAGCTTCAGCTCCACAGAGGGTGACAGGCAAAGCAGAATGCTATCCTTTCCTTTGTGTGTGTGTGTGTGTGTGTGTGTGTGTAGTCACCAACTCTTTGCGACCCCATGGATGGTAGACTGTCAGCTCCTCTGTCCATGAGATTTCCCAGGCAAGAACACTGGAGTGGGTTGCCATTTCCTTCTCCTGGGGGTTCTTCACAACCCAGGGATGGAACCTTTGTCTCTTGCACTGTCATGGGGATTCTTTACCATGGACCTACCCGGAAAGCCCTGTATTCTTTCCCATACCAACAGGGGAAAAAGGAAAAAAAGGAAGCGCACGCTCTGACCCCTATTTCACCACCATTACTTAAAAGCTGTTTTTCACATGAGTGTGACTGCTCTTAGACTTCTTATGTAACTGAAAAGGTAAACTGAAGGTTAGGCAAGTCAGTGGGATGTAGGGCCTAACCAGCTCCTAGTTTTTCTTTTCGGGTCTGCTGCCTCCGCCCCCACATGCTGCTTCTTTCTCTCCACGTCTGGTGGTCCATGGCCTAGTCTGCAGATGTTTCTCCCACACAGTGGAAACATTCCCTCATGTGTCTGTACACTTCCAGGCTTTGCTCATATGGGAAAAGGAAAAGTTGGAGAGAAATAATGAATTTTCTGGATTGGTCTTGTATTCTTTTGTGCCTTTCAAAAGTGCTGAAACAGAGAAAAAAATTACTTTAGACCTCTTCACCTTTCTCACGCTGCTAGCAACAGATACTGGTTTATAAAGTCATTTTTTCAACTTTTAAAAAGTAGACAAATAATCTGATCACGCCATCTTTCAGAAGTCTCAAGAGAGCTGTTCTGTTAAAAAGAACACTTTAATAATTTTGTTTAAATTATATTGTTTTAAAAATCACAGTGATAAATGCTGCAGGCTTGGAAAAGGAGAGTATCTGTGGGTAATTCTGCATAAAGCATATAGATTGCATCCTTCCTGCAATTTTCAAATAATTTTCATAACAAGATGCTCTTCCCTGTTTGCACAGAGAAGTATGAGTCCAGTATTTTTAAAATGCAGGACTCACAAAAAATCAAAGAAAACGGTTGCTTCAATTCTCTCCATTTCCCCTCCTTTCTCTTTCTAACGCCAGCCATTTCTTTGCCCTTGAATGACATCTTGAGCAGCATCCATAAATGACCCTCATCCTCTTTGAATCTATAATTCCTTTAGTCATTTTAGTCATAAAAATATCCTCAGTTCAAAAATTAATATGCCAATGTCTCTGGTTAAAAACCAGTTCTGAACTTTATTAGAGGTTCTTCCTCTCCTGTGACCTATTCCCACTCCCTCCAATTCCGCCTGCTGCAGGTGAGGAGTGTGTTGTGAGTGTGTGAGTGTGTCTGTCTGAGTGTGTGTATGCTGTGTAGGAGGGGCCCGTGGGGTTTGATCCTGGTTTCTCTTTACTCTGGCACATCTTCTCTCTGAAAGCTCCGAGTTTAGTCATGGTTGAAGCAGAAGAGTCAGGGAAAAGCACTCCTGGCCACCACTGATTTCCTGCCATTTCCCCCACATCCTGGGGGTGTTTAAAGCTAATTTTCCACTAGGATTTCTCAGATCAATTCCTGACAGTAATGATGACTCCCCAGCTGTCGCTCCTGGCTCCTCTCTCATGCCAGCATCTAGCTGTGCAGCCCAGCATCTCTCAGCCAGCACTGTTTCCCCAGCTGTCCTATGCCAGCTCTCTCACTGTGGCTCCTAGTTCATGGGAAAACGTATAAATGAGACTCAGTGCCATGAGTGTGGTTCCTTCCTGACCACTAGTTCACATGGGGATGGGCCCACTGAAGCATGCCACAAACTTCAGAGGATAAACAGGGCACACTTAACTGGAGTCTGTAAAGCTTCACCTACCATGATCAAGGGAATGGGAAGGAAGCACCACCACCATTTCCCAAGTGAAAGGAAGGACAGGTGGAATCTCTCCTCCATCAAGCTCTCTTCAGTAATTCTCCTATCTTCACTTCCTGAACTCCAAATACTCTTTTGGGTGAGAAGTTAAGAGTCTTAGCACTAATTTTAGATAGTGGAGGTCTTTCTTGTCAGTATTTCTGATAGGAATACTGGAGTGGATTGCCATTTCCTCCTTCAGGGGGTCTTCCTGATCCAGGGATCAAACCCAAATCTCCTGCACTGGCATGTAGATTCTTTACCACTGAGCCACCTGGGAAGCCAACTATTATCTTGGGATTCAGCCAAAATCAAGATTAAAGGACATCAGTTTCACTTTGGCAGGGTTAATATATGGTCTTAAATAACTAGGGAGGCCATTAATTCATTCAGGACATATAATTATTTTGAACCTCCTGGGTGTAAGCCATTGTTCATTTCAGTAGCTGGGGTAAAGCCACTATGAAATAATAAGAAATCACTGCTCCCGAGGACACAGTGAAGATTATTAAGTATTATCTGTTGATTTAAAGAAAATAAACAAGACAAACTGGTAAAATGAAAGCTTGTAAGTAACAGGGAGAAAAATAAAGAGAAAAACTCTTTTGGGATGTGTGTGTGTGTGTGTGTGTGTGTGTGTGTGTGTGTTCGACTTTAGTAAGAGAGAACATAAGTGAGAAAGCATTTCATTAAATACCTGCTGAATTGAGAGATCAAATTATACATATAATATCACTTTGACAGGGCTTCCATAACAATGTGCCACAAACTGAGTGGCTGAAACAACAGAAATCAGTGATCTCACAGTTCTGGAGAGTAGAAGCCCAAAATTAAAGTGTCACTGGTGCTGATTCTTTCCTAGAGTTTCAAGGGAAGATATGTTGGATGCCTCTCTCCTAGCTTTTGGCAGTTTTCTGGCCATCTTGCTATTCTTGACTAGTAGGCCTATAACCTTGACCTCTGCCTTCATGTTTACATAGCATCATCCCTCTATGTCCTCTTGTCAAAATGTCCACATTTTATAAGGACACCTATCAGACTGTGTTAGGTCCATGCTACTCCAGTATAATTTCATCTCAACCTAATTCTGTTAACTACACTACTACACTACTTTCAAGTAAGGTTATATTCTCAGGTTTGCAGTCAGAGTGAAGACTGGAACATGTGAATTTTGAGTGGACACAATTCAACCCATACTCCCTACGTGTGGAGGAAAACATTTCAGGCAGATAAAAGAGTGAGTACAAATTCCTGAGGCAAGTTCAAGGAAATATGAAAGGTGAGGAGCTCAGGGTGGCTAGAGAGAAGTGAAGGAGTGGTGGGTGCCAAAGGAGATGAATTCAGAGAAGTAATATGAATAGGCAGGCTTATATAGGATCTTACATGTCATAGTGAGGTGAGTGGTTTTACTCGGAGTGGGATGAGTAGGTGTTGGAGAGTTTTAAGAAGAGGATGATATTGTCTGTTATATTTTCACAGAATCATTCTGGTTGCATAGTAAGATCAAAGAGAAGCAAGTTAGAAATAGTGAGACATTTCAGTAGCTGGGGTAAAGCCACTATGAAATAATAAGAAATCACTGCTCCGAGGACACAGTGAAGATTATTAAGTATTATCTGTTGATTTAAAGAAAATAAACAAGACAAACTGGTAAAATGAAAGCTTGTAAGTAACAGGGAGAAAAATAAAGAGAAAAACTCTTTTGGGATGTGTGTGTGTGTGTGTGTGTGTGTGTGTGTGTGTGTTCGACTTTAGTAAGAGAGAACATAAGTGAGAAAGCATTTCATTAAATACCTGCTGAATTGAGAGATCAAATTATACATATAATATCACTTTGACAGGGCTTCCATAACAATGTGCCACAAACTGAGTGGCTGAAACAACAGAAATCAGTGATCTCACAGTTCTGGAGAGTAGAAGCCCAAAATTAAAGTGTCACTGGTGCTGATTCTTTCCTAGAGTTTCAAGGGAAGATATGTTGGATGCCTCTCTCCTAGCTTTTGGCAGTTTTCTGGCCATCTTGCTATTCTTGACTAGTAGGCCTATAACCTTGACCTCTGCCTTCATGTTTACATAGCATCATCCCTCTATGTCCTCTTGTCAAAATGTCCACATTTTATAAGGACACCTATCAGACTGTGTTAGGTCCATGCTACTCCAGTATAATTTCATCTCAACCTAATTCTGTTAACTACACTACTACACTACTTTCAAGTAAGGTTATATTCTCAGGTTTGCAGTCAGAGTGAAGACTGGAACATGTGAATTTTGAGTGGACACAATTCAACCCATACTCCCTACGTGTGGAGGAAAACATTTCAGGCAGATAAAAGAGTGAGTACAAATTCCTGAGGCAAGTTCAAGGAAATATGAAAGGTGAGGAGCTCAGGGTGGCTAGAGAGAAGTGAAGGAGTGGTGGGTGCCAAAGGAGATGAATTCAGAGAAGTAATATGAATAGGCAGGCTTATATAGGATCTTACATGTCATAGTGAGGTGAGTGGTTTTACTCGGAGTGGGATGAGTAGGTGTTGGAGAGTTTTAAGAAGAGGGATGATATTGTCTGTTATATTTTCACAGAATCATTCTGGTTGCATAGTAAGATCAAAGAGAAGCAAGTTAGAAATAGTGAGACAAATTAGGAGGCTATTGTAATATTAAGAAAGGGTAATGAAATGAACCAAAATGGTGACCAGTGGGATGGATGTGAAAAGAGTGATGTTCTGAAGATATTTTGAAACTCATTGCACACATTTTATCGGAGGTTTGTTGGGTGAGGTATGAGAAAAAGAAGGTGGCTTGGATGGTAAAGATTCTGCCTGCAATGTAGGAGACCTGGGTTCAAGGTTTGGAAGATCTTATAGAGAAAGGAATGGTTACCCACCGTGGTATTCTTGTCTAGAGAATTTCATGGACAGATGAGTCTAGCAGGCTACAGTTCTTGGGGTCACAAAGAGCTTAACACAACTGAGCGCCTAACACTTTCACTTTTATGACAATTTTAGGGTTTCTGGCCTATGCAGTTGGGCGTGCTCACAACCAAGATGCAAAGAACTGGAAAAGAGGCAGGTTTGGACACAATAGGAGCACAGGTTTCAACACCTGAAGGACATCTTTTAATTATCTGAGAGATGGTGTGGCATAGTTATAGGGATAACAGTATACATTCTATGGGTAAACAATAAGGTCCTACTGTATAGCACAGATAACAATATTCAATGTCTTATGATAAATTATAATGAAAAAGAATGTATATGTATATAACTGAATCACTTTGCTGTACAGTAGAAATTAACACAAAATTGTAAATCAACTATAATTCAGATATATATACATATATATATATAGACATATATACATCCACATACACACATATATATATTCTAGTATCAGAATGCTTAGGTTCAAATCCTGGCTATGCCATTAACTGGTTTTATGAATTTGTGCAAAGTGCTTAATCTCATTCAGTTTTCGTAGGTGAAAAGTGAAGATAATATCATCAACCTCTAATGGCTGTTGTGAGAATCAAGTAATTTAAAACATGTAAAATAATAAGAATAGTGTCTAGCACATAGTAAGTGCTACACAAGACTTCTTTTTCCACAGTGAATGAAGAGGCAAGAAAAATAGATAACAGTCTATGACAGAAAGGGTAATTATGGGCTAAAGATACACCTTTGAGGGTTTCAGCTTACAGATGGTTAATAATATGATTAGATGAGAGCATCTAGGCAGTGAGTGTAAACATTAAGAAAGCTCAAAGATGGAATTCTAAGCCCAGAACACTGAAAGGATTAGGCAAGGAGAGATGAGAAAATCCAGCAAGAGGGGCCCCTGAGTCACAGAAAAACTAGATGAGTGAGTATTGCTGTAAACTGAAGGAAGAAAGCATTTGAAAGAGAACAATGTGGTAACTGTCAGTCCTGCAAAGAAGTTGAGCAACGTAATGGCCTTGAACTGCCCATTGGACTTAACAACTGGGCATCATGCTACTTTGGAAAGAGCAAATCAGGAGAGGCAGTGAGGGGAGAAATTCTCAATTACAGTGTGTTCATGGGAGAATGGGAAGAGAGAGATTAGAAACAATGGTTATAGACAACTCCTTGAAGGAAATTTGAGTAGAGTCATAGAAATAAACAGGAATAGCTAAAACCTAAGGAGGAAATGAACTAAAAGCTTTTTTTTTTAAGTTGGGGCAAATAGCATTTTTTTGCATGCCGACAGGAATAATACAAATAAAAGAAAAATTAAGAATTGTTGAAGCAGATGGAGATTGTGACTCAAGCACAGAGGTTAGACTTATTTAAGAACACGAGCAGCTCATTAACAGAAACAGGCTTGGGTGCTAGGTTAGATAGGTGAAGTTCTCTCTGTTTTGTTTCCAGTAGAAAGAAGAACAAAGTCATCAACAATACTCAGAACATGTTGAAAATTTGAGGAGTATGAATCAGTTACCAAGGATTATGGGATAGTGAACAGAGCTGGGGGAGTAAAGGTTGATTGCTCAACAGAATTAACAGCTTACTCTAGGTGTGCAATCACAAATAGGTAAGGCCAGTTTCATGGTGGTATACTTTTCTCTATCCATTTTCAGCTATAAGATGACCGACAGAGAAGACTTACGGTTGGATTTAATCTTTTTGGTGATGTATCAGCATTACAACCAAAAGAGCAATTCAGATGACTGACCATGGAATTCAACCATCTAAGAAAGTTAGTAAGTCCATGAGAAAGAGAGAGGAGATAGAAAAGCAGCAGAGATGCCTTGGTGGGGCAGACGTTGGCCATGGAATAGTACCACAGGTAGTGAGCTGGAAAGAGAGATGCAGTGCTCGGAGAGTTGTTTGAAGAAATTATGGTTAAATTATAGTTATAGTAATGACAACATGACTGATACAAAGTGGAGAATAAAATCACTGGGGGCCAGGAGACTAAGGCATTGAGATGTCAGGATAATTGGAAGATCATGAATGTGATCGAATTATGGAGAATCCCAGTAAGAGGAGTACAGGAGAAACAGTACCTAAGCCACTAGCAAAAGTTATTGTGCTGTAATCCTGCTGATGAATTTGTTGACCATCAGAATTTTAAGGGTCAGACTCTTCTTTGTATAGGCAACATCTGTATCACTTATCTGTATCATACACTCTTTGGGGTGTCATGAAGGTAAAGGGTTGTGACAGTGAATTTCAATTATCAAGATATCCAAATAAAGCCAACTTTAAAAACAATTATTTCTTTTTGGTTATTCTGGATTTCCACTGCTGCTGCCGGTTCTTCTGTAGTTACGGAGAGTGGGGGCTACTCTCTAGTTAAGGTCAGCAGGCTTCTTGTGGTGACTTCTCTTGTTGTGGAACTTGGGCTCTAGGGCACATGGGATTCAGTAGTTGTGGCTCCGAGGCTCTAGAGAACAGGCTCCATAGTTGTGGCTCACGGGCTTAGTTGCTCCACAGCATGTGGGATCTTCCCAGATCAGGGTTCGAACCCGTGACTCCTGCATTGGCAGGCAAACTCTTCACCACTGAGCTACCAGGGAAGCCCTAAAGCCAACTTTTATATGGCTTTTGCCTCTTATATATATATCAACACAGAAGGGTAAGTAGAGAAAAAGAGATTTCTGATGGACTATATTTCTGGAAAAGTATAACAATTCCTTAAATAAATATTTTTTATCATTTATATTTAATAATAAGTTTAAAACTTGCATGTTTTCCTGGTACTGTCAGGAATTTCCTCTTGTGTTCTGGGACTTTCCCTACTGTTCTGTGAGTCTGACCACATTCTTCTGTATTATATGACCTGAATTTTCTGAATTGTTTGTGTAGTGTCTTTACTCAAGGTTTCCTAGTGCTACTGCTAGTAGGCAGTGAGCAGTTGCTTTTAATTTCAGAGGAAATAGTCATTGAGGGACAACCTGAGATTTTTTTCTCCAGAAAAATGAAAAGAATGGCAAAGAAGTAATTTATCAACTAGTAAGTCAACATATGGCCATAATAAGCATGCAGAAGGTAAAGTAGATCCATTTCATATAAAACTGCTTTAACTGAACTAGTAGGAAAGACAAGAATGGGAGGAGAAATGGAAGGAACAGAAAACACAGAACAAAGAAAAGACAATAGGTATTAGAAAGGGAAGCATGTCTGAAAAATAAGAAAAGTGAAGTCGCTCAGCCGTGTCCAACTCTTTGCAACCCATGGACAAGCCATGGAATTTCCCAGAAAAGAATACTGGAGTAGGGACCATTTTTCTTCTGCAGGGGTTTTCCTTAACCTAGGGATTGAACCCATGTTTCCCACATTGCAGGAGGATTCTTTACCGTCTGAGCCCCCAGGGAAGCCTAAGAATCCTGGAGCGAGTAGCCTATCCCTTTTTCCAGGGGATCCTCCTGGCCCAGAGATCAAACCAGGGTCTTCTGCATTGCAGCAGATTCTTTACCAGCTGAGCTACAAGAGAAGAAAGACAATTTGTAAATTGTTACAGGATTCTTATATCGATGAAGGAGGCTTTATTTTTCACATTTTAACTTTCTAGTTCCCTTATCATCTTTATAAGGTTGTCCCCATCGACTTGATTCTAATGAACATATTTAGGGAAACTCCCTGGCAGTCCAGTGGTTGTGATTCTGTGCTTTCACTGCAGTAGCCTGGGTTCAATCCTTGACTGGGGAAGTAAGGTCTGCAAGACATTCAGTGCAGCCAAATAATAATAATAATAGTAAAATTAGTTTATACAAAATACATTAAAAACACTCTGAAGTAAAACCTCATTAATTCATTACTGATCAAAGTCCAAATTTGATCTTAGTTTTAAAAGCAATGAAGTAAGGTTACTTTAAGGTATAAAAGTAATTAGGATTAACTGCTCAATGGGAGTTCAGAGTTAGACATCATTTGCTCCAGGAGCTCATATTTTTCAAGGAAGAACATGAGACAAGGAATAACCACATAGGGTTTTGAGGTTTGTGCTATGCAGACCTGCTCAGCCACTTCCTTTTTTTTTTTTTTTAATGTTTTAAACATTTATTTTTTATTTATTTATCTTTTGAGAGGTAGGGTGGGGAGGGAGGGGGACAGGCAGGCCACTTCTATTGGTCTTTCATTTATCTATTTTCATCCGTCTTTGTTCTTTGGCTCCTGTGGGCCTCCCATCACGGTGGCGTCTGTCGTTGCACAGCGCCAGCTCTGGGCGCATGCGCTCCAGAGCTCCGGCTCAGCAATTGGACACATCGGTCCAGCTGCTCCACGGCACATGGGATCTTCCGAGGCCAGGGATCAAACCGGCGCCCCTTGCACTGCAAGGTGGTGTCCTTACCCACTGGACCACCAGGGGAAGCCCCCTGCTCAGCCACTTTCTACTTCTGTTCAGGGTCACACAGCTAGCAAGTGGCCAAAATGTCATGAGAATCTAAATACAAATTCATCAAAACAAAACTGATCATTGAGAAACTTGAAATTTTTACTATATGTGTATTAACAATTAAGGCATTTCTATGTATGTGGCTGTAGCAACTATGGAAAACAGTATGGAGTTTCTTCAGAAAACTAAAAATAAAGTTATAGTATGACCCAGCAATCCCACTTCTGGGCATATACCCAGACAAAACTATAATTGAAAAGATACATGCACCTCTATGTTCAGAGCAGAACTATTCAGAATAACAAAGTCATGGAAACAACGCAAATGTCTATGTACAAATGAATGGATAAAGAAGATGTCATATATATATATATATATATATATATGCAACAGAATAGTATTCAGTCATAAAAAAGGAATGAAATAATACCATTTGTAGCAACATGGCTACAACTAGAGATTATCATATGAAGTGAAATATGTCCAAAAGAGAGACAAATACCATATGATATGACTTATATGTACAATCTAAAATATGGCTCAAATGAACCTATGATACAGAAACAAACTCATGGACATAAAGCAAAGATTTGTGGTTGCCAAGGGATAGAGGGGGAGGAGAGAGATGCACTGGGAGTTTAGTAGATGCAGACAATTAGATTTAGAATGGATAAACAACAATGTCCTACTACACAGCACAGGGAATTATATGCAAGCCTGGGATAAACCATAGTGAAAAAGAATGTAAGAAAGAACGTGTGAGTACATAGATGCATACATATGTATATAAAAATATATACATACATATACACACATACATAATTTCATCATTTTGCTATATAGCAGAATTTAGCAGACAATTGCATTGTAAATAAAATTACAATAAATTTAAATATTTTAAAATTAAGGCATTTCTTAAAGTTTATTTTTTCATAGCTTAAAAGTTGTTCTGGGTATTTTGCTGAAAATATTACACAGCATTCCTATTTAAAAGAGACAGAAAAAGAATCATTTCTTTACAGACAGCGGGAAACAAATTTTCAAATTACTCAGGAACTAGCAATCATGAGCCCCAAAAGAAGCTTCTGAGACTCAAGAAATACTGCTGGCACACAAAATCTTTTGCTAAATATTAGAGGATATATTAACCTTCTTTTCCTATGGAAAAGAAATGCTTACATTTTAGGGTGCAAAGAACACTCTTCCCTCCACCCCCACCAAGGATCTTTAATTTTTGTGGATGCCAGAATTCATCACCTGAGGTCTGAGTTCCTTAGTCTGAGATGGAGCCCAGGGAGTAGCAGGTGTTTCGATGCAGATAAACCTCAGCCCACAAATTAAAAACTACTGCCCCAATCAGACAACACAGATGAGACTAAACAACAAACCACTCAGCATGAGCCTCTGTAAGATACCTTTTTATGAATGAATAATTATATCTAAGAGCTGCTACATAAGTCTTCAGCAGGTTGAATGGACTCTTGAAACTGATCAGTGATCAAAAGAAATACCGTTCAAGGATTTCAATACATCAGACCAAATTTTTATCACTTAGTAAGGGCTTGTAAGGCACAAGCACATTAATTCTTGTTATTTACTAAGTTAATGCATTTAGAATTTAATATACAAAATGCTTAACTTCTTTTCCAGCACTTCATTATAGGACATATCACGTTAGTGTTAACATGGAAGGAGTTCCTGTCTTCAGAATAGTTATGACAGGAATATAAAAAATGCAAGCTTCATAGAGGGATAAACCATAGTTGAAAAAAAAGTCCTACTACACAGCACAGGGAATTATATGCAAGCCTGGGATAAACCATAGTGAAAAAGAATGTAAGAAAGAACGTGTGAGTACATAGATGCATACATATGTATATAAAAATATATACATACATATACACACATACATAATTTCATCATTTTGCTATATAGCAGAATTTAGCAGACAATTGCATTGTAAATAAAATTACAATAAATTTAAATATTTTAAAATTAAGGCATTTCTTAAAGTTTATTTTTTCATAGCTTAAAAGTTGTTCTGGGTATTTTGCTGAAAATATTACACAGCATTCCTATTTAAAAGAGACAGAAAAAGAATCATTTCTTTACAGACAGCGGGAAACAAATTTTCAAATTACTCAGGAACTAGCAATCATGAGCCCCAAAAGAAGCTTCTGAGACTCAAGAAATACTGCTGGCACACAAAATCTTTTGCTAAATATTAGAGGATATATTAACCTTCTTTTCCTATGGAAAAGAAATGCTTACATTTTAGGGTGCAAAGAACACTCTTCCCTCCACCCCCACCAAGGATCTTTAATTTTTGTGGATGCCAGAATTCATCACCTGAGGTCTGAGTTCCTTAGTCTGAGATGGAGCCCAGGGAGTAGCAGGTGTTTCGATGCAGATAAACCTCAGCCCACAAATTAAAAACTACTGCCCCAATCAGACAACACAGATGAGACTAAACAACAAACCACTCAGCATGAGCCTCTGTAAGATACCTTTTTATGAATGAATAATTATATCTAAGAGCTGCTACATAAGTCTTCAGCAGGTTGAATGGACTCTTGAAACTGATCAGTGATCAAAAGAAATACCGTTCAAGGATTTCAATACATCAGACCAAATTTTTATCACTTAGTAAGGGCTTGTAAGGCACAAGCACATTAATTCTTGTTATTTACTAAGTTAATGCATTTAGAATTTAATATACAAAAATGCTTAACTTCTTTTCCAGCACTTCATTATAGGACATATCACGTTAGTGTTAACATGGAAGGAGTTCCTGTCTTCAGAATAGTTATGAATGGATTCCATAGCACTTACTGGTAGAATGTCTAAACTGTTGCCAAACAAGATCTTTCTCTCTTTCATTTATTTACACACACACACACACACACACACACACACAAATGTATGCATGTATATGTACATACCCCCTTATTAATTAAACAAAATCCATACTATTACATTGCAGACTTACAGAAGAGTATATTTGAAACTATTTCCCAAAGTAAAATTCTTTCAAAAAAAAATAAAAAATAACTAACCGTATGATCAAAGCAAATTTTTAAAAAATCCTCCATACTGATTATCTAGATTCTAAAGTCTTAAAATGAGTGTGGTCCTCTGAAATAAATGCTTCTGCTTCATCATAAAATTGATTTCTTCTAGTTTGCATACAGTGATCTGTCTAAGTCACTCTCCATCCTGTGAATCGTGAAATATTTTCTACAAGTTGTATATTTAGGATGAATTTTCTAGAAAAATTCAATACTTATCATTGAACATCCAAGAAGTGCGTGTCAGTCAAGTCTGATTCTTTGTGGCCCGATGGACTGTAGCCCGCCAGGCTCCTCTGTCCATGGAAATTTCCAGGCAAGAATCCTGGAGCGGGTAGCCATTTCCTACTCTAGGGGATCTTCCCAACCCAGGGATCGAACCTGTGTCTCCTTCATTGGCAGGCAGATTCTTTGCCACCGCACCACCTGGGAAGCTCATCATTTATTTGTTGATTATTTTTTGAATTACTGATATAAATTAGCAGCCTGATGATTTTGTTCTTACGGAGTAAGAACAAAAGGTACAAGGACAAGGTAAGGCTTCTTCTAAACAACAAACCACTCAGCAAGCCTCTGTAAGATACCTTTTTATGAATGAATAATTATATCTAAGAGCTGCTACATAAGTCTTCAGCAGGTTGAATGGACTCTTGAAACTGATCAGTGATCAAAAGAAATACCGTTCAAGGATTTCAATACATCAGACCAAATTTTTATCACTTAGTAAGGGCTTGTAAGGCACAAGCACATTAATTCTTGTTATTTACTAAGTTAATGCATTTAGAATTTAATATACAAAAATGCTTAACTTCTTTTCCAGCACTTCATTATAGGACATATCACGTTAGTGTTAACATGGAAGGAGTTCCTGTCTTCAGAATAGTTATGAATGGATTCCATAGCACTTACTGGTAGAATGTCTAAACTGTTGCCAAACAAGATCTTTCTCTCTTTCATTTATTTACACACACACACACACACACACACACACACAAATGTATGCATGTATATGTACATACCCCCTTATTAATTAAACAAAATCCATACTATTACATTGCAGACTTACAGAAGAGTATATTTGAAACTATTTCCCAAAGTAAAATTCCTTAAAACCAAAATAAAAAATAACTAACCGTATGATCAAAGCAAATTTTTAAAAAATCCTCCATACTGATTATCTAGATTCTAAAGTCTTAAAATGAGTGTGGTCCTCTGAAATAAATGCTTCTGCTTCATCATAAAATTGATTTCTTCTAGTTTGCATACAGTGATCTGTCTAAGTCACTCTCCATCCTGTGAATCGTGAAATATTTTCTACAAGTTGTATATTTAGGATGAATTTTCTAGAAAAATTCAATACTTATCATTGAACATCCAAGAAGTGCGTGTCAGTCAAGTCTGATTCTTTGTGGCCCGATGGACTGTAGCCCGCCAGGCTCCTCTGTCCATGGAAATTTCCAGGCAAGAATCCTGGAGCGGGTAGCCATTTCCTACTCTAGGGGATCTTCCCAACCCAGGGATCGAACCTGTGTCTCCTTCATTGGCAGGCAGATTCTTTGCCACCGCACCACCTGGGAAGCTCATCATTTATTTGTTGATTATTTTTTGAATTACTGATATAAATTAGCAGCCTGATGATTTTGTTCTTACGGAGTAAGAACAAAAGGTACAAGGACAAGGTAAGGCTTCTTCATGTGCCACGTGGCTGCCAGATATCATTGTTAGACAGACTCCCCACATCTCCTGCCTAGAAGGAATTAGCCATCTTTAGACATTGATTGACTTGGCACACATCGTATTACCAGTGAAGTTGCATTTTGCCTGAATAGCGCACGGTAGGAGAAACAGAAACTCATAAATGGACATCTTTCACATATATATATATATATATATATATATATATATATATATATATATACCTTTGTATTAAAGTGAGAATTCTCTTCACAGCATATCCATCTTTCACATTATCACAAGAAGCCCTGGCAAAAGCCAAAAGTATAAAATCGATGTCTACCAAATCTAATACATTTTAATTCTGCTATTAACAATATATTATTAAAAATGATATGTCCCTAACCAACATAAACAGGGCCATGGCAGCAATTTTTTTCGATCACATCTCCTTGCCTACTAGACAATTCTCTTTTCTCCCAACCTCAGGGATGCTTACCTAAATTCTAAAGCTTTACTGTTTACTTTCAGGTTTGTAAGTCTATGCAAAATAATCTCATCCTAAAGTGATAGTTTTTCCAGGGTGGCATATTGAAACACACATGCTTCCTTTATCATTATCACCTCATTCTTTTAATTTGCTATAGAAACAAATATTCCCTTATGTTGTATCTCTCTCCTGCAGATTTCTGAAACTCTACACTAGAATCTAGAGAAGTTTACTTTCACTCTAGATTGCTTATAGCCCCCGTACCTTTTTAATTAGCAGAATTTTGAAGAATACAGATTCTCTGGAACCACTTGAATCTTACTAGACCAGAATTGAAATGCTCCTACCAGAAGACTGCATTTAAAAAAAAATTCTACAGATAATCCTGATACTTAAAGACAAAGCCTATTTCTTCCTGTTTTCTGTAATGTAAATCCATGCAAGGTAGAATTAGATTTATTGCTGCTAAAACAAAAGGGGAACACACCCAAGGGATGACTTTATGATTGATGGATGCTGGTGAGACTGGAATGGTTGGAAAATATTACACTTGCAAATTCCAAAAAGAAGACTTGACCACAAGAGCAAACTCTCAATGCTTGCTTGCTCTTTCTTCTTCCTTTTTTTTTTTTTTTTTGGCTAATAACTTTTGCTAATTGAACCTCTGGTGAAGGAGCAGTTATCTTTTACTCTATTGAGGAAAAAAGGCAGCAGTCTGGAGTTAGATCTCAAAAAATACACGAATAACAGACAGAACACCATGCAAACTACTTTCCCTGAAGTATATTTAAAATGGGGCCTGACCCCATCCATAGTGCTGCTGAAAATCATGACATGAAAACTATTTCAAGATCCTGAAACCCAAACTAGCTCTGTGTTTTCTATCATTCCTTGGGATTCTGGAAGCTACAAATGTAAAAATATTAAAAAAAAAAAAAACGGAACTCATTTTCTAACTACTGTTGTGCTCTCCAATAAATCACATTACTATCCATCATAATGTACACCATACTTTAATGAAGATTTCACTCAACTATGCTTTTATCACTCCTTGCCTACTAGACAATTCTCTTTTCTCCCAACCTCAGGGATGCTTACCTAAATTCTAAAGCTTTACTGTTTACTTTCAGGTTTGTAAGTCTATGCAAAATAATCTCATCCTAAAGTGATAGTTTTTCCAGGGTGGCATATTGAAACACACATGCTTCCTTTATCATTATCACCTCATTCTTTTAATTTGCTATAGAAACAAATATTCCCTTATGTTGTATCTCTCTCCTGCAGATTTCTGAAACTCTACACTAGAATCTAGAGAAGTTTACTTTCACTCTAGATTGCTTATAGCCCCCGTACCTTTTTAATTAGCAGAATTTTGAAGAATACAGATTCTCTGGAACCACTTGAATCTTACTAGACCAGAATTGAAATGCTCCTACCAGAAGACTGCATTTAAAAAAAAATTCTACAGATAATCCTGATACTTAAAGACAAAGCCTATTTCTTCCTGTTTTCTGTAATGTAAATCCATGCAAGGTAGAATTAGATTTATTGCTGCTAAAACAAAAGGGGAACACACCCAAGGGATGACTTTATGATTGATGGATGCTGGTGAGACTGGAATGGTTGGAAAATATTACACTTGCAAATTCCAAAAAGAAGACTTGACCACAAGAGCAAACTCTCAATGCTTGCTTGCTCTTTCTTCTTCCTTTTTTTTTTTTTTTTTGGCTAATAACTTTTGCTAATTGAACCTCTGGTGAAGGAGCAGTTATCTTTTACTCTATTGAGGAAAAAAGGCAGCAGTCTGGAGTTAGATCTCAAAAAATACACGAATAACAGACAGAACACCATGCAAACTACTTTCCCTGAAGTATATTTAAAATGGGGCCTGACCCCATCCATAGTGCTGCTGAAAATCATGACATGAAAACTATTTCAAGATCCTGAAACCCAAACTAGCTCTGTGTTTTCTATCATTCCTTGGGATTCTGGAAGCTACAAATGTAAAAATATTAAAAAAAAAAAAAACGGAACTCATTTTCTAACTACTGTTGTGCTCTCCAATAAATCACATTACTATCCATCATAATGTACACCATACTTTAATGAAGATTTTCACTCAATGCTTCTGCTGCAGAGTGTACACTGAATGACTGAATTCTGTGTGACTAGTAAAGTGAAATATGAGAACCTCCAATAAACATTAATAGAAGCTGATCATGTTAAATATAACAGAGTTCATTTATCTTGTGGTCTGTTGAACTTCAGATACTCAATGACAGATCCACATATTGCTGAATATCATGGCCATGACGTGATTAGATTAAATTGAACCAAAATAATTAGAAAGCAGAAGATGACAGAGGAAAAGTAAATGACACAGCAAATAAAGCTAGAGTAATGTGCAGTTTTATCAAATCAAGTATAGGAATGGATTTCTTTTACACCTATGACCTTCCTATAAATTAACCTTGGGCCTTATTGCTCTTAAATTATACATTCTGTACTTATTCACCTAGTCTACTAATTCCTCTTGCAACTAAACTGCTTATTCTCTGTACTTTGTTTTGTACCTTAGAGCATCAGATTGAATAGGAAATTGTCTGAACTTAAACTCCTGAGCCTATAATTCTAAAGGTTTACCTTGGGGATATGACATCATGACAAACATGGCCTTCTAGGTCAGAATCCAGAGGTTTTAAATTTTCTTCTGACTATCGATTAAGCATGATAGGCCTGAGCACATTTTTTAACCTCCCTCAGCCTCATGGTTCTCTTCTTTAAAATGGTGTCAATAGCACTTAATTTCCAGGATATTAAAGAGTAAAGGAAAGAATGCTAATTGAGTATTACTCAATAAACAAATGCATCTTTCTTGTCTTTGGCCTTCCTTATGGTAGATTAGCAAACCTGAGAATATTCATAAATTTTTCAAAGTCAGTTGGCATCTCTCCAGTACAAGTGCTGAGTAATTGGTGAGTCCTGTTTTTAGCGCTTTACTCTTGAGAGAAAGAAGAGAGAAAAGTAAAGCACTTCCAGTCAAGAGTAAGCATAAATTACATGGCATCACTCAAGATTAATTTACAATATTAATAATAGCTAGATGATCTGTCATCATGTATTAGTGCTCAACAAGAGAAAATTGGACTGGAAAATTAACAAGGTTGAAGGTGAAGAAAAAAGTGCCCTGGTTAACACACAGGCCTTGGAAACACTACCTATCTGGGAATCACTTCTTCTTCCAAAGTCCTGAAAATTTTTATCCTGAAAATGTCCGCAGTTCGTAAAAAAAATAATAATAATAATCATTTTTAATCCTGGTGAGAGTAATTAAGAGAGAAAAGAAAATGGATAAATTTAAGTTGACTCAAAGGAAACTAAACTTCATCTTAAAAATACCTTTTATCAATTTTGGATTCTTTATTTCTGTTAACCACTCCTGGGTCATGCCTACAAATTCATATGTATATTTATAGGAGTCACCTAGGTCACTCCTATCAATTCATGTATATTCAGGTATATATACATGCTTTTACATGATTTATGGGGAAACCAGTATACTGTCCTACAACATTAAAAACCTACTTACAGATTTGTAAAAGCTTTCTTTTCTTTGCTGTCCTTGTAGGCAGTGACCTGTACACTGTGTCTTTAGGATGTACACTATGGGTATTGAGATTTTCTATGCTATGATATTAGTAATTTCAAGCCAGCAAATGGCTCTTTGCTTTAATAGGATTCTAAATGCACATAGCCCAATAAGAAATGTTGGTAGGGGAACAGGATAGGGCCTAATATTTGTTAGGGCTTCAAGTATTTGCTTTAACTCATTGTTAAATTAAGAAGTAAAAAAACAAGAAATAAAAAATGATGAATGAAACAAAGGCAAGTCTCTACTTAACGATGCTTGAGATACAACTTGTTAATTTTTCCATCATGCAAAAAAAAATTTTTTTGGCCACTTCTATTGGTTTTTCATCTATTTCCATCTTTGTTCTTTTGGCCTGTGTGGGGCTCCCATCACAGTGGCCTCTTTCGCTGCAGAGCACCATCACTGGGCGCACGTGCTCCAGAGCTCCGCCTCAGTAATTGGACACATCGGTCCGGCCACTCTGCACGTGTGATCTTCCCAGGTTAGGGATCAAACTGATGCCCCTTGACTGCAAGGCAGTATCCTTACCCACTTAAATATTAATAATAGCTAGATGATCTGTCATCATGTATTAGTGCTCAACAAGAGAAAATTGGACTGGAAAATTAACAAGGTTGAAGGTGAAGAAAAAAGTGCCCTGGTTAACACACAGGCCTTGGAAACACTACCTATCTGGGAATCACTTCTTCTTCCAAAGTCCTGAAAATTTTTATCCTGAAAATGTCCGCAGTTCGTAAAAAAAATAATAATAATAATCATTTTTAATCCTGGTGAGAGTAATTAAGAGAGAAAAGAAAATGGATAAATTTAAGTTGACTCAAAGGAAACTAAACTTCATCTTAAAAATACCTTTTATCAATTTTGGATTCTTTATTTCTGTTAACCACTCCTGGGTCATGCCTACAAATTCATATGTATATTTATAGGAGTCACCTAGGTCACTCCTATCAATTCATGTATATTCAGGTATATATACATGCTTTTACATGATTTATGGGGAAACCAGTATACTGTCCTACAACATTAAAAACCTACTTACAGATTTGTAAAAGCTTTCTTTTCTTTGCTGTCCTTGTAGGCAGTGACCTGTACACTGTGTCTTTAGGATGTACACTATGGGTATTGAGATTTTCTATGCTATGATATTAGTAATTTCAAGCCAGCAAATGGCTCTTTGCTTTAATAGGATTCTAAATGCACATAGCCCAATAAGAAATGTTGGTAGGGGAACAGGATAGGGCCTAATATTTGTTAGGGCTTCAAGTATTTGCTTTAACTCATTGTTAAATTAAGAAGTAAAAAAACAAGAAATAAAAAATGATGAATGAAACAAAGGCAAGTCTCTACTTAACGATGCTTGAGATACAACTTGTTAATTTTTCCATCATGCAAAAAAAAATTTTTTTGGCCACTTCTATTGGTTTTTCATCTATTTCCATCTTTGTTCTTTTGGCCTGTGTGGGGCTCCCATCACAGTGGCCTCTTTCGCTGCAGAGCACCATCACTGGGCGCACGTGCTCCAGAGCTCCGCCTCAGTAATTGGACACATCGGTCCGGCCACTCTGCACGTGTGATCTTCCCAGGTTAGGGATCAAACTGATGCCCCTTGACTGCAAGGCAGTATCCTTACCCACTGGACCACCAGGGAAGCCCCATCATGCAAAATTTAATCTTACGCTTTTTCTCTAGTTCAAATATAAATGTTCTTCAACTTTGCATCATGAGTCCACACAGACACCTGCACTTTGATTCTTTTTACTAGTTTTACATCTTTTCTCTGTTCAAAGTTTAAAAAACATACATTAAAAATAAGTCAACCAACTAACTGGTCTCTCTAAACCAGCAATAAACATAGGCAAAGCTCAATGAAGGACAGTATTAACTGTTTAAGTACTTATAAATTGGTAACAAATTGTAACTTTAAGAAATAAAGGGCTTCCTTGGTAACTCAACTGGTAGAATCTGCCTGCAGTAGGGAGACCTGGGTTCAATTCCTAGGTTTGGAAGATACCCTGGAGAAGGAATGGTTACTCACTCCAGTTTGCTGCTTGGAGAATTCCATGGCTCGTCCATCAGATCACAAAGTCTGACAAGACTGAGCAACTTGATTTTCACTTTAAGAAATAAATGGGCAGAAAACCTGAGCAGACATCTCTCTAAAGAACATTCTGTTGTTGTTTAGTCATTAAGTTGTGTCAAACTCTTTTCTGATTGCGTGCACTGAAGCCCATCAGGCTACTCTGCTCATGGGATTTCCCAGGCAAGAGTACTGTAGTAGGTTGCCATTTCCTTCTCCAGAGGATCTTCCCAACCCATTGATTTAATCAGGTTTCCTGCACTACAGGCAGATTCTTTACCACTGAGCCACCAGGGAAGCCCAAAGAAGATGGCCAACAAACACATTAAAAGGTGTTCAGCACTGCTCATTATTAGAGAAATGCAAATCAAACCATAAGGAAGCATCACTGCACACTGGTCAGAATGATCATCATCAAAAAACAGACAAACAATAAATGCTAAAGAGGATGTGGAGAAAAGGGAATTCTCTTGCACCATTGCTGGGAATGTAAATTATTAATGGCACTATAAGAATGATACAAAATTCCTTAAAAAAAAACTAGGAATAAAACTACCATATGATTTGGGAATCACACTACTGGGCATATGCCCTGAGATAGCCATAATTCAAAAAGGCACATATACCCCAGGGCTCATAGATGCACTGTTCATGATAGTCAGGACATGGAAACAATGTAGATGTCCACTGACAGATGAATGGATAAGGAAGTTGTGGTACATATATACAAATGGAATATTACTCAGTCATAAAATGGAATGAATGTGAGTCAGCTAAACCGAGGTGGAGGAAACCAGAGCCTTATACAGAGTGAAATATGTCAGAAAGATAAAAATAACTATCATATATTAATGCGTATACATGGAATCTATAAAAATGGTATTGATGAACATATTTTCAGGACAGGAATAGAGACTCAGATACAGAGAACAGACTTGTAAACACAGCTGGGAAGGAGTGGGGGGGATGAATTCAAAGAGCGGCATTTGCATATCTACACTGTCAAGTGTAAAACAGAGAGCAGTTGGGAAGCTGCTGTATCACCCAGGGAGCCCAGCCTGTCTCTCTGTAAGGAATTAAAGGGGCGGGATGAGGGATGGGGGAGGGAGTTTCAGGAGGGAGGACAGACAAACATACTTGCAGCTGATTTACATTGCTGTACAGCAGAAACCAACACAACATTGCAAAGCATTTATCCCCAATTAAGTTGTGTCAAACTCTTTTCTGATTGCGTGCACTGAAGCCCATCAGGCTACTCTGCTCATGGGATTTCCCAGGCAAGAGTACTGTAGTAGGTTGCCATTTCCTTCTCCAGAGGATCTTCCCAACCCATTGATTTAATCAGGTTTCCTGCACTACAGGCAGATTCTTTACCACTGAGCCACCAGGGAAGCCCAAAGAAGATGGCCAACAAACACATTAAAAGGTGTTCAGCACTGCTCATTATTAGAGAAATGCAAATCAAACCATAAGGAAGCATCACTGCACACTGGTCAGAATGATCATCATCAAAAAACAGACAAACAATAAATGCTAAAGAGGATGTGGAGAAAAGGGAATTCTCTTGCACCATTGCTGGGAATGTAAATTATTAATGGCACTATAAGAATGATACAAAATTCCTTAAAAAAAAACTAGGAATAAAACTACCATATGATTTGGGAATCACACTACTGGGCATATGCCCTGAGATAGCCATAATTCAAAAAGGCACATATACCCCAGGGCTCATAGATGCACTGTTCATGATAGTCAGGACATGGAAACAATGTAGATGTCCACTGACAGATGAATGGATAAGGAAGTTGTGGTACATATATACAAATGGAATATTACTCAGTCATAAAATGGAATGAATGTGAGTCAGCTAAACCGAGGTGGAGGAAACCAGAGCCTTATACAGAGTGAAATATGTCAGAAAGATAAAAATAACTATCATATATTAATGCGTATACATGGAATCTATAAAAATGGTATTGATGAACATATTTTCAGGACAGGAATAGAGACTCAGATACAGAGAACAGACTTGTAAACACAGCTGGGAAGGAGTGGGGGGGATGAATTCAAAGAGCGGCATTTGCATATCTACACTGTCAAGTGTAAAACAGAGAGCAGTTGGGAAGCTGCTGTATCACCCAGGGAGCCCAGCCTGTCTCTCTGTAAGGAATTAAAGGGGCGGGATGAGGGATGGGGGAGGGAGTTTCAGGAGGGAGGACAGACAAACATACTTGCAGCTGATTTACATTGCTGTACAGCAGAAACCAACACAACATTGCAAAGCATTTATCCCCCAATTAAAAATAGATGAAACAACAACAACAAAAATCTAAGAAATACTGGAGGAAGACAAGAAAAAACATTTCATCTGTTTTCAGGTCTGGCCACTTCAAACCATTTCCTGCTTATCTCTGTCAGTTCTCTCCTAATGAAACACTTGGTGGATTTTTACAATTCCAAAGGAAAATGTACACAGAATTCCTGTGGCAATTTTATTTAGAGTTATATTTACTTGATTGTGACCATTTAAAATAACATAGAAATACTGCACACTCCTCAATCTGACAAAACAAACTGACCAAATATATTAGACATATGCCTCGCAAATAATCTGTTGACTAAATAGATGCTGACAAATGCAGTTCATTTTCATTTTTGTGATGTCATTTTCTGTAACGTCACTCCTTAGGTTATATGGCTTTCAAAGGTAAAGCTAGCCTTAAGGAGATACATTTTTATGGCAACAAATACATTTCCAATGCACAGTTTTAGCAGACAGTAAATGAAAAGCTGTCAAAGCAATGTAAATAGAATCTTCATTCTTTTTACGTTTTGAAGGTTTATCCCATCTCAGTACTCATCAGCTTAGATGTTACTAGTAGATGTAATATCATTCAATTTAAAATTATTTTCTTTCCATCCTAGCAACAAAGTAACTGCAGCTGACTTTAATTTTAATAGAGAATGATAAATGTGGAAAGGAAGCAAGAGTACATAAATGCTATTTACCTCTCATTAGAGAAGCAGTTCATGCAATCATTATATAAGATAATCATATTTCCATAAGCAGTAGTAACAAATTATGGTTGTGGACAAATAAAACAACAGAAATTTGTACAAATGCCAGTTATCTCCAAAGGTCTGAGACAAGTTGTTTCACACTTCTTACTCCCCAGAAAGCAATGCAGATGGAAAAAAAAATCTGAAGAAATAAAACACAGAGAGGAAGAACAATTAAAATGCATTCAGCACTTCCATTCAACTGAGTTAGAAATACTTTTCTAGGGCAAAATGAATAAACATATTTTAAGCAATTTAATTATTCAAATTGAACCTAGCAGTTGTTCACTGATAGAATTTAGCTAACCCATCTTAAAACACATTATGTGAAGAGAAGGAGTAAAAATCTATGCTTCTGTAACTTAAAAAAATATATTCTCAAAACTCTGGATCATTTCTAGGGATGAGACTACTAGTGAATGAAACAGAACTTCCAGGATTTGGGTATGCTGCCTGTTGTTTGTATTGTAGTAAACAATCTCACTACCTATACAGTTTAAAAAGCCTTTGGAAAAGGAGACATAAAAACGTTATTAAGGAATCATTCCTTTCTGAGGTAATGTGATGCAGGATATCATAAACCTCACCCAACATGAATTAAATTCTAAAGACTGCTGACTTAACTTAGTTGTTTGATCTTACCAGGTGTAAAACCGTTAACTGCAAAATCCTCTTTAAAATTGAAGACATACTGAATCATGATGAGCAACCATAAGAGTTCATTGAATTTAGTCCTTTTGCTTTCAAGTGACATCACACATTCCCAATAAATATAGCCAGATAAAACTGGACTTCTAATGTTAGCAAGAATAATAATACAGCCATCCTCAGGAAGAATTCACAGGTTCCAGAATTTCTGACTGTGTTATCTAAATGTCATAATGTTTGAAACACACACCTCTTCTAGTCATAGTCCTTACAACTCAGAGGTTTCCAAAGTCAACCTTTCCTGTTATCTTTGCATTAAAATTAAATGATATAGTTACTTTTATGATTTCCATTTTAGGTGTTATTAGAGTGATGATGAAAAATGCCCAAACACCTGAGGAATATGTGGAGAGCTGTGGAGGTTTCTCCATGCTGTGTGTGTGTATGTGTGTGTGTGTGTGTTCATACTTCAAACAATTAAATTAAGACCATTTGCCTCTCCCCGGGAAGATCACTATTACGGAAAGATCCAGTAAAATGTATACAAAGAAACCTTTGTTTCAGTAAAAAGATGAAGGCATGGGGAACATTCTGGGGTGATAGACGAAAATGAAGCCAAGGCCATTGACTGACGCCAGTCATGCATTTACAGAAAATACCTGGAACTGCTGTGATATTGCTATTAAAGTCCAGATATGAAAATAACAACAACAAAACTTTCTTAAACCTGGATATTTAGATTAATTAGGTTCAATTTTGTGTGAACCTTCTTATTCTTTCTAGAGAACCATTAGCTAACTGGATAGTTTTATTCAAATCCATGCATTACTTTCAGCCTATAATATCCACAGCATTAAAAACAAAAGTAACAAGAGTAAAATCAAAAGTTATACTGAAGCAGGAGTCAAGAATAATATTAACATTCTGGAGTTGCCTCAAAAATCAAATGCAATATATTTAAAGGTTGGCTTTGATTCTGTTTCTTTTGACTGTGATTCAAATAAGATGACCTCATGGGATTTCTCATAGTGGTACCAAGCAAAGTAATACCAAGGTAAGGAAGTATTTGTGAAAGCTAGTGGACGGCACAGTGATTTAGGTTTAAAATGACTATGAGTTAGTGTTGACAGAGGGATAGCTGAGAATATAACTTTCAAATGAAACAGAGATGATAAACTATGATGCCGGAGTAAATCATTTAATTTGGTTCCAGAATAGTCATTGAGCAACTAATAAACACCTTGCTGTGGAAGGCACTGGTATCTGAAATATATTTCATTATAAAAATTTTTATTGGTTTTGAATCTAGTGCCTAGGGTCACAGGGATTATTTCACTGGTTGAAGTCTAGGGAGAAGGATTTTAGTGAAATCTGTAAAAATATATATATAAAATTTTTTGAGTAGGTCATAATTCTCATTCCTACTCTCCACCCATTAGACTACGTATACTTTCATCTCAGATCTCTGAAATATTAAGAACCTCTGATGTAAGAAGAGAAGGAACAAGATTATAATTTAGTCCATGTCTTTGTTGTTAATTCACCACTTCTCAGCGTAGTCTTTCCACTTTTGAAACTGTAATTCCAGTCCTACTTCCTTTAGGAGCCATCCCTCACTGAAACACAGGATCTTGTCTTCTCCAATGACCTAAAGTGCTTTTACCTTCTTACCAAAAAATGCACTGTTGCACAGTTTATAGTTTTATATCGTTTATTTGTTTTTGATTTCCCATTTATTTTCACTATATAGTAGTGTGTATGTGTATTATCCTTCCAAATGGATGGAGGAGAAAAGCTAATGAAGTCAGATTCATATACAAGATTAATGAGAATTTTGCTTACTGGGCACTGTCTTGAGTACCTTTACTAGATTATGTTTTATTCACATGACAGTCTTAGAGAATTGGTATACAGCCTGTGATAAGCAATGGCAAATCATATTTATGTAGTTTATAAAGAAGCTCCAAAATATTAAATATCAGAGTGGCTGTGATATTTTTTGTTTATTTAATGATCTCCAGAAAAATCAAACTACATATCCTGGGAAATTAGTTCAGTGAATGCAAAAAGCAATAAAAAATGTTAAAATTTGAAACTATGACAGTGATTTAGGTTTAAAATGACTATGAGTTAGTGTTGACAGAGGGATAGCTGAGAATATAACTTTCAAATGAAACAGAGATGATAAACTATGATGCCGGAGTAAATCATTTAATTTGGTTCCAGAATAGTCATTGAGCAACTAATAAACACCTTGCTGTGGAAGGCACTGGTATCTGAAATATATTTCATTATAAAAATTTTTATTGGTTTTGAATCTAGTGCCTAGGGTCACAGGGATTATTTCACTGGTTGAAGTCTAGGGAGAAGGATTTTAGTGAAATCTGTAAAAATATATATATAAAATTTTTTGAGTAGGTCATAATTCTCATTCCTACTCTCCACCCATTAGACTACGTATACTTTCATCTCAGATCTCTGAAATATTAAGAACCTCTGATGTAAGAAGAGAAGGAACAAGATTATAATTTAGTCCATGTCTTTGTTGTTAATTCACCACTTCTCAGCGTAGTCTTTCCACTTTTGAAACTGTAATTCCAGTCCTACTTCCTTTAGGAGCCATCCCTCACTGAAACACAGGATCTTGTCTTCTCCAATGACCTAAAGTGCTTTTACCTTCTTACCAAAAAATGCACTGTTGCACAGTTTATAGTTTTATATCGTTTATTTGTTTTTGATTTCCCATTTATTTTCACTATATAGTAGTGTGTATGTGTATTATCCTTCCAAATGGATGGAGGAGAAAAGCTAATGAAGTCAGATTCATATACAAGATTAATGAGAATTTTGCTTACTGGGCACTGTCTTGAGTACCTTTACTAGATTATGTTTTATTCACATGACAGTCTTAGAGAATTGGTATACAGCCTGTGATAAGCAATGGCAAATCATATTTATGTAGTTTATAAAGAAGCTCCAAAATATTAAATATCAGAGTGGCTGTGATATTTTTTGTTTATTTAATGATCTCCAGAAAAATCAAACTACATATCCTGGGAAATTAGTTCAGTGAATGCAAACATCAATAATAAATTCATTTTCTCTTTTTTAGTAATCACCTCTATTTTTTGCCAGTGACTACTAGGTTTCTAAGACTCTTTTGAAATCAATATATTAAGCATAAAATGGAATTTTTATATATAATGAAATTCAGATTGACGCAGGATCATAGAAATTAAATACAATGAACAGGTCTTTCTCAAAATATTTGTGACCCTGAAATATACACCCTCTTTTGTTAGAAAATAGTTAATCAAGAAAACAGAGATTTGTTTTTGTATTTTTCAATGTGTTTATATATCTTTAATAGATCTAAACACATATTTCATGTATAATTTAACCTGAAAAATTATTTAACATGGACTCAATATGATCACTTGATTATTAGAGCCATGTCATTTAAAATTTTCCCTCTTATCTCTTGATTTTTGTCTTAGACTGTTCCTTTTAATTCTCCATATTTGATCAGGTCACTTCTTTCCTTCGTGAAAACTTCTCATTAACATATTTCACAATCAACTATTTGTACAACGAAGGCAGGAGAACCACACTTAGGCTAGTGTGAGAGTACATGGCAACCATAGCAGGTTTTCTTTTTTTTTTCCAATATTCTTCCCTAATCCCTAGTTATGATGTTTCCGGATACATAAACAAACTCAGTGAACACTTATTTTACTCTAGGTCTGGGCAAGTCCCATGATTTTAACAGCTGGATTCAAAATATGAAACAGCGGAAGTTCACTCTTGGTGTCAAGCCCTCCCCGTGCAACACATCATTAGTGGCCTTGTCTTCAGGCTATTTCCTTGACTTCCCAGAGCCCTCAACTCTGATGCTTGAACTCTGCCCTGTACAGATGCTCTCTGCGTTTTCTCCACCCCTTTCCCAAAAGTTCATCAACTGGCAGGTGGCTAATCTGAGCCATCAATCCATAATAAAATGTGAGTGGGAGCTGATGTGTCATTCTGCTGCTCCTCCCTGTTAGATGGAGGACTTATTAAAAATGGAGCAAAACAGGCATCTCATCTATTTTTTAAACTTTTGAAAACTGAAATACAGTTAACTTATGCATTAGTTTCAGGTGTACAGAAAAATGATTCAGTTATACATATATACATATACATGCCCCCTTATAGGTTTTCAAAAGTGTACAGAAAAATAATAAATTCATTTTCTCTTTTTTAGTAATCACCTCTATTTTTTGCCAGTGACTACTAGGTTTCTAAGACTCTTTTGAAATCAATATATTAAGCATAAAATGGAATTTTTATATATAATGAAATTCAGATTGACGCAGGATCATAGAAATTAAATACAATGAACAGGTCTTTCTCAAAATATTTGTGACCCTGAAATATACACCCTCTTTTGTTAGAAAATAGTTAATCAAGAAAACAGAGATTTGTTTTTGTATTTTTCAATGTGTTTATATATCTTTAATAGATCTAAACACATATTTCATGTATAATTTAACCTGAAAAATTATTTAACATGGACTCAATATGATCACTTGATTATTAGAGCCATGTCATTTAAAATTTTCCCTCTTATCTCTTGATTTTTGTCTTAGACTGTTCCTTTTAATTCTCCATATTTGATCAGGTCACTTCTTTCCTTCGTGAAAACTTCTCATTAACATATTTCACAATCAACTATTTGTACAACGAAGGCAGGAGAACCACACTTAGGCTAGTGTGAGAGTACATGGCAACCATAGCAGGTTTTCTTTTTTTTTTCCAATATTCTTCCCTAATCCCTAGTTATGATGTTTCCGGATACATAAACAAACTCAGTGAACACTTATTTTACTCTAGGTCTGGGCAAGTCCCATGATTTTAACAGCTGGATTCAAAATATGAAACAGCGGAAGTTCACTCTTGGTGTCAAGCCCTCCCCGTGCAACACATCATTAGTGGCCTTGTCTTCAGGCTATTTCCTTGACTTCCCAGAGCCCTCAACTCTGATGCTTGAACTCTGCCCTGTACAGATGCTCTCTGCGTTTTCTCCACCCCTTTCCCAAAAGTTCATCAACTGGCAGGTGGCTAATCTGAGCCATCAATCCATAATAAAATGTGAGTGGGAGCTGATGTGTCATTCTGCTGCTCCTCCCTGTTAGATGGAGGACTTATTAAAAATGGAGCAAAACAGGCATCTCATCTATTTTTTAAACTTTTGAAAACTGAAATACAGTTAACTTATGCATTAGTTTCAGGTGTACAGAAAAATGATTCAGTTATACATATATACATATACATCTAGTCTTTTTCACATTCTTTTCCATTATAGGTTATTATAAGACATTGAGTATAGTTCTCTGTGCTATACAGTTGACTCTTGTTGGTTATCTATTTTATATATAATAGTGTGTATGTGTTAATCTTAAACCCTCTATTCTCTCCCCCTCTATCCCCTTTGCCAACCCTACATTTGTTTTCTGGGTCTTTGAGTCTATTTATGTTTTAGAAATAAGTTCATTTGTCTCATATTTTTAGATTCCACACATATAAGTGATGTCATACAATATTTGTCTTTGGCTTACTTCACTTAATAAGGTAATTTTTAGATTCAACCTTGTTGCTGCAAAGAGTATGATTTCACTCTTTTTTATGAAAGTTATGGTTCAGTCACTCAGTTGTGTCTGACTCTTTGTGACCCCATGGACTGCAGCACGCTAGGCTTCCCTGTCCTTTATCACCTTTATGGAAAAGTAATATTCCATTGTATATATATATATACCATTTCTTCTTTATCCATTAATCTATCAATGGAAACTTAGGCTGCTTCATGTTTTGGCTATTATAAATAGTCCTTCTATAAAAATTGGGGTGTCTGTATCTTTTTGAATTATGCTTTTCTGCAGATATATGCCCAGGAGTGGGATTGCAGGCTTGTATGATAATGTTATGCTTAGTTTTGTAAGGAACCTCTATACTGTTCTCCATAGTGGTTCCACCAATTTACATCCCCACCAATAGTGTAGAAAGTGAAAGTGTTACTCAGTCATTTCTGACTCTTTGTGACCCCATGGACTGTAGCCCACTAGTCTCCCTCTGTCCATGGAACTCTCCAGGCAAGAAAATTGGAGTGGGTTGCCATTCCTTTCTCCAGAGGATCTTCCTGACCCAGGGATCAAACCCAGGTCTCCTCCATGGCAGGCAGATTCTTTACCATCAGAGCCACCAGGGAAGCCCAACAGTGTAGAAGGGTTCCTTTTTCTCCACACTCTCTCCAGCATTTACTATTTGTAGATATTTTAATGATGGTCATTCCCACTGGTATGAAGTGACACCTCGTTTTAGCTTGGATTTTCATTTCTCTAATGATCAGAGACATTGAGCATCTTTTCATGTGCCGTTGGTTATCCGTATGTATTTTTTAGTGAAATGTCTACTTAGGCCTTCTATCCATTTTTGTTTTTTCTGATTGGGTTGTTTGTTTTTTGATATTAAGCTATGTGAATTGTTTGTGTATTTTGGAAATAAATCCCTTGTCAATTTCATCATTTATAAATATTTTCTCCCACTCCATATGTTGTGTTTTCATTTTGTTTATAGGCTCGATTTGCTGGGCAAAAACTTTTGAGTTTAATTAGGTCCTATGCTTCCATTACTCTAGGAAATGGATTCCACTCAAAAACATTGCTGAATTTTAGCCTATACGATAGCTAGAACATATAAACAACCTAGATGTCCATCAATGAATGAACAGATAAAACAACTCTGGTACATATATACAATGCAGTACTTCTCAGCTATAAAAAGAAATGCAGAAGAATCAGTCTTAACGAGGTGGATGAATCTAGAACCTATTAGACAAAGTGAAGTAAGTCAAAAAGAGAAAGACAAATACAGTATACTAACACATATATATGGAATCTAGTAAGATGGTAATGATAACACATGCAGAGAAGCAATGGAAAAACAGACATAGAGGACAGACATACGGACAGTGTGGGGAATGAACAGTAGGTGGGAGGCATAGAGGGAGTACCATGGAAACCTACACTATCATATGTGAAAAAGATAGCTATTGTCATTGTGCTGTGAGAATAGGGGATCCTGCAGGGGTGCTCTGAGATGGCCTGGAGGGATGGGATAGGAGGGACTGAGAATGGCATGGAGGAGGTAGGGATCAGGGATATACATATGACTAGTCTGGGATTATACATATCTGTGAACAACAAAACTCTGTAGAAGCACAAAAGTAAAATAAAAATAATTTTTAAAAGAATGCTGCAATTTATGTCAAAGAGTGTACTGCCTATGTTTTTCTCTAGGAGTTTTATAGTATTCAGCCTTACATTTATGTCTTTAATCCTTTTTTTTGTAGATATTTTAATGATGGTCATTCCCACTGGTATGAAGTGACACCTCGTTTTAGCTTGGATTTTCATTTCTCTAATGATCAGAGACATTGAGCATCTTTTCATGTGCCGTTGGTTATCCGTATGTATTTTTTAGTGAAATGTCTACTTAGGCCTTCTATCCATTTTTGTTTTTTCTGATTGGGTTGTTTGTTTTTTGATATTAAGCTATGTGAATTGTTTGTGTATTTTGGAAATAAATCCCTTGTCAATTTCATCATTTATAAATATTTTCTCCCACTCCATATGTTGTGTTTTCATTTTGTTTATAGGCTCGATTTGCTGGGCAAAAACTTTTGAGTTTAATTAGGTCCTATGCTTCCATTACTCTAGGAAATGGATTCCACTCAAAAACATTGCTGAATTTTAGCCTATACGATAGCTAGAACATATAAACAACCTAGATGTCCATCAATGAATGAACAGATAAAACAACTCTGGTACATATATACAATGCAGTACTTCTCAGCTATAAAAAGAAATGCAGAAGAATCAGTCTTAACGAGGTGGATGAATCTAGAACCTATTAGACAAAGTGAAGTAAGTCAAAAAGAGAAAGACAAATACAGTATACTAACACATATATATGGAATCTAGTAAGATGGTAATGATAACACATGCAGAGAAGCAATGGAAAAACAGACATAGAGGACAGACATACGGACAGTGTGGGGAATGAACAGTAGGTGGGAGGCATAGAGGGAGTACCATGGAAACCTACACTATCATATGTGAAAAAGATAGCTATTGTCATTGTGCTGTGAGAATAGGGGATCCTGCAGGGGTGCTCTGAGATGGCCTGGAGGGATGGGATAGGAGGGACTGAGAATGGCATGGAGGAGGTAGGGATCAGGGATATACATATGACTAGTCTGGGATTATACATATCTGTGAACAACAAAACTCTGTAGAAGCACAAAAGTAAAATAAAAATAATTTTTAAAAGAATGCTGCAATTTATGTCAAAGAGTGTACTGCCTATGTTTTTCTCTAGGAGTTTTATAGTATTCAGCCTTACATTTATGTCTTTAATCCATTTTGAGGTTAGTTTTATATGTAGTTTTAGAGAATATTCTAATTTCATTATTTTACATGTAGCTGTCCAGTTTTCCCAGCACCACTTGTTGAAGAGATGGTCTTTTCTCCATTATTATATTATTGCTTCCTTTGTGGTAGACTATTGACCATAAGTGCCTTAGTTTATTATCCTGTTCCATTGATCTATATGTCTGTTTTTGTGCTAATATCATGCTGCTTTGATGATCCTATCTATGCAGTATGGTCTGAAGTCAGTATAGTATATCAGTGATAAATATGCATGTAGTCAGTTTTTAAGTGCTATTTTTTCCAATAACACTTGCTCATTTCCTATCTGTGTCACATTTTGACAATTCTCACAAATTTCATACTTTAATTTTATATTTATTAGAGTGATCTGTGACCTTTGATGGTATTACCATAACTCACTAAAGGCTCAGGTTATGGTTAACATTTTTAACAATGAAGTATTGCCGACTAAGGTATACAAAAATTAAAAAAAAAATTAGACATAATTATATTGTACACTTAACAGATTATAGTTTAGTGTAAACAAAACTAACATACAGTGGTAAACCAATAAAAGCCTTTGTGACTCACTTTTTTGCAATATTCTTTTACTATGGTGTTCTGGAATCAAATTTATAATAACTCCAAGGTATGACTGTACATCCACTCTGTACATTTTCAGCAAAATTTAGCCCTCCATGTTTATTCCTAATATTCTTCTGGAATGGATGTGACTATTTAGTATCACTAAAAAACATACCCTACCTATAAAGAGTATATTTTTATTTTAAAATTCTCTGTCTGACATTGGTGAGGTTTATAAAATACCAGTTAACAGGCGATTCAACACAAGGGTAAAAACCACAAGAGCAGCAGTTTGTTTTAAGGGAAACACATTAAATATACAGAAGTTTCACTGAATTATTTGAAGAAAAATAAAGTCAAATCTTTGAAAGTATACTTTTGAGAAATACATCTTTTAAAAGAATGCTGCAATTTATGTCAAAGAGTGTACTGCCTATGTTTTTCTCTAGGAGTTTTATAGTATTCAGCCTTACATTTATGTCTTTAATCCATTTTGAGGTTAGTTTTATATGTAGTTTTAGAGAATATTCTAATTTCATTATTTTACATGTAGCTGTCCAGTTTTCCCAGCACCACTTGTTGAAGAGATGGTCTTTTCTCCATTATTATATTATTGCTTCCTTTGTGGTAGACTATTGACCATAAGTGCCTTAGTTTATTATCCTGTTCCATTGATCTATATGTCTGTTTTTGTGCTAATATCATGCTGCTTTGATGATCCTATCTATGCAGTATGGTCTGAAGTCAGTATAGTATATCAGTGATAAATATGCATGTAGTCAGTTTTTAAGTGCTATTTTTTCCAATAACACTTGCTCATTTCCTATCTGTGTCACATTTTGACAATTCTCACAAATTTCATACTTTAATTTTATATTTATTAGAGTGATCTGTGACCTTTGATGGTATTACCATAACTCACTAAAGGCTCAGGTTATGGTTAACATTTTTAACAATGAAGTATTGCCGACTAAGGTATACAAAAATTAAAAAAAAAATTAGACATAATTATATTGTACACTTAACAGATTATAGTTTAGTGTAAACAAAACTAACATACAGTGGTAAACCAATAAAAGCCTTTGTGACTCACTTTTTTGCAATATTCTTTTACTATGGTGTTCTGGAATCAAATTTATAATAACTCCAAGGTATGACTGTACATCCACTCTGTACATTTTCAGCAAAATTTAGCCCTCCATGTTTATTCCTAATATTCTTCTGGAATGGATGTGACTATTTAGTATCACTAAAAAACATACCCTACCTATAAAGAGTATATTTTTATTTTAAAATTCTCTGTCTGACATTGGTGAGGTTTATAAAATACCAGTTAACAGGCGATTCAACACAAGGGTAAAAACCACAAGAGCAGCAGTTTGTTTTAAGGGAAACACATTAAATATACAGAAGTTTCACTGAATTATTTGAAGAAAAATAAAGTCAAATCTTTGCAAAGTATACTTTTGAGAAATACATCTTTTTAAAATATGACTACTATGTGTTATGGGCTTCCCTGGTGACTCAGATGGTAAAGAATCTGCCTGCAATGCAGGAGACCCACATTCACTCCCTGACTCAGGATGATTTCCTGGAGAAGGAAATGGCAACCAACTCCAGTACTCTTGGCTGGCAAGTCCAAAGGATGGATGAGCCTGGTGGGCTGGGGTGGCAGAGAGTCAGACACAACTGAGCAACTAACATACCATCTACTATACAGACAAGAATTTAAACAGATCAGACCTGAACTGCTACAAAATATCTCTAGTTTCTGAAAATGCAAGAAAAGAAATAAACACAAACAGAACTTGAGTAGAAATTGAAGCCACATGTATTGAAGGTCCTTCTAAAATGAAAACATTAGAATATGTTGTTGTTGTTGCTAACACGTGCCTGCCTCTCTGTGACTGTGGCCCACCAAGCTCCTCTGTCCATGGGATTTCCCAGGCAAGAATAATGAAGTGGGTTGTCATTTTCTTTTCCAGGGATCTTTCTGACCCAGGAATCGAACCTGCATCTCCTGTTTGGCAGGCAGATTCTTTACCATCTGAGCCACCAGGGAAGCCCATAACAGATAGTAGTCATATTTTAAAAAGATGTATTTCTCAAAAGTATACTTTACAAAGGTTTGACTGGGAAATCTTAAAATATCCTAGGTAACAATAAATTTTTTCCCTGTAATTTTGCAAGAACATAATTTGACAAATTCTAACTAAAAAGCAGTTGAGAATTGTTGATTTTACTTCCAGTATATCCTATATATGTTTTGCTCCAAAAGTTTACAGATATTTGAAGAAAGATTTTTTTATTTGTATACCCTAGTAATGGATGTGACTATTTAGTATCACTAAAAAACATACCCTACCTATAAAGAGTATATTTTTATTTTAAAATTCTCTGTCTGACATTGGTGAGGTTTATAAAATACCAGTTAACAGGCGATTCAACACAAGGGTAAAAACCACAAGAGCAGCAGTTTGTTTTAAGGGAAACACATTAAATATACAGAAGTTTCACTGAATTATTTGAAGAAAAATAAAGTCAAATCTTTGTAAAGTATACTTTTGAGAAATACATCTTTTTAAAATATGACTACTATGTGTTATGGGCTTCCCTGGTGACTCAGATGGTAAAGAATCTGCCTGCAATGCAGGAGACCCACATTCACTCCCTGACTCAGGATGATTTCCTGGAGAAGGAAATGGCAACCAACTCCAGTACTCTTGGCTGGCAAGTCCAAAGGATGGATGAGCCTGGTGGGCTGGGGTGGCAGAGAGTCAGACACAACTGAGCAACTAACATACCATCTACTATACAGACAAGAATTTAAACAGATCAGACCTGAACTGCTACAAAATATCTCTAGTTTCTGAAAATGCAAGAAAAGAAATAAACACAAACAGAACTTGAGTAGAAATTGAAGCCACATGTATTGAAGGTCCTTCTAAAATGAAAACATTAGAATATGTTGTTGTTGTTGCTAACACGTGCCTGCCTCTCTGTGACTGTGGCCCACCAAGCTCCTCTGTCCATGGGATTTCCCAGGCAAGAATAATGAAGTGGGTTGTCATTTTCTTTTCCAGGGATCTTTCTGACCCAGGAATCGAACCTGCATCTCCTGTTTGGCAGGCAGATTCTTTACCATCTGAGCCACCAGGGAAGCCCATAACAGATAGTAGTCATATTTTAAAAAGATGTATTTCTCAAAAGTATACTTTACAAAGGTTTGACTGGGAAATCTTAAAATATCCTAGGTAACAATAAATTTTTTCCCTGTAATTTTGCAAGAACATAATTTGACAAATTCTAACTAAAAAGCAGTTGAGAATTGTTGATTTTACTTCCAGTATATCCTATATATGACTAAAATATTAAGTCACATACAAACAAACAAAAGGCTTAACAGAGATATTTCCAGACACTGCATCTATTACTTGGAAGTCTTGTGTTCTTTGTGTTTATTTGTATACCCTAGTCAAGGGCAGGTATAATAAACACAGCTATGTTTAATACATGGTCTTTTAAAGATTCATTACTATCTAGACTTTAAATCAATATATAATTTAAGTCAATATATTTAAATCAATATATAAATTTAGTTATAATTTTATATTAGTTTAAAAGAATATATTAATATATATTAATGTTCTTAACTTAGGAAAAACAACATGAGAAGAAAGTTCATGTGAATATCTAAACACTAAGAGCTGCTTATTTGAAAAGAATATATGTTTTCTTCAACATTAAATATTTTCTAAAATTAATGTTTAAACAAGAGAATGCACATAAATACCATAATCATGTTTTTTAAAGAAAATAAACACAGCATGAACATTAGAAAAATATTTTAAATAACTCAGCTGAACTCTGAAACAAGACAAATCAGGCATTTCATTATTTTACTACTCAGTGAGGGACAAAGGATCAACTGATAAATAATCCCAGTGACAAAAACATACCAAGTTAATTTAGACAACAAATGCAGAATCTTTATTCCAACCATTTCTTCAGTTCCCCAGAGATGGTTAACCCCTATATTGTGTATAATAATTTATTCAATTCTTAAAATCTAAACTGCTTCAGAAACTGCTTCTCCCTTTTAGAAGTACCCCTACACAATATCCCATTTTTTACTCAGACCACATTGGAGATATCACAATGAAATTTGAAAGCCATAATATCCATAAGAAGATTAGAGATGAGTTAGAGGCTTCCAAAACCTACCTACAGTTTAGAGAATATACTGGAAGACAGTTGACATGAATTAGCTACCGTGCATACAAACCATCTGGTGGAAACTGAATATACCATAATTAGCATAAGGTAAATAGATGCTACATTTTGCCAAAACATCTGTGGATTTTTCCTCTCTGAATTCAAAGTTGTGAATAAAGTGTCTATAGATATATTACTTTAAAGATTTCAAGTATTACCAACCCTAGCCCTCTAGTAACATGGATTTTTAAATCACCTTTGAATATTAGCTACATTCTTGCCTTTTTTTTATATGCAATGATGCTTTTTCAATTTATATTGCTTTCTTAAATATGTTTTCTAAATACATATACTCTCAATATCCAGGCTTTCTACTTCTTAAAAAAAAAAAAAAAACTACTAACTTTTTTTCATATTAGCTTTGTTGTTAGTTGAAGTTTGTCGAAAAGACGACGACAAAGAATGCCCAGCTTACTACATGTAACACATAGAGACAAAGTAAACAACTCAAACTGGTAAGACATGATTTATAATCAAATTATAAAATTCATACTTAAATTGAAGAAACTAGGGAAAACCACTAGTTCACTCAGGTATGAGCTAAATCAAATCAAATTCCTTACGATTATACAGGGGAAGTGACAAATAGATTCAAGTAGATCTGACAGACAGAGTGCCTGAAGAACTATGGATGGAGGTTCATAACGTTGTACAGGAGGCAATGATCAAAACCATCCCTGAGCGAAAAAAAAAAATGCAAAAAGGCAAAATGGTAGTCTGAGGAGGCCTTACAAATAGCTAAGAAAAGACAAGAAGCAAAAGACAAAGGAAAAGGAAATACATACCCATCTGAATGCAGAGTTTCAAAGAATAGCAAGGAGAGATAAGAAAACCTTCCTAAGTGAACAATGCTAAGATATATAGGAAAAATATGCAGTGCAGGGGGTGCCGGTTCAATCCCTGGCCTGGGAAGATCCCACGTGCCGCGGAGCGGCTGGACTGATGTGTCCAACTACCAAGCCAGAGTTCTGGAGCACATGTGCCCAGAGCTGGTGCTCTGCAGCGACAGAGGCCACTGCGATGGGAGGCCCACATGGGCCAACGAACAAAATGGATGAAAAATAGATGAAAGAAAGACCAATAGAAGTGGCCAAAAAAGGAAGAAAAACAAAAAAGCAGAGACATTATTTGCCACCAGTTCTCTATAATCAAAGATGTAGTTTTTCCATTAGTCATATATGGATGTGAGAGTTGATCCACAAAAAGGCTCAATGCCGAAGAATTGATGCTTTCAATCTGTGATGTTGGAGAAGACCTGTGAGAGTCCCTTGGCCTGCAAGGAGATCAAACCAGCCAATCCTAGGGGAAATCAACCCTAAATATTTGTTGGAAGGACTGATGCTGAAGCTGAAGCTCCAATACTTTGCCCACGTGATTTGAGGAGCTGGCTTATTGGAAAGAACCCTGATACTGGGAATGATTGGAGACAGAAGAAGGGGATGACAGAGCACGAGATGGCTCAATGGCAACACAGACTCAATGGACATGAGTGAGAGATGGTGAAGGACAGGGAAGCCTGGTGTGCTGCAGTCCATGAAGTCACAAAGAGTCGGACACAACTGAGTCCCTGAACAACAATGATCAAGAATATATGCCTTGTCAAAACTGAAGCCTACTTTTATATTCTTCTAATTGTTCAAATTCTTAATGATTTTCAAATTTTTTCTTCAACTACAGTAGAGAAAGGGTTTCCCAGGTGGCGCTAGTGGTAACGCATCTGCCTCCTAGTGCAGGAGATGTAAGAAACGTAGTTTAGATCCCTGGATTGGGAAGATACCCTGGAGGAGGGCATGGTGACCCACTCCAGTATTCTTGCCTGACGATTCCCATGGACAGAGGAGCATGCTGGGTTACAGTCCATGCGGTCACAAAGAGTCGGAGATGACTGAAGGAACTTAGCCTGCACACAGGCACAGTAGAGAAACAATATGGAGACATGATGCGAGAGTTATAATAAGGTCAAATTTATAAAGGAATAAATATCACTTGCAAGAATAAATATTTGAACTAATGTTGACCGTTCTTTTGGGAAAACATCATAGGAAAGATATATTTTATAGACAGAGTATTTGTACACTCATAACCTTCCTCTTACACTTATTATGGGGCTTCCCTTTTTAAAATTTTTTATGAATGTGAGAAGGGAAAAAATCAGGGCAATGAAAAATTTTAAGGATAGTCTGTTTTAGCTTTTATAAAGTTGAGAATTATATAAGAGTAGGAAAAATAACAAGGGACTCAGTGAACATTACCAGTTTAACTCTGTACTGAAACGTTTTTATGTATTAAAATTAGCAATGGACAAACCATTAAAAATAATCTGACTCCTTGCCCTGTGAGCTATGACTTCACTTTTTAAAAAGTATACGTTAGTGACTTTAAAAACTAATTCCTCATAATTTTTACTTTTACATTCTGCAAATAAGTTCTGGCTACACCTAGAAATCAAATTTTATTTAGTTTTGCTGGCTTATTGGAAAGAACCCTGATACTGGGAATGATTGGAGACAGAAGAAGGGGATGACAGAGCACGAGATGGCTCAATGGCAACACAGACTCAATGGACATGAGTGAGAGATGGTGAAGGACAGGGAAGCCTGGTGTGCTGCAGTCCATGAAGTCACAAAGAGTCAGACACAACTGAGTCCCTGAACAACAATGATCAAGAATATATGCCTTGTCAAAACTGAAGCCTACTTTTATATTCTTCTAATTGTTCAAATTCTTAATGATTTTCAAATTTTTTCTTCAACTACAGTAGAGAAAGGGTTTCCCAGGTGGCGCTAGTGGTAACGCATCTGCCTCCTAGTGCAGGAGATGTAAGAAACGTAGTTTAGATCCCTGGATTGGGAAGATACCCTGGAGGAGGGCATGGTGACCCACTCCAGTATTCTTGCCTGACGATTCCCATGGACAGAGGAGCATGCTGGGTTACAGTCCATGCGGTCACAAAGAGTCGGAGATGACTGAAGGAACTTAGCCTGCACACAGGCACAGTAGAGAAACAATATGGAGACATGATGCGAGAGTTATAATAAGGTCAAATTTATAAAGGAATAAATATCACTTGCAAGAATAAATATTTGAACTAATGTTGACCGTTCTTTTGGGAAAACATCATAGGAAAGATATATTTTATAGACAGAGTATTTGTACACTCATAACCTTCCTCTTACACTTATTATGGGGCTTCCCTTTTTAAAATTTTTTATGAATGTGAGAAGGGAAAAAATCAGGGCAATGAAAAATTTTAAGGATAGTCTGTTTTAGCTTTTATAAAGTTGAGAATTATATAAGAGTAGGAAAAATAACAAGGGACTCAGTGAACATTACCAGTTTAACTCTGTACTGAAACGTTTTTATGTATTAAAATTAGCAATGGACAAACCATTAAAAATAATCTGACTCCTTGCCCTGTGAGCTATGACTTCACTTTTTAAAAAGTATACGTTAGTGACTTTAAAAACTAATTCCTCATAATTTTTACTTTTACATTCTGCAAATAAGTTCTGGCTACACCTAGAAATCAAATTTTATTTAGTTTTGCTGAGTATGCCTCACACTGGTATAAAATTGTTTGCCTCATATCCAGTATGTTTTGAAATTGAAGATTTTTAAATAAAATGTTGCTGGATTAATCATGGTCCTAATTGTCCCAACAGAACTCTCAGGTATGATTAAAAAAAAAAAAAAACATGATATTTAATTGAAAATTCAAAGCGCCACACCTTCCTAATGCCCTTTTTTTCTGACTACTAAAATGTAAAGCATTTACATGTTGAACTCAGAGCTTTGCTTCAACAAAAATTCTCAAGAAAATGATTCAGTCCTAATCCATCAAAATGCCATTTACCTGGTAAATGACCGGAAACCCTGCCAGATAACCCTACCACAACAGTGCTGTGATTCTCAGTGTATCCTACATAGCAGTATTCCTGGCATCTGTCAGACATAAATTCACACATGAATAACAAGTTTTAAAACTTGATGTACAAAAAATTTACATCTGGAAGAGAATATATTTATGCCTGCAGAATACCATTCAACACTGCTCATCTAGGATTTTAACCCCACAGTTAAAAAAAAATTCTTTGTACTTGCCTTCTATCTAGGAAACCAAACAAGTCTCTTAAAGAAATGAGTTCATTTGTGGGAGAAAAAATGCTGTGTTTACAGAAATAATAGTGATGTCTGGTTTTAAAAACAGGACAGTATATCTTGGAAGGATATGTTTTGAAAAGATCCTTTTGTATTGTTTTTGCTTGTGTCAAAGGAATGATTAGAGCTGCAGTAAATGGGAACCTCCCAGAGTAGGCTAAACAGAAGGCCAAGAGCTCACATATGGCTTGCAGCTTGGGGGAATTTCTCTCAATGTTCTGCCAGAGATGGGACTGCCCAAATGGTTTCTCACGTAAGTCCTAAGTCATAAACTGCATCCTCCTAGTCCAGCCATGCCAGAACTGAACTCAAGGGTATACAGAGTCTTGGCGGATGGGAAACAGTGATTGCTTGCTAAGAAAGCCACAGATGCTTTCCTGAGGGACACCTAGATGCCTGAATTTTCCCTTACTTTCTGACTACCTGTTCTGGCAACAGTTCCAACAAAGGGTGAGGCAGGCGGCAGGCACCCAGCTGTTTTCAATAAGCCTTGGCAATGTAGGTACTGATTACATAAACACTACAAACATTCAAAGAGCCTATTTTCTAACTTTTACACTATAAAAATGGTGTTAGCTGGTCCAAACACCCTATCAAACATCCTATGTCTCCTCTTCTGCAAACAGTGATAATGACAACAACGATGCCGAGGATGAGGATAATAATAATAATGATGGCTTTAATTGTGAGAGCAAAGATTATTAAAGGAAACGTGATAACATAAACTGTTGGGAAAGAGTTCAAATTATACAGAGAGGACTGGAAAGATGTGAAATTTCCACATTACGGGGTCCATGTGCCTTTATGAAACAGCAAGGTAAAAATGTGCACTCAATTCACTTGATTTCTTTTTTTTCTTTTTTTCCCACAACCCGGGCAAAAAACAATTAGATGTTGCATTATCCATGTGCTTTATAGCACATTTTCCTTTTCAACCACATATATTCAAAAATAGCACTAAACCTCAATATATGTAAAATACCCTACAAAGTAGATTAATGGAATATTACATAAAGTTGTCTTTATGTTAATATCAGGTACAGAAACCTAGAGAATATGTTGATTTACATTTTAATTAAGACGTGTTTTCCTCACTTTAAATAAACATACACACACACACACACACACATATATATATATATACACACACATACATATTTTAGGTTCATCTGATGGTTGAAAACTGAAAGATTTAAATAATTCACTCATGCCTACAGGTCACATACACAGGTTTATTATTTTTTTTAATGTTTTCTGTATTTGACATATGAGATCAAGAACCTATATGAACCTTTTAAGAAGTGAATTGGAGCTTCAGTAATATATATTTCTAGATGACTGTTTAATTTGCTGTACAACAAAGTCATGTCCCTATCCCAAAGATGTATTTAATTTTTTACCTTATATGCTTCTCATTTATTCACAAAAATGACATTTGGCTTGGCCAATTCTCTTCAGTTTATCTACTGTTTTTGCTATAATTTTTTTTCTCTAAGATGCATATGTATTCTTTGATATGGATTTTGACCCCTTGCGTAGATTTGGGAAACAGTGACTGCTTGCTAAGAAAGCCACAGATGCTTTCCTGAGGGACACCTAGATGCCTGAATTTTCCCTTACTTTCTGACTACCTGTTCTGGCAACAGTTCCAACAAAGGGTGAGGCAGGCGGCAGGCACCCAGCTGTTTTCAATAAGCCTTGGCAATGTAGGTACTGATTACATAAACACTACAAACATTCAAAGAGCCTATTTTCTAACTTTTACACTATAAAAATGGTGTTAGCTGGTCCAAACACCCTATCAAACATCCTATGTCTCCTCTTCTGCAAACAGTGATAATGACAACAACGATGCCGAGGATGAGGATAATAATAATAATGATGGCTTTAATTGTGAGAGCAAAGATTATTAAAGGAAACGTGATAACATAAACTGTTGGGAAAGAGTTCAAATTATACAGAGAGGACTGGAAAGATGTGAAATTTCCACATTACGGGGTCCATGTGCCTTTATGAAACAGCAAGGTAAAAATGTGCACTCAATTCACTTGATTTCTTTTTTTTTCTTTTTTTCTCACAACCCGGGCAAAAAACAATTAGATGTTGCATTATCCATGTGCTTTATAGCACATTTTCCTTTTCAACCACATATATTCAAAAATAGCACTAAACCTCAATATATGTAAAATACCCTACAAAGTAGATTAATGGAATATTACATAAAGTTGTCTTTATGTTAATATCAGGTACAGAAACCTAGAGAATATGTTGATTTACATTTTAATTAAGACGTGTTTTCCTCACTTTAAATAAACATACACACACACACACACACATATATATATATATACACACACATACATATTTTAGGTTCATCTGATGGTTGAAAACTGAAAGATTTAAATAATTCACTCATGCCTACAGGTCACATACACAGGTTTATTATTTTTTTTAATGTTTTCTGTATTTGACATATGAGATCAAGAACCTATATGAACCTTTTAAGAAGTGAATTGGAGCTTCAGTAATATATATTTCTAGATGACTGTTTAATTTGCTGTACAACAAAGTCATGTCCCTATCCCAAAGATGTATTTAATTTTTTACCTTATATGCTTCTCATTTATTCACAAAAATGACATTTGGCTTGGCCAATTCTCTTCAGTTTATACTGTTTTTGCTATAATTTTTTTTCTCTAAGATGCATATGTATTCTTTGATATGGATTTTAAGTTGGACTCTTTCAAAGAACAAATGCTAATGAATTAAAGCAAAGGGAATGTTTTTCAAATTTTTGTAGAAAAAAAGTTTGGACAAAGTGATCAATTGTTAATCCAAAAACAAAGCTACTGGCAGGAAATCTGAATATTACAGGTAAATGAGTTCAGGCTAAGATTGATAAACCACATACACACTGGAATTAACACAGGATATAAGGTGACCTTAGTCAAACCAAAACTCTGGAAAAAGAATAAGAAGATTTAGCTATCCCAACTCAACATAAATTATTTTATCTCAGAGGTGACTTAGAATTTCAATTTTTACCTCTATAAAGTGGGAATAATAGTGTCTCTAATTTTCAAAAGATCACAGTGACTCATGTTTTCTAAATTGTAAAACTATATAAAGATGTAAGCTGACTAAAGTGTGTTAACTTTTGTGCTAAAAAGACTTCACAAATTATAAGTGAAAACAGAGTGACAGATAAGGAGATATAAATTATAAGCAGAATTTGGAACATAAGGGATTTCATAAATGCCAGCTCTGTGTCATTGATGGTCATAGTTAAAATGATGCTTTTAAAATTGTATATATATAATCATTGCTGGAAAAACATAATTTCCTACAAAGTAGAGTCAGATTTTAGTGGGTAAGGATAATTGTAGACTGATCATTGTGGATTTCCATTAGGTATCTCATCTGGTAAGAACATGGACTTTTGCCGCTCCTGATAAGTTTTCATAGGGTTTTCAAAAAAGATTTAAATAATTCACTCATGCCTACAGGTCACATACACAGGTTTATTTTTATTAATGTTTTCTGTATTTGACATATGAGATCAAGAACCTATATGAACCTTTTAAGAAGTGAATTGGAGCTTCAGTAATATATATTTCTAGATGACTGTTTAATTTGCTGTACAACAAAGTCATGTCCCTATCCCAAAGATGTATTTAATTTTTTACCTTATATGCTTCTCATTTATTCACAAAAATGACATTTGGCTTGGCCAATTCTCTTCAGTTTATCTACTGTTTTTGCTATAATTTTTTTTCTCTAAGATGCATATGTATTCTTTGATATGGATTTTAAGTTGGACTCTTTCAAAGAACAAATGCTAATGAATTAAAGCAAAGGGAATGTTTTTAAAATTTTTTGTAGAAAAAAGTTTGGACAAAGTGATCAATTGTTAACCCAAAAAACAAAGCTACTGGCAGGAAATCTGAATATTACAGGTAAATGAGTTCAGGCTAAGATTGATAAACCACATACACACTGGAATTAACACAGGATATAAGGTGACCTTAGTCAAACCAAAACTCTGGAAAAAGAATAAGAAGATTTAGCTATCCCAACTCAACATAAATTATTTTATCTCAGAGGTGACTTAGAATTTCAATTTTACCTCTATAAAGTGGGAATAATAGTGTCTCTAATTTTCAAAAGATCACAGTGACTCATGTTTTCTAAATTGTAAAACTATATAAAGATGTAAGCTGACTAAAGTGTGTTAACTTTTGTGCTAAAAAGACTTCACAAATTATAAGTGAAAACAGAGTGACAGATAAGGAGATATAAATTATAAGCAGAATTTGGAACATAAGGGATTTCATAAATGCCAGCTCTGTGTCATTGATGGTCATAGTTAAAATGATGCTTTTAAAATTGTATATATATAATCATTGCTGGAAAAACATAATTTCCTACAAAGTAGAGTCAGATTTTAGTGGGTAAGGATAATTGTAGACTGATCATTGTGGATTTCCATTAGGTATCTCATCTGGTAAGAACATGGACTTTTGACGCTCCTGATAAGTTTTCATAGTGCCGGCCTTCTTTTATTTGAATTCCTTATTTAGGACAAATAATATGGAAAAGACTAATAATTTCTAATGATCCTCCATCCCATGTCTATCACCAAACAACTGTTTTGATCTCTTACGATACATTAACTTTCCATTTCATAGCTCAAATTGTGTTAAAATAATTGAATTTTTACACAAATACTATTCCCAGGGATCCTCCATAGTATAACAGAGATATTTTTCTGAAAAATTTTATAAGAATAATTCCTTAGTGATGGTGGGTCTTGAAATACATATTGCTGTGAGAAGCATAAAAAGATTATTTATGGTGCTAAGTGTGGTGTCCATAAGCAAAAAGAGCACAGCCAAAGGTGAGCCCTTGTATATAAAATTACATGGAATCTGTCCCCACTGGGGTGTATGTAGTACAAAAATATGTATTACACTCTTGTCTTATGCCAGGCACTTCATTGCTGACAGTGAAATGGTTTCCCAAACTTTGTCTGAAAATATATCATAGCAGTTATTCCCCCACCATTATATTTACCTTTACAATTTTTTTCACTTTAAGTTATTATTTGTATATCCTAAGACATATAGAAAAGAAATTTCCAAGAATGATGAGATAAAACAACTATAAATAGAAATGCCAGCATTTACTTCTTTATTTCAATGGATCCTATTCTCCATCACCTTCAAAAAGGATAATCATAAGGATAAAGATATCTTCAAAATCCCAAAGTGGGAGGCCCTGAGAAAACACCGGCTGAGAGCCTTCCAACTTGTGTTCTTGTGCTTTCTGTCATAAAATGGTTGAGTCACTGTACTTGTTCAGGATGTCAGTTTCTTTAGTTTCTTTTCTGGTCAACAACAGAACAGAAAGAGAAGGTCTCTAAAGTCTATTCTTAGTTCTATTATCTGAAAGAATAGAATTGGCTGAGACAATACTATAGTGGTAAAAGTTTTCAGAAGATGCCAGCTCTGTGTCATTGATGGTCATAGTTAAAATGATGCTTTTAAAATTGTATATATATAATCATTGCTGGAAAAACATAATTTCCTACAAAGTAGAGTCAGATTTTAGTGGGTAAGGATAATTGTAGACTGATCATTGTGGATTTCCATTAGGTATCTCATCTGGTAAGAACATGGACTTTTGACGCTCCTGATAAGTTTTCATAGTGCCGGCCTTCTTTTATTTGAATTCCTTATTTAGGACAAATAATATGGAAAAGACTAATAATTTCTAATGATCCTCCATCCCATGTCTATCACCAAACAACTGTTTTGATCTCTTACGATACATTAACTTTCCATTTCATAGCTCAAATTGTGTTAAAATAATTGAATTTTTACACAAATACTATTCCCAGGGATCCTCCATAGTATAACAGAGATATTTTTCTGAAAAATTTTATAAGAATAATTCCTTAGTGATGGTGGGTCTTGAAATACATATTGCTGTGAGAAGCATAAAAAGATTATTTATGGTGCTAAGTGTGGTGTCCATAAGCAAAAAGAGCACAGCCAAAGGTGAGCCCTTGTATATAAAATTACATGGAATCTGTCCCCACTGGGGTGTATGTAGTACAAAAATATGTATTACACTCTTGTCTTATGCCAGGCACTTCATTGCTGACAGTGAAATGGTTTCCCAAACTTTGTCTGAAAATATATCATAGCAGTTATTCCCCCACCATTATATTTACCTTTACAATTTTTTTCACTTTAAGTTATTATTTGTATATCCTAAGACATATAGAAAAGAAATTTCCAAGAATGATGAGATAAAACAACTATAAATAGAAATGCCAGCATTTACTTCTTTATTTCAATGGATCCTATTCTCCATCACCTTCAAAAAGGATAATCATAAGGATAAAGATATCTTCAAAATCCCAAAGTGGGAGGCCCTGAGAAAAACACCGGCTGAGAGCCTTCCAACTTGGGTTCTTGTCCTTTCTGTCATAAAATGGTTGAGTCACTGTACTTGTTCAGGATGTCAGTTTCTTTAGTTTCTTTTCTGGTCAACAACAGAACAGAAAGAGAAGGTCTCTAAAGTCTATTCTTAGTTCTATTATCTGAAAAAGAATAGAATTGGCCGAGACAATACTATAGTGGTAAAAAGTTTTCAGAAGAGTTCCCCCAAATAATTAAATTTGTAACAAAAAGAACACATGAGAAAATTTCTTCATCTTGCCATAATTACTGCTACAGTAAGATAGTTGAAATAACAGAGGAAATGACAGGGAGGAAATAAAAAAAAACCCAAATCATTCTTTACACATGTGGAATATACGAATGGACTGGCAAAGGATGGGAAATATGATTCTCAAATCGTGCATTTATAAATATCAAGATCCCTAAGCTTCTCCCTGGACATAAACTGACTCTCTGGCACCCTGCTGCCTGAAATTTGAAAGCAAAGACCTGCTAGGTTCATCTTTAAAAAAAAAAAAAAAAACTTATTGGACATTACCAAAAAGGTACAGAGAATTGGCCATAGTAGTGATTCTTAGAAAAATTGGCAGCGACATATACAAGTAATGGACAATTTTGGTAGTTATTGGTAAATGATGTTTTAAGGACAAAAGAAGTTTAAGAGGTAAAATACTTTGAGTGTTGGTGTGTACAGTTCAAGAAATGCAGTCATACTTCAGTCAAGCCAGGGTGGGGTAAGAAAGAAAGTTTCGCCATTCATGTATTGTCAAGGTCAGATTATGAAATGACGCTTTCAAAACTTTTAGTTTTTATCTGGTACATAATTCACTGTCATTTTTTTTCTTTATTCAGTGAGAGAAAAGGACAAGAAGGGGGAGAGGGAGAGAGATTATTACTCAAGTTCATAGAAACAGATGAATGGTACAGAAATTGTTGTACATATACACAACGGAATATTACTCAGCTCTAAAAAAGAATGCATTCAAGTCAGTCCTAATGAGGGGGATGAATCGAAAGTCTATCATAAAGAGTGAGGTAAGTCAGAAACAGAAAGACAAATATTGTCTATTAACACATGCATATGGAATCTAGAAAGATGGCACTAATGAACAGATCTGTGGGGCTGCAGTGGAGACACAGATACAGAGAACAGACTGGTAGACACAGTGGGGGAAGAGTGACACAAGATGAGAGAAGAGTGTGGAAACACATGTATTCCCATATGGGCATGAGATAGCCAGTGGAAATGTGCTGTGTGATGCAGAGAGCTCCACCCAGGGCTCTGTGACCACCTAGAGGGGTGGGATGGGCGGGGGAGGTGGAAGGGGTATTCAAGAGGTAGGCAACATATATATACCTGTGACTGATTCATGTTAATGTATGACAGAGACCAATACAGTATGGTAGAGCAATTATCCTCCAATAAAAAATAAAAGAAAAAATCTACCTTATAAAAAATCTCGGGGAAACTTACAACCAATATAAGATATTGAATAAGGGAATAATTATACTTTAGTAAAGTATGAGTTTTCAGAAAACATCTTTCTAGCAATAAAAGTGTTTATGCCAAAAGGTATATTTTATGGATTCTGGGCAAATGTGTTAATAATTTTCATAAATAAGTACAGGCAAGTGGAACCTCTGTGGTTACCTTCTGAAGTGAGCACAGGCAACAAAAGTTGTCCAGAGTTTAAAATTACCCTAGAAAATCCTTTAAATAACCCATATAGTATGATACACATGGTTTTGTGTACAAAAATCCTTTATGGTAATTCCTTCACACACAAGGGTTTGAGAACCCTTGTGCTACACTGATGAGAGTAATCAAAAGGCAAGTACGGAGACATCTGATAATTTAAACCTATCTTGCCCCTTGATTAAGTTACAAAAAATAAAAAAAATAAATAAAAAAGAAGCATGGAAAGGAGGGAGGGAGGAAGGAAGAAAATGGATAACAAGTAACAAGTTTGAAACTGTTTCTGGCTATCTGTAAGGTTTGTTTCCTTTTATATTTTAATATTGGGTCCCTATTACTCTAGTACTGTGTTAGATGAATGTGTTTGCTATGGTGAGGGTCAAACAAGATATCAGAGTGTATCTAGGAGTTAGCAGTAAGTTCCAAATTCTGAGAGCAGGTTAAATGAACATATGATGTTCCTCCTCTTTACCTTAACATGCAGAATATGTAGCCCGGCTTCTCTGTCATAACATTTTTGTTTTAAAATGATGTTTTAACTAGTGGCTCAGACAAATGTTCAAAGCAGATTTGAGCTTGGGTTTAATCCCTGGATCAGGAAGATCCCTTGGAGAAGGGAATGGCTATCCACTCCAGTATTCTTGCCTGGATAATTCCACGGACAGAGAAACCTGGTGGGCTACAGTCCTTGGGGGTTGCATAGAGTTGGACATGACTGAGTGACTAACTAAACTGCCCTCATGGCCCATTCAGTGGACACTTCTCGTGTCCATTGCTTTTCTAACTGCATCTGTGACAGCACTAACCCTTTAAGAGCTATGCAGGCAGAAGTTTTATTAAAACATTCAAATGAATTCAAATTCTGTCACAGCACATGTCATGTATCCAGATTCTGTGTTATGGGTTAACTAATTTCAGTGGAAATATTATCTTTATTTACCTAATTATGACCTTCTGCAATAAACCAGTTTTAGGACAGGGAATAATTATACAAAAAAAAGGGAAAAAGTGGAAATTTTTCCTGTGTTAATAATTTTCATAAATAAGTACAGGCAAGTGGAACCTCTGTGGTTACCTTCTGAAGTGAGCACAGGCAACAAAAGTTGTCCAGAGTTTAAAATTACCCTAGAAAATCCTTTAAATAACCCATATAGTATGATACACATGGTTTTGTGTACAAAAATCCTTTATGGTAATTCCTTCACACACAAGGGTTTGAGAACCCTTGTGCTACACTGATGAGAGTAATCAAAAGGCAAGTACGGAGACATCTGATAATTTAAACCAATCTTGCCCCTTGATTAAGTTACAAAAAATAAAAAAAATAAATAAAAAAGAAGCATGGAAAGGAGGGAGGGAGGAAGGAAGAAAATGGATAACAAGTAACAAGTTTGAAACTGTTTCTGGCTATCTGTAAGGTTTGTTTCCTTTTATATTTTAATATTGGGTCCCTATTACTCTAGTACTGTGTTAGATGAATGTGTTTGCTATGGTGAGGGTCAAACAAGATATCAGAGTGTATCTAGGAGTTAGCAGTAAGTTCCAAATTCTGAGAGCAGGTTAAATGAACATATGATGTTCCTCCTCTTTACCTTAACATGCAGAATATGTAGCCCGGCTTCTCTGTCATAACATTTTTGTTTTAAAATGATGTTTTAACTAGTGGCTCAGACAAATGTTCAAAGCAGATTTGAGCTTGGGTTTAATCCCTGGATCAGGAAGATCCCTTGGAGAAGGGAATGGCTATCCACTCCAGTATTCTTGCCTGGATAATTCCACGGACAGAGAAACCTGGTGGGCTACAGTCCTTGGGGGTTGCATAGAGTTGGACATGACTGAGTGACTAACTAAACTGCCCTCATGGCCCATTCAGTGGACACTTCTCGTGTCCATTGCTTTTTCTAACTGCATCTGTGACAGCACTAACCCTTTAAGAGCTATGCAGGCAGAAGTTTTATTAAAACATTCAAATGAATTCAAATTCTGTCACAGCACATGTCATGTATCCAGATTCTGTGTTATGGGTTAACTAATTTCAGTTGAAATATTATCTTTATTTACCTAATTATGACCTTCTGCAATAAACCAGTCTATCACAGAGTATTAGGACAGGGATTCCCCTTGTTATAAAGCAGGAGTAATACAGTGAAATATTACAGAAACCCAGAATGAGATGACTTATCATAACCCTTGAGAATGGGATCAGGATGGATACTGATTGAAATGCAATAAAATTGACTGAATTTTTCTATGCTTTTATCAGAAGAAAGCATGTAGATTCAGAAATATTTCTTTTCTATTTCCTTTTTTTTTTTTTTTCCCTTTTAGGTTTTTTCTTTGCTGTGGTGAAGTTGAGCTAGAAGCTCCCACAAGACCAGAAGTCTCAACACAGCTTGAGTTGTGGACTGGATTTCTCCCCCATGAATTCGGTGGCCGGGTCAGTCGGAATGATATTAGTACATTTAATTTTCAAAACACACACAGTGGAACAGATGTGTTTTATAGGGACTGCACAATGAAGTTCAGAAATAAGGAGGCCTGGGTAATGTTCTGGTACAATATTGTAAGAGATCACCGTATGAAACTAATTCCTGCTGATAATCATAACTTGTCTCTGTGAAAACTAGTTTATAATATCTGTGCATAGCACTGTGGAGAATATCAAAGCTACCAAGATTTGAAACAGTGCAGCAGGAGCTCCAGAACTTTATGTAAATTAACCCCACAACATGGAACACATTAACTTGAGGGTTTCAGGAATTTGGAACTCAGAATGCCTGGGATGTGGGTTTAATTGAAATGCGGTCTTATGACAATCAGGTTTTCTCTGGAGACGGGATTTTTTTAAGGTGCATGCTAACATATAATTGAGCATTGACATATTACATCATAGTGATACATTTTAAACAACCCATATCTGCTTCACAGTATTTATTTCACTGAAATACCACTGGATATTTAAAGATTCCTCCTTTCGAGGCCAACCATCTGAATAAATGAACAGTACACGGAGGTGAGCCAGTCAACTCTCAGATGGGGCCAGGCCTCAAAGACTCACACATACACAAAGCAGTCCTTCTGGAAAAAATTTGGGGTTCCATAATTCTGTCACAGCACATGTCATGTATCCAGATTCTGTGTTATGGGTTAACTAATTTCAGTTGAAATATTATCTTTATTTACCTAATTATGACCTTCTGCAATAAACCAGTCTATCACAGAGTATTAGGACAGGGATTCCCCTTGTTATAAAGCAGGAGTAATACAGTGAAATATTACAGAAACCCAGAATGAGATGACTTATCATAACCCTTGAGAATGGGATCAGGATGGATACTGATTGAAATGCAATAAAATTGACTGAATTTTTCTATGCTTTTATCAGAAGAAAGCATGTAGATTCAGAAATATTTCTTTTCTATTTCCTTTTTTTTTTTTTTTCCCTTTTAGGTTTTTTCTTTGCTGTGGTGAAGTTGAGCTAGAAGCTCCCACAAGACCAGAAGTCTCAACACAGCTTGAGTTGTGGACTGGATTTCTCCCCCATGAATTCGGTGGCCGGGTCAGTCGGAATGATATTAGTACATTTAATTTTCAAAACACACACAGTGGAACAGATGTGTTTTATAGGGACTGCACAATGAAGTTCAGAAATAAGGAGGCCTGGGTAATGTTCTGGTACAATATTGTAAGAGATCACCGTATGAAACTAATTCCTGCTGATAATCATAACTTGTCTCTGTGAAAACTAGTTTATAATATCTGTGCATAGCACTGTGGAGAATATCAAAGCTACCAAGATTTGAAACAGTGCAGCAGGAGCTCCAGAACTTTATGTAAATTAACCCCACAACATGGAACACATTAACTTGAGGGTTTCAGGAATTTGGAACTCAGAATGCCTGGGATGTGGGTTTAATTGAAATGCGGTCTTATGACAATCAGGTTTTCTCTGGAGACGGGATTTTTTTAAGGTGCATGCTAACATATAATTGAGCATTGACATATTACATCATAGTGATACATTTTAAACAACCCATATCTGCTTCACAGTATTTATTTCACTGAAATACCACTGGATATTTAAAGATTCCTCCTTTCGAGGCCAACCATCTGAATAAATGAACAGTACACGGAGGTGAGCCAGTCAACTCTCAGATGGGGCCAGGCCTCAAAGACTCACACATACACAAAGCAGTCCTTCTGGAAAAAATGTTTCTGGGTTTTCAACATAAATCAGGGTCAACACATAATACAATCATGCTCTAGTACATTTAGAAGCTGGAAAACAGTCTAACTAGGACAGCAGTGCTTCCAGCAAACCTGCAGGCCAAATAGCAATCAGAGAATTCATTGGCTTTGCGCTCAAACCCCATCTCTGTTCAAGTCCATGAAGGGGTTGCCTGTTCTCATGGGGATATCTTCAAGGGGCATTAGAAAACTAAACTTTCTCCATGACTGTGATTTTTACCGGGTTCTCTTTCCTTCCTTCTCATTCCTTTTTTTTTTTTTCCAACTGTAGCCACAAATGTACAAATCTACTTGTAAGTAATACTAAATTCCAGCAGCCTTGATATTCATGTCATAACAATTAACTTAATAATTTTATGGTAAAGGAGTAAGCTAAACCTTTTGAATGAAATTCTAATGTATTGCTTATAAACAGAAATAGACAAAATAAAATGTAAATTTTCTAATTGTAAAATATTAGTCTAATAAGATAACAAAAATCAGAATTGGTCAAATTGCACCTTGGCTTAAGAATATGCCAGATGAAATCAAATAGATTATTGTTTGCATGTGTGCTAAGTCCCTTCAGTCATGTCTGAATCTTTGTGACCCTAAGGACTGTAGCCCCAAAGGCTCTTCTGTCCATGGGATTCTCCAGGAAGGAATACTGGAGTGGGTCGCCATGCCCTTCTACAGGAGATCTTTCCAACCCAGAGATCAAACCCATGTCTCCTGTGGCTCAAGCACTGCAGGCAGATTCTTTACTGCTGAGCCACCAGGGAAGTCCATATTATTGTTTAGTCTGTTTTTATATAAAATATAAGGCATAAAACTAAGAGTTATTTATTACATGGCACACTTTGAAGTTCCAGGATCAAAAGACTGTTCTACATATCTGTAGAATATGCATTATATTCCTAGATAGGTACTAAAGTTAAAGTAATAGAGAAATAATATAAACCAACATGATCCAACAATCCCACATTTAATCACCTATCATATTCAAAGGAAATGAAATAAGTGTCTCAGAAAGATTTCTGTACTCTCATGCTCGCTGCAGCCTCACAATAGCCAAGAGTTGGAAATAATCTAAAAGTTCATTGACAGAAGAATGGATAAGGAAAATTGGATATATTATTCAGCCAAAAAATTGAGAAAACCATACCACGTGTGGTACTGCATATGGACAGATCCTGAAAGCAGTATGCTAAGTGAAATAAGTCAGACACAGAAAGATAAATTTTACATGGCATCACTTACATGTGAAAAGTTAAAAACAAAAGAAAGTTGAACTCAATGAAAAATAGAGTAGAAAAGTGCTTGCTCTTGGCAGGTGAGTTAGAGAATGCAGAATAAGGAGACGTTAGTAAAAGGGTACAAACTCTCAGTTACAAGATGAATTAAGATCTGAGGATATAATGTATAACATAATGACTATGATTGATAACTATATAACTACAGATATATGTCATATAACATTGTGGTATATAAGTAACACTTGTTAACAGAGTAGAATTCAACTGTCTGTGGTGATGGATGTGGTAATAAATTTGATAGGGGAATTCTCTCACAATGCAAACACACTGCAACTCTTCATATGTAAACTTTAAATATCTTACAGTGCTACTTGTCAATATAACTCAATATAGATTAAAAAATCAATTAAATATCTTTATGCTAAATTTGGTGAGCATTGAATCATGGACATTTTCAATTTATTTACTTTGTTTTTTCATAGTTTTTAAAAACTATAGTTTACAAGCATTTTTTATTTCAAAAGAGGGAGTTAATGAAACCCATGAAGGATCAGGATGCCATCAAGGTAGAAACAATGTTCCCCCAGGGCCCGAGCAATGGACGGGCCTTAGGGTGGAGAGAAGGAGAAATAGCACAGTTGAAGGGGCCCACAGTCATCCTTGTTGTAGAGGGAGCGGGTCTGATTCTCTTTGAACAGTTTTGATAGCAAAGGAAAATTTGAAAAACAGGTCTTTCTATGGGGGCTTTTAAAAGCCACACTGAAGAATGAATATCTCACTGAATGGCTTAATAGTAGCATACCATTATAGAAGCATAACATATGTGAGATAAATTGAGTAGGGGATGATTCAAATCAGGAAAGTCTGGCAAAGTATGTGTAGCAAGAGAAAGAGGGATCAATTTTTGAAAGAGTCTATCAATTTTTGCTCTAGTTTGTTTTGATTACCTTCATGTAAGAGAGCACCTTATCTGTCTCCTCAGAAACCTGTATTCAGGCCAAGGAGAAACAGTCAGAACCTGACATGGAATGAGGAACTGGTTCCATATTGGGAAAGGAGTATATCAAAGCTGTATACTGGCACCTTGCTTCTTTAACTTATATGTAGAGTACATCATGAGAAATGCCAGGCTGGATGAAGCACAAACTGGAATCAAGATTGCTGGGAGAAATATTAATAACTTCAGATATGCAGATGACACCACCCTAATGGCAGAAAACAAAGAGGAACTAAAAGGTGAAGGACAGTGCAAAAGCTGATTTAAAACTCAACATTTAAAAAATTAAGATCATGGCATCCAGTCCCTTCACTTCATGGCAAATAGATGGGCAAACAGTGGAAACAGTGACAGACTATTTTCTTGGGCTCCAAAATCACTGCAGATAGCGACTGCAGCCATGACATTAAAAGAAGCTTGCTTCTTGGAAGAAAAACTATGACAAACCTAGACATATTAGCATATTAAAAAGCAGAGACATCACTTTCCCATAAAGTTCCCTATAGTCAAAGCTATGGTTTATCCAGGAGTCATGTATACACATGAGAGTTGGACCATAAAGAAGGCTGAGAGCCGAAGAACTGATCCTTTCAAATTGTGGTGCTCCTGGAGAAGACTCTTGAGACTTCCTTGGACGACAAAGAGATCAAACTAGTCATTCCTAAAGGAAATCAACCCTCAATATTCATTAGAAAGACTGAAGCTAAAAATGAAGCTTCCATACTTTGGCCACCTAATGCAAAAAGCCAACTTATTGGAAAAGACCCTGAGGCCAGGAAAGATTGAGGGCAGGAGGGGAAGGGGGTGACAGAGGATGAGATATTTGGACGGCATCATCAACTCAGTGGATGTGAATTTAAACAAACTCCAGGAGATAGTGAAGGCCTGGCTTGATGCATTTCATGGGGTTGCAGAATCAGACATGACTTAGTGACTGAACACCAACAGGGTACGACTTATCTATACAATACTCATCAACATTTGTCTGGCTATTTCTACTCACAGGAGTTTTGTATTGGACTAGTTAATACAGGTCACTGCACAGACAAGGACAGTACAGAGTGCTGTGTGTATCAGCGCCACAGAACACACTTTGGGAGATCAAAGAGTGTCTTGGAAGAAGGAAGTGCCAGGAACACATCGTTTCCTCAACTAGCTCTTTATGAAGGAGTAATTCAACATTAAACAAAATGATATTTAAACATTACATATAAAGGGGAATTTGCTAACGGAAAAAAGAAGGAAAAACTGTGGGTCCAGAGATGAGAAACCAGGGAGAAAAAAAGAACCCCTTCCTGGAATAATTAAGAGACATTCAGAGAGGTCTAATTCCCAAAGTATTAGGAAAGAGTAGAGACAGATAATGTTTGCCTAAGACAGGACAGGCAACTGAGGGATTTTAATCGCAAAGTAATATGATTATCTTTCTTCTACAGCACTCAGCTGTGTGGAGAGGATGGAGCCTGGCACGCTGGGGGAGAAACCTGTTAGGATGCTGTCTCCTTAAGCTGATGATGACATTGGCCAAAACTAGAATAGTTTTGGTCATGGGGAAAAAGAGAAAAAGATAGACTTAAAGGATTAGGGGGGATTTAACCATGGCAATCCGAGAGACCCGTTCCCTATAGTCAAAGCTATGGTTTATCCAGGAGTCATGTATACACATGAGAGTTGGACCATAAAGAAGGCTGAGAGCCGAAGAACTGATCCTTTCAAATTGTGGCGCTCCTGGAGAAGACTCTTGAGACTTCCTTGGACGACAAAGAGATCAAACTAGTCATTCCTAAAGGAAATCAACCCTCAATATTCATTAGAAAGACTGAAGCTAAAAATGAAGCTTCCATACTTTGGCCACCTAATGCAAAAAGCCAACTTATTGGAAAAGACCCTGAGGCCAGGAAAGATTGAGGGCAGGAGGGGAAGGGGGTGACAGAGGATGAGATATTTGGACGGCATCATCAACTCAGTGGATGTGAATTTAAACAAACTCCAGGAGATAGTGAAGGCCTGGCTTGATGCATTTCATGGGGTTGCAGAATCAGACATGACTTAGTGACTGAACACCAACAGGGTACGACTTATCTATACAATACTCATCAACATTTGTCTGGCTATTTCTACTCACAGGAGTTTTGTATTGGACTAGTTAATACAGGTCACTGCACAGACAAGGACAGTACAGAGTGCTGTGTGTATCAGCGCCACAGAACACACTTTGGGAGATCAAAGAGTGTCTTGGAAGAAGGAAGTGCCAGGAACACATCGTTTCCTCAACTAGCTCTTTATGAAGGAGTAATTCAACATTAAACAAAATGATATTTAAACATTACATATAAAGGGGAATTTGCTAACGGAAAAAAGAAGGAAAAACTGTGGGTCCAGAGATGAGAAACCAGGGAGAAAAAAAGAACCCCTTCCTGGAATAATTAAGAGACATTCAGAGAGGTCTAATTCCCAAAGTATTAGGAAAGAGTAGAGACAGATAATGTTTGCCTAAGACAGGACAGGCAACTGAGGGATTTTAATCGCAAAGTAATATGATTATCTTTCTTCTACAGCACTCAGCTGTGTGGAGAGGATGGAGCCTGGCACGCTGGGGGAGAAACCTGTTAGGATGCTGTCTCCTTAAGCTGATGATGACATTGGCCAAAACTAAAATAGTTTTGGTCATGGGGAAAAAGAGAAAAAGATTGACTTAAAGGATTAGGGGGGATTTAACCATGAGAGCGAATGAGTTCCCCAAGGAATCTGTGCATAAGAAAATATTTTTAAACTCTTCTGATAATCCCATCACCTATTTTCAGAAAAACCAGACAGCTTATTACTTGTTCGCTAAATGCACCCCAGATCTTTTCTGCTGTGCTATTTTCCTCATGTTCACTTCTAATTCTCTTCTCCTCCAATCCCATTTCTCTAGATCTCACCCCTCCTTTGAGGTGGCCTTCAATGTTATTTCCTTCATGGAATCTTGCATAACCTCAGTTTTCAAAAATACAGAATCTTTACCTCCTCTAAACCTCCAGATTTTCCACCTTTATTTCTTTTACAGCATATTGCCTGCAATGATGGCTATTGAATATCTTATGCAGCTACCCAGGAGAAATACCCAATTCAATTTGTTTCCCTCTAAAGGAATTGTCTTAGGCATACCAAAGTTAGCCTTTCCATGTAATACATTATCATGTATGGAATAATAATATGTTGTATCTATCTGGAGACGTTTCATTAAGTATGGACTTGCAACTTGTTTCAATAGAAAATTAACTTCATTTTAATACTATGTAAGTTTTAGAACTGATTTTAAAACCAAGTCTAGAACTGGGTATTAACTGATGTCAATGCATGTTTATTATTATTATTAACATTATCATGTATGGTTGATCATCAACATATATTAAGATATGTTCTTAATATCTGTCCCTTAGAATAAATACAATGAATCTAATTTTCAATAAAGTAGGTTTCCAAAGTGATTGGTAGGCTTATAATGATGTTATTTTTGGTAATGATATTTATAAATCTTATGAAACAATGAAAACCATAAAAGTATTCAATACATTTCATACAATAGGAAAAGTTAAATCAAGATATTGACTTTTTAACAACTTCATTTCCTTTTATATCTCTCAAAGATCAGAAGGAAATAGAGGCAAATTGGATAAACTTATTTAAAAATTTTCTGAATCGGTATGCCTCCTTGGTACTGGGCCAACAGAAAATGTAGAAGAATCATTTGGCCCCTATTTGGCTTCTGGATATTGAGGACATGTGTGCCGGATCAGACTTACAGGGTGATTTCCATGAATCTATTCCAACCCTTCTGGAAGTAAAGTCCATCTGTCAGTTCCTTGAGCCAGAGCTCAGTTTTTTAACGTTATCTGTCAAAACCTTGGAATCCGGCTGATAATGCTGACTTCTGCAGAGGGGCCTTTCATGAACTAACAGCTCTACCTACATCATAATCACAGAAAGAGAGGGGAAAATGACATGATTAAAAAGAATTCTTCCTTTGAGGTGGCCTTCAATGTTATTTCCTTCATGGAATCTTGCATAACCTCAGTTTTCAAAATACAGAATCTTTACCTCCTCTAAACCTCCAGATTTTCCACCTTTATTTCTTTTACAGCATATTGCCTGCAATGATGGCTATTGAATATCTTATGCAGCTACCCAGGAGAAATACCCAATTCAATTTGTTTCCCTCTAAAGGAATTGTCTTAGGCATACCAAAGTTAGCCTTTCCATGTAATACATTATCATGTATGGAATAATAATATGTTGTATCTATCTGGAGACGTTTCATTAAGTATGGACTTGCAACTTGTTTCAATAGAAAATTAACTTCATTTTAATACTATGTAAGTTTTAGAACTGATTTTAAAACCAAGTCTAGAACTGGGTATTAACTGATGTCAATGCATGTTTATTATTATTATTAACATTATCATGTATGGTTGATCATCAACATATATTAAGATATGTTCTTAATATCTGTCCCTTAGAATAAATACAATGAATCTAATTTTCAATAAAGTAGGTTTCAAAGTGATTGGTAGGCTTATAATGATGTTATTTTTGGTAATGATATTTATAAATCTTATGAAACAATGAAAACCATAAAAGTATTCAATACATTTCATACAATAGGAAAAGTTAAATCAAGATATTGACTTTTTAACAACTTCATTTCCTTTTATATCTCTCAAAGATCAGAAGGAAATAGAGGCAAATTGGATAAACTTATTTAAAATTTTTCTGAATCGGTATGCCTCCTTGGTACTGGGCCAACAGAAAATGTAGAAGAATCATTTGGCCCCTATTTGGCTTCTGGATATTGAGGACATGTGTGCCGGATCAGACTTACAGGGTGATTTCCATGAATCTATTCCAACCCTTCTGGAAGTAAAGTCCATCTGTCAGTTCCTTGAGCCAGAGCTCAGCTTTTTAACGTTATCTATCAAAACCTTGGAATCCGGCTGATAATGCTGACTTCTGCAGAGGGGCCTTTCATGAACTAACAGCTCTACCTACATCATAATCACAGAAAGAGAGGGGAAAATGACATGATTAAAAAGAATTCTTCCTTACTTTTCTCTTTGAATTCTTTATTTCCCTCTCAGAGACAAAGGGCAAAGAGTGGCAACCACATGCATAATTTTCTTTCGCCCTAAAAAAATCAAATACAGAGTCTTGATTTCTCAGCAGTCAACTTTTATATGTTTTCCCCTTTCTGAAGGAATAGATATACTACTATGCTTTTGTTTGCAGACATAATGGAAGTAAATTGTCGAATTCCTTTTAAAAGAATAAACACATGGGAGCACTTTTTCAACAACTATTGTGCAGTCAAACATTATACACGCCATTCATAAAGTTAAATTTAAAATTTGCTCCCTTCAAGAAATGCCACTTGCTCTCCTGGAGAAAAACTCAACAAAAGGAACACAGGTTTACCTCTCTTCCTATATCCATCAATTACCACATGATTGTTAAACACATGTTGTACAGCTCATCAATTTCATAACAATTTCTATCAATTTAAAGCCAAACATTCTTAGTATTTATATAGCATGACCCTCTTTACCTTCAAATTATCTCAAATTTATAGAGAAGAAATAGTCAGCTTGAATAGTGATTTTATGATTAGATATTCCATTTGGAGAATAAAACCTCTGATCTTCCCCATCATCGTTCTTAGAAATATTTTAGTCTGAAATACTGTCTTTGGAGAAGGCAAGATGTAAGCTTTAAACTGGTCCACTTTGCTACGTTTCATTCACTGTGTTAAAGCATTTTGGAAGGAATAGTTTCATGAAAACAATTATATTGGGAGGTATATGATAAGAGAAGTTTTGGCAAAGGTAAATAGAATACCGAGGTTACTAAAATTTTCTTATTAAATTTTTCTGAATCGGAGCCCTTTACTGGGCCAACAGAAAATGTAGAAGAATCATTTGGCCCCTATTTGGCTTCTGGATATTGAGGACATGTGTGCCGGATCAGACTTACAGGGTGATTTCCATGAATCTATTCCAACCCTTCTGGAAGTAAAGTCCATCTGTCAGTTCCTTGAGCCAGAGCTCAGTTTTTTAACGTTATCTGTCAAAACCTTGGAATCCGGCTGATAATGCTGACTTCTGCAGAGGGGCCTTTCATGAACTAACAGCTCTACCTACATCATAATCACAGAAAGAGAGGGGAAAATGACATGATTAAAAAGAATTCTTCCTTACTTTTCTCTTTGAATTCTTTATTTCCCTCTCAGAGACAAAGGGCAAAGAGTGGCAACCACATGCATAATTTTCTTTCGCCCTAAAAAAATCAAATACAGAGTCTTGATTTCTCAGCAGTCAACTTTTATATGTTTTCCCCTTTCTGAAGGAATAGATATACTACTATGCTTTTGTTTGCAGACATAATGGAAGTAAATTGTCGAATTCCTTTTAAAAGAATAAACACATGGGAGCACTTTTTCAACAACTATTGTGCAGTCAAACATTATACACGCCATTCATAAAGTTAAATTTAAAATTTGCTCCCTTCAAGAAATGCCACTTGCTCTCCTGGAGAAAAACTCAACAAAAGGAACACAGGTTTACCTCTCTTCCTATATCCATCAATTACCACATGATTGTTAAACACATGTTGTACAGCTCATCAATTTCATAACAATTTCTATCAATTTAAAGCCAAACATTCTTAGTATTTATATAGCATGACCCTCTTTACCTTCAAATTATCTCAAATTTATAGAGAAGAAATAGGCAGCTTGAATAGTGATTTTATGATTAGATATTCCATTTGGAGAATAAAACCTCTGATCTTCCCCATCATCGTTCTTAGAAATATTTTAGTCTGAAATACTGTCTTTGGAGAAGGTAAGATGTAAGCTTTAAACTGGTCCACTTTGCTACGTTTCATTCACTGTGTTAAAGCATTTTGGAAGGAATAGTTTCATGAAAACAATTATATTGGGAGGTATATGATAAGAGAAGTTTTGGCAAAGGTAAATAGAATACCGAGGTTACTAAAATATTGTTGATCAATTTAATTAACTAATTTACTGATATTTGAAATGTAGTTTTAATTTTGATTTTAGAAATAGAATGAAGCAAGAATCAGCCTGATTTGTTTAAGCAGAATTAGACAAAGGCTAAAAATATTTTAAAAATAAAATAGAGGATGTGAACAACAAAACTCTGTAAAAACTTTAAAATAAAGAAATTAAAAAAAAATGGAACAGAGGAAAAGAAAGAAAACGTGTGTGTGGAAGAGAGAAACAGATAAAGAGACAGAAAGAGAGAGAGAGAGAGAATATGAATGAAAGGAGATTTGGTGATTTTAAACATTCACCCAAATATTCCCTTCAATCAAGAGCCTTTATCTGTGTTAGTCCCCTTCTGCAAGTTATTTGATTAGTGATTAGAAATATTCACTAGTTACTGAACAACCCTACCTGGATAATTGGTGATAGAGAAAACTGTTACACCTACTAACTTATCCTTTAATTTGTTTAAATAATAAAATTTCCCATCGTTTTATAATGAAAATTTAAAACCTACACTGTGGGGCTCTGAATTGAAAGAGGACCGTTTTAAGCATAAAGAAGCTTAAGCACACTGTTTCAGCTTGGAGCTAAGATGGCACCTACAGGAAGGGAAGTGGGAATGAAGGGAAGCTTAAGCGCATTGTTTAAAGAAGCTTAAGCACATGTTTGCAGCTAAGATGGCGCCTATAGGAAGAGGCAGGGCATGATCTAAATTGTTAATTGATGGTCAAAATTTCTGATTGGCTTCCACGCTCGTGAATGACTGCTTGGCCTTTAGCTTGATTGGTGTAATCTATAGGAAGTCCTGTGCAAAACCCCCTTCACTTGCCTATAAAAGCTGTGGATCTTCTTCAATAAAGCAGAACTACTTGGAACCCCTGTCGCGTCTGATTGTCCCCTTGGGGGTGTTCAAGACCAGAATAAAACTGACTCCCCATCATCGTTCTTAGAAATATTTTAGTCTGAAATACTGTCTTTGGAGAAGGCAAGATGTAAGCTTTAAACTGGTCCACTTTGCTACGTTTCATTCACTGTGTTAAAGCATTTTGGAAGGAATAGTTTCATGAAAACAATTATATTGGGAGGTATATGATAAGAGAAGTTTTGGCAAAGGTAAATAGAATACCGAGGTTACTAAAATATTGTTGATCAATTTAATTAACTAATTTACTGATATTTGAAATGTAGTTTTAATTTTGATTTTAGAAATAGAATGAAGCAAGAATCAGCCTGATTTGTTTAAGCAGAATTAGACAAAGGCTAAAAATATTTTAAAAATAAAATAGAGGATGTGAACAACAAAACTCTGTAAAAACTTTAAAATAAAGAAATTAAAAAAAAATGGAACAGAGGAAAAGAAAGAAAACGTGTGTGTGTGGAAGAGAGAAACAGATAAAGAGACAGAAAGAGAGAGAGAGAGAGAATATGAATGAAAGGAGATTTGGTGATTTTAAACATTCACCCAAATATTCCCTTCAATCAAGAGCCTTTATCTGTGTTAGTCCCCTTCTGCAAGTTATTTGATTAGTGATTAGAAATATTCACTAGTTACTGAACAACCCTACCTGGATAATTGGTGATAGAGAAAACTGTTACACCTACTAACTTATCCTTTAATTTGTTTAAATAATAAAATTTCCCATCGTTTTATAATGAAAATTTAAAACCTACACTGTGGGGCTCTGAATTGAAAGAGGACCGTTTTAAGCATAAAGAAGCTTAAGCACACTGTTTCAGCTTGGAGCTAAGATGGCACCTACGGGAAGGAAAGTGGGAATGAAGGGAAGCTTAAGCGCATTGTTTAAAGAAGCTTAAGCACATGTTTGCAGCTAAGATGGCGCCTATAGGAAGAGGCAGGGCATGATCTAAATTGTTAATTGATGGTCAAAATTTCTGATTGGCTTCCACGCTCGTGAATGACTGCTTGGCCTTTAGCTTGATTGGTGTAATCTATAGGAAGTCCTGTGCAAAACCCCCTTCACTTGCCTATAAAAGCTGTGGATCTTCTTCAATAAAGCAGAACTACTTCGATGGAACCCCTGTCGCGTCTGATTGTCCCCTGCCTGAGCCAGGGGGCTGCGGGGCGGGCAGTTCAAGATTTGCCTTTCTCCAAGATCTCCCAGTTCAGCCGGGGGCAATCCCGCTGCCTTCCCTTTCTGCGGAAGGTCCCCGCACTACACAATATGGAAAGAATACACCACAGATATCTCTATATCTTCATCTCTTTAACACATACTTATACTTGGCCATAAATGCTTTCTCTCCTATCTATCCTCTCTATTCTAAATTTGTATTTTTTACCATTTGAAATTGCAAATAGCAAGATCTCTTACACCCATATACTTTAGGATTTGTTTCCTAAGAACAAGGACTTTATTCTACATAATTACAAAACTATTGCCACGTGCAAAGAACTTAATATTGATAAAATGATTACAATATACATTCCTATTTCTACAAATGTCTCAAAATAAGCATGTGTATACATAAGCATGTACATAGATTCATGCAACTCCCAGATACATTCAAAATATCAAGCATTGCATTTGGTCAGATTTTATGATTCATTTAAACATCAACACCCCTTTAAAATCTTATGGTCATTTGTGCATGCTAAGTCGCTTCTGCTGTGTCCAACTCTTTGCAATTCTATGGACCACAGCCCACCAGTTCCTCTGTCCATGGGATTCTCCAGGCAATAAATACTGGCTTGTGTTGCCATTTCCTTCTCCATAGGTTAAACATAATAGTTGGGATCTAATAACTTTCTGAACTTTAAATGAATGACCAAATTTTAAAGAAGTTATTGAAGTGCAGTTTTTGCCGAAGCCTAAAAGATGTGAAGAAAATTCAAGTGGCACAGCAATTGGTATTTCTAATTGGATCATTATTACTGTTCAATTTAGTACTGATACTAAGTGCTACTTGAAAAGCTATTATCCGATATTCAAGATAAAATTAGCAGACCAAAATTTTGATGAAACTGTTGCACTGATATCATTATATTAAAATTCTCCATTATATTCTCATGTAGAAATGACTATTTTCTTTTCAAAATATAATCTTCACACAAAAAGAGTCTATCTCATCTAGATATATGAATGAACATTTATTAGGGTTTGAACTCAATGAGGAAACCAGGCAGATCTTTTAACTGGATCAAAAGAGAATATTAAAAACAGGCACATTTAGAAAATATTAAAATGAATGTGCAATGGGATTTAAATGGATTTTTGTCATGTGAAAGGAGCTAGACAGGACAGAATTTACATGTGTATAGAAAGAGCTATTTTACCCTGCCATGAGTTATCTATAATTTATAGAGCTGTAAAATAGCTTCCCTAGAATAAGAATCTGATACCTGAAAAGACCTTTTCCAAGTGTCTAGACAATGTGTACTTTTTACTTAAACAGATATTTGTTACCTATATCTTTTCTAATACCTGCCCTTACCTATTTAAATCTTATTTTAATGATGATTGCATTTACCTGCAGAGGAATAGAAAAGTTATGGCATTTGAATTATTGAGATCCGGACAGCTAACTTGAATCCTGACAAATGAATTATGAATACACAACTATGCAAACTTTTTATCAGCAGTTTTACAGGAAATGTGCTAAAATACATACTCAAAATCAGTGGTCCCCACATTTTTGGTAACAGGGACTAGTTTTATGGAATACAGTTTTTCCATGATATGAGTCCATGGTCTGGAGGCTGGGGAGCCCTACTCTAAGCTACTCTGGTCTGGGAAATCATACCTTCATTGTCAAAGAGTCATTATTTCAAGTATTCTTTGGGAGAACCTTTGATATGTAACATTTATTTACATTGATGTGTGTCTGAATTCTTACACATGATTAATAAGACTGAAAGGATTTAGAAGTCAGAGAGCCACTATTTTTAAGGAGGTGTGATGTTCCTTCCTGTTTCCAGGCTTCCAAAGAGTTCTAGAAAAGGAGTATAATAAAAGGGAAAAGGTTTTCACAGGGCCACTCTGTTCTTTTGGACTTTTACAATCTGGTGTTCTTATACACCAGATCATTGCTTTATTTGACATCCCTTCCTCATCACCCAATATCCCTGGAACTCTATGCTCTTAAAATTTCTTCTACTGTTTGTCTGTGAACTGCTTTCCTAGTCTAATTATATAAAAATTCTCCATTATATTCGAATCATTTATTAGGGAAATGACTATTTTCTTTTCAAAATATAATCTTCACAAAAGAGTCTATCTCATCTAGATATATGAATGAACATTTATTAGGGTTTGAACTCAATGAGGAAACCAGGCAGATCTTTTAACTGGATCAAAAGAGAATATTAAAAACAGGCACATTTAGAAAATATTAAAATGAATGTGCAATGGGATTTAAATGGATTTTTGTCATGTGAAAGGAGCTAGACAGGACAGAATTTACATGTGTATAGAAAGAGCTATTTTACCTTGCCATGAGTTATCTATAATTTATAGAGCTGTAAAATAGCTTCCCTAGAATAAGAATCTGATACCTGAAAAGACCTTTTCCAAGTGTCTAGACAATGTGTACTTTTTACTTAAACAGATATTTGTTACCTATATCTTTTCTAATACCTGCCCTTACCTATTTAAATCTTATTTTAATGATGATTGCATTTACCTGCAGAGGAATAGAAAAGTTATGGCATTTGAATTATTGAGATCCGGACAGCTAACTTGAATCCTGACAAATGAATTATGAATACACAACTATGCAAACTTTTTATCAGCAGTTTTACAGGGAAATGTGCTAAAATACATACTCAAAATCAGTGGTCCCCACATTTTTGGTAACAGGGACTAGTTTTATGGAATACAGTTTTTCCATGATATGAGTCCATGGTCTGGAGGCTGGGGAGCCCTACTCTAAGCTACTCTGGTCTGGGAAATCATACCTTCATTGTCAAAGAGTCATTATTTCAAGTATTCTTTGGGAGAACCTTTGATATGTAACATTTATTTACATTGATGTGTGTCAGAATTCTTACACATGATTAATAAGACTGAAAGGATTTAGAAGTCAGAGAGCCACTATTTTTAAGGAGGTGTGATGTTCCTTCCTGTTTCCAGGCTTCCAAAGAGTTCTAGAAAAGGAGTATAATAAAAGGGAAAAGGTTTTCACAGGGCCACTCTGTTCTTTTGGACTTTTACAATCTGGTGTTCTTATACACCAGATCATTGCTTTTTATTTGACATCCCTTCCTCATCACCCAATATCCCTGGAACTCTATGCTCTTAAAATTTCTCTTCTACTGTTTGTCTGTGAACTGCTTTCCTAGTCTAACTGTAAGTGCTTAGACAGGACTGTTACAGTTAATATGACACAATGCTTGTGTCACGAATAGGATCAATGTGTGTGCTAAGTCGCTCAGTCATGTCTAACTCTTTATGATTCTATAGACTATAGCCCACCAGGTTCCTCTGTCCATGGAATTCTCCAGGCAAGAATAGTGGAGTGGTTGCCATGCCCTCTATCAGAAAATTTGCCAGGATTAGTAACAGGGTTCAATTATATCTTCAAAAGTCTTAACAGTTTTTTTGCTTCATATAACACATCTAGTAATATTGGAACAGTTTTAAACATTTGTTTTGTTTAATAAATATATATATAGTAGAAATATTAGAAATAGGAATAAAAAACAAAAATAAAAGTCCTAATTTCAGTAGTGTGGGGCAGTTTGGGAAAACATTAACATTTGGTATAATTCCTTTAATATTTTCTTTATGTTTCCTTTTTATTCAGTGTATATTAAAATCATACTAAATACTTCAATATATTTTTTATTTAACCTATGTGAACATTTTTCTTTGTGATTACAGACCCTTCAAAAATAAGATTCTCAAGGACTGTGTAATGTTTTTCACTGCATAAATGCTCACAATTTTTATTTATTTCCTAAAATTGCTCATTCCATATGCTCCTAATAATTTACCTCTATAAACAGTCAGGTAATGGTAATCTCTATACACCAGTCTTTCAGCCTATCTTTGTATTTCCTTATGACATGATTTTGTGGTTGGAATTACTATAACAAACCACAAATATTTTAAATTTCTTAATACATGTTGCCAAAGCCCCTAGTAAAATTGTGTGAAAAGTTAAAGTATAGTTAGAAACATAAAATTGTATATCTCATTATACTCACACCAATCTTACTACTATCTGATTTTTAAAAATCTATGTTAATGAGTTTGGAGGAGAATGGATGCATGTAAATGGATGGCTGGATCCCTTTGCTGTTTGCTATCACAACATTATTAACTGACTATACTCCAATATAAAATACAAATTTTAATATACATAAAATGCTAATCTAAATGATGGAAAAGGCACCCTAATGGTTTTTGTGGAGCCTTTTTCTTTTAGGATAGTTGCTAAGGTTATACAGCTTCTATTAGAATTGTTACTCATACTAGTTTCCAATAAAAAATCAGCATATTCATCCCTAAGGTCATTTGTCATTCATATGAGTAAATAAATGTCTTGGCTTAGGAAATATTCAGGAAAGACTAACACAAACATAGCAAATATATATATATATATATATATATACATACATAGATACATAGATACATACATATATATTGGTCACTTCTATTGGTCTTCCATCTATCTATTTTCATCCATCTTGTTCTTTGGCCTGTGTAGGCCTCCCATCACAGTGGCCTCTCTTGCTGCAGAGCACCAGCTCTGGGTGCATGCGTCCCAGAGCTCCGGCTAGTTAGCTGGACGCATTGGTCCAGTCACTCAGCGGCACGTGTGGTCTTCCCACACTAGGGATCCAACCGGCGCCGCTTGCACTGCAAGTCCATGTCCTTACCCACTGGACCACCTGGGAAGCCCCATAGCAAATATTTTAATGCATCTTCTTAAATATCTGAGTTCTGATTAAACTGATTTATACAAATTATGAAATTTATTCTGAGGAACTTGCCCTTTTTTTGATGGATTTTTTTTCTATAGTTCTTCTCTTGCATGTGTATCTAGGCACCTCGCCCACTGTCTGAACTCACAGTACTTTCTCAATAAGTATTTGTTGAATGAATGAATGAAAAGTCAGTCCCTACTGTGATAGATCTTTTCTCATTGCATATTTCACATGTGTAAATGTGACCCAAGTTTATCCTGGCTTTATTTGCTCCTGTCTTGTTCATCCTCTGCCCTAATAAAAACCAGCCCTTCTCACATCAGGTTTTATTGGCTAAAATCTTATCAAATCGGGGTCTGGACAATATCCAAAAAGCAGAACTTTGAGCTCAATGTTGCCTGTTCATAACATCTGATAATGGACTCTTTACTTCAAATATCACTGGCCCATATCCAATTCTAAAGTCAGACTGGCAGGAAGGAGGTGACCTGTACTAAAAGAAGCCAGTTTTTTCTTTGTTTACACGGATTCTAGAATATATTTTCTGGACATCATCAGACATGACCTTAGGTAAGTCATTTACACTGTGAGATGGCAATTATCTTCTGATGTCAGCTCTGAGTATTAGAATTGTTACTCATACTAGTTTCCAATAAAAAATCAGCATATTCATCCCTAAGGTCATTTGTCATTCATATGAGTAAATAAATGTCTTGGCTTAGGAAATATTCAGGAAAGACTAACACAAACATAGCAAATATATATATATATATATATATATACATACATAGATACATAGATACATACATATATATTGGTCACTTCTATTGGTCTTCCATCTATCTATTTTCATCCATCTTGTTCTTTGGCCTGTGTAGGCCTCCCATCACAGTGGCCTCTCTTGCTGCAGAGCACCAGCTCTGGGTGCATGCGTCCCAGAGCTCCGGCTAGTTAGCTGGACGCATTGGTCCAGTCACTCAGCGGCACGTGTGGTCTTCCCACACTAGGGATCCAACCGGCGCCGCTTGCACTGCAAGTCCATGTCCTTACCCACTGGACCACCTGGGAAGCCCCATAGCAAATATTTTAATGCATCTTCTTAAATATCTGAGTTCTGATTAAACTGATTTATACAAATTATGAAATTTATTCTGAGGAACTTGCCCTTTTTTTGATGGATTTTTTTCTATAGTTCTTCTCTTGCATGTGTATCTAGGCACCTCGCCCACTGTCTGAACTCACAGTACTTTCTCAATAAGTATTTGTTGAATGAATGAATGAAAAGTCAGTCCCTACTGTGATAGATCTTTTCTCATTGCATATTTCACATGTGTAAATGTGACCCAAGTTTATCCTGGCTTTATTTGCTCCTGTCTTGTTCATCCTCTGCCCTAATAAAAACCAGCCCTTCTCACATCAGGTTTTATTGGCTAAAATCTTATCAAATCGGGGTCTGGACAATATCCAAAAAGCAGAACTTTGAGCTCAATGTTGCCTGTTCATAACATCTGATAATGGACTCTTTACTTCAAATATCACTGGCCCATATCCAATTCTAAAGTCAGACTGGCAGGAAGGAGGTGACCTGTACTAAAAGAAGCCAGTTTTTTCTTTGTTTACACGGATTCTAGAATATATTTTCTGGACATCATCAGACATGACCTTAGGTAAGTCATTTACACTGTGAGATGGCAATTATCTTCTGATGTCAGCTCTGAGAACGATATTCTGAATTGATTTCCAATAAGAAAATAGTAGATATATAATCACACCAATCTTCTACAAGTCCTGTGTTAACAAATAATCCTTGATGTTCTAGTCCACTACTTAGTTCATTGCTCAGTCGTGTCCCAAACTCCTTGAGACCCCTTGGACTGTGGCTACCAGGCTCCTCTGTCCATGGAATTCTCCAGACAAGAATACTGGAGTGGGTTTTCATGCCCTCCCCCACCTCCAGGGCATCTTCCTAACCCAGGTATTGAACCCACATTTCTTATTATGTCTCCTACACTGACAGGCAGATTCTTCAACATTAGTGCCACCTGAGAAGCCCTATTATGTGTGTGTGTGCGTATATATACATGTGCATAATTTTATAGGGCCTCCCAGGTGGCTCAGTGGTAAAGAAATCACCTGCCAATGCAAGTAATACAGGAGACTCAGGAGATGCGGGCTTGATCCCTGTGTCCGGAAGATTCCCTGGAGAAAGAAATTGCAATCCATTCCAGTATCCTTTCTTGGAGAATCCTACGAACAGGGCAGCCTGACAGAATGCAGTACAAAGGATGACAAAAGGTCAGACACGACTAAGCCACTGAGCAGCAGCAGCATTTTATTTTATATTGGAGTATATTTGCTTAGAAATGTTGTTAGTTTCAGGTGCACAGAAAAGTGGTTCCATTATACATATACATGTGCCTATTCTTTTTTGATTTTTTTTCCCATTTAGGTTATTATAGGGTATTAGTAGAGTTTCCTGTGTTATTACAGTAGGTCCTTGTTGGTTTTCTATTTTCAATATACCAGTACGTATATGTTACATTTCTAAAGAATAAAAATATACAGTCAGAATTGTTGACTACCCAGAGATGACTTCTGAGGAAAAAAAAATTCTCTCTGCATAGGACCTTCACTTTATTATTAGCCCTGGAAAAAATAGCCCAGTATAATGGCAGCTTGCTCACTAACCCACAGCAAATCATTCTGGCACCTAATAGCACACTAAATTACTCTCAAACTATTTTTAGGGAAAAAACATTGGATCCTCATCTCACAGAAATGACTCATTATCAGAGTCACTTTCTGAAGAGCTTCATATCCATTAAAAATAATGCAGCACAAGACATCATTATAAAATCAATAAAAAGAAAAAAAGAACAAGAAATGCCTTTTAAGACTATCTCCAACAAATTATTGTCCAACAGAAGAAAGGCAAGTATGTTTAATAATAAAGCTTCCCAGATGGGTCCTAGTGGTAAAGAAACTGCCTTTCAATGTAGAAGATGATAAGAGATGTGGGTTACGTCCCTGGGTCAGGAAGATCCCCTGGAGGAGGACACAGCAACCCACCTCAGTATTCTAACCTGGAGAACCCCAAGGATAGAGGAGCCTGGTGGGCTACAGTCCATGGAGCAGCAAAGAGTTGCACAAGACTTAAGTGGCTTAGCACGCATGCTGAATTATTACCTGAGTAATGACCTGAAAAATCTAGAGAAATATGAAAACCCTGCCTTATCTCCATCTTTTTCCCTAGAACCATCTTACTCCTATTTTTAACCTGTTTCTCCTATTGTTTTAAATAAAACTTGGGTTTCTTTCCACAGGAAATTAAAGTCTATATGCTTCCAACAGGCAATACTACAAATCTCTACTTTGGTGGGCAAGTGATAAAATATATTTTAAATTAGCAGGTTGTCTGTGGCACATGTGGCCAAAACATGAGTTGAAAGTGCTCTAAATGTTGACAAAATATGCTTCATGAAGGGCAGGGATCATCTCAAAACCTCCATAGAGCTCAAGGAACACTAATTAAAACCAACTCTGCACATTATAAAACTGGAAGGGGTTTAAAGGGAGGTTGAGCATGAAGAAACAGAGGCACATTGTAGGAGAGGTAAGAAAGATTGAGGGAAAAAGACTGGAAGAGAGTTGTGAAAGGGTCAACTAAAAGAGCCAAGAGGCACAACTCAAAATATTAAGAGACGGAAATGGCAGAGAGTGAAAAAAATTCTCTGCATAGGACCTTCACTTTATTATTAGCCCTGGAAAAAATAGCCCAGTATAATGGCAGCTTGCTCACTAACCCACAGCAAATCATTCTGGCACCTAATAGCACACTAAATTACTCTCAAACTATTTTTAGGGAAAAAACATTGGATCCTCATCTCACAGAAATGACTCATTATCAGAGTCACTTTCTGAAGAGCTTCATATCCATTAAAAATAATGCAGCACAAGACATCATTATAAAATCAATAAAAAGAAAAAAAGAACAAGAAATGCCTTTTAAGACTATCTCCAACAAATTATTGTCCAACAGAAGAAAGGCAAGTATGTTTAATAATAAAGCTTCCCAGATGGGTCCTAGTGGTAAAGAAACTGCCTTTCAATGTAGAAGATGATAAGAGATGTGGGTTACGTCCCTGGGTCAGGAAGATCCCCTGGAGGAGGACACAGCAACCCACCTCAGTATTCTAACCTGGAGAACCCCCAAGGATAGAGGAGCCTGGTGGGCTACAGTCCATGGAGCAGCAAAGAGTTGCACAAGACTTAAGTGGCTTAGCACGCATGCTGAATTATTACCTGAGTAATGACCTGAAAAATCTAGAGAAATATGAAAACCCTGCCTTATCTCCATCTTTTTCCCTAGAACCATCTTACTCCTATTTTTAACCTGTTTCTCCTATTGTTTTAAATAAAACTTGGGTTTCTTTCCACAGGAAATTAAAGTCTATATGCTTCCAACAGGCAATACTACAAATCTCTACTTTGGTGGGCAAGTGATAAAATATATTTTAAATTAGCAGGTTGTCTGTGGCACATGTGGCCAAAACATGAGTTGAAAGTACTCTAAATGTTGACAAAATATGCTTCATGAAGGGCAGGGATCATCTCAAAACCTCCATAGAGCTCAAGGAACACTAATTAAAACCAACTCTGCACATTATAAAACTGGAAGGGGTTTAAAGGGAGGTTGAGCATGAAGAAACAGAGGCACATTGTAGGAGAGGTAAGAAAGATTGAGGGAAAAAGACTGGAAGAGAGTTGTGAAAGGGTCAACTAAAAGAGCCAAGAGGCACAACTCAAAATATTAAGAGCTAGGCAGAAGGACATACTGGAAATGCATGTTGGACAGAGACGTGAAAGAGCAAGTCACTAAGAGAAAAAGAAAGACAGACAGTAACTAAAGGAAAATAAGTAAAAGATATGAAGAGATACAAATGATCATTAAAAAAAAAAACAACCTATCTGGCATTCATTTCTGTTTTGCCATAGCAATTATCTGCTAAAGCTGAAATTACAGTATTCCTCTGTGATTCACCTTAATAGACTCAGCCAGGTGCATTATCTGCAAGCATTTTCATTCAGGAGAAAAATTAGCCAATCATGAATCTGGATGTGAATTTTAGGGACAAAAATAAGTGAAAGCTCTCCAAATGATATTTATGCAGTGGGCCAATCAAAATTGCATAAATTACTGAATTCAATTGCCAGGAAAGGGGGTTAAATTTAATACAGCTAGACAGCTGAGCAGCTGCTTTCATGATTTAAATAAAAACAAGCTGAAACTTTTGCTGTCAGTTCAGTGATATATGACTTGTAATGGGATGTTTCCAACCTTCACTTCCATATGGCCGCCTCCACTTTAGGTAATGCTCCTTGCCTTCAGCGCAACCAAGTTTTTAGAAAACATCTGGGTCCCATTCCTGCTCTGTTAGCTGCAACGCTGCCTCTTAGAAACACGAGTGATTCATTGGACAGCATCCCTTCACTTCAGGATCAAATTAGGGAGTTTCATTGATAATTTTATCATGTTTAAAACCAGAGATACTGTACATAAACATGGCACATATTCAATCCAGAAAATCCCTTTTCATGGTGGGTGTTCATACTAGCGTAGATGGTCTATGTAAAATGAGAGGTGAATTTTAGTGGCTGGAAATAGAAAAACAAAGAAAAGCTATCCTCAACAGAGTGGCGTTTCTGTCTTGCTACTAACCTACTCCTTTGTACTAGAAACTTCTTTTCGTCTACACATTCCTTCATCCTTCCAAAAAATAAAGGGAAAGGAAGAGAAAAAGAGAAACATCCTTCAACGTAGGTTCAGCACAAAAGTAAGAAACATGAGAATTTTGCCAATTTCACAAAACTTTCACTCAGGTCATGGTCATATCAAAAGGAATCTATCCTAACATAAGAATAAAGAAGCCAGAAATAACAATGATTATGAAAAATGAAAGATCAAATATATAAAATACTCATGATTTGAACCAGGACACTTTGTGTCTTGCAAAACAAGTCACAAGGCTAACACTTTCTATGAAAATATTAACTACTTAGCATCCAAAACAAGGTAGATGTTATCCTGAAAGCGGGATTTGAAATAGTTAGTTGATGTGAAGAGATGACTCATTGGAAAAGACCCGGATGCTGGGAAAACAGAAGGCAGAAGGAGAAAAGGACAACAGAGGATGAGATGGTTAGATGGCATCATTGACTCACTGGGCATGAATCTGAGCAAACTCCAGGAGATAGTGAAGGACAGGGAAACAAACCCGGCATGCTGCAGTCCATGGAGTCCCAAAGAGTCAGACACAACTGAGCACAGAACTGAACTGAACATTAAGATTGTGTCCCCAGTAATCAGTTTTCAAGCTGTAACAGTCATTTAAAACAAACCATATTTCCCATTTTTAATTTATGAAACCCACATTATTATTATTGACAATTTGCATGAATTCCTAATTTTAATACACAAGTATCTACACATAAGCACAAGTAAAACTTTAAGTCAAATTTTCTAAAATGATTAATTTCCCCATTAAAATTCAACAAAAATGGAGGTAGAGGGAGGAGGATGAGAAGGAAGAGAGGGGATGAATTAACAGCAGCAAAACCAGAGGCTGACTGGGGCCAACTGCAGAAACTTTTAGTTTCAGGAAAGGAGGGTAAAAACCAGTCTTAGCTAAACCAGCGGGTTTTTTTTTTCCCTTGCGAAAATATAAAAAGGTCCTTACATTTCCCCCTACAGTGATAAGCTTCTTTACAACTCTGAACATTTAAAGTTCAATAATGAAGATAACTGGGGAGTCCAGTTCCTACTTGAAAACCAGCATAGAATGTTGTCAGCCCAACTATGGGCCTTTCCATAGGTTTTACCTGGCAGGCCTCCAGTGGGAAAGCCGCCCTTCCCAACCAGCGGGGGTGCAGGTTTGGGGGGAGTTGCAGTCAGGGAATCAGCCGTTCCCCACCTGCAAGCCCCAGCCCAGGTGGGACAAGCTCTTCCTACACTGAAGTTCAGAGTGCAGGCAACTTCATTCCCAGATTTCTTGACCCACGGCCTAGTGGAAGTGTTTTTTTAGATGGCTCTGCTGAGACCTTCTCGTGGGGGAAGTTACAAGTTTCCCCGCTTCAGGACCCTGGACTTTTTCACTCCTAGCCCTATCCCCTCGTTTTCTCCCCAACCCTGGGTTTCATAAACCTGCCAGAGCATTTAACTGGGGGCTCTGTGGACAGAGACATGATCCCCACCTCCATTACCGCCCCCACCCCCAACAACCTCCACATTTGTGCTGATTTACTTGACCCTCCGCCTGTGTTAGGAGACTGGAGAGTTGGGGTATCCTCTGGTTTGTGGACCCTTGCTCGTACCATCGAGGTTTTAGAGGCTTAACTCCTTTGTTTGGGCTTGTGGCTTTAATCAGCTACTCTGACACCTAGCAGTTCAGTGCTCGCTCCCTTTTTCAGCTCAGCTGAGGTCTGGACAGTAAGAATGCACACAATTCACTCATTTATCATTTAAAGCATCATCAGAAGAGGCTTTTCAGGGCATCACAAAATATAAATTAATTTTTCATTAGTTCATGAATATATTAGCTTGATGGTTACAGTAGGCAAACAGGTTCCACAGATCACTACTACCTTCTGTTTGGTCTTCCCAGGTTGTGCAAACAACCCACCCACCAATGCAGGACACATAAAAGATGTGGGTTCTATCTCTGGGTTGGGAAGATTCCCTGGAGGAAGGCATGGCAACCCACTCCAGTATTTGTGCCTGGAGAATCCCATGGAAAGACAGAGTCTGGTGGGCTACATGCCATGAGGTCCCAAAGAGAAGGACACAACTGAGGCAACTTAGCACTCATAGCCTGAAAAACTTGCTCAACTTCTAAGGCATTTTTATCCTTTTTGTTTTACAGTCAAAACCTATCAATAAGATGGTGTGATGGATGCTTTGATAGTTGTCTCTCACTTCGCTAGCAAAGTGAGCCAGTGTGTACCTGCCTGGTCTTCCACATTCCCCATGTTATCTGAAGGTATAGATCAAATTGTCATCTCTCACACATCATGAGCTTTCCTTGAAGTTCTGTTTATATTTAACATACTGCTAAGCATGCATTGTATTTTATGATGTGATTATGTTTTAAGAGAAAACTCACGTGTCAAACATCATGCCATTTAAGAAATTATGCATCTGTGTTTATTCAACAGGTCTACATAATGAATGACCCTAATCAATGGGGGGTTTTTGGAAAGCAAAACCTAGTGGAGTCAGTCAGACCTGAGTCAGGCTCCTAGGTCTTCTAGGCCTTAGTGAATTATCTGTGGGGATAATATTACCATCTCGTAGGGCTATGTGAAGGCAAAATGAAATAATGCAATCTTCAACACCTATTTCTTCTCTTTCTTCTACACCTCTTTTCATATGTAACTGGTTAAAAAGCTGCTCAACTTTTGTGGCCCAGACATAGCATGGTGTCATGAGGAACGTAATACCAATCTGACAATCAAAAGAAAGGGAGAGGTAATTTATATATTCATTGCAAACTCTTCGAAAAATGTCAAAGAGGTTGGTGGTCATGCACAGAAAATAAAAAGCTCAAAATCATTTTCACCATCTTTTCTTCCAAAGTCATATTTGTCATGTAAGTGGATCTGCTCTCTATCTCTCTCACAAAATCTCCAAAGCGATTTTTAAAAATTTTTCACCCTCCTATCTGCTGAATATTTTCTTCTCTTTTCCTCAACTCTCAAGCTGACCTCTTCCATGCAAAGCATTTGCCTCTCTGCATTACCCATTGGCTGACTTTGTCTGATGCTAGACTAAGAATCTGGTTGTTACCATCTGTTCCTTATCAGGCATGGGACATGGAGATGTGGAGCATCCCCATGAGCATGGGGATATAGGATTTGTGAAGCTGAGTGTCTTGCACAAGGTCACAAATTTAGTAAGTGTAAGATATAACACTCACTTTTTAAAAATTTATTTTTAAAGGAGAATAATCACTTGACAAGTTCATGTTGATTTCTGATGTACAACATGAGTCAGCTCTAAGCTTATATATGTCCCTTCCTTCTTTACCTCCCTCCCCACCCCATCCCACCACTCAGTACAGCACCAAGCTGAGTTCCCTGTGCTACACAGCAGCTTCCCATTAGCCATCTATTTTTACACAGGGTAGTATACATAGGTCAGTGCTACTCTCTTGGTTCAGCCCATCGCTTTCTCCCACGGTTTTCTCATCCTTCCCTCCATCTTCTCTCTGTTGTCCTAGCCCCAGGCCATTCTTTGCATAAACCAAACAGCCTTAATCATGCATCAGCATGTCCGAGTACGAGAGGCATGAAAATGTCAGTCTTGCACCACTGCTAATTTAACTGACTACAGGATTGGTGAAGAGCTCAAGGTAATCAGTTAATTAACATTAAAGTATTTCATGGAGAAAGGATTTTGGCCATTAGAACTTAAAATGTCTGTGATACACCATTCAAAGAATGTGTACTACACAGCAGGGGGAAGGAAACATCAGCCAATGGGTAGAATCAGAATCGAAGGAAGTTTTAGCTAACAAGATTGCCCCAATTAAAATCCAACACTTCTGTACTTTATAAAAACACAATATTTACAGCAATATTTAACTTTAAATGTAAAAATCACACGGGCAAAAAAGGAAACTCAAAAAAATCCCATGTGGTTTCCACCTATCATTTTAAGTAGGTAGGCAGGGCTAGTCACAGTGATGAGGAGGAAAAAATTTAGGATGACTTCAAAAGGAGACAAGCAGCTCAAAATAGCATCACTTGAATGAATTCCACATCACCAAAGAAGAAGTAAAAAAAGTTTACCAAAATAGCTTTGCCTCTCTGCATTACCCATTTGCTGACTTTGTCTGATGCTAGACTAAGAATCTGGTTGTTACCATCTGTTCCTTATCAAGCATGGGACATGGAGATGTGGAGCATCCCCATGAGCATGGGGATATAGGATTTGTGAAGCTGAGTGTCTTGCACAAGGTCACAAATTTAGTAAGTGTAAGATATAACACTCACTTTTTAAAAATTTATTTTTAAAGGAGAATAATCACTTGACAAGTTCATGTTGATTTCTGATGTACAACATGAGTCAGCTCTAAGCTTATATATGTCCCTTCCTTCTTTACCTCCCTCCCCACCCCATCCCACCACTCAGTACAGCACCAAGCTGAGTTCCCTGTGCTACACAGCAGCTTCCCATTAGCCATCTATTTTTACACAGGGTAGTATACATAGGTCAGTGCTACTCTCTTGGTTCAGCCCATCGCTTTCTCCCACGGTTTTCTCACCCTTTCCCCTCCATCTTCTCTCTGTTGTCCTAGCCCCAGGCCATTCTTTGCATAAACCAAACAGCCTTAATCATGCATCAGCATGTCCGAGTACGAGAGGCATGAAAATGTCAGTCTTGCACCACTGCTAATTTAACTGACTACAGGATTGGTGAAGAGCTCAAGGTAATCAGTTAATTAACATTAAAGTATTTCATGGAGAAAGGATTTTGGCCATTAGAACTTAAAATGTCTGTGATACACCATTCAAAGAATGTGTACTACACAGCAGGGGGAAGGAAACATCAGCCAATGGGTAGAATCAGAATCGAAGGAAGTTTTAGCTAACAAGATTGCCCCAATTAAAATCCAACACTTCTGTACTTTATAAAAACACAATATTTACAGCAATATTTAACTTTAAATGTAAAAATCACACGGGCAAAAAAGGAAACTCAAAAAAATCCCATGTGGTTTCCACCTATCATTTTAAGTAGGTAGGCAGGGCTAGTCACAGTGATGAGGAGGAAAAAATTTAGGATGACTTCAAAAGGAGACAAGCAGCTCAAAATAGCATCACTTGAATGAATTCCACATCACCAAAGAAGAAGTGAGACTTAATATATTACATAACCTAAGAACACTTTCAACCTCTCCCACCAACATATTAATAGGTCAGTCTGGAATATCCTGCTCAGCACTGGTGAGGGAATCTGTCTCATAGATTCCTTCCAACCCCTAAGAAAGTTGAGGAAGTCCATCCATTCCTTGTCCCTGCCACTTTCTGCCTACAAAAACCTTCTATTTTGTACAGTTCCTTAGAGGGCACTCCTATTTGCTAGATGGGATGCTACTCGACTCATGAATCATTAAATTAAGCCTATATGATCTTCCAATTTACCCAGTTGAATTCTCAATTTTTTAAGGAGAAGCTGACTTGCCTTCCAATGCAGAGGTTGCAAATTCAATCCCTGGTCAGGGAGCTAAGATCCCTTATCCCTCAAAACCAAAAAATCATAACACAAAACTAAAGTAAAATATAAAGATCAAAACATAAAACTGGAAACAAACAAAAAAATCAAAACATAAAAATGTTATTTTTAGGTAACATGTGTTACATAAAATTATAAGAAATTCAGTAAAGGTAAAAGAAGTAGTCCGTAACAAAAAAGACTTTATATAAAAAAGAGAGAAGGAAAAGGACAGAAGGGCTCAAAGAGAAATGAACAAAACATATCAAAGAGGAAATATAGATTATAAAATATCAAATTGTGGCATAGCATAATTTTATATCATGCTTTCTTTCTGAAAGTCACACTGGTGTTTGAAAAAATTGTCACTTAATTGTTTTTTGATTCATTATCAACTGTCAAAAAAACCCCAACACACAGAAAAATTGAAGGTATCAGAAAAAGAGAAAGGGGATGCAGAGCCTTCAAATCTACAGATTTTTACATAAGATGTTATTTTTTATTTGTCTGTTTTAAACTTCTATGAAAAAGTTTTATGACAACTGTATGAAAATGTGTGGGGAAAAGCAAGTCCATCCAAAGGGTTAACCCCAGCCTGTATTGTGTGCACTTGCTTAGGCTTAGCCAGGTGTAGAGAAACCCTCAGACTCACAATGTGTATCAGGCAAAGTCCAGACAAGAAAACACAGCCCACACTAGGGAGCATGAGGGAGGGATCAACTATGGAAAACCAGAGACAAAAATGATCTCAGAGACCAGGGGCTGGGAGAGGGGATTAGGCAGTCACTGCATCAGAGTTACAGCATTTATGTTTTGGATGATGGAAAAGATTTGAGAATAGTGGTGATGGATACATAGCATTATGAATACACCCAATCCCACAGAACCACTGATTGCAAATGAAACATTGGCTTAAAACACATTGAGTTATAAAATTAGAAACGGTTAAATTAACTTTATGTTGTGGAAATTTTACCATGATTGAAAATAAAAGATGAAAGAAGTAGCCAATAAAAATGTGACGGCAGAGAACAAACACCAAAGGAGCAGTGTAGCACTTTTGATTAACCATAGCAAGAAGTCTTAGCTATCTAGACTGGTGGGAACAAGGAAAGTTAAGAGTCTGGGAGACTAGATTCTAAGATCAGAACAACTGGAAAAGCTGCAACCACCAAGGAGACACAACCACTGCTGAAGACGACCCCCAGAGCACACAGAGGGGAAACTATTCTGACTTCTGCCATCTTTTCAACTATCAATTTCCCACTGCTGTCCTACAGTCTCCAGGAAACTATGTAAAAGCCCCTGTGCCCTTGTCTTTTGAAGTAGAAGGCTGACTCAAGTGTTTATAATTGGGAAACATGAGGGTGCAGATATAGAATAGCTGTTGGGTTGGGGAATGGGTAACAATTTAGGCTCTCATTCTGAGACACAGCAGAATCACTGAACTCCCAGTTCCCTGAAAGATATGGATGAAGCCCTGACCCACATTCCTAAGTTGTTTTTATAGGAAGCAGACCCCTCCCTGGTCCAGATGAAAATTGCTGCCCACAAGAAGATAGACTTTAGACTGGTGGAAACTAGAAGATTAGTGATGCCTGAAGCTTCACCTTGTTGCCAACCAATCCAAGAACTATCTGCCAGCTGATCATGATCTGCTCTTTGAACTATAAAACTCCTCAGTCCCCGGGTGGGTCACATGTTCGTCAAGGCAAGCCCACTTGCCCCTTTCTTGGCACACGTATCAGGCAAAGTCCAGACAAGAAAACACAGCCCACACTAGGGAGCATGAGGGAGGGATCAACTATGGAAAACCAGAGACAAAAATGATCTCAGAGACCAGGGGCTGGGAGAGGGGATTAGGCAGTCACTGCATCAGAGTTACAGCATTTATGTTTTGGATGATGGAAAAGATTTGAGAATAGTGGTGATGGATACATAGCATTATGAATACACCCAATCCCACAGAACCACTGATTGCAAATGAAACATTGGCTTAAAACACATTGAGTTGTAAAATTAGAAACGGTTAAATTAACTTTATGTTGTGGAAATTTTACCATGATTGAAAATAAAAGATGAAAGAAGTAGCCAATAAAAATGTGACGGCAGAGAACAAACACCAAAGGAGCAGTGTAGCACTTTTGATTAACCATAGCAAGAAGTCTTAGCTATCTAGACTGGCGGGAACAAGGAAAGTTAAGAGTCTGGGAGACTAGATTCTAAGATCAGAACAACTGGAAAAGCTGCAACCACCAAGGAGACACAACCACTGCTGAAGACGACCCCCAGAGCACACAGAGGGGAAACTATTCTGACTTCTGCCATCTTTTCAACTATCAATTTCCCACTGCTGTCCTACAGTCTCCAGGAAACTATGTAAAAGCCCCTGTGCCCTTGTCTTTTGAAGTAGAAGGCTGACTCAAGTGTTTATAATTGGGAAACATGAGGGTGCAGATATAGAATAGCTGTTGGGTTGGGGAATGGGTAACAATTTAGGCTCTCATTCTGAGACACAGCAGAATCACTGAACTCCCAGTTCCCTGAAAGATATGGATGAAGCCCTGACCCACATTCCTAAGTTGTTTTTATAGGAAGCAGACCCCTCCCTGGTCCAGATGAAAATTGCTGCCCACAAGAAGATAGACTTTAGACTGGTGGAAACTAGAAGATTAGTGATGCCTGAAGCTTCACCTTGTTGCCAACCAATCCAAGAACTATCTGCCAGCTGATCATGATCTGCTCTTTGAACTATAAAACTCCTCAGTACCCTCCAGGGTGGGTCACATGTTCGTCAAGGCATTAGCCCACTCTGGCCCCCTTTTCTTGGCATAGCAGTAAAAGGTACTCTTTTCTCCTTCACCCAAAACTCTGTCTCCTTGTTTCTATTCCGCATGGGTGAGCAGAGGCTGAGTTTCAGCAACAGCCAGAACTAGGTGGAAGACAGAGTCTAAGGAGTCCAGCAAGGGACTCAGCAGGGTTCAGCCCCATCAACCCAGAACAAAGGAAGGAAAAGGCAAGGACGATTTGGACAAAACCAGTCAGTAACCCCCAAACAACATACAATGCTAATGGGGTGAGCTTCGGGATATCCTAAAAACATCTGATCAAAAATAAGGAATTAGGATTTGACCAACTTATAAAACAGAGAAAGAAAGATCAAAATAAACATTCTCCTGAAACTCAACCTGGGGAGAGGAATTAAAAATAGTCCTTTCTGGGCTTCCCTGGTGGCTTATGGGGTAAAGAGTCTGCCTTGCAGCATAAGGGGCGCTGGTGCAATCCCTGGCATGGGAAGATCCCACATGCTGCAGAGTGGCTGGACTGGAATGTCTACTTATGAGCCAGCACTCTGGAGTGCTCAGTGCTCTGCAATGAGGGACACCACTGCGATGGGAGGCCCACACAGGTCAAAGAATTAAAATGGATGAGAATAAATAAATGAAGGATCAATAAAAGAGGCCAAAATTAAAAGAAAAAAAATAGTCCTTTCCATCCATTGATTTTTAGGACCACAGACGAATTTTTTTTTAGATGAATTTTTGTATACCAAAAAGATTATAATGTGAATCTTTCTAGCTAGGCCTCATAATTTCCTATCTCAGAGGGGACTTAGTTGTTTTCTTGCCATGTCGGCATACTTTATTCTGTGTGCATGTCTATCTCGCCCAGGGTTAATGTCATATACTAATGTCTTTTACATCTGCCCAGTCCAGCAGGACCAAAAATGACTTGCTTGTAGGCCCATGCCTTCATTCACTTGGACACTGGTCTTGCCTGCACTCAAACTGTCCAAAATATGTCCCCAGGAAGCTTCACCTTGTTGCCAACCAATCCAAGAACTATCTGCCAGCTGATCATGATCTGCTCTTTGAACTATAAAACTCCTCAGTACCCTCCAGGGTGGGTCACATGTTCGTCAAGGCATTAGCCCACTCTGGCCCCCTTTTCTTGGCACAGCAGTAAAAGGTACTCTTTTCTCCTTCACCCAAAACTCTGTCTCCTTGTTTCTATTCCGCATGGGTGAGCAGAGACTGAGTTTCAGCAACAGCCAGAACTAGGTGGAAGACAGAGTCTAAGGAGTCCAGCAAGGGACTCAGCAGGGTTCAGCCCCATCAACCCAGAACAAAGGAAGGAAAAGGCAAGGACGATTTGGACAAAACCAGTCAGTAACCCCCAAACAACATACAATGCTAATGGGGTGAGCTTCGGGATATCCTAAAAACATCTGATCAAAAATAAGGAATTAGGATTTGACCAACTTATAAAACAGAGAAAGAAAGATCAAAATAAACATTCTCCTGAAACTCAACCTGGGGAGAGGAATTAAAAATAGTCCTTTCTGGGCTTCCCTGGTGGCTTATGGGGTAAAGAGTCTGCCTTGCAGCATAAGGGGCGCTGGTGCAATCCCTGGCATGGGAAGATCCCACATGCTGCAGAATGGCTGGACTGGAATGTCTACTTATGAGCCAGCAGTCTGGAGTGCTCAGTGCTCTGCAATGAGGGACACCACTGCGATGGGAGGCCCACACAGGTCAAAGAATTAAAATGGATGAGAATAAATAAATGAAGGATCAATAAAAGAGGCCAAAATTAAAAGAAAAAAAATAGTCCTTTCCATCCATTGATTTTTAGGACCACAGACGAATTTTTTTTTAGATGAATTTTTGTATACCAAAAAGATTATAATGTGAATCTTTCTAGCTAGGCCTCATAATTTCCTATCTCAGAGGGGACTTAGTTGTTTTCTTGCCATGTCGGCATACTTTATTCTGTGTGCATGTCTATCTCGCCCAGGGTTAATGTCATATACTAATGTCTTTTACATCTGCCCAGTCCAGCAGGACCAAAAATGACTTGCTTGTAGGCCCATGCCTTCATTCACTTGGACACTGGTCTTGCCTGCACTCAAACTGTCCAAAATATGTCCCCCAGGAAAAAGTTTACAAAACAGCTTTTGATAAGACACATTCTTTCTTAAAACCCATCCATGACTTTTCTCTCTATGGCATGTACTCTTCAACTCTCTGATCTACAGTAAGGGTCAGCCAAAGTTTTAGAGGACCCATAGCAAATGTTCCAGGTTTTGAAGACCATATAGTATAACCACTCATTTCTGCCATTGCTGTTCAAAAGCAGCCTCCGATAGTCTGTAAACAGAAGGGAGGGTTATATTCCAATAAAACTTTATTTATGTATACTGAAACTTGACTTCCATATAACTTCATGGGTCATTAAATATTCTTCTTTTGATTTTATTCTATTATTTAAAATACAGGAGCCTCTCTCAGCTTATGGGCAGCACTAAAATGAAAGGCTGACTGCAGAGCCCTGTCTACAATGTAGTATTTTCTAAGCTATGGCCCCTGCACTCTTTTCAGTCTTTTGTGTTCCCACCCTCTACTCTAACCCTGTGGTTTAGTTATGCTGAACTACATACTGTTCTTTGAGCACATCCTGGTTATTTGTTACAAGTTTCCTCTGCCTGGAATGACTCCTCTCTCTTTGCATTCTGCAAATGGCTGCTTAAAGACATCCTCCTCCCTGAGATTCTTCCTCAGGCCTTTGAGATACTTTATCCAATATTTCTCTTATGACCTCTCACTGCCTATAACAGTGTATGTGTCAAATTAGATTCTTACTGTACTGAAAGTATTTGTGCATTTTCATTCCAATTGACCTTTAGCTTGACATGGACAAAGACCTTCCTTGCTTTACTTGCATTTTCATCCTTAGAATTTTGTAAAATACCTAGAGTGTGGCAAATATGCTAATGAATAATTGTCCTCTGAATGGCATGCCGATTAACTAAAATAAAATTTCACTCTTCATCATAACAAGTTACATAACCACCAGAAAGTTTGAGCTTAGCAGTGTTCCCTCATCTAAGCACTGGGGAGTAAATTCTTATTGGATAAGACCTGGATGCTGGGAAAGACTGAGGGCATCAATCTTTCCCAGCATTAGGGAAGTGGAGATGGTTGGATGGCATCATTGCCTCAATGGACATGAGTTTGAGCAAACTCCGGGAGATAGTGAAGGACAGGGAAGGCTGGCGTGATGCAGTCCATGGGGTCAAAAAGAGTTGGACAAGACTGTCCCCAGGAAAAGTTTACAAAACAGCTTTTGATAAGACACATTCTTTCTTAAAACCCATCCATGACTTTTGTCTCTATGGCATGTACTCTTCAACTCTCTGATCTACAGTAAGGGTCAGCCAAAGTTTTAGAGGACCCATAGCAAATGTTCCAGGTTTTGAAGACCATATAGTATAACCACTCATTTCTGCCATTGCTGTTCAAAAGCAGCCTCCGATAGTCTGTAAACAGAAGGGAGGGTTATATTCCAATAAAACTTTATTTATGTATACTGAAACTTGACTTCCATATAACTTCATGGGTCATTAAATATTCTTCTTTTGATTTTATTCTATTATTTAAAATACAGGAGCCTCTCTCAGCTTATGGGCAGCACTAAAATGAAAGGCTGACTGCAGAGCCCTGTCTACAATGTAGTATTTTCTAAGCTATGGCCCCTGCACTCTTTTCAGTCTTTTGTGTTCCCACCCTCTACTCTAACCCTGTGGTTTAGTTATGCTGAACTACATACTGTTCTTTGAGCACATCCTGGTTATTTGTTACAAGTTTCCTCTGCCTGGAATGACTCCTCTCTCTTTGCATTCTGCAAATGGCTGCTTAAAGACATCCTCCTCCCTGAGATTCTTCCTCAGGCCTTTGAGATACTTTATCCAATATTTCTCTTATGACCTCTCACTGCCTATAACAGTGTATGTGTCAAATTAGATTCTTACTGTACTGAAAGTATTTGTGCATTTTCATTCCAATTGACCTTTAGCTTGACATGGACAAAGACCTTCCTTGCTTTACTTGCATTTTCATCCTTAGAATTTTGTAAAATACCTAGAGTGTGGCAAATATGCTAATGAATAATTGTCCTCTGAATGGCATGCCAATTAACTAAAATAAAATTTCACTCTTCATCATAACAAGTTACATAACCACCAGAAAGTTTGAGCTTAGCAGTGTTCCCTCATCTAAGCACTGGGGAGTAAATTCTTATTGGATAAGACCTGGATGCTGGGAAAGACTGAGGGCATCAATCTTTCCCAGCATTAGGGAAGTGGAGATGGTTGGATGGCATCATTGCCTCAATGGACATGAGTTTGAGCAAACTCCGGGAGATAGTGAAGGACAGGGAAGGCTGGCGTGATGCAGTCCATGGGGTCAAAAAGAGTTGGACAAGACTGAGTGACTCAAGAACAACAAAAATCACATGTGAAGGGTTCCTTCAAACCTGGCTCAGTTCACAGACAGCCCTTACAGAGTACTGTTTCCTGTTAGTGTGGAAATAAGTCTTTGTGTTTTGGCTTAATTTTGTCTTTGCTTTTTCCAGACTGTAATTAATTATTGTTTTTGGAAAACAGATCCTAAAGAAGAAAAACAGAGACTGAGATCACTATTGCCTCCAAAAGCCACAGAATACTGGCAACATGCAAATTAAATGCCCAGATACCATACTGATGATGTTTGATTAAGTTAACTCTCTTTGGATAGAAAAAGGAAGTAATTCATTCAGGAAAGTAATTTAAAACATTGCTTTTTAAAAACAAGCTAGTAAACAAGGGAATATTGTGTTCCAGACTGGAACATTTACATGATTTTTTAAAAGGAAAAACAGGGAGACTGAAATTACACATCAAAAGTAATGTTTTATTCTCTGACCTTTGATATCTTGTTGGAGAAGTTTCCTATAAACATTAGTAGGTGAGGAATTAGAGGAATAGCTTTAAAACAGTGTTTCAACTACCATAAAGAAATATTAAATAAAGGAAATGAGATACTGTTTTCTATGTCTTGAGTAAGAGGGGTAAATATAAAGAAAGTATGTTGCACATTTTAAAACATTACCAGTGCGGGCTTCCCTGGTGGTTCAGTGGGTAAAGACACCGCCTTGCAGTGCAAGGGGCACTGGTTCGATCCCTGGACTGGGAAGATCCCAGGTGCTGTGGAGTGGTTGGACTGATGTGTCCAACTACCGAGCCGGAGCTTCGGAGTGCATGGGCCCAGAGCTGGTGCTCTGCAGTGAGAGAGGCCATTGCAATGGGAGGCCCACACAGGCCAAAGAATAAAGATGGATGAAAATAAATTAAAAAAAAGCTAATAGAAGAGGCTTTCCTAAAGGGAGTAAATTCTTATTGGATAAGACCTGGATGCTGGGAAAGACTGAGGGCATCAATCTTTCCCAGCATTAGGGAAGTGGAGATGGTTGGATGGCATCATTGCCTCAATGGACATGAGTTTGAGCAAACTCCGGGAGATAGTGAAGGACAGGGAAGGCTGGCGTGATGCAGTCCATGGGGTCAAAAAGAGTTGGACAAGACTGAGTGACTCAAGAACAACAAAAATCACATGTGAAGGGTTCCTTCAAACCTGGCTCAGTTCACAGACAGCCCTTACAGAGTACTGTTTCCTGTTAGTGTGGAAATAAGTCTTTGTGTTTTGGCTTAATTTTGTCTTTGCTTTTTCCAGACTGTAATTAATTATTGTTTTGGAAAACAGATCCTAAAGAAGAAAAACAGAGACTGAGATCACTATTGCCTCCAAAAGCCACAGAATACTGGCAACATGCAAATTAAATGCCCAGATACCATACTGATGATGTTTGATTAAGTTAACTCTCTTTGGATAGAAAAAGGAAGTAATTCATTCAGGAAAGTAATTTAAAACATTGCTTTTTAAAAACAAGCTAGTAAACAAGGGAATATTGTGTTCCAGACTGGAACATTTACATGATTTTTTAAAAGGAAAAACAGGGAGACTGAAATTACACATCAAAAGTAATGTTTTATTCTCTGACCTTTGATATCTTGTTGGAGAAGTTTCCTATAAACATTAGTAGGTGAGGAATTAGAGGAATAGCTTTAAAACAGTGTTTCAACTACCATAAAGAAATATTAAATAAAGGAAATGAGATACTGTTTTCTATGTCTTGAGTAAGAGGGGTAAATATAAAGAAAGTATGTTGCACATTTTAAAACATTACCAGTGCGGGCTTCCCTGGTGGTTCAGTGGGTAAAGACACCGCCTTGCAGTGCAAGGGGCACTGGTTCGATCCCTGGACTGGGAAGATCCCAGGTGCTGTGGAGTGGTTGGACTGATGTGTCCAACTACCGAGCCGGAGCTTCGGAGTGCATGGGCCCAGAGCTGGTGCTCTGCAGTGAGAGAGGCCATTGCAATGGGAGGCCCACACAGGCCAAAGAATAAAGATGGATGAAAATAAATTAAAAAAAGCTAATAGAAGAGGCCAAAATTTAATAATAAAACAAATCCCTGCTTTGACTTAGATATAAGATGTTATGCATAGAAAGAATAACTGGTTCCAGGACCAAAGTGTGTAAAAGCTTAAAGCCACAGATCATGTAACTGTCTGGTGCAATGAAGTAAAAGACAGTCAACTAAGATGTGAATTAGAAACACATAATTTAAATACCAAGAGATTTTGGCACGCTGCACTCCTGTTACCTATTGGAAGTGGTCCTAATTTAGAAGTTAGAATCTAATTACTTGTTAGTGGCAAAAAGGTGGCATAGGGCATTTTAATACACATCCGATTTTCACAGTACTTTTTATCCCAACATCAACATTCTCTTAAAAATGTTTCCAACACTGTAATTACACAAAAACTGACCAAAGGTCATGACAAGGGCAACCATCACCTAAAGCTTAAACAACAAAGAAACAGCTATCTAAGAAACAGAAAAGATTCAAACCCCAGTATAAAAGTGCAGGAATCTTGATGACAAAGGCAAACCCCAGTATAAAAGTGCAGGAATCTTAATGACAAAGGCAAAGAAAGACTTTGAGTGCTTTTCTTCTCTAACCATTGTGCAACCAACCTCTAATTTGCCTTTTAACTCTTAGAACTTCCTGAAAGCTTATTTTTCTATGAAGCTTTGTGTCTGCACATATTCACACCAGACAATGGAGAGAAAACAAGGGGAAGTAGCTTCCAGAAGCAGCAGATGAGCTCCAGGACATGTGGGTGGAGAAGCTGTGTCTACTAATGCTGTCTGGTCTTTCTTCTTTGGAGGGTCATGCTTATGTTGGAGTTTTCAGACATTTTCACCAGAAAAGATGAAAGAAACATTAAGGAAAAAAAAGAAGCCCATGCAGACATCCTTATCCTTTCATGTGCCTTGTGTTCTTTTCCTCTGTGAGAAGAAGAAATAGGTCTACTTGGTCTTTAAGGTCTCATCTACAGTTCTGTGACAAAGTCTATATAGCATATTTGAGTTAGATATGGAGATTCTTTTCCCTTGCCAATAGAAAAAAATCTTGCCACATCCAACTATGGAATTGAAAGTCTGTTTCAGAACCCAGAGCTGGTGCTCTGCAGTGAGAGAGGCCATTGCAATGGGAGGCCCACACAGGCCAAAGAATAAAGATGGATGAAAATAAATTAAAAAAAAGCTAATAGAAGAGGCCAAAATTTAATAATAAAACAAATCCCTGCTTTGACTTAGATATAAGATGTTATGCATAGAAAGAATAACTGGTTCCAGGACCAAAGTGTGTAAAAGCTTAAAGCCACAGATCATGTAACTGTCTGGTGCAATGAAGTAAAAGACAGTCAACTAAGATGTGAATTAGAAACACATAATTTAAATACCAAGAGATTTTGGCACGCTGCACTCCTGTTACCTATTGGAAGTGGTCCTAATTTAGAAGTTAGAATCTAATTACTTGTTAGTGGCAAAAAGGTGGCATAGGGCATTTTAATACACATCCGATTTTCACAGTACTTTTTATCCCAACATCAAAATTCTCTTAAAAATGTTTCCAACACTGTAATTACACAAAAACTGACCAAAGGTCATGACAAGGGCAACCATCACCTAAAGCTTAAACAACAAAGAAACAGCTATCTAAGAAACAGAAAAGATTCAAACCCCAGTATAAAAGTGCAGGAATCTTGATGACAAAGGCAAACCCCAGTATAAAAGTGCAGGAATCTTAATGACAAAGGCAAAGAAAGACTTTGAGTGCTTTTCTTCTCTAACCATTGTGCAACCAACCTCTAATTTGCCTTTTAACTCTTAGAACTTCCTGAAAGCTTATTTTTCTATGAAGCTTTGTGTCTGCACATATTCACACCAGACAATGGAGAGAAAACAAGGGGAAGTAGCTTCCAGAAGCAGCAGATGAGCTCCAGGACATGTGGGTGGAGAAGCTGTGTCTACTAATGCTGTCTGGTCTTTCTTCTTTGGAGGGTCATGCTTATGTTGGAGTTTTCAGACATTTTCACCAGAAAAGATGAAAGAAACATTAAGGAAAAAAAAGAAGCCCATGCAGACATCCTTATCCTTTCATGTGCCTTGTGTTCTTTTCCTCTGTGAGAAGAAGAAATAGGTCTACTTGGTCTTTAAGGTCTCATCTACAGTTCTGTGACAAAGTCTATATAGCATATTTGAGTTAGATATGGAGATTCTTTTCCCTTGCCAATAGAACATTTTACATTTAAAATCTTGCCACATCCAACTATGGAATTTAAAGTCTGTTTCAGAACATGGGATATAAAATGTCAAGGAAACTAAAAGATATGCTTCTGTAAGAGTTCAATAAAGATAAAAGTAAGATCAATGGTCCTCTTGCAGGTGTAAAATATCCAAAGTTCTTCTTCAAAGAACAGTCATAGACATACATATTGACCAAGAGGACATAAAGTTCCCTCAGACTCATCGCTACTTTCACTTTCTTAGAGTATTAATTTAGGAAACTTGCAGTTGCCAACAAGACAGATAGGATCTTCTCTCCTGTCTCTATGGGGAGGCAGCAGCCTAAATTCAGGAAGTGACAATTATCAAACACAGATAGTCTAATTACCCTAATCACCCTCCCCAGTAACACCCTCAGGTATTTTTCCATAAACTCACCCCAGCATTTATAAACCCTCTCATGTTTATTTTTAGGAGGACTGAGTTCAGTTTTCCTCCTGTATCTTAGTGTCAAGCTCTATTGCAATATTCTTAAAGACTTATTGCCATTTTAACAAGTATTTAGAATTATTCCTCTTCTAAAGCACACACACACATATACATACATGTATAGATGCACACAGATATACATTTTTAAAGTAAACTATACTTTAAATTATTCATAATTTTTAATGTTGTTAGTAAATTAATCTAAAGTTAAAGAGTTTAAAACATAATGATAAAAATATATATGTTAAAATTAATACCTGTAGAAAACAAAGGATATTCAAATGTGTGCATTTCACAGAATTTGAGAAAATGAAAATTATACAGTTTATTTTTTAAATTTCCAATTTTGCATTCCATAATCATAAATAAAATATACCATATTACACAATTAATGGTCATGGAAAATTATGTGCACTGTGCTAAGTCACTTCAGTCGTAGACACGACTCTATGCGATCTTATGGACTGAAGCCTACCAGACTCCTTTCTCCATGAGATCTTCCAGGCAAATTAGAAGTGTGATTATTTTGAAAATAAAAATGTTTTCAATGTCCCAGGACGTTTAGCAATCTGAATAACTTTCATTATACTAATTTAAATAATACAAACAAGAATATCAATATTAATAATTTAATTACACATACCTGTATTACTACAGGTCAAGTACTATTTCAGGTTATTTTCATATGGGCTAATCAGCACGATGACTTAATGAAATAGGTATTATTATGCCCCACTTTACAGATGAAGGAATTGAGGCAGAAGGTTAACTAACTTGCCAAAGATCACCCAGGTAGTGAGTAACAGAAGTAAGACTTGAGCTTGTGAGGTCTGGCTCTCAGTCTATATCCATAGCCTGTGGAAGACCAGCTCCTCAAACACCCCAGTTCCCCCTGTCCTTAAGACAAAGCAGGCAGACTGCTTACTGCCCTAAGGGGTATCAACACTTCCAGAGTTGCAGACAGAATCCAAGGTCAGAACTTACAGGAAATTGAAAATTGGGATTAAGGCAGGTCTCAAAAATGGGTGACTTGATTAGCATTGGTTAAGGATCCAGATACAATAGACTAGGATTGGTGGAAACAAGGAACTGAAGATACTGGAGGCAAAAAGTTTACAGAATTGAGGGCACAAATTGTCTGTTGATGCTTTCTGTTAAAGATAGACCAATCTGGACCTCTGGGAAATATCAAGCAGTTTTCCTGGGGTAAAGTCATGCCAAAGGAGACAACAGAATAGTAAACTCACATGAATATGCATACTAAGATGTATGCAAGCCTGGCAATTTGGTCTTTGCTATCCAAGCTGGGTGTGGGAGTATGTACTTTGGGTTCCTTATATTTCTTAAAAGACTACTGTAGCATTTTTTTTGTTTTGTTTGAAAGCAGGATGTGTTTTGAACAAATTAATTTTTTAGGTTGATGTTTTAATATGCTTCTTAAAGCACCATTTACGCTAATAAACCAATCAAGATAATTTATAACTTAATTGGTGTGCTTTATAAACAATTTAATTTGTGATGATTTATTACTATGTAGATGTATTTGCAGATTAACATATTTTGAACCACTTCTTGAATTGAATACAACTGTTTAATGGACCTCAATGATATTTAGCCGTAAAAGCAAATCTTAGAGATGTGTTTAGGACATGTAAGAACAGGCTTCTTTTCATTTGTGTATTTTGCAACTAACATTTTCCCTTGCAACAATCTTTTTTTTTTTTCTTCTGTGTTGTTGCTTTAACCCATTATGAAGCAATAGCTGCTACTGCCAACATAAACTCTTTTTTTTTTTTTGGCAGGGGTGGGCTGGTTGGGGAGGGAGGGGGGCGGGAGGGCCACTTCTTTTGGTCTTTCATTTATTCAGTTTCATCCATCTTTGTTCTTTGGCCCGTGTAGGCCTCCCATCACAGCGGCCTCTGTTGTCGCTGAGCACCGGCTCTGGGCGCATGCACTCCAGAGCTCCGGCTCGGCATTTGGACACATTGGTCCAGCCGCTCCTCAGCACATGGGATCTTCTCAGGCCAGGGATTGAACCAGCGACCCCTGCACTGCAAGGCGGTGTCCTTACCCACTGAACCACCAGGGAAGCCCTAAACTCTTTTTAAAAGAGAAAAAAATGCCTTCTCTTGACAGATGACCAAACTAAAATGATAAAATAATTATACTGTATATGATAAACATCTGTTATTAAACATATGCTTAATGGAGGTTATGCCAGGTCTCTTCATATTAGAGTTTCTTTATTAACAAATATAAATACAGGATACCTAGTTAAATTTGAATTTTAGGGTAACTATATGTTTTTAGTATAATTAGTGCTAAGCAATTTTGGGACATGTTTATACTAAAAACTGTTAGTAATTTATCTGATATTTGAACTTAATTAAACTTTTGTATTTTATCTGCTAACTCTCTAGAGTGGCAAGTTTCACCTGACAGGAGTGGAGAGGAATAAAGCTATTTAGGATATATTCTTCTAGCTTATTTGATTTTTTTCTTTTAATATCCGTTTTATGATTTGCTTTTTTCCACTTAAGCTGGCACATGGGCTTAGGTGCAGAGATGAAGGCAGATCCGTGTGTTTTTTATCCTTTAGACAAGCTGTGTGTGTGCCAGCCACTCAGTCATGTCCTACTTCTTGTGACCCGTGGACTGCAGCGTCCAGGCTCCTCTGTCCATGGGACTTCCCAGGCAAGAATCCTGAAGTGGGTTGACCTCAATGATATTTAGCCTTAAAAGCAAATCTTAGAGATGTGTTTAGGACATGTAAGAACAGGCTTCTTTTCATTTGTGTATTTTGCAACTAACATTTTCCCTTGCAACAATCTTTTTTTTTTTTTCTTCTGTGTTGTTGCTTTAACCCATTATGAAGCAATAGCTGCTACTGCCAACATAAACTCTTTTTTTTTTTTTGGCAGGGGTGGGCTGGTTGGGGAGGGAGGAGGGCGGGAGGGCCACTTCTTTTGGTCTTTCATTTATTCAGTTTCATCCATCTTTGTTCTTTGGCCCGTGTGGGCCTCCCATCACAGCGGCCTCTGTTGTCGCTGAGCACCGGCTCTGGGCGCATGCACTCCAGAGCTCCGGCTCGGCATTTGGACACATTGGTCCAGCCGCTCCTCAGCACATGGGATCTTCTCAGGCCAGGGATTGAACCAGCGACCCCTGCACTGCAAGGCGGTGTCCTTACCCACTGAACCACCAGGGAAGCCCTAAACTCTTTTTAAAAGAGAAAAAAATGCCTTCTCTTGACAGATGACCAAACTAAAATGATAAAATAATTATACTGTATATGATAAACATCTGTTATTAAACATATACTTAATGGAGGTTATGCCAGGTCTCTTCATATTAGAGTTTCTTTATTAACAAATATAAATACAGGATACCTAGTTAAATTTGAATTTTAGGGTAACTATATGTTTTTAGTATAATTAGTGCTAAGCAATTTTGGGACATGTTTATACTAAAAACTGTTAGTAATTTATCTGATATTTGAACTTAATTAAACTTTTGTATTTTATCTGCTAACTCTCTAGAGTGGCAAGTTTCACCTGACAGGAGTGGAGAGGAATAAAGCTATTTAGGATATATTCTTCTAGCTTATTTGATTTTTTTCTTTTAATATCCGTTTTATGATTTGCTTTTTTCCACTTAATCTGGCACATGGGCTTAGGTGCAGAGATGAAGGCAGATCCGTGTGTTTTTTATCCTTTAGACAAGCTGTGTGTGTGCCAGCCATTCAGTCATGTCCTACTTCTTGTGACCCATGGACTGCAGCGTCCAGGCTCCTCTGTCCATGGGACTTCCCAGGCAAGAATCCTGAAGTGGGTTGACCTTCCCTTCTTAAGGGGATCCTCTGACTCAGGGATTGAACCCAGGTCTCCTGTACTCCTAGGCTTACCTGGTGGCTCAGGCAGTAAAGAATCTACCTGCAGTGCAGGAGACTCAGGTTCAGTCCCTGGGTTGGGAAAATACCCTGGAGAAGGAAATGGCTAAACCATGCCAGTATTCTTGCCTGGAAAATCCCATGGACAGAGGAGCCTAGAGGGCTATAGTCCATGGGGTTTCACAGAGTACAGCGCAACTGAGTCACACACACACACTCCTGCACTGCAGGCAGATTGTCTACCATTTGAGCTACCAGATAGGTTGAACCTAGTCTTATTAAGTTAAAAAGCAAAATTAATCTGAAAGGAAGATGATATGCAATATATAAACTAATTTCTAATGACTTTAAAAATAATTATTTCTAAAATTACATATTTGTAATAATTACAGATGTTGTCTGGTTAAAACACCATTTTCAGAGATCTAAGACTATCATAGGAAAATAATGGAAAAGAAACACCCATCATTCCTGAACATTTCCAATATGCATATATCCAAGCTGGAAGTATAAAACTTTTTAAGAAGTCATTTTAAATGGGATATTAAACAACATCCCATTTTATTTTTCCAAAATGAGAAAAGAAGTTTAGTAGAGATAACTGATTTCCTCAATCTATTGATCCAATAACCAATGAAAGCAGAATTCTAGCTATCTAACAGTGCTTTGTAGATCATAACAGCTGGATTTAGACTCCAGTCATCTTTAATTGACTGTCATACATGGCACCAAAAGAAGGGATAATCTATACCAGGGAGTGTCAGCCAGTTTCCATTAAGAAATGTGAAAACCCAGATGAGCTACACTCACTGTGGTGGGACTGGTCTTGGCATCGAGCCACCAGGTTAACATACAGAAGCCAGGTTAAGATGAGGGAAGCCAAGAGGTGGACAGTGTTGAAGAAATGCTTACTTCCCGGGGAAAGGCAAGACTCCCCTCTGTTAAATGCTGTGCCCTTCCCTCTATCACAAAAAATAAAATAGCTGATATAATGGGTCAAAGATGGAAGTATTTATTGGACTCTCAGAATTTTCTTCTCTTTATCTGTTAACTATCAGTTATCTCAGAAAGATCAGTAACAATCAGTTGATCGAGTCAAACTGAGTTTATTAGACGTACTTCAGGGAGGGGTAACACCTAAGAGAAACAAAGGAACTTTACGAGTGTTATAGAAAAAGGAAATCAGAGGAAAAATATTAATAGGTTTGTTGTAGTTGTTGTTTGGCCTGGGGTAGGTGATTTTAGTAACTATTTGGAATTGGAAAGGTCATGGGAAATAAGTTTTGGATTGGTAAACTCAGCTTTGGATTGGAAGCGAGACTGTGAACAACTGGATAAATAAGTCTCCTTAGTTGGTTTTCAGTCACATCACGAGGTGAGATTTTGGATGTCTTTTTTTTTTTTTTTTTAACTAGGGACAACTAGATTTACATTCTCATTCTGTCAATAGATCAGTAGTTTACATGATAGGAAGTTTATAGGAATGAATTGAGGTATCAAGTCAAATATATTTTTAGATCACAATGTTTGGAATAAATTATCATCTAGTAATAAATAATAGTCTTAAGACCAAATGCTGAAGGAAACAAGCCAAAAGTCCAATGAAGTTGAGCTGCTGACTCATGGTTATGAAGATCCAGTCCCTAATTTGGACACATATTAGTTCCAGAAATTAGGACAGAGAATTAAATTATCAATGAACAACTGATTTAAAAACTGCAATATCAAAGGAATACAGAATTTCTACGACTAATCAATAAAACAGATTATATTAAAGAAGGACCTAACTATTTACATAATTACCACCTTCCCTAGTATATGACAAAAAATTCCAGGGGAGGAAACATGATAAGCTAAATTAGGTACAAGATAAATAAATATGTGAAATAATGAACAGAAACTATATCACCTGAGAATTATAGCATCTTAATTATTTAAAATTAGGTAAAAGCATAAATAAATATGTGTCAGTTTAGCCTCAGATTTCCTTCTCTTTATCTGTTACCCCTAGATGAGGGAAGCCAAGAGGTGGACAGTGTTGAAGCAATGCTTACTTCCCGGGGAAAGGCAAGACTCCCCTCTGTTAAATGCTGTGCCCTTCCCTCTATCACAAAAAATAAAATAGCTGATATAATGGGTCAAAGATGGAAGTATTTATTGGACTCTCAGAATTTTCTTCTCTTTATCTGTTAACTATCAGTTATCTCAGAAAGATCAGTAACAATCAGTTGATCGAGTCAAACTGAGTTTATTAGACGTACTTCAGGGAGGGGTAACACCTAAGAGAAACAAAGGAACTTTACGAGTGTTATAGAAAAAGGAAATCAGAGGAAAAATATTAATAGGTTTGTTGTAGTTGTTGTTTGGCCTGGGGTAGGTGATTTTAGTAACTATTTGGAATTGGAAAGGTCATGGGAAATAAGTTTTGGATTGGTAAACTCAGCTTTGGATTGGAAGCGAGACTGTGAACAACTGGATAAATAAGTCTCCTTAGTTGGTTTTCAGTCACATCACGAGGTGAGATTTTGGATGTCTTTTTTTTTTTTTTTTTTTAACTAGGGACAACTAGATTTACATTCTCATTCTGTCAATAGATCAGTAGTTTACATGATAGGAAGTTTATAGGAATGAATTGAGGTATCAAGTCAAATATATTTTTAGATCACAATGTTTGGAATAAATTATCATCTAGTAATAAATAATACCGATAGTCTTAAGACCAAATGCTGAAGGAAACAAGCCAAAAGTCCAATGAAGTTGAGCTGCTGACTCATGGTTATGAAGATCCAGTCCCTAATTTGGACACATATTAGTTCCAGAAATTAGGACAGAGAATTAAATTATCAATGAACAACTGATTTAAAAACTGCAGTATCAAAGGAATACAGAATTTCTACGACTAATCAATAAAACAGATTATATTAAAGAAGGACCTAACTATTTACATAATTACCACCTTCCCTAGTATATGACAAAAAATTCCAGGGGAGGAAACATGATAAGCTAAATTAGGTACAAGATAAATAAATATGTGAAATAATGAACAGAAACTATATCACCTGAGAATTATAGCATCTTAATTATTTAAAAATATGAGAGGTATGGAAGGAGTAACATGGAAACCTACAATACCATATGTACAAGAGATAACCATTGTGATTAAGCTGCAAGACTAAGGGAACTTACATGGGGGCTATGCATCAACCTGGGCATGTGGGCCAGGGGGAAAAGGTAGGTTGACTCAGGTGGGAGGGGTCAGGGATATACCTATGACTGTTCTGGGACTATGCATAGCTGTAAACAACAAAACTCTGTAAAAGACATATAACAGTAACTTTGCTGTACACCTGAAACTAATGCAAAACTGTAAAACAACTAAACCCCAATTAAAAAAATAAAAAAAAGAAAAAGACAAAAAAATGTTTTAACCCACTGAATTATAGAAATAAGGTGAATAGCATTAAGTGTAGACAATAGATACTACTACAATATTTTACCAGATTCAATAATTTAAGATGTAAAAAATCTTAATTTAGACAACAAGCATTGTTGTTTGGAAAGAGAGTCTGAGAGGAAATGTGGGAATAGCTCAAAAGAATTTATCACCTTAGAAGTCCATTATATCATGATAGCTATAATTTTTGCAATACTTAAAAAATAGAGATTTAGATTTACAAATCTCCTTACTTTTAATATGCACAGAATGGTCAGATCTCAAGGGGCTGCTTTTACAGTCCAACTCATTCAACTCAAATCATCAGGAACGTAATCTCCAAATTAAATTTAAGCAAAGTATCTTTTTAGAGTTGGGTGGTAAACATTTGTCAATGTCTCTTTTTCTCCCAGGCAGCTACAGCATCATTATTCTCTCGACTACCCTATTATTATGATATCATCTGGAGACCCAAAAGAGCATCTGGTTAAAATTGATGGACCCTTGTTACACAGAAATCCTATGAACTAGAGATTTCCCTAGAAGATAAAGCAAAACGTTAAATCAATCCAGATCTATTTTATTCTCTGTTTGGGACTTGGAAGAATCTCTGTTTTGTTTTGTTTTGTTTTCTTCTTTAGGGTTGGCCCATGACCCATAGCTATGGATAGTGTCAACGTCATTTGACACTAAGCTGAGGAGAATTTGTAGTGATCATGGCTGGAGAGTTTCAAAAAAAGAAGCAGCAAAGTGATCAAAACACATGCCAGTTAAGCTTTAAATTGGATTTTTAAATATTTAAAGTGGTAATATAAAAACTATTGTGTTGCGTGGTCAAAGGCAATTTTAGCAGTCCTCAAAACCCAGAAATCTACCAACTCCAAGTACTCAAGATCGGTGTATTTTTCCCAAAAGATGGAAAAATTTTGAAGTTACAAAAGGCAAAAATACCTAGAATCTCTCCTAAAGCACTCATCCAGTTTCCCGTACTATCCTCTCCATTTATAGTTCAACTTGGGATTTTTCTGGTCATTTCCTGAACTTTTACTTCCTGCCCCTGGACTTTTGATATTCTTTCTTATAGAGTGGGCTTTCACTGCATTACCATAATTTAGGACTTGAGTCAAACAGAAACTCATCCCTGAAACATTCCTCAACTTTTCTTAGCTATAAATTATTTCCATTTTTTGTCCTTTCTTTATGTTTTGCTCACAACTAATAAACCTTGCACAAGGGATAAAATGGTGTGTACATAGTAAATTATGTATACAAGAAAGGAGGAAATACACACATAAATACCTTTACAAAAGAAACAGTCAAAAGGAAATACAAGAAACATAAAAAAGTGAGACGGAATAAATTTCTCAACATTGCCCTCTGTCTAACAGCTTGATTTGATTTTTTATACCACTGATTATTCTTCAAAGATGTATTCAAATATAAAAAAAGAACAACTTGCATCATGATTGTCTATGAACATTCTCTCCCTTATTTATTTATTTTGGCTAAGTTCACCTGGAACATGGGCCATACATTATTCATCTTTTAAATCTCTTACCTGATTTTGTATCATGGATAAGGAAATGGCAACCTACTCCAGCATTCTTGCCTGGGAAACCCCATGGACAGTCCATGGGGTCACAAAAGAGTCGGGCGTGTCTGAAGTGACTAAGCATGCATGCATGATTTTGTGTAGTGTATGTATTGCATATATTAAGGGTACTTCCTGCACCCCAATTTGCCCCATTAGGGTATATTCTGAGATAAAAGAGATAAAATTAAAACACAGAGCAAATCTTCCCAATCAATAGATGTATTTGTTTACAGCATTCATGTGTCGATGATGAGACCAGAACTTCTTTTCCATCTTAATAAAAGACAGTAAAGGCAATGAAAATATAATGGATTTTTAAATATTTAAAGTGGTAATATAAAAACTATTGTGTTGTGTGGTCAAAGGCAATTTTAGCAGTCCTCAAAACCCAGAAATCTACCAACTCCAAGTACTCAAGATCGGTGTATTTTTCCCAAAAGATGGAAAAATTTTGAAGTTACAAAAGGCAAAAATACCTAGAATCTCTCCTAAAGCACTCATCCAGTTTCCCGTACTATCCTCTCCATTTATAGTTCAACTTGGGATTTTTCTGGTCATTTCCTGAACTTTTACTTCCTGCCCCTGGACTTTTGATATTCTTTCTTATAGAGTGGGCTTTCACTGCATTACCATAATTTAGGACTTGAGTCAAACAGAAACTCATCCCTGTAACATTCCTCAACTTTTCTTAGCTATAAATTATTTCCATTTTTTGTCCTTTCTTTATGTTTTGCTCACAACTAATAAACCTTGCACAAGGGATAAAATGGTGTGTACATAGTAAATTATGTATACAAGAAAGGAGGAAATACACACATAAATACCTTTACAAAAGAAACAGTCAAAAGGAAATACAAGAAACATAAAAAAGTGAGACGGAATAAATTTCTCAACATTGCCCTCTGTCTAACAGCTTGATTTGATTTTTTATACCACTGATTATTCTTCAAAGATGTATTCAAATATAAAAAAAGAACAACTTGCATCATGATTGTCTATGAACATTCTCTCCCTTATTTATTTATTTTGGCTAAGTTCACCTGGAACATGGGCCATACATTATTCATCTTTTAAATCTCTTACCTGATTTTGTATCATGGATAAGGAAATGGCAACCTACTCCAGCATTCTTGCCTGGGAAACCCCATGGACAGTCCATGGGGTCACAAAAGAGTCGGGCGTGTCTGAAGTGACTAAGCATGCATGCATGATTTTGTGTAGTGTATGTATTGCATATATTAAGGGTACTTCCTGCACCCCAATTTGCCCCATTAGGGTATATTCTGAGATAAAAGAGATAAAATTAAAACACAGAGCAAATCTTCCCAATCAATAGATGTATTTGTTTACAGCATTCATGTGTCGATGATGAGACCAGAACTTCTTTTCCATCTTAATAAAAGACAGCAAAGGCAATGAAAATATAATGAATTTTAGTTCAATATCTTGAAAATAATCATATGTACCACTGTTAGGCTTTTAAAAAAGAAATTTGAGAGTCTAGAAGTTTTAAAATAAAGGTTAGCCTGAGGATTATAAAGATAAGTATGTCGGGGCTGCCCTGGTGGTCTAGTGGGTAGAAAGACTGCCTTGCAGTGCAAGTGGTACCAGTTTGATCCCTGGTCCAGGAAGATCTCACATGCCGTGGAGCAGCTGTACCAGTGTATCCAATTACAAGCCAGACCTCTGGAACACATGCACCCAGTGCTGGTGCTCTGCAACATGAGAGGCCACTGCGATGGGAGGCCCACACATGCCAAAGAATAAAAGATGGGTGAAAATAACTATAAAAATGAGAAGAGGCATGATGGGGGAAAACAGCGCTGTCAACAGCGGATGATCTGAGTATCCCAGATCCCTAATTCTCTAACAGATCAGGTTATCATACATAATATGACACATTCTATTACAAATTCATTTCCTTCTACTTTCTGCCACAAAAGATGTCCTCCTTCTTAACTAATCTTCCACTCTACCAGATTCCCAATGTCATCACTGTCTAACTTGTTTCTCCTTTTTTCCCTTAATATCTAGGTGCTAAGAATATACTTCTCTTTCTCCTTTGACCTGAGGAAAAATTAAATGCAGTCTAATTTAGAGCCTGAGCTAGACTAATTGACTTGAGAGAGTCTGAGATTTGCAGGTTTCTGCATAAGTCCTAGATTCCTAATTAGCTCAACAGGGAACAAAATCACATTCAGCCTTTCTTTCCTCTTTTGATCCTCCCCCAACTTGGCAAGACAATTTGCAGCCCATGAGGCTCAGTAAAATAAATCACCATCCAAGAGGTATGGTGCACCATAAATATTCAAAACCTAGAATCACAAACTTACAAATTGGAAGGGTTTCATAGATATGTCCAGAGTGCCCAGAGTTATGGCCCATTTTCTCTACTAAAAAAGGAGGAAAATGCCACAATGTTTACTCATGACGATTTAACCACCTCTTTTTGTAGTCAATTAAGAATATTATTTAACTGTTAAGTACAAGTCTAATTTTCCAATCCAGTCATAAATGCTTGTGTTTTCTCCTTTGGATTAGTACAGAAACCAGAGTCCTTAATAATACAGCATTCATGTGTCGATGTCAGATTTTTTAAAGGCAATGAAAATATAATGAATTTTAGTTCAATATCTTGAAAATAATCATATGTACCACTGTTAGGCTTTTAAAAAAGAAATTTGAGAGTCTAGAAGTTTTAAAATAAAGGTTAGCCTGTGGATTATAAAGATAAGTATGTCGGGCTGCCCTGGTGGTCTAGTGGGTAGAAAGACTGCCTTGCAGTGCAAGTGGTACCAGTTTGATCCCTGGTCCAGGAAGATCTCACATGCCGTGGAGCAGCTGTACCAGTGTATCCAATTACAAGCCAGACCTCTGGAACACATGCACCCAGTGCTGGTGCTCTGCAACATGAGAGGCCACTGCGATGGGAGGCCCACACATGCCAAAGAATAAAAGATGGGTGAAAATAACTATAAAAATGAGAAGAGGCATGATGGGGGAAAACAGCGCTGTCAACAGCGGATGATCTGAGTATCCCAGATCCCTAATTCTCTAACAGATCAGGTTATCATACATAATATGACACATTCTATTACAAATTCATTTCCTTCTACTTTCTGCCACAAAAGATGTCCTCCTTCTTAACTAATCTTCCACTCTACCAGATTCCCAATGTCATCACTGTCTAACTTGTTTCTCCTTTTTTCCCTTAATATCTAGGTGCTAAGAATATACTTCTCTTTCTCCTTTGACCTGAGGAAAAATTAAATGCAGTCTAATTTAGAGCCTGAGCTAGACTAATTGACTTGAGAGAGTCTGAGATTTGCAGGTTTCTGCATAAGTCCTAGATTCCTAATTAGCTCAACAGGGAACAAAATCACATTCAGCCTTTCTTTCCTCTTTTGATCCTCCCCCAACTTGGCAAGACAATTTGCAGCCCATGAGGCTCAGTAAAAATAAATCACCATCACAGAGGTATGGTGCACCATAAATATTCAAAACCTAGAATCACAAACTTACAAATTGGAAGGGTTTCATAGATATGTCCAGAGTGCCCAGAGTTATGGCCCATTTTCTCTACTAAAAAAGGAGGAAAATGCCACAATGTTTACTCATGACGATTTAACCACCTCTTTTTGTAGTCAATTAAGAATATTATTTAACTGTTAAGTACAAGTCTAATTTTCCAATCCAGAAATAACATAAATGCTTGTGTTTTCTCCTTAGGATTAGTACAGAAACCAGAGCTCAAAGGAATGATAGAGGAAGAGAAGGGAATCCCCAAAGCATTAAATAATAGGTCTGCATCTTATAGCTCATCATCCCTAGACAATCAGACACTACATAAATGTTTCCATTGTTCATTTCCTTTATTGCAGATACAATGAAACTGTCCAGTATGATTAAGAGATGTCTTATCATAGAAAATAGAGGCATTTTCCTAGAATAGATCATTGAAAGCATTTTTTTTAAAGCTGATTAAATGTCTCATCTGTTTCATCACAAACCCCCACTTACTAAAGATAAAGAAATCATGCAGTAATTCAAACTGCATTTTTAGGGATTAAGTTTTATGCCAAAATGATTACATATTCCAGCAATAGCTCTCTAAGGATGTTGGTTTTACAAAATAGCTTCCAGTGGTTAAAATAGATAAGCAATTCCAAACTGAATGTACTGCATTCGGTACTCAGTAGGAATTTGTTTAACTAATGAATAAATTTACCCCTGTGATAGCAAATGCCACCTGTTAATTAAAATCCCTTAAAATATGTTTTACCATGACTTTTGGGGGAAAAGTTTACTAATAGAAGCTTATTTCTTATATTTCTTGGCAGATTAAAAAATGTGTCAGTTAATAGATACTGACTTGAAGTTTGTTCACTCTCTGCAAATGAATGCAACATTATTTTCCAATAGAAGCTATCAAGCAAAGATTTCTCAATTTTTTGGAGCTATCCTCCACCAATCACATACACTATATATACTTTTCTATATTAAATACTTTTATTATCTCTTTTTGCTTTCCATAATAAGGGGATCTCCAGCTGATGGGTCGTCCCCAGTGCTCTGAACCAGTATCAAACTCCTGTGTGTGTGTGTGAGTGTGTGTTAGTCACTTAGTCATGTGCAAGTCTTTATGATCCCATGGACTATAGCCCATCAGGCTCCTCTGTCCACAGAATTCTCCAGGCAAGAATACTGGAGTGGGTTGCTATTTTCTTCTTTAGTAGATCTTCCCAACTTAGGGGTTGAACTCAGGTCTTCTGTGTTGCAGGCAGATTCTTTAGCATCTAAGCCACCAGGGGAAGTACCTATTTGACATCAAATGCTTCATTCTATTTCGTTTTAATCTAGAGTTGTTCACCTTCTATTCCACTTGAAAGCAAGCTTAAGACTCTCTAAACTTCCACTTTTGTCCTCTTTCCCTCTGGTTCTTTCCCCTATTTTTGCCCTCCTCCTGAAGCTAAGCTGAAAAGTGTACTCCATGGCCACTGTCCTCTTTCCTAGCTTCTCACCCAGCCCTCAACCCAAAGTAGGAATCTTTTTCCCTCCACTCCTCTGAGCCTCTCCTGGACTTGCCACCAGTGCACCCTGGGCATTGTGCAGTCCTTATTTTATGTGACTTGTATCAGCACGTTTCTTGAAACACCATCCCTTCAGTTTCTGTGATACAGTTCTCAGTTTTATTCCAGACTCTTTGGTCCTGATTTAACCTCATTCTTTTTCATTAGAAAATATACATTTTTTAAAAGTAAAAACCTCACTAGTAAAAATATGCAAATTAAAAGATGATTTATAATGTATTCTTTCTGAAATTTACAAGGAAAGAATCTGCTAGTTGCAAATGTTCAATAGCCCCATTCATGGTCATGGGACTGGGTTTGAACCTAATTTAACTCCAGAGTTTGAGTGTTAATCCATTACTTTGTGATATGCCTTCATATCTATTATATCTAAAGAGTAATTACCATTACCAAAATTCCTCATACACATATGACCCAGCTTTAGAAAATGGACGCATATTAATAGGATTTGTAATGTTTAGACAGAATATTATCCTGTCCATACCCTTTAATTAAAGTGAAAAATATTTTTCTTTAAAATTCATTAAAATTTCAAATGTTGAAAAATGAAAGGTAATAAAACAATAGTAAACCCCAAATTATAAAAATTGCAGTTTCCATGTAATACCTTAGAGAGACACACACATACATATATGTAATACATATCACATACAAGTATATATATATATATATATACATATATATATATATAACTTTTTATACATATGAATAGCCACTATGCCAATACCATTCACCAACAAAGCCATTTTATAATTACCCCCAACATTCACAGACACACACATTTTCAGAAGTCTAATGCTAATGGAATCTACTGTATATATAAATAGAAGCGTATATAATGAAAACTAATAATAAAATATTTCCCCATGACCAAATGTCTTTACTTTATACACTATCAGTTAAAAATTTAATTATTCATTATTTCATTTAATGAAAATCACCATGCCTGCCAAATCATGCTAAACACAAGCAATAAGAGATACAAAACTGGGGTCAGTGGTAGAACTCAAGATTTAAATGACAACTCAAAAGATGCTTTGATAGAAAAACACATGAAACAGTTAAGAGGATGAAGCCCCATCTTCACTGAAAAATGGGCTGAGGGAACAGGAAGTTCAAGAAAGCTTCCTAGAGAAGGTAGAAGATTGAACTCTTAAAAAGAACGTAGAGATTAGCTAAGGAGAGGAGAAAACGAATTCTGAAGAGAACGTGTATAAATGTATCCCATACAAGAGTGGACAGGAAAATGACTAGCTGTCTGGGGAGCTTAAATATGTCAAAATTTGAGCCATAGAATTCACGATCTAGCACAATATATAGTTTATATTTCCCCCTTCTCAGTTCAGATTCTAGTCAAGAAAGAGATCTTTTCTTATGAGGACTATACAGATGAAATTTCTCTTGCCTTCAAATTTTGGGATAGAATGAAAATCACACAGAACACAGAAAAGACACTTAGGGCACAAGGGTCCCAAGGAGAGGAGGAAAAACACACAACAAGGAAGTGTTTTAGAATAGGCTGCTAGAATGAGGGGAGGCAGAGACTTTCTACTTGAATGCAAACTTCTATTAGTTGGAAAAATATTTTCTTTAAAATTCATTAAAATTTCAAATGTTGAAAAATGAAAGGTAATAAAACAATAGTAAACCCCAAATTATAAAAATTGCAGTTTCCATGTAATACCTTAGAGAGACACACACATACATATATGTAATACATATCACATACAAGTATATATATATATATATATATATATATATATATATACATATATATATATAACTTTTTATACATATGAATAGCCACTATGCCAATACCATTCACCAACAAAGCCATTTTATAATTACCCCCAACATTCACAGACACACACATTTTCAGAAGTCTAATGCTAATGGAATCTACTGTATATATAAATAGAAGCGTATATAATGAAAACTAATAATAAAATATTTCCCCATGACCAAATGTCTTTACTTTATACACTATCAGTTAAAAATTTAATTATTCATTATTTCATTTAATGAAAATCACCATGCCTGCCAAATCATGCTAAACACAAGCAATAAGAGATACAAAACTGGGGTCAGTGGTAGAACTCAAGATTTAAATGACAACTCAAAAGATGCTTTGATAGAAAAACACATGAAACAGTTAAGAGGATGAAGCCCCATCTTCACTGAAAAATGGGCTGAGGGAACAGGAAGTTCAAGAAAGCTTCCTAGAGAAGGTAGAAGATTGAACTCTTAAAAAGAACGTAGAGATTAGCTAAGGAGAGGAGAAAACGAATTCTGAAGAGAACGTGTATAAATGTATCCCATACAAGAGTGGACAGGAAAATGACTAGCTGTCTGGGGAGCTTAAATATGTCAAAATTTGAGCCATAGAATTCACGATCTAGCACAATATATAGTTTATATTTCCCCCTTCTCAGTTCAGATTCTAGTCAAGAAAGAGATCTTTTCTTATGAGGACTATACAGATGAAATTTCTCTTGCCTTCAAATTTTGGGATAGAATGAAAATCACACAGAACACAGAAAAGACACTTAGGGCACAAGGGTCCCAAGGAGAGGAGGAAAAACACACAACAAGGAAGTGTTTTAGAATAGGCTGCTAGAATGAGGGGAGGCAGAGATTTTCTACTTGAATGCAAACTTCTATTAGTTGGAAATAACTGCTAAAAAAAAATTTGTTTCCCATCAGACTGCTGGTGCAACCAAGGAGTGATTTGTGAATCTTTGGCTCCTCTCTCTAAGTGTAGAGATTATATAGCTTCTCCTTATTCAGGCTTGTTGGGGACAAGTGCTAAGCAACAAATGACATTCGTTGTGGACGTGGAATTCAAGAATGGTGACATACAAGACATTTTATTAGTTAAAATCCAGTATTCATATTCTATGACTAAAGTAGGCTTTTCCTAGATGATCTTGGAAAACAATGCCTATGAAGATCTATTGTAAACCATCAGAGTCTACTAATTTTTATTAATGACCAAGTTAGTTGTCAAAAAGTATTTAGTAGGATATTACCAGTATTATAGAATTATTCTCAGACACTCAGGAAGTGGCATACTGGTCTTCTTAAGGAATCACTTGAAAAATTAACACATACAATATTAAAGAAAAGTTATTCTGCATATGTGAAGCATGTGCTAGATATAAAATGATCTGTTTATTCTGTAATAGGTAGCAACATAATCTGGTAGCATTCAAGCATTATTCAGACTGTCTGATGCTTTGATAATATATTCCAGTAAGGGGATGCCTCAGACCGAAACAAGTCTAAAAGAAAATTGAATCACACACCTACAGACTTACGTGCCAGAACTGATTTGAGCTGATAAATCTGAAGTTGAAGAAACTCCTGAGGTACCACTTGAAAACATTTTAAAAGGTTCACTTTTGAATTTTATTGAAGGATCAAATGGACAAAGCACAGTCTAATGAGGAAATGAAGAGTTCATGTATGAATGTCTAAGCCAGAAAAAATTGTTTCTGAATCAAAGTTAGCTCATACATATGTCTGCATGTTTCTGATCCAAGCATATTAATATTTGACAGCTCAAGAAGAATATTGTATGTCTCAAGCCAGCTCAATATGCCTGATGCCTGTCTCTTTCTTTGAGACAGTCCTTCAGTGTTCCTATTAGCCATACTCATACTACAGGGCCTTGTGTCTTTGTCCATAGATGACGACATATGTCTTTCATGTTCTGATATGGGCCAAGGTAGGGGGGTGAGAATAGGCTGCTAGAATGAAAATCTTTGGCAAACTTCTATTAGTTGGAAATAACTGCTAAAAAAAAATTTGTTTCCCATCAGACTGCTGGTGCAACCAAGGAGTGATTTGTGAATCTTTGGCTCCTCTCTCTAAGTGTAGAGATTATATAGCTTCTCCTTATTCAGGCTTGTTGGGGACAAGTGCTAAGCAACAAATGACATTCGTTGTGGACGTGGAATTCAAGAATGGTGACATACAAGACATTTTATTAGTTAAAATCCAGTATTCATATTCTATGACTAAAGTAGGCTTTTCCTAGATGATCTTGGAAAACAATGCCTATGAAGATCTATTGTAAACCATCAGAGTCTACTAATTTTTATTAATGACCAAGTTAGTTGTCAAAAAGTATTTAGTAGGATATTACCAGTATTATAGAATTATTCTCAGACACTCAGGAAGTGGCATACTGGTCTTCTTAAGGAATCACTTGAAAAATTAACACATACAATATTAAAGAAAAGTTATTCTGCATATGTGAAGCATGTGCTAGATATAAAAATGATCTGTTTATTCTGTAATAGGTAGCAACATAATCTGGTAGCATTCAAGCATTATTCAGACTGTCTGATGCTTTGATAATATATTCCAGTAAGGGGATGCCTCAGACCGAAACAAGTCTAAAAGAAAATTGAATCACACACCTACAGACTTACGTGCCAGAACTGATTTGAGCTTATAAATCTGAAGTTGAAGAAACTCCTGAGGTACCACTTGAAAACATTTTAAAAGGTTCACTTTTGAATTTTATTGAAGGATCAAATGGACAAAGCACAGTCTAATGAGGAAATGAAGAGTTCATGTATGAATGTCTAAGCCAGAAAAAATTGTTTCTGAATCAAAGTTAGCTCATACATATGTCTGCATGTTTCTGATCCAAGCATATTAATATTTGACAGCTCAAGAAGAATATTGTATGTCTCAAGCCAGCTCAATATGCCTGATGCCTGTCTCTTTCTTTGAGACAGTCCTTCAGTGTTCCTATTAGCCATACTCATACTACAGGGCCTTGTGTCTTTGTCCATAGATGACGCATTTCAGGGTGGGCACTTGATCATATATGAACCAGTTAGAGTTTTGCTCAAAGAATGTATGAATTTTGAGCGTAATCAGAGATTGGGAGCTTGTTCCAATCAGGTACAAGCCAGGCAAATAAAAACTATCCTAGGTAATTAAAAGAGGATATTTAATGCAAGAAATTTATTATATATGTGATGAAAGAGGCACTTCCCAGATTGCACTAGCAGTAAAGAACCCGCCTGCCGATGGAGAAGATGTAAGAGATGCAGGTTTGATCCCTGGGTCAAGAAAATCCCCTGGAGAAGGAAATGGCAACCCACTTTAGTATGCTTGGCTGGGGAATCCCATGGACAGAGGAGCCCAGTGGGCTAGAGTCTATGGGGTTATGAAGAGTTGGACAGGACGGCGGACATGTAATGAAAGAGCTGTGAGAGCAAATGGGGGAGAGTGAGTCGATGCACAAAGGAAGCCACAGCATTCTCAGGTCAAGGGGACCTAAGGGAGGAAGTGGTATCACCAGAGCTTCTGGCAAACAAAACAATCAAAAATTGTCGGTATGGGGTTAATATACTAGAAAGCGAGACTGAAAACAATTAGGAAGCCTATCAGGGGGAGCCTTTTCAGTGTCTCCTAAACACTCAGAGTCAAAGGACTATTCTGTCTACACAGCACAATGTAGGACAGGGCCTACTTGCTGAAGGACAGTGCTGGGTATTCCTCCCAGTGGGGCCCTCGCAGCAGCCACCAGCAGACAGGCATAAGGATATGAGGTCCTCAAGGCACAGGGGCAGGACAGCTTGCCAACACCACTATGCTTCAGATCTCCAGGCCAGTCCCATGGGTGCAAACTTTAGTGTCACTTACAAGGGACACCCAAGGTACAAGTTTCAAGACATTCAGAAAAGTTTAAAATATGATGTCCTTTGTGTAGCTCATTCTTATTTTCTCCCAGTCTGATGGAATTTACCAGTCGGGAGTAATAATGAGCAACAATGCTTCATAATATAATGGACACCATATTTAAGTCTTTTGGGGAAGAGTCAGGAGTTTAATTGAAGATACGTGGGTAAAGGAGTTTCGTTAACTCACAATAATCACAATGAAAAACTAAGTTATACAGTATGTTAGAAACTGTTAGGCATTATGGAGCAAAAAAAAATCCATAAAGAGTTTAAAATGGTCTTTAGAAGTTATAAGTTCAAGGTGGTTACAATCTTAAATATGGTAGTCAAATGTGATGGACAGCCAACAAAAGCAGTATTTCCCATCACTCTGAGACTTGCTAGTCATACAAGTGAAAGTAGCTCAGTCGTGTACAACCCTTTGTGACCCATCTATGAGCCATGGAGTTCTCCAGGAAAGAATACTGCAGTGGGTAGCTGTTCCCTTCTCCATGAGATCATCCCAACCCAGCAAACTGAACCCAGGTCTCTGTCATTGCAGATGGATTCTTTACAACCTGAGCCACTAGGGAAGCCCACGAATACTGGAGTGGGTGGCCTATCCATTCTCCAGAGGATCTTCCCGACCCAGGAATTGAACTGGGGTCTCCTGCATTGCAGGTGGATTCTTTACCAGCTGAGCTACCAGAGAAGCCCCAATTATACAAAGAGTACCTCAAATACACATACACTGGCATCACAGTTTTTCTGAGATGTTTCTATATTCTGAAAGCTTAATATTAATTACCATTTTTCCATCCAAATATTCATTTAGCATTTTTTTTAGAAGAGGATGATTGTAATATTAATGTGATTTAAATGGTTCCAATGTAGACTTGAAAAACATTTTCCTTGTCTGTTAAAGACCTAAATATAAAAGAAAATGGAAATTTTTTTTAGAAGTATGGTGGGCATACTCTGAAGTAGAACCGTATGATCTCCACCTCTGGTAATCTTATAACTGTGATATCTCCTTGACTGTGGGTGGAGACTGCCTTCTGTATAACAAATGAAACATGCTAAATGTGGCATAATATCTGTTCTGAGATCACAGTACAGATGATATTAAGACCTTTTCATTGCTGGCTTTGAGGAAGAAAGTGGCCATATTGAGAAGGCCTATCCAGAAAGGAGCTGAGGGCAGATTCCAGCCAGGAATCTGAATCTCTCATTCCAACAGCCCATGAAGAACTGAATGCTGCCAACAACCATGTTAAAGGGATACAGACAGGAAATCAAGATACATCATCAAGCCTCAGATGTGGCTTCAGCCTTGGCAGCTTGATTTTATGCAAGCTATGTCCTATGCAGAGGACACAGCTAGGCCATGACTGAACTCTTGCCACACAGAAACTGTGAGAAAGTAAACACACGTTATTTGAAGCTGCTCAATTTGTGGTACTATATTATCACTAGACAACTAATACCTCAATGAATTTCACATTATCAAAGTGTTCAAATATCATGTGCTTCTCACCGACTTGTGCACCCATTTTTAAATTGAGCCATGGAGTTCTCCAGGAAAGAATACTGCAGTGGGTAGCTGTTCCCTTCTCCATGAGATCATCCCAACCCAGCAAACTGAACCCAGGTCTCTGTCATTGCAGATGGATTCTTTACAACCTGAGCCACTAGGGAAGCCCACGAATACTGGAGTGGGTGGCCTATCCATTCTCCAGAGGATCTTCCCGACCCAGGAATTGAACTGGGGTCTCCTGCATTGCAGGTGGATTCTTTACCAGCTGAGCTATCAGAGAAGCCCCAATTATACAAAGAGTACCTCAAATACACATAACACTGGCATCACAGTTTTTCTGAAATGTTTCTATATTCTGAAAGCTTAATATTAATTACCATTTTTCCATCCAAATATTCATTTAGCATTTTTTTTAGAAGAGGATGATTGTAATATTAATGTGATTTAAATGGTTCCAATGTAGACTTGAAAAACATTTTCCTTGTCTGTTAAAGACCTAAATATAAAAGAAAATGGAAATTTTTTTTAGAAGTATGGTGGGCATACTCTGAAGTAGAACCGTATGATCTCCACCTCTGGTAATCTTATAACTGTGATATCTCCTTGACTGTGGGTGGAGACTGCCTTCTGTATAACAAATGAAACATGCTAAATGTGGCATAATATCTGTTCTGAGATCACAGTACAGATGATATTAAGACCTTTTCATTGCTGGCTTTGAGGAAGAAAGTGGCCATATTGAGAAGGCCTATCCAGAGAGGAGCTGAGGGCAGATTCCAGCCAGGAATCTGAATCTCTCATTCCAACAGCCCATGAAGAACTGAATGCTGCCAACAACCATGTTAAAGGGATACAGACAGGAAATCAAGATACATCATCAAGCCTCAGATGTGGCTTCAGCCTTGGCAGCTTGATTTTATGCAAGCTATGTCCTATGCAGAGGACACAGCTAGGCCATGACTGAACTCTTGCCACACAGAAACTGTGAGAAAGTAAACACACGTTATTTGAAGCTGCTCAATTTGTGGTACTATATTATCACTAGACAACTAATACCTCAATGGATTTCACATTATCAAAGTGTTCAAATATCATGTGCTTCTCAAGGTGAAGGCATTTGGGGCAGAGGAAAGAGAGAACAAAAAATTCAAAAGTAGGAATGTACCCAGAATGTTTTAGAAGGAAAGTACATCTGAAATTTAATGAGCAAAATAGAGAGTACAAGGAGAAACAGAAATTTATGTTAGAATTTATAAGCCATAGTAAGGCCTTTGAGATTGAGATTTTGAGTGAAATAGAGATGCATTAATTAGAGGCTTTGAAGAAAGTAACATGCTATGAGTTAACATTTTAATAGTTTCATACTGGCTCGTGTGTTGAGAATAGGCTGCAGGAGATCAAAATAGCAATAAAAGAGATCAGTTGGAGGGTATTACAATAATATAGGTGAGAGATGATGGTGATTTGAATCAGAGTGAGTGATAGTGTAAGTGGTGAGAAGTGGTTGATTCTGGTTATGTTCCAAAGCTACAGCCAAAAGGAGTTCCAGATGAACTGGATGTGGGGTGTAAAGAAAAGAATACTCAAGGATGACTGCAAATGTTTGGGCAGAAATAACCAAGACTGAGAAAGCTAAGAGTGAGTAGGCATTTTGTGTTTGTGGTTTTGTTTTTCAGTAAGTGTTAGTCACTCAGTTGTGTCTGGCTCTTTGCGACCCCTTGGACTGTAACCCATCAGGCTCTTTTGTCCACTGACTTCTCCAGGCAAGAATACTGGAGGGGGTTGCCATTCCATTCTCCGGGGGATCTTCCCAACCCATAAATCAAACCAGGGTCTCCTGCATTGCAGGTGGATTCGTTACCATCTGAGTCACTAAGGAAGCCTTTTCAGTAAGAGCGTGCTAAATATTAGAAGGTCAGTTAAGGACATATGACATGTTAAGGTCTATTAAGCATCCAACTGGAAGTGTTGTAGCAGTATTACTGTATTATTAATTCAGAGGGGAGCCACAGCCATGTGAAGAGATTTAAATATTTAAAACTGTGACGCTTACTAAGGAGGTGAATGTAGAGAGAGAGAGAGTCACAGACTGAGTGCTGGAGCACGTCAAATGGGTTTAGGAAAAGATGGAGCCAGCAACAGAGACCAAGAAAAGGGAACAAATAAGTCAGAAAGCAAAGCAATGGATTGTAACATGCAGAGAGCAAAGTAGAGAGACTATTTCCAGGAAGAAGATGTGATATCATGATGTCCCATGATGCTGAGGGATCAAATTGAGAACTATTGGATTCTATTTCCAGGAAGTATTTATAAAGCCAGAATGTTTTAGAAGGAAAGTACATCTGAAATTTAATGAGCAAAATAGAGTACAAGGAGAAACAGAAATTATGTTAGAATTTATAAGCCATAGTAAGGCCTTTGAGATTGAGATTTTGAGTGAAATAGAGATGCATTAATTAGAGGCTTTGAAGAAAGTAACATGCTATGAGTTAACATTTTAATAGTTTCATACTGGCTCGTGTGTTGAGAATAGGCTGCAGGAGATCAAAATAGCAATAAAAGAGATCAGTTGGAGGGTATTACAATAATATAGGTGAGAGATGATGGTGATTTGAATCAGAGTGAGTGATAGTGTAAGTGGTGAGAAGTGGTTGATTCTGGTTATGTTCCAAAGCTACAGCCAAAAGGAGTTCCAGATGAACTGGATGTGGGGTGTAAAGAAAAGAATACTCAAGGATGACTGCAAATGTTTGGGCAGAAATAACCAAGACTGAGAAAGCTAAGAGTGAGTAGGCATTTTGTGTTTGTGGTTTTGTTTTTCAGTAAGTGTTAGTCACTCAGTTGTGTCTGGCTCTTTGCGACCCCTTGGACTGTAACCCATCAGGCTCTTTTGTCCACTGACTTCTCCAGGCAAGAATACTGGAGGGGGTTGCCATTCCATTCTCCGGGGGATCTTCCCAACCCATAAATCAAACCAGGGTCTCCTGCATTGCAGGTGGATTCGTTACCATCTGAGTCACTAAGGAAGCCTTTTCAGTAAGAGCGTGCTAAATATTAGAAGGTCAGTTAAGGACATATGACATGTTAAGGTCTATTAAGCATCCAACTGGAAGTGTTGTAGCAGTATTACTGTATTATTAATTCAGAGGGGAGCCACAGCCATGTGAAGAGATTTAAATATTTAAAACTGTGACGCTTACTAAGGAGGTGAATGTAGAGAGAGGAGAGAGTCACAGACTGAGTGCTGGAGCACGTCAAATGGGTTTAGGAAAAGATGGAGCCAGCAACAGAGACCAAGAAAAGGGAACAAATAAGTCAGAAAGCAAAGCAATGGATTGTAACATGCAGAGAGCAAAGTAGAGAGACTATTTCCAGGAAGAAGATGTGATATCATGATGTCCCATGATGCTGAGGGATCAAATTGAGAACTATTGGATTCATTAGGAGTTATTTATAAACTTCATAAACGGAGACTCAGAAGAGCAGTGAGATTAAATTTGAGAAATGTATAGTAGCCCAGAGGATAAAGGACAAAGATGAGCCTATTCCTAATAGTCATTTTACAAGGACAGAAATAGCACAGGGAAATTGGTAATGTGGAACTGAAAGAGAAGAACTGTGATATTTTTGTGTAGATTCCCATGAGCATTCCAGCCTATGCTAGTGTCCCTTTGAGAACAATATTTACATCTTCATCCACATCAAGTTTACACGTCTATGCATGTTCACATTCATGTCTATCAAGTTTATTCTTTAAATCCAATCTTGAATACCACGCCTAATAAGTAACAGATGCTCAATGGGCAATGGTTGAATGTATGAATAAGTGCTGAAGTACATATGAGTATTAATTTAAAAAGAGAAGGGATTCCTTGGTGGCCTGGTTTTAGGGCTCAGTCCCCGGATGGGAAACTAGGATGCTACAAACTGTGCAGCAAGGATGAAAAAAAGATACAAGAGAAAATAAATAGTAGAGAGATGCTCCATATGTTCTTCTAGTAAGTCTCTAAATAAGGAGGAACAATTTTCCATGAGAATCTACAAGATTCTATACATTTTAGGTAAGAATGATAAAAGCAATTATTGTAATTTTTAACATAGCTGTTTTGTCTGGTTTTAGTATGAATTGTACTTTAAAAATTCTTCAAAGTATAAAATGCATGATAATCCACGGTCTCAAGACAAGTAAATATGTTTCCAACACTCTATTTACATAAACCATATGAACAAACATGAAATGTGTATCATACAAAACACATGACTCCTGTCTCAGGCAGATTTCTATGTAATTCTAGTATTACAGTATGAATTGAGTACTTGTTATGGAAATACTACCATTGTTTAAGGCTCTAATTTTAAAACAAAATTTGGGTTAACTTTATTGAAGTATCTGTTTCTCTATGCTCATCTTATAACAAAGCAATATTTATTAATGTTATTGCATGTACATTTAAGCCACAGAAAAGAAATTTCACTGATTTTCAGTTCTCTTGAACTTGAGATTATAAAATACAAAGAAGATCTCTTTCTATTTAAGTCACAGAGTGCTTTTTAACAAATTTTCCTCTGATTAATTATAAATATTATCTTCTGATGGCACACAACTTCTTAGAAAATTTAGTGTATGAAGAATTGATCCAAAGAATATTACATTTTACTTATAAACATAGTTCACTTGAAATGCAGTGCTTTTGAGACACTGTAGCAATATGAATGACAATTAAAAGCCTGCAAAAAATGCACTTATCATATCAAGGTAAAGAGAAAAGACAGGAAATGTAGCAGATCATGAAAAAAAACCCAGAATAATATGAAAAGAAGGAATACCAGAAACATAATAAAACTGTAAACTGGAGCTTTAAAAAAATAAGCCTGCCTGGCTGGAGCTGGGGCAGAAAGAGTGAAAGACAGTGAAGAAAGTTTCAATGGCTGCTTCATCTAAAGTGAAATCATATGCTTTCAGCCTACGTTTTAAAGCTTTTGTGTAAAACCAGTACAGGCAGTGAAGATTACCTCCCATTTAACAATTTATGCTAACATGTAAAGCTGCTTTTCAGCACCACACTCAACCACATAGCCTAAACAGATTTATATTACAGAGTTTTTCTTTGTAGTTAACCAAAGGCTGTAATTTAAGTGATCTATTTAGCATAACATGAAAACTCAGAACATAAACTAAAAGCACACGAGTCTCCATTCCTCATTAACCATTTATCATTGACCACAGTTCCAGCCTGTAACAGTGTGATATTCGCTATCCATGTAAATGTCTAGTATCTAGGTACTACTTGAGGTTCCAATGTTACAAAACTTAAGCTATCATCTTCAGTTATAAAGTGGTATGTTTCTACTTTCTCTTGGCTTTTAAGTTTGAGGCACACAATCTGAAATGAATTTTCGAGGTAGGAAGAGATTATGTGAGACTAAAGATAAATTTTCCAGTTAGAAGGCCTGGATACCATTGGGTTGGCCAAAAAGTTTGTTTGGGTTTTTCATAAGATGTTACGGAATAAAAAACTTTTTTAGCCAACTCGATATTTTTGTCTTTATTTTCGCTATTTTTAAAGGATTAAATCTCCTTTAATTTTTAGAGAATCAAATCACCTATCAAGCACTGTCTGCTGATTCATTATTTACAGTTAAACATACTGATTCTACTGATGTTTCAGTATGTTACATGATTCCTATGCTGTCCACTTGGTATATCTTCTGCAATTTTTTTTTTTTTTAACAAAAGTGACATCATGATATATTTAACAGGAATATTTGCTAAACTTTTTTACTTAATTTTTTACTAAATTTCTGTAATCTTCACTGATAAGCACAACATCAAGAAAATGCATAAGCACTTTTTACAATAGCTAGAACATGCAAACACCCTAGATGTCCATCAACAAATGAAAGGATAAAGAAGCTGTGGTACATACATACAATGGACTATTTCTCAGCTGTAAAAAGAAAATGTATATGAATCATTTCTTTTTATATGAGGTGGATGAATCTAGAACCTATTATAAAACTGAAGTAAGTAAGAAAGAGAAGGATAAATATAGTATACTAACTAACACATATATATGGAATCTAGAAAGATGGTACTGATAAATGTATATGCAGAGCAGCAATGGAGAAACAGACATAGAGAACTTACGGACTTAGGTGGTGGGGAGGAATGGGCAAGATGTATGACTGGAGTAACATGGACACCTACACTACCATATGTAAAAGAGACAACCAATGTGAATATGCTATAAGACTAAGGGAACTTACACAGGGGCTATGCAACAACCTGGAGGGGTGGGATGGGGAGAGAGGTTCAGCTGGGATGGGTCAAGGTTATACCTATGATTGATTTGGGTTTATGTATAGCAATAAACAACAAAACTCTGTACAAGTAAAATAAAAATAAATTAAATATTAAGAAAAAGAAAATGCAGAGCTTGTATGTGAATGAAAGAATGAAATGATATACTGCCATGCAGGTTATTTCTATGCAGAAAAGAATGACAACATAAAATATCAGAATATCAATGATACCATAGAATATCAATGGCTAAGAAATCAACTAAAAGGAAGTTTGAAATATCTGAAATAAGAGAAGACAGCAGCACATATTTCAGGGCTATATTGGTTTATTTTCGCTATTTTTAAAGGATTGAATCTCCTTTAATTTTTAGAGGATCAAATGACCTATCTAGCACTGTCTGCTGATTCATTATTTACAGTTAAACATACTGATTCTACTGATATTTCAGTATGTTACATGATTCCTATGCTGTCCACTTGGTATATCTTCTGCAATTTTTTTTTTAATAAAAGTGACATCATGATATATTTAACAGGAATATTTGCTAAACTTTTTTACTTAATTTTTTACTAAATTTCTGTAATCTTCACTGATAAACACAACATCAAGAAAATGCATAAGCACTTTTTACAATAGCTAGAACATGCAAACACCCTAGATGTCCATCAACAAATGAAAGGATAAAGAAGCTGTGGTACATATATACAATGGACTATTTCTCAGCTGTAAAAAGAAATGCATATGAATCATTTCTTTTTATATGAGGTGGATGAATCTAGAACCTATTATACAAACTGAAGTAAGTAAGAAAGAGAAGGATAAATATAGTATACTAACTAACACATATATATGGAATCTAGAAAGATGGTACTGATAAATGTATATGCAGAGCAGCAATGGAGAAACAGACATAGAGAACTTACGGACTTAGGTGGTGGGGAGGAATGGGCAAGATGTATGACTGGAGTAACATGGACACCTATACTACCATACGTAAAAGAGACAACCAATGTGAATATGCTATAAGACTAAGGGAACTTACACAGGGGCTATGCAACAACCTGGAGGGGTGGGATAGGGAGAAAGGTTCAGCTGGGATGGGTCAAGGTTATACCTATGATTGATTTGGGTTTATGTATAGCAATAAACAACAAAACTCTGTACAAGTAAAATAAAAATAAATTAAATATTAAGAAAAAGAAAATGCAGAGCTTGTATGTGAATGAAAGAATGAAATGATATACTGCCATGCAGGTTATTTCTATGCAGAAAAGAATGACAACATAAAATATCAGAATATCAATGATACCATAGAATATCAATGGCTAAGAAATCAACTAAAAGGAGGCTTGAAATATCTGAAATAAGAGAAGACAGCAGCACATATTTCAGGGCTATATTGGTTAATTATATGTACCCATCTTTAAATAATGATAGCTAAAAACATTTTTAAAAGATTGATAATTACCAATTTTGTTTTTAAATCCATTTTCAAATGATAATTTTAGAAAGTTCAAAAGATATTTAAGTCCTTTCATCACACATCATAATTGAGTCAGAACTGGCATAAAAAGAATTTCTTCATAGTAAAATAATTGGCATATACGCTATCTTAAATACTCTGTAATAAAACCAAAGAAATGGATAGCTCCAGCCAAAACATACTTTAAATTTTATTTGGGAAAGAAGTACCTTAGATTAATTCATCATCAAGAATTTTCTGTAGTATTAACCAGTATCTAACTCAATAAGGCAGATTTTCAAATAGATACTTTACCATTGATTATTTTTACGATACTCATTTAAAAAGCAATTTTAATTAACTTCAAAGGCACAATTATTGTGAAAGTTTCTTTCATTGTACTCTCTAATATTAAATATTTATTGTATAAAGTTTTTTTCCCTTCAGACCATGATTCATTTCTCTACGCATATGGGTTATTGCTACCTCTGTTTCCATTTGTTCTCTACTTAATGTTTGCTGTTTTCAAATTCTTTCCTAGTAGTTCACATCTTTATAAAAATGTCTTAGAGAAGTCTAAAAGAGAGATACAAACTTGTGGAACATGAGGAGCTTTTCTTCATGAGCTTTTATGAAATCATTCTTGCTAATAACATAAATACTACCAGTAAAATGCTTTCTATATTCTTCTTTCATAGCTTTTCACACCTGTGACTAATACTCTTAAAAATCAGGAAAATCCATGGCATTAAGATAGTGAGAGGAACAAAAAATGGTCCATTACAATCAGTAATCTCAAACTAGGTAAAATTTGAGATGACTTGAAATTGTAGCCAATTTTGAAAAGTTCAAGGAAGGTGCAGTCTGATGTCTAAAACATTGACATAACTGGACAATAAATATTTTCACTTTTGCTAAAACTATCATTCAATGGAAGAAAAAAATAGAGAAAATGGAAAATGTTCTTTCTTTGACCTCTTGGATAAAATCATTCCATTAGAGGTGCTCACTTTGTTTCAGAGAATTTTAGTAGGTGGGAGTTTGTTTTTCATTAAAGAGAAATCCCTTGAGATTTAGTTAAAAACATTTGCAAAAAATTGGCAAAGCTTCTTTTGTAGCTAGCCCTCATTATTTTACTTAGAAAAAAAACCCTATTATTTTCAAACTGATTTCCCTTTTGTTTCATGGAAAAATATACTACAGATAATTATATTGAGATACATTGACTACACTAAAATGTGTTTTATACATTAACCTAAAGATAGTTGAACTTGTTCAGTGAAAAAAACTTAGAAAATAAACTCAACGTATTTTTAAGCATTTCATGAAAGAAAGTGAATTTCTTCAATCATAATAATTTTAAAAGCTAAAAGATCATCCAGATTATTATTTGGGGATGCCACAATGATTTCATTTAAACCAGTTCATATTTGTTTTCATTCAATATTTTAATTATGGTCAAGACAGCTATCCAGGAACAAACTGAGTTATACAGTTCTGTATAAAGGTTCCACAGCCACCTTTTTTTCTCCACCAAGAAGAGCACACAGCTTCCTATTCATCTATTTCAACTGGTAATAGAAGTTAGAAAAATTAAAATGGGTGCACACATGCTGAGAAACACAAACTGACAATATCCAAGAGCAATGATTTCACAAACTGAAGGCAAAAACTTATATCACAATGGAAGATCATAATTTCATCATGCCTCAGACAAAAATCGTAACACTGCATTCCCAGTTATTATAAATATTTCCAGTTATTAGAAATATAGTGATGACATTGTGTTGATGTATGGCAGAAATCAGAATGTTAATGATGTCGATGTATAACAAATCAAGCAGATATTGCAAAGCAATCATCAATGAATTAAAAATAAATCAATATTAAAGAATAAAAACATCTAAGAAAGGAAACCTTGCATAATAAAAGATAACATTATTCAGTTTTATAAGAAAGGAAACCTTCCATTAGAAAAGTTTTTGCTCATCATTCAATGGAAGAAAAAAATAGAGAAAATGGAAAATGTTCTTTCTTTGACCTCTTGGATAAAATCATTCCATTAGAGGTGCTCACTTTGTTTCAGAGAATTTTAGTAGGTGGGAGTTTGTTTTTCATTAAAGAGAAATCCCTTGAGATTTAGTTAAAAACATTTGCAAAAAATTGGCAAAGCTTCTTTTGTAGCTAGCCCTCATTATTTTACTTAGAAAAAAACCCTATTATTTTCAAACTGATTTCCCTTTTGTTTCATGGAAAAATATACTACAGATAATTATATTGAGATACATTGACTACACTAAAATGTGTTTTATACATTAACCTAAAGATAGTTGGACTTGTTCAGTGAAAAAAACTTAGAAAATAAACTCAACGTATTTTTAAGCATTTCATGAAAGAAAGTGAATTTCTTCAATCATAATAATTTTAAAAGCTAAAAGATCATCCAGATTATTATTTGGGGATGCCACAATGATTTCATTTAAACCAGTTCATATTTGTTTTCATTCAATATTTTAATTATGGTCAAGACAGCTATCCAGGAACAAACTGAGTTATACAGTTCTGTATAAAGGTTCCACAGCCACCTTTTTTTCTCCACCAAGAAGAGCACACAGCTTCCTATTCATCTATTTCAACTGGTAACAGAAGTTAGAAAAATTAAAATGGGTGCACACATGCTGAGAAACACAAACTGACAATATCCAAGAGCAATGATTACACAAACTGAAGGCAAAAACTTATATCACAATGGAAGATCATAATTTCATCATGCCTCAGACAAAAATGGTAACACTGCATTCCCAGTTATTATAAATATTTCCAGTTATTAGAAATATAGTGATGACATTGTGTTGATGTATGGCAGAAATCAGAATGTTAATGATGTCGATGTATAACAAATCAAGCAGATATTGCAAAGCAATCATCAATGAATTAAAAATAAATCAATATTAAAGAATAAAAACATCTAAGAAAGGAAACCTTGCATAATAAAAGATAACATTATTCAGTTTTATAAGAAAGAAATATAATGAACAACTCTGAGATAACTCCAGAGGCAATAATAGATACTGAAGATAATCAATATGTTAGAATTTATCCTGAATTAAAGTCTATATTATACATCACAAAACTATGATCAAACATTTAGTGCATATTTATTATAGGTACTATACATTAGAATAAAGAAAGATTTTTTTTTCAATACAGAAAGATTGATAGGATTATGTCTGGAGAAATACTTATTTCTGGATCTCTGATTGACAATATAAGCCCCATTAGTTTCCTTTTAAAAGTTGTCTATTTTTGTTAATATAATGTTGAGAAAACAAAATCAATATAATCATACGAAGTCTAAGTCACCTTATACATGTAGTGAGGACTTGCATCCAGACTGTCTTGTAAATTTTTTAAGAAAAAATAATGTTCAATATTTTATCCTTGCTTATCATTATTTCTCAAGATCAACTGTTTCCAAATCAAACTTTCTTTAATCTCTCACTCCCATTTTTGCCTTCACCTATATATATGTGATTACCAACATGGAGTCAAAAGTCCTTTTTTGGATTTTTTTAAGATTTACCTTAGTATCCACTGGCAATTATCAATATTTCAAAAAGTTTAGTGGAAATTGTATGTGAGTATTGCATAACATGACACATGACACAGCTATCAGTAGTAATTTTTGTTAATCACTTGTTTGGTTTTAAAGGGGCTTGGAATTATAGTAACTCAGGCTGTAGTTATTAAGTGATAAAAATTAAAGTAAACAGATTGCTTGATAAATACAGTTTTGTTTTTTTTTAATAAGCTTTTCAAAACAGGGAACTGTGGGCAAAACTTTATAAGCATCATAACACTGGAAACAAGGTAGCTCAGTCAACTATATCTTATGAGTTCTATTACTATTTGTCCCACATTTGATATTTCTACTCCAGTTTTCTTTGACACTCAGATTTCCTCAGACAGAGTTTTATTTGCATCAAGTCATTTGCCCCATTCAGTTATCTAAAATATTAGCTCTGAAGTTTTCTAATTGGTTCTTAAGACAACTCATAATATGGTCTTATATCTGACAAAAGATAAATCCCTATCCTGTGTAATGACAGATTGTAAAAATCATTATTCAGTTTTATAAGAAAGAAATATAATGAACAACTCTGAGATAACCCCAGAGGCAATAATAGATACTGAAGATAATCAATATGTTAGGATTTATCCTGAATTAAAGTCTATATTATTCATCACAAAACTATGATCAAACATTTAGTGCATACTTATTATAGGTACCATACATTAGAATAAAGAAAGATTTTTTTTTCAATACAGAAAGATTGATAGGATTATGTCTGGAGAAATACTTATTTCTGGATCTCTGACTGACAATATAAGCCCCATTAGTTTCCTTTTAAAAGTTGTCTATTTTTGTTAATATAATGTTGAGAAAACAAAATCAATATAATCATACGAAGTCTAAGTCACCTTATACATGTAGTGAGGACTTGCATCCAGACTGTCTTGTAAATTTTTTAAGAAAAAATAATGTTCAATATTTTATCCTTGCTTATCATTATTTCTCAAGATCAACTGTTTCCAAATCAAACTTTCTTTAATCTCTCACTCCCATTTTTGCTTTCACCTATATATATGTGATTACCAACATGGAGTCAAAAGTCCTTTTTTGGATTTTTTTTAGGGTTTACCTTAGTATCCACTGGCAATTATCAATATTTCAAAAAGTTTAGTGGAAACTGTATGTGAGTATTGCATAACATGACACATGACACAGCTATCAGAAGTAATTTTTGTTAATCACTTGTTTGGTTTTAAAGGGGCTTGGAATTATAGTAACTCAGGCTGTAGTTATTAAGTGATAAAAATTAAAGTAAACAGATTGCTTGATAAATACAGTTTTGTTTTTTTTAAATAAGCTTTTCAAAACAGGGAACTGTGGGCAAAACTTTATAAGCATCATAACACTGGAAACAAGGTAGCTCAGTCAACTATATCTTATGAGTTCTATTACTATTTGTCCCACATTTGATATTCTACTCCAGTTTTCTTTGACACTCAGATTTCCTCAGACAGAGTTTTATTTGCATCAAGTCATTTGCCCCGTTCAGTTATCTAAAATATTAGCTCTGAAGTTTTCTAATTGGTTCTTAAGACAACTCATAATATGGTCTTATATCTGACAAAAGATAAATCCCTATCCTGTGTAATGACAGATTGTAGTCAATTTTTGAATACGTGAGAACATTTATCAATACAATGTTGAGGTCATAAGACACTATTTTAAAGTGAATTATATCAAGTTGATGCAAAATACTCTGAGAATATATCAATATGCACACATCTAAGAATATTTATATGTAGGCATCAGAATTTTTCAAAATATTTCACAATATATATTAGCATTAATGAATATTTTAAGTGCATTTGAACACAGTTAATAATATTATCTATGTTAAATCTGTTTCTTTGGAATATATTATCAAATGATTTTTCAGTTTAAAAAGGCATTTCTCATAATATCTAGGCTTTTAATTATTGGCATTTTCAAGCAACAGTTATACATACACAATATTTTCTAGATCCTAGGAGAATCTTGCGGTTGAGTTTTAGTTGCTCAGTCATGTCTGACTCTTGCAATCCCAGGGACTGTAGCCAGCCAGGCTCCTTGTCCATGGGATTTCCCAGGCAAGAGTACTGGAAAGGATTGCCATTTCCTCTTACAGGGGATGTTCCTGACCCAGGAATCGATCCGGTGTCTCCTACATTGCAGGTGGATTCTTTACTGACTGATATATTGAGTCACATTTAATTCAACTAGCCATTTCCAATAATAATAATTTTGGAAAAAAAAAAAAAACAATTTTGATTAAATTATTAGGATGTAAGGTTCAGTAATACTGTACTAGTCTTTAAATAGTCCCTTCTAAACTTTAACTATGTTTCCCTAACTTAAAAACGTAAAATGTACAAATTTAAGCTATAAATCTGCTCAGTCCAGTTTATATGGTAAGCTGGAATTGTGTTTATGTATTCATCATGAGACATTTCTTCTCAACAGTAGCTTTTAATATAATAAATCTGAATGAAAACTGTAAGGTACATTTTATTTTCTTTTGAAAATTTCCCTTAAAAAGAGATGAAGAACAATGGTATACATTAATAAAAGCAGAGGTCATTGCTCTCAACTCTGTATATAATTTACTTACTAAAAATTTTAGACAAATATGCATGCATACATGCTAATTTGCTTCAGTCATGTTCAACTCTGTGCGATCCTATGGATTGTAATCTGCCAGGCTTCTCTGTCCGTGGGATTCTCCAGTCAAGAATACTGGAGTAGACATGTGCAGGGGAAAAGAAACTCTACTTTCAACTTTATCTGAAATTTTCTTACATTTTCATAAAGATCCTTATGAAAAATTTTGTTCTCTAGTTTAGTTTTATCATTATTTTTACACTCCTGAAAAATAAGTTATGAAATATGCTATAGTAATAGATTTTAGGAACTAAATCATTCTGAAGAAAAAACAAAACTATCTATGGAGAATAAAGAACATTTCCATCTTTATAAACAAAAGTTTTTTTCTTTTTCTTTTTTTAACACTTTTGAAGCTTCCATCAATTTTGGCAAACATCATACCAGTTTCATCCAACTTCTGAAGCTGGGAGTTGATCCAAAACTCTGGTAGTCAGAGGTCTGCTAAGTGTGTTGTTGCTCTATTACCTGACATTTTTGGCTCAATTTAAAACATTTTTTATTCACTCTTTGTATTTTATTTTCCTATTGTTGAATCTTAAGAGTAATGGAAGAGCTGCTTCTTATTTCTTATTTACAAAACACTAAGTCTTTTAAACTTCTATGTTCATACACAAAGCAATTTACTGTACTTGAATTCATAATTCAAATCATCAAAAACTTTCTGGTGCCTTATTTTGCATTATATCAAAAAATAAATTACAGGTTTCTTAAAATTTCCAACTAGTTGCATAAAGCAGATTTTTTAAAGAATTTGATTGTATTCATTTATAGGACTAAATGATGAATTACTGTTTGTTATACAATTTTTAAGTTTACAGTTGTCATTATATATATTTACAGACAAAACCTCAAAATATATTGAAAAGTGTACAGTTTTACTTCAATAACTTTGGTTTAGTCATTACTTGGGTAATATATGCTTTGTGGTTCACCAAGAGTACATTTTTTTTTTGAAAATTCCCAAAGAGATGAAGAACAATGGTATACATTAATAAAAGCAGAGGTCATTGCTCTCAACTCTGTATATAATTTACTTACTAAAAATTTTAGACAAATATGCATGCATACATACTAATTTGCTTCAGTCATGTTCAACTCTGTGCGATCCTATGGATTGTAATCTGCCAGGCTTCTCTGTCCGTGGGATTCTCCAGTCAAGAATACTGGAGTAGACATGTGCAGGGGAAAAGAACTCTACTTTCAACTTTATCTGAAATTTTCTTACATTTTCATAAAGATCCTTATGAAAAATTTTGTTCTCTAGTTTAGTTTTATCATTATTTTTACACTCCTGAAAAATAAGTTATGAAATATGCTATAGTAATAGATTTTAGGAATTAAATCATCCTGAAGAAAAAACAAAACTATCTATGGAGAATAAAGAACATTTCCATCTTTATAAACAAAAGTTTTTTTCTTTTTCTTTTTTTAACACTTTTGAAGCTTCCATCAATTTTGGCAAACATCATACCAGTTTCATCCAACTTCTGAAGCTGGGAGTTGATCCAAAACTCTGGTAGTCAGAGGTCTGCTAAGTGTGTTGTTGCTCTATTACCTGACATTTTTGGCTCAATTTAAAACATTTTTTATTCACTCTTTGTATTTTATTTTCCTATTGTTGAATCTTAAGAGTAATGGAAGAGCTGCTTCTTATTTCTTATTTACAAAACACTAAGTCTTTTAAACTTCTATGTTCATACACAAAGCAATTTACTGTACTTGAATTCATAATTCAAATCATCAAAAACTTTCTGGTGCCTTATTTTGCATTATATCAAAAAATAAATTACAGGTTTCTTAAAATTTCCAACTAGTTGCATAAAGCAGATTTTTTAAAGAATTTGATTGTATTCATTTATAGGACTAAATGATGAATTACTGTTTGTTATACAATTTTTAAGTTTACAGTTGTCATTATATATATTTACAGACAAAACCTCAAAATATATTGAAAAGTGTACAGTTTTACTTCAATAACTTTGGTTTAGTCATTACTTGGGTAATATATGCTTTGTGGTTCACCAAGAGTACATACTTTCTGAATAAGAAATTTACGAAAGCATTTGATATATAGACTCCACTGAGACTCTGTAATATTCTTCAAGAATATATATTGCTTCATGAGTATATCTATGAAAAATTTGTTACTAGCTTCTACTGACTTCCTTGGGAAATGTATGTGCCTAAAAAGTAATCCAAAGAAAGGAAGGTAAGTATTATGCTTCAATTCACTGATGTCTTTAAAACAGAAAAAAATGACCTATGCTAAACTTTACTAAAGTAAAAGCTGAATAAATGGGTATCCCTTCATTGGAAATCTACACAACTATTCTTTTATCTGAAATTTTTACTTTTAAGTGTCTCATATCATCACATGCAAGAATATTATTTATTCAAGCATTTTCCAAAATTTGTTTTCTAAAGTATCGTTCTCATAGAATATTAATGGTTGTTGAGAGAGAAGGAGCTCAGAAAAAGTATCTGAAATGTACTACCTTGGGAAACTGTTGGATTAAATAAAATCTATTAAGTAATCTTTCTGTAGGACTGCTCAAAACCTAAGAGAATGTGATCAAATGTATTTATTACTATCTTCTGACAAAGCTCAACTCAATCTCTCATGTACTTTTTGTTGTTCTACCTGAATATAAGGGTAAAAATTTGGACTTAACATGTGGAGGAATCGAACCACTACAAAATTGGCTCATATCATAACTTTGCACATAAATAAGGTGAATTTCTTCTATTAAATAAGGTTATTACATTCAGTGTTTCCAGACTAAGCATCATTGCTGCAAGCATTTCTGAGACAAACATTTTCAACTCAGAACTAACTGGCCATAAGGCAATTTTCTCCATGAAATATAAAATAACTAGTTGACAGTTTTTGGCTAGACAGTTTGGTTTTTAACTGGATGAAATATATTAGCACTTCTTCCAGTTAGCAATTGGTGGTTTTATGAGGCTGACAGATGACAATGATATGCCCCAAGAGTTTGTTCCTTATCTTGAAGCACACTACCTTGGAGGACAAAGAGGCCAAGGACAAAAATCACCAACTGGCCATAAGGCAATGTCACCAGTGAAAGGTTGACAGTTTGGTTTCAACCAGCTGAAATGTGTGAACATTTCTTTCCATTGGTGATATTGTTGATGGCTTTATTAAGCATACAGATGATAATGATTTGTTCCATCAGTTGGTTTCTTATTTTGAAATGTTACATTTGAGGAGAAAGAGGCCAAGAGTGTAGAAACCACAGAGCTGAACCCGCATTTTCCACAGAATTCTGAAGCTTTAATCATGGGACTGTGCCAAGAACAAACAATAGTGCAGAGGGTTTTACAATGCGACGTGAAGTTCAGTTACAAATATGCCTCCTAATGTTTGGAAGCCAATACATCTTTCAATGAAGAAAGGAATTTTTGTGAAAGTGTGGTGCTAAAAGAAAAGTTGAAGCAACAATCCAAAAAAACAAAACACCAAAAATAATGTTTTGTCTTGTTCCTGATTTTAGAGGATATGCTTTCAACGTCACTGAGTATGACGTTAGCTGTGGGTATGTCATATACGGCCTTTATTATGTTGACGTATGTTCCTTTTATGACTGCTTTCTGGAAAGCTTTCACCATATACGGATGTTGGATCTTATCAAAAGCTTTTCTTGTTTCTATTGACATAATCATACAGTTTTTAACTCTTTAACTTGTTAAAGTAGTGAATTACATTGACTTGTGGATCTTGAAAACCTGCATCTCTGGGATAAATCCTAGTTGACCACGGGGATAAAAAAGAATGTATAAAATACTATGAACAAAAGACTCAGAAGACACAGGCTTAGGCATAAGTCACTAAATAAAACCTGTTATTTGCATAGTATTGCATGAATCTATACATATTTTAAATGTATTCAAATGTTTTACATTTCACAATAAAGTCTTATTAATTTTGTTATTCCTTTCTTATGTTTCCTTATGTCTCCTTTAATGCCCTATCTTATATCTCACTGTTTTATCTTTATGGCAAAATTTCCTGATGGCCAATTAGTTATGACTAAATGTTTGGAACAAAAATGCTTGAGGCAAAGATCTCTACAGCAAAGATGCTGTGTGTGAAAGTACCTAGAACCAAGTAGAGTTAGAGTACTCACTTTCTGTTATAAGGCAATGTCACCGGGGTTACATTTGGTTTCAACCAGCTGAAATGTGTGAACATTTCTTTCCATTGGTGATATTGTTGATGGCTTTATTAAGCATACAGATGATAATGATTTGTTCCATCAGTTGGTTTCTTATTTTGAAATGTTACATTTGAGGAGAAAGAGGCCAAGAGTGTAGAAGCCACAGAGCTGAACCCGCATTTTCCACAGAATTCTGAAGCTTTAATCATGGGATTGTGCCAAGAACAAACAATAGTGCAGAGGGTTTTACAATGCGACGTGAAGTTCAGTTACAAATATGCCTCCTAATGTTTGGAAGCCAATACATCTTTCAATGAAGAAAGGAATTTTTGTGAAAGTGTGGTGCTAAAAGAAAAGTTGAAGCAACAATCCAAAAAAACAAAACACCAAAAATAATGTTTTGTCTTGTTCCTGATTTTAGAGGATATGCTTTCAACGTCACTGAGTATGACGTTAGCTGTGGGTATGTCATATACGGCCTTTATTATGTTGACGTATGTTCCTTTTATGACTGCTTTCTGGAAAGCTTTCACCATATACGGATGTTGGATCTTATCAAAAGCTTTTCTTGTTTCTATTGACATAATCATACAGTTTTTAACTCTTTAACTTGTTAAAGTAGTGAATTACATTGACTTGTGGATCTTGAAAACCTGCATCTCTGGGATAAATCCTAGTTGACCACGGGGATAAAAAAGAATGTATAAAATACTATGAACAAAAGACTCAGAAGACACAGGCTTAGGCATAAGTCACTAAATAAAACCTGTTATTTGCATAGTATTGCCATGAATCTATACATATTTTAAATGTATTCAAATGTTTTACATTTCACAATAAAGTCTTATTAATTTTGTTATTCCTTTCTTATGTTTTCTTATGTCTCCTTTAATGCCCTATCTTATATCTCACTGTTTTATCTTTATGGCAAAATTTCCTGATGGCCAATTAGTTATGACTAAATGTTTGGAACAAAAATGCTTGAGGCAAAGATCTCTACAGCAAAGATGCTGTGTGTGAAAGTACCTAGAACCAAGTAGAGTTAGAGTACTCACTTTCTGTTACCAGATCATTTCAAGAAAACCAATCAAACAAAAAACATTTACATTTTACTTTTGTCAGTATTTCCCAAACTTACATGATGATTTAAATAACTGTTTAAATGATGGTTAAGAGAGAGATGGTGAGGGCCCACACCAGATACCTTGACTCATAATTTTTAAACGACTGGTCTAGGAATCTATAATTTTAACTTACTTTAAAGTTAAAGGTTTCTTTTCTTTTCCCCAAAAAAGAAGAAAGAAGAGCTAGTAAGACATCTATTAGGCAGACATTGGAGTCTGTTTAATCTAATTTATCTCTTTTTACTTAGGTGAAGTTCATTCATTCTCACGCACAACAAAATCCAAGCTTTATGAATTTTCTGGAGCTCAGAGTCTCCTGTGTTGCAGGCAGATCTTTACTGTCTGAACCACCAGGGAAGTCTATTTAACAAATAATGACATCCATTCTATGTCTAGATTCTTCAAAGAGGCGTGAGACCTATTGTCATTTTCATTTAAGATCCATCTGCCTCTCAGACTCTGACCACTGGTGTTCCTGGCCTTAACTTAGTTAATGTCACTTAGGCTGGGCAAATTTTACCCACTTCAAAGCTTGATGGTTTTTACAATGAAAGGCTAAGTAAGAAAAAGAAGACAGCTATAACTATATCATCTTTTTTGATGATACTAGAAGATCTCAGTGTATTCTTAGCTAACTAGGGCAGCTTAGGTAAACTGAAAAATGATGATAAAGGAATTAAGGTAAGAGAAAGAGGCAACTGTCTCTGAATGACTTCTATGTGTGCAGATAATAATCCTAATAAAATAAGGATTATCCCATAATCTCTGCAAGCTGTACAAAATTAAAAATAAAAACACAAACAAAAATACAAGGTACTCATTACAAAGGAGTAGGGCATCACAGCACAGCTCCTCAAGCGAGTGGTTAAAATCCATGCTTAGTTTTTCACAGAAAGACCAGTGTTGACTTGTGAAAATTCATGAAGCTTATGGTGAGGGCCCAAAAACTCAAAAATGTGTGAAAGTACCTAGAACCAAGTAGAGTTAGAGTACTCACTTTCTGTTACCAGATCATTTCAAGAAAACCAATCAAACAAAAAACATTTACATTTTACTTTTGTCAGTATTTCCCAAACTTACATGATGATTTAAATAACTGTTTAAATGATGGTTAAGAGAGAGATGGTGAGGGCCCACACCAGATACCTTGACTCATAATTTTTAAACGACTGGTCTAGGAATCTATAATTTTAACTTACTTTAAAGTTAAAGGTTTCTTTTCTTTTCCCCAAAAAAGAAGAAAGAAGAGCTAGTAAGACATCTATTAGGCAGACATTGGAGTCTGTTTAATCTAATTTATCTCTTTTTACTTAGGTGAAGTTCATTCATTCTCACGCACAACAAAATCCAAGCTTTATGAATTTTCTGGAGCTCAGAGTCTCCTGTGTTGCAGGCAGATCTTTACTGTCTGAACCACCAGGGAAGTCTATTTAACAAATAATGACATCCATTCTATGTCTAGATTCTTCAAAGAGGCGTGAGACCTATTGTCATTTTCATTTAAGATCCATCTGCCTCTCAGACTCTGACCACTGGTGTTCCTGGCCTTAACTTAGTTAATGTCACTTAGGCTGGGCAAATTTTACCCACTTCAAAGCTTGATGGTTTTTACAATGAAAGGCTAAGTAAGAAAAAGAAGACAGCTATAACTATATCATCTTTTTTGATGATACTAGAAGATCTCAGTGTATTCTTAGCTAACTAGGGCAGCTTAGGTAAACTGAAAAATGATGATAAAGGAATTAAGGTAAGAGAAAGAGGCAACTGTCTCTGAATGACTTCTATGTGTGCAGATAATAATCCTAATAAAATAAGGATTATCCCATAATCTCTGCAAGCTGTACAAAATTAAAAATAAAAACACAAACAAAAATACAAAACACCAACCCAAGGTACTCATTACAAAGGAGTAGGGCATCACAGCACAGCTCCTCAAGCGAGTGGTTAAAATCCATGCTTAGTTTTTCACAGAAAGACCAGTGTTGACTTGTGAAAATTCATGAAGCTTGGATTTTGTTGTGCGTGAGAATGAATGAACTTCACCTAAGCAAAAAGAGCTAAATTAGATTAAACAGACTCCAATGTCTGCCTAATAGATGTCTTACTAGCTCTTCTTTCTTCTTTTTTGGGGAAAAGAAAGGAAACCTTGGAGAAAAGTAAGTTAAAATTATAGATTCCTAGACCAGTCATATAAACCGTGCCTTATTTTCTTCATTGTGCATACCTTTAAGCCATGCTCAGCCTTGTATTCCAGTGAGAATTTAACTAATACTCGAGGCATTTTCTCTCTTTAATAGTCATGTCTCCCTCATTAGCTTCAGTATCAAATATTTCCAGACTCTTAGAACTCATACATGTTAAACTCCTGGGTCATGACTAAAACATTCAGAATGCACGAAGATGCAAGATCTCTGAAGCAATAGTGGTATAAAGTCAAGTCACATAATAAACTTTCAAGTATCACAAAGACAGACACTGATTAGTGCACAGGAGAAATGGTATAGCTGAGGTATATATCAGAAAAAAATAGCATACGTCTCAGCAGAAATGTTTAAAAAAGGAGAGTTATTTGTTGAATACTGGTTAAAATGTATTAGTGAAGAGGTATCTTAATTTAAAGCTTTTACATTTAATAATAAATAGTTGAAATCTAAATCTTGAACAGATTCAAGAAAACAAAGCAGAGTTTTCAAACGATGTGCCAAACTCTACTGAGATTAATTGTGTAATAGAGTTGGCACTTAATCATGGAGATATAGATAGAAACTTTAATACTTACTTTTTTCTTATATTATTAGGGCATATAGTAAAAACCTAAAACAGCTTGGTCAGAGTTTGCTAGAAATCTTCAACTGAAGTTGAATGTAATACAGATATACTTACTAGTATTTTAATCACAACAAAACAAATATAAAAAAGAAAAGAAAAAAAGTCAATTATCAAGTCACATGACTTCAAAGTAATAAATTAAACCATTAGAATTAGGAATAATGGATAAAAAATTACCAGATGCACTATAAATGTGAACTAATATTTCAATACACTAATAGCATCAAATTATAAATAAAATAGAATCTCATTTTCAATAACAAAAATATAAACTACATAGGGTCAAAAAAAGACAGCTTGAAAAAGTGTTGACTTGTGAAAATTCATGAAGCTTGGATTTTGTTGTCGTGAGAATGTAAAGCAAAAGAGATAAATTAGATTAAACAGACTCCAATGTCTGCCTAATAGATGTCTTACTAGCTCTTCTTTCTTCTTTTTTGGGGAAAAGAAAGGAAACCTTGGAGAAAAGTAAGTTAAAATTATAGATTCCTAGACCAGTCATATAAACCGTGCCTTATTTTCTTCATTGTGCATACCTTTAAGCCATGCTCAGCCTTGTATTCCAGTGAGAATTTAACTAATACTCGAGGCATTTTCTCTCTTTAATAGTCATGTCTCCCTCATTAGCTTCAGTATCAAATATTTCCAGACTCTTAGAACTCATACATGTTAAACTCCTGGGTCATGACTAAAACATTCAGAATGCACAAAGATGCAAGATCTCTGAAGCAATAGTGGTATAAAGTCAAGTCACATAATAAACTTTCAAGTATCACAAAGACAGACAGTGATTAGTGCACAGGAGAAATGGTATAGCTGAGGTATATATCAGAAAAAAATAGCATACGTCTCAGCAGAAATGTTTAAAAAAGGAGAGTTTTTTGTTGAATACTGGTTAAAATGTATTAGTGAAGAGGTATCTTAATTTAAAGCTTTTACATTTAATAATAAATAGTTGAAATCTAAATCTTGAACAGATTCAAGAAAACAAAGCAGAGTTTTCAAACGATGTGCCAAACTCTACTGAGATTAATTGTGTAATAGAGTTGGCACTTAATCATGGAGATATAGATAGAAACTTTAATACTTACTTTTTTCTTATATTATTAGGGCATATAGTAAAAACCTAAAACAGCTTGGTCAGAGTTTGCTAGAAATCTTCAACTGAAGTTGAATGTAATACAGATATACTTACTAGTATTTTAATCACAACAAAACAAATATAAAAACAGAAAAGAAAAAAAGTCAATTATCAAGTCACATGACTTCAAAGTAATAAATTAAACCATTAGAATTAGGAATAATGGATAAAAAATTACCAGATGCACTATAAATGTGAACTAATATTTCAATACACTAATAGCATCAAATTATAAATAAAATAGAATCTCATTTTCAATAACAAAAATATAAACTACATAGGGATAACACTAATGGAAAAAAAGTGTTATACACATGAAGATAATCTTAAAACAACAGTCAAAGTATTTCTTTCAAAAATGTGTATAATTTGAAACAAATATAGCTTGGGCGGATGGGAAATAGGGTTATTTAAAAGGTGTTGAAATTTTTCACATTTGTTTAGAGGCTTAAAACCCCACTTAACATCAGTGGCATTTGTTTGAGTCTTATCAAGTTATACTAAACTGTATCTATGTGTATGTTTGATTTCATTCAGATCAATCAAACAACTTGACAAATAGAAAGAACTTTTAGGCTGCATATAATTCAATATATGATAAAAGAAACATAGGGCTTCCCTGGTGCTTCAGTGGGTAAAGACTCTGCCTTGCATTGCAAGGGGTCCCCGGTCAATTCCTGTCCCAGGAAGATTCCACGTGCATAGGAGCGGCTGGACCGACCTATGTGTCAAGTTAGGAGCCAGTGCTCTGGAGCGTGTGTGCCCAGAGCTGGTGCTCTGCAATGAGAGAGGCCACTGCAATGGGAGGCCCACACAGGCTGAAGAATAAAGAGCAATGAAAAATAAATAAATAAAAGATCAATAAAAAGAGGCCAAAATTAAAAAAAAAAGATAAAAATAGAAAGCCATGATCTTTACTCAAAGACTAGTACAACAGTGATTATGAAAACATAAATTTAAACCCATATCATGAACTTAAAAAATACCTAATTAAAATAATAGTAAAAATAATGGAGAAAACCATCATGAAATAAAATCTAATTAAATTGAATTCTTTTTAACAACTTAAAATATAACAGGAAATTCAAAATTATGATATCTATGGACATAATCCTAAATGCAAAAGAAAAGATGAACCAATGCTCACAAGTTTAAAACAACTATTTGCTTCAGCTTTACTGAGATAGAACTGATCTACAACACAGTGTCAATTTAAGGTATATAAGTTGTTGATTTGATATACTTATATATTGCAAAATGATTACTTCTATAATGCTAGCTAACACCTCCCTCTATCATAACAATAGTGAACTAATATTTCAATACACTAATAGCATCAAATTATAAATAAAATAGAATCTCATTTTCAATAACAAAAATATAAACTACATAGGGATAACACTAATGGAAAAAAAGTGTTATACACATGAAGATAATCTTAAAACAACAGTCAAAGTATTTCTTTCAAAAATGTGTATAATTTGAAACAAATATAGCTTGGGCGGATGGGAAATAGGGTTATTTAAAAGGTGTTGAAATTTTTCACATTTGTTTAGAGGCTTAAAACCCCACTTAACATCAGTGGCATTTGTTTGAGTCTTATCAAGTTATACTAAACTGTATCTATGTGTATGTTTGATTTCATTCAGATCAATCAAACAACTTGACAAATGGAAAGAACTTTTAGGCTGCATATAATTCAATATATGATAAAAGAAACATAGGGCTTCCCTGGTGGTTCAGTGGGTAAAGACTCTGCCTTGCATTGCAAGGGGTCCCCGGTCAATTCCTGTCCCGGGAAGATTCCACGTGCATAGGAGCGGCTGGACCGACCTATGTGTCAAGTTAGGAGCCAGTGCTCTGGAGCGTGTGTGCCCAGAGCTGGTGCTCTGCAATGAGAGAGGCCACTGCAATGGGAGGCCCACACAGGCTGAAGAATAAAGAGCAATGAAAAATAAATAAATAAAAGATCAATAAAAAGAGGCCAAAATTAAAAAAAAAGATAAAAATAGAAAGCCATGATCTTTACTCAAAGACTAGTACAACAGTGATTATGAAAACATAAATTTAAACCCATATCATGAACTTAAAAAATACCTAATTAAAATAATAGTAAAAATAATGGAGAAAACCATCATGAAATAAAATCTAATTAAATTGAATTCTTTTTAACAACTTAAAATATAACAGGAAATTCAAAATTATGATATCTATGGACATAATCCTAAATGCAAAAGAAAAGATGAACCAATGCTCACAAGTTTAAAACAACTATTTGCTTCAGCTTTACTGAGATAGAACTGATCTACAACACAGTGTCAATTTAAGGTATATAAGTTGTTGATTTGATATACTTATATATTGCAAAATGATTACTTCTATAATGCTAGCTAACACCTCCCTCATATCATATCTACTGTCTTTATTTTCATGGCAAGAACATTTAAGATCTGCTCTATTAGCAAGTCTCACCTATATAGTATATTAATATTAACTATAATCACTATGATCCCCAGAACTTACTCATACTAAAAATTTAACTGTAAACTCTGATGAACATTCCTCCATTTCCTCGACTCTCCAACAACTGGTAACTATTATTCCAGTCTTTATTTCTTTTATATTCCTATATTTATACTGACATAAATTATTGACAATATTCATGTCTATATTGACATAAAATGCATATATGTATTATTATACATATATTTATCAAGTATATATATATATGTCAACCTACAAACTAGGAAGACATTTTCTGCGCATAATATAGATAAAGGACTGTTTTATATAGTCCTAATTATATTTAGAAATACACATTATTTAAAATATAAATGGACTAATGAAACTGAAATTTAGTTGCTCAGTTGTGTCTGACTCTTTGTGACCCCATGGACTGCAGCCCGCCAGGCTCCTCTCTCCATGGAACTATTCAGGCAAGAATACTGGAGTGGCTTGCCATTTGTTGCTCTAGGGAATCTTCCCAACCCAGGAATTGAACCTGCATCTCCTGCGTCTCCTGCACTGTAGACAGATACTTATACTGCCTTAGGGAAGCCCCTAATCCTCATTTATATTTAGAAAATATGTGTTACTTAACAGATAAATGGACTAATAAACTGACCAAAATAATAATGCAATTATCCACCTATTCATTTAAATATTTACTAAGCACACGCTATATGACACACATTATTTTAAATCGGACGAAAGAGCAGTATACAAATATGTAAACAAAATGTGTTGCTCTTATTCAGGAGGGATAGACACGAAGTAAGACAAATCGATGTGACTTAATTCATTGGTAGTAATCTCCATGGAGAAAAATAAGGTAGGGTGGGTGATAGGAAACGTGGAAGTGGGAAGGAGACGACTGATCTACAACACAGTGTCAATTTAAGGTATATAAGTTGTTGATTTGATATACTTATATATTGCAAAATGATTACTTCTATAATGCTAGCTAACACCTCCCTCATATCATATCTACTGTCTTTATTTTCATGGCAAGAACATTTAAGATCTGCTCTATTAGCAAGTCTCACCTATATAGTATATTAATATTAACTATAATCACTATGATCCCCAGAACTTACTCATACTAAAAATTTAACTGTAAACTCTGATGAACATTCCTCCATTTCCTCGACTCTCCAACAACTGGTAACTATTATTCCAGTCTTTATTTCTTTTATATTCCTATATTTATACTGACATAAATTATTGACAATATTCATGTCTATATTGACATAAAATGCATATATGTATTATTATACATATATTTATCAAGTATATATATATATGTCAACCTACAAACTAGGAAGACATTTTCTGCGCATAATATAGATAAAGGACTGTTTTATATAGTCCTAATTATATTTAGAAATACACATTATTTAAAATATAAATGGACTAATGAAACTGAAATTTAGTTGCTCAGTTGTGTCTGACTCTTTGTGACCCCATGGACTGCAGCCCGCCAGCCTCCTCTCTCCATGGAACTATTCAGGCAAGAATACTGGAGTGGCTTGCCATTTGTTGCTCTAGGGAATCTTCCCAACCCAGGAATTGAACCTGCATCTCCTGCGTCTCCTGCACTGTAGACAGATACTTATACTGCCTTAGGGAAGCCCCTAATCCTCATTTATATTTAGAAAATATGTGTTACTTAACAGATAAATGGACTAATAAACTGACCAAAATAATAATGCAATTATCCACCTATTCATTTAAATATTTACTAAGCACACGCTATATGACACACATTATTTTAAATCGGACGAAAGAGCAGTATACAAATATGTAAACAAAATGTGTTGCTCTTATTCAGGAGGGATAGACACGAAGTAAGACAAATCGATGTGACTTAATTCATTGGTAGTAATCTCCATGGAGAAAAATAAGGTAGGGTGGGTGATAGGAAACGTGGAAGTGGGAAGGAGACGACTGTTTATAGCTTCCAACTAACAGGTCAGAGAATGACAAGACTGTCTAAAATTTAACCCTCATCTGAAATATAGTAATTTTGAATAAAAGCAACAGATAAATTAACCAAGATTTTTCTCATCAATTAATCTATGATAAAGGAGGCAAGAATATATGAGGAAAAAATTTCATCAATAAAGTGTTCTGGGAACACAGTAACACTTGATGCAAAGGAAAGAAACTGGACCACATATGCAAAAAAAAAAAAAAAAACCTACTAAAATGCATTAAAGACTGAGATGTCATCCCTGAACCTGTAAAGAAACACAGTGAGTATGGTCTGCTCTTTGACATCAACCCTGGAACAATGCTGCGGGGTTTATGTCCTCAAAGGCAACAAAAACAAAAATAAATAAATGGGACTAAGTCAACTAAAAAGATTTTACAAGGCAAAGGAAACCATCAACAAACAAAAAGGCAACCTTTTAAATAGGAGAGGATATTTTTAGAGATTTATCTGGTAATGGTTGATATCTAAAATATATATGATTCAATATCCAAATACAAACAACTTAATTTAAAAAATTGACCAGAGGACCTGAATAGACATTTTTCCAAGGAAGACATACAAATGGTCAAGAGGCATATGAAAAGACACTTAATATTAACCATCAGGGAAATTTAAATCAAAATCAAAAGGAGATACCACCTCACATTTTTCAGAATGGCTATTATCAAAAAGACAAGAAACAAGTATTGGTGAGAATATGAATAAAAGAGCAACTTGCACTGTTGGTGGGAATATAAACTGGTGTAGTCAGCATAGGAAACAGTACATAGGGCCTTCAAAAAATTAATAGTAGAACTCCATATGATCTAGCAATTCTACTCCTGGAATTTATCCAGAGGAAACAAAAACACCACTTAGAAAATATATATGCACTCTATGTTTGTTGAAATATTACAATAAGGTATAGAAGCAACTTGTTTTCTTTGACAGATAAATGTATTAAAAATGTGGTGTGTGTATATATGTGTATACATATATATAATATATAATATATTATTATACCCACAAATACAATGAGATGTTCACATTTCTAAAACACAAAGATGAATCAAATATCATGACTTATGATAACATGAATGAACCTAGAAGGTATTTTGCTAAGTAAAATAAGTCACAGAAAGACAAATATTATATAATTTCACTTCTATGTGGAATTTATAAAATAAAACAAACGAAAAGATGAAACAACACAGAAAACAGACTCATAGATACAGGAAAAAAATGGTGGTTGCTAGAGGAGAGTGGGGCAGAAGTACATGAAAAATAGGTGAAGAAGATCAAGAAGTACAAATTCCCAAATATAAAATGGATAAATCAAGGCAATATCACATACAGCACAGGGCATACTGTCAATAAGATAATAATAACCATATGCTGACAGATGCAAACTAGACTTACTATGGTGATCATTTTGCAATGCATACAAAATATAGAATCATTATTTTGTATACCTAAAACTAATATATCATTATATGTAATTATAATACAACAGAATAATAATACACAGATATGAAACACAGAGGTCAGAGAGTGTCCATCATTCATAGAAATATACAATGTGACAATGCTTTCAGAATGCAGAGTGCTATATTTATCAGAATTCTTAAGAATGTTCATAACATTACATACAGAAATTCCAATCTTGGAAAGTTATTTGGGAGAAATAGCAAAAACTATACAAACGATTTGTAGAAACTATAAAACTAAGCACAATTTAATGTATAACAGTCAAACTTTGGAAGAAAATTTGGAAATCTGCATTCCATAAACAGGGGCTATTTACACAGAACATTATGGTATCATTATTTGCATATTTTTATGATCATTAAATGCTATGGTTTGAGTTCTATAAATATACTGAAAATATAAACAATATAATGTTAATTGAAGAATGCCAATGCTATATTATATATAATTTTTTCTTAATTTGTCTTTCTTACATACAAACATTTATGAATGGAACAAAAATATTTCATGAAAAAATATACAGAATCAGAAATAATGTGATTTAAGACAATAGTATTTTTACCCAGAATTTAAACATTTTGTAGAGAATGAGACCACATAATGACCAACTTTAATCTCTCAACCAATAGAGAAAGCATTCTATGTTGTGCTAAGATAGTGGGCTTCCCGTTCAGACGGTAAAGAATCTGCCTGCAATGTAGGAGACCCGGGTTTGATCCCTGGGTTGGGAAAATCCCCTGGAGAATGCCTGGAATACTGGAAGGGCTGCCCACTCCAATGTTCTTGCCTGGAGAATTCCATGGCTCATCCACGGGGTCACAAAGAGTACTACACAACTGAGAGACTTTCACTGCCAGTTTACTTAATATCAGAGGATCACTCCCCACTAAGATACACTTTTGTATAGCTTTTACCTCCTCCAAGGACTAGAGTTTATTAGACAAAGTCTAATCTCATACAATCTCTTTTGATCTTACAAAATAGTTTTCCACCCAGAAGATTTTTGATACAGCAACTCTTTGCAGGCAATCTATGAGCCTCAGACTGTCCTAGCCTCATGATGCTGCTCAAAGTGCTCGTCATATCTAAGTGGTAGCCTTCCCATTTTCACCTTCTTGTTAAAGTCTTCCTCATATCTCCAGTCATGGCTTAAATTTCCCTTATCCAACTGGGCTTCTCTGTGGCTCAGATGGTGAAGAATCTGCCTGCAGTGCAGGAATTCCTAACCCAGGGATTGAACCTTGAGAATATCCCCTGGAGAAGGAAATGGCAACCCACTCCAGTATTCTTGCTGGGAAATCCCATGGACAGAGGAGCCTGACGGGCTACAGTCCATGCGGGTCACAAAGAGTTTGATACGACTGAGTCACTAACTCACAACAGAAAAAATAACAATTAGTAATAATAAGCATAGTAATAGTAGCAGTGAAAACACATAAAAGGACTATAATTGAGAGATCACTGGTAAAAAGTATTTTAACAATATTAAATCTGTATTAGTTCCTCTCCACCCCAAACCACAGAGACTTTTACTTCTCTTTTCCAAATTAGGAAACTGGAGTTAGGAAGGCCAAATAACACGCCACAGCCCCAAATACACACGGCAAAACATTTTGTATACAGAGTCAGAAATAATGTGATTTAAGACAATAGTATTTTTACCCAGAATTTAAACATTTTGTAGAGAATGAGACCACATAATGACCAACTTTAATCTCTCAACCAATAGAGAAAGCATTCTATGTTGTGCTAAGATAGTGGGCTTCCCGTCCAGACGGTAAAGAATCTGCCTGCAATGCAGGAGACCCGGGTTTGATCCCTGGGTTGGGAAAATCCCCTGGAGAATGCCTGGAATACTGGAAGGGCTGCCCACTCCAATGTTCTTGCCTGGAGAATTCCATGGCTCATCCACGGGGTCACAAAGAGTACTACACAACTGAGCGACTTTCACTGCCAGTTTACTTAATATCAGAGGATCACTCCCCACTAAGGTACACTTTTGTATAGCTTTTACCTCCTCCAAGGACTAGAGTTTATTAGACAAAGTCTAATCTCATACAATCTCTTTTGATCTTACAAAATAGTTTTCCACCCAGAAGATTTTTGATACAGCAACTCTTTGCAGGCAATCTATGAGCCTCAGACTGTCCTAGCCTCATGATGCTGCTCAAAGTGCTCGTCATATCTAAGTGGTAGCCTTCCCATTTTCACCTTCTTGTTAAAGTCTTCCTCATATCTCCAGTCATGGCTTAAATTTCCCTTATCCAACTGGGCTTCTCTGTGGCTCAGATGGTGAAGAATCTGCCTGCAGTGCAGGAATTCCTAACCCAGGGATTGAACCTTGAGAATATCCCCTGGAGAAGGAAATGGCAACCCACTCCAGTATTCTTGCTGGGAAATCCCATGGACAGAGGAGCCTGACGGGCTACAGTCCATGGGGGTCACAAAGAGTTGGATACGACTGAGTCACTAACTCACAACAGAAAAAATAACAATTAGTAATAATAAGCATAGTAATAGTAGCAGTGAAAACACATAAAAGGACTATAATTGAGAGATCACTGGTAAAAAGTATTTTAACAATATTAAATCTGTATTAGTTCCTCTCCACCCCAAACCACAGAGACTTTTACTTCTCTTTTCCAAATTAGGAAACTGGAGTTAGGAAGGCCAAATAACACGCCACAGCAACACAACTACAAAATTAGCTGAGCTGGGATAGGTCCTTGGGCCTAAAAGAAGCCAAAACTAGGGTTTTGTGGTTTTCCCCATTTTCCACATTACCATAGTCTTCCTAAGATCCCTTAGAAGGAAAGGATCTCTCCCTTTGCTGTTTCTGAACTATATTTTGAAGCTGTGTACACCACTGAGTATACACAGACTATATTATACCTTAGATACCTATGACTTTTGTGCTCATACTGCCGAGCCACCGTGTCTCTCTGCTGTCTCTCTCTCACCACACACACACAACAAACCTACCCACACAGGACAGTACTTGCTCAGCAAATAATCAGTAAACTGACATAAAGTGAATCCCATTCTAACCTCACTAGTGAGTTTGTCGTTCAGCCACTAAGTTGTGCCCAACTCTTTACGACCCCATGGACTACAGCATGCCAGGCATCTCTGTCCTTCACTATTTCCCAGAGCTTGCTCAAACTCATGTCCATTGACCCAGTGATGCCATCCAACCATCTCATCCTCTGTTGTCCCCTTCTCCTCCTGCCCACAATCTTTCCCAGCATCAGGGCCTTTTCCAGTGAGGCTGCTTGTCACATCAGGTGGCCGAAGTACGGGAGTTTCAGTCCTTCCAATGAATATTCAGGGTTGGTTTCCTTTTGGATTGATGAGCTTGATCTCCTTGCTGTACAAGAGACTCTCAAGAGTCTTCTCCAGCACCACAGTTTGAGAGCATCAGTTTTTTGGTACTAAGCCTTTTTGTGGCCCAATTCTCACAGCCATACATGACTACTGGAAAAAAAACCATAGCTTTGACTATTGAGACTCCTGTTGGCAAAGTGAAGTCTCTGCTTTTCACGCATCTAGGTTTGTCATAGCTTTTCTTGTTAAGCTTTCTAATTCCAGTGTTGAAGGAAACAAGGGCATGAAATCCCTGGAATATACCATCAAAACCAACCACACTGACGCAGGGCTGTGAAGAATGCAGAGCAGTGAAAATGGAAAATATTTTTAATACTTCTGAAGGAATAGAGTATATAAATCCTATGCAGTGTGCTACATTTTACTATTGTAGTTATTGGCATTATGGAATACAATTTTAAATGGACTTTTTTCAAGTCAAATATCTTAATAGACATGGAGCTATAATTGTAGAGTGTGGTAAATTTTCAGCATCTAATGACTCATGAAAGCTTGCCAAAACATGCAGATTTTGAAAGAAAATGTTCACCTCTTTCTTGATTTACTACAGAGTGAATCACAGGCAAGCTAGTATTGCTTTTGGCCAAGGACTTGAGACTAAGACATACAAATGTGCAAAAGAGAAATATCTAACCCGTATATTCCCCTCCCTGGGCAACACTGATCTTATCATGTGAGAATGTTAAGGATTTTCAACTACTATGAAAGTATTTATTCCAGGAGCATTTCCATTAAATAACTTCAAGTATGAAGCAAGAATTATACACTTTTAATGAGTTGACAGGAAAGTAGGAAAACATGAGTGAGTGAGCTTTGTGTAATAATAAATGATAAATATTGAATTAACATGAAATTCAAACAACCAGGAAGGCTCTTCCAAACAGTGTTGAAAGTAAATATTTTAGGCCCTTTTTTTTTTTTTTTTAGCATGACTCCTTTCTAAAGGTACTATTTTAACTCAAGACAAGTCAAGAAAATATTCAAGGACTTTTGATATGGAATATTTAACTATATGCATAAAAAGAGCATAAAGATTCATATCCTCTGAGCTTCTGAAGAATATGTTTAAAGCTAAAAACCAAGAGACTAGCATATTCAAGAATTTTCTTGACAACAATAAGTTAATCAAATTTCCATATAGGATATGATTAATGTTTTATACATTGTTGTTTGGTTAGTCGCTAAATTGTGTCTGACTCTTTGTGACCCCATGGGCTATAGTACACCAGCCTCCTCTGTCCACGGGATTTCTAAGGCAAGAATATTGGAGTGGGTTACCATTTCCTCCTCCAATAAAATACATTAAGGATATGTAATAAGTTCAACACACACTTTTTTACAATCTGACCCACTAGTTTTGAATTTCCTCTGTAATGATTTTCCTTCACACAACTCTAAACATTTAACATCTGATCAATTCTATGTTTTGGTTATCTCCTTGATTTTTCACATTTTTCTGTTATCATTGCCATGCACTCATTTCAAGCTTATAGACCGTTTTTTTTTTTTTCCTAGTAGGAATTAAAGTATATTATTACATATTTTTTTCATTGAAGTATAGTTAGTTTATATTAGTATATTAATTTCAGGCATGCAACAGTGATCCATATTTTATAAATGACACATTTAGAGTTATTCTAAAATAATAGCTATATTTCCCTGTGCTGACAATATATCTTTTTTTACTTATTTATTTCATACATCATAGTTTTTATGTTTTGATTCCCTATCCTTGTCCTGCCCTTTCCAATTCCATCTCGCCCCAGGTAAGTACTAGTTTCTCCTCTTGCCTCTTAAATATTACCCTTGTCAGTGATCTACAGAAGCAACACTAACCATTTTACTCTTCTGCTTGAAACTCTTCATCACTATTGGGTTGAAATACAAATGTCTTAGGGTTCACATTCACTATGATTTTATTCTTGTCCACTTTTACTTCATCACTTTGGTCTCACTCCCACTGAACTCTTTTCATTTCCCTTGACTTCCCATGATATTTCACACCCCACGTCTGCTTTTGTCATTGTCCTCCAGGCCCCCCAACCCTGCTATTTCTATTCATCTTCCAAGGCTCAGATCAAGTGTGATTGCCTCCTCTTGTAATTCATTTCTAACCATTTTCTCATCATTTCTCTTAGGTTTTCTCCTTGTATTTCTTTTAAGATGAGCCAGACTTGAAATTCAAAACCTATTCCTTTTACTTCTGAATTGTTTATGTTGAGCAAGTTAATCTCACTAAGCTTTAGTTATCAGATCTGTATAAAATTATACCATATCATATGGACAGTATTGTTTGGATAAAATAAAAGTACATTTTTGGAGAATATAATTTTGTGGGTTCTATGCTCCCTGCTCATAACTATGATATTACTTTATAAAGTACTTGGTCATAAAATACATTAAGGATATGTAATAAGTTCAACACACACTTTTTTACAATCTGACCCACTAGTTTTGAATTTCCTCTGTAATGATTTTCCTTCACACAACTCTAAACATTTAACATCTGATCAATTCTATGTTTTGGTTATCTCCTTGATTTTTCACATTTTTCTGTTATCATTGCCATGCACTCATTTCAAGCTTATAGACCGTTTTTTTTTTTTTCCTAGTAGGAATTAAAGTATATTATTACATATTTTTTTCATTGAAGTATAGTTAGTTTATATTAGTATATTAATTTCAGGCATGCAACAGTGATCCATATTTTATAAATGACACATTTAGAGTTATTCTAAAATAATAGCTATATTTCCCTGTGCTGACAATATATCTTTTTTTACTTATTTATTTCATACATCATAGTTTTTATGTTTTGATTCCCTATCCTTGTCCTGCCCTTTCCAATTCCATCTCGCCCCAGGTAAGTACTAGTTTCTCCTCTTGCCTCTTAAATATTACCCTTGTCAGTGATCTACAGAAGCAACACTAACCATTTTACTCTTCTGCTTGAAACTCTTCATCACTATTGGGTTGAAATACAAATGTCTTAGGGTTCACATTCACTATGATTTTATTCTTGTCCACTTTTACTTCATCACTTTGGTCTCACTCCCACTGAACTCTTTTCATTTCCCTTGACTTCCCATGATATTTCACACCCCACGTCTGCTTTTGTCATTGTCCTCCAGGCCCCCCAACCCTGCTATTTCTATTCATCTTCCAAGGCTCAGATCAAGTGTGATTGCCTCCTCTTGTAATTCATTTCTAACCATTTTCTCATCATTTCTCTTAGGTTTTTCTCCTTGTATTTCTTTTAAGATGAGCCAGACTTGAAATTCAAAACCTATTCCTTTTACTTCTGAATTGTTTATGTTGAGCAAGTTAATCTCACTAAGCTTTAGTTATCAGATCTGTATAAAATCATACCATATCATATGGACAGTATTGTTTGGATAAAATAAAAGTACATTTTTGGAGAATATAATTTTGTGGGTTCTATGCTCCCTGCTCATAACTATGATATTACTTTATAAAGTACTTGGTCATAATTTACATTCTCTTTATATCTTCAAGTAGACTGAACTTTCTGAGAGAAGAAATACAGTGTATTTCTCAAATATGTATCTTAACATCTAATCCAGGACTTAGTAACAGGTGACACCTATTTCTGTTGTAAGCATTTCCTAAGGGCTAATATTATGCTCAGAGTTTTGTGGATTAGAAGTATAAATACAAGATATCCTTTGCCCTTACTTACAGATAAGACCATGTACAGAAGATATGGGTAAGCCATGACATAAGGAAGAAAGGTGTGAATACGATTGAATAAACGCTGACAGAGGCATGGGATTTCAGAAGACAGCCAACACTTTTATCCTCATAGACAGGAACGGGGGAGGAAACAGAGGTAGAGGTAACTGAGCAGGAAATGAGGAAGATACTAAGGAATTTGTAGCAATTGAATTGACACTTGGAGAGGTAGAATTTGAACACAGAGAGATCCAAGAGGTAATGGTAGAAGCTTTGTCAGATAGAAAGGAAAACATTAAAAGCACAGTGAGGAAATGCTGGGCATTTTTAGTTGCAAGCAAATAGATCCACTTGATTAGAGCTCATGATAGTAAACTTGGTGTCTTTCATCAGCAAACATGGCGTCTAGATGGACGGTTTCATAGCTTCACCTGATTTGGATATGCTGAAGGCAGAGCATATCCTCAGGCATAGCAGTTATGTGACAGGAGGAATTTACCTCCACCATATTGACATTTCCAGTGACACAACATAGTGGCTGATACAGCCATTTTTCAGTATTAATTGAGATGAAGAAGATTTTGAGATGGTCAAGAAAGGCAGCTTTGCACAGTTATCCTAAAATCCTTAGGGAGCAAAAGCACAGACATCATCTTCATAGGAAACAACTTATTTTTTTCTTACTGATATCATTTAAATATAACACTCACAGGGCCTTCAAATTGAAGAGGAACAGAACATGACCTCATCTGATGAATGGAAGCAGCTATTTTTCTACCACTAACTGGCATGAGAAAGAGCAAAACTCCTGGAGGAACAATTGAGACATGACCACATGCTGGTAACTATGATATTACTTTATAAAGTACTTGGTCATATTTACATTCTCTTTATATCTTCAAGTAGACTGAACTTTCTGAGAGAAGAAATACAGTGTATTTCTCAAATATGTATCTTAACATCTAATCCAGGACTTAGTAACAGGTGACACCTATTTCTGTTGTAAGCATTTCCTAAGGGCTAATATTATGCTCAGAGTTTTGTGGATTAGAAGTATAAATTCAAGATATCCTTTGCCCTTACTTACAGATAAGACCATGTACAGAAGATATGGGTAAGCCATGACATAAGGAAGAAAGGTGTGAATACGATTGAATAAACGCTGACAGAGGCATGGGATTTCAGAAGACAGCCAACACTTTTATCCTCATAGACAGGAACGGGGGAGGAAACAGAGGTAGAGGTAACTGAGCAGGAAATGAGGAAGATACTAAGGAATTTGTAGCAATTGAATTGACACTTGGAGAGGTAGAATTTGAACACAGAGAGATCCAAGAGGTAATGGTAGAAGCTTTGTCAGATAGAAAGGAAAACATTAAAAGCACAGTGAGGAAATGCTGGGCATTTTTAGTTGCAAGAAAATAGATCCACTTGATTAGAGCTCATGATAGTAAACTTGGTGTCTTTCATCAGCAAACATGGCGTCTAGATGGACGGTTTCATAGCTTCACCTGATTTGGATATGCTGAAGGCAGAGCATATCCTCAGGCATAGCAGTTATGTGACAGGAGGAATTTACCTCCACCATATTGACATTTCTAGTGACACAACATAGTGGCTGATACAGCCATTTTTCAGTATTAATTGAGATGAAGAAGATTTTGAGATGGTCAAGAAAGGCAGCTTTGCACAGTTATCCTAAAATCCTTAGGGAGCAAAAGCACAGACATCATCTTCATAGGAAACAACTTATTTTTTTCTTACTGATATCATTTAAATATAACACTCACAGGGCCTTCAAATTGAAGAGGAACAGAACATGACCTCATCTGATGAATGGAAGCAGCTATTTTTCTACCACTAACTGGCATGAGAAAGAGCAAAACTCCTGGAGGAAATTAGCAAATCTTAAAGGTGTGGATGACATTCTATAGTAGTTCTCGTCCAAAAATAATGACACACGTTATGGCACTGGACTGTAAAGCCAAACTGCAGCAGACACTCTACTCTCTCCATGCACATTTTTTCCAGAGATTAATTTCTAAACATGCCAATGTTTAAGTGTAATTTGGTAGTATATTCCAAGCTACACTAAGCAGTCAGTTGAATCTCTCCCCTGATTTAAACACACACATACACACACAGAAAGTTTCCACTGGGGAACATAGGAAAACAAATTTTTATGTTCCCAGGGCAAGTGTTTATTTAGGAAGCCTTTCCCATTTTTACATTGTTTTAGTGATTTTATGTGTTTGTAGGTGACATTAAAAAGTGTCATTGATGGTAATTTGAATGCAGACAGTGAATGTAACCACAAAATGAAGGCAGATACTTTTTTAAAAATGCCAGAGTAGGACAACCAAAGTTATGCAATTCTCATCACATTATCGAAAAACGATCCAATAACTGGCAATTTAAGAATGTGTCTTTTGCTGAACATCACTAATTATTAGAGAAACATAAATCAAAACTACAATGAGGTATCACTTCACACTAGTCAGATGGCCAGCATCAAAAAATCTACAAACAGTAACAGCTGGAGAGGGTGTGGAGGAAAGGGAATCCTCTTACACTGTTGGTAGGAATATAAACTGATACAGCCACTATGGAGAAAAGCATGGAGGCTTCTTAAAAACCTAAAATACAACTACTGTATGACCTAGTAATACCACTACTGGGCATATACGCTGAGGGAAACACAATTCAAAAAGACACATGTCCCCATGTTCACAGCAGCACTATTTACAATAGCCAGAACATGGACATAACCTAAATGTTCGTCAACAAAGAAATGGGTAAAGAAGAAGTGGCAGATATAACAATGGAATATTATTACACAGCCAAAAAAAGGAACAAAATTATACCATTTTCAGAGACATGGATAGATTTAGAGACTGTTATACAGAGTAAAGTAAATCAGAAAGAGGATAGCAAAGATCACATATGAATGCATACACATGGAATCTGGAAAAATGTACAGATGCGCTTATTTGCAAAGCAGAAACAGAGACACAAATGCAGAGAACAAGTATATGGACACCAAGGTGGGGAAAGAGGAGGTGGGGGCTTCTCTGGTGGTCCAGTGGGTAGGGACGCTGCCTTGCAATGCAAGGGGCACAGGTTCGATCCCTGGCCTGGGAGGATCCCGTGTGCCGCCAAGCGGCTGGACCGATGTGTCCAGCTACCGAGCCGGGGCTCTGGGACGCGTGCACTCAGAACTGGTGCTCTGCAACGAGAGAGGCCACTGCAATGGGAGGCCTACACAGGCCAAAGAACAAAAAAGATAAGTGAATTAAAGATCAATAGAAGTGACAAAAAAAAAAAAAGAAGAAGAAGAAGAAAAGAGAAAAAAAGAGAAAAAAGAGGAGGTAGGATGAACTGGGAGATTGGTATTGACATCTATACACTACCATGCACAAAATAGATAACCACTATTGTGTAGTAGAGGCAACTCAGTGCTCTGTGAGGGCAAAGAGCAGATACATGGACACATACAGCTGACTCATTTTGCTGTACAGCAGAAACTAACACAACACTGTAAACAACTAAACTTCAACTTTTAAAAAAAGAATTAATCTTTACAGATGAATATATAAGCAAAACACAGGAATGAAATCAGGACTGCCTTATTCACTAGGTATAATAGCCACAATCCTAAGGATCCAGGATGATCTTAGGGGCTCAAACACATGTTTTAATTTTAATGTTTTTAAATCAGTATAAATAAATATAATAACATATAATATATAACAATGATTCTATCCTGGATTATATGCATCTTATTATCAACACAACTATAAAGTTTTTAAGAATTTTATTATGCTGAAAGTGGTGCAAGATGATCAAAAAAAAAAAAAGGAAAGTCAGAATGTAGTACTCCCTGAATTCATAACTGAAGCTACTTCTAGTAGTGGAAGGAAGAAAATGATATTAAAGAAGAGTTTATAGAGAGAGTGCCTTAACATTTCTTGTAATAATTTTTTGACCTAAAAATATTAAGCAGATAGGGCATAAGGAGATTTGATAAAACCTTTTTGAGTACCTATACATTTGCCATGTTTTATCCATCATTTTTTAAAATAATTCACAATTAAAAGGTTAGTAATTGATTATTTTGATTGAATGAATTATTTGCTACTTATCATTAGATTTTTTAAGGGTAAAATTTTAGAATGTCCCTTTAAGACAAGCTGTTAGTTTGGTTTCCATAAATATTTTTCATCTCTCATATGAACAAACTGTCTTTAGCAAGAAATATTTCATCTAAATAGAAATATGATTTTAATTTACAGAATTGTTCTTCTAACCAAAAGAAAAGAGACAATGAACTTTTTTTGAAAATCATGTTGGTTATGGATTTTTTTATAGAGTAGTAATATTTCCTAATAAAATTGGCATGGTGACCAAAGGTGTGGGGTATTTTTGCAAGATTTCTTTATTTGAAAATGTATTATTTTGTTCCAACTCCAGAACTTAATAAAAACAAACTTAGGAATGTCAGAGAGATGGAAAATGTAAAAGTCATTTTAAAATTAAAATCACTTGAAATAAGAATAAAAAACACATAAATTAAACTGACTGGTATAGGGCTTTCAGTTCAGCAGTAACTATAGAACAGATATTTGTTTTCCAATATATTGGCTTATTAGAATTAGAGTCTATCATTCTTAGATGACAAGCTCCATGAAGTTAAGCCTTTTTTTTGTTTTGTTTTGATCACTGCTGTCCCATCAGAATCCAAACCAGTATCTGTCATGTGAATTGTATGTTTTCAACTAATAGGTGTCAAATGAATTAGTCATCTAGAGTGGAGCTTCATAAAGAAGGCAGGTTGCAAGACATGAGATTGTTATTGACAGGAATCATTCTTTCTTCCATAAACATTCCTTCTTGACTCTTATGAAGGATTAAAACAGAAGAATTATCTACATGATTCTAACCAGTACAAAACCCCTGACAAGTCAGTTGTATTAGATGAGAAAATTTGAAGGATCTGAAAAGATAGATCTCGGGGATAGTCAGTGAGGAAACATGACAAACAAACCCACACAGGAAGAACAGAAATAAGGAACTTCTTAGAGCTACTTCTCATAAGACAGCTCACGATGCAGATGGTTATAAGAAAGCGCAGTCCACAGATGGTATTAAAACGCCAACACCAATGCAGAGAAACGCCTGGATAACACAGGCGCTTTCGAAATTAGACATTCCAGGGTTTTCTGCTTTGTTTTGTTTTTTTTTTGAAAGAGTTATCTGTGACCTAAAGTGTATTCAAACTACCGGTTGGCGTTTTTGTATGTTCTGTATTTTTGTACTTAAAATACATTAGATAGAAATAAAGATCAATCTTTTCGCAACATAGCGGAAGACAACTTAGCAAGATGAATGATGCCTAAGTGTGTGTTTGGCAGCAAACGAGGAAGAGACTGGAAAATAAAAGAAAGAAGGGGTGGTGAACATCTGGGGCGGTTTTTTTCTCTATGAAAAGGAAAAAGGTCACATCCCACCCAGTGAGAAGAAGTGACCCCCTCAAAAATGTAAGTGATCTTGCCTGACCTGTGATGTGAGCAGGGAGGATGACCCCGGCTGCCTCGCTGCAATGTGTGTTTCTTGTTAGAAAAAAGTGCGAGAGCTGTGTTCTGCCGTAAAAGAATGTGAGGGATAGGAAGGTGCTGAAAAGCAGAAGAAAGAAGTGGAGCATGGGGAGCTCGATGCAAGCTATGGGAAAAAAATGGAAAACTAAGTCAGCCTTGCCTTTTAAAAATGCTAGGTAGAAAAGATAAAAGAAATATGTGTGTATGCACTTCTCAAAATTCAACTAGATACGCCACACACGCGGAGAGCCTCTTCTTGTTGCTTGTTTAATGGTGGGAATCTATTCTTTTTCTGATAACGTCTGCTGCTTAACATTAAAATAGTGATCTTTACCTGGAAGGGAACAAGGTCAAGGGTATGTGTCCCTAATAACTCAACATATCTAACACTATTTCCTATGAACTGCCAGAGGAGACCCAAATCTAAAACATAAATATACAGTAGTTCAGCTTTCAGTCTTTTTACAAATAACAAGAGTAAGCTAACAGCCATAGAGAAAATTTGAAGGATCTGAAAAGATAGATCTCGGGGATAGTCAGTGAGGAAACATGACAAACAAACCCACACAGGAAGAACAGAAATAAGGAACTTCTTAGAGCTACTTCTCATAAGACAGCTCACGATGCAGATGGTTATAAGAAAGCGCAGTCCACAGATGGTATTAAAACGCCAACACCAATGCAGAGAAACGCCTGGATAACACAGGCGCTTTCGAAATTAGACTTTCCCAGGGTTTTCTGCTTTGTTTTGTTTTTTTTTTGAAAGAGTTATCTGTGACCTAAAGTGTATTCAAACTACCGGTTGGCGTTTTTGTATGTTCTGTATTTTTGTACTTAAAATACATTAGATAGAAATAAAGATCAATCTTTTCGCAACATAGCGGAAGACAACTTAGCAAGATGAATGATGCCTAAGTGTGTGTTTGGCAGCAAACGAGGAAGAGACTGGAAAATAAAAGAAAGAAGGGGTGGTGAACATCTGGGGCGGTTTTTTTCTCTATGAAAAGGAAAAAGGTCACATCCCACCCAGTGAGAAGAAGTGACCCCCTCAAAAATGTAAGTGATCTTGCCTGACCTGTGATGTGAGCAGGGAGGATGACCCCGGCTGCCTCGCTGCAATGTGTGTTTCTTGTTAGAAAAAAGTGCGAGAGCTGTGTTCTGCCGTAAAAGAATGTGAGGGATAGGAAGGTGCTGAAAAGCAGAAGAAAGAAGTGGAGCATGGGGAGCTCGATGCAAGCTATGGGAAAAAAATGGAAAACTAAGTCAGCCTTGCCTTTTAAAAATGCTAGGTAGAAAAGATAAAAGAAATATGTGTGTATGCACTTCTCAAAATTCAACTAGATACGCCACACACGCGGAGAGCCTCTTCTTGTTGTTTGTTTAATGGTGGGAATCTATTCTTTTTCTGATAACGTCTGCTGCTTAACATTAAAATAGTGATCTTTACCTGGAAGGGAACAAGGTCAAGGGTATGTGTCCCTAATAACTCAACATATCTAACACTATTTCCTATGAACTGCCAGAGGAGACCCAAATCTAAAACATAAATATACAGTAGTTCAGCTTTCAGTCTTTTTACAAATAACAAGAGTAAGCTAACAGCCATATCCAAGGCTTAACAATACTATCCTCAGAATTTTTTCATTTTATAAAGTAAGTTGCTCTTGGCTCAAAATAGCTAAAAACTCCCCGTATTATACTGTATACTAAAGGAAACTGAAATGACTGCACCTACATAAACTCCTAACCTTGGTTTCATCTTTTAAAGTTTCTTTAATCTCATTCTTTTCTCCAGTCCTCTGTACTCCTTCAGTCCTTCGAGGATTTTTGCACCGAGCCCCCATTACTCAAGTAAGAATGTACCCAGCACACAGCTATGGAAGGGCAGTGCTGGATTGAGGCACAGGGCCAAACCAGGACAGAAATACTGGGTGCAGTATTAAATCTACGGATATAAGGACAACCAAGCAATTCTGACTTCTTCGTTAAACAGGGTGACTCAGTGTTTGTCACTCACTCTCTTATTACGTAAATATAGGGGAGATTTTACAATAGAAGGACTGGTTGTTTTTCTGATTGGCTTACTTATTCAAATATTAGTTATGAATCAAAGGCTATATTTATCTATTTCAAAAGCCCGTGACTGTACCTTCACTGGGCCACGATTTTTTCATAGTCCAGTGAATCCAAATAAACATGCAATTTTCATTTTTTAGGATGCTGTCTGCAGGAACTGAGATGAAACTCTTAATCAAGTTATTTAAACAGAACCAAGAAGTGAGTTGTCTTCTCCCATCCCCCCAAATATTCTCATGGAAATATGAAGCACTGTTCCTCTTTCACATACAGGAGAAGCACTAACATTTAATAAGAAAGTCAACTCTGGCCAATGATTTAGCTAAACCTTGGGAAGCACAATGGATAACAATTTCCTCTCTCTTTCCCTTTTCCTCTGGGAGTTCCTCCTGAAACCTTGAGGCAGAGTGAGCCAGCTGACATTCGGTAGTATAAAGGAATTTAATATCAAACGTAGGGTATTGTTTTGAAACATATACATTTTTACTAGATGTTACTGTCCAGGGATGGGTAGTTACATGTATCTTAAGTAACCATTCCTCCTCTCACCATCCATGTTCTGCGACATTGGTTTCCCTTCCTTTTTCTCCTTAGACTCCTGCTTTCAGTCTTTTTACAAATAACAAGAGTAAGCTAACAGCCATATCCAAGGCTTAACAATACTATCCTCAGAATTTTTTCATTTTATAAAGTAAGTTGCTCTTGGCTCAAAATAGCTAAAAACTCCCCGTATTATACTGTATACTAAAGGAAACTGAAATGACTGCACCCACATAAACTCCTAACCTTGGTTTCATCTTTTAAAGTTTCTTTAATCTCATTCTTTTCTCCAGTCCTCTGTACTCCTTCAGTCCTTCGAGGATTTTTGCACCGAGCCCCCATTACTCAAGTAAGAATGTACCCAGCACACAGCTATGGAAGGGCAGTGCTGGATTGAGGCACAGGGCCAAACCAGGACAGAAATACTGGGTGCAGTATTAAATCTACGGATATAAGGACAACCAAGCAATTCTGACTTCTTCGTTAAACAGGGTGACTCAGTGTTTGTCACTCACTCTCTTATTACGTAAATATAGGGGAGATTTTACAATAGAAGGACTGGTTGTTTTTCTGATTGGCTTACTTATTCAAATATTAGTTATGAGTCAAAGGCTATATTTATCTATTTCAAAAGCCGTGACTGTACCTTCACTGGGCCACGATTTTTCATAGTCCAGTGAATCCAAATAAACATGCAATTTTCATTTTTTAGGATGCTGTCTGCAGGAACTGAGATGAAACTCTTAATCAAGTTATTTAAACAGAACCAAGAAGTGAGTTGTCTTCTCCCATCCCCCCAAATATTCTCATGGAAATATGAAGCACTGTTCCTCTTTCACATACAGGAGAAGCACTAACATTTAATAAGAAAGTCAACTCTGGCCAATGATTTAGCTAAACCTTGGGAAGCACAATGGATAACAATTTCCTCTCTCTTTCCCTTTTCCTCTGGGAGTTCCTCCTGAAACCTTGAGGCAGAGTGAGCCAGCTGACATTCGGTAGTATAAAAGGAATTTAATATCAAACGTAGGGTATTGTTTTGAAACATATACATTTTTACTAGATGTTACTGTCCAGGGATGGGTAGTTACATGTATCTTAAGTAACCATTCCTCCTCTCACCATCCATGTTCTGCGACATTGGTTTCCCTTCCTTTTTCTCCTTAGACTCCTGCTGTTCTCCACAAGAGGGCAGCAAGGGGCAAGGAGAAGGCCAGGCTGCCAGGAAATCTGGGTTTTAAAAAAGCAGTTTGATAGGACAGGAAGTAAAAAATATTGTATACATCCAGATTTGAGGATAATCTGCAGATCTCTTCTATTCTCCCATATTCCCAACTCTCCTTGATACAGAGCAATGGAGATTGGCACTTACTGAAGTAAAGTATTTTCTGTGTGTTTGGGTTCACTGGTGAAACATGAATGATCAAAGTTCAACATGTTGCATCAGTTTCTTCCCACCTGGCAAAATGGGTGACTGTGCCACTTCTTAAACCTTGGGATATTCTAGTTATTTCCTTTGACTCAGATTGTTACAGCAAATAATTCTTCATAAGAATTCCCAATTTTATTCTCAGGAAAATTGCTTCAAAGCTACATTTCCATGTATATATATATATATGATTTAGGTTTGGAATGGTGATCTGGATTTTACTTTAGATATGCTAGTTTACTAGCATACTTCAGTTATGTATATAACAACTTAAGTTTTCCACTGTATTATTGTAAAATAGAGATCATAGTTCTAGAGAAATCATATAGAAGATTCTATGAATTACATTTAGTTTCCTCTATAAAAAGACACTAAAATTATCCAATATATGCAAAATACCTCATCGTGGTATTATGGGTATATGGATGGGCTATCATAACAAGTCATTTTGTAAGATCCTTCTTCACTTAAATTTCTGGGTAACAAACAATTTAAAATAGTAACAAAAATCTGCAAATATCTTATATTTCTGGAAATTTATAATAAAATAATTTTTGTGACAAGTAGGAGAAAAAGAATAACGTTTGTTAAAAGGAAGCTGTTAAAAATAATCAGAAAGCTACTTGAACACATCCCTTAACATTGTTTTAATTAACCCGCTTTCATTACTCATTCTACATTTTTTACATAAGATTATACTCATTTTAAATGGAACAAAAACTTTTAACTGTGATAGGGTAGTTACATGTATCTTAAGTTCCTCCTCTCACCATCCATGTTCTGCGACATTGGTTTCCTTCCTTTTCTCCTTAGACTCCTGCTGTTCTCCACAAGAGGGCAGCAAGGGCAAGGAGAAGGCCAGGCTGCCAGGAAATCTGGGTTTTAAAAAGCAGTTTGATAGGACAGGAAGTAAAAATATTGTATACATCCAGATTTGAGGATAATCTGCAGATCTCTTCTATTCTCCCATATTCCCAACTCTCCTTGATACAGAGCAATGGAGATTGGCACTTACTGAAGTAAAGTATTTTCTGTGTGTTTGGGTTCACTGGTGAAACATGAATGATCAAAGTTCAACATGTTGCATCAGTTTCTTCCCACCTGGCAAAATGGGTGACTGTGCCACTTCTTAAACCTTGGGATATTCTAGTTATTTCCTTTGACTCAGATTGTTACAGCAAATAATTCTTCATAAGAATTCCCAATTTTATTCTCAGGAAAATTGCTTCAAAGCTACATTTCCATGTATATATATATATATGATTTAGGTTTGGAATGGTGATCTGGATTTTACTTTAGATATGCTAGTTTACTAGCATACTTCAGTTATGTATATAACAACTTAAGTTTTCCACTGTATTATTGTAAAATAGAGATCATAGTTCTAGAGAAATCATATAGAAGATTCTATGAATTACATTTAGTTTCCTCTATAAAAAGACACTAAAATTATCCAATATATGCAAAATACCTCATCGTGGTATTATGGGTATATGGATGGGCTATCATAACAAGTCATTTTGTAAGATCCTTCTTCACTTAAATTTCTGGGTAACAAACAATTTAAAATAGTAACAAAAATCTGCAAATATCTTATATTTCTGGAAATTTATAATAAAATAATTTTTGTGACAAGTAGGAGAAAAAGAATAACGTTTGTTAAAAGGAAGCTGTTAAAAATAATCAGAAAGCTACTTGAACACATCCCTTAACATTGTTTTAATTAACCCGCTTTCATTACTCATTCTACATTTTTTTTTACATAAGATTATACTCATTTTAAATGGAACAAAAACTTTTGAAATGCATTGACATTGACTTCATTAAAGTAAAAAAATTTGACAGGGAAGAATTTTCTTATTCCATACTAATAAATAGAGGGGTTTTGAATTTCAATGGCTGAAAGGAAGTCAAATTTTAGTCATATGAATCCAGGGTAACTTCATTCATGGATCAAAAAAGACCTCTTGGGGCTTACAAAATCTTTATTATTTTCAAGCTACAAGAAATAGTTTGGTAGAGAGCTGGATAATGGAAAACATATTCTATTCTGATCAATTCATTTTGGGGTGCTTTCCAGCTGTGAGACAGTCTCTCAAACATTCTCCTTGGCCAAGAGCTGAAATTTACTTATAACAGAATACGACTGTGTAAAAAAAGCATTACAAAATATAGCAATTTTTGTTACCTTGCTAAAAAGTTAAAATGATTTATGACACTGTTAAGGATTTTTAATGCGTTGAACAGTTAGATTCTAACATTTAGAATTAGCACAATTTAAATTTTCACCTACTATTTTAGACCATGTTTAACTCTTGGATGCCGAAAGGTATGTCCCCTAACTAAGCTATCTCCTTTATTATGCTAAGCATGCCACATTGGAAAAGGGTTCATTGAAATCCATGTCATACATCTGATGTATAAAGTATTGTGAAGATATGTTATAATCCTATAATAAAGATAATGAACATTCTTTATATAAAATAGTTCACCATTTCTAAATGTATAAATCACAATTATGAGAGATAAAAAGGCACTAAAGCACAGCAAATTTGGGGGAGTTTTCATATTAAAAAGCAATATAAGTGTCTATATTTAAACTTACTCAAACATGAAACAATGATAAAGTGACTCCGAAAGACAGTAATTTTCAATTTGCAATTACATATTCCTCTCACTTATTGCTCATAAGACAAATCAACCAGTAATGATGATAAGATATATGTATTACACTCTCTGCATGTCTAGTCAAGTCCCCTAACTCTCATTTTGCGAAGGACAAAAACATAATTTATATTCCATCACAATGGACTGCTCTGGGATCCTAAAATGTAGGCATGCTTAGTTGACATGACTTGTCTTTAAGCCAAATTCGTTCATTTAGAGAAAACTGAATCATCCATTTTTAATCACATGGCGAAAAACTGAAACAGACATATGCTTTTGTATATAAGTATCTCTGAAAATCTCAAAGCAATAGAGATAGAACCTGTGAGACGACTATTTTCTTAGATGGACAAATCAACTGGAAATCTAACATGACTTTCATTTATTTGTTCTAAAAACTAGGGCTTCCCTGGTGGTCCAATGGGTAAAGAGTCCACCTTGCAGTGCAGAGAGCACCAGGTTTGATCCCTGGCCCAGGAAGATTCCATGTGCTGCGGAGTGGCTGGGCCAGTGTGTCCAATTGCAAGCCAGCGCTCTGGAGCGCATGACCCCAGAGCCAGTGCTCTGCAGTAAGAGAGGCCATTGCAATGGGAGGCCCACACAGGCCAAAGAGTAAAGATGGATGAAAAATAAATGATGACTTAAAGCCCACCCCCCAAAAGACAAAAGAAACCTTAACGTGGCTGTTTTAAAATCACAAATTTTGACTCTTTCTTTCTTATGACACATATGAGGAGGCATTCTAATTACCTAATCATGTGATTGCCTCAAAGCGAGGAACAATAAAAAATTTCCCAAGGTGATTGCTTCTGTGCAAATAGTTACAATTACCACCTTCAAACTGATATCCAAATACATACCTCCAGGCCTAATCTATTTTTATCTTCAGTTTCAGACTCGCAACTGAGGTTCAGGTATCTCATAGATACCTCAATATAAGCACGCCTATAAACAAAGTCAGCGTTTTTCCCTTCCAATCTTTGGCTTTTCCCAGGTCCCTATCTCAGTGACAGTGGGAACATACCACTTCTGAAATCCAAGAGGCTATGCAAGACTCCTCACATCTCTCACCTCTGACTAATTAGTAGACAATTCAGATAGAATCTCTTAAATCTCTCTCTAATCAATCCTATTTCCCATTGCCTAATGCGTCAGTCTTTTTTTTATTATTAATTTATGTTACTTTTACAGAGTTTTGTTGTTTACTGTTATACATAAACCTGAATCTTTTTTTTAATCCCTACTTTTTAAATGCCTCGAATTACCCCACAAAACCCCACGCCCCCAGCCTTGCTTGTTCCTCTTCTCACTGCTTTCCTCCAGCCCTCCATCCATCATTCACAAGCTGCTGGAAGAATCTTCCAAAGAAGCAAATCCATTCATGTCACTTCTCCAATTTCATTTCTTCTCATAACTACAGAGTAGGATCAATTTGGCTTATCTAGCATATATGTCCCAAGTTCATCATATCCCATTCACTCCTCACACATGTACCTGCCACTCCAAAGGCTAGGATGTAGAAGCAACCTAGATGTCCATGTCCATGAATGCCTAAGGAAGTTTTGGTACATATACACAATGGAATATTACTCAGCTATGAAAAGGAATGCATTTGAGTCAGTTCTAGTGAGGTGGATGAACCCTGAGCCCATTATACAGGGTGAAGTAGGTCAGAAAGAGAAAGACAAATATCATGTATTAATGCCTACATATGGAATTGAGAAAGATGGTACGGATGATCCTACGTGCAGTACAGCAAAGGAGACACAGATGTAAAGAACAGACTTTTTGACTCAGTGGGAGGAGAGGGTGGGATGATTGGACAGAAGAGCACTGAAGCATGCAACTTACCATGTGCAGAATAGATAACTATTGGGAATTTGATATATGATACAGGCCACCCAGTGCTCTGTGACCACCTGGAGAGATGGGGTGGGGAGGGAGGTAGGAGGAAGGTTCAGGATGGAGGGGACACATGTATGCCTACAGCTGATTCATACTAATGTACGGCAAAACCCATCACAGTATTATAATTAACCTCCAATTAAAATAAATTAATTGAAAAATTTGCTATGCTTGAATATACAAATATTCCATAGCTTTGTCCATTCTTTCTTCCTACTTAAAAATGTGTCCTCTTTCCCTTTATCTGTTCAGTGTATTCTCATTTTTCTTCTATAAGTGTTTGACCAAGTTCAGCTCATTTGAGAAGCATTTTCTAAACTGCCAGTCAAGCCTGGACATACCTTCTCCCCTACTCCTGCAGCATCCTCCAACTACCTACCTAAAGCCTAGAGTTTTTCACTCTGCATAATACTCATTTCTTCATTCGCATGTATTGATTTATCATAGGCTTCTTAAGGACACAGTTGATACTTTTAAATACATTTTCACCAGCACTCTTCGTAACTTAAAATTTTACATATAATCACAAAAATACTTTTCTGCTAAGCAAAGCACTTTGATATTCCTGTATCTGTTGATAATCATAGTATTATATCCCATATAGTGAGAATATAACAAACATGATACATTTTATAGCTTACAGAGGATTTCACCTACTTCTTGGAAGCAGGCAATGTTTTCTATACACATTTTATGGATAAATAAACCAAGTTTCACAATATTTAAGTTGTTTATCCAAAGTCCTTCAGTAAGTGTATGGCAGAATTCATATTTCACCCAATTTTACTTTGATTTCAAAATCACTGACTTGCAGTTGGCCACAGAGAGTGATTGGTTTAAATTCTCAACTTAAAAGCTTACCGTTTCTTAATATTAAGCAGTTTTACTACACATTCCATTATCCCAGATATTGGACTGAAGTCGCTGGCTGAGACAGCCACATCGAGCAATACTCAGCCGGCAGCATGTACCAGCTACCCAGTACGGAAGAGACATGATCTATTCTAGAAAGGCAAGCCCTGCTAAAAATCCTAAGGGGGAACACATTAATTGCAACTGCAGGAACGCATTATAAAGCATCACCATTATCCTCACTGAGCTGTTTTACAAATCAGAAAGATGAGAAAGGCCAACATTTTTTCCATAGGAGGACATCTCCAAATTTTTTGAGTTGGTACTAGCAAAAGATGATCAGCAGAGGGGAAATACTTGATACTTTCTTAACATCTCCCTGTAATAGTGATGATCTTCAACAATATTGAAAGAGTTATATAAAATGCACTTCCTGGGTTAGAGAGAACGGATGCAGCTTTGAAGGTCATTGTCCCAGCCAAAATGAGAGGTACCTTTTCTTCCAGCTCCTCCTCCCAAACATAAGATCTCATCAATTTAAATAAGGTACCGTTTTTACTGAATGAAAAATAATATTCAGTGTTAGAGAAGGGTGATTTTATTTCTGCATTATATAGATTATGATACTATTTTGTGACACTAATTCACCAGCACTCCAACTACCTACCTAAAGCCTAGAGTTTTCACTCTGCATAATACTCATTTCTTCATTCGCATGTATTGATTTATCATAGGCTTCTTAAGGACACAGTTGATACTTTTAAATACATTTTCACCAGCACTCTTCGTAACTCAAAATTTTACATATAATCACAAAAATACTTTTCTGCTAAGCAAAGCACTTTGATATTCCTGTATCTGTTGATAATCATAGTATTATATCCCATATAGTGAGAATATAACAAACATGATACATTTTATAGCTTACAGAGGATTTCACCTACTTCTTGGAAGCAGGCAATGTTTTCTATACACATTTTATGGATAAATAAACCAAGTTTCACAATATTTAAGTTGTTTATCCAAAGTCCTTCAGTAAGTGTATGGCAGAATTCATATTTCACCCAATTTTACTTTGATTTCAAAATCACTGACTTGCAGTTGGCCACAGAGAGTGATTGGTTTAAATTCTCAACTTAAAAGCTTACCGTTTCTTAATATTAAGCAGTTTTACTACACATTCCATTATCCCAGATATTGGACTGAAGTCGCTGGCTGAGACAGCCACATCGAGCAATACTCAGCCGGCAGCATGTACCAGCTACCCAGTACGGAAGAGACATGATCTATTCTAGAAAGGCAAGCCCTGCTAAAAATCCTAAGGGGGAACACATTAATTGCAACTGCAGGAACGCATTATAAAGCATCACCATTATCCTCACTGAGCTGTTTTACAAATCAGAAAGATGAGAAAGGCCAACATTTTTTCCATAGGAGGACATCTCCAAATTTTTTGAGTTGGTACTAGCAAAAGATGATCAGCAGAGGGGAAATACTTGATACTTTCTTAACATCTCCCTGTAATAGTGATGATCTTCAACAATATTGAAAGAGTTATATAAAATGCACTTCCTGGGTTAGAGAGAACGGATGCAGCTTTGAAGGTCATTGTCCCAGCCAAAATGAGAGGTACCTTTTCTTCCAGCTCCTCCTCCCAAACATAAGATCTCATCTAGCCAATTTAAATAAGGTACCGTTTTTTACTGAATGAAAAATAATATTCAGAATGTTAGAGAAGGGTGATTTTTATTTCTGCATTATATAGATTATGATACTATTTTGTGAGCATACACATGGGTATATACGTTTATGTGTAGGTAGTCTCTCTAAATTCTAATATTAGAGAGAAGAATCTTAATTGTTACATTCATTCTTTATCATGTTAGAGATAATAGGAAGAAGGCCAAGAAGGACACACTGATTTGCCTGAGGTCTCCTCAATAAATGATCAGCATTCTATTTAATAAACATCATTCTCTATATTTAATAGCCATTATCATCCGCTGGAAAGTATGTTATTCCGGGATCAGAAATGAGGTCTAATTCACCCAGTTCCACTTTTGCAGGTTTCCAAATTAATGCTAAATAAATCTATATTCCTTCAATCTCATATAAATTTTAAGATGAAATATATATATCATATGCTGTCTGGAAGGAAATCTTTGCTCATCATGATTTGTCATAGGATCCTGTCCCCAAGGTCCTCACACGATCCATGCCAGTCCTTGAGGATTAGCAGCTGCAGTGAGCTGACACATAGCAGGAAGGCTGAGTAACTTGGCACAGTTTAAATAGATCAAGTTTGGTTTTAATTTAAAGAATAATTTGATTCTGCAATGTTATTTAAACAAATGTAGAACCTCTCATGAAAAAACACATAGGAAGAGTGGTCAAAGCTGTGGTGATTTAGGTTTTTATTTGCTAAAAAGTCAAGATAATATTTTTAACAAAAATTTCCATCCCATTCTTAGCGATAATTTTGGAGGAAGAGACCCAGTTAAAATTTCAGTTTCTATCACTTTGCCATAAATAAGCATACTTGGTAACCATTTGAAATAGTTTTGTCTTTTAGCCTCAGATCAATAGGGATTTAAGGTAGGGAGCATCTATCACTAGTATTATAACAAAATAGAAAAGACCAAAATGATTGCATTTTGTTTGGCATCACACTTTTTCACTATAATAATGCTTAAAATAATTCATGTGTAAACTAACCAGGAATATGGAGATAGTACCTGCTTACTATTTTTACTCTTTATTTAAAAAGTGGGGCTTCTGTTTCTGAGAAGAAATTTCTATACTAATATAATTAAGAAGGGTGATTTTTATTTCTGCATTATATAGATTATGATACTATTTTGTGAGCATACACATGGGTATATACGTTTATGTGTAGGTAGTCTCTCTAAATTCTAATATTAGAGAGAAGAATCTTAATTGTTACATTCATTCTTTATCATGTTAGAGATAATAGGAAGAAGGCCAAGAAGGACACACTGATTTGCCTGAGGTCTCCTCAATAAATGATCAGCATTCTATTTAATAAACATCATTCTCTATATTTAATAGCCATTATCATCCGCTGGAAAGTATGTTATTCCGGGATCAGAAATGAGGTCTAATTCACCCAGTTCCACTTTTGCAGGTTTCCAAATTAATGCTAAATAAATCTATATTCCTTCAATCTCATATAAATTTTAAGATGAAATATATATATCATATGCTGTCTGGAAGGAAATCTTTGCTCATCATGATTTGTCATAGGATCCTGTCCCCAAGGTCCTCACACGATCCATGCCAGTCCTTGAGGATTAGCAGCTGCAGTGAGCTGACACATAGCAGGAAGGCTGAGTAACTTGGCACAGTTTAAATAGATCAAGTTTGGTTTTAATTTAAAGAATAATTTGATTCTGCAATGTTATTTAAACAAATGTAGAACCTCTCATGAAAAAACACATAGGAAGAGTGGTCAAAGCTGTGGTGATTTAGGTTTTTATTTGCTAAAAAGTCAAGATAATATTTTTAACAAAAATTTCCATCCCATTCTTAGCGATAATTTTGGAGGAAGAGACCCAGTTAAAATTTCAGTTTCTATCACTTTGCCATAAATAAGCATACTTGGTAACCATTTGAAATAGTTTTGTCTTTTAGCCTCAGATCAATAGGGATTTAAGGTAGGGAGCATCTATCACTAGTATTATAACAAAATAGAAAAGACCAAAATGATTGCATTTTGTTTGGCATCACACTTTTTCACTATAATAATGCTTAAAATAATTCATGTGTAAACTAACCAGGAATATGGAGATAGTACCTGCTTACTATTTTTACTCTTTATTTAAAAAGTGGGGCTTCTGTTTCTGAGAAGATAATGTATATTATTTTTCTATTACTGCTGTTATAAATTAGCACACATCTAGTGGTTTAAAATAACACAAGTGAATGATCTTACAGTTCTGGAGGTCAGAGGTCTGAAATGGGTCTTGCTGTTCTAAAATCAAATATGTTGGCAGGGCTGCCTTCCTCTCTGGAGGCTCTAAGGGAGAATCCGTTTCCTTACTTTTTCCAGCTATTAGAGGCTGCCCACATTCTTTGGCTTGAGGCCCTCCTCCATCTTCAAAGCCAGTAACAACCAGTTGAGTGCTTCTCACATCACCTCACTCAGACTTCCCTGCCTCCTTTCACTTTTTAAAGCCCTTGTGATTACACTGGGCCCACCCAGACAATTCAGGATAACGTCCCCATTGCAATGTCACATGATTAACAACATTAATTCCATCTGCAACCTCAATTTCTCCTTATCATAGCATACAGCATAGTATATTCATAAGTTCATGAAATTAAAAGATGCTTGCTTCTTGGGAAAAAAAGCTATGACAAACCTACATAGCACATTAAAAAGTAGACATATCACTTTACCAACAAAGGTCCTGATAGTCAAAACTGAATTTTCTAGTAGTCATGTATGGTTGTGAGAGTTCAACCATAAAGAAGGCTGAGTGCTGAAGAACTGATGTTTTCAGATTGTGGTATGGAAGGAGCCTCTTGAAACTCCCTTGAACAGCAAGGAGATCAGACCAGTCAATTCTAAAGGAAATCAACCCTAAATATTCACTGAAAGGACTGATGCTGAAGCTCCAATACTTTGGTCACCTGATACGAAGAGATGACTCATTGGAAACGACCCTGATGAGTGTGAAAGTTGAAAAGCAAAAGAAGAGGGTGGCAGAGGATGAAATGGTTAGATAGCATCACTGACTCAACTGACATGAACTTGAGCAACTCCAGGAGATAATGGAGGATAGAGGAGCCTGGCATGCTGCAGTCCATGGGGTCACATGCCCTGCAGTCCATGGGGATAAAAATAAAAAATGCTAAAAACATGTGTAAACTAACCAGGAATATGGAGATAGTACCTGCTTACTATTTTTACTCTTTATTTAAAAAGTGGGGCTTCTGTTTCTGAGAAGATAATGTATATTATTTTTCTATTACTGCTGTTATAAATTAGCACACATCTAGTGGTTTAAAATAACACAAGTGAATGATCTTACAGTTCTGGAGGTCAGAGGTCTGAAATGGGTCTTGCTGTTCTAAAATCAAATATGTTGGCAGGGCTGCCTTCCTCTCTGGAGGCTCTAAGGGAGAATCCGTTTCCTTACTTTTTCCAGCTATTAGAGGCTGCCCACATTCTTTGGCTTGAGGCCCTCCTCCATCTTCAAAGCCAGTAACAACCAGTTGAGTGCTTCTCACATCACCTCACTCAGACTTCCCTGCCTCCTTTCACTTTTTAAAGCCCTTGTGATTACACTGGGCCCACCCAGACAATTCAGGATAACGTCCCCATTGCAATGTCACATGATTAACAACATTAATTCCATCTGCAACCTCAATTTCTCCTTATCATAGCATACAGCATAGTATATTCATAAGTTCATGAAATTAAAAGATGCTTGCTTCTTGGGAAAAAAAGCTATGACAAACCTACATAGCACATTAAAAAGTAGACATATCACTTTACCAACAAAGGTCCTGATAGTCAAAACTGAATTTTCTAGTAGTCATGTATGGTTGTGAGAGTTCAACCATAAAGAAGGCTGAGTGCTGAAGAACTGATGTTTTCAGATTGTGGTATGGAAGGAGCCTCTTGAAACTCCCTTGAACAGCAAGGAGATCAGACCAGTCAATTCTAAAGGAAATCAACCCTAAATATTCACTGAAAGGACTGATGCTGAAGCTCCAATACTTTGGTCACCTGATACGAAGAGATGACTCATTGGAAACGACCCTGATGAGTGTGAAAGTTGAAAAGCAAAAGAAGAGGGTGGCAGAGGATGAAATGGTTAGATAGCATCACTGACTCAACTGACATGAACTTGAGCAACTCCAGGAGATAATGGAGGATAGAGGAGCCTGGCATGCTGCAGTCCATGGGGTCACAGGAGTCAGCACAACTCAGTGAATGAACAAAAAAGCAACAATAATTCAAAGATTCTGGAAATTAGAACATGGTCATATTGAGGGGGCTATTATTCTGCTTACCACACAGGATTCAACAACCAACCCTGCTATTAAATATACTATATATATACACACACATATTTTTTTTAAACTTCCCTGATGGTTCAGATGGTAAAGAAACAGCCGGCAATGCAGGAGACCTGGGTTCAATCATTAGGTCAGGAAGATCCCCTGGAGAAATGAACAGATACCTACTCCAATATTCTTGCCAGTTTTTTGTTTTGTTTTTGTTTGTTTGTAAGTATTGAACCAAAGTTAATGAGAAAAGTTCTGAACCAAAAATTTAAGAATTTGTGGCTGAAGACATCTGTCATCTATGGAATATGACTTATTTTTGACATCATCATCTGGGTTAAGGAGAAATAAATGAAAATCTAAGAACAATGCAAGTAGAGGAATCTAACAGGCATCTCACTCCACATTCATCTGGCATCCCTAGTGACCTCACCTCACCTACATGTCTAACATCAAGATAGCAGAGAAAATTGCTTAGGTCATAATAAGCAGAGGTGGGAGAAAAACGTCTTTTAGGAAGTTGCAATCACAAGCCAACTCTTGCTCAGATGTGCAGAAAAGTATGTATATATTATGGGGACCAAATAACTTGTCTGGCTGAAACTCCAAACTTAAGAGTAACTGCTGTCTAGTCAAAGTAGACACAAATTCTCTTTGGAGGAAATCACTCACTTTTAGGCCTTAAGGTATAACTATATATAAGTTTTTAAAAGCAGTGACCAGTATATAATGAAAAGCAATCAAGTTCATAAGAAAACAAAGTGAAAATAAACACAAATAATAGAACAGTAAAATTACCAGAGATTCTTTAAAAAAAAAAAACCCTCCTTTTGCCATATTGTGAAAAAAATAAAAGATGCATTTGAAAATATCTGTAAGAAATAAACTATAAAGTAATACATTTTAAGAAAACAGAATTTTTGATATTAACAAAAATGTAATAACCAGAATTTTTAAGTTTGATAGATGAAATTATTTAACAACAGATCAAAAATCAGATTAAATACATATGGAGAAAGGGTTTGTTTGTAAACTGTTAAGAACATTTTATCTAAATGTAGTACTGGGAGAAAAAAATGGGTACTTGTTATTTGTTTTTTTTAAAGAGAGAACTTAAAAGACATGGAAGACAGGCTGAGTAGTTCTAACACACATTCATTTAGAACTCCAAAAAGAAAAGAAGGGAGAGTTGACTAGAGGCAGTATTTGAGGTGAAGGGCTGGAGGCTGAAGATTTTCTACATGCTCAGTTGCTCAGTTGTTTCTGACTCTTTGGGACCTCATGGATTGTAGCCCACCAGGCTCCTCTGCCCATGGGATATTTTTTAGGAAAGAATGGGGTGCCACTTCCTACTCCAAGGGATCTTCCTGACCCAGGGATTGAACCCGCATCTCTTGTGTCTCCTGCATTGGCAGACAAACTCTACCGTAAGCACCACCTTTCCTAGGACTGATATAAAGCACATTTTATAATTTTACAAAATCAGATAAATGCCAAGCACAATAAATAAAAAGAAAGTCAAGCCTAGATATTTCATAGTAAAATTCTAAAATACAAACTGTTCAGAGCTTCTTGGGCAGTAGAGAATAAAAGATAGGTTGTCTTCCAATAAGTGACAGTTTGGATGAGAGCTGACCTCTCAAGAATACTCATGGAAGTCCTAGGATAATCAAATATATCTTTAGGGAGCTGAAAGAAAATAGTGCCAACCCAGAATTCTATACTCATCAGGGGAAGGGCAGGGGAGATCTTTTAAGAATGGAGTTGTGAAATAAAAATATTTTCTGACAGATGAAAAACTTGGACAGTCTCCTGCCAGCCAAGAGTCCCTGAAGGAAATTCTTCTTAACTTCATGAAAAAAGAGAGAGACAGAGAGAGAGAGAGAGAGAGAGACAGACAGACAGACAGAGGTAGAAGGTCAGAGATATAGAAAGAACACAGAGAAGGAGAGAGTTAATGTGTGGAATGTCTATATGAACACTCACTATGTAACAAAACCATAATTGGTGTCTTACAGGGCTATAAATGAAAACAAATTTTAGGTGAACAGAGAAAGCCCTTTTATGATTGTCCTTTTTCATAGCAGTAAAGTCATGTTTTTCACTGATTTCATGTAATAATAGTTTTAATAAAAATAAATCCTCCCTTACTGACTTTCTGTTCACTATATTCCAGACATTTTGCTAAACAATTTACAGTTACCAACCTCAGTCCTTTGAGGTAAATGAAGAATTTCTACATTTAGAACTCCAAAAGAAAAGAAGAGAGTTGACTAGAGGCAGTGTTTGAGGTGAAGGGCTGGAGGCTGAAGATTTTCTACATGCTCAGTTGCTCAGTTGTTTCTGACTCTTTGGGACCTCATGGATTGTAGCCCACCAGGCTCCTCTGCCCATGGGATATTTTTTAGGAAAGAATGGGGTGCCGCTTCCTACTCCAAGGGATCTTCCTGACCCAGGGATTGAACCCGCATCTCTTGTGTCTCCTGCATTGGCAGACAGACTCTACCGTAAGCACCACCTTTCCTAGGACTGATATAAAGCACATTTTATAATTTTACAAAATCAGATAAATGCCAAGCACAATAAATAAAAAGAAAGTCAAGCCTAGATATTTCATAGTAAAATTCTAAAATACAAACTGTTCAGAGCTTCTTGGGCAGTAGAGAATAAAAGATAGGTTGTCTTCCAATAAGTGACAGTTTGGATGAGAGCTGACCTCTCAAGAATACTCATGGAAGTCCTAGGATAATCAAATATATCTTTAGGGAGCTGAAAGAAAATAGTGCCAACCCAGAATTCTATACTCATCAGGGGAAGGGCAGGGGAGATCTTTTAAGAATGGAGTTGTGAAATAAAAATATTTTCTGACAGATGAAAAACTTGGACAGTCTCCTGCCAGCCAAGAGTCCCTGAAGGAAATTCTTCTTAACTTCATGAAAAAAGAGAGAGACAGAGAGAGAGAGAGAGAGAGACAGACAGACAGACAGACAGAGGTAGAAGGTCAGAGATATAGAAAGAACACAGAGAAGGAGAGAGTTAATGTGTGGAATGTCTATATGAACACTCACTATGTAACAAAACCATAATTGGTGTCTTACAGGGCTATAAATGAAAACAAATTTTAGGTGAACAGAGAAAGCCCTTTTATGATTGTCCTTTTTCATAGCAGTAAAGTCATGTTTTTCACTGATTTCATGTAATAATAGTTTTAATAAAAATAAATCCTCCCTTACTGACTTTCTGTTCACTATATTCCAGACATTTTGCTAAACAATTTACAGTTACCAACCTCAGTCCTTTGAGGTAACTAGTATTAAATACATTTATAGATGAGGAAACAAAACAGGGAATTTATATAATATTCAAATATCCTAAAACTAGTAAGCAGTTGGGTCCAGATTTATCTTTCTTTTGTCAGTAATACTTTCAAAAAATCCCACATCCTAACAGCCAGGTTTCCTGAAAAGAATGGGAAATTTTTGCTAACAGATATGCCTGTATTTTGGAGAGTGAAAGGATTTAAGGTTCTGATAAACACAAAATTTAGTTCAATAAAGCAACCACTTCCTGAACTCAAACATAAAGAAGAAAAATAAGGAAAAACAGTAATGTCATAGTAATATAGTGATATAATTCACAGACATACATTTTCCTTTTCAGCAATTTAGGAAAGCAGGCAAGAAAAACCCTGGTAAAATATGCAGGCTTATAGTTGGTAAATGTTGACTTTATATACCTAAATCTAAAATTTAAAACTTTCATTATAGTATAAATTAAATGTTATCATTTCAAAAATTTAATGTTTTTCCATATCTAGATTAATTTGAGGGCTTTTCCCCCTAGTTCATTGGAATGTAATTTAATTATTTTTATTAGTTCATTCATTTTTTTAATCTTTTACTTTTATATTGGAATATAGCTTATTAACAATATTGTGATAGTTTCAGGTAGACAGCAAAGGGACTCAGCTATATATGTATCTCTCCTACCTTGGTTTATTCTTAAAGTGTTATTTATGACATCAAAAAAGAGCATACAAATATTTGTAAAATACACTTCAGTAGGTTGGGTAATGACCACTCCCCAAAAGATGTCCATGTCCTAATCTCTGGGACTGTGAGTAGATTGCTGTTCATGGCAGAAGGAACTCTGCAGATATGTTTAAAATTATAAACCTTAAGATAGGAAAATCATCCTGAATTATTCAGATAGACCCAATCTAATCACTTGAGTCCCTAAAAGCAGTGAGATTTCTCCGGCTAGAGGCAAAAGAGGGAAAAAAAAATAGCAGAAGAGGAAATCAGAGATTTCAAGCCAGAGAAGGATTTAGCGTGTCACTGCTGTCTCTGAGATACGCAGGTCTTAATGTAGAGATTGGAGGGAGGCCTCTCAGCAATAACCCCATCCCCTAGTGGAGAGACAACGAAAAATAAAATAAAATAAAAATAAAGGAATGTCAGTCCTACAACCACTAGACTCTGAGTTCCACCAACAATCTAAATGAACTTTGAGGAAATTTCTCCTAGAGCCTCCAGATATGAACCCAGCAGACTGACACATTGATTTTGCCCTTTAAAACTTGGAGCAGAATGAAAAGTTAAGCAAGCCCAGAATTCTGACACACAGAGTTGAAATAATAAATCATCGTTGTTACAATGTGTGTTGTATGTGGTCGTTTGTTACTGCAACAATAGACAACATACAGGCAGCAAAACATTTAAAGTATAATTGGAGTACAAATGAAGAGAAAAGCAAAACATATATAGATATTTGCTGTACATTTGACCCTGAGCGATTCAGCGATCAACACAAGTAGAAAAATAAAACCTAGTCACAAAATTCACAGATATCATCACAACACAGATGTACATGAGCTTGTCAAGATTACATAATTATACCAGTTAACTTCCTAAAGAGGACCATAATAAACAATGTCCTTTCTACATCCATTGAGAAAATAGAGTAAAAAAGATCGCAACAACATTTTTCATAATTTTCTTAATGGTAAGTCAACTTCACAATACCTTAGCAATTTGTGGTGGGTGGTGGTAGCTAAGTCACTAAGTCCTGTCTGACTCTTTGCGACCCCATGGACTGTCGTCTTCCAGGTTCCTCTATCCATGAGATTTCCCAGGCAAGAATACTGGAGTGGATTGCCATATCCTTCTCCAGGGAATCTTCCTGACCCAGGAAATGAATCTATGTCTCCTGCATGGCAGGCAGTCTCTTGCATTGCAGACAGATTCTTTACTGCTGAGTCACCGTGTCAAAAAACACAAGACCTCTCTAATATTTGCAATTACAATTAACTAGAGAAATGATATCTAACTGATGTTCCAAGAAGCAATAATTTTGAGAGATATTATTAGAAGCAATACTGTTGATGGGAATGCCATGTACCAGTTGCCGATGCCAGGGGAGGACTCCAGCTCCATGGAGGATAACAAGGATATCCCAATGGCAGCCATCAGAAACACATCTGCCTATTGCATCTTGGTAGAGGAGTTGCCAAGGAAAATGTAACAGAGTCAAATAACACTTTAACAAGGAAGAGCCAGAGCAAGATCAGCACCAATCATGTGCATCAACAACATGGCTGGTGGGTCCTCTTGGCAGTAGAAAGTGCCAAGAAACTTAGCACCCTTCTGTTGACACATTAGAAGGTCCCCTTCTCCTCCTCTGTGGAGTATGAAATACAAAAGCGTGTGGGACATGGACACATATACTTAAGCATAACAAAGAAGACTCTCATTGAGCCTTAAATAGAGAAAGACATTCTTATTTAATGTGGTAACTCTGCATAGGCTGTGTGGACAATTGATCTCTAGGTACAGAACTCTTCCAGGCCCAAGATCTATTCTTTTGCAGCTGCATGGGGGCAGGGCTGGGGTGGTGCAGCAGGGGTCTAAAAACTGTCCACGAAAATGCGACCTTTTCCCTAGAATATGCAAACAACTTTTTCATTAGTCAAATCTCTAGGCAAACGGAATCTCAATATAGTAACTATATTTTTTGCTATAAGACAAATTGAAGTCCTTCATAGGCTACATATTGACCCTTTAACTTTGTTAGCAATAAAATTTTCAGCAAAACAATCCAAGAATAAAATTTCAAAGTAATTTTCTGTATAATTTAATAAAGCAGTCTACTTTAAAGATTTATTAACTGTCAAAAAATTTGCCATAGAACATAAATTTACCCCATGGACTGTCGTCTTCCAGGTTCCTCTATCCATGAGATTTCCCAGGCAAGAATACTGGAGTGGATTGCCATATCCTTCTCCAGGGAATCTTCCTGACCCAGGAAATGAATCTATGTCTCCTGCATGGCAGGCAGTCTCTTGCATTGCAGACAGATTCTTTACTGCTGAGTCACCGTGTCAAAAAACACAAGACCTCTCTAATATTTGCAATTACAATTAACTAGAGAAATGATATCTAACTGATGTTCCAAGAAGCAATAATTTTGAGAGATATTATTAGAAGCAATACTGTTGATGGGAATGCCATGTACCAGTTGCCGATGCCGGGGGAGGGCTCCAGCTCCATGGAGGATAACAAGGATATCCCAATGGCAGCCATCAGAAACACATCTGCCTATTGCATCTTGGTAGAGGAGTTGCCAAGGAAAATGTAACAGAGTCAAATAACACTTTAACAAGGAAGAGCCAGAGCAAGATCAGCACCAATCATGTGCATCAACAACATGGCTGGTGGGTCCTCTTGGCAGTAGAAAGTGCCAAGAAACTTAGCACCCTTCTGTTGACACATTAGAAGGTCCCCTTCTCCTCCTCTGTGGAGTATGAAATACAAAAGCGTGTGGGACATGGACACATATACTTAAGCATAACAAAGAAGACTCTCATTGAGCCTTAAATAGAGAAAGACATTCTTATTTAATGTGGTAACTCTGCATAGGCTGTGTGGACAATTGATCTCTAGGTACAGAACTCTTCCAGGCCCAAGATCTATTCTTTTGCAGCTGCATGGGGGCAGGGCTGGGGTGGTGCAGCAGGGGTCTAAAAACTGTCCACGAAAATGCGACCTTTTCCCTAGAATATGCAAACAACTTTTTCATTAGTCAAATCTCTAGGCAAACGGAATCTCAATATAGTAACTATATTTTTTGCTATAAGACAAATTGAAGTCCTTCATAGGCTACATATTGACCCTTTAACTTTGTTAGCAATAAAATTTTCAGCAAAACAATCCAAGAATAAAATTTCAAAGTAATTTTCTGTATAATTTAATAAAGCAGTCTACTTTAAAGATTTATTAACTGTCACTTAAATTATTATTATTTTTAAAATTTTAGGCACTATGTAGATAGCATAATTCACTGTCTGCCAATGCCATTCCAATTTCACGCCAGTAAAACCAAATTGCCTTCACATAAAGGGAACATTTAGCTTTTTGCTCTCTATAGCTGCCAGGATGGACATAGGAAAAAAGAAATACATCAAGCCTATTCACATGTGGCATTGTTATTAAGCTATAAGTACTTTGAAAAGACTTTCAATTTATAGCTCTGTTTTCCCCCAATCAGTCAAGCGAATCTTCCTTGTGACTAACTCTCAAATTAGTAACTGTGATTTCCATTTTAGTAAATTCTGTCATTATTTAACAGAAAGCAGAGAAATACCCAGTATACTGAGGATCAATATTAATTTGATTTTTGTCCTCTAAGATTATGTTCGACTGGAACTGTAGATATACACTATACCTAACATATGTAAGATATAAATTTATGACCCTGAAAAGTAGTCAATTCCATAATTCTGGGACACTGTAAAAAGCTTATTTAACCAAACTATAACCCAACCACTGGCAGATGTTGAGATGAAACCAGAAGCTTATATTTAGTGTTGGGACATAAAATAAATGTGGACTAGAATAAATCAATATGAGTAATCCAGTTTTCTTTATTAAATAAGCAGTGGGAATAGGGAAAAGGTTCAAATTCCACTCAAATTATTGGATTCAACATCATCTTCTAATAAGAGAAATTTCCTAGCCGATTGGTTGGTCAAACTTCCTTACCATCCTAAAAATCTGTTAAATCCTCTTAAAGATGAACTTGATTGGAGTGAACATAAACACATTATTATGAAAGCCACTAATAGTAAAGCAAGGGCTCCACCACTGACTCAGTGATAAAGAGCTCACTTACCAGTGCATGAGACACAAGTTTGATCCCTGGGTCAGGAAGATTCACTACAGAGGGAAACAGCAACACACTCCACTATCCTTGCCTGGGAAATCCCATGGACAGAGGAGCCTGGCAGGCTGCAGTAATGGGGTCACTAAAGAGTCAGGCATGACTTAGAGACTAAACAACAACAAATAGTAAAGCAAACTCTTCCAGAAAACTTTCATTCATTTATTAATTTCTAAACACAGAGTCAGAAGTGATTTGATACAAGTATCTGGTGTAGCAAGCAGGAAAAGAGAATCTGCCACCCAAGAAGCCAAAGGTAGTATTCAAGAGATAGCACCATTTGATAATTTCCATGGGAAGGGGTTCAGAAAGGTTTCTTTTTTGTTATATATAAAGAAAAAGTCTCGGAACTGTCCATAACATGAGTTTTATTCTAACTCACAGCAATCAAGTTCAGGTTTCTGCTATTTTAGACAGACCTTTGAATATACACTATCTTTTAAAATGATACTATTTTAAAATGGATCTGTTTAAAGATAAAAAATTCCTGTTCATCTCAGGTTCCTAATCCACATTTTCAGACAAGTGAATATGTTTGCCTAAAATGAGTTCACAAAAATACTATGAAAATAAGAAAAATATGGAAGATCTAAAACTATCATTTTCCAACCTTAACAGAAATTTATCTTATATGTCTTGTCAGGTTAATTTTAGGATTTGTTTGATAAGCATCATCCATGGACTCTATTCATAAAGAAATTTAATTCTAATTTAAGCATGTTATTGATAGAATTTAATTTTAAATGTTTTAAAATACATAGGCTAGAATTATGTTCTACATTGCCTCAAAACCCTTTTTCCTTTCTTTATTTTGTCCAGGTTCTTAAAGAACTTGATAAATACTCTTTTTACCTAACTAGCAACTTGAAAATTAGTCTTCTTGAAGCTGTTTACATCAAATTCTCTAATGCTTTCCTAATTACCAAATTCAATTACTCTTTTCTGAATACATATTCTATTTGGTCCTAATTATTATTTCTTCTTAAAACGTTCTCCTTTGACTTCCATGATACTTTACTCCCACTTTTACCAGTGGTTATCATGAAAATCTTTTGGTGGGTCTTTTTCTTCATCCTCATTTTCCTCTACTAGCCTTGGCCTGTTGTAAACTTCTCCTAATCATTTCTATTCTATAAACGATTGTTGATGCCTTTTCATGGAATTTCCCCTTTGAAAAATGGCAATCTTGGTAATCACTTTTCCACTGAAGATATTTAAAAAGTGAGACAAAATCATTTTAAAGTATGTTGGGGGAAAGTAAAGACTGCTGGTGTGGCATTATCAAAGAAATGGGAGTGGATGGAAATGCAGAGAAGTGAGTCTAACATTCAGGATTCTCCAGCTCTGGTAGAATTTTCTAACTGGAAGAAGATGGAGGAAGAAAATCAAAGTTTAAGTTCCCCCAAAGGAGTGACCCTGCTAAATCAACCCTGAATTTGGACTGGGGATGAAAAGGACACATCTTATGACTGACAATGTAAATCAAGTAAGTCATGCTTTGCATACCCTGAAGATTGGTTTTGAGACATGTATGTAGAAATTACCATGCTTTGAGGTTGAAATAAGGTTCTCTGGATTGTTAGGGACTATGGCGATAGTAATTTAAGATCTTGAAGATCCTTTTTAGTGGCTTTTCCTAGGATTCAAATTAATCTCTATAAACTGGACTTTAAATTTAATATCTATCACACAATTAAAAATCAACAGAAACATAGAAGAGAAGACTCCATAAGTGAGAAGCAAGAGAAATGAAAGGAAACAGAATAGAATCTTAGGTACTCAAGTTTATTGGCATTACTTAACATAGATTATGGATGTGTGTGTGCTTATTTACTTCAGTCATGTCCAACTCTTTGTTAGCCTATGGAAGGTAGCCCACCAGGCTCCTCTGTCCCTGAGATTCTCCAGGCAAGGATACTGGAATTGGTTTTCATGCCCTTCTCCAGGCAATCTTCCCAACCCAGGAATCAAACCCTACGTTGCAGGCAGATATTTTGTCCAATGAGCCACCTAGGAAAACCAGATTATAGATATACATTTTTTATATTTTTAAGGAGATATATGCCAACCTTCAGTTTTGTGGATGAAAAATGATAAAATTACATTAAAACCCTGTGAAAAAACTAGCCAGATGTAGGACAGAAAAATACAACAATTCAGTGGTTTTTGCTTTGGAGCAAATTAGACACATATGAAGCAAAAGCAAATGAAGTCAAGTATAAACTCAAAAAATCAATCCAGAGTAAAATTTCTTATCCTCAACTAGCCTTGGCCTGTTGTAAACTTCTCCTAATCATTTCTATTCTATAAACGATTGTTGATGCCTTTTCATGGAATTTCCCCTTTGAAAAATGGCAATCTTGGTAATCACTTTTCCACTGAAGATATTTAAAAAGTGAGACAAAATCATTTTAAAGTATGTTGGGGGAAAGTAAAGACTGCTGGTGTGGCATTATCAAAGAAATGGGAGTGGATGGAAATGCAGAGAAGTGAGTCTAACATTCAGGATTCTCCAGCTCTGGTAGAATTTTCTAACTGGAAGAAGATGGAGGAAGAAAATCAAAGTTTAAGTTCCCCCAAAGGAGTGACCCTGCTAAATCAACCCTGAATTTGGACTGGGGATGAAAAGGACACATCTTATGACTGACAATGTAAATCAAGTAAGTCATGCTTTGCATACCCTGAAGATTGGTTTTGAGACATGTATGTAGAAATTACCATGCTTCGAGGTTGAAATAAGGTTCTCTGGATTGTTAGGGACTATGGCGATAGTAATTTAAGATCTTGAAGATCCTTTTTAGTGGCTTTTCCTAGGATTCAAATTAATCTCTATAAACTGGACTTTAAATTTAATATCTATCACACAATTAAAAATCAACAGAAACATAGAAGAGAAGACTCCATAAGTGAGAAGCAAGAGAAATGAAAGGAAACAGAATAGAATCTTAGGTACTCAAGTTTATTGGCATTACTTAACATAGATTATGGATGTGTGTGTGCTTATTTACTTCAGTCATGTCCAACTCTTTGTTAGCCTATGGAAGGTAGCCCACCAGGCTCCTCTGTCCCTGAGATTCTCCAGGCAAGGATACTGGAATTGGTTTTCATGCCCTTCTCCAGGCAATCTTCCCAACCCAGGAATCAAACCCTACGTTGCAGGCAGATATTTTGTCCAATGAGCCACCTAGGAAAACCAGATTATAGATATACATTTTTTATATTTTTAAGGAGATATATGCCAACCTTCAGTTTTGTGGATGAAAAATGATAAAATTACATTAAAACCCTGTGAAAAAACTAGCCAGATGTAGGACAGAAAAATACAACAATTCAGTGGTTTTTGCTTTGGAGCAAATTAGACACATATGAAGCAAAAGCAAATGAAGTCAAGTATAAACTCAAAAAATCAATCCAGAGTAAAATTCAGGAGGTAAAGGACAGGAGTGGAGTGGAAGGATGAGACAGAAGGGAGTGTAAAAGGATAAAATAATGAAGTTTTAAAATATGTTTTACTAGAGTTTCAGGATGAGAAGGCAGACAGATGCATCAGAAGCAATATTTCAAGGGATTTAAAGTAAGAATTTCTCAACTGATGAAAGACATCGATTCATAATTTTAAGAAGTCCAGAGAATTCTAAGCAAACAAATAAGAATAATCTACAACCAGATGTATCTTTGTGAAACTGCAGAAAATTGAAAACAAAACCTTCAGTGTAGCCAGAGAAGCTGTAACATAGTCAGCTCTCTAGGAGAAAATTCTAACACCTTGTTTCTTTCCCGAGGCTTCTCATACTAGTCCTACAACTGACTAGAGAATTTGCTTTTAAATATTCTAAGCAAATTATAGTTAAGTTCGCAGAAAGGATAAAAAATGACATTAAATCACTCAACTCTCCATTTACACATTAAAATGTTCACATTGCATTTTCATAACATGAAAATAATAAAAAGGAACATTAAATATAACTTTAAGGGAGAATTTATTTCCTAAATGGTTAGATTTTCAAAGCAGCTCACCATTCCTGTTTTCCTTGTCTTTACTGGAAAATGAACTGACAACCATTATTAAATGGATGATAGATGTCACAGAATGTTATATATGTCCTATTGAATGTATGGGTATAAATGAACTTGAAGAAACAATCTCCAAATTAGAAAAGCACATGCTTTCCCTTTCTGATCAAAGAAATCAAATTAAGAAAAATGATTGTGTTTAACATCATTGTCAAATATATGTTACATTTGGGTTGTAGAGTAAATGTTTCTAGTCTTTAAAAATGCTTAAAAGTTTAAATGTTGTACAACTTACACTTTTTAGCATGAAGTTAAACGTTATGGCAAGCTGTCCAAAATAGCTCTGCTAGGAAACTCTCACTCCAAATCCACTCATTGCATTTCATTCAAACCCCTATTCTGGCAGAGACAGTTGGAGATAGCTCCAGGGAAGATTCTTTATACAATACACAGTTCTTTTTCTAAAGAAAAAGTTCTAAATCTCTGAAATCCAAGTTGTATCTGGTGTATGTGTGTATTTCTTATTTGTTTATTTTTCTTTACCATAGAATTTAAGTGGAATTGACAGAAGACTATTGACATTCTTCATTTAGACAAAAACTTGCCAACCAAAAAAGTTGTCCTGACTAGAAAATTTGCTACAAAAAATATTGACTGTTACAAAAAACTCTGATTGCTGGATTAAAGGGTGCTGCCATAGACCTCCTAAGGGTGTTCTGTAATACTTGGTATATGTATCTTTTAAAAGTTCCAAATTACACTGGATTCCAAACACATTTGGCACTAAGTTTCCAACAGGGATATGTTCTTATATGAAGCAATGGGGAGGATCTGCTATTGATAAACATTTATATATACATTATCAACTCTAAGCAAGAACAGGTATGTCCATAATTTACTAAGAATAGAGCTCTTGAGGGTTATCTTGAGTTGAGAGGGGGTATGGGGGCAGAAGACAATGGCACAATATAAAGAAGGGACTTTCATCTCTACAGTTTGTATTTGCAGACAAGACATCTTGCTTAAAGCTTTGCATTTAACAGTACAACATATATACATTTCTAAAAGACATACATCATTGCTACATTTAGAAAATAACTACTCAATGGAAATCAACTTTGCTAGAAAAAAAGAAGACAAACAAGATTTGAGATTTTGTTTCAATGCTTTTCTTCTTTAACTTGAATTCAAGGAGATTCCAAAAATATGGGTAGATTAGTTATTATTCTCCATAGGCTGGTAAACTGGCTATTTTTCTCTACTTTAACAATTCATACCAGACCCTCTCTTCAGAGCTGAAACTCTTGGGCTGTGTCCATTAGGTATTTACTAAATATATATTTTCCTACTGGGTTTTCTTTAAAAGAAAATCAAAAGCGACTTAAGTTTAAATGGCGTTAACTTGGCAAGCTGTCCAAAATAGCTCTGCTAGGAAACTCTCACTCCAAATCCACTCATTGCATTTCATTCAAACCCCTATTCTGGCAGAGACAGTTGGAGATAGCTCCAGGGAAGATTCTTTATACAATACACAGTTCTTTTTCTAAAGAAAAAGTTCTAAATCTCTGAAATCCAAGTTGTATCTGGTGTATGTGTGTATTTCTTATTTGTTTATTTTTCTTTACCATAGAATTTAAGTGGAATTGACAGAAGACTATTGACATTCTTCATTTAGACAAAAACTTGCCAACCAAAAAAGTTGTCCTGACTAGAAAATTTGCTACAAAAAATATTGACTGTTACAAAAAACTCTGATTGCTGGATTAAAGGGTGCTGCCATAGACCTCCTAAGGGTGTTCTGTAATACTTGGTATATGTATCTTTTAAAAGTTCCAAATTACACTGGATTCCAAACACATTTGGCACTAAGTTTCCAACAGGGATATGTTCTTATATGAAGCAATGGGGAGGATCTGCTATTGATAAACATTTATATATACATTATCAACTCTAAGCAAGAACAGGTATGTCCATAATTTACTAAGAATAGAGCTCTTGAGGGTTATCTTGAGTTGAGAGGGGGTATGGGGGCAGAAGACAATGGCACAATATAAAGAAGGGACTTTCATCTCTACAGTTTGTATTTGCAGACAAGACATCTTGCTTAAAGCTTTGCATTTAACAGTACAACATATATACATTTCTAAAAGACATACATCATTGCTACATTTAGAAAATAACTACTCAATGGAAATCAACTTTGCTAGAAAAAAAGAAGACAAACAAGATTTGAGATTTTGTTTCAATGCTTTTCTTCTTTAACTTGAATTCAAGGAGATTCCAAAAATATGGGTAGATTAGTTATTATTCTCCATAGGCTGGTAAACTGGCTATTTTTCTCTACTTTAACAATTCATACCAGACCCTCTCTTCAGAGCTGAAACTCTTGGGCTGTGTCCATTAGGTATTTACTAAATATATATTTTTCCTACTGGGTTTTCTAGAGTAAACGATTTATTGAAAATGGAAACAAGCTAAGCAAAATAAGCTAGACTTTCAAAAAATTCTAATGACTATAAGAAGCTTTATTTTCTTGTTAAATAGAAATACGTGATAAAAATGAGATACCAAATAACACATTGTCAAATATCAATTGAAGTATCAAATACACTTTACAAATCTTAATGGAACATTGGCAGATATATGTCATACCAATCAAGATAGGGCCAATAAGGGATAAATAAAATAAAAACACAAGCTATCCTGACTGGCAAACTCCAATTTAAATATATTAATTTTTTTCTACCTAAAGAAAACAGTAGGCTGTATACATGTAACCTTGAAAATCAACATGTGTAACTATAAACAAACAATAAGAAAACAAAATCAAAGATAGAAATTAAGCATATCTAATGTTTAAATAAACAATTTGTACTTTAAGAACAGTGCAATCTTTGGAGTAAGAAAAATCTGTCTAAATTTCAAGTAAAAAAAACCAATAAGCAAATGTATTAGTAAAGAATAATCTTGTATTCCATAGTATAATTAAGAGCAAGACAAAATTATTATATGATCTCCACAAAGAGATATAGGCAATTTACTCTGAGAAAATGTTCCAAGTCACAAACAAAGTAATTCTGGATGGACACTGGAAGCATTATGCTAAGTGAAATAAGTCAGACAGACAAAGACAAATACTGTATGATTTTACTTACATGTGGAATCTACAACAAATGAACTCACAGAAAGAGAGCAGATTGGTGGTTGCCACATGAGCAGGGGAAAAGAGGTGAAGGAGGTTAAAGGTACACACTTTCCGACATAAGATGAATATATTCTAGGGAGCTAATGTATAGCATGAGGGCTATAGTTCACAGTACTGTTTAGGACAATGCTTCTATCAAATAATTATGCATATCACCCTGCCACAGTAACTTGTCACACAACTACTACCAGAGCCATCTGCTCTGGGAAAGTCAATATCAAGGGAATGAGAATGTAACTAAGCCGTACCCTGGGCAACACTATTTGCAAAAGAACAAATAGAAGAGAAAAACGGTGGAGACAGTAAAAAGATCAGTAGCTACCAGTAATTAGGGAGGAAGGGATGGATAAATCTGGCACAGAGAATCTTTTGAGCAGTGAAGATACTCTGGATGTTACTATAATGATGCATACATGACATGCGTCCCAACCTAGAGAATGTACATCAACAAGTGAAAAGTGAAAGCATTAGTCGCTCAGTGGTGTCTGACTTTGTGATCCCTGGACTGTAGCCCACTAGGCTCCTTTCTCCATGGATTCTCCAGGCAAGAATACTGAGATACATAACCATTCACTTCTCCAGAGTATCGTCTCAACCCAGGGGTTGAACTTGGGCCTTCCACACTGCAGGCATATTCTTTACTGTCTTGAGTCACCAGGGAAGCCAACACCAAGATGGAGCTCTAATACAAACGATGAACTTGGGGTGATTTTGATGTGTCGACATGGGATCATCAATTTTAATAAATGGACCACTCTGGCAAGGAATATTGATGATGCCTATGCCTATGTGTGAAGGCAGAAGACATATGGGAGATCTCTGTATTTCTCAACTTTTCTGTGAACATAAAACTTCTCTTAAAAGATACAGTTCTTTAATTTTTTTAAAAAAATCAGTTGAGAAATATATACTAGACAAGTATAGCTGGTCTTATGCAGAGATATTTGAATTTTATATCCAAACCAAAATGCATTTTAGATTAGCAATGACACTTTTACTGGGACGGTTTTAGAAATAAATATATCATATCAATTTTCTCTAATATATTAATTTATTTTCAGATATATATAATTATAAATATTAACAAGAATATATTTGATATTTATATGTAAATTTTAATACATAATTTTCTATGTAATAGTTTAATTAGTGAGGTATAAAGGCATCTAAGATTAAGATTTACTATAAAAAAGCATGTAATTGTTTAACAAAAAAAGAAACAACTCAAAACACTAAAACAAACACCATACAAGTAAAAAGCTTAAAGTAAAAAATATAGTATTGGGCTTCCCTGGTGGTCCAGTGGGTAAAGAGTCAGCCTAGCAGTGCAAGGGGTGCCGGTTCAATTCCAGGTCTGGGAGGATCCCACATGCCATGGAACAGATGAACTGGTGTGTCCAATTAGGAGCCAGCGCATGCACCCAGAGCTGGTGCTCTGCTACAGGAGAGGCCACTGCAATGGGAGGCCCACACAGGCCAAAGAGTAAAGATGGATGGAAATAAATAAATAAACAATAAAAGAGGCCAGAAATTTTTTAAAAACGTGTATATATAGTATTGGACTTTGCTCCTTCCCATCTCACTTTTAGCTAGTCCACTTAGATTTTCATTCTTTAATTCTTTCATTGTTTCACTAGTTTATTATTTTCTGTTCATAAGGTTTATCATTTTTTGAACCATAAGACAATTTTACATTTTAGCTTGATAGTTCAATTTGCATCTGTCCTCTTTAATGACAAAAAAATAAAGAACTCAAAAGAATAAAATTTTTAAGAATGAATATTCACTGTAACTCCTGTGTAGGTTAAATATTCTAAAGCAGAAGAAATAGAATAGTCTCCTCAGAAGTGGTACAAATGAAAAATGCTGGAAACAAGCGTTTGGTCTTTGGTATCACTGTTTCTTAGAATAAAATTGTAAAACTTAATTCATAGTGTTTTCAAGATGCAAACTCTATTAATTTTTTGGACTCTTGGGGAAAATGGTAAAAACTTGCAGTTACCTTCTGCCACTAGATGGAGCCCAGGCATCTATATGGCCAAATTCACACCAAGTTTACATTTGGCTATGTTTGATTACTTAGAAACCGACAAAAGAGCTTCATATGAATGGGGGAAGAGGAAATGGACATTTTTTTAGATTGTAGTATCTTGGCAAAATGTAAATCAAGTCAAAGTTGACATTACTTTTTCTCTTTAGAGTCCCTTTTCCTGAATACAGATTCTCCAGCACACAAAATCCATAGACCTGTGTGCCTGCCTCTCAAGTCTATTTATTCTACAAAGTCTTCTCTAAAGCTTTTGATAATGCTTTAAAGATTATTCTACCTCCATCTTTCTTATTTTTCACCTGAAATTCACTGATCATATGAAACATTTGTTCTTGATCTTGATCATATAATATCTCTTACACTTGATTATAGTGATTTTACCTAAAGAAGTGGCTTTCTCTCTTGTGAGGAGACGACAAAATTCTAGGATAACCCTTTTAGAAGGAATATCAACTTCAAAAAGGCAAATAGCCAACTTGAGACAAACAGGTATGGATTTGTTGTGGATTTTATTTTCAGGCCTCTGGGAAGTAGGATAATCAGAGGAGAAAGGTTTCTACGTGAAAAAAGGAATGGTAAAAAAAGAGAAAAACAACAACAGAGATTGGGTGAATCCTGCCTTCAATAATTCTGCTTGTCAAACTGTATCCAAATTTTTTTTCCCACTTTTAGCTAGTCCACTTAGATTTTCATTCTTTAATTCTTTCATTGTTTCACTAGTTTATTATTTTCTGTTCATAAGGTTTATCATTTTTGAACCATAAGACAATTTTACATTTTAGCTTGATAGTTCAATTTGCATCTGTCCTCTTTAATGACAAAAAAATAAAGAACTCAAAAGAATAAAATTTTTAAGAATGAATATTCACTGTAACTCCTGTGTAGGTTAAATATTCTAAAGCAGAAGAAATAGAATAGTCTCCTCAGAAGTGGTACAAATGAAAAATGCTGGAAACAAGCGTTTGGTCTTTGGTATCACTGTTTCTTAGAATAAAATTGTAAAACTTAATTCATAGTGTTTTCAAGATGCAAACTCTATTAATTTTTTGGACTCTTGGGGAAAATGGTAAAAACTTGCAGTTACCTTCTGCCACTAGATGGAGCCCAGGCATCTATATGGCCAAATTCACACCAAGTTTACATTTGGCTATGTTTGATTACTTAGAAACCGACAAAAGAGCTTCATATGAATGGGGGAAGAGGAAATGGACATTTTTTTAGATTGTAGTATCTTGGCAAAATGTAAATCAAGTCAAAGTTGACATTACTTTTTCTCTTTAGAGTCCCTTTTCCTGAATACAGATTCTCCAGCACACAAAATCCATAGACCTGTGTGCCTGCCTCTCAAGTCTATTTATTCTACAAAGTCTTCTCTAAAGCTTTTGATAATGCTTTAAAGATTATTCTACCTCCATCTTTCTTATTTTTCACCTGAAATTCACTGATCATATGAAACATTTGTTCTTGATCTTGATCATATAATATCTCTTACACTTGATTATAGTGATTTTACCTAAAGAAGTGGCTTTCTCTCTTGTGAGGAGACGACAAAATTCTAGGATAACCCTTTTAGAAGGAATATCAACTTCAAAAGGCAAATAGCCAACTTGAGACAAACAGGTATGGATTTGTTGTGGATTTTATTTTCAGGCCTCTGGGAAGTAGGATAATCAGAGGAGAAAGGTTTCACGTGAAAAAGGAATGGTAAAAAAAGAGAAAAACAACAACAGAGATTGGGTGAATCCTGCCTTCAATAATTCTGCTTGTCAAACTGTCAGGTATAATCTTGGGAAAGGTTCAAGAACTGTAGTCCCAAGACTAACACAGGAAAGATTTTTTGATATACCAGAAAGTTTGCAATTTTTCCAGAGAATAAAATTTTGGCTTTTGGCATCTCAATGTAAATGAATTCAGTTCTTTTTGATCAATCCAGAAAGTTCACAATGTTTAGTATATTGTAATTTTCCTGAGGCAAAGTACTGAACTCCATGTTGTGTGATGAAACCCTTGTATAGGAAGGAACCTCTCAACTTAAGCGTAGGTGTAGTTAACAGCCTCTAGAACATAAGTAGCCACTCAGTTTTGTTCTCAATTTACTATGTATGGAAAAACGTTTTTTTGATTTCTCTGACAAGGATCACCTAAATGATAGCTTCTGTTCTGTATTTTCAATTAGAAGAAAGAATACTAAAAATGAAAAATGCTTGAGTTCACTGAAGGGGAATCCAGTGTTGGAGGAGACAAAACCCTTGGGATAGGGAGAGTGTATCAGCCACCAAGAGGAGGGCCTGAACCTGGATTCCAAAAAGAAAAGAAGCAAGTATGGGGATGGACAGACCGAGCCAGGAGCTTCTTCCTCGAGTCTCACTTACTTAAGTGGAAAGGTCATTTGCTCAGTACCTACCGTGCACTAGGCACTAAGTTAAGGAGGCTGCATATCAATGAATGTACCTTAGTTTTGAATCTTAGGAGTTTAAAAATTGAAAGGGCTGCATAATCAATGAATGTATTCACCTAGAAATTCACTGATCATATGAAACATTTGTTCTTGATCTTGATCATATAATATCTCTTACACTTGATTATAGTGATTTTACCTAAAGAAGTGGCTTTCTCTCTTGTGAGGAGACGACAAAATTCTAGGATAACCCTTTTAGAAGGAATATCAACTTCAAAAAGGCAAATAGCCAACTTGAGACAAACAGGTATGGATTTGTTGTGGATTTTATTTTCAGGCCTCTGGGAAGTAGGATAATCAGAGGAGAAAGGTTTCTACGTGAAAAAAGGAATGGTAAAAAAAGAGAAAAACAACAACAGAGATTGGGTGAATCCTGCCTTCAATAATTCTGCTTGTCAAACTGTCAGGTATAATCTTGGGAAAGGTTCAAGAACTGTAGTCCCAAGACTAACACAGGAAAGATTTTTTGATATACCAGAAAGTTTGCAATTTTTCCAGAGAATAAAATTTTGGCTTTTGGCATCTCAATGTAAATGAATTCAGTTCTTTTTGATCAATCCAGAAAGTTCACAATGTTTAGTATATTGTAATTTTCCTGAGGCAAAGTACTGAACTCCATGTTGTGTGATGAAACCCTTGTATAGGAAGGAACCTCTCAACTTAAGCATAGGTGTAGTTAACAGCCTCTAGAACATAAGTAGCCACTCAGTTTTGTTCTCAATTTACTATGTATGGAAAGACGTTTTTGATTTCTCTGACAAGGATCACCTAAATGATAGCTTCTGTTCTGTATTTTCAATTAGAAGAAAGAATACTAAAAATGAAAAATGCTTGAGTTCACTGAAGGGGAATCCAGTGTTGGAGGAGACAAAACCCCTTGGGATAGGGAGAGTGTATCAGCCACCAAGAGGAGGGCCTGAACCTGGATTCCAAAAAGAAAAGAAGCAAGTATGGGGATGGACAGACCGAGCCAGGAGCTTCTTCCTCGAGTCTCACTTACTTAAGTGGAAAGGTCATTTGCTCAGTACCTACCGTGCACTAGGCACTAAGTTAAGGAGGCTGCATATCAATGAATGTACCTTAGTTTTGAATCTTAGGAGTTTATTGGGGAAAAAAAAGATTAGAAAAGGGACAACTATAGTACAGTGATACAGGAAATACAAACTACAATGGGAGACTACAGGAAAGATATCTACCTTTGGTGTATATCATTGAATCCTTGGGAAGTAAGAGACAGGAAAGGTTTCCATGAGACAATGATAAACTGACTTCTTAAGCTATTAAAGATTCAGGCAAACTAAGGAGGGAGGACTGTCATTGAAGAGCAAGGAAAGAAGATATTTCCCATTTTTCATGTGAGTAGGCTATACTTAGGCTAGAGTAAACTATGAAAAAAACACATTCCTTCAAAGAGAAACACAAGACACTAGGATATCAAATCTTGAAAGAAAAATCATGCATTGGAGAAGTTAATCAAAAAGGATCTTATTATACTATGCCTGATACCTGAAAGTAGGCACTGAGGGTTTTAGATAGACAAAGGAAATTCATTATGTTTTTATTTCTATATGGGACTCTCTGGGATTCCTGGACCTGAGTGGCTATTTCCTTTCCCATGTTAGAGAAGTTTTCAACTATAATCTCTTTAAATATTTTCTCATACCCTTTCTTCTTCTCTTCTTCTTCTGGGAACCCTATAATTTGAATGTTGATACATTTAATATTGTCACAGAGGTCTCTGGAACTGTCTTCAATTCTGTTTATTCTTCTTTCTTTATTCTGCTCCTCAGCACTTATTTCTATCATTCTATCTTCCAGCTCACTTATCTGTTCTTCTGCCTCAGTTATTCTACTATTGATTCCTTCTAGAGCATTTTTAATTTCAGTAATTGAATTGTTCAAGACTGTTTATCATTTCTTATAGGTCTTTGTGAAATGTGTTAAATGTTTTTTGCATTTTGTCCATTCTATTTTGAAACCTCTTTACTATCATTACTCTAAATTCTGTTTCAGACAGGTTCTCCATTTCCTCTCCATTTACTAGGTTTTGTAGTTTTTGTACCTTACTCCTTCATCTGTAACACATTTCTTTGTTATTTAATTTTTTTTGATGGGCGGGAATGTATTCCTGTCATACTAGTTGTTTGGCCTGAGATTTCCAGCTGTGGACCATGCTGGCAGTTGGGTAGAACTGGGTCTTGCTGTTGAAATGTCCATCTCTGGGATACCTCACTCCCATTAACATTCCTTTGGGCCTGAGGTTCTCTGTTACTCCAGCAGTTCAGACTCAGCACTCGCACCTCGGGGTCTCAGGCCTGGTCTCTGGCCCATGACTTTTCTCCCACAGCCTTTTTCTCCCCAGGGCTCCTTCTGTCTGCCTGTCCACCAGAAGTTCCCCACTAACACCTGGTAAGTATTCTAGATGTGAGGAGACATGAACTCAGTGTCTTCCCTCACAGCCATTTTGGCTCTGCCTGATACGTTTTTACTTCAAAACAGTCAATCAATATTCCTTTCAGAGCTAAGTTTTAGAGTGATTTTCTTTCTAGGAGGCACCAGAGACATGGGTCCCGTCTCTGGATCAGGAAGACCCCCTGGGAGTAGGAAATGACAATCCACTCCAGTATTCTTGCCTGGAAAATTCCATGAACAGAGGAGCCTGTTGAACTACAGTCCATGGGGTTGCAAAGAGTCACCATGACTGAGCACATATACACCGACCCTTTGAGAGATTAAGTCTTATCACATCTCTCTTCTGCTCAAAAATTTCCAATAGGTTCCCATGTATCACTTATACTAGTCAACAAGTCTTGATGAACTCTGTTCCCATATTACTTCTCTGATACATTTTTACTCCTCTCTCCTTCCATCAGTCCTTTCTGTCACATTGCTCTGGAACTGTTTAATCTTTTTCTTCTTTCTTTATTCTGCTCCTCAGCTTATTTCTATCATTCTATCTTCCAGCTCACTTATCTGTTCTTCTGCCTCAGTTATTCTACTATTGATTCCTTCTAGAGCATTTTTAATTTCAGTAATTGAATTGTTCAAGACTGTTTATCATTTCTTATAGGTCTTTGTGAAATGTGTTAAATGTTTTTTGCATTTTGTCCATTCTATTTTGAAACCTCTTTACTATCATTACTCTAAATTCTGTTTCAGACAGGTTCTCCATTTCCTCTCCATTTACTAGGTTTTGTAGTTTTTGTACCTTACTCCTTCATCTGTAACACATTTCTTTGTTATTTAATTTTTTTTGATGGGCGGGAATGTATTCCTGTCATACTAGTTGTTTGGCCTGAGATTTCCAGCTGTGGACCATGCTGGCAGTTGGGTAGAACTGGGTCTTGCTGTTGAAATGTCCATCTCTGGGATACCTCACTCCCATTAACATTCCTTTGGGCCTGAGGTTCTCTGTTACTCCAGCAGTTCAGACTCAGCACTCGCACCTCGGGGTCTCAGGCCTGGTCTCTGGCCCATGACTTTTCTCCCACAGCCTTTTTCTCCCCAGGGCTCCTTCTGTCTGCCTGTCCACCAGAAGTTCCCCACTAACACCTGGTAAGTATTCTAGATGTGAGGAGACATGAACTCAGTGTCTTCCCTCACAGCCATTTTGGCTCTGCCTGATACGTTTTTACTTCAAAACAGTCAATCAATATTCCTTTCAGAGCTAAGTTTTAGAGTGATTTTCTTTCTAGGAGGCACCAGAGACATGGGTCCCGTCTCTGGATCAGGAAGACCCCCTGGGAGTAGGAAATGACAATCCACTCCAGTATTCTTGCCTGGAAAATTCCATGAACAGAGGAGCCTGTTGAACTACAGTCCATGGGGTTGCAAAGAGTCACCATGACTGAGCACATATACACCGACCCTTTGAGAGATTAAGTCTTATCACATCTCTCTTCTGCTCAAAAATTTCCAATAGGTTCCCATGTATCACTTATACTAGTCAACAAGTCTTGATGAACTCTGTTCCCATATTACTTCTCTGATACATTTTTACTCCTCTCTCCTTCCATCAGTCCTTTCTGTCACATTGCTCTTCGAACTCTTCTTTGATGGTACTAATCATCCCCTTGTAACAGGGCTTAGACTTATCCTTTCCCTCCACCTCCATTCTTGTTTTCTAACATAAGTCTACGGTTTGAACCTGTACCTCCTTCAGGCATTTGCTAAGACTTTCATGGAACACTTTCATCCCTTATAACCCTGTGCCCCCAGTTCCCTCTTTACTTCTCTTGCGTTGTTCTTCTTCATATCACTATGTAACATTATATATTTTATTACCCTACAGCCCTTCTTTCTCTACTAAAATGTAACTCCCTGAGGACATTGATTTTTTGCCTGTATGATTTTTGACATATCTTTAGAACCTAAGAAAGTTCCTGGCACATGGTTATGCCCACTAAGTATTTTTTTAATGAGTTAAATCATAGTTAATAAAAGCAAGTTATTAAAATTAAGAAATAAGAGAGGTGATGATGACTTCCAATTAAAGTTTGTTAGTGGGCTTCCCTGGTGGTTCAGTGTGTAGAGTCCACCTTGCAGTGTATGGAGCACCAGTTCGATCCCTGGCATGGGAAGATCTCACATGCCATGGAGCGGCTGGACTGGTGTGTCAGATTATGAGCCAGCACTCTGGAGCACATGTGCCCAGAGATGATGCTCTTCAAAGAGAAAGGCCACTGTGATGGGAGGCCCACATAGGTCAGATAATTAAGATGGATGAAAAATAATAAATGAAGGACCAATAAAAGGGGCCAAAAATTAAAAAAAAAAAAGTCTGATAGTGCATAGGTAGAAAATGTCCACAGCTAAACAGAAGTTCCTAAAAAGTGTGACAAGACATTGACTCTAACGAAGCAGTCCAGGGAAAGGTAAACAATGACTACGTGCTTTCTGGAAAAACATCTGTTTCCGAAATGAAAGTGACAGAACAATTCAAATTTATGGTTACTTTCAGAGAAGAATATCCTAGACACTAGCAAGTACCATTTTACATAGTTACTATTTGTGGACGCTATAGTTGTCACTAACCTGTTTTAGATATCTTCCTTCATTATCTTCATTATCCTATTTAATTCTCTTGAACCCAATGTTCCTACCTCCCCATTTTTATAGGAAAGGAAATAGAGTGATTACAGATACAAAGTGGCAGCATTGGATTCAAACCCACCTCTGGAGGTTAGGGTGTTATTTGCTGGAAGAGTATAAGGGAGATTCATTTCCACGAATGATTTTTCTAGTTGGTAGAGAGTGAAGGTGAAGCTCACTAATGGACTATTAATCTTGTACTTAATGTCAGAGACTGAAAATAAAACAGGACGTGTCTTTTGTGCTTAAGTGGCTTATGGACTGGTGGCGGGGGAATGACACTAATATATGAAATTACACGGCACCATTTATTTTTGCTACATTAAATTTAATGGCAAATTAAAGAACAACTTCTTAACTGTTTTTGAGACTATTAATTTTTAAACATCATATTCTTTTTACTGTATTCATTAATGATAAACCGGCTTATTTCACAGTGTTATAAAACTAAAACATTCATGTGCCAACCTACATACAAATAGTCTAGGAAAACAGAATTTTAGGCTCACAGCTTCATTGCACTTTGCTTAAAACCATAGCTCAAGGTTAACTTTATCTTTGGGGAAGGAGAAAAAATTAGGATCAACTGTCCTGGTTTTAGAAAGGGACTTTTGATGCATGTCCAACCATTAACTGTAATCCTGACCTCATCCTGACCTCTTCTGCTAATTTCAATATCCAAAAGGAACTGGTAACTCTATAAAGCAATCTGAATGTAAGAAAAACAATATCATGACACTTATTATTTTGAAATTCTAGGTCTGAGTTGCACTGGAACCCACAAAGGTCAGATAATTAAGATGGATGAAAAATAATAAATGAAGGACCAATAAAAGGGGCCAAAAATTAAAAAAAAAAAAAAGTCTGATAGTGCATAGGTAGAAAATGTCCACAGCTAAACAGAAGTTCCTAAAAAGTGTGATAAGACATTGACTCTAACGAAGCAGTCCAGGGAAAGGTAAACAATGACTACGTGCTTTCTGGAAAAACATCTGTTTCCGAAATGAAAGTGACAGAACAATTCAAATTTATGGTTACTTTCAGAGAAGAATATCCTAGACACTAGCAAGTACCATTTTACATAGTTACTATTTGTGGACGCTATAGTTGTCACTAACCTGTTTTAGATATCTTCCTTCATTATCTTCATTATCCTATTTAATTCTCTTGAACCCAATGTTCCTACCTCCCCATTTTTATAGGAAAGGAAATAGAGTGATTACAGATACAAAGTGGCAGCATTGGATTCAAACCCACCTCTGGAGGTTAGGGTGTTATTTGCTGGAAGAGTATAAGGGAGATTCATTTCCACGAATGATTTTTCTAGTTGGTAGAGAGTGAAGGTGAAGCTCACTAATGGACTATTAATCTTGTACTTAATGTCAGAGACTGAAAATAAAACAGGACGTGTCTTTTGTGCTTAAGTGGCTTATGGACTGGTGGCGGGGGAATGACACTAATATATGAAATTACACGGCACCATTTATTTTTGCTACATTAAATTTAATGGCAAATTAAAGAACAACTTCTTAACTGTTTTTGAGACTATTAATTTTTAAACATCATATTCTTTTTACTGTATTCATTAATGATAAACCGGCTTATTTCACAGTGTTATAAAACTAAAACATTCATGTGCCAACCTACATACAAATAGTCTAGGAAAACAGAATTTTAGGCTCACAGCTTCATTGCACTTTGCTTAAAACCATAGCTCAAGGTTAACTTTATCTTTGGGGAAGGAGAAAAAATTAGGATCAACTGTCCTGGTTTTAGAAAGGGACTTTTGATGCATGTCCAACCATTAACTGTAATCCTGACCTCATCCTGACCTCTTCTGCTAATTTCAATATCCAAAAGGAACTGGTAACTCTATAAAGCAATCTGAATGTAAGAAAAACAATATCATGACACTTATTATTTTGAAATTCTAGGTCTGAGTTGCAAGATCTCAGTGGCAATTTCTAGATTTGAGTTTTTAAGCTTTTCAGATATGAAGCATTTCCTTTATTTCAAATTCTGACATTTGAACTATTTGCATTCCTATAGTAGCCTTTGCTTCTGTTTGTGTTTACCAGCCATATACATTTGCTTTTTCTGGAAGAAGTATATCCCTAAATACTCTATATGTTCATAGTGGCAATATATTTTCATATATACATACATAGCATGGATTTTAAAGCCATTCTTGTGTGCAGGTCTGGGCTTGCTAATGATGTGACCTTGGGCAATATACTTAACCTTCCTTTAAGCCTCACCTTCTTTACCTCCCAAATGGAGGTGTAGGAATCAAGCTACAAAATGATCTGAGTGATCTGTCCTTCTGCTAGTCGTAAGATCCACTCACAAAGAATCAGAATTGGCCCTATGTGACCTATAAAATATGCTATAGTCATATTGTATGATTTCTAGATTTTTCAGCCTGTTTAATTAAGAATGGTCAAGTGACCGAGTCCTGCCAATGAAATGGGAGCAGAGCTTAATTGCCTCCACCGTGCCCCAAAGTCCTTTTGCAGACAATTTTCTCCTCTCTTCCACTCTTCCTTCAGAATAGTAGGAGGTGAAGTTCTGCCTCCTTAGCGCAGTAGGCAGCGTGTCAGTCTCATAATCAGAATAGTAGGAGGTGAAACTATAAAATGCAAGGAGTCTGAGTTCCTAAAAGACCACACAGAAGAATATGCACTACACAAAAAACTGACCTCCTTCTTTTTGTGAGCAAAAAACTACCTTCTATTATGACAAGCCACTGATACTCACAGTCTGTTGCAGTAAGTAATGTGATGTTAATAGACATCTTCACAGGACACTGGCATAATTGTCAAAAATTTAGGTCCAAAAAAGGAACTGGGGTAGGATCAACTGTCCTGGTTTTAGAAAGGGACTTTTGATGCATGTCCAACCATTAACTGTAATCCTGACCTCATCCTGACCTCTTCTGCTAATTTCAATATCCAAAAGGAACTGGTAACTCTATAAAGCAATCTGAATGTAAGAAAAACAATATCATGACACTTATTATTTTGAAATTCTAGGTCTGAGTTGCAAGATCTCAGTGGCAATTTCTAGATTTGAGTTTTTAAGCTTTTCAGATATGAAGCATTTCCTTTATTTCAAATTCTGACATTTGAACTATTTGCATTCCTATAGTAGCCTTTGCTTCTGTTTGTGTTTACCAGCCATATACATTTGCTTTTTCTGGAAGAAGTATATCCCTAAATACTCTATATGTTCATAGTGGCAATATATTTTCATATATACATACATAGCATGGATTTTAAAGCCATTCTTGTGTGCAGGTCTGGGCTTGCTAATGATGTGACCTTGGGCAATATACTTAACCTTCCTTTAAGCCTCACCTTCTTTACCTCCCAAATGGAGGTGTAGGAATCAAGCTACAAAATGATCTGAGTGATCTGTCCTTCTGCTAGTCGTAAGATCCACTCACAAAGAATCAGAATTGGCCCTATGTGACCTATAAAATATGCTATAGTCATATTGTATGATTTCTAGATTTTTCAGCCTGTTTAATTAAGAATGGTCAAGTGACCGAGTCCTGCCAATGAAATGGGAGCAGAGCTTAATTGCCTCCACCGTGCCCCAAAGTCCTTTTGCAGACAATTTTCTCCTCTCTTCCACTCTTCCTTCAGAATAGTAGGAGGTGAAGTTCTGCCTCCTTAGCGCAGTAGGCAGCGTGTCAGTCTCATAATCAGAATAGTAGGAGGTGAAACTATAAAATGCAAGGAGTCTGAGTTCCTAAAAGACCACACAGAAGAATATGCACTACACAAAAAACTGACCTCCTTCTTTTTGTGAGCAAAAAACTACCTTCTATTATGACAAGCCACTGATACTCACAGTCTGTTGCAGTAAGTAATGTGATGTTAATAGACATCTTCACAGGACACTGGTATCTTCCTCCCTATAAGGACTCCCCTGTCTGTCACTAACAGTTTATTCTGTGCCTGGTTCTGGTTTATCACACGAAATCAACAATTATGAAGAAATGAATGGACTTCAACTGCCAAAACACTGCTGAGATCAAGATCTCTTTCATCAGGAACTCTCAGGAAATTGAATCTTTAGTGTGCTTCATTTTTTTCATTTTTCATTGTTTTCATTTTTTTCTCTAATGTATTCTCTCATTATATCCTGTTTCTGATATTTTACCTTAGTTTTTTTTTTGCCTACCTTAGTTCCAGCCTCTGTCTCTTTCTAACCTGGTATCCTGATTTTTCCATTTACTAGTTGTATGACCATCAGCAAGTCAAAATGTGAAACAAAACAATTCTGCATAATTAGTAGTGGCTTAATAAATAATCACTATTTTTCAAAATAATTTATCAAAATGACATATTTATATCCATTACCAAGATGAAAATACATTTCTTGATACGTAATGATACTTAAAACTATTTTCACATCTTGATTCTCTGGCAGATATTCCAGAATAATACAATGTCTCACATGATGGTATAAATTACAGGATGCTTTCTGGGCATATGAAAGATTATTCTCTCTTTTTTTAATCCTTGGACTCTCTCTGGCAATAGAAATTCTCGATACACACTGGAAGAAAAAACTTATAGCCCAAACATACAACCCGACAATTGAATCCAAGTCTATTTGACCCTGATACCTTGTACTAATGTGAACTGCTTCTTCAATTTTGGAGCCTGAAATGGATACTCACCCCAGAGTCGTAAGATATGTCCTATAAAATATGATATGGTTTTCAAGTGAAAACCGAGTCCTGCCAATGAAATGGGAGCAGAGCTTAATTGCCTCCACCGTGCCCCAAAGTCCTTTTGCAGACAATTTTCTCCTCTCTTCCACTCTTCCTTCAGAATAGTAGGAGGTGAAGTTCTGCCTCCTTAGCGCAGTAGGCAGCGTGTCAGTCTCATAATCAGAATAGTAGGAGGTGAAACTATAAAATGCAAGGAGTCTGAGTTCCTAAAAGACCACACAGAAGAATATGCACTACACAAAAAACTGACCTCCTTCTTTTTGTGAGCAAAAAACTACCTTCTATTATGACAAGCCACTGATACTCACAGTCTGTTGCAGTAAGTAATGTGATGTTAATAGACATCTTCACAGGACACTGGTATCTTCCTCCCTATAAGGACTCCCCTGTTTGTCACTAACAGTTTATTCTGTGCCTGGTTCTGGTTTATCACACGAAATCAACAATTATGAAGAAATGAATGGACTTCAACTGCCAAAACACTGCTGAGATCAAGATCTCTTTCATCAGGAACTCTCAGGAAATTGCATCTTTAGTGTGCTTCATTTTTTTCATTTTTCATTGTTTTCATTTTTTTCTCTAATGTATTCTCTCATTATATCCTGTTTCTGATATTTTACCTTAGTTTTTTTTTGCCTACCTTAGTTCCAGCCTCTGTCTCTTTCTAACCTGGTATCCTGATTTTTCCATTTACTAGTTGTATGACCATCAGCAAGTCAAAATGTGAAACAAAACAATTCTGCATAATTAGTAGTGGCTTAATAAATAATCACTATTTTTCAAAATAATTTATCAAAATGACATATTTATATCCATTACCAAGATGAAAATACATTTCTTGATACGTAATGATACTTAAAACTATTTTCACATCTTGATTCTCTGGCAGATATTCCAGAATAATACAATGTCTCACATGATGGTATAAATTACAGGATGCTTTCTGGGCATATGAAAGATTATTCTCTCTTTTTTTAATCCTTGGACTCTCTCTGGCAATAGAAATTCTCGATACACACTGGAAGAAAAAACTTATAGCCCAAACATACAACCAGAAAATTGAATCCAAGTCTATTTGACCCTGATACCTTGTACTAATGTGATGACATAGCTGACAAATTTAACAAGCTTGCTGATATTTATTTCAGAGCACCACTTTGTAGCCTGAAATGGATACTCACCCCAGACGGTGTCAAGACTCAACAACAATCCACCTTCAAAGTTAAATGCAAATTACACACTGAAATTCTATCGAGAAAACAACTCTATGCTTTCCTCTCAAAAAAGACTTTTGGAACAATATTCTCTAATAAGAGTGCATTTAGCTGGTTCAGTAAATGAAGTGGGGGAAAGATCCCTCTGGCTTAAAGGAACATCAAAGTATATTTCATACATGAGAAATAAAATGTAACTTCCTTTCAACAAAACAAACACCTTGATGATGATTCCTTTACCACATTAACAAGGGGTTTAAGAGTCCCTATGCTTTGAACTTGGTAGTAAGTTTCCATGTGTTTAGCAAGTTGATGTGGCCCTGAAAAGTGCTAATGTATACTCTTTGGGTTACTTGATACTCTCTACTGAGATGCACTACTGAATTCGAAAAAAAAGAGAAGACACAAAGAAAGTTATAGCCATGAGTTCAAACATTCATTTGTAAAGATAATGAATACAGAAAACCATCCATATTTAAAGTGCTTGGAAAAAATATTGATTGGGCAAATTATTTCACACCTAATCTTGACATCATAATCAATAATCAAAAATATTGTAGCAGGGCTTCCCTGGTGGTCCAGTGAGTAGAGAATTTGCCTTGCATTGCAAGGAGTACCAGTTTGATCCCTGGCCCAGGAAGATCCCACGTGCAGCGGAATGGCTGGGTCAGTGTGTCCAGTTATGAGCCAGCGCTCTGGAGCACATGTGCCTAGAGCCGGTGCTCTGCAGCTAGGGGCCAACTAAAATGGGAGGCCCACACAGGCTAGGGAGTGAAAATCAATGAAAATAAATGGATAAAGGACCAATAGAGGAGGCCAAAATTAAATATATATATATACATATATATATATCTATATATAGCAGTATCAGGAAAAGTGGCAAACGTAAGTATAGTATGGTACTTAATAGTTATTTGAGGGATAGAATTTCCAAATTCTAACTATATTTATTTCTTAAATATCTGTTCCTCCAGTGATCTCAATAATTCAGCACGTACTATGGACTCAACAGTTTAAATGTCCCATAAAAGTTACGATAGACTGTAAGTGTAAAAGAAGCAAGTGAACAAGAGCAGGAATTAATTTCCCATAGCACAAAGAGGATTCCTGAGAGCAGTCAAACTCCAAATGATGTAAAAGGAAGTTTCACAAGCACCTTTAGTTTCTCATTGTTTTTTCCTGTAAAGAGCTAAAGATAAGCTATTTAAAAAGTGACTAAGGAAAAGGAGGAAGGAGAAAGAAAATCTCACAAACTTTGAGCTCATCTTTAATATACTGGAATGTAAAACTTCCCACCATTCTCAAGTTTCTGACAACAAAACACACTTAGTAAAGTGTTTATGCCCTTACTGACTAGTTTCAGGCATCTGTATGTGGTAGCTTGTATACTGACAAATACAATTATTTTCCTTCGAATAGCAGTATCTTTGGGGTATTTAAAAAAAATCACCAATGTCTATCCTCCTTTCATGATATGAAACTGACTGAAAAGTAGGTGATTAGAAAATAACAATCTGTTGTAACTTCAACTTTGTTCTCCCCTGGGGCAGTGGATTATGCCTACATCATAATATCTGTTAGCTAATACCAAAGGCTTCACCCAACTTCAAAGCAGAGATATTAAAGGCTCACTTTCCACTACGAGCAGGTGTATTTTTATTAGCTTTCTCTTTCAAAATTGCTATGACTTCACTTGCAGATATCCCGCCAACAGCCATTATTGAAAGCCTCACTATAATTGCTAAGTTACATGCAACGTCTGAAGCACAAAACCAATGTCACTTGCAGCCCTCTAACAATTGACTGAAACCAAGTGTTACATCATTAAAGCTGAATTACAACACACCCACAGCATGTTTTCCATGTGTGCTCTTTTAAACAATAGCAGAGCAAAACCTGGCTATAAATTCACAGATCCCCAATTTGTTCAGATTCATGAACCATAAGAGCTGTCCTAGAGCCGTTGCTGGCTCTATTTTTGTCAGAAATGTCATGCACCAAAATTAAATGTCTGTTTGGATTTTATTGGAGATGGAAATGCTAGCTTTATGTTGTAAATTTAAACAACCTGCCACAAAGGGAACCTCACATTTGTATCGCTTGGGAAGGAATATTCATCTCTAATTGCTTAGGGTAACACAAATAAACTAATGTAAAGTGTTCCTTTTCTCACAGGGTTCTGTGTTGAATAAATCAGATGAAGTTGACTAAGGAAAAGAAGCAAGTGAACAAGAGCAGGAATTAATTTCCCATAGCACAAAGAGGATTCCTGAGAGCAGTCAAACTCCAAATGATGTAAAGGAAGTTTCACAAGCACCTTTAGTTTCTCATTGTTTTTTCCTGTAAAGAGCTAAAGATAAGCTATTTAAAAAGTGACTAAGGAAAAGGAGGAAGGAGAAAGAAAATCTCACAAACTTTGAGCTCATCTTTAATATACTGGAATGTAAAACTTCCCACCATTCTCAAGTTTCTGACAACAAAACACACTTAGTAAAGTGTTTATGCCCTTACTGACTAGTTTCAGGCATCTGTATGTGGTAGCTTGTATACTGACAAATACAATTATTTTCCTTCGAATAGCAGTATCTTTGGGGTATTTAAAAAAAATCACCAATGTCTATCCTCCTTTCATGATATGAAACTGACTGAAAAGTAGGTGATTAGAAAATAACAATCTGTTGTAACTTCAACTTTGTTCTCCCCTGGGGCAGTGGATTATGCCTACATCATAATATCTGTTAGCTAATACCAAAGGCTTCACCCAACTTCAAAGCAGAGATATTAAAGGCTCACTTTCCACTACGAGCAGGTGTATTTTTATTAGCTTTCTCTTTCAAAATTGCTATGACTTCACTTGCAGATATCCCGCCAACAGCCATTATTGAAAGCCTCACTATAATTGCTAAGTTACATGCAACGTCTGAAGCACAAAACCAATGTCACTTGCAGCCCTCTAACAATTGACTGAAACCAAGTGTTACATCATTAAAGCTGAATTACAACACACCCACAGCATGTTTTCCATGTGTGCTCTTTTAAACAATAGCAGAGCAAAACCTGGCTATAAATTCACAGATCCCCAATTTGTTCAGATTCATGAACCATAAGAGCTGTCCTAGAGCCGTTGCTGGCTCTATTTTTGTCAGAAATGTCATGCACCAAAATTAAATGTCTGTTTGGATTTTATTGGAGATGGAAATGCTAGCTTTATGTTGTAAATTTAAACAACCTGCCACAAAGGGAACCTCACATTTGTATCGCTTGGGAAGGAATATTCATCTCTAATTGCTTAGGGTAACACAAATAAACTAATGTAAAGTGTTCCTTTTCTCAACGGGTTCTGTGTAGAATAAATCAGATGAAGTGATGATGGCATGGATTTTTGGTGGGTTCAGATTGAATTTCTTTTGTTTGATAGAATTGGATGTGGAATCAATGTATTCAGCTATTGCTAATGAGTAGGAGTTTTTTGGAAATTCATAAAAATTCAGTAAGACATTCATTAGTGCTGATAGAAAAAGAAATATTAGCAGCATACTTGTATTATGTTTTTTTTCTAATTAGGTTCAACCCATTCCATTATTTGGTGATCTAAGTGGAAATATTTCTTCTGTCATAGTGGTACGCAAAGCTATTATAATTACTTTTTAGAAAGGTCGGCAACTTTTTTATTTGGCTTCAGTGATTTTATGGTGCCTAGATTCCACCGGAAAATATTTAGTCACTCACTTACTTGGATAGAAATCCATCACCTGGAATAGAAATCATGGTTAACGTGCCAGCATCTTTGTGCAGACAGGCCTGAAAATATATACGAGGCAAAGCCACTGCCAAATGACTTGTGTCTGGCCAGGACTACCTTTCAAATGTTCTCTTCATACAAGTTACTGTTAAGATTTATTGTGGTGTAGATAAATATAATTTAACTTTCAAATCCATAACTTAGATAATACAGTAGCCATCTACACTCTGCACATTACCTGTCTTCAGTTTTAGTTTCGTAGTCACTCACAATATTCAGATTTCTCCTGAAACTTAACTGTAGCTCTGTTACTTTAAATAGATCACATTAAACCTTAGATAGATACAATACCATCTTAACACTCTTTAATTACTTTTAAACAATAGCAGAGCAAAACCTGGCTATAAATTCACAGATCCCCAATTTGTTCAGATTCATGAACCATAAGAGCTGTCCTAGAGCCGTTGCTGGCTCTATTTTTGTCAGAAATGTCATGCACCAAAATTAAATGTCTGTTTGGATTTTATTGGAGATGGAAATGCTAGCTTTATGTTGTAAATTTAAACAACCTGCCACAAAGGGAACCTCACATTTGTATCGCTTGGGAAGGAATATTCATCTCTAATTGCTTAGGGTAACACAAATAAACTAATGTAAAGTGTTCCTTTTCTCAACGGGTTCTGTGTAGAATAAATCAGATGAAGTGATGATGGCATGGATTTTTGGTGGGTTCAGATTGAATTTCTTTTGTTTGATAGAATTGGATGTGGAATCAATGTATTCAGCTATTGCTAATGAGTAGGAGTTTTTTGGAAATTCATAAAAATTCAGTAAGACATTCATTAGTGCTGATAGAAAAAGAAATATTAGCAGCATACTTGTATTATGTTTTTTTTCTAATTAGGTTCAACCCATTCCATTATTTGGTGATCTAAGTGGAAATATTTCTTCTGTCATAGTGGTACGCAAAGCTATTATAATTACTTTTTAGAAAGGTCGGCAACTTTTTTATTTGGCTTCAGTGATTTTATGGTGCCTAGATTCCACCGGAAAATATTTAGTCACTCACTTACTTGGATAGAAATCCATCACCTGGAATAGAAATCATGGTTAACGTGCCAGCATCTTTGTGCAGACAGGCCTGAAAATATATACGAGGCAAAGCCACTGCCAAATGACTTGTGTCTGGCCAGGACTACCTTTCAAATGTTCTCTTCATACAAGTTACTGTTAAGATTTATTGTGGCGTGTGTAGATAAATATAATTTAACTTTCAAATCCATAACTTAGATAATACAGTAGCCATCTACACTCTGCACATTACCTGTCTTCAGTTTTAGTTTCGGTAGTCACTCACAATATTCAGATTTCTCCCTGAAACTTAACTGTAGCCTTCATGTTACTTTAAATAGATCACATTAAACCCAGTGTAGGAATCTCAGATACACACATACAACTAATCTTTAAAGGCTTTAGCATCTTAAATGAATTACTATCATGAGAAAGTGTTAATATGTTATGATAAGCAAATTTATTCTAAAATACAGTAGGACAGGGGCCCTCTAAAAATATATACTAATCTCAAAGCTAAGTGCTTTGTCAGGCAAAATCAACTACTCCTGTACTCCCTACTATTGAAATCCTTGCATCCATGTGAAAAGTAAATAACCTCTATACAGACATAAACACAAATACATACACATCAAAAACTTGTATGGGCCATCCCTTATACCACATTCAATTCACATCATGAATTATGACAGCAGAAGAAATCCATCACACCTACCAAAAGAACAACAAAAAACACCCAAACTATGCTCTCACCACAAATATATGTCCACCCAGTTCTTTCCTTTATTTAGAAAATCTCAGTGCCAACTGAATCAAAGCAGCCACACTATTTTAGGGTTTATTTGTTTTCTTTAAATTTGGCGGACACTCTTCTTTCCTATAAAATTGGTTGACTCAATACGGAAAAAAAAATACCCACCATTAACTTTCAGCATACCCTCTTGTTATTCTTCATCTTGAATCTCAGAATTAATCTTTCTGATTCATGTTTAAGGACTGCTGTTGAAGAAAAACTATTTTATGAAGTTATGTATTCTGAGTTAATGATTTTGTGGAAATTTGTCATTTCAATATGTGCCATATTAATCACATTCTTTAGATTCTAGGATCTGGGCTGTTATATTCCTCTTGAAGCATATGGAATTTGACTTCTTTGTGGGTTTTGATACACATTGAGAAACTCAACAGAGAAACGAGTTACTTCCAATTTAGATATATCTACTAAGTTCTCGGTTGTAGCATTCACATGGTTAGAAAGGCATTTATTAATAATTTTTTCTTAGCAGCCCTACACATATTTCAGCAAATCAGGATGGCCTAGAATGTATTTGCATTTAGATTGTAATTTCACCAAACCACATAAAGAAAACCATTTTGACACCTGGTCCTTTCGAGTTCATGAACTTTGACATTTGAAAACATGTGCAGGATTGTCAAACATTCCAGTGCCCTCCCTGGGGACACTCAAACATATGTAACCATGTATCTCACAGTGTCATATACTGTCAAATTTCCTTCAGAGAAAGTGACTGGGTCTTTTTATCACGGCAGCAAAATGTTCCAGCTCTGAGTCTGTAAGATAAGGAGCAAACGCTCTCCAGGAGGACACAGCCCAAGGACAACCATGGGTTTTCTAAAGTTGAAGTCAAGTATACCGACTGTCTCTACGTTTTCTTTCATTCAAAATTCATAGACAGTACCACATGTTAACAGCACAATTACACAAGAGGGAAGACTTTAAGCCAAAAGTCACACTTCAGTAAGAGAAGATATTTTCTAATTAAATATATTTTACATTCTCAACCATTTGGGGCGGGGGGTGGTCGCGGATAAGACAAATTAAAAAGTGGTGGCAATGGGGAAGGAAATGGCAACCCACTACAGTATTCTTGCCTGGGAAATTCCACAAACAGAGGAGCCTGGGGGGCTATGGTTCATGGGCTGCATAGAGTCAGACCTGACTCAGCAAGTAAATAAAAGCAACAACGGACAGTTGTAGCCAATATGTGAGAACAAAAGTTGTGAGGAATTGGAGGTTGGATTTGTTTACAGATATGATAGTCTATATAGAAAAAGAAAAAAAAATAAAAACTACAGGTGAGCATTAAAAATAAAAAAAAAGTGTGTGCCGGGGGGAGGAAGAGACAGGCAAGGAAAGCAGACACTAACCATAGAACAACAGTGTGTCCCCTGGCTTGCCAAGCTAAAAGGAACACCATGACATCCACCCCACTGCTCATCTCTATGTGTCGGCGATCTTACAAACTGAGCTAAGGATTCTCAAAAAGGGGCAGATGGAAACACTGATTCAATCTACCCTTACCTGCAAGACAGGCAACAATTCCCCAGAGAAGAGCTCTCTGTAGTTCTGCCAGGGGACATGAGAGGGTCTAGTGAAACCCACCTGCTCACGCTGCACATCTTAAAGCTTGCCAGCAACATGTTCAGAAAATGCAGCCGCCGCCGCAGCCGTAGCACTCAGGGGTGAAATCTCTTTAGCAGTCCTCCTCCACCTGTCTCTGAGTGCAGCGACTGCAGCGTCCTGTCAGCTGTTTTTGACATTTACCAGATTGCTGGCCTTTTTGACCACGGGCAGATAAACGAAGACACCTGGACTTCACCTTTCCTGCTTTAAGTAGCTCGAGGAAGCTACTCTCCAGTGACTTTTTAACTCCAGCAATTAACTGAAGAAAGCGATTAAAGGCTCCCAGGCAGACATAATAGAGGATCTGGAGGTTTAATTAAGAAGATCTGGAGAAGGGAATGGCTACCCACTCCAGTACTCTTGCCTGGAGAATCCTCATGGACAGAGGAGCCTGGCAGGCTGTATGTAGTCCATGGGGTCACTAAGAGTCGGACACGACTAAGTCACTAAGCACACCACAGCTCTGCGGAGCTCTGACCTGTGATTATCTGCTTTGAAAGTCAGCACCTGACAGAGCGGTACTTCTACGAGAATGACGCACTGCCTATTACGCTCCGGAGGCAGATGGAGATGCACTTTTAAAACTCTTCCATGTCTGTACCTCCCCAGGCCTCCTCCCTCCCTCTAGTCAGAAATCAGAAGACCTCATACTTTTATACACCCTAAAAAGTCAACTGACTTTAAAATAAATATATTTGGGGCATTATAAAAGAGGGGACAAATGAAAGTATACTTCAAAAAAAAAAAAAAAAGAGTAGATTTCATGAGCACCTAAACTGAATCTTTCATTAAAAATGTAGTGTGGAGTCTTCTCTGGCCGTCCAGTAGCTAAGACTCCAAGCTCCCAAGGCAGGGACCCCAGTTTGGATCTCTAGTTGGTGGACCAGATCCCATATGCCACCACTACAAACAAGAGATTGCCTGTTGCAATGAAAGATCCTGCATGCCCACTGAAGATCAAAGGTCCTGCATGCTGCAACTAAGACCAGGTGCAGCCAGATAAATAAATATTTAAAAAGACTGAAAAATAAATGGATAAAATAAAAATGTAGTGTGTGGAATGAGTCCCCCTTCACCAAATCACATCACCTGTAAGTATTTACAGTCTGTTATATCTTTAACCCAGATCCATGTTTGCCATAAGAGGCTGAATCCCAGCTCCATACAGAATTGAAGAACTGGCAGTAACACCAGTTGTAATTTTATGCCTTCTCTCAGATGTAAATTGGTTAGAATACTAACTGGGGGTTTTAAAACAAACCACAAAAAGTTTCAGTTAGAAACAATCTTTCTACAGCTTGATTAGATTTACATGTATACAAATAAAGTAATATGACCACTGAGATTGTTTTATGTCTGCATTTTTTGTAGTTAGAATACAAAGAAACCTAACTTTCCTCTCCAAACCCATCAGTTCCCATGGATCTTTAAATAACTGTCTCCCAAATTTGCATCTCCAGCTTAAACAACTCATGATTTCCAAACTTGTGCTTCTCCACTTAGATGCAGAATAGGCAATTAGATATATGTCTGAAATTCAGTGGAGAAACCAGGAAAGGGTACATAAAATTCCATGTCAATAGCATTTAGAGGGCTTTGAAATCCATGAGACACCACAGCTCTGCGGAGCTCTGACCTGTGATTATCTGCTTTGAAAGTCAGCACCTGACAGAGCGGTACTTCTATGAGAATGACGCACTGCCTATTACGCTCCGGAGGCAGATGGAGATGCACTTTTAAAACTCTTCCATGTCTGTACCTCCCCAGGCCTCCTCCCTCCCTCTAGTCAGAAATCAGAAGACCTCATACTTTTATACACCCTAAAAAGTCAACTGACTTTAAAATAAATATATTTGGGGCATTATAAAAGAGGGGACAAATGAAAGTATACTTCAAAAAAAAAAAACAGAGTAGATTTCATGAGCACCTAAACTGAATCTTTCATTAAAAATGTAGTGTGGAGTCTTCTCTGGCCGTCCAGTAGCTAAGACTCCAAGCTCCCAAGGCAGGGACCCCAGTTTGGATCTCTAGTTGGTGGACCAGATCCCATATGCCACCACTACAAACAAGAGATTGCCTGTTGCAATGAAAGATCCTGCATGCCCACTGAAGATCAAAGGTCCTGCATGCTGCAACTAAGACCAGGTGCAGCCAGATAAATAAATATTTAAAAAGACTGAAAAATAAATGGATAAAATAAAAATGTAGTGTGTGGAATGAGTCCCCCTTCACCAAATCACATCACCTGTAAGTATTTACAGTCTGTTATATCTTTAACCCAGATCCATGTTTGCCATAAGAGGCTGAATCCCAGCTCCATACAGAATTGAAGAACTGGCAGTAACACCAGTTGTAATTTTATGCCTTCTCTCAGATGTAAATTGGTTAGAATACTAACTGGGGGTTTTAAAACAAACCACAAAAAGTTTCAGTTAGAAACAATCTTTCTACAGCTTGATTAGATTTACATGTATACAAATAAAGTAATATGACCACTGAGATTGTTTTATGTCTGCATTTTTTGTAGTTAGAATACAAAGAAACCTAACTTTCCTCTCCAAACCCATCAGTTCCCATGGATCTTTAAATAACTGTCTCCCAAATTTGCATCTCCAGCTTAAACAACTCATGATTTCCAAACTTGTGCTTCTCCACTTAGATGCAGAATAGGCAATTAGATATATGTCTGAAATTCAGTGGAGAAACCAGGAAAGGGTACATAAAATTCCATGTCAATAGCATTTAGAGGGCTTTGAAATCCATGAGACTGGGGTAAATTGCCTTAGGTTGGGAATAGATAACACACAGTAAAGGTTAAAGAACTGAACCTGAGACACTATGAAAACCATGGTCAGAAAAATGTCAGTTCTTGCAACTGAAAAGAAAGAACTAGTAGGAGAGGAAAATGAGGAAGGAGGAAAAGGTCAAGGTTGTTGCTCCAAAATTAAATTGAACTAAATTTATGACTGTCTTCCAAATCCTTTCCCACCTAAGGAGAGTTAACTTGTTCTTAAAATCCAGTGTTAATGATTTCACTGATAAACCACACCCCAACTTCTATCATTCCCCATCTCTGCCCTTAGTTAGACCAGGCTTCCTATCATGTCCTCCAAGGTTTTAGGCAATTTCATCAATGCAAGTTTTCAGAATAAGAATATATTTATAAGGTCAAGGAATTTGGCTTACTGTCCTGATCAGACTTTAAAAAGAATAGTTTATTTCATTAATGTATGTATTTATAAAGGAATTATCATGTGCTAATATTCTCATCAACACAGTCATTGTTATTCTTTGGGAGACAGAATAATATACTACTATTATGTGGGTGTATAGTATAATAGCAAACACACAGATAGCAAAGAGGTTTGAATTCTATCATTATAACTTAAAATCATATGGCCTTGGGCAAAGTTAACTAACTTTTTGTGTTTCAAATTCCTTATCTGAAAAGTATGGATAATAATATGTACTAAAAGTTGCTGCGAATAAATGAAAATGTATACTTAGTATGGAATAGACACTTGGTAAACATCAGTAGCTTCTGCTTTAATGAATACTTTGCATTTCTGGAATCTGACAAATGGAAATATTTAAGAATTTCTTAAATTTTCCTATAACAATTTATTAAAACCTAAACTATATTTGATATTCTGTTACATTCTAAGCAGCCCATTGCAATAGTATAATAACATATTAGCATATGGTGTATTTCAAAACTCTGCACTGAAAAATGATAAATTCTATCTATTACTATGTACCCTTTATGCCTTTTTCTCTTAATCTATTCAATCCTTTTTTGTCAATGAGTACTTGAAAATTCTACTGGCTCATCACTCTTCCTTCATACTTACACTTTAAATCACAAACTATAATAACTATAGGCAATGATGTGTCAAATATTTAATTCATTTCCTATGTTAAATACCTCTACGTCACCAGTCTCCCACTAAGTCAGTGGTCCCCAACCTTTTTGGCATTAGGTACCAGTTTCATAGGTGTTTTTTTCCATGGATTATTTGTGTTTTTCTTGTTAATTCTCTCAGAACATGCTGTGCATAAAGCTTTAGCACAGAACTTATCAAACAGTCCTGGAATTACTAGTTTCTTTGGTCATCTCCTCAACATTCTTAAAGACTAGGATCGTGTCTCATTTGCCGTTTCCCTGAATATCAGTGTCAGTACTTGGTACTGGTGATGAGGTTACAGTTGTTTTCATCATCAATAACCACACCAGCTAGCACTTGTTAAATATGAACCATGCAGTGAAGTTAAGTGCTTTAGATTTGATATTCATTTAATTCTTTCAAAAATTCTACTGCTATCCTTAAAAGGCTTGAAGGCTTACACAGTTTGTAAATATCAATATCAAAGCCAGAACTGAAACCAAACTTTGTGAGTTCCCACTCCTTGTTCCTAACCTCTATGATAAAAATTCCAACACAAAGTGGAACTTCATATTTCTTGAGTATATGATTGATGAATGCATTAAATCCAAGTAAGTTGAATAAAACATCAATGTTTTAATAAAATATTTTCTTAATAAAAGTGCTTGTATAATTATTATTTAATATAACTAAACATTTTCCTTATAAATCAAAGAGAGGATCATTTAAATAGATTTTACTGTTAATCAGAAGGAAAATACTGTTCTTTTGTGGTAGATGTAAAAAAATTGTGTTATATTCAGATAAATTTCAAAGCCCATCAATAGTATTCTTTGTCCCATAAAAACTATACCCTTCAAACTGGAAACAGGCATCTCAAAGCTGTATATTAGCTTTCAATCTGCACTGAAAAATGATAAATTCTATCTATTACTATGTACCCTTTATGCCTTTTTCTCTTAATCTATTCAATCCTTTTTTGTCAATGAGTACTTGAAAATTCTACTGGCTCATCACTCTTCCTTCATACTTACACTTTAAATCACAAACTATAATAACTATAGGCAATGATGTGTCAAATATTTAATTCATTTCCTATGTTAAATACCTCTACGTCACCAGTCTCCCACTAAGTCAGTGGTCCCCAACCTTTTTGGCATTAGGTACCAGTTTCATAGGTGTTTTTTTCCATGGATTATTTGTGTTTTTCTTGTTAATTCTCTCAGAACATGCTGTGCATAAAGCTTTAGCACAGAACTTATCAAACAGTCCTGGAATTACTAGTTTCTTTGGTCATCTCCTCAACATTCTTAAAGACTAGGATCGTGTCTCATTTGCCGTTTCCCTGAATATCAGTGTCAGTACTTGGTACTGGTGATGAGGTTACAGTTGTTTTCATCATCAATAACCACACCAGCTAGCACTTGTTAAATATGAACCATGCAGTGAAGTTAAGTGCTTTAGATTTGATATTCATTTAATTCTTTCAAAAATTCTACTGCTATCCTTAAAAGGCTTGAAGGCTTACACAGTTTGTAAATATCAATATCAAAGCCAGAACTGAAACCAAACTTTGTGAGTTCCCACTCCTTGTTCCTAACCTCTATGATAAAAATTCCAACACAAAGTGGAACTTCATATTTCTTGAGTATATGATTGATGAATGCATTAAATCCAAGTAAGTTGAATAAAACATCAATGTTTTAATAAAATATTTTCTTAATAAAAGTGCTTGTATAATTATTATTTAATATAACTAAACATTTTCCTTATAAATCAAAGAGAGGATCATTTAAATAGATTTTACTGTTAATCAGAAGGAAAATACTGTTCTTTTGTGGTAGATGTAAAAAAATTGTGTTATATTCAGATAAATTTCAAAGCCCATCAATAGTATTCTTTGTCCCATAAAAACTATACCCTTCAAACTGGAAACAGGCATCTCAAACTGCATATACTGTATATTAGCTTTCAATCAGCAATGTAAACAATGTAATATAAGCATTACATGGACTTTACATTAAGATAAACCAATCCACTTTTGCCAAGACAGATGTAATCACTCAAATCCCATTGGGAAAGAAGTAACAGCATTATTTGGTCTAGGACTCAAGTACTTTATTTAGTAAATAATTTAGGCTTTGTATATTCATTTTTTCATAACACCTATTTCCAACATTTAAACATTACAAAGTGTTTCAAGAGTTCTGGGCTTAGGATTCAATGGCAAAGCATGACATTTGTTAATACTACCTCATCAAGCAATTTTTATTTGACTGCTATGGGGATAATTTACTTTAACTACACTTTCTTGCAAAACACCTAAATAATAAGAGGAATATTGTTTTGTTATACCTTCCTTATATTTCAAGCTCCCTTATTTTTCCAAATCACAGATCTAAAAGTAAAAACATACAGCAATTTTTAAAAGTTATGCTCTGAAAACTTCAACAATTTGATTTTAGTCAAGATGTTAATCTTTAAAAATTATTCAACTGTCAAAATAAGCAAAGAGGAGTTGAATATATTCAGCACTGGCTTTGAAAAAAAGTTATTTCTGTGTTGATTATAAGGAAAAAGCAAAGTTGTCTAATTTAATGTGCATCTTATTGTTTTTTAAATTAGATCCACTTGTTTGAATTTATATGTAATCATTTTATACATCTAAATTTATATGCTTTAGGTGTATTATATTTCTTATACATTCATGGAAAAAACTTCTTTTTGGCATATCAATATAGTTCATAAAAATAGGTACATTATATAGCACATTCACATGAATCAAACTCTAAAAATTCTGTAAGAAGGTCCCTTCCACATCTATCCTCTTGCCACAGAATTCCTCTCCCCAGGATGTTTCAATATTATTATGTGTGTATATGTCTGTGTACCTTCTGGCAAATTTTATGCACATACAAACTGTTAATAATACAAATGTCAAAAGACTTAGACCTATGTCTTGGCTCCACACTAGTCATGTAACTCTGGACAAGCGACTGAATCTCTTAGATGTATACCACATCTGCAAAATGCCAAAAAGAATGATTAGGTTTCTTCCAATTCTAAAATAGCTCAAATGATGAAAGCTGACAACAGCAGTTTATCCCTCTATTTTTGCCTCAAAGTTGAACCATCCTCCTTTAATCTATCAGAGGCAATCTAGTAATTTTTTCCATGGCACAAAGTTACAGGTACTCACATGGTGTCTGCAACTTCTATTTGCCTGTCCTCCTTGATGTCTATGACATGAAAGAATCAAAACTCTGCCTAAAGCAGCATTCATGGACTCAGCACCATTCTTTGGCTTTCCCTCTTTGATGTCCTAAGGGAATGCCAGTTCAGTGTTGCCAGATCTTTCAATTTTCTAAGAGAAATCATTAATCCAGGTTCTTCAAATATTGGTAAACAATAAAAAAAAATCTATACAGTTTTATTGAAAAATAAGTGACATACCTCTTTATGTAAGGCATACAGCATGATAGATTAATTTATATATATTGTAAAGTAATTACCACATAAACCAGTAGGAAATTAAGGTATCAATAAAGTCAAATCCCTAATGATTATATAGTGGAGGTGACGAGTTAATTCAAGGAATTAGATCTGGTAGACAGAATGCCTGAAACTGTGGATGGACATGCATAACACTGTGCATGTGCAGGTGATCCAAAAAGTCCCCAGGGAAAAGAAATGCAAGAAGGCAAAGTGTTTGTCTGAGGAGGTTTTACAAATAGCTGCGAAAATAAGTGAAGTTAAAGGCAAAGGAGAAAGGGAAAGATATATTCAACTGAATGAAGAGTTCCAAAGAAGAGCAAAGAGAGATAAGAAAGCCTTCTTAACTGACCATGAAAGGACATAGAGGAAAACAATAGAATGGGAATGACTAGAGGTGTCTTCAAGAAAATTGGAGAGGGTTTTCATGGTGGTCCAGCTGATGGGGACACTGCCTTGCAGTGCAAGGGCTCTGGTTCAATCCCTGGCCTGGGAAGATCCCACGACTGTGGAGCAGCTGGACTGATGTGTCCAGCTACCGACTCTCAAATGTCAAAAAAAGACTTAGACCTATGTCTTGGCTCCACACTAGTCATGTAACTCTGGACAAGCGACTGAATCTCTTAGATGTATACCACATCTGCAAAATGCCAAAAAGAATGATTAGGTTTCTTCCAATTCTAAAATAGCTCAAATGATGAAAGCTGACAACAGCAGTTTATCCCTCTATTTTTGCCTCAAAGTTGAACCATCCTCCTTTAATCTATCAGAGGCAATCTAGTAATTTTTTCCATGGCACAAAGTTACAGGTACTCACATGGTGTCTGCAACTTCTATTTGCCTGTCCTCCTTGATGTCTATGACATGAAAGAATCAAAACTCTGCCTAAAGCAGCATTCATGGACTCAGCACCATTCTTTGGTTTTCCCCTCTTTGATGTCCTAAGGGAATGCCAGTTCAGTGTTGCCAGATCTTTCAATTTTCTAAGAGAAATCATTAATCCAGGTTCTTCAAATATTGGTAAACAATAAAAAAAAATCTATACAGTTTTATTGAAAATAAGTGACATACCTCTTTATGTAAGGCATACAGCATGATAGATTAATTTATATATATTGTAAAGTAATTACCACATAAACCAGTAGGAAATTAAGGTATCAATAAAGTCAAATCCCTAATGATTATATAGTGGAGGTGACGAGTTAATTCAAGGAATTAGATCTGGTAGACAGAATGCCTGAAACTGTGGATGGACATGCATAACACTGTGCATGTGCAGGTGATCCAAAAAGTCCCCAGGGAAAAGAAATGCAAGAAGGCAAAGTGTTTGTCTGAGGAGGTTTTACAAATAGCTGCGAAAATAAGTGAAGTTAAAGGCAAAGGAGAAAGGGAAAGATATATTCAACTGAATGAAGAGTTCCAAAGAAGAGCAAAGAGAGATAAGAAAGCCTTCTTAACTGACCATGAAAGGACATAGAGGAAAACAATAGAATGGGAATGACTAGAGGTGTCTTCAAGAAAATTGGAGAGGGTTTTCATGGTGGTCCAGCTGATGGGGACACTGCCTTGCAGTGCAAGGGGCTCTGGTTCAATCCCTGGCCTGGGAAGATCCCGCGTACTGTGGAGCAGCTGGACTGATGTGTCCAGCTACCGAGCTGGGGTGTGTGCGCCCAGGGCCAGTGCTCTGCAGTGAAGGAGAATACTGCAATGGGAGGCCCACACAGGCCAAAAAATAAAGATAAATAAATGAAATATCAATAGAAGTGGCCAAAAAAAAAAGAAGAATGAACAGGGAATAGACTTTCTTGTTCAAAAAATAATTTGGTTTATATAGTGTTACCTCTTAACATGATGTTACATATTTATAAAAAAAATAGAAAGAAAGAAAAGAAAATTGGAGATACCAAGAGAACATTTCAGGTAAAGATGGAGACAGAAATGCCAAAGACCTAACAAAAGCTGAAGAGATTAAGAAGAGGTGGCAAGAATACACAGAAGAAATATATACAAATAAAGATCTTAGGGACTTCCCTAGTGGTCCAGCAGTTAAGAACCTGCTTTGCAATGCAGGAGACACAGGTTTGATCCCTAGTTGGGAAACTAAGATCCCACATGCCTTGGAGCAAGGAAGCCTGCATGCCACAACGACTGAGACCTTGCACTGCCATGAAGATTCCAAAGGCCGAAACTAAGACCCAACACACCCAAGTAAACAAATACAAATATTAAAAAAAACACATAATGTGGAAATATAAACATATAATCCAAATTTTTTAAAATTTATTAAAATTAAAAAGGTCTTAATGACCTGAATAACCATGATGGTGTGGTCACTCAACTATAGCTTGACATCCGGGAGTGGGTCTTAGGAGGCATTACTATGAACAAAGCTAGTTCGGTGGTGACCTGAATTAAACCAAAACTGATGGTGTGGTCATCGTCAACTATAGAATCCTGTTTTTCTGAGGAGGTTTTACAAATAGCTGCGAAAATAAGTGAAGTTAAAGGCAAAGGAGAAAGGGAAAGATATATTCAACTGAATGAAGAGTTCCAAAGAAGAGCAAAGAGAGATAAGAAAGCCTTCTTAACTGACCATGAAAGGACATAGAGGAAAACAATAGAATGGGAATGACTAGAGGTGTCTTCAAGAAAATTGGAGAGGGTTTTCATGGTGGTCCAGCTGATGGGGACACTGCCTTGCAGTGCAAGGGGCTCTGGTTCAATCCCTGGCCTGGGAAGATCCCGCGTACTGTGGAGCAGCTGGACTGATGTGTCCAGCTACCGAGCTGGGGTGTGTGCGCCCAGGGCCAGTGCTCTGCAGTGAAGGAGGATACTGCAATGGGAGGCCCACACAGGCCAAAAAATAAAGATAAATAAATGAAATATCAATAGAAGTGGCCAAAAAAAAAAAAAGAAGAATGAACAGGGAATAGACTTTCTTGTTCAAAAAATAATTTGGTTTATATAGTGTTACCTCTTAACATGATGTTACATATTTATAAAAAAAATAGAAAGAAAGAAAAGAAAATTGGAGATACCAAGAGAACATTTCAGGTAAAGATGGAGACAGAAATGCCAAAGACCTAACAAAAGCTGAAGAGATTAAGAAGAGGTGGCAAGAATACACAGAAGAAATATATACAAATAAAGATCTTAGGGACTTCCCTAGTGGTCCAGCAGTTAAGAACCTGCTTTGCAATGCAGGAGACACAGGTTTGATCCCTAGTTGGGAAACTAAGATCCCACATGCCTTGGAGCAAGGAAGCCTGCATGCCACAACGACTGAGACCTTGCACTGCCATGAAGATTCCAAAGGCCGAAACTAAGACCCAACACACCCAAGTAAACAAATACAAATATTAAAAAAAACACATAATGTGGAAATATAAACATATAATCCAAATTTTTTAAAATTTATTAAAAATTAAAAAAAGGTCTTAATGACCTGAATAACCATGATGGTGTGGTCACTCAACTATAGCTTGACATCCGGGAGTGGGTCTTAGGAGGCATTACTATGAACAAAGCTAGTTCGGTGGTAGAATTCCAGCTGAGTTATTAAAAATCCTAAAATGTGATGCTGATGAAGTGCTGTGCTTCATACGTTAGCAAATCTGGAAAAGTCAGCAGTGTCCACAGGACTGGAAAAGGTTAGTTTTAATTCCAATCCCAAAGAAAGACAATGTCAAAGAATGTTCAAACTACGATACAATTGTGCTCATTTCACACATTAGCAAGGTTATACTGAAAATCTTTTAAGCTAGACTTCAGCAGTACATGAACTGACAAAGTCCACATATATAGAAAAGGCAGAGAAACCAGATATCAAATTGCCAACATTTACTGGATCATGCAGAAAACAAGGGAATTCTAGAAAAACATCTACTTCTGTTTCATTGTGCTTCCCTGGTGACTCACACAGCAAAAAGTCTGCTTGCAATGCAGGAGACCTGGGTTCGATCCCTGGGTTGGGAAGATCCCCTGGAGAAGGGAGCAGCTACCCAATCCAGTATTCTTGCTTGGAGAATTTCATATACAGATGACCCTGGCAGGCTATAGTTCATGGGATCACAAAGAGTTGGACATGAGAGTACATCATTGGAAATGCTGGGTTGGATGAAACACAAGCTAGAATCAAAATTGCCAGGAGAAATATCAATAACCTCAGATATGCAATGATAGCACCCTTATGTAAAAAGTAAAAAAGAATTAAAGAGCCTCTTGATGAAGGTGAAAGAGGAGAGTGAAAAAGTTGCCTTAAAACTAAATATTCAGGGGCTTCCCCTGGTGGTCCAGTGGGTAAGGACACCGCCTTGCAGTGCAAGAGGCGCCAGTTTGATCCCTGGCCTGGGAAGATTCCACGTGCCGTGGAGCGGCTGGACCGATGTGTCCAATTACCGAGCCAGCGCTCTGGAACGCATGCACCCAGAACCGGTGCTCTGCAACGACAGACTCCACCGCGATGGGAGGCCCGCAGGAGCCAGAGAACAAAGACGGATGAAAATAGAGAAATGAAAGACCAATAGAAGTGGCCTGCCCGCTCCCCTCCCTCCCCAACCCGACCCCCGCCCAAAATAAATAAATAAATAAATCTTTAAAAAAAAAAAAAAAAAGCTTGTGAGGAATGGGAAATCACTCCCTATTTTCAAGAAAAAATAAAAACTAAATATTCAAAACACTAATCATCCCTTCTTGGCAAACAAATGGGGAAACAATGGAAACAGTGACCAACTTTATTTTCTTGGGCTACAAAATCACTGTGATGGTGACTGCAGCCATGAAATGAAAAGATGCTTTTCCCTTGGAAGGAAAGCTATGACAAACCCGGACAGCATATTAAAAAGCAGAGACATCACTCTGCCCACAAAGGTCTGTGTAGTCAAAGCCACGGTTTTCCCAGTGGTCATGCACGGATTGGAAAGCTGGACAATAAAGAAGGCTGAGCACTGAAGAATTGATGCTTTTAAACTGTGGTGCTTGAGAAGACTCTTGACAGTCTCTTGGACAGCAAGGAGATCAAATCAATCAGTTCTAAAAGAAATTAACCCCGAGTATCCATTGGAAGGACTGATGCTGAAGCTGAAGTTCTAATCCATTGGCCACCAGAAGTGAAGATCTGACTTACTGGAAAACACCCTGATGCTGGCGAAGATTGAGGGCAGGAGGAGAAGAGGGGAAGATAGTTGGATGACTTCACTGACTCAATGGACATGAGTTTCAACAAACTCTGGGAGATGGTGAGAGACGGGGAAGCTTGGCGTGCTGCATTTCATGGGTCACAAAGAGTCAGACACGATTTATTGACTGAACAACAACAATTACCACCTTAGGTTCAGCTAACAGCTATCTTTTCATATTGTTGTTGCTGTTTAGCCTTTAAGTCACATCAGAATCTTTAGTGACCCTATGGACTATAGCCTGCCTGGCTTCTCTGTCCATGGATTGCAGTGCAAGAGGCGCCAGTTTGATCCCTGGCCTGGGAAGATTCCACGTGCCGCGGAGCAGCTGGACCGATGTGTCCAATTACCGAGCCGGAGCTCTGGAGCGCATGCACCCAGAACCGGTGCTCTGCGAGGACAGACGCCACCGCGATGGGAGGCCCGCAGGAGCCAGAGAACAAAGACGGATGAAAATAGAGAAATGAAAGACCAATAGAAGTGGCCTGCCCGCTCCCCTCCCTCCCCAACCCGACCCCCGCCCAAAATAAATAAATAAATAAATCTTTAAAAAAAAAAAAAAAAAGCTTGTGAGGAATGGGAAATCACTCCCTATTTTCAAGAAAAAATAAAAACTAAATATTCAAAACACTAATCATCCCTTCTTGGCAAACAAATGGGGAAACAATGGAAACAGTGACCAACTTTATTTTCTTGGGCTACAAAATCACTGTGATGGTGACTGCAGCCATGAAATGAAAAGATGCTTTTCCCTTGGAAGGAAAGCTATGACAAACCCGGACAGCATATTAAAAAGCAGAGACATCACTCTGCCCACAAAGGTCTGTGTAGTCAAAGCCACGGTTTTCCCAGTGGTCATGCACGGATTGGAAAGCTGGACAAGAAGGCTGAGCACTGAAGAATTGATGCTTTTAAACTGTGGTGCTTGAGAAGACTCTTGACAGTCTCTTGGACAGCAAGGAGATCAAATCAATCAGTTCTAAAAGAAATTAACCCCGAGTATCCATTGGAAGGACTGATGCTGAAGCTGAAGTTCTAATCCATTGGCCACCAGAAGTGAAGATCTGACTTACTGGAAAACACCCTGATGCTGGCGAAGATTGAGGGCAGGAGGAGAAGAGGGGAAGATAGTTGGATGACTTCACTGACTCAATGGACATGAGTTTCAACAAACTCTGGGAGATGGTGAGAGACGGGGAAGCTTGGCGTGCTGCATTTCATGGGTCACAAAGAGTCAGACACGATTTATTGACTGAACAACAACAATTACCACCTTAGGTTCAGCTAACAGCTATCTTTTCATATTGTTGTTGCTGTTTAGCCTTTAAGTCACATCAGAATCTTTAGTGACCCTATGGACTATAGCCTGCCTGGCTTCTCTGTCCATGGAATCTCCCAGGCAAGAATACTGGAGTAGGTTGCCATTTTTTTCTTGAGGGGATCTTTCCAACCCAAGGAATCAAATCCATGTTTCTTGCATTGGTAGGCAAACTCTTTACCACTGAGCCACGTGATAAGCCTATATCTTTTCATACAGAAACAATGAAAAAAAAAAAAAGGGAAATAACTGCTTGTAGTGAGAACTCTTAGAATATACTTTCTTAACTTTTCTTTACATTTTCACTTCTCTTCCCCTCACATTACAGGAAGTTGTTGTTAAAACTTACATATTTTCATATTGTATAACTAAAATAGATTTTAGTCATGGTTATTTTACATGTTTTATTTAACTTTTAAACTAAAATTATGAGTTATGCACCAACATTATATTATAATATGTAATTTAACTATATATTTACCATTAGCAGTGAGATTTGTGCTACCCTTTTATGTTTTAATGTTGTTAAGTACCATTATTTTAATTCCACTTAAAGAACTTCCTTTTGCATTCCTTGTAAGACAGGTCTTGTAATCGTGAACTTCCTTAGCTTTGTTTGTTTGTTTGTAGTCTTTATCCCTACCTTGTTTCTGAAGAATAGCTTTACTATTCTTATAGAATTCTCAGTTCTTTCATATTTTGAATAAATCATACCATTCCCACCTGGCTAGAATAGTTTCTATTCAGAAACTCCCTGATAGTTTTATGGGTGTTACCTTGTATATTACTTTCCCCTTCTCTTGTTGCTCTTAAAGTTACATTTTCATCTTTGATTTTTGACAATTAACTAGAACTGTAATGACTTTCCTGGTAGCTCAGATCATAAGGAGACACAGGTTCGACCCCTGGGTTGGGAAGATCCCCCTCCAGTATTCTTGTCTGCAAAATCTCATGGATGGAGGAGCCTTGTGGGTTACAGTTCATAGGGTCACAAAGAGTTAGACATGACTGAGCAACTAACACTTCACTTCACTTCTTCATATGGGTTCAACCTATTTGGAGCCTTTAGACCCCATGGATCTATATGTTCATTTCTATCCCTTTGTTTTGGTCGTTTTCAGTCACTGTTGGTGTAAGTATTCTTTCCATCCTTTCAGCTTTCTCTTCTTCTGGAATTACCATAATGCAAATATCATACATTTGCTTTACATCCCATTAATTCCCATTCTCATGGTAGGCTTTCTCTCTTTTTTTTTTTTCTTTATTTTGACCTTCTGACTGCATACTCTCAAATATCCTCTAGATAGTTGAATTTTTCTTCTGTGTGGTCACATCTAACTTTTGAAAACCTCTATTGAATTCTTCAGTTCAGATTTTGTATTTTTAAACTCTAGCTATTTTCTCTTGCTTTTTTTTTTTTGATGGTTGCTATTTCACGGTCAAACCTTTCATTTGTTCACACATTGTTTTCCTAATTTTGTTTAGTTGTCTGTGTTTTCTTGTCGTTTAGTAAACTTCCTTAAAAGAGATTGTTCCAAATTTCTTGTCTGACAGTTTATAGACCTCCATTTCTTTAGGTTCAGTTATTAAAGCTTTATTAGTTTCTTTTGGCAATGTCATATCTGGAATTCTCTGGAACACATTCTGTGGTTATTGGGAGCAGGTATTCTCAAGCATGTATTAATTTACTATAGCTTTGGCGAGAGTCCCTTCCATTTGCTACTTTGTAACATTTGTGTCTTTGTACAGTCAAATAACCTAGTTTATCAGGGCAAGTATTACTAGAGTTAAATATAAGAAAAGAATCTGCCTGATTTTCATATGAATATTTTCCTCTGAAATAATGAAATCAGCCTGAGCTGAAAGTACCATTGCAGATTGAAATCAGCCTACCATTTGATTTGTTGGTTTTATAGTAAGTGGAAATCTAATGCAAAATTATCCATAGCTTTCAGCAATCGTCTGAAGAGTATTTAGCACAGCAGGGAAAATATTTTTGCACTGTGATTTCCATACTGTTATCACTAACAACATAATGGAAGAGCAAACAAAGTTTTTCTAAATTATCTGTCGAATGTATTTTGATTAAACCCTTCCGCACGCTTATTGTAAACCACTCATGTGTCTCACATTGGGACTACTGTCCGTGAGGGACACCTCAGTGAACTGTAAGTAACACTGTAGAAGAACAGAGGAGAAGGAATATATGCCTCAGGTTACTTTGCTCTAAGCACAACGACAAGAACATTCTTGCTGAATGTTGCTAACACCATGTACAGTTAGTTTTTGGCACAAAGTTTCACAGAGAGCCTTGGTAAAGACTTTCTATCAATGTATATCATTGATATTGATTCTAGTATTGCTATAGCCAGGGTTCTCCCACTCACAAATGTGTTCCAGGTTCCACTTAATGACTTGATTCCATTTCCACTGGCCTGGAACTCCTTGCTAAGGAAGGCTGTCTGGGAAATAGATTTATAGCAGCTCCATCCTCCCCAGAAAGGAAGTTTGTCTGGGAAAATAGACTTACGGCAAGAAAACTTTAAAAATCTATTTTAATTATTCATTTATTTGGTATGACTCTGTAGGCGGAAAAGGGCGTAGTGATGACTAGATGCAGGTGCAATTAAATTCTCACAAAGCACAGCTAGGATTATTACTGCCCCTGCTCTGTCTTTCATGTTCTCAGATACCATGTGCTGAAAAATCTCATAGACTCAGTTCTTCATTTCCTGAAGCTTCTTCAGAATCTTACTCTTCTTAGTGAATTAAGCATATAAATGTAAACCAATAGCATCTATTTTATCTGTTTTTTTTATTACATAGTTTGAGACCTTAAACATTGAAGTAACATTAGAAATTGGCTACATCCCCTTGACTTCACAGATGGTGAGAACTAAGGAACTTTCCTCACGTTGTTAATTCATAACAGCCGCGAGGCTGGAATCGGATGCCATTTCCCCCATCTCATCACAGTATTTTAAATGCTTGTACAAAACTAGGCTGAGCCACTGTCAAACGCTGTCATAAACAAACACAATTTAAAAGCAACAATTTACCCTCCTGTGGTGCACACTAGATCAAATTCCTTGTAAGTACTGAATTTTGGTCGGGATAAAATAAAATACAGCTTAAACTGTGTTGAAAATGCATATTAGCTTTTAATCTGTATCAGCTACTTTCCTGATCCTTTATGTAAGCATAAAGATAAGACAATACCACTTCAACAGTAGACTTAGAAGCTATGAGTGAGGATGTTTGGTGGTAATACTCCATCAGTTAGAAAGTTTTTCTCTGAGACTGCATGTCCAAAAGGTTATTTCTGGGTGTGCAGTCTTATCTGATATCCTCAAGGAAGCTTCATATTTGAAAGTCAGAAAGTAGATTTCTGCTTCCTCCCTGAAGAGGCTGTTTTCAGCTGTTTCAATGGGCTTACTACCAAATAGCTGGATTTTGCCCTTAGGTCTGAACATATTTAGAAAAAGCTGGCACATGGGCAATTTCATCTCAGGGAAAAGGAATGAATCAATTAGTCAATTTTTCCTTTCTGTAACAAGTTGATCATGGAGAATTAATGTTCAGAATGCTTTTCAAGACTGCACATAGTTTTGTATTTGTTTGTTTGTTGTGCTCAATAAAAGGAAGTTTGGCTCACCAATAACATGAAGGGCATATGGAGGACATCGAGAAGGAATAAGGCTTTGTTTTTTAAAGATGTTAATTAAGTTGTTCAGACTTGTTTCTTTGTGTTCTTTTTGTTGCTGGTTTGCTAATTCACCCAGGAAACCATTAGGCAAAATGTATGTATCTTATTTACCTTTATTACATTGTGTCATACATGTGACATTAGGTATTCTAAGTAATTGCGTTTTTCAGCCCACTCAAAGTTGTTCCATGAATATAATAAAATTGTATGATATTTTTGGGTACAATTGCTCATTCAGAAATTTATTCATTTAATTCTACTAACTAATATATTGCAACCTAGAAACCAGACTGATTGGTAGACAGATGTCTGCACGTGTGGAAAGAATTCTCACAAAAATACAAGTTTAAACTTATCTCTGTCACTTTTATATAAGAAGATATCACCTGAGAAGTTGACATAAAATTTCTTCTATATATCCCACCATCATTATATAAGTAGAAACCACAATACTTTAAGAGGAAGTAACATGTGCTTAAACTGCCATTTAGCTAAAGACTAGGTACTTCCGGGAACTAAAATTCTGTATTTAGTGGTGATTCTCTGAGAAAAAGGAAATGGCAGTCCATCCCACTATTTTTGTCTGGGAAATCCCATGGACAGAGGAGCCTGGCGGCCTACAGCTCATGGGATAGCAAGACTCGGACATGACTTAGCAACCAAACCACCACCTCTGCTGAGAAAAACCAAAGTTGGACAGCATTTCTTAAAAGGCATGAGTGAAAATTTTAGTGCTAAAAATGTACCCTTGAAATTGTCTCTGCTTTTTAAGCCAGCAGGAAAAACAAAAGCACACTTCAAGGAAGCATGTTATGTACTTAAGGAAAGAAAAGGACACGCACCAGGTGATAATTTGGAAACCTCTGTTACTATGCCTTTTAGTTTAGCTTTAGAAAAATTCTCATTTTCATGTTCCAATATGACATGTTTAATTGAATGCATAAATAAAATAAGAAGTTGCTAGTGTTTATCAAATAAGCACTAACAAAAGCTTACCAAATAACTATATTTAAAAGGAAAAAAGTTCATATGGCAGTTTTTTATTAAATAACTTACATACACATATGGCTAGAGAGAGAAAGAGTAGGCAAACATACTACACTAATTCACCTTATTTTCAGAAGATGGGTTCTGATTTCGATTAACCTTGACTATCTTTACTTGTCAAGCAACTGATATGACAGAAGAAATAACACATGTTCTTTTAACTATTACCTACAGAAAGGAGATCCTCATTTCCAGAATTTATAATCATTTGACACAATCCATTAAAGGAATGGGAAGATTCCTCCAACTGGAGTTCCAGTTTGCTCAGGGTGGATAAAATAAATATATGATCCAAATTTAACTTCACTTTCAAAGGCATACGAGACGGTCTCCTAACGTGTCTTGCCTATTTTTAAAATTTTTATGATGGTAAATAAACCCTGGAAAATTCCTTCTTAGATTTTACCACCTGAAACTGCAGCTGTTGGCTGCCACTATCAAAGCCTCCCAACTCCAAACTCACGTGCAAACCTCATCAACGGCAGACATTTCTAATTGATTCCAGAAGTATTTCTTTTGCTGAGATCAGGGGGCAAAGGAAGAATAATGAGCAGCTTTTTAGAGGGAATTGGGGGTTAGGGTGTTGAGGGGAGGGGGAGGGGAGCTTTTAAAATCTCGGCTTTGGCCAGAAATGCATCGCAATTTTACGCTCAATTGGTAAGAGCATCTGGAACCAGGCATTCCGGCCTCATGGTTGATGGTAGTGAAACCAGCTCACAGGCAACAGCAAGCCCATAATGAGTCCCTGTCATGTACTAGTGGCAACCATGTTGACACCCGGCCATAATGAGCCCTGCTCATTATAAAACCCCCTCTGCTGAGAAAACCAAAGTTGGACAGCATTTCTTAAAAGGCATGAGTGAAAATTTTAGTGCTAAAAATGTACCCTTGAAATTGTCTCTGCTTTTTAAGCCAGCAGGAAAAACAAAAGCACACTTCAAGGAAGCATGTTATGTACTTAAGGAAAGAAAAGGACACGCACCAGGTGATAATTTGGAAACCTCTGTTACTATGCCTTTTAGTTTAGCTTTAGAAAAATTCTCATTTTCATGTTCCAATATGACATGTTTAATTGAATGCATAAATAAAATAAGAAGTTGCTAGTGTTTATCAAATAAGCACTAACAAAAGCTTACCAAATAACTATATTTAAAAGGAAAAAAGTTCATATGGCAGTTTTTTATTAAATAACTTACATACACATATGGCTAGAGAGAGAAAGAGTAGGCAAACATACTACACTAATTCACCTTATTTTCAGAAGATGGGTTCTGATTTCGATTAACCTTGACTATCTTTACTTGTCAAGCAACTGATATGACAGAAGAAATAACACATGTTCTTTTAACTATTACCTACAGAAAGGAGATCCTCATTTCCAGAATTTATAATCATTTGACACAATCCATTAAAGGAATGGGAAGATTCCTCCAACTGGAGTTCCAGTTTGCTCAGGGTGGATAAAATAAATATATGATCCAAATTTAACTTCACTTTCAAAGGCATACGAGACGGTCTCCTAACGTGTCTTGCCTATTTTTAAAATTTTTATGATGGTAAATAAACCCTGGAAAATTCCTTCTTAGATTTTACCACCTGAAACTGCAGCTGTTGGCTGCCACTATCAAAGCCTCCCAACTCCAAACTCACGTGCAAACCTCATCAACGGCAGACATTTCTAATTGATTCCAGAAGTATTTCTTTTGCTGAGATCAGGGGGCAAAGGAAGAATAATGAGCAGCTTTTTAGAGGGAATTGGGGGTTAGGGTGTTGAGGGGAGGGGGAGGGGAGCTTTTAAAATCTCGGCTTTGGCCAGAAATGCATCGCAATTTTACGCTCAATTGGTAAGAGCATCTGGAACCAGGCATTCCGGCCTCATGGTTGATGGTAGTGAAACCAGCTCACAGGCAACAGCAAGCCCATAATGAGTCCCTGTCATGTACTAGTGGCAACCATGTTGACACCCGGCCAAAAAACCCTGCACCATTTTTTTCGAGGTCAGGAATCCCCTTGGAACCCTGCTCTAGTATATGAAATCCTGTTCACCTATGGATCTTATTTCTGCCCATTCTTAAAGGCAATGCAAAAAAGAAAGACTAAAATTTAAAACGCGTGTGTGTTTAATTCCTTGCAAGCAGACAAGGCTTTATACCACAGGGCTGTGTTTGCTTTCATTTGGGGGTATATTTCAAGTGTGGCAGTCCATCTTGTTAGTGCACGGAGAGGGTCGGATGCTCAGGCCATAAATCACAGCATAGCTCATGGCACACTCAGAAGGCAGAATCCGAGGCTCCTTGTTATTTCAAATGTACGACAGGTGATTATAAAAAGGGGCAGGGTTTCTTTATTTTTATAATGCCAACTCAAAAACCAAGGTGATGTGGAAACCATTTCTTATGAATAAATGATGTTTACCTTAAGCTGCTGGTCGTAATTCACTATGCTGACATTGGTAGATTACACCCACAAATAAGGCAGGTAAAAGGATAGCCATTAAACATGTAGAGTCATGTGAGTCAACAGGATGGAAATGGGTTCAGTGGTCAGGAAGGGGTGAGGCAGAATGACAGGCTTCCTTAACATTCCTAAACGTCTGTTTTTTTTATCTAAGCAATATAAGTAAGAGAGATGGTATCCATTTTAGAGCTCACTCAGAATTCCAGAGTTTGTGATACTGAAAAAGGTCAGCGTGTTTGCACTTCTACTTAATTTACGCTAGGTTCTGCCTATTTTCAAACAAGGAAAGTTGAACAGGCAAAAAAGCAAGACCAAGTAAACAAAAAATAAACAGAAAGAAATGTATTTAAAAACATATTTTTAAAAACTCACTATATTTTTATATAAAATTCTCCTTAAAACACCTATGCTTTGATGATTTAAGTATAATTTAACTGAAATATATGAAATTATTAATAGTGTTCCTCACAATACACATTATCTTAAAAGATGGATAAAATGTACTTTGTGGTGACAATGTCCTCGGAGCTATAGTATTTGCAAAAGCCACTGTACTGGGCTTCCCTAGTGGTTCAGTGGGTAAAGAGTCTGCCTTGACGTGCAAGGGGCACCGGTTCGATCCCTGACCTGGGAAGATCCCACTTGCCGTGGAGCGGCTGGACGAGTGTGTCCATTTAGGAGCCGGCGCTCTGGAGCACATGTGCCCAGAGCCGGTGCCTTGCCAATAAGAGAGGCTACTGCGAAGGGAGGCCCACACAGGCCAAAGAATAAAGATGGATGAAAATAAATAAATAAATAAACAAACAATAAAAGAGGCCAAAATAAAAAAAAATGTATAAAAAAAGAAAATAGAATATTAAAAAAGTGCCAGTATACTTGTTAGATGCCCACACCTGTAGTTTTCAAATAAATGTCTAAGAGGAAAGGGATGGGTGGGTAAAGATATATTTATATCTCTTAGTTTTTAACTGTCTTTATAAAATAAGATGATACAAACTATTAAGGATTAACACTTTCACATATGTAGATTCAAATTCCACAAAGGGTCAGTAAATTTCAGGAATTTAAATGTGCTTAAAAAATAAATGTGCTCATCTATAGTCTACTATGTCAAAAGCCGTCTCTTCCTCCTAACATAAAACAAAAGAGAAGTACTTTATTTTAATATCATTTTATTTTGTTTACCAAGTATTTTGTTGTTTATAGAAAGAAAAAGTAATTATTTCTAGAAAAATTACAGTCAGTGGAGAGGATTGTTTTAAGGGGATCTCACATAAATCACCTTAATCCATTTATTTTCACTTGCTACTTAGCTTGCATTGCATTCAATCCAATTTACTTATTTTCTATGCACTCTTATAGCGCAGTACCTGAATGAACATGAAAGATACATGTGCATTGTGAATGAGTTTACACACATAAAGTTCTCTGCACAGGATCTAGAATGTAGCATTTGCTACTACATGTGATAATATACTTTGAAATGTGCATATCCTTAGATACTAAAAATATGAGGAGTATAAGGAAGAGTGAAAGAATAAAAACATTTTAAGAGAAAGTAGCAGTAATACTTAAACCAATTTAGAGGTGAAGGTGGAATAGGGAAAAAGTTTATTATATAAACACACACACAAAATTCAAAAGGAATTTTGCTAGTAATCTCAATGTGTGTAAACTGTATTCTAATCTGCAAATGTTGCATATTTTCCTCAAAATACAACTCTCTTATGTCCTACACAACATATTCCTTTATATGTTACATGCAAGTAATTTCCAAATGTATTAATTTAAAGAGTACACAAGGTATTACATTCTGGAACAGAGATCTAGTTGGAGAAGCATCTTACATTCACCTATTGGATAAATAGCTACTGAACAGAAAATGATGGATAATATTTGGGTCATTTAATAGAAGACTCATATTCTCTGCAACATAGCATCTTGAATATAGAAGCATTCCAGTATATTTTAGAAACCTGTGAGCAGGTCAAAAGTTACAACTGAACATGGAACAACAGACTGGTTCAAAATTGGAAAAGAATACATCAAGGCTATATATTTTTCACCCTGCTTATTTAACTTACATGCAGAGTACATCATGCAAAATGCTGCACTGGATGAATCACAAACTGGAATCAAGACTGCTGGTAGAAATATCAACAACTGCAGATACACAGATGATACAACTATAACAGCAGAAAGCAAAGAGAAACTAAAGAGCCTCTTGTTGAGGGTGAAAGGGGTGAGAAAGCTGGCTTAAGACACAACATTAAGAAAACTAAAATCATGGTGTCCAGTCCCATCTGTTCATGGCAAATAGAAGGGGGAAAAGTGGAAATAGTGACAGACTTTATTTTCTTGAACTCCAAAATCACTGTGAATGGTGGCTGCAACCATGAAATTAAGACACTTGCTCCTTGGAAGAAAACTTATGACAAACCTAGACAACACATTAAAAAGCAGAGACAAAACTTTGCCCACACATGTCCATGTAGCCAAAGACATGGGTTTTCCAGTAGTCATGTATGGATGTGAGAGCTGGACCAAAGAGAAGGCTGAGAGCCAAAATATTGATCCTTTGAATTGTGGTGCTGGAGAAGACTCTTGAGAGTCCCTTGGACAGCAAGGAGATCAACCCAGTCAAACCTGAAGGAAATTAACCCTGAATATTCATTGGAAGGAATGATGCTAAAGCTGAAACTCCAATCCTTTGGCCACCTGATGGGAAAAGCTGACTCTGGAAAACACCTTGATACTAGGAAAGGTTGAAGACAAAAGGAGAAAGGGAAACGATAATGACTAGATAGCATCACCAAATCAATGGACATGCAAAATACAACTCTCTTATGTCCTACACAACATATTCCTTTATATGTTACATGCAAGTAATTTCCAAATGTATTAATTTAAAGAGTACACAAGGTATTACATTCTGGAACAGAGATCTAGTTGGAGAAGCATCTTACATTCACCTATTGGATAAATAGCTACTGAACAGAAAATGATGGATAATATTTGGGTCATTTAATAGAAGACTCATATTCTCTGCAACATAGCATCTTGAATATAGAAGCATTCCAGTATATTTTAGAAACCTGTGAGCAGGTCAAAAGTTACAACTGAACATGGAACAACAGACTGGTTCAAAATTGGAAAAGAATACATCAAGGCTATATATTTTTCACCCTGCTTATTTAACTTACATGCAGAGTACATCATGCAAAATGCTGCACTGGATGAATCACAAACTGGAATCAAGACTGCTGGTAGAAATATCAACAACTGCAGATACACAGATGATACAACTATAACAGCAGAAAGCAAAGAGAAACTAAAGAGCCTCTTGTTGAGGGTGAAAGGGGTGAGAAAGCTGGCTTAAGACACAACATTAAGAAAACTAAAATCATGGTGTCCAGTCCCATCTGTTCATGGCAAATAGAAGGGGGAAAAGTGGAAATAGTGACAGACTTTATTTTCTTGAACTCCAAAATCACTGTGAATGGTGGCTGCAACCATGAAATTAAGACACTTGCTCCTTGGAAGAAAACTTATGACAAACCTAGACAACACATTAAAAAGCAGAGACAAAACTTTGCCCACACATGTCCATGTAGCCAAAGACATGGGTTTTCCAGTAGTCATGTATGGATGTGAGAGCTGGACCAAAGAGAAGGCTGAGAGCCAAAATATTGATCCTTTGAATTGTGGTGCTGGAGAAGACTCTTGAGAGTCCCTTGGACAGCAAGGAGATCAACCCAGTCAAACCTGAAGGAAATTAACCCTGAATATTCATTGGAAGGAATGATGCTAAAGCTGAAACTCCAATCCTTTGGCCACCTGATGGGAAAAGCTGACTCCCTGGAAAACACCTTGATACTAGGAAAGGTTGAAGACAAAAGGAGAAAGGGGAAACAGAAGATATTATGACTAGATAGCATCACCAAATCAATGGACATGAATTTGAACAAACTTTGGGAGACAGTGAAGAACAGAGGAGCCTGGCATGTTGCAGTCCATGGGGACGCAAATAGTGAGACAAAAAGTGAGACTAAACAATAACGTCAGCCTATTTCCTGTAGCATAGCATCATGGATATAGAAGCGTTTCCATACACATTAGAAGTTTTGATATGATTTAAAGATTTCAAATTAATTTTAAGTTTGAGTACTCTCTTCTAAAATAGGATATGATAAATTCTAATATACACGTTTGAAATTCAAATAGCCAATAAATGTTGCCAAAGAAGCCATGCTTATGGAATTAACTTCACATTATATGTTAATTTTATATTTTTTTATAATTATAGACAAGATTCATATAGACTTGCACTGGTAGTTACAGGAAGAACTGTAGCTGGATATATTTAGCACTATGTATATTGAAAAAGTTGTATATTCATCTTAATTAGTAAAAAGAATGATTTATAGTACTGTAGTACTGTCTTCAATGTGGAGGTAGTATACTGTTATATGGTATTACTCTATCAAAATATAATCCTTCTGAGTTCAATTCAAGGGCAGTGAGACAAACTACAAGCTGGGAAATGATACTATTTCACTAATATAGGTGATGAAGTAATGGTATCCTACATAGAATTTCGAAAAAAGCAGAAAAATTAGATAACAATTTAATAGGAAAATGACATACAAGTGCATATCAATGAAAAAGAAACATAAGTAACCAATAAAGATGAAATAATGGAAATCCTCAGTAATAAATAAGAGAATGGGTAATTAGGACAATAATGAGATATCATCTAACCTCTAAAATGAACAAAAATTAAGAAATATGACAATTGCAATTCTGTGGAGGGAAGGGAATTTATACTCTTTAGTAGTAAATTTTACAATCACTTTGGAAAACAAATTTGTATTTTCTTATGAATGTAGTCAGGCTACATTTCCTACAAGCCAGCAATTCCACATCTAACTGTATAACCCCAGAGAAAGACTCCAATCCTTTGATGGGAAAAGCTGACTCCCTGGAAAACACCTTGATACTAGGAAAGGTTGAAGACAAAAGGAGAAAGGGGAAACAGAAGATATTATGACTAGATAGCATCACCAAATCAATGGACATGAATTTGAACAAACTTTGGGAGACAGTGAAGAACAGAGGAGCCTGGCATGTTGCAGTCCATGGGGACGCAAATAGTGAGACAAAAAGTGAGACTAAACAATAACGTCAGCCTATTTCCTGTAGCATAGCATCATGGATATAGAAGCGTTTCCATACACATTAGAAGTTTTGATATGATTTAAAGATTTCAAATTAATTTTAAGTTTGAGTACTCTCTTCTAAAATAGGATATGATAAATTCTAATATACACGTTTGAAATTCAAATAGCCAATAAATGTTGCCAAAGAAGCCATGCTTATGGAATTAACTTCACATTATATGTTAATTTTATATTTTTTTATAATTATAGACAAGATTCATATAGACTTGCACTGGTAGTTACAGGAAGAACTGTAGCTGGATATATTTAGCACTATGTATATTGAAAAAGTTGTATATTCATCTTAATTAGTAAAAAGAATGATTTATAGTACTGTAGTACTGTCTTCAATGTGGAGGTAGTATACTGTTATATGGTATTACTCTATCAAAATATAATCCTTCTGAGTTCAATTCAAGGGCAGTGAGACAAACTACAAGCTGGGAAATGATACTATTTCACTAATATAGGTGATGAAGTAATGGTATCCTACATAGAATTTCGAAAAAAGCAGAAAAATTAGATAACAATTTAATAGGAAAATGACATACAAGTGCATATCAATGAAAAAGAAACATAAGTAACCAATAAAGATGAAATAATGGAAATCCTCAGTAATAAATAAGAGAATGGGTAATTAGGACAATAATGAGATATCATCTAACCTCTAAAATGAACAAAAATTAAGAAATATGACAATTGCAATTCTGTGGAGGGAAGGGAATTTATACTCTTTAGTAGTAAATTTTACAATCACTTTGGAAAACAAATTTGTATTTTCTTATGAATGTAGTCAGGCTACATTTCCTACAAGCCAGCAATTCCACATCTAACTGTATAACCCCAGAGAAACGTACATGTATTTCATGTTCACTAGAAGATCTTTGCATGCATTTTCACTGTAAGGTTGTAAAAGCTAGAAGTAAACACTGGAGAATGGATATTGGGTATAATCATGTAAAATGTATAGAATCTACAACTACAAGCAATTAAAAGGATACATTTTAGAAATAAGACATTCAGTAAATTAAAGGAAATTGTAGGAAACTCTATGCATGATATCATTGCTGTACCATACTCAAAAAGTAAACAAATTAAATATTTTTTAGTAGCTTTAAGAACACATACAAAATTGGAATTTGTTTAGAAAAGAGCATGGCAACGACAAACACAAAGGACAGTACAATAGTAGAATGCGTGGAGTGTGGAACAGATTTGGATCACCCAGGTAGCAGGTAATGGTGTTAATAGTACCTCACTGGTATTGTAACATTTAGTTTTAAGGTGGGTGGTTTTCATTTTATTGTCCTTTAAAATCTACTTCATATGATTTAGTGTATAACAAATACTATATAATGGAAAAAGTTATGACTTGATATGAAGAAAGTATTGTTTAACACATAGAGCTACTATTCATAAATGCAAACTTTGTACAGTTGATAAAAATATTTGAGGTTTAAATAATATTAAAATAGATTAGTCAAACCTGTATACAATGAATGTTCATAAGTCACGATGTGTGTGTATGTGTGTGTGTTAGTTTCCTCCTTCAGTTTATGAGAATGTTTGTGGTAGCCTAGTATTTATTTCATGAAAGAAAAGATTAGTCAAACCTGTATACAAGTGCATATCAATGAAAAAGAAACATAAGTAACCAATAAAGATGAAATAATGGAAATCCTCAGTAATAAATAAGAGAATGGGTAATTAGGACAATAATGAGATATCATCTAACCTCTAAAATGAACAAAAATTAAGAAATATGACAATTGCAATTCTGTGGAGGGAAGGGAATTTATACTCTTTAGTAGTAAATTTTACAATCACTTTGGAAAACAAATTTGTATTTTCTTATGAATGTAGTCAGGCTACATTTCCTACAAGCCAGCAATTCCACATCTAACTGTATAACCCCAGAGAAACGTACATGTATTTCATGTTCACTAGAAGATCTTTGCATGCATTTTCACTGTAAGGTTGTAAAAGCTAGAAGTAAACACTGGAGAATGGATATTGGGTATAATCATGTAAAATGTATAGAATCTACAACTACAAGCAATTAAAAGGATACATTTTAGAAATAAGACATTCAGTAAATTAAAGGAAATTGTAGGAAACTCTATGCATGATATCATTGCTGTACCATACTCAAAAAGTAAACAAATTAAATATTTTTTAGTAGCTTTAAGAACACATACAAAATTGGAATTTGTTTAGAAAAGAGCATGGCAACGACAAACACAAAGGACAGTACAATAGTAGAATGCGTGGAGTGTGGAACAGATTTGGATCACCCAGGTAGCAGGTAATGGTGTTAATAGTACCTCACTGGTATTGTAACATTTAGTTTTAAGGTGGGTGGTTTTCATTTTATTGTCCTTTAAAATCTACTTCATATGATTTAGTGTATAACAAATACTATATAATGGAAAAAGTTATGACTTGATATGAAGAAAGTATTGTTTAACACATAGAGCTACTATTCATAAATGCAAACTTTGTACAGTTGATAAAAATATTTGAGGTTTAAATAATATTAAAATAGATTAGTCAAACCTGTATACAATGAATGTTCATAAGTCACGATGTGTGTGTATGTGTGTGTGTTATTTTCCTCCTTCAGTTTATGAGAATGTTTGTGGTAGCCTAGTATTTATTTCATGAAAGAAAAGTTGGGTGCCGTCTACTCTCCACATTCATAGTGAGGCCAGATGTACAGCTGAAATGAATGGACTAAATGGCTTTAGACATGTATGTCTACAGCCTGCGATATACTACTCATCATTGTTCATGCAAAGTCACTTCAGTCATGTCTGACTCTGTGACTCCATGGGCTGTAACCCACCAGCCTCCTCTGTCCATGGGATTCTCCAGGCAAGAATACTCTAGTGAGTTGCCATGGCATTCTCCAAGATCATCACTGTGACATAAACCTAAATAATATAAAACCCAAGCATAGTAGATTGAATAATGGCTATAAATCCATGTATACTCTTTCATAATTGACTACTCTTCTAATCAAAAAGTGAAGTCTGTTTTTCCACTGCTTGAATAGTGGTTGGCCTGGTGATGTTCTCTGACCAGTGGAATATGGCAGGAATAACACTTTTTGAGTTTCAGAGCCTGGGCTTCAAGAAGTATGGCAGACTCAGTTCTCATGATCCAGAAACTTCCAGCTTAAAAACCTGGTCTGGTCTACTGGAGAGCGAGAGGTCTCATGCAGTGAAAATAAAGGTGTTCCTATCAGTGAAAATGGAGCCCGCTCAGGTGATCCTTGTGTGCATCCAACCCAGCTGACCCCTAAGCTGAATATAGCCTAATGGATGAGCTGACATTAAAACAGCAGTGGAAACACCACAGAATTTTGAGAAATAATAAATCTTCATTATTTTCAGCTATTATGTTTTGGGTTGGTTTTTCATATAGAAACAGATAAACACCAAAGAAACCTGAATTTCAAGTACAAAAAAGAAGAAAGGAAGACCTGAGAAACGTGATGCCACCAAGAACTGATAGGCCTCCCTTCACTTTCTGACACATGTATTTTGATAAACCATTGAGATAACATGGGACTTCTGATCACCTATGTCTTGTCATTTGAAATCATTCAATATTTACTTCAGCATTCTAGGTAAGGCGAAAACTCCAGCAACTTGCTTTCCCGCATTTTGGTGAGTAACAGCTTTGGAGCAGATGTTGTCAGGGTCCACTCAATATTTACTGAACCAATCAATAAATGGCAAAGACTCTTGACCATATTCAATTGGCTAGAAGCATCCACAAGTCTCACCCACATTCAGGGGGCAGGGAGCACACAGGCTGATGGGTCATCATCAGCAGAGGCAGGACTCATGGGGCCTCAACTCACCCGAGGTTCTGTGTGCCACAGTCAGAGACGGTACAGACAATGACTCAGACAAATACCCATATATATGCATATTTAAATTCATATATATGTGTGTGTGTGTATATATATATATATATATATATATCTGAGAATGATTAGCACTAGGTGAAAAACAAATCGGGGGGGCTTCCCTGGTGGTCCAGCAGGTAAACAGTCTGCCTTGCAGTGCAAGAGGCAATGGTTTGATCCCTGGCCTTGGAGGATGCCATGTGCCACAGGGCGGCTGGACCGGTGTGTCTAATGGTGAGCCAGGGCTCTGGAGTGCACGCACCCAGAGCTGGTGCTCTGCAGGCAGAGAGGCCACTGCAATGAGACGCCCACACAGGTCAAAGAATAAAGATGGATGAAAATAAATTAATTAAAAAAAACAATAAAAAAAGTCCAAAAAAAAAATCAGGGGCAAGGGAGGAAAAATTAGAAAATAACAATGATAAAAATGAAGCCCAAGGAAGACTGATGGCCTTTCAGTTAAGATCTGAGATGAGGGGAAAGGTCAGATGGATTCCTGGGAAAGAGCAGGGGGAGGCAAAATCCAGAGCAGGGTTTCTAGACAGGGGGAGTGAGCACATCTCTAGAGCACTGCACACACTTGGAATTCAGCAAAGAAGGAAAGTGTGGACAGTGTGGTTAGGGCCCTGAGAGGGCATCCTTTGCCTTTCATTTGATGAAAGTAGAGTGACCTGGATGAGCCTGACTGAAATAGGTGAAAGCCCATAAAAGAGGGTCTGAGCCTTTTCTGAAGAGAGAGCTTCTTCTTGGGGCCTGATGAAGTAGGTGGTCACGTGGAGAAAAGCCACATGGCAGGGACTGGGGGCTGTCTCATTGCACCCTCCAGTCAAAAGCCACAGAAAGGGGGTCCCTAGGTCATACAACTGTGAAGAAATGAATCCTATCAACAACTTGCGTGAGCTTGGAAGTAGATTTTTCCATAGTTAAACCTCCAGATAAGAACACGATCTAGCCAACATCTGAAATGCAACCTTTTGAAGTCCCGAATAGAGAGCAGAGTATGAAGTTAAATAGCGCCTGACCTCCCGACCTATGGAAACTGTTAGACAGTGAGTGGGTTAAGCCATTAAATTTGTGGTAAGTTTTTACAGAAATAAAAAATTAATACGACGCTGATTAAAATCTGAGCTCCACAAAGGCAAGTCTTTCGCTGTGTTTTTGCAGTCCCAGGCATTCAGTGAATGCTGAATAAACATTTCTTTTTGTCACTTAGAGCATTAGGCAAGATGGTTCTGTCTTCTGCAAGCATTTATTTCCTCTTTAGGACCCATTCTGTGGGCTGTTGTACGGGAGTTCAGTTCATCACATAGACAGTGCATGGTTCTCCCACTTCCAGACCTTTCACTGTAATCTCCCTTCAGTCAGTCAGTTGCTCTCCACCTTCCCCTCTGCTTGTTGAACTACTATGACCTCTTGTTTGCATCTTCAGCAGATAAAAGTTTGTTTACCATTTACCCCTGGTGACTCAGATGGTAAAGAATCTGCCACAATGCAGGAGACACTGATTGTGTTCCTGGGTCATGAAGATCCCCCAGAGAAGGGAATGACTACCCACTCCAGTATTCTTGCCTGGTGAATGCCATGGACAGAGACTACAGTCCATGGGGTTACAAAGAGTTGGATGTGACTGAGTGACCAACTTTTAACAGAGATATGCTTCCATCTTAATAATGTCAACAGCAAATCAGATTGTAGAATTTTTTGAGGTCTAAATTTACAGACATTGAATGTTTTTTTTTAAATCAACTAATAAGTAGATATTCTCAGGTTTTTTTTTTTTCCATTGCTTTCAATGATCTTGTTCTCAAAGCATTATTTTAAATGTTGTGTATGTGATTTGTATGTGTATATGGTATAGATAAGTTGATATAGTTATTACTTACATGCCAAGTATTATAAGTAGGTTCTAGAGACTATGCTGTTACACCTTAGAATATGAAAACCTTTTTAAGAATCCCTAGGTCATACAACTGTGAAGAAATGAATCCTATCAACAACTTGCGTGAGCTTGGAAGTAGATTTTTCCATAGTTAAACCTCCAGATAAGAACACGATCTAGCCAACATCTGAAATGCAACCTTTTGAAGTCCCGAATAGAGAGCAGAGTATGAAGTTAAATAGCGCCTGACCTCCCGACCTATGGAAACTGTTAGACAGTGAGTGGGTTAAGCCATTAAATTTGTGGTAAGTTTTTACAGAAATAAAAAATTAATACGACGCTGATTAAAATCTGAGCTCCACAAAGGCAAGTCTTTCGCTGTGTTTTTGCAGTCCCAGGCATTCAGTGAATGCTGAATAAACATTTCTTTTTGTCACTTAGAGCATTAGGCAAGATGGTTCTGTCTTCTGCAAGCATTTATTTCCTCTTTAGGACCCATTCTGTGGGTTGTTGTACGGGAGTTCAGTTCATCACATAGACAGTGCATGGTTCTCCCCACTTCCAGACCTTTCACTGTAATCTCCCTTCAGTCAGTCAGTTGCTCTCCACCTTCCCCTCTGCTTGTTGAACTACTATGACCTCTTGTTTGCATCTTCAGCAGATAAAAGTTTGTTTACCATTTACCCCTGGTGACTCAGATGGTAAAGAATCTGCCACAATGCAGGAGACACTGATTGTGTTCCTGGGTCATGAAGATCCCCCAGAGAAGGGAATGACTACCCACTCCAGTATTCTTGCCTGGTGAATGCCATGGACAGAGACTACAGTCCATGGGGTTACAAAGAGTTGGATGTGACTGAGTGACCAACTTTTAACAGAGATATGCTTCCATCTTAATAATGTCAACAGCAAATCAGATTGTAGAATTTTTTGAGGTCTAAATTTACAGACATTGAATGTTTTTTTTTAAATCAACTAATAAGTAGATATTCTCAGGTTTTTTTTTTTCCATTGCTTTCAATGATCTTGTTCTCAAAGCATTATTTTAAATGTTGTGTATGTGATTTGTATGTGTATATGGTATAGATAAGTTGATATAGTTATTACTTACATGCCAAGTATTATAAGTAGGTTCTAGAGACTATGCTGTTACACCTTAGAATATGAAAACCAACTTTCATAAGTTTTTTTATTCTCCTTTGTGTAAAGGGAACTAAGGTGTGGTTATTTTAGAGAATCCCTCCTGGTCATATAACCAATTGGCAGAGCTGGAGATGGCACTTAGATTTGTAGGACTTCAAAGTCAATGCTTTTACCAGTACCCTAAACTATCTCCTTAACTGAATAAAAATGTTACATGAAGTAAAATATACATAATATCAAAATATAGGCAAAGAAGTATTTGCCATTATTTTATATGACTATATACTTATAAAAATAGCTCTGCACTTTTGACCTTGCTATCTTCCCTTTAAGTGTGCATAAGGTTGGACACCTTTAATCCTACTGATACAATGTATCACAATTCATCTAAGAACAGATTATACCTGTGCTAGCAGAAAACAAACAAACAAAAAAAACGCATGTGCTTCTGTGACCGAGAAATGAGTGAATAAAAGAATGAAGGGCCTGTTTTCTTGTGAAATTTCTTATGCATAAAACAGCAAGTTTAGGGCTTCCCTGGTGGTCCAGTGGGTAAAGAGTTCACCTTGCAGGGCAAGGGGCACCGGTTCAATCCCTGGCCCAGGAGGATCCCACGTACCAGGAGCAGCTGGAACAGGTGTGTCCAATTATGAGCCAGCACTCTGGAGCACATGCGCCAAGAGCTGGTGCTCTGCAATAAGAGAGACCACTGCAATGGGTGGCCCACACAGGCCAAAGAATAAAGATGCTTGAAAATCAATAAGACTACAGTCATGGGGTTCCCAAAGAGTCCTGGGGAAATGTGACTGAGTGACCAACTTTTAACAGAGATATGCTTCCATCTTAATAATGTCAACAGCAAATCAGATTGTAGAATTTTTTGAGGTCTAAATTTACAGACATTGAATGTTTTTTTTTAAATCAACTAATAAGTAGATATTCTCAGGTTTTTTTTTTCCATTGCTTTCAATGATCTTGTTCTCAAAGCATTATTTTAAATGTTGTGTATGTGATTTGTATGTGTATATGGTATAGATAAGTTGATATAGTTATTACTTACATGCCAAGTATTATAAGTAGGTTCTAGAGACTATGCTGTTACACCTTAGAATATGAAAACCAACTTTCATAAGTTTTTTTATTCTCCTTTGTGTAAAGGGAACTAAGGTGTGGTTATTTTAGAGAATCCCTCCTGGTCATATAACCAATTGGCAGAGCTGGAGATGGCACTTAGATTTGTAGGACTTCAAAGTCAATGCTTTTACCAGTACCCTAAACTATCTCCTTAACTGAATAAAAATGTTACATGAAGTAAAATATACATAATATCAAAATATAGGCAAAGAAGTATTTGCCATTATTTTATATGACTATATACTTATAAAAATAGCTCTGCACTTTTGACCTTGCTATCTTCCCTTTAAGTGTGCATAAGGTTGGACACCTTTAATCCTACTGATACAATGTATCACAATTCATCTAAGAACAGATTATACCTGTGCTAGCAGAAAACAAACAAACAAAAAAAACGCATGTGCTTCTGTGACCGAGAAATGAGTGAATAAAAGAATGAAGGGCCTGTTTTCTTGTGAAATTTCTTATGCATAAAACAGCAAGTTTAGGGCTTCCCTGGTGGTCCAGTGGGTAAAGAGTTCACCTTGCAGGGCAAGGGGCACCGGTTCAATCCCTGGCCCAGGAGGATCCCACGTACCAGGAGCAGCTGGAACAGGTGTGTCCAATTATGAGCCAGCACTCTGGAGCACATGCGCCAAGAGCTGGTGCTCTGCAATAAGAGAGACCACTGCAATGGGTGGCCCACACAGGCCAAAGAATAAAGATGCTTGAAAATCAATAAATAAACAAACACTAAAAGAGGCCAAGGAAAAAAAATCAAGTTTATAAAAAAAAGTATATGAGTCAGTCAGAATATTGATGGATCTATCCAAAGAGAAATGTACAAGGGCATGGACTAATCCTTACACAAACCAGAGAGACTACTGTGCACTTGGATAGCACTAAATTTTATTAATAAATGCCATTAGCACCACACCCTTACTTAAGGTTCTGTGCATCCAAGCTAAACGCAATATAAAAGTTCCACAGGGAAGTCACAGTATCAGATTCAAATTCTACTTGGTACCTCTGAGTCAGAATTGTGTAATTACTTAAGAGTTCTTTTACAATCTAAGTGAAACATAATTTCAGGTCAATTTTCTAGTCTGTGTATGCTTGTGTATATGAGTTTTTTTTGCTGTAAGTGTGATCAGCAGTATGCCTGTTTAGTGTAGGACTGTTGTCATGCACACCTATGAAATTTGGCTTGCATAATAAAGCAGTGTAACAGACAACCTACAACCAACCCTTGAGACAAATAGAGAGGCCACAGGGCTACAAGCTGATGATGTCAATAAACACAACATTGACTTATAAAAGAAAGAGAGCATTACTCACTTCCATGCCAGTGACTCTAGTGACATCTTCAAGGAAAAACAATGAGAACACTGTGTCTTTGTAGGATAATCACTCTTGTCACTCAGTCCTAACTTAAATGGAACGGAGTCACTGAGGTCATTCATTAGGTTTCTCTACCAGTTATGAGTGCAGAGAGCTGTTTTAGTAAAACTGATAAACAGCAAAGATGTACATTAAAGTTCTAAGATATAAAATTGTGAGGAAAACACAAATTTGCAATTCACAAGAAGTAAGAAGTGCGAACTGGTTTTAATTTTTAATTTTTTTAACTTAAGGAAAAAGGATTGCCCACAGGTAAAAATGTTGATAATAAAAATATTTGCCTACTCTTTACCATATAGTTATTGACTTCTGGTCAGAGAAGACTTGTTCAGGTTTAACCTTGGAAATTCAGTGTTTAAAAATATATTTTCATGATGATAATAGTAGTGCAAATACCTTTTATGACATGAAAATAGTAATAATAGTCATATGAATATGATAACTCAAATGTATCAAGTGCTTTCAATGTTCATGTCATTCCATTTATCCACCAAGACACGTGGTATAGGCATCATCATACACCACTCTAAGGATACGTTTTAGTGGCCAATCACAGGTACTACCTCCTTTTGAGGAACTGGCCATGTGTGTAAAGATTTAGCCATGGGCCTGCCTTCCTTGAAGCTTAAACTAAAGATAATTCAGAGGTAACTTATTCACACTATGAGTCTTTTCAGAACACCTTGCCGTTAAATTGATAAGACCTTTTAGCTCTCCACACTTTTTAAGGTACTTCTGCTACACTGCATCTGAAATTTTATCTAAACCCCTTTACGTAGCTGCATACTGGTATCCATACATGGAAGAACATGTTGCTTTGTGACCAAGAGCTCTGGTGTCAGACTTCCTGCACTGTATCCTGACTTGTTTGTGCACTACCTATGTGAAGTTAAACAAGTGAGTCAACCTGTTGTTCAGTTTGCCATTATAAACATATAATATTAACTGCATCATGAGTTTGATATGAGGACTACATGAAATAATGCAAATATGTCTTTTAGAACATAGTCTGAGTTCCATTCATATTTGTTTCATTAATCCTGTCTTAAAGGTGAATGGCCTAAAGGCACAGAGTCCAATATCCAACAAAGTGAGTCAGGCTAAGAATCCATAACAATATCTCTATGTTCAACATTGTCACTCCATTCCAACCCTATGTCAGTTGTTCCCAGACTTGATTCTGAATCTCAGGGCAAGCCAAAGAATTACTTCAAGAGATCCTTGAGTTGATAAAAAAATAATAATAACAATCACACCTAACATTTATTAAGCACGTACTTTGTGTTAAGTCCTGTACTAAACCTCTTACATAGATTGTCATATTTAATTCTCAAAACCCCATTTGATAGACATTCTTAGTTTATTCCTTTACAGATGAGGAAGTCCAAGAATATTTAAGTGATCAAGTAACTGAGCAAGGACACAAAGCCAGTAAGTTCCTGAGCCAGAAATCAAATTTAGACAACATGGCTCAAGTCTGAACATTCACTTTCACCTACTGACTTTAAAAAAGATTAACCCCAAATACCTTTTATGACATGAAAATAGTAATAATAGTCATATGAATATGATAACTCAAATGTATCAAGTGCTTTCAATGTTCATGTCATTCCATTTATCCACCAAGCCACGTGGTATAGGCATCATCATACACCACTCTAAGGATACGTTTTAGTGGCCAATCACAGGTACTACCTCCTTTTGAGGAACTGGCCATGTGTGTAAAGATTTAGCCATGGGCCTGCCTTCCTTGAAGCTTAAACTAAAGATAATTCAGAGGTAACTTATTCACACTATGAGTCTTTTCAGAACACCTTGCCGTTAAATTGATAAGACCTTTTAGCTCTCCACACTTTTTAAGGTACTTCTGCTACACTGCATCTGAAATTTTATCTAAACCCCTTTACGTAGCTGCGTACTGGTATCCATACATGGAAGAACATGTTGCTTTGTGACCAAGAGCTCTGGTGTCAGACTTCCTGCACTGTATCCTGACTTGTTTGTGCACTACCTATGTGAAGTTAAACAAGTGAGTCAACCTGTTGTTCAGTTTGCCATTATAAACATATAATATTAACTGCATCATGAGTTTGATATGAGGACTACATGAAATAATGCAAATATGTCTTTTAGAACATAGTCTGAGTTCCATTCATATTTGTTTCATTAATCCTGTCTTAAAGGTGAATGGCCTAAAGGCACAGAGTCCAATATCCAACAAAGTGAGTCAGGCTAAGAATCCATAACAATATCTCTATGTTCAACATTGTCACTCCATTCCAACCCTATGTCAGTTGTTCCCAGACTTGATTCTGAATCTCAGGGCAAGCCAAAGAATTACTTCAAGAGATCCTTGAGTTGATAAAAAAATAATAATAACAATCACACCTAACATTTATTAAGCACGTACTTTGTGTTAAGTCCTGTACTAAACCTCTTACATAGATTGTCATATTTAATTCTCAAAACCCCATTTGATAGACATTCTTAGTTTATTCCTTTACAGATGAGGAAGTCCAAGAATATTTAAGTGATCAAGTAACTGAGCAAGGACACAAAGCCAGTAAGTTCCTGAGCCAGAAATCAAATTTAGACAACATGGCTCAAGTCTGAACATTCACTTTCACCTACTGACTAATTTAAATAAACAGTTAGTATTACACCCCAGAGTTCAACACACTCAAAAGCTGGACACACCACACTGCCCTTCACTGTCCCACCATCAAAAATTCCAGTGTTTTTATAATCATACATTTTCACATTACAACACGAATAACTTAAAGAACCTACATTCTTTCTCTGTTCTGAAGCATTTAAGATAAACAACCACAATCTATCCAAGAGTGGGTTCATTAAGTGTAATTACTCTCTTTCATGTCTAAAATTACAGTATCTTCCCTCATGGAGAATGTGAAAATGCTATGTTTTTTAAGGGGTTTTTTTGCATTTATATATCTAAACTTCATTAAACATGTAAAATGTATGCTTTTTCATTTCAATTTTAGGTTGTAACCTCAAGAAACAAAACATATATAGGTGCGTAAACTTTATTTAATGTCTATTTAAATAATAGATTATATGATACCCAATATACTTTTTCTAAGATCTAATGCTTCATCATTTCTAATTTAGATATTTTTAGAAGTAGGAAATGTACATGGTTCAGAATGTTTAACATATCAAAAATATTAACTTAATGAAGATTTCCCCTATACTTTTCTCCTATCCACAGAATTCACCTTCCCACAGACAACCATGTGTTAGGATCTTTATATTTCTGTATATATTTACAAACATACAAAAATCTTACATGCATATAACTCCCTTTCCTCATTTTTATACAATATGTCTTGTATGGTAACATACTTCAAATATTTCATAGACTCTCCTCTTTTATTCTCATGTCTTATTCTCTCTCTTCTTTTTTCCTTCCTCTCTCCATTTAACATATATGTGTGTGTGTGTGTGTGTGTGTGTGTGTGTGTATGTTGTTCTTTTTTAGTGGATAAGTCAGGTCTGACTCTTCGCAATCCCATGGGCTATTACCCACTAGGGTCCTCTGTCCATAGGATTACCTGGGCCAGAACTGTGAAGTGGCTTGTCATTTCCTTCTCCATGGTATCTTCCCTATTCAGGGATCTAACCCAAATCTCTTGCATTGGCAGGCCAATTCCTTACTGCTGAGCCACCAGGGAAGCCCATGCATATGATGGAGCAAACTCAAATATATATTATTAATGTATCATAAATCCCTAAGAGTGAAGTGCTGGATCAAAGGTTATGAGTATTTGTAACTTGATAGATATCACTGAATTGTCTTTCAAAGCATCTGTCCCAACTTAAAACTGTTACTCACTTACGAAAGAGTCTATTTCAGTTTTTCCATTAACATTGGAGAGAATGTTAGCAGTTATGCTTCATGCTTAAATAAGTTTACACAATGTACACCGTGGGGATGTTGACAGGTTGCTCATCATCAAAGTTAAACAATATAAACATTAATTTAAATGAATAAAACCATGTGCTTTAGAGTGGTAAAATTAACATTTTTAACAGTCATCTAAGATTTGAAGTCATAAATATGTATTCAAAGTTTCTATGTAGTTCTTGGAAGGTTTAAACTTTATTTAATGTCTATTTAAATAATAGATTATATGATACCCAATATACTTTTTCTAAGATCTAATGCTTCATCATTTCTAATTTAGATATTTTTAGAAGTAGGAAATGTACATGGTTCAGAATGTTTAACATATCAAAAATATTAACTTAATGAAGATTTCCCCTATACTTTTCTCCTATCCACAGAATTCACCTTCCCACAGACAACCATGTGTTAGGATCTTTATATTTCTGTATATATTTACAAACATACAAAAGTCTTACATGCATATAACTCCCTTTCCTCATTTTTATACAATATGTCTTGTATGGTAACATACTTCAAATATTTCATAGACTCTCCTCTTTTATTCTCATGTCTTATTCTCTCTCTTCTTTTTTCCTTCCTCTCTCCATTTAACATATATGTGTGTGTGTGTGTGTGTGTGTGTGTGTGTGTGTATGTTGTTCTTTTTTAGTGGATAAGTCAGGTCTGACTCTTCGCAATCCCATGGGCTATTACCCACTAGGGTCCTCTGTCCATAGGATTACCTGGGCCAGAACTGTGAAGTGGCTTGTCATTTCCTTCTCCATGGTATCTTCCCAATCAGGGATCTAACCCAAATCTCTTGCATTGCAGGCCAATTCCTTACTGCTGAGCCACCAGGGAAGCCCATGCATATGATGGAGCAAACTCAAATATATATTATTAATGTATCATAAATCCCTAAGAGTGAAGTGCTGGATCAAAGGTTATGAGTATTTGTAACTTGATAGATATCACTGAATTGTCTTTCAAAGCATCTGTCCCAACTTAAAACTGTTACTCACTTACGAAAGAGTCTATTTCAGTTTTTCCATTAACATTGGAGAGAATGTTAGCAGTTATGCTTCATGCTTAAATAAGTTTACACAATGTACACCGTGGGGATGTTGACAGGTTGCTCATCATCAAAGTTAAACAATATAAACATTAATTTAAATGAATAAAACCATGTGCTTTAGAGTGGTAAAATTAACATTTTTAACAGTCATCTAAGATTTGAAGTCATAAATATGTATTCAAAGTTTCTATGTAGTTCTTGGAAGGTAAGTTTTAATCCTAACAATACAAAGTCAAATTAAACATATTTTTTAATTATAGAAAAATCTCAATGACATTAATGATTTTATTTCTAAAGAATTATTAACTATTGCAGGTACTTATAATACATCTTTTTTGACAAAATATCCTAATCACAATTTTCAATGTGACAGCCTAAAAAAGAAAACTCTCAATTGGCAGTCTCTGCCAAGAACTTTTTGTAAAAAATCACTTTTATTATTTGTTGAGAATCAAATATGTGGCCTAATTTCTTTATCGTCATCATGCGATACCATTTGTCCAACCATTTTATGAAGTTTAATACCAATCCAAATTCAGAGACCAAAAGACTGAGACATAACAATATTAACTAGCTCAAGATGATGCAACAAATAAACACTGGTAAGTAAATGAGTTAAAATCTCCCACATGTACTAGTCACAAAGTAAAGAAGACTAAAACAGTATCGAATGGATGAGTTAAACATACGAAAGATGTTTAATCCCGCTGTAGCTACCAAAAGTAAATGTCTTACCTCAAAAGCAAGTGACAGAGAAGGGATGAGAGGCTTCAGATGACCCGATCTACACAGAATCAGGAACACCAAGCAACGGGCAGTTTCAAGAACAGCTGCCTTTGGTCTGAAATACAGTATCATTTACATGCATTACCTTTGAGTATGTACTTTATTACCTGTCATAATTAATGTGAAAGGGTTAGTCATTCAGTTGTGTCCAACCCTTTGCAACCCCGTGGACTGTAGCCTGCCAGGTTTCCTCTCTTAATGGGATTCTCCAGGTGAAAATGCTGGAGTGGGTTGTCACGCCCTTCTTCAAGGGATCTTCCTGACCCAGGCATAGAACCCGAGTCTCCTGCATTGCAGGCAGATTCTTTAATCATCTGAGCCTCAGAGAAGCCCCTATAATTAATACTGTGATACACATTTATTTTTATTTTCAAGAAACACCTAGTATTTTAATATATTTGGGGAGCATGTACCTCTGAAGCTGTTTGAAAACCTTTTAATTTTTTGGTATTTGGTCATAAATATGTATTCAAAGTTTCTATGTAGTTCTTGGAAGGTAAGTTTTAATCCTAACAATACAAAGTCAAATTAAACATATTTTTTAATTATAGAAAAATCTCAATGACATTAATGATTTTATTTCTAAAGAATTATTAACTATTGCAGGTACTTATAATACATCTTTTTTGACAAAATATCCTAATCACAATTTTCAATGTGACAGCCTAAAAAAGAAAACTCTCAATTGGCAGTCTCTGCCAAGAACTTTTTGTAAAAAATCACTTTTATTATTTGTTGAGAATCAAATATGTGGCCTAATTTCTTTATCGTCATCATGCGATACCATTTGTCCAACCATTTTATGAAGTTTAATACCAATCCAAATTCAGAGACCAAAAGACTGAGACATAACAATATTAACTAGCTCAAGATGATGCAACAAATAAACACTGGTAAGTAAATGAGTTAAAATCTCCCACATGTACTAGTCACAAAGTAAAGAAGACTAAAACAGTATCGAATGGATGAGTTAAACATACGAAAGATGTTTAATCCCGCTGTAGCTACCAAAAGTAAATGTCTTACCTCAAAAGCAAGTGACAGAGAAGGGATGAGAGGCTTCAGATGACCCGATCTACACAGAATCAGGAACACCAAGCAACGGGCAGTTTCAAGAACAGCTGCCTTTGGTCTGAAATACAGTATCATTTACATGCATTACCTTTGAGTATGTACTTTATTACCTGTCATAATTAATGTGAAAGGGTTAGTCATTCAGTTGTGTCCAACCCTTTGCAACCCCGTGGACTGTAGCCTGCCAGGTTTCCTCTCTTAATGGGATTCTCCAGGTGAAAATGCTGGAGTGGGTTGTCACGCCCTTCTTCAAGGGATCTTCCTGACCCAGGCATAGAACCCGAGTCTCCTGCATTGCAGGCAGATTCTTTAATCATCTGAGCCTCAGAGAAGCCCCTATAATTAATACTGTGATACACATTTATTTTTATTTTCAAGAAACACCTAGTATTTTAATATATTTGGGGAGCATGTACCTCTGAAGCTGTTTGAAAAGAGGCATTACACTAAGACATAAAACATAATTTTTAAAGAAAATCTATTCTTGATCAATTTATTACTTAGTTTGACTACTGATGGATTAGGTTGAAACATTTTCAACTAATAAATAAATCAGACAAATCAATTTCTAGGGTTTAAAGATTAGACTTCCTTCACTCACCAAATACTTTTATACTTCATTTAATGAACGACTTCTTAAGGGGCCTGAAATAGTTAACTGTTTTAAAATTATGAATGCTTGAATTATGAAATATTGGGAATATGGCAATTTTAGTTAATTCTAATTCTAATATGATAGGCAGTATGAACATAGGTCTTTGTTGGTAATTTTATGAATAATTTTTTCTTTATAATATAGAATTCTTAAAATAAATTCTGACATATGTAAAATATGCATGTATATTTAAGCATAGTTGAGGGTCACAGATAGGCATTTATAGATTGCTTTATAATAACAGTAGTGAACAGTTACTTTAACAGGTTAAAATAAACTTCATATTGTATTCAACTAACACTTATTTTATAATGAAATATACTCATAAAGGACAAATGTTATTTTTATGACAGTTGAATTTTATAATAAAATATTACTGAATTAATATCAGTATAATACAGCTATTTTTATTTAGTTCATTGAGAATACAGTAGTATGATTTTCGTAAATGTGCAAAATAGTCTAAAAATTTCCCCTTATAAAGTAATTTTGTACCATTACCATAAACTATTTTTTATATTGATATCTGGGTACTTTTCAACAATTAAACAAGAAAGAAAATTTGTATTTTAAAACATTTATTTTTATTAATCATGTCCTCTGGTTTACTTCTTAGCCTTTTATATTGTGATGTAAAACATATGAAGGGAGAAGTACACAAAACAAAAATGAACAGCTCAATAATTTTCAACAAATAAACAGCCATATAAACACCACTCAACAGCAGTGCCCCCAGAACATGTCTCCTCCTCAGTGTGCCACCCTCCCACTGCAGAGAGAAGCACAACCTGTGGTTTATCATTTATGGTACTTATACCAGCTCCTGCTTTTTAAATTAACATTTTTATTGCTTTAGCATGAACTCCTAAAAACCCTTCTTTTACTTACCCTTTTTTTTTTCTATTTTCTGGTAAATGGCATTAGATTATGTGTACTTTTGTGTATCTAACATGTTTCAATCAGTGTTGTTAATAAGAGACATCTATAATTCTGCAGGTAGCAGTAGCTCATTCCTCACTAGTGCATAGTATTCCATTGTGTGAACAGACCAATATTCATGCATCCATTCACCTAGTGAAGGGCATTTGGATTGGTTGCCACATTTGTTTATTATAAACAACGCCTTCTGAACATTATTTCATATGCTTTTGGGTGTATTGGTTAGTATGTATCTGGGATTGAATGGCTGGGTTAAAAATATATATATACATATATATATTTTACTAAATGTTCAAATTTAGTAAAATTATCAGGTTTTCAAATTAGGTATCCCAATATAAATTGCCTTCTTTGGGGTGTGAGTATTCCAGCAGTTCACATGTACAATTCTTTTAACTTTAGCCATTTGTGATATATGGTCTTTGCTGCTTAAAAAAATTTCCAAATAGCATCTCCTACCTGAAAGTTTTACTTTCTACTGTCTTAATAAGAGTTAATTTTTGAAGAATTGACTTTCATTAATATTATTATAATCTAATTCATCAGTTTTATCTGTATGATTAGGGATAGTTGTGGACCATGTAATATCTCTACCTACTCCAAGGTTATAAAGATAGGTTACTATGCTAATTGCTGAAATTTGTACTGGTTTCCCTCTCGCATTTAAATCTACAATCCCCTGACCCAGGAATTAACTTTTTGAGGTGTGAATTATTTTTAAAGTTTATTTTTCTTATTCTTCCGTGGAAATCCTATTTTTCTATGGCCATGTATTGAGAAGACAGTTTCTCCCCATACCTCTGCAGGGACACCTTTGTCACAGATAGCGTTCTTACATATGCATAGATCTGTTTCTAGGTTCTCTGTTCTAATCTTTGTGCCAAAAAACCATGTGTAGTCACTGTAGAAAAATAAACAGCCATATATACACCACTCAACAGCAGTGCCCCCAGAACATGTCTCCTCCTCAGTGTGCCACCCTCCCACTGCAGAGAGAAGCACAACCTGTGGTTTATCATTTATGGTACTTATACCAGCTCCTGCTTTTTAAATTAACATTTTTATTGCTTTAGCATGAACTCCTAAAAACCCTTCTTTTACTTACCCTTTTTTTTTCTATTTTCTGGTAAATGGCATTAGATTATGTGTACTTTTGTGTATCTAACATGTTTCAATCAGTGTTGTTAATAAGAGACATCTATAATTCTGCAGGTAGCAGTAGCTCATTCCTCACTAGTGCATAGTATTCCATTGTGTGAACAGACCAATATTCATGCATCCATTCACCTAGTGAAGGGCATTTGGATTGGTTGCCACATTTGTTTATTATAAACAACGCCTTCTGAACATTATTTCATATGCTTTTGGGTGTATTGGTTAGTATGTATCTGGGATTGAATGGATGGGTTAAAAATATATATATACATATATATATTTTACTAAATGTTCAAATTTAGTAAAATTATCAGGTTTTCAAATTAGGTATCCCAATATAAATTGCCTTCTTTGGGGTGTGAGTATTCCAGCAGTTCACATGTACAATTCTTTTAACTTTAGCCATTTGTGATATATGGTCTTTGCTGCTTAAAAAAATTTCCAAATAGCATCTCCTACCTGAAAGTTTTACTTTCTACTGTCTTAATAAGAGTTAATTTTTGAAGAATTGACTTTCATTAATATTATTATAATCTAATTCATCAGTTTTATCTGTATGATTAGGGATAGTTGTGGACCATGTAATATCTCTACCTACTCCAAGGTTATAAAGATAGGTTACTATGCTAATTGCTGAAATTTGTACTGGTTTCCCTCTCGCATTTAAATCTACAATCCCCTGACCCAGGAATTAACTTTTTGAGGTGTGAATTATTTTTAAAGTTTATTTTTCTTATTCTTCCGTGGAAATCCTATTTTTCTATGGCCATGTATTGAGAAGACAGTTTCTCCCCATACCTCTGCAGGGACACCTTTGTCACAGATAGCGTTCTTACATATGCATAGATCTGTTTCTAGGTTCTCTGTTCTAATCTTTGTGCCAAAAAACCATGTGTAGTCACTGTAGATTTATAATAAATTTTGACAACCAGTAGCTCAGCTCCTACCTTTAAAAAAAAAAAAAGTCTCAAGACATTGTTGACTGTTATTGGGCCTTTGCATTTCCATATACATATATTGTAGAAAGAGCCTGTCACATTCCACAAGGAAGAAATCTTAAATAATTTTAATTCAAATTGCACTGAGTGTATAAACCAATTGCTGTGACTGTATTCTTCACAAAATTGAGGATTCCAATCAATGGATTTGGTTACCTCTCCATTTTTAAATTCATTATTATTCACAATATTTCATAGTGTTATAGTGTGATTCAGAGACCTACTACTTATTTTTTAGGACTATTTTTTCTTGGTATTTGATATATTTGATTCTTTTCAAAGTTTTTATAATGTGAAAGTTTTTATAATATAAAAATGTAGTTGATAATTCCTTTAAAACTTTTCTTAAATTCATCCATTAGTTTGAATAAATTCCCTATAGAGTCCTGGGTTTTCTACTTAATTCACTACTAAGATTTTCAGATGAATTAATACAAATAAATTTTTCTAATTAGTTTATTAATTCCTTCCAAATTCTTATGCCTTTTCTTTCTTTCTCTTTCCTTTGTCCACTGAGAGTTTCCAGCTCAGCATTAAAAAACAAACACATCTAACTGGTTCTCAGTTTCAAAGGAAAATTTTCAACATTTTGCTTCCTTTGCACAGTGACATACCTATATCCAGTATGAGTTTCTAAATAAGACCAGAAGCAATGGGGATGTTTATATAAATATGCACGATAACTTACTATATCTTAGGATATATTGTGATAAAATCAGTAGCTTGCCTGTATCTTGCATCCATGGAGACAAAATGTCTTCATTAAAAAAAAATAAAACTATGCCATTATTATTGGCTGATTCATCCTTTTAGCAAGTATATTCAGCCAACAGAACTGTGATCTTTATAATATGATACTTATCTTTGGGTCTGGGTAATTATTGTGATCTTTATAATATGGTCCTGATCTCTGGATCTGGGTAATTATTTCGGATTATCTTCTGACTCAGCTTTTCTTTCTTTCTTTTTTTTTTTTTGCGGCTCACTATGTATTTTGTTTCTAGTATAGAAAAGTAGGGATGGAAAGCCAAACAAAATAAATGATAAAATAAACACAATTTTTATACTATGCTGTGGGAAGTTAAAGGACATAGACTTCAAATACACAGGCAGCCCTCCATATTCATGAGTTCTGCAACACAGATTCAACTAACCTTAGATGAACAAATTTTTTTTTAAATTTCAGAAAGTTTCGAAAAACAAAATTTGAAATTGCCACTGCTGGTAATTATTTATATAGCATTTATATTATATTTATAATACAGTATACATTTGATTAGGTATCATAAGTTATCGAGAGATGATGTAAATTTATGGGAGCATGGGGAAATGGGTTCTGTGCAAATACATGATTTTATATAAAGGATAAAGGACTTGAGCATCTGTAGATTTTGGTATTGGAGTGCTAGGTCCTGTAACCTATCTCATGCAGGTACTGAGGGTGAACTGTACATATATTCAAGCATATATTATGAACTATTCAATAGCAAAGGAAGATATGCAAATCTTTTTTATATTTTATTGAGTACTCAAATTTATATTCTATGCTTTGCCAAATTAATTATATTCTATAGGTTTTTTACTTGAAACCTAAATTCTTATGCCTTTTCTTTCTTTCTCTTTCCTTTGTCCACTGAGAGTTTCCAGCTCAGCATTAAAAAACAAACACATCTAACTGGTTCTCAGTTTTAAAGGAAAATTTTCAACATTTTGCTTCCTTTGCACAGTGACATACCTATATCCAGTATGAGTTTCTAAATAAGACCAGAAGCAATGGGGATGTTTATATAAATATGCACGATAACTTACTATATCTTAGGATATATTGTGATAAAATCAGTAGCTTGCCTGTATCTTGCATCCATGGAGACAAAATGTCTTCATTAAAAAAAAATAAAACTATGCCATTATTATTGGCTGATTCATCCTTTTAGCAAGTATATTCAGCCAACAGAACTGTGATCTTTATAATATGATACTTATCTTTGGGTCTGGGTAATTATTGTGATCTTTATAATATGGTCCTGATCTCTGGATCTGGGTAATTATTTCGGATTATCTTCTGACTCAGCTTTTCTTTCTTTCTTTTTTTTTTTGCGGCTCACTATGTATTTTGTTTCTAGTATAGAAAAGTAGGGATGGAAAGCCAAACAAAATAAATGATAAAATAAACACAATTTTTATACTATGCTGTGGGAAGTTAAAGGACATAGACTTCAAATACACAGGCAGCCCTCCATATTCATGAGTTCTGCAACACAGATTCAACTAACCTTAGATGAACAAATTTTTTTTTAAATTTCAGAAAGTTTCGAAAAACAAAATTTGAAATTGCCACTGCTGGTAATTATTTATATAGCATTTATATTATATTTATAATACAGTATACATTTGATTAGGTATCATAAGTTATCGAGAGATGATGTAAATTTATGGGAGCATGGGGAAATGGGTTCTGTGCAAATACATAATTTTATATAAAGGATAAAGGACTTGAGCATCTGTAGATTTTGGTATGGGAGGGCGAGGTCCTGGAACCTATCTCATGCAGGTACTGAGGGTGAACTGTACATATATTCAAGCATATATTATGAACTATTCAATAGCAAAGGAAGATATGCAAATCTTTTTTATATTTTATTGAGTACTCAAATTTATATTCTATGCTTTGCCAAATTAATTATATTCTATAGGTTTTCTTAACTTAACTTGAAAAACCTAAATGTCATTTAAAAGGCTTGGATTTGGGCTTCCATTATGGTCCAGTGGGTAAAGAGTCTGCCTTGAGGTGCAAGGGGCACCAGTTCAGTCCCTGGCCCGGGAGCATCCCATGTGCCTGGGAGCAGCTGGACCGGTGTGTCCATTTATGAGCCAGTGCTCTGGAGCACGTGTGCCCAGAGCTGGTGCTCTGCAATGAGAGAGACCACTGTGGTGGGAGGCCCACACAGGTCAAAGAATAAAGATGGATGAAAAATAAACGATGACTTAAAGGCAAAAAAAAGAAAAGAAAAAGGCTTGGATTTAAAATGAAACCTTGATTTAAAATCAGACAAACCACTACTCTGTCGCATTTAAAAGGAAGGTGTGAACTTGTAGTTTCATCTTCATTCTTTTAATGACAAATGCTTGCTGAATTTCAAAAATCACAAATATTTTTAAAACCAGCTTATAAAGGTACATAAAATGAAAGAACTTCACTTTTTACCTTTGATCCAGAAGAAATCCAATGGACGTCAAGGTCAGGAGAATGAAGCCAACCCTTAGAAGGAGAGTTACCTGTGATAATACCTGTCAGACAAAGAACAGATCCTTTCCATGGGTCCTCCAAATGAGCCTTAGAACTGAAAGCTGACAGGAGTAACAGCCTAGTTTTATTTTATGCTACACCACTTGTTGACATTTATTAAGAAGGTTGAATATGCAAAAAGCATTTTGCTTTTCCTAATTTCATTGAGTTATCTTTTTGGGCATTAGGAGAGTGAAGTAGACAATTCTAATGATACTCTGCTTAAAAAGCTTCTTGCTGATAACTCTTTAAAGTTTTAGCTTTCATAATTCTTGGAAACACTTATGCCTCCACATGTGGAGAAATCACTTACAGTTTATGAATAGATACCATCTTTCAACGGTTATTTTTAATATCACCAACTCTTTGTGGTTTCAAACCCAAAGTTGTCTTTTTTTAAAAAAAAAACCTCAAAGATGTCTTTAATGAAGACAACCTCTAACACCTCCCTAGTCACTTTCCATATGCCTACAATGGCATCCAGCATTGCCAAGGGGCTTTAACTCTTCAGAGCAATAATTCAGTGAAAGAGTATTGTTGAGTACTCAAAGATCTGACTGAAAAATGCCAGGACGTTTAGGAATGCTGGATGTCAGACACAGGAGAGGGACTTCAGGGAATTCTGGAGTGTTTGAATGGACAGCTGAAGAGCAGGAAAGCACTTTTGGACATGTAGAATTTGGTGGTGGCTGCTTTGGGACAGTAACGCAAAACAAAAGAGTTTCGTTAGGGTAGAAATAACAGGTGTGCTTGAGGAAAGAACAGATTAATGTTTGCTTAAGCGAAATAGTTTGTTTCTAAAAAAGTGCTTCTTACATCATTACTTTTTCTTTAAAAAATGGGGGATCTGTCTTAAAAAAAAAAGATTGAAAAACCTTGATTTAAAATCAGACAAACCACTACTCTGTCGCATTTAAAAGGAAGGTGTGAATTTGTAGTTTCATCTTCATTCTTTTAATGACAAATGCTTGCTGAATTTCAAAAATCACAAATATTTTTAAAACCAGCTTATAAAGGTACATAAAATGAAAGAACTTCACTTTTTACCTTTGATCCAGAAGAAATCCAATGGACGTCAAGGTCAGGAGAATGAAGCCAACCCTTAGAAGGAGAGTTACCTGTGATAATACCTGTCAGACAAAGAACAGATCCTTTCCATGGGTCCTCCAAATGAGCCTTAGAACTGAAAGCTGACAGGAGTAACAGCCTAGTTTTATTTTATGCTACACCACTTGTTGACATTTATTAAGAAGGTTGAATATGCAAAAAGCATTTTGCTTTTCCTAATTTCATTGAGTTATCTTTTTGGGCATTAGGAGAGTGAAGTAGACAATTCTAATGATACTCTGCTTAAAAAGCTTCTTGCTGATAACTCTTTAAAGTTTTAGCTTTCATAATTCTTGGAAACACTTATGCCTCCACATGTGGAGAAATCACTTACAGTTTATGAATAGATACCATCTTTCAACGGTTATTTTTAATATCACCAACTCTTTGTGGTTTCAAACCCAAAGTTGTCTTTTTTTAAAAAAAAAAACCTCAAAGATGTCTTTAATGAAGACAACCTCTAACACCTCCCTAGTCACTTTCCATATGCCTACAATGGCATCCAGCATTGCCAAGGGGCTTTAACTCTTCAGAGCAATAATTCAGTGAAAGAGTATTGTTGAGTACTCAAAGATCTGACTGAAAAATGCCAGGACGTTTAGGAATGCTGGATGTCAGACACAGGAGAGGGACTTCAGGGAATTCTGGAGTGTTTGAATGGACAGCTGAAGAGCAGGAAAGCACTTTTGGACATGTAGAATTTGGTGGTGGCTGCTTTGGGACAGTAACGCAAAACAAAAGAGTTTCGTTAGGGTAGAAATAACAGGTGTGCTTGAGGAAAGAACAGATTAATGTTTGCTTAAGCGAAATAGTTTGTTTCTAAAAAAGTGCTTCTTACATCATTACTGCTACTTTTTGATCTTTTAGGAAGAAATTCATATGGAAGGGAGAAATGATTTGTGCCTCAAATATATAGCATTATTTTAAATGCTCTATAAGAACGCAAGATTTGAAATTATTTGAACCTATTAGCCATGTAAACATAGCCGAATTCTTCAGCATTATTAAGTGCTTCAGCATTATTATGCGTTCAGTACATTTGAAATAAGAGTTCAGCAAAGACTATAATAAAAATACTTAGAAGAATGCTTGGCACAAAGTAAGAAGTCAATTAATGGTTGTGATGATTATCACTGCTATTATATTCAGAGTTTAAATACCACTCAGGCTAACCTTTATTAACTATAGTACGATAAGGAAGAAAAAATAAAAGGTTAATTAGTTCTTTGAAATATCATAGGAAATTCAGATACAGGGAATTTATGATCCCTGAGGAAAAAATTTGTAAAGAACTCCTCTCTCTGCATCCTGGCTAATGGTGTTGGTGTGAAAATCAACTTAATACAGCTATATGGCCTGCCTCGTCAAGTCTCTACTTGGCTACTAAGCACCTGAAACTTACCCTGTTTAAGACCCTCTATTTGAGTTTCTCCTCCACACCACAAGCTCCCCACCTGTCTTCATTTTAGAGATGGCATCTCCAGTTTTTCATTTGCTCATACACAGACACACACAACTACCCTCCTGACTGGTCTAATTCAAAATTCTGTGTCCATCTATCCTGGCTTCCCACCCCAACCATGTAGACAGAGTTATCTCTTTAAAAATGAAAGTCAGATTATACCATTCTTATGTTCTAAATTCTGCAGAAGTTTCAAACCTCACTCAGAATAAAGCTCAAAGCCTTTACTCTGACCTCTACACAACACATTCGCTATTATCATATAAACCTTGAATAATTTCTGTCTTCCATTCTTAAGCTATATCAGAAATTGTGCTCTTCCTTAAATATAACAAACATCCTTCCCACTCAAGTCTGTTTCATCTCCAGTTTCATAGGCCTGAAATGACTTCCTCCAGGGATCCTTATGGTGTATTCCTTCATTTCATTCAGGTAACTATTGCATGTCCTGTTCATCTTATGTAAAATAGTAATTCTCCATATCAATCTATAACCTTATTCTGTTGTAGTTCCCATATAACATATCACTCCCATATAGTTATGCATTTATTTGTTTATTCTTTGTCTGTTGGCTGCTTTCTCCCTTTACCTAAAAGAGATTTTATCATTATATCACTATCTTATCATTCTATGAACTATGATATCCCAAAGCCTGCCCTGTACATAGCTGGTATCTAATATATGTTTTTTGAATGACTGACCAAATGATTGAATATTTTACATTTGTGTTTATTATTCATACTTAAATATAATTCTATTTGGCTTAATAAATATTTTAAGACTGTAACATTAAATCTTTGACATCAGTATGTTCCTTAAGATTAAAATTATTTAATTAATCTTTAATATTAATACATTAAAAACTCATATTAAATACTTAATATTTATGCTTAATATTTCTATATTCGATTTCTTAAAGAACAAAGCCATCCTAAAACTGTTTGAGTTTAAAGAAACTAACATTACTAGAAAAAGGAATGCAATGTAGAACACATATGTTTCCTCTAGAGAGTCCATTTTCTTATGGAACTCAAGATTTTCCATTTAACATCCTTTGATGGGGTTTCCCAGGTGGCGATAGTGGTAAAGAAGCAGCCTTCCAATGCAGGAAACATTAAGAGATGAGGGTTCGCTCCTTGAGTTGGGGTGATTCCCAACTCACATAAACCCACTCCAGTATTCTTGCCTGGAGAATCTCTTGCAGAGAGAAGTCTGGTTAGTTACAGTGTCACAAAGAGTTGGACATGACCAAAGCGACTTAGCACACACACACACCACACATCCTTTGACAGGCTAATCAGTTGATCTCTGATTTCTACACACTCATTCCTTGAATATGCACTGAGCATTTGCTAGACACTGTGGGAAACAGGAGTTTAAGAGAGTGGGCAAGTAAGACAGAATCCCTGCCCTAGATAACATACCCCTTTAAAAAGGCCCTGTTGGTGTGTCATAGGTCAGCTACACTAGAGCCAAAAAGAGGAAAAAACAGAATAGACTTTGATCACTGTAAATACTTAGCCTCCTCTGTTTTAAACAAGAGGTGGAAACAACATGAAGCTTGTTAATGTTTTTATAATAGTACAATTTCATTTTTCACTGAGTTTACTACCATTTCACACCATTCACTGCTAGTATATCTTTATGTAGAATATTGCTCTCCTATAGTGCTAAAACAGAATTATTCTAAATTAAGTTTGAATATAAGTATCATGAAAATGAGGAAGTCCATAATTATATAAAGCTTATGAAGCAGGAAATAAATTTTCTTCCTTTAAAATTATCTTTCAAAATCCCAAGCAGCTTGGCAGACATTATGTCTTTATGTTTCTCAGTGCGGGAATCACTATACAGATACTTATGTTCAAGCAATGCTACCTCCCTGCAACTTTAAGTAGATGAGACAAAATACTCATAAGGCAACAGAGATCAGTGATCCCAGGGAAGTGGAATACAAATGACATGTCCACCTCCCCAACTACTGTCCTAAGGTCCTAACTTAAGAGAGTTTCCAGGATGTGTAGCACAGAGGGAACTCAGAAGGACCTGGTAGACTTTCTGATTTGAGGAAATGGAGCTGGGATTTGGGAGAGACTCAAGGAGGCACCTGTTTCAAAAAGAGTACCAGGGGAGAAAGCTGCATATAGACAAAACTCTTCATCTGCGGAGGGGACTCGTCAAGTCTCTTATGTCAGCTCTTGCATGTGAGGAGACCATCAAAGGCTAGAAAAACACTAGAGCTTGCAATGTCCAGGGCTCACAAGAGGGCCAGCTCTAGTGCAAGTTGTCACCAGCCAGAAGGAACCACCTCATGATTCACTGGGCATTGTGTAGAGAACACAGAAGGGTCTTGCCACAGTATCGGGTAGCAATTAGTCCAAGGTTGTTCAGCAACCCCAGCAATGAAAGGTCCTATGATATTTGCTTAGGAAGACATCCATGTTGATATTATCATTATCATTCTTGGATGTTCAGTAGAACTATTCAAGGGGTCATTGGAATGTTTCTAAATTATCAGTAATTGTTTTTAAATTGCACTAAATTCAGTATGCCAATTTTTAATATACTTCATTGGATACTTTCATTTTTTCACTAAGAAACAACTAGAGACATCAGCTATAAACCTTTCAGTTCTTCCTCAAATCACAAAAGATAACAGAGACTTTAAAAGATATAGTCTCAGAGAGATAAACTTCTTTTTTATTATTGTTGTTATTGATATTTTAATCTTTTTTAAAAATTCTTTATGTTAAAGGTTTTACAGAGTTTTGTTGTTCACTGACATGTATGTTCCCAGATCAGTCATATGCATATCCCTGGTCCCCCTTCCCCAGGCCCTCCCAATCCCACCCCTCCGGACCATCGCACCAAGCCATTGTAAGCCCTCCTATTCCCTTAGCACAATGACAATAGCTATCTTTTCCACACATGACAATATAGGTTTCCATGTTACTCCCTCCATGCCTCCCACCCACTGTTCCTTCCCCACAATGTCCATATGGTCTATTCTATGTCTGTTTTTCCGTAAGTTCACTGAGTATGTTGTCATGGCCATCCTACTAGATTCCATATATATGTGTTCTTGTCGTTCTCTTTTTGACTTACTTCACTTTTTATGATAGGTTCTAGAGCCAGCCACCTCATTAGGACTGAGTCGTCTGCATTTCTTTTAACAGCTGAGTAGTATTCCATTGTATATAGGTACCAGAGCTTCTGTATCCATTCATTCATTGATGGACATCTAGGTTGCTTCCATCTTCTAGCTATTGTAAAGAGAGCTGCAATGAACACTGGGGTACAGGTGCCTCTTTCAGTTTTAACTTTATCAGGATATAAGCCTAAGAGTGGGATTGCTGGGTCATAGGGTGCTTCTATTTTTAGTTTTTTAAGAAATTTCCATACTGTCTTCCATAGAGGTTGTATCAATTTACATTCCCACCAGCAGTGCAAGAGGGTTCCCTTTTCTCCACACTCTCCAGCATTTATTGTCTGTCGATTTGTGGATGATGGTCATTCTTATGGGTGTGAGGTGATATCTCATTGTAGTTTTGATTTGCATTTCTCTAATTATAAGCGAAGTTGAGCATTGTTTCATGTGCTTTGGGGCCATCTGTATGTCCTCTTTGGAGAGGTGTCTCTTTAGATCTTTTACCCATTTTTTGATCGGGTTGTTCATTTTTCCGGTGCTGAGTTGTCTGGGTTGCTTGTAGATTTTGGAGATTAATTCTTTGTCTGTTGTTCCATTTGTTATGATTTTCTGCCAGTCTGTGGGCTGTCTGTTCACAGTTTTTGTAATTTCTTTGGCTGTGCAAAAGCTTTTAAGTTTCATTAGGTCCCACATGTTCATTTTTCTTTTTAGTTCCACTATTCTAGTAGGTGGGTCAAAGAAGATCTTGCTTTGATTGATGTCCTTGAGTGTTTTGCCTATATTCTCCTCTAAGAGTCTGATGGTTTCTGGTCTAACATTTAGGTCTTTAATCCATTTTGAGTTGATCTTTGTGTATGGTGTCAGGAAGTGTTCCAACTTCATTTTTTTGCATGTAGCTGCCCAGTTTTCCCAGCACCACTTGTTGAAGAGGCTGTCTTTGTCCCATTTTATAGTTTTGCCTCCTTTGTCAAAAATAAGGTACCCATAGGTGCATGGGTTTATCTCTGGGTTCTCGATCTTATTCCATTGGTCTATAGTTCTGTTTTTGTGCCAGTACCATATTGTCTTGATGACTGTTGCTTTGTAGTAGAGTCTTAAGTTGGGGAGGCTGATTCCTCCAGCTCCGTTTTTCTTTCTCAGGATTGCTGAGATGGCTATTCAAGATCTTTTGTGTTTCCATATGAACTGTGTGATTCTTTGGTCTAGTTTTGTGAAAACTGTCAATGGTAGTTGGATAGGTATTGCATTGAATCTGTAGATGATATTTGGTAGTATGGTCATTTTCACCATATTGATTCTTCCGACCCAGGAACATGGAATATCTCTCCATCTGTTTAAGTCTTCTTTAATGTCCCTCATGAGTGTCTTGCAATTTTCAGTGTACAGTTCTTTTGTTTCTTTGGGTAGGTTTATTCCTAGGTATTTGATTCTTTTGGTTGCACTGGTGAAGGGGATTACCTCTTTGATTTTGATTTCGTTTTGTGATTTTTCATTGTTTGTGTATAGGAATGCCAGTGACTTCTGTGTATTGACTTTGTATTCTGAGACTTTGCTGAATTCATTGATTAGCTCTAGTAGCTTTGTAATAGTGTCTTTGGGGTTTTCTATGTATAATATCATGTCATGTGCAAAAAGAGAGAGCTTGACTTCTTTCTTTCCAATCTGGATTTCTTTGATTTCTTTCTCTTCTCTTATTGCTGTTGCTAGCACTTCCAGGACTATGTTGAATAATAGTGGTGAAAGTAGACACACTTGTCTTGTTCCTGATCTTAGAGGGAATGTTTTCAGTTTTTCACTGTTGAGGATAATGTTCGCTGTGGGCTTCTCATATATGGCTTTCACTAAGTTGAGACAGGATCCTTCTACGCCCATTTTATGAAGAGTTTTTATCATAAATGGATGTTGTACATTGTCGAAGGCTTTTTTTGCATCTACTGAGATGATCATGTGATTTTTGTCTCTCAATTTGTTGATATGTTGTATCACCTTGATTGATTTGCAGATATTGAAGAATCCTTGCATGCCTGGGGTGAACCCCACATGATCATAATGAATGAGCTTTTTGATGTGTCGTTGAATTCTGTTTGCTAGAATTTTGCTGAGGATCTTGGTATCTAAGTTCATCATAGAAATTGGACTATATTTTTCTTTTTTGTGTGTTGTCTTTGCCTGGTTTGGGTATCAGGGTGATGGTGGCCTCATAGAATGTGTTTGAATGTTTTCCTTCCTGTGCAATTTTTTGGAAGAGTTTTAGAAGGACAGGCATTAGCTCTTCTTTAAATGTTTGGTAGAATTCGGCTGTGAAGCCATTTGGCCCTGGCCCTGGGTTTTTTTTGGGGTGGGGTATATTTTTAACCACAAAGTCGATTTCTGAGCTTGTGGTTGGGTTGTTCAAAGGTTTCTGGGTCAGTCTTGGGAGATAAATCTTCTCAAGAAACTGTCCATTTCTTGCAATTAGTGGTCTGTAGGTTTATTCCTAGGTATTTGATTCTTTTGGTTGCACTGGTGAAGGGGATTACCTCTTTGATTTTGATTTCGTTTTGTGATTTTTCATTGTTTGTGTATAGGAATGCCAGTGACTTCTGTGTATTGACTTTGTATTCTGAGACTTTGCTGAATTCATTGATTAGCTCTAGTAGCTTTGTAATAGTGTCTTTGGGGTTTTCTATGTATAATATCATGTCATGTGCAAAAAGAGAGAGCTTGACTTCTTTCTTTCCAATCTGGATTTCTTTGATTTCTTTCTCTTCTCTTATTGCTGTTGCTAGCACTTCCAGGACTATGTTGAATAATAGTGGTGAAAGTAGACACACTTGTCTTGTTCCTGATCTTAGAGGGAATGTTTTCAGTTTTTCACTGTTGAGGATAATGTTCGCTGTGGGCTTCTCATATATGGCTTTCACTAAGTTGAGACAGGATCCTTCTACGCCCATTTTATGAAGAGTTTTTATCATAAATGGATGTTGTACATTGTCGAAGGCTTTTTCTGCATCTACTGAGATGATCATGTGATTTTTGTCTCTCAATTTGTTGATATGTTGTATCACCTTGATTGATTTGCAGATATTGAAGAATCCTTGCATGCCTGGGGTGAACCCCACATGATCATAATGAATGAGCTTTTTGATGTGTCGTTGAATTCTGTTTGCTAGAATTTTGCTGAGGATCTTGGTATCTAAGTTCATCATAGAAATTGGACTATATTTTTCTTTTTTGTGTGTTGTCTTTGCCTGGTTTGGGTATCAGGGTGATGGTGGCCTCATAGAATGTGTTTGAATGTTTTCCTTCCTGTGCAATTTTTTGGAAGAGTTTTAGAAGGACAGGCATTAGCTCTTCTTTAAATGTTTGGTAGAATTCGGCTGTGAAGCCATTTGGCCCTGGCCCTGGGTTTTTTTTTTTGGGGGGGGTGGGGGTATATTTTTAACCACAAAGTCGATTTCTGAGCTTGTGGTTGGGTTGTTCAAAGTTTCTGCTTCTTCCTGGCTCAGTCTTGGGAGATAAATCTTCTCCAAGAAACTGTCCATTTCTTCCAGGTTGTCCAGTTTTTTACCATAGAGTTGTTCATAATAGTCTCTTAGAATCCTTTGGATTTCTGCATTATCTGTTGTAATCTCTCCTTTTTCGTTTTTGATTTTGTTGATCTGTTTTTTCTCTTTTTTCTTGATGAGTCTGGCCAGTGGCTTGTCAATTTTGTTTACCTTTTCGAAGAACCAGCTTTTTGTTTTATTTATCTTTACTATCGTTTCTTTCATTCCTTTTTCATTTATTTCTGTTCTGATCTTTAGGATTTCTCTTCTTCTGCTGACTTTGGGGTGTTTTTGTTCTTCTTTCTCCAATTGTTTTAAGTGGAGGGTTAGGTCATCTGCTTCATATTTTCCTAGTTTCTTGAAGTGGGATTGTATTGCTCTAAATTTCCCTCTTAGAACTGCTTTTGCAGTATCCCATAGGTTTTGCACTGTCGTGTGTTCACTGTCATTTTCTTCTAGGAATTTTTTAATTTCTCCTTTGATTTCTCCCGCAATCAGTTGATTTTTTAGGTATGTGTTGTTTAATCTCCATGTGTTTGTGTTTTTAGCGGTTTTTTTCCTGTAGTTGATCTCTAGTCTCATTGCATTGTCGTCTGAGAAGATGGTTGATATAATTTCAGTTTTCTTGTATTTGCTGAGGTTTGATTTGTGGCCCAAGATGTGGTCTATCCTGGAGAATGTTCCATGAGCACTTGAGAAGAAAGTATATTCTTCTGCTTTTGGATGGAAAGTCTTAAAGATACCAATGAGGTCCATGTTTTCTAGTGTGGCATTTAAGGCTTGTGGTTCTTTACTAATTTTCTGTTTGGATGATCTATCCATTGGTGTGAGAGCAGTGTTAAAGTCTCCTACTATTATTGTGTTATTGTTGATTTCTTCTTTTATGTCTGAAAGTATCTGTCTTATGTATTGAGGTGCCCCTGTGTTGGGTGCGTAGATATTCATGACTGTTATGTCTTCCTCTTGGATAGATCCCTTAATCATGATGTAGTGACCTGCCTTGTCTCTTAGAATCTTCTCCAAGAAACTGTCCATTTCTTCCAGGTTGTCCAGTTTTTTACCATAGAGTTGTTCATAATAGTCTCTTAGAATCCTTTGGATTTCTGCATTATCTGTTGTAATCTCTCCTTTTTCGTTTTTGATTTCGTTGATCTGGTTTTTCTCTTTTTTCTTGATGAGTCTGGCCAGTGGCTTGTCAATTTTGTTTAACTTTTCGAAGAACCAGCTTTTTGTTTTATTTATCTTTACTATCGTTTCTTTCATTCCTTTTTCATTTATTTCTGTTCTGATCTTTAGGATTTCTCTTCTTCTGCTGACTTTGGGGTGTTTTTGTTCTTCTTTCTCCAATTGTTTTAAGTGGAGGGTTAGGTCATCTGCTTCATATTTTCCTAGTTTCTTGAAGTGGGATTGTATTGCTCTAAATTTCCCTCTTAGAACTGCTTTTGCAGTATCCCATAGGTTTTGCACTGTCGTGTGTTCACTGTCATTTTCTTCTAGGAATTTTTTAATTTCTCCTTTGATTTCCCCAGTAATCAGTTGATTTTTTAGGTATGTGTTGTTTAATCTCCATGTGTTTGTGTTTTTAGCGGTTTTTTTCCTGTAGTTGATCTCTAGTCTCATTGCATTGTCGTCTGAGAAGATGGTTGATATAATTTCAGTTTTCTTGTATTTGCTGAGGTTTGATTTGTGGCCCAAGATGTGGTCTATCCTGGAGAATGTTCCATGAGCACTTGAGAAGAAAGTATATTCTTCTGCTTTTGGATGGAAAGTCTTAAAGATACCAATGAGGTCCATGTTTTCTAGTGTGGCATTTAAGGCTTGTGGTTCTTTACTAATTTTCTGTTTGGATGATCTATCCATTGGTGTGAGAGCAGTGTTAAAGTCTCCTACTATGATTGTGTTATTGTTGATTTCTTCTTTTATGTCTGAAAGTATCTGTCTTATGTATTGAGGTGCCCCTGTGTTGGGTGTGTAGATATTCATGACTGTTATGTCTTCCTCTTGGATAGATCCCTTAATCTTGATGTAGTGACCTGCCTTGTCTCTTAGAATCTTCTTTACTTTAAAGTCTATTTTGTCTGATATGAGGATTGCTACTCCAGCTTTTTTTTTGATTTCCATTTGCATGGAATATCTTTTTCCAGCGTCTCACTTTCAGTCTATGAATGTCTCTAGGTATGAAGTGGGTCTCTTGTAAACAGCATATATATGGGTTGTGCTTCTGGATCCATTCAGCCACTCTGTGTCTTTTGGTTGGGGCATTTAGTCCATTTACATTCAAAGTAATTATTGATACAAATGATCCTACTGTCATCTTCTTAGATGTTATGATGGGCTTGATTTGTAGGACTTCTCCTACTCTTATATTTATTGGCTATATCAGGCCCTTTAACACTTGTTGTAGTGCTGGTTTTGTGGTACAGAATTCTTTTAGTTTTTGTCTGTCTGAGAAGCTTTTGACTTCACCATCGATTCTGAATGAAATTCTTGCTGGGTAGAGAAATCTTGGTTGGAGGTTATTCTCTTTGAGCCATGTAAATGTGTCTTGCCATTCTCTTCTGGCCTGCAGGGTTTCTGTTGAGAGATCTGCAGTTAGACGTATGGGGTTTCCTTTATATGTTATTTGTTGTTTGCTTCTAGCTGTTTTTAGTAATCTGTCTTTATATTTAGTCTGCGTGAGTTTGATTAGAATGTGCCTTGGTGTGTTTCTTCTGGGGTTTCTCCTGTATGGAACTCTTTGTGCTTCTTGGACTTGGTTGATTATTTCCTTTCCCATGCTGGGGAAGTTTTCAACTATAACCTCTTAAAGAACTTTTTCGTAACCTTTCTTTCCTTCCTCTTCCTCTGGAGCTCCTATAATTCTAATGTTGGTGCGTTTGATATTGTCCCATAGGTCTCTGAGGCTATCCTCAGTTCTTTCAATTTTTTCAGCTTTGTTCTGTTCTTCAGCACTTATTGCCAACATTCTATCTTCCTGCTCACTTATCCATTCTTCTGCCTCCGATACTCTACTGTTGAGACCTTCTGTAGTATTTTTGAGTTCAGCAGTTGAGTTGGTGGTCTCTGTTTGCTTATTTTTCATTTCTTGCAGTCTCTTCTCAGTGCACTAATTTCCTCTAATATTCTGTTTTCAGTGTTTTACATCCTCATTAGTATAGCTTTTCTGAATTCTCTTTCTGATATGAGGATTGCTACTCCAGCTTTTTTTTTGATTTCCATTTGCATGGAATATCTTTTTCCAGCGTCTCACTTTCAGTCTATGAATGTCTCTAGGTATGAAGTGGGTCTCTTGTAAACAGCATATATATGGGTTGTGCTTCTGGATCCATTCAGCCACTCTGTGTCTTTTGGTTGGGGCATTTAGTCCATTTACATTCAAAGTAATTATTGATACAAATGATCCTACTGTCATCTTCTTAGATGTTATGATGGGCTTGATTTGTAGGACTTCTCCTACTCTTATATTTATTGGCTATATCAGGCCCTTTAACACTTGTTGTAGTGCTGGTTTTGTGGTACAGAATTCTTTTAGTTTTTGTCTGTCTGAGAAGCTTTTGACTTCACCATCGATTCTGAATGAAATTCTTGCTGGGTAGAGAAATCTTGGTTGGAGGTTATTCTCTTTGAGCCATGTAAATGTGTCTTGCCATTCTCTTCTGGCCTGCAGGGTTTCTGTTGAGAGATCTGCAGTTAGACGTATGGGGTTTCCTTTATATGTTATTTGTTGTTTGCTTCTAGCTGTTTTTAGTAATCTGTCTTTATATTTAGTCTGCGTGAGTTTGATTAGAATGTGCCTTGGTGTGTTTCTTCTGGGGTTTCTCCTGTATGGAACTCTTTGTGCTTCTTGGACTTGGTTGATTATTTCCTTTCCCATGCTGGGGAAGTTTTCAACTATAACCTCTTAAAGAACTTTTTCGTAACCTTTCTTTCCTTCCTCTTCCTCTGGAGCTCCTATAATTCTAATGTTGGTGCGTTTGATATTGTCCCATAGGTCTCTGAGGCTATCCTCAGTTCTTTCAATTTTTTCAGCTTTGTTCTGTTCTTCAGCACTTATTGCCAACATTCTATCTTCCTGCTCACTTATCCATTCTTCTGCCTCCGATACTCTACTGTTGAGACCTTCTGTAGTATTTTTGAGTTCAGCAGTTGAGTTGGTGGTCTCTGTTTGCTTATTTTTCATTTCTTGCAGTCTCTTCTCAGTGCACTAATTTCCTCTAATATTCTGTTTTCAGTGTTTTACATCCTCATTAGTATAGCTTTTCTGAATTCTCTTTCAGATAGCTTGTCTATCTCCTCCTCTGTCATTTGAGGCTGTGTTTCTCTGGATTGGTCCTTCATTTGTGCAGTGTTTCTCTGTCGTTTCATTATCAGGTTAATTTTTGTTTCTTTGTGTGTGTCTGTGTGTACTGGAGTGAGTTGCCATTTCCTCTGCCAGGGTATATTCCCAACCCAGGGACTGAATCCCAAACTCCTGCATTGCAGGTGGATTCTTAACCACAGCACTACTTTTAAATGCTCAGTTTCCCACTTTATCATATTTCAATACAGTGGACAAAGTTGTATTTTTCATTGGTATTCACAGTGATCACTTTTGTAAGCTCCTGAAGTCTTCCATGCTTATTAGACAGGTAGCTTTGGTTAATATCCTATCCTTCCTTTGTGAATACACATGTATTACATCCATTTCATGGCTTTAAATTATAATTGCTGCACAATTTAGCTCACATTTCTTATTTCATATTACTTCAGTTACCACCTAAAAACTTAAGGAAATTAAATTAAATCCCAGTGGGTTGCACTGGAAGAAAACAGTATGCACTTGAGAGGTTTCACATAGGTCCTAAGTTAGATCTAATTTGAGCAAGTGACAGTCTCTGTTATGAGAGTACAACTAGATATATTGATTTTTTTCTAAGGATCATTTAAGACATGTCAATATTTAAAGGCCATTTGAATTTTCAACTATAACCTCTTAAAGAACTTTTTCGTAACCTTTCTTTCCTTCCTCTTCCTCTGGAGCTCCTATAATTCTAATGTTGGTGCGTTTGATATTGTCCCATAGGTCTCTGAGGCTATCCTCAGTTCTTTCAATTTTTTCAGCTTTGTTCTGTTCTTCAGCACTTATTGCCAACATTCTATCTTCCTGCTCACTTATCCATTCTTCTGCCTCCGATACTCTACTGTTGAGACCTTCTGTAGTATTTTTGAGTTCAGCAGTTGAGTTGGTGGTCTCTGTTTGCTTATTTTTCATTTCCTGCATGTCTTTTCTCAGTGCACTAATTTCCTCTAATATTCTGTTTTCAGTGTTTTACATCCTCATTAGTATAGCTTTTCTGAATTCTCTTTCAGATAGCTTGTCTATCTCCTCCTCTGTCATTTGAGCCTGTGTTTCTCTGGATTGGTCCTTCATTTGTGCAGTGTTTCTCTGTCGTTTCATTATCAGGTTAATTTTTGTTTCTTTGTGTGTGTCTGTGTGTACTGGAGTGAGTTGCCATTTCCTCTGCCAGGGTATATTCCCAACCCAGGGACTGAATCCCAAACTCCTGCATTGCAGGTGGATTCTTAACCACAGCACTACTTTTAAATGCTCAGTTTCCCACTTTATCATATTTCAATACAGTGGACAAAGTTGTATTTTTCATTGGTATTCACAGTGATCACTTTTGTAAGCTCCTGAAGTCTTCCATGCTTATTAGACAGGTAGCTTTGGTTAATATCCTATCCTTCCTTTGTGAATACACATGTATTACATCCATTTCATGGCTTTAAATTATAATTGCTGCACAATTTAGCTCACATTTCTTATTTCATATTACTTCAGTTACCACCTAAAAACTTAAGGAAATTAAATTAAATCCCAGTGGGTTGCACTGGAAGAAAACAGTATGCACTTGAGAGGTTTCACATAGGTCCTAAGTTAGATCTAATTTGAGCAAGTGACAGTCTCTGTTATGAGAGTACAACTAGATATATTGATTTTTTTCTAAGGATCATTTAAGACATGTCAATATAAAGGCATTTGTTACAAAATTTTAGTGTCCATAATATCTTACAGAGTACAGCATCCAGGGGAATTGAAGACTATAAAAACCTGTTTCCAAATTTATACCGAATATTCTCAGATGTCTCATTAACTTGAAATGTATCACTGAATAATCGGTATTAGGCATAGCTGCAGTAACTTTATGATACATTCTAATACGTGAAAGTATTAGTTGCTCAGTCGTGTCTGACTCTGTGATCCCATGGACTATAGCCTGCCAGACTCCTCTGTCCATGGGATTTCCCAGGCAAGAATACTGGAGTGAGTTGCCATTTCCTTCTCCAAGGGATCTTCCCAACCCAGGGATTGAACACTGGTTTCCTGCCTTGCAGGCAGATTCATTACCGTCTGAGGCATCAGGGAAGTCTACATTCTATTATACGATCCTGTTAAATATTCAAACTGTTTTTGAGTCTATTATTGAAAAGGATAACAGTGCCTTTAAAATTTTACTTTGAAAACACGCTAGTGCGTCCATATTTCCATTTCAAACCCATATTTCTGACATCACCCCATGAGGTAGATCCTGCAGCTGAGGAATTGATTTCCCAAGCATTACTCAACCAAAATCAACATGAAAGACCAAGGGTCCTATCACTAAACTAAACACTATATATTTAAATGTATGCACTGCAAGTTTTGGTGGGAAAGGAATGTGCCTTTTACCTCTTTCTGGTGGCCATCAAATTGCTTTTTGACTCTCAAAAGTTATTTATACAGAACTTGCACACATTAAACAAGTAAGTATTTATCTACTCTGGTACACGCATAAACAGAAAAGGCTGTTGAACCACAGCAGGGTCCAATTACAAGTCAGCCACAACTTTTCTGTGTGATTATTGGCTACAGTCAATCTGGAAAAATATTGCTGTTGGATTTTAAAGTCTTAGGTTCACATTAGGTCCCTAAAACTTAAGGAAATTAAATTAAATCCCAGTGGGTTGCACTGGAAGAAAACAGTATGCACTTGAGAGGTTTCACATAGGTCCTAAGTTAGATCTAATTTGAGCAAGTGACAGTCTCTGTTATGAGAGTACAACTAGATATATTGATTTTTTTCTAAGGATCATTTAAGACATGTCAATATAAAGGCATTTGTTACAAAATTTTAGTGTCCATAATATCTTACAGAGTACAGCATCCAGGGGAATTGAAGACTATAAAAACCTGTTTCCAAATTTATACCGAATATTCTCAGATGTCTCATTAACTTGAAATGTATCACTGAATAATCGGTATTAGGCATAGCTGCAGTAACTTTATGATACATTCTAATACGTGAAAGTATTAGTTGCTCAGTCGTGTCTGACTCTGTGATCCCATGGACTATAGCCTGCCAGACTCCTCTGTCCATGGGATTTCCCAGGCAAGAATACTGGAGTGAGTTGCCATTTCCTTCTCCAAGGGATCTTCCCAACCCAGGGATTGAACACTGGTTTCCTGCCTTGCAGGCAGATTCATTACCGTCTGAGGCATCAGGGAAGTCTACATTCTATTATACGATCCTGTTAAATATTCAAACTGTTTTTGAGTCTATTATTGAAAAGGATAACAGTGCCTTTAAAATTTTACTTTGAAAACACGCTAGTGCGTCCATATTTCCATTTCAAACCCATATTTCTGACATCACCCCATGAGGTAGATCCTGCAGCTGAGGAATTGATTTCCCAAGCATTACTCAACCAAAATCAACATGAAAGACCAAGGGTCCTATCACTAAACTAAACACTATATATTTAAATGTATGCACTGCAAGTTTTGGTGGGAAAGGAATGTGCCTTTTACCTCTTTCTGGTGGCCATCAAATTGCTTTTTGACTCTCAAAAGTTATTTATACAGAACTTGCACACATTAAACAAGTAAGTATTTATCTACTCTGGTACACGCATAAACAGAAAAGGCTGTTGAACCACAGCAGGGTCCGCAATTACAAGTCAGCCACAACTTTTTCTGTGTGATTATTGGCTACAGTCAATCTGGAAAAAAAATATTGCTGTTGGATTTTAAAGTCTTCAGATGCTTTTAAACATCCCCGAGACTAGAAAGGCACTATAGAATTTTGCACATAAGCAAGCTTTCTTCCTTGTTGCACAGCATGTTTTTAGCAAAGGAAAACATGTGTGGGAAACAAGCAAAGGCACTTTTCACAATTAATTTCTGTCAGGGATGAAGCTGTCTCCAATTCTAATTTCAATTTGAAAAGGATTTCATCACTTGATAGTTCTCTTTGTCGACATATCTACATGAGTTTCTCATATAGATTTTTACGACAGTGGAAAAATCTTGTGAAAACCATGCTATGAGTTACATATTTTAATATACACCCTGTCTGGCTACATTTTAACCCAAGAAGCACTCGCACATGCCTAGACATTCAAATTCTCTTGGTGAACTTAATATTAAGGTGAACTTAATATTTCAAATTCAAAATGGGTAAATCTTCATTGTTATTTCTGTGAATTATTGTAATTTATTTTAAGACTATGTTTAGTGCAGCTAAAAAAAATCGACAATGCAAACTCTGTTCAGTATTGATTGGTATATTAAGAGTTAGATATTTAGATGATACAGCTTTTATCTTTTTTATTCAATTATCTAAACATTATTAATGCATGTACATTTTAATCATAATTCAGGTGAACAAGTTAAAATAACAAAGTAGTTTAACAAATAATCAGTGGTGGATTAATTATGTAATGCTTGAAGACATGACTATGAGGCCTTCGGTGAAGCAATTAGTAAGTCCAATCATTATGGTAGTTTGACATCTACGCAACACATTGGTAAGAGTGACGTAATTCATGCTGTTTTTAAGAAACCCCTGATCCTGAAAGAATTTTGTCTCTTTTGAAGCTAAGACAAATGAACTTGATACGATGATGAACTAGTTTCATTAGTTGTAGCACATAAACGAGCCAGCAAACACTAAGTCATTATATTTCTTATCATGGTATTTTCAAAGTATTTCTGGTCACACTGTATCCTATTTCTTATTTTCAGTTCATAGAACGGAAACTAGAATTGGAATGATTGTTTTCTGCTATAATCAAGGAAGTTTTTTTCTGTAGTTTTTTTTTTTTAATTGTACATGGACTGAGAGCTTATATGAACTTGTCTATTGTTCGAAATTGAAGTCACTGTGTAGCAGTATTGGGTTATTCATTTTATATGCAAAAAAAAACCCACACAAATATCTATGGGAAAAAAAAAAAAAACCTTGATATCATTTAATAAGCAAAGGAAAACATGTGGGAAACAAGCAAAGGCACTTTTCACAATTAATTTCTGTCAGGGATGAAGCTGTCTCCAATTCTAATTTCAATTTGAAAAGGATTTCATCACTTGATAGTTCTCTTTGTCGACATATCTACATGAGTTTCTCATATAGATTTTTACGACAGTGGAAAAATCTTGTGAAAACCATGCTATGAGTTACATATTTTAATATACACCCTGTCTGGCTACATTTTAACCCAAGAGCACTCGCACATGCCTAGACATTCAAATTCTCTTGGTGAACTTAATATTAAGGTGAACTTAATATTTCAAATTCAAAATGGGTAAATCTTCATTGTTATTTCTGTGAATTATTGTAATTTATTTTAAGACTATGTTTAGTGCAGCTAAAAAAAATCGACAATGCAAACTCTGTTCAGTATTGATTGGTATATTAAGAGTTAGATATTTAGATGATACAGCTTTTATCTTTTTTATTCAATTATCTAAACATTATTAATGCATGTACATTTTAATCATAATTCAGGTGAACAAGTTAAAATAACAAAGTAGTTTAACAAATAATCAGTGGTGGATTAATTATGTAATGCTTGAAGACATGACTATGAGGCCTTCGGTGAAGCAATTAGTAAGTCCAATCATTATGGTAGTTTGACATCTACGCAACACATTGGTAAGAGTGACGTAATTCATGCTGTTTTTAAGAAACCCCTGATCCTGAAAGAATTTTGTCTCTTTTGAAGCTAAGACAAATGAACTTGATACGATGATGAACTAGTTTCATTAGTTGTAGCACATAAACGAGCCAGCAAACACTAAGTCATTATATTTCTTATCATGGTATTTTCAAAGTATTTCTGGTCACACTGTATCCTATTTCTTATTTTCAGTTCATAGAACGGAAACTAGAATTGGAATGATTGTTTTCTGCTATAATCAAGGAAGTTTTTTTCTGTAGTTTTTTTTTTTTAATTGTACATGGACTGAGAGCTTATATGAACTTGTCTATTGTTCGAAATTGAAGTCACTGTGTAGCAGTATTGGGTTATTCATTTTATATGCAAAAAAAAACCCACACAAATATCTATGGGAAACACCAATCATTAAAATCTTTAATGTTTAAAATTAAAATGGCTTTCTTTGATATGCTATCTAATAGTCTCTGAAATAACTTTCTGTCAACCTATTTTATGTAGCAGGATACACTGACATATACTTTATTGGTCCAGCCAGAAAATAACCCCTGTATGTTCTGTACTAATACTATGTTGATTTTGTCCAGATATACGGAAGGATGTGCTCAGCAAGAACATGAACTCTTTATCCCTAGGGCATGAATTATGCTTGGTATAATTCATTCATGCTTAATTCATGACCTGGTGTTAGTTATTGTTTCAGTGTGGGCATGTGCATTAGTCCTGAACAATGAGACATGAGAGAACATTTGCTGGGAAATACTCTGGAATATTTTCCCCCTCTTTCTTAATTGAAATTTGTAAGAAGTGAACTTGTGTGAGAACAGGATGCTCAGAGTTGCTGTAACTGTGATGAGGAAAGTCCAGAGAGCCTTTTGGGAAAATTCACGTTTGAAATGCTGAACTAATCAGTCCTTGAAATACTTGCCTCTCAATTTTCAATTCTATTTCAGCTGCATTTAATTAATATTGTATTTCTTAGAACAGACTCTTTGCAACCCCACAGACTGTAGCCCACCAGTCTCCTCTGTCTGTGGAATACTCCAGACAAGAATACTAGAGTGGGTTGCCTCCTCCAGGGAATCTTCCTGACCCAGGGCCCAAACCCAGGTCTTCTGCATTGCAGGCTGAGTCACCAAGGAAGCCTTTATATTTTAAAACTATTTTAAAATAATCTTATACTAGACTAACTTTTCTGCATATCTTATTATCAACTTTTATTATGGCACATTCATGGACAGACTGGAATCTGTCAATAATGTTTGAAAATGGAATATTTCTGGTCACACTGTATCCTATTTCTTATTTTCAGTTCATAGAACGGAAACTAGAATTGGAATGATTGTTTTCTGCTATAATCAAGGAAGTTTTTTTCTGTAGTTTTTTTTTTTTAATTGTACATGGACTGAGAGCTTATATGAACTTGTCTATTGTTCGAAATTGAAGTCACTGTGTAGCAGTATTGGGTTATTCATTTTATATGCAAAAAAAAACCCACACAAATATCTATGGGAAACACCAATCATTAAAATCTTTAATGTTTAAAATTAAAATGGCTTTCTTTGATATGCTATCTAATAGTCTCTGAAATAACTTTCTGTCAACCTATTTTATGTAGCAGGATACACTGACATATACTTTATTGGTCCAGCCAGAAAATAACCCCTGTATGTTCTGTACTAATACTATGTTGATTTTGTCCAGATATACGGAAGGATGTGCTCAGCAAGAACATGAACTCTTTATCCCTAGGGCATGAATTATGCTTGGTATAATTCATTCATGCTTAATTCATGACCTGGTGTTAGTTATTGTTTCAGTGTGGGCATGTGCATTAGTCCTGAACAATGAGACATGAGAGAACATTTGCTGGGAAATACTCTGGAATATTTTCCCCCTCTTTCTTAATTGAAATTTGTAAGAAGTGAACTTGTGTGAGAACAGGATGCTCAGAGTTGCTGTAACTGTGATGAGGAAAGTCCAGAGAGCCTTTTGGGAAAATTCACGTTTGAAATGCTGAACTAATCAGTCCTTGAAATACTTGCCTCTCAATTTTCAATTCTATTTCAGCTGCATTTAATTAATATTGTATTTCTTAGAACAGACTCTTTGCAACCCCACAGACTGTAGCCCACCAGTCTCCTCTGTCTGTGGAATACTCCAGACAAGAATACTAGAGTGGGTTGCCTCCTCCAGGGAATCTTCCTGACCCAGGGCCCAAACCCAGGTCTTCTGCATTGCAGGCTGAGTCACCAAGGAAGCCTTTATATTTTAAAACTATTTTAAAATAATCTTATACTAGACTAACTTTTCTGCATATCTTATTATCAACTTTTATTATGGCACATTCATGGACAGACTGGAATCTGTCAATAATGTTTGAAAATGGTAATTTATCTTGCCTGAATTCACTGCCCACTAATGCCATTTGTTTTCATCTGCATTTTCCTGATTCTTAAATTTTCTCGGACTTTTCCACACTATTTTTTATGTCTAAAAATAACACCTATTTTTTTTGATATCATTGTCTGTTAGTACTATATAATAGATACGCTTTTTACTCTGCCAATGCACTGATTCTCTTTAGCTGTCTTTAAACCGTTATTGACTTCCTCATGTCCATTGCATTTTTGTGTTCTAGAAGTTCAATTATTTCTACATGTGCTTCACCACGATTTCCTGATTTTCCATAATTTCTAGTTTCCTTTTAATTTCAACACTTGCTTCTTCAAACATATTGTTTATTTACTTCATGTTTTAATGGATTTTGCTTTCAAAATCTGTTGATTTTGAATGTTTAATTCCTTTGTTGTTTCTGGTAGTGCACTGTCATAATGGATTTTTCCTAGTGTGTTTCTGGGTTTTTTATTATTAAGTTCATTATCATTGAGACATTATCTGGGGGACTGTGCTGAGACTTGGGTTTGAGGGAATTACTCTAAGCATAATTTGAACATAGGTCTTTTAACATGAGTCCTAATCTGAGACCACACTAAGCTATATTCTTAGCTTACTGTAAACCAAGAATTTATAAATCAGTAGATAATGTAAATCCTGGGTGCATATTTGAGTGACAGATGGTTTGTAGTTAAATAATCTGTCTCCTCAAAGCCAAGTCCAATATGGACAAGTTTCCTTTTTATGTTTATTTTTCTCATCCTTCTCCCCCTGGCTTTACTGAGAATATTTCTTTTATGTTCAGTTGTTTTACTTGAAATTCTTTAACTGACTTTTTACCCATATAGACTCTCAGTTTTGTTTCAGGTCCCTTAAGGAATTTACCAACAGTGACTGTTCAATGCCTAGGACAGCTGTCAGATCAGAAATAGCACCTCATTGAATTCACATTTTCTCCAGATTTTTCAGCCTCTAAGGAGTACTTCAATTTTTTGCTAACTCGTCCATGCAGTGAATTTAAAGAGCTTTTCTTAAAAATTACATTTTGTCCATTTTTGGTGTTCTGTATGCCTTAAAAAGAAGTGACTATATCTAACCCACTTTGCTGAAAATGGAAGGCTCTTTTTCCCTGTTTCTTTAGAGCCTGTTATTCATACAGAGCTACTATGTGAGTCCTCAACATTCTTAACTCAGTGAGGTTCTTTTATGAGGTATGTACTTACTTGGTAACAAAGCCAAACATTGATTTTTCATTCTTCTGTCATTCTGCTTTCAATTTCACCTACTTTTAACCTAGTTTCCTTACTATAATTTATGTACTTCTTTGAACTACTGCAAGTCCTTTCTTTGGAAAAACTAAATGTGAATACATCTATGAAACAAAACAAATATTTAAAAATACCTCTGATTTTATCTTTTTATAGTTTACAGGGCATTGTTACATAGACAAGTCTAGTTTTGTTTTCTCTGAGATGTAGGTAGTAAGGATGTTCTCATGTGGCCAAAAAACGATTCTCCAGGTGTATTAGTTCTCAGTCCTGTCCAGCTCTTTGTGAGCCCATGAACTATAGCCCTCCAGGCTCCTCTGTTCATGGAATTCTTCAGGCAAGAAGACTGGAGTAGATTGCCATTCCCTTCTCCAGGGGATCTTCCCAATCCAAAGATCAAATGCACATCTCCTGCATTGCAGGTGGGTTCTTTACCATCTGAGTCACCAGGGAAGCCTGATTTCCCATGTGGTAATGTCTCAATCAGAATCCAGATTCTAAAACCCTGGTCCAGCGCTCTGATGCTTGAGTAAGACATGCTGAAAATTTTGAATATTTAGAAAGGACAAAATAAATAGCTAACCCTACATTGAAGATCCCCTAAATTCAAGTTATCAGGGTATTCTATAACTGAAGATAAGAATGTTGAAATTGATGTAAAATCTGCTTTCCCCAAAACATTAATTTCTAATTTCTAAAATACTTTCCTTGTAATTCTTGAAGAATTTGTTTCTGACAAATCATTTCCTAATTAGCATTTAGATCAATAATTTACCATTTGATGAAAATTTTATACAGAAACCTTTTGGATATAATCAATTGAATTATATTAAATCAATTCTAGATGAATCTACTTATCTATATAAATGTGAAACATTGCTAAAATTCAAAGACAATTACAGAAGAGAGCACAGGGAAAAAAGGGAGCTTATCATCTCAAAAGTGACAGATTATTTTTTCACATTTTATTTAAAATGAGCACCACTTACAGCTTTATCTGCAAAGGTCTCTTCATAAAATGTCACCAACAAAGCAAACTGTATGACTGTATATATCTTCAATAGCTGAGATGCTGATGATGAGAAAGGAACTTCTTTCCCTTTGACCTAGGAAGACAAGAAAAAAGCCTTTCCATTATACTGTCCCCTTATCTCTCTCGTTGAAATTCATGTTAAGTGAAGAAGGGATATGAAAAAACAAATGAAAGGTTTTGCTTTTTTTTTTTAATCCTCAAAATGATTCATATTTATTACTTTGGATAGAGAAAATGTAAAAATTAGAAGACTTGTTTTTCATTTCAGAAGCATTATGATTCTGATCTAGTCTACTTTATACAGAGAAATGTAAAAATTGATACTCATGATGAGCATAAAAAAATAAATATGTAATATGAATATGAAAATATGGCCATGATTATACATCAAAAATACAGCAAAAGAGAAAATGGAAGGTGATTTAGGATAGTGGAGATAATTATCCTTCAAAAGGGAACACTGGCGTATTGAAAACAATTTTCCCAAACTACAGTGTCCCAGAAACTCTATAATTCTATCCCTATAAAGTAGATTTGGGCATCAATAGAACTTTAAGATATTCACTTAGAGTTATCTATTGAATAAAATGAAAAATAATAAATGAACCATAGCTGACTAGACTCTTTGAAGCTGAAATAAGCAAATTATTTTCACCTATACCAACTTGGATCATAGTTGTATAACTAGCTGTGGACATAATCAAGGATTTGAGAAATTCCAACATAGCACCTTTCATAACTGAGTGAGTAAACATCCCTACTTAAATTGGAATTTTTGAAAAAAACATATTCAAATAAAACATGATTTCACTTCCTTGAAGTACTAGGTAATTTTTATACTCATAATTGTCTTTTCAATCAACAGTAGCTTTTTAAAAGTACTGTTATTGACAGTTACTTTGATAAGCAATCACACATACACTAAATAATTGGATAATTTTTTTTTTCAAATTCCATATAGAAGCTAAATTTTCCATTTGGTTTTCGGTGTTTTAAATCTCTACCTTGCTTATTTTTTATTTTTAATGGGATTTCTATATTTCATGCTACTACTCCACTATGGAATGAATAAAGTTTTGCCCCAGTCCAATAACATCATTTCGATGTGGTTTTAGACCTTCTATTCTGGAGATCTCAGGTTTTCATGGACAATATGAAGGCTAGACTGAATCATCCCTAAGGCTCCCTCCCTCTCTAATGTTTTAGATTCTGAGATGGTCCCACAAGTGTCTGTGTGGTTTCTGTGCTACACAAAGGCTCCTGGCTGTGGCTTTGAGCTAAGAAAACCAGCCTCTTGTGCTCTGCCTCAAACCATGCTCCCTAGTAAGAGGCAGTGTCAACCCTCTTATTCGCCCCTGGGTGGTGTCCACTCGTTAATCTACACATTGCAGGACTGTGTCTGCCTTGGGGAACATCTATTTTCAGATTTGCATGAAGTCAGCATATATTACAGGCTGGCTGAAGACCTGACAATAGGAAATTAATCTTCACCATCATCAAATTCATGAACACTGTTTACCTCCGGGATTTCTTCAATCAGTCCAAGTCTTGGTTTACCTGGACCCCATCCTGGTCCTTTAAATATGACAGAACACTTATTGAAGAATCCAGGTGTGACCCAGAATGCAGTCCATATGTTAACTAAATGATGGAACTAGAATAAAAATATTATTTAAAATGAGAAAACCTCGTAACACTTAATTGTTTTCCAACAGCCTGAAATGACTGGACCCCAAACAAAAGCAAAATGGATGGTCTATGCCTAAAAAAATAAAGGAGAGGGCCTAACTGGGGCCATTCTAAGTTGCTTTTGAAGCCGCTGATGGGAAGGTGAGAAATTTAGCCAAATATAAAGGAATACAAGTGAAAGTGAATACGTGATTTTTTAAGTTGAGAAATTCCTAAAAATTACACCTTCCTGATTGGATATTTTTGATCATATAAGGGAGTATGTAGGAAACTAAACCTTAGACACAGTTGTGACAGAGGCTTTAGACTCCATTGGTATTGGAACCACTGAACTCAGTTTTTATTCTTTCTTGATTTTCTAAATTATTGCTCTATTTTAAAATTCCAAAACTCACAAAGACTCATGATTGTCTGAAGATTGTGTCTTCAAATCCTAAACATCCAGTTCCTTGTGCCACTCATGTCATGAGGTTTTCAACCTCTTAGTGTAACTCAAATATGAACCCCCTTTCCTCCAGATGTGTACACTCCCCAAGTCTTGTTCTGGGAATTTGTTAGAAACACAGAATCTTGGATGGACTTCAGACCTACTTAACAACCCATGATTCAGGGCTTCCCTGGTGGTGCAGACAGTAAAGAATTTGCCTGCAATGCATGAGACCCAGGTTTAATCCCTGGGTTGGGAAGATCCTCTGGAGAAGGAAATGGTAACCTACTCCAGTATTCTTTTTTTTTTTTTTTTTTCATCAATCTTTTTGTTCTTTGGCCCGTGTGGGCCTCCCATCGTGGTGGCCTCTGTTGTCGCAGAGCACCAACTCTGGGCGCATGCGCTCCAGAGCTCCGGCTTGGTAATTGGACACATCAGTCCAGCCGCTCCGCGGCACGTGGGATCTTCCCAGGCCAGGGATCGAACCGGCACCCCTTGCACTGCAAGGCAGCGTCCTTACCCACTGGACCACCAGGGAAGCCCCTACTCCAGTATTCTTGCCTGGAGAATTCCATGGGCAGAGGAGCCTGCTGGGTTACAGTCCTTTGGGTTGCAGAGTCAGACATGACTGAGTGACTAACACTTTTCCCATGCTTCATGTGCACATGAGGATTGAAAGGCTCTCTTCTAGAGGAGAAAGCAAGCAGTATTTCCTTTTTAATCTCTACATTATGAAGACAAGACCACACCCAATGAAGAAGTGGCTCTCAGGGTATTATCTTGAAACTGACTTCATTTCCACAAAGAAAGTCCCCGGAAATGTTTGCAAGTATTATCTTGAAAAATTTATAAATCTATCATATGCTTGGTAATGCCTAAGCAAAAGAGAAAGTGAGAAAGAGGGAGAAATGTCATTAGTTGAGAAGAAAAGAAATAATCAACCATTCTCTTCTGAATGGCAACATAAAGATGCCTTTCATTTGAAAAGGGAAGTCAATTTGTGATGGCCTCTTTTGTAAAACTGAGTTAATCAAGTTTGTGGTTTGACCTTCAACCTAGCTACTGAGGTTTGAATTTGACAAACTGAACAGTTGGATGAATCATTTATCCTGAGAATCTCAGTTTCATCCATCAAAAAAAAACTGAGGCTAACAGAGGTTAAACCTTAACAAGTTTTAGTAATGGTTAAATTAAATATTTATTCTGTTTGCTATGCCCTGCATACAGTACAAGCTCAATAGATTTGGATTTAATTTCTTATTTTGACCTTCTTTAAAAACCTGAGGAAGTAGATTTGAAAAGTAGAGCCAACATGAACCTGTACTTTCTCCCTTTCTGAACGCTGTATACCTAGTCCCCTGGACAGAGCTGTCACTGATGGACCTCTTTAGTTTCTCAAGCTTTCTTATCTTTTTCTCATTTACCAGTCCCAACCCCCAGGAGAGTTTGTGGTGGTCTGCTGCTGATGGATCAGAGCTTCACAGACATTCCTCATTTCTCTAGTGCCAACCACGGAGACCAGCGAACAACCAATACCACATGTCTGACAGAAAACTGGTCCAGGGCAACAAGTCTTAGCAGGTGAGGTAATGTGCAGACCTCACCAACCTATAATAGCTCCTGACACTTTGCTCCAAGAGGAGGAGGGCAAAGGCCTCACCTTGAATTTCTAACCAGAGTCATGTAGCCTTGAAGCAAATATTTTTCTTACTCTGGGATCAACCTTAATTATACATTTTGAATACACTCCTTCTGAATATATGAATATATTTCAGGTCTATTCTGAGAGAGGTATGTTTGCTAGAGAGCTTTTTTTTTTTTTCATTCTAGGTAACAGATATCTTTAAAAATTCTTGCAATGAATTGTTTTCAGATTTCTTTTGTCCAATTGGATTCAAGTCTTGGAGTGCCAAAGTTATTTTTAAATTCTTTTACAGTTAAAATATTTTTTTTTTCAGCTTAGTGTAATGTACTTCTGCCCTTCAGCAACTAATTTTTCTTTCCAATAGAAAATTTATAAAAGGATATAATCAATTCAGAAAGAATAAAACCAAGTACATTACCTGCACCTTGAAAGGTTCAAAGGTATTAATGGGATGTGTTAGACCGTATACAATTTTTTCATTTTCTGCCTCAAATGTTCCTAGAAGATAAACAATAATAACATGATCCTTAACTTTCTGTGAATTAGGAGCTAATTTAATTTTTAAATGCTCATGTGTTTTACTTACCAAAAATTCTATCCCATATAATAAGGGTTCCGCAAAATTTTGTCTATGCAGTAACGGTTTCTGCCTATGAGACAATTTTGTAAAGGAAGCTATAGTTATTATCGATTATTTTGACCTTCTTTAAAAACCTGAGGAAGTAGATTTGAAAAGTAGAGCCAACATGAACCTGTACTTTCTCCCTTTCTGAACGCTGTATACCTAGTCCCTGGACAGAGCTGTCACTGATGGACCTCTTTAGTTTCTCAAGCTTTCTTATCTTTTTCTCATTTACCAGTCCCAACCCCCAGGAGAGTTTGTGGTGGTCTGCTGCTGATGGATCAGAGCTTCACAGACATTCCTCATTTCTCTAGTGCCAACCACGGAGACCAGCGAACAACCAATACCACATGTCTGACAGAAAACTGGTCCAGGGCAACAAGTCTTAGCAGGTGAGGTAATGTGCAGACCTCACCAACCTATAATAGCTCCTGACACTTTGCTCCAAGAGGAGGAGGGCAAAGGCCTCACCTTGAATTTCTAACCAGAGTCATGTAGCCTTGAAGCAAATATTTTTCTTACTCTGGGATCAACCTTAATTATACATTTTGAATACACTCCTTCTGAATATATGAATATATTTCAGGTCTATTCTGAGAGAGGTATGTTTGCTAGAGAGCTTTTTTTTTTTTTCATTCTAGGTAACAGATATCTTTAAAAATTCTTGCAATGAATTGTTTTCAGATTTCTTTTGTCCAATTGGATTCAAGTCTTGGAGTGCCAAAGTTATTTTTAAATTCTTTTACAGTTAAAATATTTTTTTTTTCAGCTTAGTGTAATGTACTTCTGCCCTTCAGCAACTAATTTTTCTTTCCAATAGAAAATTTATAAAAGGATATAATCAATTCAGAAAGAATAAAACCAAGTACATTACCTGCACCTTGAAAGGTTCAAAGGTATTAATGGGATGTGTTAGACCGTATACAATTTTTTCATTTTCTGCCTCAAATGTTCCTAGAAGATAAACAATAATAACATGATCCTTAACTTTCTGTGAATTAGGAGCTAATTTAATTTTTAAATGCTCATGTGTTTTACTTACCAAAAATTCTATCCCATATAATAAGGGTTCCGGCAAAATTTTTGTCTATGCAGTAACGGTTTCTGCCTATGAGACAATTTTGTAAAGGGAAGCTATAGTTATTATCGATTATATTAATTTTTTAAAAGAAAGCTATACTTTTGAAATAATGATATTCCTAAAAATATACTTTCATTGACAACACTAGGCTTTATGAAGTGTGTACCCACTCAGCTCGTTGGCTTTTTCACACTATATCTGAGAACATCTTAGATGAAAACGGAAAATTTAAAAGCCAGATATAAAAAGGGGTTTTGGTATTTTTCTTGCCAGTCCTTGCTTTGAAGATGGGGTTTGTCCAACTACAAAAGAAGAAGCAAATGCCTACTTGTAAAGTGTGTGGTGATTAGGTTGGGTACTTGTGATAAAATGATACAAAATGATAACATTATTTTTTTAAGAAATGAAGATGAAAAGAAAGACAAGATAAAATTTCCTTACCATGATGAACCCTATGATGGCTAGGAGTATTAAAAATCAGTTCTAAAGGACCAAGGTTATTGATAAGCTGTTAAAAGGAAAAGAAACATAGTTATTATTAAGATATATATATATATATATATGTATATGTATTCACATTAAAATCCCACATGGGTAAGAAAGATTGCAAGTTTCAGGGTTGGCATCAGAGTTAGAAGTTTCTCTATTTTCTGGTGTTTATATAAAGATAATAATAAGTTCATCATATATTCTAAGAGACAGTATAGCACAGGAGTGAGGTTAAGAGTTGGACTGCCTCAATTCAGTTCCTGAACCCTCTATTTATTATCATATGGCACTGGGGAAATTACGTAAGCTTTTTGAAACCCAGTCTCCTTATCTTTAAAACATAAATAAAAATAGCACCTACATAATATGTTCTGAGGATTACAAATGTTACTATATTTAGATGCTACTATTGCCAATACTATTGTCACTTCTTCCAGGTTTTATGTTGTTTATCTACTAACTATGTCTTTGACAATTTATATGAACAGAGCATAATCAGGGGAGAGAAAACCAAGTATTATATTCATTTTTCTGGAGTTGGTTTCACCCAATAACCAGTTGTATAGTAACTTGTTTTTGCAGTTGTATTAGAGTGGTCTTTCCTTATTTAAATAGACTCCTAAATGTTCTCTTCCTGTATATGCCTCATCTTTCAATCCACTTTTGAGGTGTACTTCAAAGTCAAATATGCAAAGAGGCCTTTTTTTGGAATTAAGGACCCTTTAAAATCTGGTCTGCAATTCTCTAATGTTCTCTTCCAACATTGCTCAGTCAGAATCCCCTGAGCCAGAGCCTATACATTCTAAGAACTGTAGAAACCAGGTACGTATCATAGAAAAGAAAATCAGGGCAAATGTAAGACATCAGTCATGTTATATTATTAATACTGGACAATGTGGGAACTCTTTTCACCTCAATTACATTATTCTTTCTTCCATCAACCATAGCAGATAACAATCTTTTCCTTTTCTTTAATCATAATCTAAATGATCTGTTAGAGTCATACTTTATGTAAATTTTTTTCAAAAGCAAATGAAAACCAAGATAAAATTTCCTTACCATGATGAACCCTATGATGGCTAGGAGTATTAAGAATCAGTTCTAAAGGACCAAGGTTATTGATAAGCTGTTAAAAGGAAAAGAAACATAGTTATTATTAAGATATATATATATATATATGTATATGTATTCACATTAAAATCCCACATGGGTAAGAAAGATTGCAAGTTTCAGGGTTGGCATCAGAGTTAGAAGTTTCTCTATTTTCTGGTGTTTATATAAAGATAATAATAAGTTCATCATATATTCTAAGAGACAGTATAGCACAGGAGTGAGGTTAAGAGTTGGACTGCCTCAATTCAGTTCCTGAACCCTCTATTTATTATCATATGGCACTGGGGAAATTACGTAAGCTTTTTGAAACCCAGTCTCCTTATCTTTAAAACATAAATAAAAATAGCACCTACATAATATGTTCTGAGGATTACAAATGTTACTATATTTAGATGCTACTATTGCCAATACTATTGTCACTTCTTCCAGGTTTTATGTTGTTTATCTACTAACTATGTCTTTGACAATTTATATGAACAGAGCATAATCAGGGGAGAGAAAACCAAGTATTATATTCATTTTTCTGGAGTTGGTTTCACCCAATAACCAGTTGTATAGTAACTTGTTTTTGCAGTTGTATTAGAGTGATCTTTCCTTATTTAAATAGACTCCTAAATGTTCTCTTCCTGTATATGCCTCATCTTTCAATCCACTTTTGAGGTGTACTTCAAAGTCAAATATGCAAAGAGGCCTTTTTTTGGAATTAAGGACCCTTTAAAATCTGGTCTGCAATTCTCTAATGTTCTCTTCCAACATTGCTCAGTCAGAATCCCCTGAGCCAGAGCCTATACATTCTAAGAACTGTAGAAACCAGGTACGTATCATAGAAAAGAAAATCAGGGCAAATGTAAGACATCAGTCATGTTATATTATTAATACTGGACAATGTGGGAACTCTTTTCACCTCAATTACATTATTCTTTCTTCCATCAACCATAGCAGATAACAATCTTTTCCTTTTCTTTAATCATAATCTAAATGATCTGTTAGAGTCTACTTATGACAAAAATCAATACCTTGTCATGATATTTTAAGAAATCAGTCATCTCCAAAGTTAACGTTTAGAGGATACATTAATATAAGGAATAAAATAATGTGTTAAATAACACTTAAGGGAAAAAAGAGTCACTGGCAATCGAGACGCTGACATGAATTTAAATTCATGTCAAGAAAAACAGAGTAGGGGCTTCCCCTGGTGGCGCAGTGGGTAGGGACACCGCCTTGAAGAGCAAGGAGCGCCGGTTTGATCCCTGGCCTGGGAGGATCCCACGTGCTGCGGAGCGGCTGGACTGATGTGTCCAATTACCGAGCTGGAGCACTGGAGCTCTGGAGTGCATGGGCCCAGAGCCGGCGCTCTGCAACAACAGACGCCACCGTGATGGGAGGCCCACGGGGGCCGAAGAACAAAGATGGATGAGAATGGAGAAATGAAGGACCAATGGACGTGGCCCGCCCGCTCCCCTCCATCCCCAACACGACCCCCGCCCAAAAAATAAATAAATAAATAAATCTTTAAAAAAAAAAAAAAAGAAAAACAGAGTACAAGAAAAACAGAGATGAGACTACTTCGTATGAAAAGATATTATGATACTTAACACCCAGATGTACCGTGGGGGATCTTATTTAGATACTGATTTGAACAAACCAAATAGAAAACACATTTTATAGACAATGAGAGAAAACTGATTATAAACATGGGAAGACATAATAAAAATACTGTTTTATGAGGAATTATTCTGCCATTGTCATTACATAAGAAAATGTAACTGTTTTTAAGAGTCGATAACTAAAGTATATATAACACAAAATCCAGGTTTAGCTGTATATTTAGCAGTTAAAAGGAAAAATGAAAATGAATAAAAATCAAATCAAAATAAAATTTGTATTGACAATACTCAGTCAGAATCCCTGAGCAAGAGCCTATACATTCTAAGACCTGTAGAAAACAGGTACGTATCATAGAAAAGAAAATCAGGGCAAATGTAAGACATCAGTCATGTTATATTATTAATACTGGACAATGTGGGAACTCTTTTCACCTCAATTACATTATTCTTTCTTCCATCAACCATAGCAGATAACAATCTTTTCCTTTTCTTTAATCATAATCTAAATGATCTGTTAGAGTCTACTTATGACAAAAATCAATACCTTGTCATGATATTTTAAGAAATCAGTCATCTCCAAAGTTAACGTTTAGAGGATACATTAATATAAGGAATAAAATAATGTGTTAAATAACACTTAAGGGAAAAAAGAGTCACTGGCAATCGAGACACTGACATGAATTTAAATTCATGTCAAGAAAAACAGAGTAGGGGCTTCCCCTGGTGGCGCAGTGGGTAGGGACACCGCCTTGAAGAGCAAGGAGCGCCGGTTTGATCCATGGCCTGGGAGGATCCCACGTGCTGCGGAGCGGCTGGACTGATGTGTCCAATTACCGAGCTGGAGCACTGGAGCTCTGGAGTGCATGGGCCCAGAGCCGGCGCTCTGCAACAACAGACGCCACCGTGATGGGAGGCCCACGGGGGCCGAAGAACAAAGATGGATGAGAATGGAGAAATGAAGGACCAATGGACGTGGCCCGCCCGCTCCCCTCCATCCCCAACACGACCCCCGCCCAAAAAATAAATAAATAAATAAATCTTTAAAAAAAAAAAAAAAGAAAAACAGAGTACAAGAAAAACAGAGATGAGACTACTTCGTATGAAAAGATATTATGATACTTAACACCCAGATGTACCGTGGGGGATCTTATTTAGATACTGATTTGAACAAACCAAATAGAAAACACATTTTATAGACAATGAGAGAAAACTGATTATAAACATGGGAAGACATAATAAAAATACTGTTTTATGAGGAATTATTCTGCCATTGTCATTACATAAGAAAATGTAACTGTTTTTTAAGAGTCGTATAACTAAAGTATATATAACACAAAATCCAGGTTTAGCTGTATATTTAGCAGTTAAAAGGAAAAATGAAAATGAATAAAAATCAAATCAAAAATAAAATTTGTATTGACATATAGTTGATTTACAATGTTGTGCTAGTTTCCAATATAAAGCAAGTTTATTCAGTTATACATATCCATCCATCTATTCTTTTCCATTTGAGGTTATCACAAGGCATCATAATGATTTTTAAATTGAAGTGATAGAGCTATGAACATCCATTTTATTATTCACTCTACTTTTCTGAAGGCTTTAAAATTTTAAGGCAATTTTTTTTATTCTTTTTTTTTTTTTATTTTGGCCTCTTTTATTGATTTATCCATTTATTTTCATCCATCTTTATTCTTTGGCCTGCGTGGGCCTTCCACTGCAGTGGCCTCTCTCGTTGCAGAGCTCCGGTTCTGGACACAGGCACTCCAGAGAGCTGGCTTGTAACTGGATACACCGGTCCAGCTGCTTCACAGCACATAGGATTTTCCTGGGCCAGGGATTGAACTGGTGCCCCTTGCACTGCAAGGTGCACCCTTTACCACTAGACCACCAGGGAAGCCCTTCAGGCAATTTTTAAATAAAAGAAATTACCACTTCTAGGGCTTCCCCTGGTGGTCCAGTGGGTAAGGACACCACCTTGCAGTGCAAGGGGAGCCAGTTCGATCCCTGGCCTGGGAAGATCCCACCTGCCGCAGAGCGGCTGGACTGATGTGTCCAATTACCAAGCAGGAGCTCTGGCGCGTGTGCACCCAGAGCCAGTGCTCTGCGACCACAGAGGCCACCGCGATGGGAGGCCCACAGGAGCCAAAAAACAAAGACGGATGAATATAGAGAAATGAAAGACCAATAGAAGTGGCCCGCCCATCCCCCTCCCTCCCCACCCCCCCCAAAAAGATAAATAAATAAAATTTAAAAAAAAGGAAATTACCACTTCTAGATTGTATCTCTTTATATAGAAAAATTTAATCACTTTTTTTTGGCAACTTCTGACATTGAAATACCCAATTTACAATTGCTCTGCAAATGTAGACAGCTGCAGTGGTCACAGAGTGCTCAGCCTGTGGGGTCCTGAAGGTTCTTGAACTAGAAGCAGTAGCAGTGTTACCTCATAAGAATGCTGCATCACTCCACGGGGCAGGTGCCACCAGCTTCTCCTTATGAGACTCACTGTTTACACACCTGAAAGAAACAGTCCTTGCCCTCCACCCTGCTGACCAGTTCTAAGAGCTTCTTGGTTTCCATTACAGGACAGAACCACAAAGGATACAAATGCTTGCAATGCAAAGGAAGTGTAATGTTATGTACTGTATGTTGATTTAGGCTCCCCTCTCTCTCTTCTTGTCACTCTTTTTAAATCTATAATTCTATCACCATTTTAAAAGCTATTTCCATAAGAAATGTATTACAAGATCCAAATAACAGACTTTTTGGTGGAGTCATAGAACAAAACTAATTTATATAGGAAAAGCTCTCTGTAATTTTTAATTTGCTGATAGTTCAAAGTACTGTGCATATATAGCACAATTCAATGGAGTAAGGTCTAAAAATATTATTCCACAAATGGACTATTAATGACTAGGAATTGGGAGGAAAGTAAGTGGAAACAACCCTGGATTTTATTAGACTCCATTGCTTTGTACTTCGTGGAAAAATATTTGTTGAGAAGAAGAATGGTGATGGATAGAGAACAAGAAAGTGGGATTTCTCAGCAGTTGCGACGTTGAAATCTGATGCTATGTGCAGGCCCTGTATCTCTGGTAGAGAACCAGATGGGAAAGGAGAAACGCGTTTATCCTTGTTTGTCTCTTTGGTGGCTAACATATGTTACAAAAACAGACAACAAAAGGGCGTGGAGGAGACTGCCCTAACCGGCTTCTGCTACCCAGATGCATTTCTGATCCCTGGTCCTGGCTTGTGCAGCCACATTAGCCACACAAATGTTGAATGAATTAAGATGACTGGAGCCTTGGCTGAGGGCATTATTTTTTTAATGTCAAGCACTTTTCCTCAAAAAAAATCTTTTGCTTCTGAAGGCTAAAGCATGGTGATATCAATATTGAAAGTTAGTTTCTTTGTTTCTTTCTTTTTTTTTTAAGCAAAATGCCAAGGACAACACAGCCAACCACAGTTAAATTTCCTGGTTGTTCCTATGAGTACCTTGGAGCTGGGGAAGACCACCTCAGCGTGGGAGATGATTCATCATTCAGACAGCCCGGTCAGAACCCCTCCTGAAGGAAACCCTTCTGACTCAAAGTCATGGAGAAGTCATTAATAATCAATTAGGGCTGAGTGTCACGACTTAATTATCGTCCACTTTTGTGTAAACTCAGTCATTTAGCAATATGACCACATCTAGCTTTGAATCACTTCCTAAAAATATGTTGCTGTGAAAGTAACTGGAGCAATTTTCATTTTTAGAAGGTACTTATTTATCTTGTCTTTTTAGATTCAGAGGAGTTAAATTATGAAACTTTAGAACACAGAGAAGACTTTAAAATAAGATAGTACATTATATAAAAGTACAATAAAACTGAAGCTCAGGGAAGTCAAATTACTAGTCCAAGTTTAAATGTCTTAGAAGAAGCCCTAAGGTCTCCTCAGTTTCAACTCCAATCCTTCTGTTTCTATCATGTTGCTTTTAAAAGATAGAGCACTTTTTCCATCAGAAAAAAGTAGTCTAAATTTTTAGAACTTAAATGGCAAATGCTAAGTAAATGCTTTCTGACTACATTTCAAAATGAAATCCAGATACTTATAAAGAGCACAGGAATTTCAGCTTCTAAATTCCACTTCTGGTTATCTTAAGCACTTCTGGAGTTTCTTAGATCCCTGAAGTAATGGTCTATGTTTTGTAGTCAGAGTTTAAGAAATTAATGTCTTAAGCAGAGAGTTTTAGATTATTTTCTTTGCCTTTCTTATTTAAACTGTGTTTTTAGTTAAACTGTGTTTTTAGTTTCTATATTATTAAAACTCAGATGCTAATTTCCCACCCAATCTTAAAAGATAGTAACTTTAATATTATAATAGGCATATTTTTATGCCTATTTCTTGAAATCATTATTCTCAAAAAGACAGTTTCTTAATCTGTACTTGCTTGATAATAAAATATGAAAAATGAATAAATGACAAAAGTAACACTTTTGTAAGTATAGGCTCCATCCATTCTACAGATTAACCTTTACCCAGCAGAAGTGCCCTGGACTAGATTTGTTGAACTGGTCACAATTTATGGTAGAAAGAAGAGTTAAATGTAAGAGAACAGGGGTCATGAGTTTCATTATGTCATTTCCCTTCATCAAAAAAAAAAAAAAAAAAACTCAAATGAAAGGATCTTCATAATGTCCTAAAGTCCAAAACATCTGGAATTCAAAGCTGTTCTCAATTCTTCCTCAAGACTGATTCCAACATTCTCTTTCTTTTGCTTTTAAGACTTTCATGTTCCATCCCGACCCACTGGAATCATGCTCTACCTCCAACACCTACGTACATTTTCAAAGCACTCTTCTTGATTTTTCCAAAGGGAATTTCAGTTTCCTTTCTCTAAATACATATCAAGATATCACTTATTTCCTCATTGTTTGCACTCATTTCCTATACATATACATATATCGGAAGCTCCGTGAAGACAGAAATTGGACCTCTCTCTTTTTGAGGTTTCTCAAAGCACATGCAGCACCACCTTGTACATCGTGATTACTCAGCAAGATTATATTAGGGAGATAAATCTATACCATACTGCCCTTCTTTTAAGTGGAGTTGGTGGTGGTTTAGTCACTAAGCCACGTCTGACTCTTATGATCCCCATGGACAATAGCCCATCAGGCTCCTCTGTCCATGGGATTTTCCAGTCAAGAATAGTGGAATGGATTGCAATTTCCTTCTCCAGGGTGTCTTCCTAACCAAGGGATCTAAGTCTCCTGATTCTTCTTACAAGGGGTTTATTATGCACCCAGGGTGTGTGTGGCAATGTCTGGAAATACATTTGGCTGTCCCTACTGGGGAGAGTGATATTGTATCTAATGAGTATGGGTTTTATGGACTTCTCTGGTGGCACAGTGGTAAAAAATCCATCTGCCAATGCAGGAAATACAAGAGACTTGGGTTAAATCCCTCAGTTGGGAAGATCCCTTGAAAAGGAAATGGCAACTCACTCCAGTATTCTTGTTTGGAAAATTTCGTGAACAGAGGAGCCTGAGGGGTACCATCCTTGGGGGTGGCAAAGAGTCAAACATGAGTAAGCACACACACACATAAACAGAGTGGGTTTTAGTGTTGCTAAACAGTCTACAAAGCACAAACATTCCCCCAAAGTAAGAGTTATCTGGTCCAAAGTACAGTACCAAGGTTGAAAAATTCTTCATCATGGGTGTGTCTTGCTGTGCTCTAGTCTTGTGTAGTTCAGGGGGAAGGCTCTAGATAATTGCTGATGTCTAATTGGGAAATTAGAGGGAGAGCTACATTAGGGAATGAGCCTGGTAGCCCAAGGCTACCCAAGGCTAGAGGCAAAAAATGAGTCTGAAGTGTCCTCTGTGTTTAAAGCCAGGGGAAATGAGTCCAAACATAATTTACATTCTAGTGAGTTGAAAAATTTAGATAAATAGTAAAATAAAGGGACTATAAACAACAACAAAACACACAAAATCACAGAGGCTAGATGATGGGATGGTTGAATGATGGCAACCATAGGCAGGTGACTTTCTTGAATTATCTTTATGGTCTCTTAGCACAGGTTCATGTGGAATTCTATTTCAATGAAAAGAATCAGAAATAGAAATTTAGTTTCCATGTCACCAAGTGCTTTAGAAATTTCTTTAGAGAGTACTCATGAAATTCCCGTCCTCTCCCAAACCCTCCAGTCACACTTGGAGTGAATGGAATAACTCAGAGGCCTAAAAGAGTGAAGTCTCTTAATCCCCATGGACTATAGCCCATCAGGCTCCTCTGTCCATGGGATTTTCCAGTCAAGAATAGTGGAATGGATTGCAATTTCCTTCTCCAGGGTGTCTTCCTAACCAAGGGATCTAAGTCTCCTGATTCTTCTTACAAGGGGTTTATTATGCACCCAGGGTGTGTGTGGCAATGTCTGGAAATACATTTGGCTGTCCCTACTGGGGAGAGTGATATTGTATCTAATGAGTATGGGTTTTATGGACTTCTCTGGTGGCACAGTGGTAAAAAATCCATCTGCCAATGCAGGAAATACAAGAGACTTGGGTTAAATCCCTCAGTTGGGAAGATCCCTTGAAAAGGAAATGGCAACTCACTCCAGTATTCTTGTTTGGAAAATTTCGTGAACAGAGGAGCCTGAGGGGTACCATCCTTGGGGGTGGCAAAGAGTCAAACATGAGTAAGCACACACACACATAAACAGAGTGGGTTTTAGTGTTGCTAAACAGTCTACAAAGCACAAACATTCCCCCAAAGTAAGAGTTATCTGGTCCAAAGTACAGTACCAAGGTTGAAAAATTCTTCATCATGGGTGTGTCTTGCTGTGCTCTAGTCTTGTGTAGTTCAGGGGGAAGGCTCTAGATAATTGCTGATGTCTAATTGGGAAATTAGAGGGAGAGCTACATTAGGGAATGAGCCTGGTAGCCCAAGGCTACCCAAGGCTAGAGGCAAAAAATGAGTCTGAAGTGTCCTCTGTGTTTAAAGCCAGGGAAGTGAGTCCAAACATAATTTACATTCTAGTGAGTTGAAAAATTTAGATAAATAGTAAAATAAAGGGACTATAAACAACAACAAAACACACAAAATCACAGAGGCTAGATGATGGGATGGTTGAATGATGGCAACCATAGGCAGGTGACTTTCTTGAATTATCTTTATGGTCTCTTAGCACAGGTTCATGTGGAATTCTATTTCAATGAAAAGAATCAGAAATAGAAATTTAGTTTCCATGTCACCAAGTGCTTTAGAAATTTCTTTTGAGAGTTCTCATGAAATTCCCCGTCCTCTCCCCAAACCCTCCAGTCACACTTGGAGTGAATGGAATAACTCAGAGGCCTAAAAGAGTGATGAAGCTTCCATCATATGTGGGTTATCTGCTGGATATAATTTTGCTTTGGAAATTGATAAACTAAGTACATGTACCAAGTCAAATATTTAAACGTCTATTATGAGCTGGTTGCAACTAATGTTTCCATGGCACAGTTCTCCAAAGTATCTCTCATTACCCTCCACTACATGAAAAAACATACCTCAGTGATTCTTTTCAATTCAAATTGAAAAATCACTCAGAGTTGAGCTCTAAAAGCATTAACATAAATGTTCTAAATTAGTGTCCTGTCTCAAATCATCTCTAATAAAAGCAACTTAGTCCATTTTATACATTTATTAATTAGTTTCACTGATTCTTCTGATTGGGAAACACTGGTTAGGATTTTATAGTTTAATTAACAGTACAGAAATAATTAATGGTTGGTTAAGACTTCCCTTCAATAAAAATATTTAATTCAAGAGAAAAGTGTCCATATTACTTAGAAAATTGCCTCATCTCACTTCACTCTGACTACTGAAGTTAGGGGAGAGACTTTCCAAATCTAGTTTTAAGAACTTTTTATTCCACTTTCTTCCAATTTTAGAAAAATATGAAAATATCATATTATATTTCTACCCTGCAGATTACCTGCAAACTGGCACAAAAATGATGATATATATTATTGAAAGGCAATAGAAATACTTATAACAACTTACTTTTCAGGAAGAAAGCATGAGCTTCTATTTATTTATAAAGTTTTTCCCAAATAAGAGATGCTTACAAATATTCCACGCTTCCTGTCTGAGAGGAAAAAATTATAATAGGGAAAATATGTCCTAAAAAGCATGTGTTCTACAGAATTCTCATTATACAAATGAATGTGCTAACAATATGATAAATGCTGAGGAGTGACTGGGTTGAGGGCAACGTGAAATGAAATCTCCATAGTAGAAACATGCCTGCATTCAGATGAGCCTAGGCTGGAGGGATGACATTGACTCTAACGAGATAGGACTTCTCCTTCCAGCATTATACATGATTCATGTTCCAGAGGGACCCATTCCACTGCAGGCCTCTGGGTTTTACTGCATCAGTATTGAAGGGAAATACTAAGCCAGCTTCTAATACATTTATCATCTGATATAAAAATCATTGTCATGTAATATTTAACTGAGAAATATAGGCTTGAAGTGCGGTCTAACAATGGCAAAACTCTTCAGGCAAATTAGTGACAAGATTCAGTGCAAGTTCAAATTCAATTAAATGGACTAATAGTTATACAATAGTTTCCCTTTTTTTCTATGTGATTATTTTTCTTTTGTTCTTCCTCCCTCTCTCTTTTTCACATTTTCCTTCCTTCTTTTGACCATCCATCCAAGGGTGTTTGTATATGAAAAAATTGGAAAATCTTTTATATGAAGGATCTTTACAATTAACTATAGGCTTATGCATATCTTTTTGAAAAGCAACTGGTTATAAATATTTCTACCACATTCCAATAATATATCCCAGTATTTTAGTCCCACTGACAGATTAAAAACTCAAAGGACAAAAATATTAATGTGTATATATGCATTTATTCCTATTAAGGATATTTATTATATGCACTAAACATTAAATCCAAACCCAAATGACAATCGATCACAATTTTAGGCACCAAGCCACCGACAGGGGTTTTTGTATTAGTGCTGGACATAACCTGTTTCAGCCGATTAAAATCTGTATTTATCTTTATCAAAGTCTATTATTTAAAAAGCTACTTGCAAAAAATCAAAGCAAGAAGTCTCTTGTGTTGCCACAACTAAGACCCAGTGCAGCCAAATTAAGATAAATAAAGCAATATTAAAAAAAAAAAGAAGTCTCTTGTCAGTGATTCCACTCATTCTGAAAAATTTTATTGAATTTCTATGACGTTTGTTAGGTTTCAGAAATAAAAAGAAACCATACATTTCATAGGAAGCTCATTTACAGTCCAGTAGACTCTCCAATGGAAAGATAAAGTTATCTCAGAAATAAAATTTTTCCAAAAAAGTTATCTTTCTCATAAAACTTTGAGTTTGAGGAAGAAGGAGGAATCAGCCTTTTTCTTGTTTGCTTGTCTGTTTGTTTTCAATTACAATGCCCAGTACAGACACTATACTTGAGCTTATAACCAATTTGAATGTATAAGTGGCATATAGATTATTTAACAAGAAACAGGTTGAGTTCCTTTTCCAGGTCTTAAGCTGTAAATTACTTTTAGTAGATATTTATGCTATTATTTAATTTCCTTTAGTGCAACTCTGCAAATAGTTCCATTGCTTTTTGCCAGAAAATGCTATAGAGAATTCTCCCTTGTTTATGAGCTTCATCTGACTATATGGGAATTTAAATGACCTATGTAGGTTTACTTATTCACTAGACATTTATTGAGCATGTATTTTATGGAAAGTAGCATGTTAAGATGTAATTTAAATGGAAATTTACTTTTTTCAGTTTTCTTCCCCCTCTCTTTCACATTTTCCTTCCTTCTTTTGACCATCCATCCAAGGGTGTTTGTATATGAAAAAATTGGAAAATCTTTTATATGAAGGATCTTTACAATTAACTATAGGCTTATGCATATCTTTTTGAAAAGCAACTGGTTATAAATATTTCTACCACATTCCAATAATATATCCCAGTATTTTAGTCCCACTGACAGATTAAAAACTCAAAGGACAAAAATATTAATGTGTATATATGCATTTATTCCTATTAAGGATATTTATTATATGCACTAAACATTAAATCCAAACCCAAATGACAATCGATCACAATTTTAGGCACCAAGCCACCGACAGGGGTTTTTGTATTAGTGCTGGACATAACCTGTTTCAGCCGATTAAAATCTGTATTTATCTTTATCAAAGTCTATTATTTAAAAAGCTACTTGCAAAAAATCAAAGCAAGAAGTCTCTTGTGTTGCCACAACTAAGACCCAGTGCAGCCAAATTAAGATAAATAAAGCAATATTAAAAAAAAAAAAAAAGAAGTCTCTTGTCAGTGATTCCACTCATTCTGAAAAATTTTATTGAATTTCTATGACGTTTGTTAGGTTTCAGAAATAAAAAGAAACCATACATTTCATAGGAAGCTCATTTACAGTCCAGTAGACTCTCCAATGGAAAGATAAAGTTATCTCAGAAATAAAATTTTTCCAAAAAAGTTATCTTTCTCATAAAACTTTGAGTTTGAGGAAGAAGGAGGAATCAGCCTTTTTCTTGTTTGCTTGTCTGTTTGTTTTCAATTACAATGCCCAGTACAGACACTATACTTGAGCTTATAACCAATTTGAATGTATAAGTGGCATATAGATTATTTAACAAGAAACAGGTTGAGTTCCTTTTCCAGGTCTTAAGCTGTAAATTACTTTTAGTAGATATTTATGCTATTATTTAATTTCCTTTAGTGCAACTCTGCAAATAGTTCCATTGCTTTTTGCCAGAAAATGCTATAGAGAATTCTCCCTTGTTTATGAGCTTCATCTGACTATATGGGAATTTAAATGACCTATGTAGGTTTACTTATTCACTAGACATTTATTGAGCATGTATTTTATGGAAAGTAGCATGTTAAGATGTTTTTAAAGGTGACAAATTAAAATAATGGAAATTAATACAATTTACTAGCAGGTAAATTAATAATTTAAAGGTAGTATAAGCAGCAATGTTAGATTTTGTTTCTATCTATGCATGTATACGTATATATATATATATAGAGAGAGAGAGAGAGAGGAGCATGTTTTTATTTTTATGAAAATCTATAGCAACTACTCATAGAAAAAAAGGACAAAATCCATAAACACTACAAGCCAACATATTAAAATAATTTTTTATTTCTTGTTCTGAGTTATTTGATCTTTAAACACCCTTGTTTTCCTTAGGAAAGCCTTAATCGATCTAAACACTAATGGCTAAATTTATATTGTAGAGCATCTGGTGATGAAATGCAAAAGTAAAATCTTAATTACACCCCCTACTAGATCTGCTGTGTTAATTCAAGACAACACACTCAAGTATTTAGACAGATGGTAGTGAAGGCCATATTAGCCTCTGATTTCTCTACAGGGAAGCAAGAGAAAGGACAGCTCTTAGGATCTAGGCTTGTCTGCCTACTTTCACACTTTGAAATCCTCGACAAATGCTGATTTATTCACAGGCAAATGTTTTCCTATCTGATTAGGCAGTTTTCTACTTCAGTAAGCATGTAATATGGAGGTAGTCGAATTTCCACACTAAGGAGTGAAAAAAAAATATTTATAGTTTGGAAATAAAACAATCTGGAGGAATCAGGACTGTTGGGACCATAAAGAGCTTCACAGGGAGTAAATTTTTGATGAATCCATACGTTAGGGTTAAAGAGTTGAAAGCTTAGTCTTAAGAAGAATGAGACTAGGCTATGTTTATACAATAAACAAAGGTTTTAAAGGACCACATTTATAATAAATTACCTTGAAGGTTGAGTCTTGTCACTTATGGTTGTATTATTCCTCAAACAAGAAGGGAAGAGGTGGACAATTTGAATTCATAGTTCCATTGCTTTTGCCAGAAAATGCTATAGAGAATTCTCCTTGTTTATGAGCTTCATCTGACTATATGGGAATTTAAATGACCTATGTAGGTTTACTTATTCACTAGACATTTATTGAGCATGTATTTTATGGAAAGTAGCATGTTAAGATGTTTTTAAAGGTGACAAATTAAAATAATGGAAATTAATACAATTTACTAGCAGGTAAATTAATAATTTAAAGGTAGTATAAGCAGCAATGTTAGATTTTGTTTCTATCTATGCATGTATACGTATATATATATATATAGAGAGAGAGAGAGAGAGGAGCATGTTTTTATTTTTATGAAAATCTATAGCAACTACTCATAGAAAAAAAGGACAAAATCCATAAACACTACAAGCCAACATATTAAAATAATTTTTTATTTCTTGTTCTGAGTTATTTGATCTTTAAACACCCTTGTTTTCCTTAGGAAAGCCTTAATCGATCTAAACACTAATGGCTAAATTTATATTGTAGAGCATCTGGTGATGAAATGCAAAAGTAAAATCTTAATTACACCCCCTACTAGATCTGCTGTGTTAATTCAAGACAACACACTCAAGTATTTAGACAGATGGTAGTGAAGGCCATATTAGCCTCTGATTTCTCTACAGGGAAGCAAGAGAAAGGACAGCTCTTAGGATCTAGGCTTGTCTGCCTACTTTCACACTTTGAAATCCTCGACAAATGCTGATTTATTCACAGGCAAATGTTTTCCTATCTGATTAGGCAGTTTTCTACTTCAGTAAGCATGTAATATGGAGGTAGTCGAATTTCCACACTAAGGAGTGAAAAAATATTTATAGTTTGGAAATAAAACAATCTGGAGGAATCAGGATTGTTGGGACCATAAAGAGCTTCACAGGGAGTAAATTTTTGATGAATCCATACGTTAGGGTTAAAGAGTTGAAAGCTTAGTCTTAAGAAGAATGAGACTAGGCTATGTTTATACAATAAACAAAGGTTTTAAAGGACCACATTTATAATAAATTACCTTGAAGGTTGAGTCTTGTCACTTATGGTTGTATTATTCCTCAAACAAGAAGGGAAGAGGTGGACAAGTTAGCATTCTATTTGAATTCATCTCGGCTTACATTTTGAGGAAGACTTTTAATTTTTCCTTGAAACAATGAACATAAGTAGCTTCTGAAAATGTTTCTTCAAAGAGAGATGGATTCCAAGTGACTTCTTTGTTTAACAACACCAATTAAATTGATATAGAGAAATGAGAAATATTCTTAAGCATAACTACCTAAAACTTTATTCTCGTGAAACATCATTTTATATTTACCAACGTGGGCACTCAGTGAGAAAAGGAACCATGTAATTATTATTATTAGCAGTAATAACACTATGTTAAAAGAAAATAACTGATAAACTGAGAAGTAAGGTAGTTCTTAAACATACTCCAAGTGCTTGACCCACTCTAAGACTCTGTACATTCTGACTGTCATGATGATCATCCTCCCAGTTTCGGTGCTGCTTTCACATTCATTAATCAACAAATGTCAGTGATTACTGACCTTGTACCTAGCTCTAAGTATTAGATGCTTTCTTGAGTCAATGAGAAAACAAAGAGGAATAATAGTTGTTCTTATCTTTTGGGAAGATCCCCTGGAGAAAGGAAAGGCTATTCACTCCAGTATTCTTGCCTGGAGAATTCCATGACTTGTCCATGGATTGCAAAGAGTTGGACACGACTGAGCAACTTCACTTTTGCTTGTTTTGTCTTTAAGAAGTTTACTGTTAGGTCTTACATTTATTGTGCTCAAACTTTATCACCTCCATGTTCAGTTTAATCCTTAAGTATCTTTGTTCAAAATGAAGCTTCCTATGTTAACTGTCTAATGATTTAGACTCTGGGGTTCTTAGAACAGGTCTATGATTCCACATCCTGAATAAGTACAAATAATTCTGATGCATATAGTGACCCACAACACTTATACTTGCTTCTATTAGCTCTGTCTCTATGTACCAATTCCAATAGATAGTTTAGGTTTTTTTTTGGCTTTTTCATAATTGCCTTTCATTGAAAACGTTTTTAAAAACAACGCATTTGTTAATTCTTGTCACTTATGGTTGTATTATTCCTCAAACAAGAAGGGAAGAGGTGGACAAGTTAGCATTCTATTTGAATTCATCTCGGCTTACATTTTGAGGAAGACTTTTAATTTTTCCTTGAAACAATGAACATAAGTAGCTTCTGAAAATGTTTCTTCAAAGAGAGATGGATTCCAAGTGACTTCTTTGTTTAACAACACCAATTAAATTGATATAGAGAAATGAGAAATATTCTTAAGCATAACTACCTAAAACTTTATTCTCGTGAAACATCATTTTATATTTACCAACGTGGGCACTCAGTGAGAAAAGGAACCATGTAATTATTATTATTAGCAGTAATAACACTATGTTAAAAGAAAATAACTGATAAACTGAGAAGTAAGGTAGTTCTTAAACATACTCCAAGTGCTTGACCCACTCTAAGACTCTGTACATTCTGACTGTCATGATGATCATCCTCCCAGTTTCGGTGCTGCTTTCACATTCATTAATCAACAAATGTCAGTGATTACTGACCTTGTACCTAGCTCTAAGTATTAGATGCTTTCTTGAGTCAATGAGAAAACAAAGAGGAATAATAGTTGTTCTTATCTTTTGGGAAGATCCCCTGGAGAAAGGAAAGGCTATTCACTCCAGTATTCTTGCCTGGAGAATTCCATGACTTGTCCATGGATTGCAAAGAGTTGGACACGACTGAGCAACTTCACTTTTGCTTGTTTTGTCTTTAAGAAGTTTACTGTTAGGTCTTACATTTATTGTGCTCAAACTTTATCACCTCCATGTTCAGTTTAATCCTTAAGTATCTTTGTTCAAAATGAAGCTTCCTATGTTAACTGTCTAATGATTTAGACTCTGGGGTTCTTAGAACAGGTCTATGATTCCACATCCTGAATAAGTACAAATAATTCTGATGCATATAGTGACCCACAACACTTATACTTGCTTCTATTAGCTCTGTCTCTATGTACCAATTCCAATAGATAGTTTAGGTTTTTTTTTGGCTTTTTCATAATTGCCTTTCATTGAAAACGTATCTTTTCCAAACTAAATACTGAACACACGCTATTTGATTAATCCTAGAAACACTCTTATGCGGTCAATATGTCCACTTTCACTTCACAGATTTGAAAGCAAGGTCAGAGAGGTTAAATAACTTTACTAAATATCTATACCCATCCCTTCAACAAAGGGTATAAAACTTCAATTAAATAGATCCCTTTTAGATTCTGGGAAAACACTAGTGAAGAAGGTACACAAACCTGTAATAGAGGATAGATTCCTCTTTGATTAGAAAACCTATACTCTTAGCCATTAAGCTGCATTCAGAATTGTCTTTCTCTTCAATTCTGGTGCCATCTCATTTCTTGTGTCTTAAGGCCTCCAATTTCAGCCCTTTCACAATAGACGTTTTTTAAAATGGTGATACATTTTTAAATAGTTTATTGTTGACTTTCACGAAACTCAGTAAAATTCTTAAAATATTCATCAAGGTTTTCCTTTGGGAAAGAGTCACCAGGGTCCAACAGTTTCTGGAAGAAGGCTGTCATTCTCAAAATACTAATAACAAGAGGTGCCAACTCAGGTCAGAAAATTGGAATCGCTCTTTGGCCCAAAGTTGGTGCTTAAGAAATATTTTTTAGTATATAAACTTCAAAGAGATTTATATATTCAATACATATTGGAAAACACTACCAATATATACATGAATAAGCAGAAATAGGAGTGAGTTATCTTAAAAGGAAATAAGAACAGAAGATTCCTTCTAGGTAAATATGTATAGACCTTAAAAATAGGCAACAGGAGAGAGGAAGGCGTCAAAGGCAACACCTACATTTGATCTTGACACTATCTCCAAGGAGCAATGGAAGCAAAGAAACACAGATGATCGGAGTTAGGAGGAGCTGTAATGAAACATGTCTTAAACCTGTTGACTCAGAGTGTTATTAAACAGTCCTATGAATGCATGCATGCATCCATGCTCAGTCGTGTCCAACTCAGTCATAGCCTGCCAGATTCTTCTGTCCATGGGACTTTCCAGGCAAGTATACTGGAGGGGGTTGTCATGCCCTTATCCAGGGAATCTTCCCAACTCAGGGATCGTACCCAGGTCTCCTGTATTGTAGGCAGATTCTTTACCATCTGAGCTACCAGAAGAAACCCATGAATATTCCTATAAATAAGCTAAGTCAAATATTAGAAACATTTATCCTAAAATCATATGAAAATTTGTCCTAGAGCTACAGACTAAGTATGCAATTACTTAGAGACAACCTAAAAATGGTGAAAAAAAATTAAATTCTAAGAAAGAAGAATACCGAGAAAAAGAAAAGAGAATTGGAACCAGGAATTCAGGAAGAAGTAGAACAGAGTAAGGGAGTAAGGAGAGCACAAGTGCTGAGAAGTGTCTCAACTTGTTTCAGTAACAAAAGGTGTATTGTATCATGTACTATTGGAATAAGCATTAGATAGAAAAATAGCATGAAATTTGATTTTTGTTTAAATAAGTATTTTTCAAAAGCATATATTTTGAAATATAACTTATTCCTTCTCATAAATTCCTTAAAATCCCAAAAGATAAGTCATCACCACGTTTAAAAATTACACTCTACTAGGGGAAATATGGAATAAGTATATTCCAGATATAAATACAAATAGGCACATACCATATATTTTCTAATACATAAAATTAATAACTAGTATCAATAAGTTACAGCTAAGTGTTTACTTAAATAGTGCTACTTGTTTTTATTGTTTATATTCATATATTTATGTCATATATGCACATATACATGTAAATAGATATTCACACAATGGATTAGGGATTTTCTGCCATCAAGAATTCAGAGAATCATAGGAGAAACAGAGTTAAGCCATAAATATAATAGAGTGGTATAAGAATTAAATTACCATTATTTTAATTGAATTCTTCCTTTGGGAACTGACATGTCATCTCATTCATGCCCCCCAACAGAGCGATACTCTTAATCATTAGCTTCCAATATGGAAGTGGGTAAAAAAAATACAGAGGGGCAGTGACGAGAAAAACACACTCAACATTAAGAGGCAAAGAAGAGACATTTCAGAGGAAGTGGTAATTGAGTTACATCATGGAGAATGTTTGAGAAAAAAGGCACACAGAAAGCCTCTGCTAGTACAGAGGGAAAAAAAATAAACATTGGATGTGCTCAGGGACCAAAATGCCATGTACTCAGCTGGTCAGGCTAACTAATGGGATGGTACTGAAGGGGTAAGTAGGGTCCTAGTCTATGGCTGCTGAAATCCATAGAAGTATTTAAGGTGTTTGATTCCGTTTTGGAAGCAATCGAGAGTCATTTATTATAAAAAATGTCTGTTGTTGATGTTTGTTGTTGGTTATGCCCTGATATTATTTGGGTCCTAAAATTATCATCCCAGTTGTATGTGAATGTATAGGAGAGGAAGGAATCTGTAGGAACAGAGAAAAAAACAGAATTTTTTTGTTATCTATGTAACAGGGTATAAATGAAGGAAAGGCAGTTAGAAAAGAAAAGGAAGAGAGAGATGAAAGCGCTGTTTAGGAGGAAATCTCAAGTCTTGAAAGAATACTTTAAGAGAGTGAAAAGATGTGCTAGGACAACCATGCCAGAGACATAGATATTTACTGGGGATGCACCAGGCAAACTGGGACATCATTAAGAGACATGAAATCAATGATACAGGATTTCAAAGGAGGAAAGCAATGGAATTGTTTACCAGGCTTTGAATCACAGATCTATAACTGACAGCTGCAACACTACTAGTTACTTAATCTCTATATAGGTCAATTTCCTCACTGTGAATAGAGACAATAGGATTGCATTAATAAATACATTGTATAATTAAATAAGTCCATCTTGTGAAATACTTGGCAAAGTGACTGACACATAGTCTGAACAACACAGGTGTTAGCTTTTAGGAAAGGAAACAACTTTGTGGAGAAGGAACTGGATCAGGCCTTGAAGAATAAATAGAATAAACCCACATATAGAAAATACAAAAAGGAGCGACACTACCATGATCACACATCAGATGTATTTGGGAAGTGAAATAGTCTAGTTGGATGAAATTATACAGAATGGAAAGTAATACCAGCAGATCTATTCGGAAGGCAGTGCATGAGAAAGATGAAATGGAAGAAATTTAGACTTTACTCAACAGCAATGGAACATCATCAAAAAGAATTCCCACAGGAGTAGCCTTTGAGAATAGATTAAATCTTAGGTAGGACAAGTAGATGTGTGTAAAGGACACAAAGACCTTTGGCACAGACAAGACAACAGAGTTCTAACTTAAGAAACCAATAGTTTTTGTTGTTTCATCAGTAAATCACATCTGCTTCTGAACCCACAGACCTGCCAGGCTCCTGTCCATGGGATTCTCAAGGCAAGAATACTGGAGTGGGGTGCCATTTTCTACTCCAGGGATTGAACCCATCTCCTGCATTGCAGGCAGATTCTTTACCCCTGACTCACTAGGGAAGCCCCTAAGTAACCAATACCCTTGATCTCTGCACCACACCATATCGATTTTTTATGAATCCTGTTGCTATCAGCCATGGTATGCTGAGAATACTGGCAAAAAATTAGCTCTGAAGCAGCTACCTGACCTTATATAAATCGTACAGTCTCAATACTCTTAGCTTCAAAGGGATGCTGTTTGCTCAGAGAGTTGGTGAACATAAAAATTCCAGTTTTCTAAAATTGTCTATTAAATTTCTGGTATGGTTTACTGCTGCTTGTACTTATCCATGTCTCCTTAAAGTAAAGTCACATTAACTGAAGTTACTTGAAGGAATATTCATTCTTTACAACTTGTAAAATTTTAATAGGCCTTTGGTGACTCAAATTATTTTATGGGAATTAAGTGTAAAATTTTTGCTTGGCACATACTGGATGCTTAATACCTGGTGGCCATTTTATTACCACATTAAGACTGCAAATGAACCATCTATAGAGAAGTCATATAGTGTGGTGGATAAGAACAAGGAATCTGGATTCTGAGTACTTAGTATAAAGCTGAACTTTGGCGTTTATTACTAGCCATGTGACCCAGAGTAAGTTACTTAGGATATTTAATTGGAGGAAACAGTATGACCTAGTTCATAGAGTTGTTATGAAGATGTAATGAGACATTTGTTAAAATGCTAAAATATTAATATTTTATATTTTTTATTATTTAATAAAATTAATTTTTAAATAAACAATAAATCTACTAATTTAATAAAATGCTAAAAAGTTGAGTGCTGGATATGATAAACAAAATGAAGTAAGTAAGTAAACAAACAGAAAAATCATCTAATCATATCTTCCTTGCAGTATTTCAGCCAATAATAATCATCAGTAATGGAAAATTATTGGCCTGGGATGACTGGAACTGTTTATCTTTCTAAACTTCTCTCTCTCTCTCTCTTTTTTAAACAACTTTCAAGCTCAGATAACTGGCTGTCTTCTGGAAAAGGGCATGTCATTATCCTAGTCTTTAACCCTATTTTGGGGTTTTGTGATTACACGCCTATTAGAAATGTACTAGGCACTTGGTGAATGTCTGAAGGGTGTAACAGCTGAGAGATTTAAAAAGATAAATTAAGGGCTTCCCTGGTGGTCCAGTAGGTAAGGACACTGCCTTGCAGTGCAAGGGGCACCAGTTCGATTCCTGGCCCAGGAAGATCCCACGTGCCGTGTAGCGGCTGGACCGATGTGTCCAATTATGAGCCAGTACTTTGAGGCACATGTGCCCAGAGCCAGTGCTCAGCAACAAGAGGGGCCGCTGCAATGGGAGACCCACACAGGACAAAGAAGTAAAATGGATGAAAATAATTTTTTAAAAACAAGAGGCCAAAATTTTAAAAACCAGATACATTAAGTTGGGCAAATGTAATAACTTTGTATATTGGTTATTTTCTAAATGACATAAAAATATTATTTAAAAAAACCTGAACAATGCATTCATAATAGTCACCTCAACTCCTTATAGTTAAGAACGAACTTTTTTCCTAAGGTAAATCTGTACATTAATTAATTATTCAAGTTTAAAATCCAACTGCATTTATTCTTGTTAGTATTTCATGCTAAATAAAATACGCATTCTATTAAAATTTTGTCCTAAAATTTAGACAAATAGCCCAAATGATGGCTACGAATGAATAGGAAGTGACATACAATAATATAGGCATCTGGAGTATGACAATAGTAACAATAATAATAATAAATGAACTGAAAACATATTTTAGTATTTTTTATGTCACTGCTCTAATCAACAGGTTTTAACACAAATTATCATTCATAATCTTCACAACAATGCTATGTCTTATTCCTATTTTTATTTTACATCTGAAGAAACTGAGGGAATAAGAAGGTAAATAGTGGGCTTCCCTGGTGGTCCCATGGATAAAGACACCACCTCACAGTGCAAGGGGCGCCGGTTCGATCCCTGGCCTGGGAAGATCCCATGTGCCGTGGAGTGGCTGAACCCATGTGTCCAATTACTGAGCCGGAGCTCTGGAGTACATGTGCTCAGAGCCGGTGCTCTGCAACATCAGAGGCCACTGCGATGGGAGGCCCACATTGGCCAAAGAACAAAGATGGATGAAAATAAATAAACAAAAGACCAATAGAAGTGGCCCGTCTGTCCCCCTCCCTCCCCAACTCATCCCCCCAAAAAAGGAATTGAAAGAATATCCATCAAAAAAAAACAAAAAGAAGGTAAATAGTTCAAAGCTGTAGGGACGACTCACAATACCTAAAACATGGAAAAAACAGAAGTATCCATTGACAGATGAATGGATAAAGAAGGTGTGGTATGTATATACAATGGAATGTTACTCAGCCATTAAAGAGAATGAAACAATTCTATTTGCAGAAACAGAATTTCAACATAACTATTACAATTAAGACAAAGGAAAAGATAGTATAATTAGAAAATTTCAGCAGAAAAATCAAAATTTTAAGAACCAGATACATTAAGTTGGGCAAATGTAATAACTTTGTATATTGGTTATTTTCTAAATGACATAAAAATATTATTTAAAAAAACCTGAACAATGCATTCATAATAGTCACCTCAACTCCTTATAGTTAAGAACGAACTTTTTTCCTAAGGTAAATCTGTACATTAATTAATTATTCAAGTTTAAAATCCAACTGCATTTATTCTTGTTAGTATTTCATGCTAAATAAAATACGCATTCTATTAAAATTTTGTCCTAAAATTTAGACAAATAGCCCAAATGATGGCTACGAATGAATAGGAAGTGACATACAATAATATAGGCATCTGGAGTATGACAATAGTAACAATAATAATAATAAATGAACTGAAAACATATTTTAGTATTTTTTATGTCACTGCTCTAATCAACAGGTTTTAACACAAATTATCATTCATAATCTTCACAACAATGCTATGTCTTATTCCTATTTTTATTTTACATCTGAAGAAACTGAGGGAATAAGAAGGTAAATAGTGGGCTTCCCTGGTGGTCCCATGGATAAAGACACCACCTCACAGTGCAAGGGGCGCCGGTTCGATCCCTGGCCTGGGAAGATCCCATGTGCCGTGGAGTGGCTGAACCCATGTGTCCAATTACTGAGCCGGAGCTCTGGAGTACATGTGCTCAGAGCCGGTGCTCTGCAACATCAGAGGCCACTGCGATGGGAGGCCCACATTGGCCAAAGAACAAAGATGGATGAAAATAAATAAACAAAAGACCAATAGAAGTGGCCCGTCTGTCCCCCTCCCTCCCCAACTCATCCCCCCAAAAAAGGAATTGAAAGAATATCCATCAAAAAAAAACAAAAAGAAGGTAAATAGTTCAAAGCTGTAGGGACGACTCACAATACCTAAAACATGGAAAAAACAGAAGTATCCATTGACAGATGAATGGATAAAGAAGGTGTGGTATGTATATACAATGGAATGTTACTCAGCCATTAAAGAGAATGAAACAATTCTATTTGCAGAAACAGAATTTCAACATAACTATTACAATTAAGACAAAGGAAAAGATAGTCATAATGTATGAAAATTTCAGCAGAAAAATCAAAATTCTAAAACTTAATATCTGATATGAGAAATCCACTGAGTGGAATTGAAAGTGGATTGGTGAAAGACAATAAAAGGGTAAATGAACCTGAAGATGGACTAATCACAATTATACAATCTAGATTTTAAAAAGTGAAATTTTGAAAATTATGGAGTATTACATATGTTCCCATCACTTCATAGCAAATAGATAGACAAACAATGGAAACAGTGATGGACATTATTTTCTTAGGCTACAACATCACTGTGGATGGTGACTGCAGCCATGAAATGAAAAGATGCTTTTTCCTTGGAAGGAAAGCTATGACAAACCCAGACAGCATATTAAAACTCAGAGACATCACTCTGCCCACAAAGGTCTGTACGGTCAAAGCTATAGTTTTCCCAGTAGTCATGTATGGATTTCAGAGCTGGACCATAAAGAAGGCTTACTGCTGAAGAACTGATGCTTTTGAACTGTGGTATCGGAGAAGATGAAAGTCCCTGGGACTGCTAGGAGATCAAACCAGTCAATCCTAAAGGAAATCAACCCTGAATATTCACTGGAAAGACTGATGCTGAAGCTGAAGCCCCAGTACTTCAGTCACCTGATGCGAAGAGGTGATTCACTGAAAAAGACCCTGATGTTGGGAAAAATAGAAGGAGAAGGGGGTGACAGAGGTTGAGATGGCTGGATGGCATCCCTGAGTCAATGGATATGCGCTTGAGCAACCTCCAGGGGATGGTTATGGACAGGCAAGCCTGGAGTTCTGTAGTTGATGAGGTCTCAAAGAGTCAGACAAAACTGAGCAACTGAACTGAAATGACTGATAGGTCACTACTGAGTCAACATTAAATAGGCTATTAAACATGTATTTGGAGTTTCAAGAAAGGACAGAGAAAAAGTATGGATACAACATTTAAGGGAATAATGGTCAGATTTTTTTTTCCCCAAAATTTGATTTAAAATAATAGCCAGGGGCTTCACTGGTGGTCCAGTGGGTAAGGACATTGCCTTGCAGTGCAAGGGGCGCTGGTTTGATCTCTAGCCTGGGAAGATCCCATGTGCCATGGAGTGGCTGAACCGATCTATCCACCTACGAAGGCTGAGCTCTGGAGTGCATGCGCCCAGAGCTAGGGCTCTGCAAGAAGAGAGGCCACTATGATGGGAGGCCCACACAGGCCAAAAAACAAGATAAATGAAAGAAAGATCAATAGAAGTGGCCAAAAAAAGATAAAATAAAATAAAATAATGGCCAGAATTTTTTTCCCCAAGTTTTAATTTAATTCTGTGAATTCTAACCAATAAGGCAAGAAAAATAGATAACATTAATATAGGAAAGAGAGAAATAAAAAATCATAAAACCATACATGGGAAACATACTTTTGTTGTTGTTTAGTTGCTAAGTCATATCTGACTCTTGCAACCTCAAGGACAGGATTCTCTGTCCATAGAATTCTCCAGGCAAGAATACTGGAGTGGGTTGCCATGCCCTCCTCCAGGGGACCTTTCCAACTCAGGGATCGAACCTGTGTCTCTTGTATCTTCTACATTGGCAGGCAGGCTCTTTACCACTGTGTCATATAGAAAGTCACAGAAACATTGCAGAGAATCATAAGACAAATAATTTTACAACTTCTACAAACAATTCTTTTTATAAAGATGTAGTGATCTATAAGGGGAGGGATTTGTATAAGAGAAGACAAATACATCCATGAAATAGAAGTCTAAAATTAAATCATGTATATGGTCAATTTCTTTTCAACAAAGGACCCAGAAAATCCAACAGATAAAAGAAAGTTTCCACAATAAACAGTGCTCGAGTAAGTGCATGTGTGCACAGAAATAATAAAATTTAACCCTTACCAAATAGTATTCACAAAATTTTATTCTAGTGTTACAGACCCAAGATAAAATTCTAACTCAATAATTTCCAGAAAAAATCTTAGTATATTTTCTTTTAAAGTTTGTGATAGTCAAAATATTTCTTAGAGAAAATATGACAAAATTAAATAACTGAACTTTAATTATAAATGAATCTTCAAATTTTCATATTTCTTTTCATCAGGATGAAAATGAAAAAAAATCATCAGGCAGAAAATAAAAACGTATGTTAAGGGAATGAAAGGAATATATTTAACATACAAGTATAAAATATATGTACTTAAAAATGATTTATTCTAGAATCTATAAAAATTTTCAATGAGTCAATTAGGCAAATTAAAAATAAGTGTGGACATGCATGTATTAATTGGGTACTCCTTTAATGTGCCCAATAAATACATATAATACTGCTAAAGATCATTAGTTATTAGAGAAATATTACCATAAAGTGATAGCTTTTCATCCACATTAATGTTCACATTTCATTTTCGTCCTATCTCCTTGCCATCCCAAATATCCCTCCTCTGGGAAAACAGTCGTACTCAAGAGTATTTCTATAGGTATTTTAGGTACACATGAAAATATAAAACATTGAGCTTTTTTTAACATACAAATATTATTACATACTATATGCTGTTATGTAATTTGGTTTATTTGGTGATCCATTCATATTAGTACATAAAGAGATCACTTATATTTGTAACTGAAAATAATGTTCTATGCAGAAGCTTCACTTTAACACTATAAAATCATCAAATCCTATGGTTCAAATACCTAATGATTAAATTTTTTGCTCAACCATCACCTGATAAGAACTGTGTCATATAGAAAGTCACAGAAACATTGTAGAGAATCATAAGACAAATAATTTTACAACTTCTACAAACAATTCTTTTTATAAAGATGTAGTGATCTATAAGGGGAGGGATTTGTATAAGAGAAGACAAATACATCCATGAAATAGAAGTCTAAAATTAAATCATGTATATGGTCAATTTCTTTTCAACAAAGGACCCAGAAAATCCAACAGATAAAAGAAAGTTTCCACAATAAACAGTGCTCGAGTAAGTGCATGTGTGCACAGAAATAATAAAATTTAACCCTTACCAAATAGTATTCACAAAATTTTATTCTAGTGTTACAGACCCAAGATAAAATTCTAACTCAATAATTTCCAGAAAAAATCTTAGTATATTTTCTTTTAAAGTTTGTGATAGTCAAAATATTTCTTAGAGAAAATATGACAAAATTAAATAACTGAACTTTAATTATAAATGAATCTTCAAATTTTCATATTTCTTTTCATCAGGATGAAAATGAAAAAAAATCATCAGGCACAAAATAAAACGTATGTTAAGGGAATGAAAGGAATATATTTAACATACAAGTATAAAATATATGTACTTAAAAATGATTTATTCTAGAATCTATAAAAATTTTCAATGAGTCAATTAGGCAAATTAAAAATAAGTGTGGACATGCATGTATTAATTGGGTACTCCTTTAATGTGCCCAATTAATACATATAATACTGCTAAAGATCATTAGTTATTAGAGAAATATTACCATAAAGTGATAGCTTTTCATCCACATTAATGTTCACATTTCATTTTCGTCCTATCTCCTTGCCATCCCAAATATCCCTCCTCTGGGAAAACAGTCGTACTCAAGAGTATTTCTATAGGTATTTTAGGTACACATGAAAATATAAAACATTGAGCTTTTTTTAACATACAAATATTATTACATACTATATGCTGTTATGTAATTTGGTTTATTTGGTGATCCATTCATATTAGTACATAAAGAGATCACTTATATTTGTAACTGAAAATAATGTTCTATGCAGAAGCTTCACTTTAACACTATAAAATCATCAAATCCTATGGTTCAAATCTTCAATACCTAATGATTAAATTTTTTTGCTCAACCATCACCTGATATGTACATGAACAATATACAAGGGTGGAGCTAAGATGGCAGCATAGAGGGATGTGCACTCATCTCTCCTGCAAAACTGCCTGAATTGCAACAAATTCTTGACAAACCATCAACAGGAGGAGGTTGGATCTGATTACAAAAAAGATACCCCACATCGAAGAGCAAAAGAGAAGCCACAACAAGACAGTAGGAGGGGCACAATTGCGCTTTTAAAAGACCTCGAATAGCCAAAGCAACCCTGAGGAAGAAGAATGGAGCTAGAGGGATCAGCCTCTATAACTTCAGACTATACTACAAAGCAACACTCATCAAGACAGTATGATACTGGCACAAAAACAGAAATATTGACCAATGGAACAAGATCGAGAACCCAGAGATAAACCCACGCACCTATGGGTACCTTATTTTTGACAAAGGAGGACAAACTATAAAATGGGACAAAGACAGCCTCTTCAACAAATGGTGCTGGGAAAACTGGGCAGCTACATGCAAACAAATGAAGTTGGAACATTCCCTGACAACATACACTAAGATCAACTCAAAATGGATTAAAGACCTAAATGTAAGACCAGAAACCATCAGACTCTTAGAGGAGAATATAGGCAAAACCCTCAAGGAAATAAATCAAAGCAAGATCTTCTCTGACCCACCTACTAGAATAGCAGAACTAAAACCAACAATGAACATGTGGGACCTAATGAAACTTAAAAGCTTTTGTACAGCAAAAGAAATTACAAAAAAGCTGAACAGACAGCCCACAGAATGGGAAAGAGAAAATAGCCCCAAGCAACCCCTTTGACATTTCATTTTGTCCTATCTCCTTGCCATCCCAAATATCCCTCCTCTGGGAAAACAGTCATACTCAAGAGTATTTCTATAGGTATTTTAGGTACACATGAAAATATAAAACATTGAGCTTTTTTTAACATACAAATATTATTACATACTATATGCTGTTATGTAATTTGGTTTATTTGGTGATCCATTCATATTAGTACATAAAGAGATCACTTATATTTGTAACTGAAAATAATGTTCTATGCAGAAGCTTCACTTTAACACTATAAAATCATCAAATCCTATGGTTCAAATCTTCAATACCTAATGATTAAATTTTTTTGCTCAACCATCACCTGATATGTACATGAACAATATACAAGGGGTGGAGCTAAGATGGCAGCATAGAGGGATGTGCACTCATCTCTCCTGCAAAACTGCCTGAATTGCAACAAATTCTTGACAAACCATCAACAGGAGGAGGTTGGATCTGATTACAAAAAAGATACCCCACATCGAAGAGCAAAAGAGAAGCCACAACAAGACAGTAGGAGGGGCACAATTGCGCTTTTAAAAGACCTCGAATAGCCAAAGCAACCCTGAGGAAGAAGAATGGAGCTAGAGGGATCAGCCTCTATAACTTCAGACTATACTACAAAGCAACACTCATCAAGACAGTATGATACTGGCACAAAAACAGAAATATTGACCAATGGAACAAGATCGAGAACCCAGAGATAAACCCACGCACCTATGGGTACCTTATTTTTGACAAAGGAGGACAAACTATAAAATGGGACAAAGACAGCCTCTTCAACAAATGGTGCTGGGAAAACTGGGCAGCTACATGCAAACAAATGAAGTTGGAACATTCCCTGACAACATACACTAAGATCAACTCAAAATGGATTAAAGACCTAAATGTAAGACCAGAAACCATCAGACTCTTAGAGGAGAATATAGGCAAAACCCTCAAGGAAATAAATCAAAGCAAGATCTTCTCTGACCCACCTACTAGAATAGCAGAACTAAAACCAACAATGAACATGTGGGACCTAATGAAACTTAAAAGCTTTTGTACAGCAAAAGAAATTACAAAAAAGCTGAACAGACAGCCCACAGAATGGGAGAAAATCATAGCATATGAAACAATATATGAAGAATTAATCTCCAAAATCTACAAGCAACTCAGACAACTCAACATTGGAAAAATGAACAGCCCAATCCAAAAATGGGAAAAAGATCTAAAGAGACACCTCTCCAAAGAGGACATACCGATGGCCAAAAAACACATGAAACAATGTTCAACCTCGCTTATTATTAGAGAAATGCAAATCAAAACTACAGTGAGAGGGCTTCCCCTGGTGGTCCAGTGCGTAAGGACACCACCTTGCAGTGCAAGGGGCGCCAGTTCGATCCCTGGCCTGGGAAGATCGCACGTGCTGTGGAGCGGCTGGACCGATGTGTCCAATTGCCGAGGTGCAGCTCTGGAGCGCAAGTGCCCAGAGTCAGCGCTCTGCAATGACAGACGCCACCGCGATAGGAGGCCCACAGGAGCCAAAGAGCAAAGACGGATGAAAATGGAGAAATGAAAGACCAATAGCAGTGGCCGCCCGCTCCCTCCCTCCCAACCCCGCCCAAAATAAATAAATCTAAAAAAAAAAAAAAAAAACTACAGTGAGATATCACCCCACACCCGTCAGAATGGCCATCATCCACAAATCGACAGACATTAAATGCTGGAGAGTGTGCAGAAAAAAGGGAACACTCTTGCATTGCTGGTGGGAATAGAAATGGGTACAGCCGCTATGGAAGACAGTATGGAGATTCCTTTAAAAACTAAAAATGGGACAAAGACAGCCTCTTCAACAAATGGTGCTGGGAAAACTGGGCAGCTACATGCAAACAAATGAAGTTGGAACATTCCCTGACAACATACACTAAGATCAACTCAAAATGGATTAAAGACCTAAATGTAAGACCAGAAACCATCAGACTCTTAGAGGAGAATATAGGCAAAACCCTCAAGGAAATAAATCAAAGCAAGATCTTCTCTGACCCACCTACTAGAATAGCAGAACTAAAACCAACAATGAACATGTGGGACCTAATGAAACTTAAAAGCTTTTGTACAGCAAAAGAAATTACAAAAAAGCTGAACAGACAGCCCACAGAATGGGAGAAAATCATAGCATATGAAACAATATATGAAGAATTAATCTCCAAAATCTACAAGCAACTCAGACAACTCAACATTGGAAAAATGAACAGCCCAATCCAAAAATGGGAAAAAGATCTAAAGAGACACCTCTCCAAAGAGGACATACCGATGGCCAAAAAACACATGAAACAATGTTCAACCTCGCTTATTATTAGAGAAATGCAAATCAAAACTACAGTGAGAGGGCTTCCCCTGGTGGTCCAGTGCGTAAGGACACCACCTTGCAGTGCAAGGGGCGCCAGTTCGATCCCTGGCCTGGGAAGATCGCACGTGCTGTGGAGCGGCTGGACCGATGTGTCCAATTGCCGAGGTGCAGCTCTGGAGCGCAAGTGCCCAGAGTCAGCGCTCTGCAATGACAGACGCCACCGCGATAGGAGGCCCACAGGAGCCAAAGAGCAAAGACGGATGAAAATGGAGAAATGAAAGACCAATAGCAGTGGCCCGCCCGCTCCCCTCCCTCCCCAACCCCCGCCCAAAATAAATAAATCTAAAAAAAAAAAAAAAAAACTACAGTGAGATATCACCCCACACCCGTCAGAATGGCCATCATCCACAAATCGACAGACATTAAATGCTGGAGAGTGTGCAGAAAAAAGGGAACACTCTTGCATTGCTGGTGGGAATAGAAATGGGTACAGCCGCTATGGAAGACAGTATGGAGATTCCTTTAAAAACTAAAAATAGAAGCACCCTACGATCCAGCAATCCCACTCTTAGGCTTATACCCTGATGAAATCAAAACTGAAAGAAGCATCTGTACCCCAATGTTCATTGCAGCTCTCCAAACAATAGCTAGAACATGGAAGCAACCTAGATGTTCATCGAGGACTGAATGGATACAAAAGCTCTGGTACATACAATGGAATACTACACAGCTGTAACAAGAAATGCAGAAGACTCAGTCCTAATGAGGTGGCTGGATCTAGAAACTATCATAAAACTGAAGTAAGTCAAAAAGAGGACAAATTCAATATACTAACACATATATATAGAATCTAGTAGGATAGTAATGATAACACACACAGTGAAGCAATGAAAAAACAGACATGGACAGTGGACATATGGACATTGTGGCGAATGATCAGTGGGTGGGAGGTATAAAGGAAGCAGCATGAAAACCTATACTATCATATGTGAAAAAAATAGCTATTGTCATTGCTCTGTGAGAAAAGGTGGTCCTGCAGGGGTGCTGTGCATGGCCTGAAGGGGTGGGATGGGGGGGATATACATATGACTAATCTGGGATCATACATATCTGTAAACAACAAAACTCTATAAAACTAAAAACTAAAATAAAAATTAAAAAAAAACCAATATACTGGCAAATTTAAGTTAAATCAAACCTAAGATATAGTTCCTGTATTGTCTAAATAAGTTAACACCCAGATATCACCTTATATCTTAAAAAATAATTCCAGGGCTTCCCTGGTGGTCCAGTGGGTAAGGACATTGCCTTGCAGTGCAAGGGGCGCCAGTTCGATCCCTGGCCTGGAAAGATCCCACGTGCCGCGGAGAAGCTGGACTGGCTGGACTGGTGTGTCCAATTACCGAGCCGGAGCTCTGGAGCACATGCACCCAGAGCCAGTGCTCTGCGACAACAGAGGCCACCGCGATGGGAGGCCCACACGGGCCAAAGAACATAGATGGATGAAACTAGACAAATGAAAGACCAGTAAAAGTGGCCTGCCCACTCCCCTCCCTCCCCACCCCTGCCAAAATAAATAAATAAATAAATGTTAAAAAAAATAAAATAATTCCATTATTCCAGTTACTAAGTCTATAACATGTATAGAGCAATTTTTTATAATTACAGTTAGCAAACTCTGAAGAGTTAAACAATGTATTCCAGACACTAGATGAATGAACAATGAACAAAACCACAGTCATATAAATTAAGCATAGATATACACTTTTACGCAGAATGTTTTGTAATTTTCTTCAAAAAAGATAGGACATGGATGCCATTGTTTCTTCACTGAAGTAACTCAAAACTAAGCAAAAAAGTTCATTATAAACTCTTTGGTTCATTATATGACCTTCTTTATCTCTCTTTTACAATCTTTCAAAAATATGCTTTTCTTTTTTTCCTTCCTCTTATCCTCATCTGATTGAAGGGAATTAACTTTTCTTCAATTTAAGAAACTCCTTAAGGCCAGATTCCCCTCAGCCTAAGAAGTGACCTGATGGATATCAGCAAAAGTGAAATATTTGTAAGAAATCAGCCCTCCATCCAGGTATTACAGACTTCCTTGTTTAACAGGGTCACATCTATGGCTCATATACTGCTTCTGTGAACAGAGACCCAAGTACATTGACTGGAAGTAAACAGTGCCAAAGTAGCCCAATGGGGCTATTATATTTTAGAGTCCAAAGTGGGTATATTTTTAAGCTGAAGGCCATTTTATCAGTTTTTATTTCTTAATCTTATATGCATTCATCTTTAAAAACCAGGGCAAAAGCATGATAATTTTTCTTTTAAAATGTCCTCTCCTCGCACCAGTTTTCTGTCTAAATAAGTTAACACCCAGATATCACCTTATATCTTAAAAAATAATTCCAGGGCTTCCCTGGTGGTCCAGTGGGTAAGGACATTGCCTTGCAGTGCAAGGGGCGCCAGTTCGATCCCTGGCCTGGAAAGATCCCACGTGCCGCGGAGAAGCTGGACTGGCTGGACTGGTGTGTCCAATTACCGAGCCGGAGCTCTGGAGCACATGCACCCAGAGCCAGTGCTCTGCGACAACAGAGGCCACCGCGATGGGAGGCCCACACGGGCCAAAGAACATAGATGGATGAAACTAGACAAATGAAAGACCAGTAAAAGTGGCCTGCCCACTCCCTCCCTCCACCCCTGCCAAAATAAATAAATAAATAAATGTTAAAAAAAATAAAATAATTCCATTATTCCAGTTACTAAGTCTATAACATGTATAGAGCAATTTTTTATAATTACAGTTAGCAAACTCTGAAGAGTTAAACAATGTATTCCAGACACTAGATGAATGAACAATGAACAAAACCACAGTCATATAAATTAAGCATAGATATACACTTTTACGCAGAATGTTTTGTAATTTTCTTCAAAAAAGATAGGACATGGATGCCATTGTTTCTTCACTGAAGTAACTCAAAACTAAGCAAAAAAGTTCATTATAAACTCTTTGGTTCATTATATGACCTTCTTTATCTCTCTTTTACAATCTTTCAAAAATATGCGTTTCTTTTTCCTTCCTCTTATCCTCATCTGATTGAAGGGAATTAACTTTTCTTCAATTTAAGAAACTCCTTAAGGCCAGATTCCCCTCAGCCTAAGAAGTGACCTGATGGATATCAGCAAAAGTGAAATATTTGTAAGAAATCAGCCCTCCATCCAGGTATTACAGACTTCCTTGTTTAACAGGGTCACATCTATGGCTCATATACTGCTTCTGTGAACAGAGACCCAAGTACATTGACTGGAAGTAAACAGTGCCAAAGTAGCCCAATGGGGCTATTATATTTTAGAGTCCAAAGTGGGTATATTTTTAAGCTGAAGGCCATTTTATCAGTTTTTATTTCTTAATCTTATATGCATTCATCTTTAAAAACCAGGGCAAAAGCATGATAATTTTTTTCTTTTAAAAATGTCCTCTCCTCGCACCAGTTTTCTGTATCACTTACCTTTCTCTCTAGAAGCAGTCACTGCTATGAAATCTCTTGGCTCTACTTCCCGAGTGGTTCTGGGATTAGTAACAAATTATATAGTATGCTGTCTATAGTAATCAATGTAATTAAGTACACAGTTGCAATAAATCTTCGAAATATACTCACAGCTAATGATATAATTTAAAATTCCAAGAACTGAAACTTAATTTCAGAAGGCATGTTCTTACTTCTGTGCAGCTCAACTGTAATAACTATACCGGTACAATTCTTGCAAAAGTATAAAGTGCAGCAGAAGGAGAGGCTCTAATGCACTGCTTTCAAGTGAGACGTGAAGCCACGGGGCACTCCTGAGCCTAAAACCAACGTCTGCTCGCTGACTTTCCTCCATTCCCCATTTCCTTCCTGGGGTGGAGCTCAAGACCTGGCTCACAGATTTCTCCAACGGCTATAGGAAAAGGCGGAAGTGGTTTAGGCACCATTGTTCTGTATCCAGACTAATACTAGACCCAACACGTGGCATGACCTGGAGTAGACCTGCTATAAAAATGTAATTCTCCTTTAACCCCTCCATGTAAATCATCAGAAAGCTTCCCTCCACTGATTTAAACAAATTTGGTCTTTGACCTCCAGAGTCAGAATTGGCCTCAACAACTCTTTCAGATGGTTGTAGTATTGACTGTTTGATGTATGTCAACTACCATAAAATCCAATAGTATTTCATGACAGATCTTCAAATAATGCCACATATGTCCAAAGTTATGGTAACAGTCTCTTTATTCCAAAGTAAATCGGTAGCATGAAATACTGCAGATTAATGAAATAATGCACTTTGTTGTATCAAGCTTTGGCATCTACTGCAGCTGTGATTTGTGGTATTGTTCAACCAGTTGAATCAACATGCTTCCTCTAGGATCAAATGTCAATACAAATGGCATTGACTGGATTCTCCAGGGGTATATTTAGAGTCCAAAGTGGGTATATTTTTAAGCTGAAGGCCATTTTATCAGTTTTTATTTCTTAATCTTATATGCATTCATCTTTAAAAACCAGGGCAAAAGCATGATAATTTTTTTCTTTTAAAAATGTCCTCTCCTCGCACCAGTTTTCTGTATCACTTACCTTTCTCTCTAGAAGCAGTCACTGCTATGAAATCTCTTGGCTCTACTTCCCGAGTGGTTCTGGGATTAGTAACAAATTATATAGTATGCTGTCTATAGTAATCAATGTAATTAAGTACACAGTTGCAATAAATCTTCGAAATATACTCACAGCTAATGATATAATTTAAAATTCCAAGAACTGAAACTTAATTTCAGAAGGCATGTTCTTACTTCTGTGCAGCTCAACTGTAATAACTATACCCGGTACAATTCTTGCAAAAGTATAAAGTGCAGCAGAAGGAGAGGCTCTAATGCACTGCTTTCAAGTGAGACGTGAAGCCACAGGGGACTCCTGAGCCTAAAAGAAATGTCTGCTCGCTGACTTTCCTCCATTCCCCATTTCCTTCCTGGGGTGGAGCTCAAGACCTGGCTCACAGATTTCTCCAACGGCTATAGGAAAAGGCGGAAGTGGTTTAGGCACCATTGTTCTGTATCCAGACTAATACTAGACCCAACACGTGGCATGACCTGGAGTAGACCTGCTATAAAAATGTAATTCTCCTTTAACCCCTCCATGTAAATCATCAGAAAGCTTCCCTCCACTGATTTAAACAAATTTGGTCTTTGACCTCCAGAGTCAGAATTGGCCTCAACAACTCTTTCAGATGGTTGTAGTATTGACTGTTTGATGTATGTCAACTACCATAAAATCCAATAGTATTTCATGACAGATCTTCAAATAATGCCACATATGTCCAAAGTTATGGTAACAGTCTCTTTATTCCAAAGTAAATCGGTAGCATGAAATACTGCAGATTAATGAAATAATGCACTTTGTTGTATCAAGCTTTGGCATCTACTGCAGCTGTGATTTGTGGTATTGTTCAACCAGTTGCAACACCTGTCAACATGCTTCCTCTAGGACATCAAAAGGCTGTCCAATAAATACCAAATGCTTGAAAGGATTCTCATGTGTATAAGGAAGAATTTTTCTGGGTCTGTGATTTTGGGTATTTAACAGCCAGATCAGTATGATAGTTCATAAAGCAATCAGTTGTTTAATGATCTATCCGCAAACATTCAAGTCCGACAATTTGAAATACCACAGAAGACCCAAGAAATTATACTTGTTTACTTTTTCTGAAGGAAAAAAACGTAGTAGCATATTGAACACTCCTTAAGTAAAACCTAAACGCTAAAATTAGAGCAAGATGTCCAACCAAAACATATTTTCATTATTTCATTGAGCATTAAAAGTTTTTCAAGGCATTTTCAAAGAGTGTCCACAAATTGATATATATATATAACTGATATACATATAAATATATAAGTAATATATATATTACAGAATTAAGTATTGTTTATTATATAACCATAAATTATATTATAAATATAAATGATTATAACAATATATTAAACATATAAACAAAATATCACAAATATGTACTTTATACGATGTAAATTTATATCTCTAAACTGAAATGAATTTCAACATCTTTGGTGAACAATGCTTAATAAACTGTAATACAGGAAGATATTGTATTGAATACAGTATTAAAATGTTTTGGTAGTTAATAGTTCAAAAAATTGTTTTATTTAATTGAGACCAACTGGCCTCATTGCTTCTTATAAACTTTGCAATATATATTCAGTAAAAAGGAATAAAAATGAACAGATGTTTCTCCTTAAAGAAAGCAGACAAAGATTTTTCTTACACAATAAATCAGCTTCTAGTGGATTTCCAGGACATTGCTTTCAGCTATTTAGGTAGAAAACTTAAGAAAAAAATTACCTCTGTGTGGATCCAAAACTGATAGAGGAGATTTAACTGAAGATGAACAGCATATACCGAAGGAGGTATAAAAAGCGCCATGGGAGAGTAGAATATCTGAAAGATGAAAACAATGTACCTTTACACATAGATTTCTCAAAATAATATATACTATGGCTAAAGGTTCAACATTTGGAGTCTATACTTCAACGAATAGGCCTTATTCTTTAGCAAATACATCTTGTTCTATATATTTTATTGCCATGTTTGACTTTGAAACATTTTATTTTCTTAAGGCAAGAATTTTACTAAAGGGTCTTGTAAAATTTTGGGTTTTTATTTAACAGCCAGATCAGTATGATAGTTCATAAAGCAATCAGTTGTTTAATGATCTATCCGCAAACATTCAAGTCCGACAATTTGAAATACCACAGAAGACCCAAGAAATTATACTTGTTTACTTTTTCTGAAGGAAAAAAACGTAGTAGCATATTGAACACTCCTTAAGTAAAACCTAAACGCTAAAATTAGAGCAAGATGTCCAACCAAAACATATTTTCATTATTTCATTGAGCATTAAAAGTTTTTCAAGGCATTTTCAAAGAGTGTCCACAAATTGATATATATATATAACTGATATACATATAAATATATAAGTAATATATATATTACAGAATTAAGTATTGTTTATTATATAACCATAAATTATATTATAAATATAAATGATTATAACAATATATTAAACATATAAACAAAATATCACAAATATGTACTTTATACGATGTAAATTTATATCTCTAAACTGAAATGAATTTCAACATCTTTGGTGAACAATGCTTAATAAACTGTAATACAGGAAGATATTGTATTGAATACAGTATTAAAATGTTTTGGTAGTTAATAGTTCAAAAAATTGTTTTATTTAATTGAGACCAACTGGCCTCATTGCTTCTTATAAACTTTGCAATATATATTCAGTAAAAAGGAATAAAAATGAACAGATGTTTCTCCTTAAAGAAAGCAGACAAAGATTTTTCTTACACAATAAATCAGCTTCTAGTGGATTTCCAGGACATTGCTTTCAGCTATTTAGGTAGAAAACTTAAGAAAAAAATTACCTCTGTGTGGATCCAAAACTGATAGAGGAGATTTAACTGAAGATGAACAGCATATACCGAAGGAGGTATAAAAAGCGCCATGGGAGAGTAGAATATCTGAAAGATGAAAACAATGTACCTTTACACATAGATTTCTCAAAATAATATATACTATGGCTAAAGGTTCAACATTTGGAGTCTATACTTCAACGAATAGGCCTTATTCTTTAGCAAATACATCTTGTTCTATATATTTTATTGCCATGTTTGACTTTGAAACATTATTTTGTCCTCATGATGATAAAGTTACAGACATGTTAGAGCTAAGTCCACTGGACTTCTGTTTCACATTTAATATTGTCCGGTTAAAATAGCATACAGGGTATATTATTTCCTTAATTTTGAAAAGGTTGGGTGTACTTCCTGGAAGTAAAGAGGCTTTTTAATACACACAAAATACTTTCTTTAAGTAAAAGAAATACAGGAGCATGTGCCTTTATACCTTGACAGCTCCTAAACACTATACTATTATGACATTCTGAGTAATAAAATGGAATTATAATAAAAGAAAGTAACTTCATATGAGAAAATAAAACACATTTTTTCCCTTTTTTTTGTGGTTGACAGTATCTCCTGATTTTTTCAGAGTTAGTAAAGAAAGAGCTATGATATTGTGCTGTCGTGGAAACAAGTTTTGAAGGTCCCTATTTCCTAATAGACGGAAATGCCTCCGCCTTGGAAAAACAACTTGTGCTTAAACCACAGAACTGGTTAGAATCAACTAATAAGCACAATCTGCTGTGTTCTCCCAATGACTTTGATCCCCAAGAGTGGTTTCATGTTGTAAGAAAACACTTTATTAAATGAAAACCTAAACAACCAAATAGGAAGAAAAAGAATCTGACTTCCATTCTACATGTTGGGTTGTATAAAGTTAGTATTTCCAAAACGTGGGATATTTTCAAAAACATGTTTTCAAATGATTACCATTTTATTTCTGAATCATTTTAAAGCCTTTTTCTCAATTAGACCAAATGTGATTTTAACAATATTTAGTAGCAATGATATATTTGAAATCAGACATATTTATGTGAACTCTTCTAGTTTTTGTTTCAAACTTTAAGCCATGAAAACTCTTAGCATCCAAAACTGATAGAGGAGATTTAACTGAAGATGAACAGCATATACCGAAGGAGGTATAAAAAGCGCCATGGGAGAGTAGAATATCTGAAAGATGAAAACAATGTACCTTTACACATAGATTTCTCAAAATAATATATACTATGGCTAAAGGTTCAACATTTGGAGTCTATACTTCAACGAATAGGCCTTATTCTTTAGCAAATACATCTTGTTCTATATATTTTATTGCCATGTTTGACTTTGAAACATTATTTTGTCCTCATGATGATAAAGTTACAGACATGTTAGAGCTAAGTCCACTGGACTTCTGTTTCACATTTAATATTGTCCGGTTAAAATAGCATACAGGGTATATTATTTCCTTAATTTTGAAAAGGTTGGGTGTACTTCCTGGAAGTAAAGAGGCTTTTTAATACACACAAAATACTTTCTTTAAGTAAAAGAAATACAGGAGCATGTGCCTTTATACCTTGACAGCTCCTAAACACTATACTATTATGACATTCTGAGTAATAAAATGGAATTATAATAAAAGAAAGTAACTTCATATGAGAAAATAAAACACATTTTTTCCCTTTTTTTTGTGGTTGACAGTATCTCCTGATTTTTTCAGAGTTAGTAAAGAAAGAGCTATGATATTGTGCTGTCGTGGAAACAAGTTTTGAAGGTCCCTATTTCCTAATAGACGGAAATGCCTCCGCCTTGGAAAAACAACTTGTGCTTAAACCACAGAACTGGTTAGAATCAACTAATAAGCACAATCTGCTGTGTTCTCCCAATGACTTTGATCCCCAAGAGTGGTTTCATGTTGTAAGAAAACACTTTATTAAATGAAAACCTAAACAACCAAATAGGAAGAAAAAGAATCTGACTTCCATTCTACATGTTGGGTTGTATAAAGTTAGTATTTCCAAAACGTGGGATATTTTCAAAAACATGTTTTCAAATGATTACCATTTTATTTCTGAATCATTTTAAAGCCTTTTTCTCAATTAGACCAAATGTGATTTTAACAATATTTAGTAGCAATGATATATTTGAAATCAGACATATTTATGTGAACTCTTCTAGTTTTTGTTTCAAACTTTAAGCCATGAAAACTCTTAGCTGTCATCACAACAGGATCAGTTTCATTATTTATCCATTCATTATTAAATAATGGATTAGATTAGTCAGAAACGAAAGAACACTGGGATCTTAATCAAGACATCTCCTTTTAAGCTTTTCTTCTACCACAGAATTACTCTGGAATATTTACAAATTTCCTAAACTTCACTAGGTTCCAGTTTCCTCCAATGGATGGTGAAGGAGAAGCCCATGTGAAATCTACGCATCTTTTTAGTTCCAAAAGAGCTCTAGTATTGTGGTTTGATTTCAGTAATGTATTAAAACATCTCTCTTACAATAGATTAATAAAAATATTTGAAACACATACATGACCTATAATTTAAGTATTTTATTTAATAAGTTAAGGAATACTTTGGAAACTCTGAGATATAAATAAAAATGTAAAACAAAGCTATCTTGGATGCTTATTAAATAGTTTTATTTGGAAAGAGGGCATACAGATGAATATTTATAGTTCATTATAATTCTTTAAAGTATGAAGAAATAGTTCTTTGACATAACAAACAACAGCTATTTTGAGAAAGGGTTTTCTGTCACCAGAAAAGTTGTGAAGAGATGAGTTAGGCAAGTGAAGTTTCTTTATTATACTTCTCTGTCATTACCATGCTAGTAGAAACCACATGTCTGTGACCCTAAAGAACAATTTCTGAAGTAACTTCCCATAATATTATATTCCTGAAAATCTATTTGTTGAACCATGCTATCAAATTTGAAGAATCAATGTTCTAAATGAATGTAATACCCAAGGCAATATACAGATTCATTGCAGTTTCAATCAAATTACCAATGGTATTTTTCTAAGAACTAGAACAAAAAAATTAAATTTGAAGGGAAACACAAAAGACTCCAAATAGCCAAAACAAGCTTGAGAAAGAAGAACGAAACTGGAAGAATAACTCTCCTTGACTTCAGACTACTCCAAAACTACAGTAATTGAAACAGTATGCTTCTGGCACAAAGCCAGACACATAGATCAATGGAATAGGATTGAAAGTACAGAAATAATCCCATGTACTCATAGTTAATTAATCTGTGAAAAAGGAGGCCAAAATATATAATACAGAAAAGACAGCCTCTTCAATAAGTGCTGCTGGGAAAATTTGGCAGATCCATGTTAAAGAATAAAATCAGAACATTTTCTAACACCATATGCAAAAATACTTTCAAAATGGATTAACAACTTAAATGTAGGATGGGATACAATAAAATTCCTACAGTAAATCATAGATGGAACACTCTGACATAGATTGCAGCAATATTTTTTTTGGATCCACCTCCTGAAGTAATGGAAAGAAAAGCAAAAATAAAAAAATAGAACAAACTAAACTTAAAAACTTTCGCAGAACAGAGGAAACAGAAAGCTAACATATAGAATGCGAAAACATATTTGCAAACAATGCAACTGACAAGGGCTTACTTTCAAAAATATACAAATACATATACATCTGAATATCAAAAAAAAGCAAAAATAATCCAATCAAAAACTAAACAAAAAAGAGACTTTTCCAAAGAAGATGCACAGATGGAAAATAGACACATGAAAATATGCTCAACATTGCTAATTATTAGAGATATAGAAATGAAAGTTAGAATGGAGTATTACCTCACACCAGTCAGAATGGTCATCATAAAAAAAAATCAAAAAATCAATAATCTCAATCTGAAGATAAATAAAGCAAGAGAGGGTGTGGAGAAAAGGAAATCCTTATGTACTCTTGGTGGGAATTTAATTGGTGCAGTCACTGTGGAGAACAGTATGGAGGTTCCTTAAAAACTAAAAACAGAGTTACTATGTGATCCTACAATCCCATTCTTGGGTTAATATCTGAGGAAAACTAATTTGAAAAGATACATGCATCTCAGTGTTCATAGAAGCACTCTTTACAAATAGTCAGAACATAAAAGCAATCCCAAGGCAATATACAGATTCATTGCAGTTTCAATCAAATTACCAATGGTATTTTTCTAAGAACTAGAACAAAAATTAAATTTGAAGGGAAACACAAAAGACTCCAAATAGCCAAAACAAGCTTGAGAAAGAAGAACGAAACTGGAAGAATAACTCTCCTTGACTTCAGACTACTCCAAAACTACAGTAATTGAAACAGTATGCTTCTGGCACAAAGCCAGACACATAGATCAATGGAATAGGATTGAAAGTACAGAAATAATCCCATGTACTCATAGTTAATTAATCTGTGAAAAAGGAGGCCAAAATATATAATACAGAAAAGACAGCCTCTTCAATAAGTGCTGCTGGGAAAATTTGGCAGATCCATGTTAAAGAATAAAATCAGAACATTTTCTAACACCATATGCAAAAATACTTTCAAAATGGATTAACAACTTAAATGTAGGATGGGATACAATAAAATTCCTACAGTAAATCATAGATGGAACACTCTGACATAGATTGCAGCAATATTTTTTTTGGATCCACCTCCTGAAGTAATGGAAAGAAAAGCAAAAATAAAAAAATAGAACAAACTAAACTTAAAAACTTTCGCAGAACAGAGGAAACAGAAAGCTAACATATAGAATGCGAAAACATATTTGCAAACAATGCAACTGACAAGGGCTTACTTTCAAAAATATACAAATACATATACATCTGAATATCAAAAAAAAGCAAAAATAATCCAATCAAAAACTAAACAAAAAAGAGACTTTTCCAAAGAAGATGCACAGATGGAAAATAGACACATGAAAATATGCTCAACATTGCTAATTATTAGAGATATAGAAATGAAAGTTAGAATGGAGTATTACCTCACACCAGTCAGAATGGTCATCATAAAAAAAAATCAAAAAATCAATAATCTCAATCTGAAGATAAATAAAGCAAGAGAGGGTGTGGAGAAAAGGAAATCCTTATGTACTCTTGGTGGGAATTTAATTGGTGCAGTCACTGTGGAGAACAGTATGGAGGTTCCTTAAAAACTAAAAACAGAGTTACTATGTGATCCTACAATCCCATTCTTGGGTTAATATCTGAGGAAAACTAATTTGAAAAGATACATGCATCTCAGTGTTCATAGAAGCACTCTTTACAAATAGTCAGAACATAAAAGCAATCTAAATGTCCACTATCAGAGGGATAGATACAGAAAATGTGTTAGATGCAGTAGAATATTAGTCAGCCATTAAAATGGAATAAAATAATGCCAGTGACTTCAACATGCATGAACCTAGAGATTATCATACTAAGTGAAGTAAGTTAGACAGAAAGACAAATATCATATGATATCACTTATATGTGGAATAAAGAAATGATACAAATAGATGTATTTATAAAGCAGAAATAGACTCATAGGCATAGAAAACAAAGTTATGGTTATCCAGGGGGAAAGAGCAGAGGGGGGTAAATTAGAAATTTGTGATTAATAGATATGCATTACTATTCATAACTGAGATAAACAACAAGGATTTACTGTACCATATAGAACTATATTCTGTGTCTTATAATAACCTACAATGGGAAGGAATCTGAATAAATAAATATATATAAACATATATTCATGTATTTTTATAAATGTAAATCAATATATTTTTACATATATATTTAACTGAGTCCCTTTGCTTTATACACATCTATATGTAAACATATATATTTAAAACATATATATATTTAACTGAATTATTTTGCTGTATACCAGACACACTGTAAATCAACTATACTTCAATTAATAAATGATGAAACAATGTGTCCAATCCTACAAATCAGTAAATACAATGATAAACTGACAATTAGAAAAATGAACTCAGCCTGAATTCTAAAATCTGACATTTCTAATAAGAAATAAAAATATAACTCAGAGAATAAGTCACATGAATCATATTAAAATCAATTTATTTTGATTAACATAATACCTTAAAAGGAGTCTAATGATACAGTTAAGGTTCTAATTTCTAAAACTGAAAACAACTTGGTAAATGACATCTAGTTCTGAGAATTCTTCTTATCTATTCTACTTCCAAATCCCATAGAGTTTTTAAAATCAGTTTAAATGCTGCTTCAATCATAAAGCTTCAGATGGTACTAATTTGCCAGAAGAATTTTCTTTAAACTTTAGCATGGCAAAAACTGTTTCCCAAATTAAATTGATGTTCCATTAATCAAGAGTTACTACGTGATCCTACAATCCCATTCTTGGGTTAATATCTGAGGAAAACTAATTTGAAAAGATACATGCATCTCAGTGTTCATAGAAGCACTCTTTACAAATAGTCAGAACATAAAAGCAATCTAAATGTCCACTATCAGAGGGATAGATACAGAAAATGTGTTAGATGCAGTAGAATATTAGTCAGCCATTAAAATGGAATAAAATAATGCCAGTGACTTCAACATGCATGAACCTAGAGATTATCATACTAAGTGAAGTAAGTTAGACAGAAAGACAAATATCATATGATATCACTTATATGTGGAATAAAGAAATGATACAAATAGATGTATTTATAAAGCAGAAATAGACTCATAGGCATAGAAAACAAAGTTATGGTTATCCAGGGGGAAAGAGCAGAGGGGGGTAAATTAGAAATTTGTGATTAATAGATATGCATTACTATTCATAACTGAGATAAACAACAAGGATTTACTGTACCATATAGAACTATATTCTGTGTCTTATAATAACCTACAATGGGAAGGAATCTGAATAAATAAATATATATAAACATATATTCATGTATTTTTATAAATGTAAATCAATATATTTTTACATATATATTTAACTGAGTCCCTTTGCTTTATACACATCTATATGTAAACATATATATTTAAAACATATATATATTTAACTGAATTATTTTGCTGTATACCAGACACACTGTAAATCAACTATACTTCAATTAATAAATGATGAAACAATGTGTCCAATCCTACAAATCAGTAAATACAATGATAAACTGACAATTAGAAAAATGAACTCAGCCTGAATTCTAAAATCTGACATTTCTAATAAGAAATAAAAATATAACTCAGAGAATAAGTCACATGAATCATATTAAAATCAATTTATTTTGATTAACATAATACCTTAAAAGGAGTCTAATGATACAGTTAAGGTTCTAATTTCTAAAACTGAAAACAACTTGGTAAATGACATCTAGTTCTGAGAATTCTTCTTATCTATTCTACTTCCAAATCCCATAGAGTTTTTAAAATCAGTTTAAATGCTGCTTCAATCATAAAGCTTCAGATGGTACTAATTTGCCAGAAGAAATTTATTCTTCCTTAAACTCTTAGCACCTGGGCCAGATGATATTATACTGTTTCCCAAATATAAACATTTCAGCCATGCATTCAAATCCGTGTTATTTGAAGTACAAGACTCCTTAGTCCTAAATTATATTATTAAAAGTGAAAATGAAAGTCACTCAATCATGTCCAACTCTTTGCAACCCTACAGTCTGGCAGACTGCAGACTGTAAGACTCCTCTATCCATGGAATTTTCCAGGCAACAATACTGGAGTGAGTAGCCATTCCGTTTTCCAGGGCATCTTCCCACCCAGGGACTGAAGCCAGGTTCCTCACATTGCAGGCAAATTCTCTTATACCTGAACCACCCAGGAAGCCTAAACTAGGTTATTTTTTTAATCCTTTGATAGAAGTCATATATAATAGGGTCATAAAGGAAGGAAGCAACACAAATCTGTATGTGTGAGGAGAGAATGAGGATAAGTCTAGAAGTGACCTTAGAAGAGAAGATAAGTGGTTTTTATTTTGTTCATCAAGTAGGTGGGTAGGCAGAGGTGGTCTGAGGAAGCATCATGAAGAAGAAAGAAAAATAGCATTAAGGGGGAGCCATAAGTAATCTGGCACTGCTGATGCTGTTGGAGAATGCAGCAAGTGATTGGATGGAACCATGGAGTCTCAAGGACTCTGTGAAATCCCATGATAGGACTACAATAAAGTGTGAACTTGTGTGCATGGGAAAATGTGTGATTTTCTAAAGAAACAATCTATAGCTTTCATTAGGAAGTTTCTGGGAAATCTGCAGCTCACCACAGCCAAACAATGGCCACCTCTTCATGGATCACAGCCTTATCATGGAAAAGGGGCCTGAGTAGCTCAATGAAACTATAAGCCATTCTGTGCAGGGCCACCCAAGATGGACAAATCATAGTGAAGAGTTCTGACTAAACATAGTTCATTGGAGGAGAAAATGGCAAACTACCCCACTATTCTTGTCACAAGAACCCCATGAACAGTAGGAATAGGCAAAAAGATATGTCACTGGAAGATGAGCCCACTTGTTGGAAAGTGTCCAACATGCTACTGGGGAAGAGCAGAGAACAATCACCAATAGGTTCAGAAAGAATGAAGGGGTTGGGAAAAAGCAGAAATGATGGTCAGTTATGTATATGTCTAATGGTGAAAGTAAAGTCCAATGCTGTAAAGAACAATAGTGCATGGGAACCTGGAATATTCCAGGTCCATGAATCAAGGTAAATTGGAAGTGATCAAGCAGGAAACAGCAAGAGTGAACATCAAAATCTTAAATCAAGGAATTGAAATGGATGTAAATAAGCAAATTTAATTCAGATGATCATTATATCTACTACTGTGGACAAGAATCCCTTAGAAGAAATGGAGTAGCCCTCACAGTCATAAAAGAGTCTGAAAGGTAATACTAAGGTGCAATCTAGAAAATTCTCTTATACCTGAACCACCCAGGAAGCCTAAACTAGGTTATTTTTTTAATCCTTTGATAGAAGTCATATATAATAGGGTCATAAAGGAAGGAAGCAACACAAATCTGTATGTGTGAGGAGAGAATGAGGATAAGTCTAGAAGTGACCTTAGAAGAGAAGATAAGGGGTTTTTTATTTTGTTCATCAAGTAGGTGGGTAGGCAGAGGTGGTCTGAGGAAGCATCATGAAGAAGAAAGAAAAATAGCATTAAGGGGGAGCCATAAGTAATCTGGCACTGCTGATGCTGTTGGAGAATGCAGCAAGTGATTGGATGGAACCATGGAGTCTCAAGGACTCTGTGAAATCCCATGATAGGACTACAATAAAGTGTGAACTTGTGTGCATGGGAAAATGTGTGATTTTCTAAAGAAACAATCTATAGCTTTCATTAGGAAGTTTCTGGGAAATCTGCAGCTCACCACAGCCAAACAATGGCCACCTCTTCATGGATCACAGCCTTATCATGGAAAAGGGGCCTGAGTAGCTCAATGAAACTATAAGCCATTCTGTGCAGGGCCACCCAAGATGGACAAATCATAGTGAAGAGTTCTGACTAAACATAGTTCATTGGAGGAGAAAATGGCAAACTACCCCACTATTCTTGTCACAAGAACCCCATGAACAGTAGGAATAGGCAAAAAGATATGTCACTGGAAGATGAGCCCACTTGTTGGAAAGTGTCCAACATGCTACTGGGGAAGAGCAGAGAACAATCACCAATAGGTTCAGAAAGAATGAAGGGGTTGGGAAAAAGCAGAAATGATGGTCAGTTATGTATATGTCTAATGGTGAAAGTAAAGTCCAATGCTGTAAAGAACAATAGTGCATGGGAACCTGGAATATTCCAGGTCCATGAATCAAGGTAAATTGGAAGTGATCAAGCAGGAAACAGCAAGAGTGAACATCAAAATCTTAAATCAAGGAATTGAAATGGATGTAAATAAGCAAATTTAATTCAGATGATCATTATATCTACTACTGTGGACAAGAATCCCTTAGAAGAAATGGAGTAGCCCTCACAGTCATAAAAGAGTCTGAAAGGTAATACTAAGGTGCAATCTAGAAAATGACAGATGATCACAGCTCATTTCCAAGGCAAATCATTCAACACCACAGTAATGAAAATCTATGTTTCAACAACAAGTGCCAAAGAAGGCTGAAGTTGACTTGCTCTATGAAGACCTACAAGACCTTCTAGAACTAATATCAAAAAAAGAGGTCCTTTTCATAATAGAGGACTGGAATGCAAAACTAGGAAGTCAAACACCTAAGAGATATCTGGAGTAACAGCCGAGTTTGGCCTGGACTACAGAATTACACAGGGCAAAGGCCAACAGAGTTTTGTCAAGAGAACAAACTGGTCATAGCAAACACCCTCTCCTACCAACACGAGAGATGATTCTACACATGGCCATCACCGGATGGTCAATACCGAAATCAGACTGATTATTTTCTCTACAACTGAAGATTGAGTAGCTCTATACAGTCAGCAAAAACAAGACCTGAAGGGAACTGTGCCTCAGATCATGAGCTCATTATTGAAAATTCCAGGGTTAAATTGAATAAAGTATGGAAAACCACCAGGCCAGTCAGGTATGATCTAAATCAAATCCTTCATGACTATACAATGGAGGCGATGAATAGATTCAAGAGATTAGTCTGGTTGACAAACTTCCTGAAGAAATTTGACTGGAAGTTTGTAACACTGTATAAGAAGCAGTGACCAAAATCATCCCCAAGGAAAAGAAATGCAAGAAAGCAAAGTGGTTGTTTGAGGAGTCTTTACAAAGTACTGAGGAAAGAAGAGAAGCAAAATGCAAAGCAGAAAAGGAAAGATATACCCAACTGAATGCAGAGTGCCAGAGAACAGTAAGGAGAGATAAGAAAGTCTTCTTAACTGACTAATGCAAAGAAATAGAGGAAAACAATACACTAGGAAAGACTAGAGTTCACTTTAAGAAAATTAGAGCAATCAAAGGAACAGTTCATTCAAGCGCTGGCACAATAAAGGACAAAAGAAGTAAGGACCTAACAGAAGCAGAAGAGATTAAGAAGAGGGAGCAAGAATACACAGAAGAACTGTACAAAAAGAGCTCTTAATGACTGGGATAACCACAATGGTGTGATCACTCACCTAGAGACAGATATGTTGGAGTGTTAAGCCAAGTGGGCCTTAGGAAGCATTACTGCCAACAAAGCTAGTGCATGTGATGGAATTCCAGCTGAGCTATTTCAAATTCTAAAAGATGATGCTGTTAAAGTGCTGCACTCAATATCACAGCAAATTTGGAAAACTTAACAGTGGCCATAGGACTAGAAAAGGTCAATTTTCATTCCAATCCCAAAGAAAGGCAATGGCAAAGAATGCTCAAACTACCATACACTTGAATTCATTTCAAATGCTAGCAAAATTATATTTAAAATCCTTCAAGCTAGGCTTGAGTAGTAAGTGAACTGAGAACTTCCAGATAAAAGTGGTAAAAGTTGGCTTTAGAAAAAGTAGAGGAACCAGAGATTAAATTGCTAGCATTTGTTGGATCATGGATAAATCGAGGGATCATCTACTCTGGATGGAAAAGCATTCACTTTGCTTCATTGACTATGCAACAGCATTTGATTGCCTAGATCACAACAAACTGTGGAAAATTCTTAAAGAGTTGGGGATACCAGACCACTTTACCTGTCTCCTGAGAAAGCTGTATGCAAATCAGAATCTACAGTTAGAACTGGATATGGAACAATGGACTGGTTCAAAACTGGGAAAGGAATACGACAAAGCTGTATATTGTCCCTGTGCTTATTGAATTCATATGCAGAGTACATCCTGTGAAATGCTGGTATAAAATGGATCGACATTGTTGAGAAAATTATCAATAACCTCAAACACTGTATAAAGCAGTGACCAAAATCATCCCCATGGAAAAGAAATGCAAGAAAGCAAAATGGCTGTCTGAGGAGTCTTTACAAAGTACTGAAAGAAAAAAAAAAAAATACCCAACTGAATGCAGAGTGCCAGAGAACAGTAAGGAGAGATAAGAAAGTCTTCTTAACTGACTAATGCAAAGAAATAGAGGAAAACAATACACTAGGAAAGACTAGAGTTCACTTTAAGAAAATTAGAGCAATCAAAGGAACAGTTCATTCAAGCGCTGGCACAATAAAGGACAAAAGAAGTAAGGACCTAACAGAAGCAGAAGAGATTAAGAAGAGGGAGCAAGAATACACAGAAGAACTGTACAAAAAGAGCTCTTAATGACTGGGATAACCACAATGGTGTGATCACTCACCTAGAGACAGATATGTTGGAGTGTTAAGCCAAGTGGGCCTTAGGAAGCATTACTGCCAACAAAGCTAGTGCATGTGATGGAATTCCAGCTGAGCTATTTCAAATTCTAAAAGATGATGCTGTTAAAGTGCTGCACTCAATATCACAGCAAATTTGGAAAACTTAACAGTGGCCATAGGACTAGAAAAGGTCAATTTTCATTCCAATCCCAAAGAAAGGCAATGGCAAAGAATGCTCAAACTACCATACACTTGAATTCATTTCAAATGCTAGCAAAATTATATTTAAAATCCTTCAAGCTAGGCTTGAGTAGTAAGTGAACTGAGAACTTCCAGATAAAAGTGGTAAAAGTTGGCTTTAGAAAAAGTAGAGGAACCAGAGATTAAATTGCTAGCATTTGTTGGATCATGGATAAATCGAGGGATCATCTACTCTGGATGGAAAAGCATTCACTTTGCTTCATTGACTATGCAACAGCATTTGATTGCCTAGATCACAACAAACTGTGGAAAATTCTTAAAGAGTTGGGGATACCAGACCACTTTACCTGTCTCCTGAGAAAGCTGTATGCAAATCAGAATCTACAGTTAGAACTGGATATGGAACAATGGACTGGTTCAAAACTGGGAAAGGAATACGACAAAGCTGTATATTGTCCCTGTGCTTATTGAATTCATATGCAGAGTACATCCTGTGAAATGCTGGTATAGATGAAGCACAAGCTGGAATCGACATTGTTGAGAAAATTATCAATAACCTCAGATATTCAGATGACACCACCCATATGAAAGTGAAGAGAAATTGAAGTGCTTCTTGATGAGGATAAAAGAGGAGTGAAAAAACTGGTTGAAAACTCAACATTTAAAAAGCTAAGATAGCTCAGGTCAACATGGCAAGCAGGCCTGATATTTCAGCATTAAGCAGGTAGTTGGAGGGTATCCAAAAATGGTATTACAATGCTGCCAGGTTCAATAAACTGGAATTAATGTGAGATGACACAATACATGAGAACAGCGATGTAAAAGAAGCCATAAGAAGGTATCCTGAGAACCTTTATAACAACAGAGTGTTTCGCATTAAGAGAACACTGGATCTGAGCATGAGGCAGCAGATCCTGCCTAAAGAGCAATGGACAAATATGAGGAGGATAAATTCTACCTGGAACCATATCTGAAAGAGATTATTCGGAAAAGAAAAGAAAGAGAAGAATGGGCAAAGAAACAGTCATGCAGTCTGAACTGTGGATACAGTTGTCCTCAAGTAATTTTATGGATTGGTTAAACCTGAAACATACAACATACAACTATATGGGCTGTAAATGTATTACTTTAAATAAATAATATCTATTCTAAAAAAAAAAAAAAAAACTAAGATAGTGTCATCTGACCCCATCACTTCATGGCAAACAGAAGGTGAGCAGGTCAACATAGTGACAGATTTTATTTTCTGTAGCTCAAAAGTAATTGTGGATGCTAACTACAACCTTAAAATTAAAAGACAGTTGCTCTTTGGAAGGAAAACTATGACAAACCTTGATAGAGTATTAAAAAGCAGAGACTTCACTTTTCCAAGCAGGGTCCATATAGCCAAAGCTATGATTTTTCCAGTAGTCATGCATGGATGTCAAGAGTTGAACCATAAAGAAGGCTGAGCGCCAAAGAATTGATGCTTCCAATTGTTGCAGTAGAGAAGACTCTTAAGAGTCCCTTGGACAGCAAGGAAATCAAACCATTTAATCATAAAGGAAATCAAGCTGGAAGGACTGATGCTGAAGCTGATACTCCAATCATTTGGCCACCTGATACAGAGTTGATTCAATGAAAAGACCCAAAGGAGAAAAGGACAGCAGGGGACGAGATGGTTAGAAAGCATCCCTGATGCAATGGACATAAGTTTGAGCAAACTCCAGGAGATAAAGAACAACAGGGTAGCCTGGAGTGCTATAGTCCATGGGGTCACGAACAGTCAGACTCAACTTAAGAGACTGAACAATCACCACAAACAACAGACATTGGTCAAACCAGAAAGGAAGAATTCTAATGCAATTATAAGGAAACTGAATTTATCTTAGATCAGGAGAGAGTAGTTAATGTGTGTGTGTGTGTGTGTTTGAAAGCTTGAAAGAAATTTCAAAATAGCATGAAGTCCTATTTCTATAACCCAGTTAAAAATCATGTACATTCAACCACAGCAGCAGCCATGGGGATAGACAGGTAGAATACATACAAGAGATCTATGGATTTAGTAACTATTGAAACATAGCAGATGAGAGAAACAGAGGAGAATCCAAAGATACCCAGATTTCTGACTTGTATGCAGAGTGATATTTCACCAGTGATATACAAGAGGAAGATTAGATTTATAAAGTTTAACCTAGAGGATATTGTATTGAAGCCCTTGAGGAATATTGAATTAAAGCTGTTGAGTAAGCAAATATGTCCTGAAAATATCAATTGAATTAAAAAATGACACTGGATTTGCAGCTATGCATCAGTGGAGCAATAGGCCTAGAGTCCAAACCTCAGTAAACTTACAAATTATCCAAAGAGAGTGACGAAAGAGAGGTAGGTTTGATTCACTTCTCTTTTTCTCTGAGAATAAGGAAGAAGAGGGTTGGAAGTATTTTTGAATATAACATATGGATGAAAAAGGAAATCATGTACAAGTGTGTATGGTGTGTGTGTACAGGGGTGTGTGTGTGTGTGTGTGTGTATGTGTGTGTGTGTATGTGTGTGTTTGAATGTGAAAAACGTGAATATATTTATAGTGTATTCAGAAAGACTCAGCTGAGAGGAAGAAGAATAAATGCAGAATCACCAAGAGGATAAAAAAAGTAGAAGTCATGTCACCAATCTAAAGATTATTGTTGGTACTTTAGTCCCTAAGTTATGTCTGACTCTTGCAACCCCATGGACTGTAACCCACCAGGTTTCTCTGTCGATGGGACTTTCCAGGCAAGAATACTGCAGTGGGTTGCCATTTCCTTCTCCAGGAGATCTTTCTTACCCAGAGACTGAACCTACACCTCCTACATTGGCACGTGGATTCTTTACCACTGAGCTACCAGGGAATCCTTATCTAAGGATTAGATCAATTTAAGAGAGGTGGACATTCTCTACAAAACTGGAGGCAAAATGTATATGCACTTATGAATTCACAAATCTTAGTGAAAATATCTGAGCAGAAGTATAAAGAAGGGAAATCAGAAAAATTCTTTCTCTGTGAAGTTTTAAATTTGTTTACTGGTTAATAAAAAAAGAGACAGCAATAACTGGAGATCTCATAAAGACTTAAAAATTTTAGAAAGGTGTGTGTGTAGGGAGAGGAGTTAAGTTTATGGCTTGGTGACCATCACTGACAGCTCATCTGGATTTGGAAGCCATTCATGGAGGGGCACCAAGCTCCCAGTTACTGCTAGAGGACACGGCAAGCTGTGTATAGGGGTGAAGTAGGGTAACTAGATTCAAGCAAGGCTAGGTGACCTAAGGGTATGTGTAACAGAACAATGTAGCCTGTGCTTGCCTGGACATGTGTTAGTCACTTGGCCTTGTCCAAGTCTTTGTGGCCCCATGGACTGTAGTTTACCAGGCCATTGACCATGGGGTTCTCCAGGCAAGAATAGTGAAGTGGGTTGCCATTTCCTTCTCTCTCAGTCACGTCCAACTCTTTGTGACCCTAAGGACGGTAACCCACCAGTATCCTCTGTCCATGGAATTCTGCAGGCAGGAATACTGGAGTGGGTTGCCATTTCCTGCTCTAAGGGATCTTCTGACCCAGGGATCAAACCTGAGTTTCCTGCATACACGCATATTTTTAACAGTCTGAGCCACTAGGGAAGCCATTGAAGAGTTTACCAGTCACTGGCATTAAGCATCTTAGACGAAGTAGGAAGGAACACATTAGGAATGACAAGTTGGGAGACAAGCGGGGACTGACAGAGGAGAGCTATGTTTGAATAAGCTGTAAGCAAAATGGTTGCATTTCAAGTATATAATTACTTCGAAAGAAATGTTTTAAAAAATCTTTTGAACTCCAGATCCACATCTGCTTTAATAAAGTAGTTTAATATCTGCACTTCTGGGATTCTGGTTTATTTTTATATTACTTTGCAGAAAAGTTTCTTGAGAATTGAAACACTAAAATTGAATAACTTCCTAAAGTCTGTGCTTAGCAATGACAGAATGAATTTGTCTGATTTCGGGTAGAGTACGGATCTCTGTCTTTTCAAGAGGGAGAAGACAGACGTATGCCTATGGCTGACTCATGTTGATGTATGGCAGAAATGAATGAAATGTTGTACAGCAACTATCCTCTACTTAAAATTAAAGCAATTTAAAAAAAAATTAAAAAGTACATCTACTCATACTATTACGTTTAGAGTAAGTGCTTGTGTTTCTACTTGGAAGGACTTTATCTTTAAGAAATCTAGGCCCATCTTTATGTTTGCATTTCTATGCTCTTAACCATTTCTGCCTTTCTCAATTTCCCCTTTTTCTTCTTCTTCTTCTTCTTTTTTTTACCTTATTTTGGCCTTTTTCATTGGTTTTCCATTCATTTTTATTGTTCATCCATCTTTTTATTCTTTGGCCTGTGTGGGCCCCCCATCGCAGTGGCCTCTCTCATTGCAGAGCACCAGCTCTGGGCACATGCGTTCCAGAGCTCTGGCTCGCAATTGGACACACCAGTCCAGCCACTCCATGGTAAGTGGGATCTTTCCGGGCCAGGGATCGAACCAGTGCCCCTTGCACTGCAAGGTAGAGTCTTTACCCACTGGACCACCAGGGAAGCCCTCAATTACCCCTTCTTATATATATCCTATATTCTCACCATACTCATTCTGTGATGAGTTGAATTATGTCCCCCACAAAGGGAAGACTTGGACATAGACATGAAACAGAGGAAGAATTCTACACAAAGAGGAAGGCAGCAATCAAAGTCATACATCTCCAATCCAAAAAACACCCCAAAATGCCAGCAAACCACCTGAAGCTGTGTTCTGATGCTTTCTCAAAGTCATCAAAAGGAAACAATCCTACCTCCAAAACTGAGACAATGCATTTCGGTTGTTCCAAGTCACAGAGCTTTTGGTTCTTTGTCAGGGGAGTTTTAAGAAAATAATACACGTACCATAAATTTTACTTGAAAGAAATGTTTTAAAAAATCTTTTGAACTCCAGATCCACATCTGCTTTAATAAAGTAGTTTAATATCTGCACTTCTGGGATTCTGGTTTATTTTTATATTACTTTGCAGAAAAGTTTCTTGAGAATTGAAACACTAAAATTGAATAACTTCCTAAAGTCTGTGCTTAGCAATGACAGAATGAATTTGTCTGATTTCGGGTAGAGTACGGATCTCTGTCTTTTCAAGAGGGAGAAGACAGACGTATGCCTATGGCTGACTCATGTTGATGTATGGCAGAAATGAATGAAATGTTGTACAGCAACTATCCTCTACTTAAAATTAAAGCAATTTAAAAAAAAATTAAAAAGTACATCTACTCATACTATTACGTTTAGAGTAAGTGCTTGTGTTTCTACTTGGAAGGACTTTATCTTTAAGAAATCTAGGCCCATCTTTATGTTTGCATTTCTATGCTCTTAACCATTTCTGCCTTTCTCAATTTCCCCTTTTTCTTCTTCTTCTTCTTCTTTTTTTTACCTTATTTTGGCCTTTTTCATTGGTTTTCCATTCATTTTTATTGTTCATCCATCTTTTTATTCTTTGGCCTGTGTGGGCCCCCCATCGCAGTGGCCTCTCTCATTGCAGAGCACCAGCTCTGGGCACATGCGTTCCAGAGCTCTGGCTCGCAATTGGACACACCAGTCCAGCCACTCCATGGTAAGTGGGATCTTTCCGGGCCAGGGATCGAACCAGTGCCCCTTGCACTGCAAGGTAGAGTCTTTACCCACTGGACCACCAGGGAAGCCCTCAATTACCCCTTCTTATATATATCCTATATTCTCACCATACTCATTCTGTGATGAGTTGAATTATGTCCCCCACAAAGGGAAGACTTGGACATAGACATGAAACAGAGGAAGAATTCTACACAAAGAGGAAGGCAGCAATCAAAGTCATACATCTCCAATCCAAAAAACACCCCAAAATGCCAGCAAACCACCTGAAGCTGTGTTCTGATGCTTTCTCAAAGTCATCAAAAGGAAACAATCCTACCTCCAAAACTGAGACAATGCATTTCGGTTGTTCCAAGTCACAGAGCTTTTGGTTCTTTGTCAGGGGAGTTTTAAGAAAATAATACACGTACCATAAATTTTACTTGCCACACCCTAAATGTATCATTTATGTGCTAAATCACTTCAGTCCTGTCCAACTCTTTGTGACCCCGTGGACTGTATCCTGCCAAGCTCCTCTGTCCATGGGATTCTCCAGGCAAGAATACTAAAGTGTGTTGCCATGCCCTCCTCCAGGAGATCTTCCTGACGCAGGGATTGAACCCATGTCTCTTTTGTCCCCTGACTCACCAGGTGAGTTCTTTACCACTTAGTACCACCTGGGAAGCCCCAATAATTTTGTGTTTCCATAGACATTCTCCTTCTCCATAATGTTCCACTTACAACCATATTCATGGCAAAATTTTATCTTCCTTACAGATTGGACTCAAGCCTCTACTGCTCTGTCATGCTTCTCTTGGCCCTCTGTGGTTCTTAGAGCAGACATAACTTTCTACATTCTTAACAAGTTGCATTACCATGGCTGCAGCATTGCTTGAATTCCTCACAGGAAAAAATATCACCCTCAGAACAGAAGTTCATGTTTTACTTCTCTTTATATCCCCAACCTCTGCCACCATGAAGATCTTTTAGTGCCAGTAAGTTAATGCTGACTTTTTTTAGCAGACTGTTTTTAATTTTGTTGTTCCCTGCCACACATCAACTGTTTTCTGTAGGATTCTTCTCTATGACAGGGGCTTCCCTGATGGCTCAGATGGAAAAGAATCTGCCTGCAATGCCAAAGACCTGGGTTTGATCCCTGGGTTGGGAAGTTCTCCTGGAGAAGGAACTGGCAACCCACTCCAGTATTCTTGCGTGGGGAATCCCATGGACAGAGGAGCCTGATGGACACAGAGGAGTCCATGGGACTGTTAAAGAGTCAGACATGTCTGAGCATATACACACACACTTCACTATGACCCTCTTATTTATCCTTCATTATAAGGAGTACAAATGATTATCAGGTTTCTATAAAGAAAACCATCAAAAATCAGGGATAATTTCCGTCTTACCAAATTTCAAAATGACTTGGTAAACAGCAAAATTTTACCCACCTGAAGCTGTGTTCTGATTTCTAAAGTGAAACAATCCTACCTCCAAAACTGAGACAATGCATTTCGGTTGTTCCAAGTCACAGAGCTTTTGGTTCTTTGTCAGGGGAGTTTTAAGAAAATAATACACGTACCATAAATTTTACTTGCCACACCCTAAATGTATCATTTATGTGCTAAATCACTTCAGTCCTGTCCAACTCTTTGTGACCCCGTGGACTGTATCCTGCCAAGCTCCTCTGTCCATGGGATTCTCCAGGCAAGAATACTAAAGTGTGTTGCCATGCCCTCCTCCAGGAGATCTTCCTGACGCAGGGATTGAACCCATGTCTCTTTTGTCCCCTGACTCACCAGGTGAGTTCTTTACCACTTAGTACCACCTGGGAAGCCCCAATAATTTTGTGTTTCCATAGACATTCTCCTTCTCCATAATGTTCCACTTACAACCATATTCATGGCAAAATTTTATCTTCCTTACAGATTGGACTCAAGCCTCTACTGCTCTGTCATGCTTCTCTTGGCCCTCTGTGGTTCTTAGAGCAGACATAACTTTCTACATTCTTAACAAGTTGCATTACCATGGCTGCAGCATTGCTTGAATTCCTCACAGGAAAAAATATCACCCTCAGAACAGAAGTTCATGTTTTACTTCTCTTTATATCCCCAACCTCTGCCACCATGAAGATCTTTTAGTGCCAGTAAGTTAATGCTGACTTTTTTTAGCAGACTGTTTTTAATTTTGTTGTTCCCTGCCACACATCAACTGTTTTCTGTAGGATTCTTCTCTATGACAGGGGCTTCCCTGATGGCTCAGATGGAAAAGAATCTGCCTGCAATGCCAAAGACCTGGGTTTGATCCCTGGGTTGGGAAGTTCTCCTGGAGAAGGAACTGGCAACCCACTCCAGTATTCTTGCGTGGGGAATCCCATGGACAGAGGAGCCTGATGGACACAGAGGAGTCCATGGGACTGTTAAAGAGTCAGACATGTCTGAGCATATACACACACACTTCACTATGACCCTCTTATTTATCCTTCATTATAAGGAGTACAAATGATTATCAGGTTTCTATAAAGAAAACCATCAAAAATCAGGGGATAATTTCCGTCTTACCAAATTTCAAAATGACTTGGTAAACAGCAAAATATTTCTATTTTGCTCATCTATGCTAGACTCAAGGACCCCAAAACAGGTCACGACACAAACCAGCACAGGGCTTCATTTATTAAACATACAGACATAAACTTTGTCTTAGTAGCTGTCTTTGAGTGGGGGTTGGGTGGTGAAGGGAGACCTTGGAGTTCTGAGGCAAGGTTCTAAGAAAGGTTTTGTTTTTTCACTTCATGGGGGGCTCAAGGCTTGCTTTCCTTCTGTGACATAAGACTTATGAGAATTTTATCCCCAGTGCACTTGACTGCATTACATCAAAGTTGTTAGTTTCTTTTGTCTTTATTTGTCTACATTTATCTTTATAGAACTCCAACTCCCACACATTAAAAAAGAGTCTTTACTTATATAGTTTGGCAGGGAGTACATTGTAATAAAAAGATCTGTGATTTCATTACAAGTTACTCTGCAGTTTTATGTGTAATATAAAAATAATATTATACATATGAATCATACTTGATATAGTTCAAATAATTTATACTCTCATTATTTAAGGTGATCCTCAAATAACAATATGAGAAGGCAGAGAAATTATTAATTGCCTAACTTCATGTATATAATCACTGAGATTCAAACATTACTAAATTGATTCAGTGTAGCAAAGCTAGTTAGTAACTGACCTAAGGCTAAGACCCAAACTTCTTTCTTCCCAATGAATAGCTATCCTCTGTTTTCTAAGTGAAATTAATATTTCTTTTGAAATTATTATGCTCCAAAATAATATCATCATGCATTTCCATATTCCCTAACTTAAAATAGTCTTCACAAATTGATGTTACAACTATGTGTCTTTCCTTTGATGGTGGCTAAAAGTTACTTCTTTTTTGATGTCTGATATGCTCTAAATATATTTTACTAATTCTTGCAATATTGATAATCCTAACCTACTACAGAGAGAGCTGAAGAAGAAATTATGCAACCCAGTCATTTAAACTAAGTTTATCATTTTTACTAAGTTTTTAAAAGAAATGCTCAGCTTTTTGAAATGTGGGTACCTTACTATGTCCATTCAATAGCTTCATATGTCATATAAACATAAAGTATAAATCTTTTATTCCAAAGAGTAAATAAGTTACTTACCCTGTGTTCTAAGTTTTTGACAATCTATTTGATCAGAAACATTTAAATGAATGACAGATTTAAATTATTTCACACACTGGCATTTTCATCTTGATGACTATAAAAGTTTTATTTCATTCATTCATGTTATGTGCATTTATTAAGTACTGACTACATCAGGAACTTTATATATACCAAGTATATGAAAATGAAACAGAAAAGTAGATTCATTTCCTTTAAAAGTTTACATGATGGTATGAAAGGCAGCAATGCACATGGTAAGTACTACAATAGAGATAAACAAGACTTGATGGGACAAAAAGAAAAGCAACCTGTGGAATCAAGAAAGTGCAAGGGAGAAATGAATTGAATCTTGAAGGATATGATAATCAAAGGTAAAGCAGAAATAACTTTCCAGGCAGAGGTGCATGCATGTTCAATAAAATACCAGGTCATTATGTCATGGAAGACTGAGAGAATTGAAAACTGTTAAAATGGACATGGAGTGACAATGGGGGTGGGAGGAATATGAGATCAGAAAGACAGGTTGAATCAGATTTAGAGCAGCTTTGCCTGTGATAGGGCCCTATGAGGTTTCCTTTTACCAACTTGTAAGGAGTTCAGTATGTTCTAAAATGGCATCTTGGAAAGATAACAGTAACTGCTGGATTGAGGGATTAAGATAGGAAATATAGTTAATTTAACACAACCACCAATAAAAAATAGCATGACTTGGGCTTCCTTGGTGGTCCAGTGGGTAAGGACACCACCTTGCAGTGCAAGGGGCACTGGTTCCATCCCTGGCCTGGGAAGATCCCATGTGTGCCGGAGCAGCTGGACTGGTATGTCTAACTACAAGCCAGCGCTCTGGGCATGTGCCCAGAGCTAGTGCTCTGCAACGAGAGGCCCACACAGGCCAAAGAATAAAGATGGATGAAACAAATAGATTAAAAACCAATAAAACAGGCCAAATTCAAAAAGAAGGAAAAATAGCATGACTGAATCAGTCCCAGGAAAAAGTGTCTACTGCTAATTACTAGGTCTAAACTGTTTTTTCTTGAGTTGGTATATATAATCTTACCAGTGGCTCTGAGTTTGGAAGTGTAGGTATGGACATACAGTATTTGTTTTATAATGGTTTTATACTTGCAACAAGGCTGCAAAGATAATAGGAAGTTGCTGCATACCCTCCTCGAATCTCTCTAATGCTAAAATATCACTAAGCTCCATTGAAACAGCTAAGGAACTGACATAGGTACATCACTCTTACTGAAACTCCACTAAACTTCACACCTTATTTAGACTTCACTAGTTCTGTACCCCATCCACCCAGCCACCCCATGCCACCAAGTTCTTTTTCTGCTTTGGGATCTAACACATTACGTTTAGTTTTTACCTTATAGTCTCCTCTGATCTGTGACTGTTTCTCAGACATTCTTTGCATTTTATAACCTTTACACTTTCAAGTATTGGTTAAGTATATTTATAGAATGTCCCTCAATCTGAGATTTACACATGCATTTTCTTTTTTTTTTTAATTTATTTATTTATTTATTTATTTATTTATTTTTGTACATGTATGTTCCCAAATCAATCAGATGCACATCCCTTGGCCCTCCCCCACCCAGGTTCCCCCATCCCTCCAGACCATTGCTCCAAGTGGTTGTAGGTACTCCTATTCCCTAGCACAATGACAATAGCTATCTTTTCTACACATGACAGTATAGGTTCCCATGTTACTCCCTCCCATTGTTCGGTCTCCACAATGTCTTTATGTCTATTCTCTGTTTTTCATGAGATCACTGTGTGTGCTATCATGACCATCTTACTAGATCCCATATATAAGAGTTAGTATACTATACTTGTCTTTCTCTTTTGACTTACTTCACTTTTTATGATAGGTTCTAAAGCCAGCCACCTCATATGTGGGTAAGGACACCACCTTGCAGTGCAAGGGGCACTGGTTCCATCCCTGGCCTGGGAAGATCCCATGTGTGCCGGAGCAGCTGGACTGGTATGTCTAACTACAAGCCAGCGCTCTGGGCATGTGCCCAGAGCTAGTGCTCTGCAACGAGAGGCCCACACAGGCCAAAGAATAAAGATGGATGAAACAAATAGATTAAAAACCAATAAAACAGGCCAAATTCAAAAAGAAGGAAAAATAGCATGACTGAATCAGTCCCAGGAAAAAGTGTCTACTGCTAATTACTAGGTCTAAACTGTTTTTTCTTGAGTTGGTATATATAATCTTACCAGTGGCTCTGAGTTTGGAAGTGTAGGTATGGACATACAGTATTTGTTTTATAATGGTTTTATACTTGCAACAAGGCTGCAAAGATAATAGGAAGTTGCTGCATACCCTCCTCGAATCTCTCTAATGCTAAAATATCACTAAGCTCCATTGAAACAGCTAAGGAACTGACATAGGTACATCACTCTTACTGAAACTCCACTAAACTTCACACCTTATTTAGACTTCACTAGTTCTGTACCCCATCCACCCAGCCACCCCATGCCACCAAGTTCTTTTTCTGCTTTGGGATCTAACACATTACGTTTAGTTTTTACCTTATAGTCTCCTCTGATCTGTGACTGTTTCTCAGACATTCTTTGCATTTTATAACCTTTACACTTTCAAGTATTGGTTAAGTATATTTATAGAATGTCCCTCAATCTGAGATTTACACATGCATTTTATTTTTTTTTTTAATTTATTTATTTATTTATTTATTTATTTTTGTACATGTATGTTCCCAAATCAATCAGATGCACATCCCTTGGCCCTCCCCCCACCCAGGTTCCCCCATCCCTCCAGACCATTGCTCCAAGTGGTTGTAGGTACTCCTATTCCCTAGCACAATGACAATAGCTATCTTTTCTACACATGACAGTATAGGTTCCCATGTTACTCCCTCCCATTGTTCGGTCTCCACAATGTCTTTATGTCTATTCTCTGTTTTTTCATGAGTTCACTGTGTGTGTTATCATGACCATCTTACTAGATCCCATATATATGAGTTAGTATACTATACTTGTCTTTCTCTTTTTGACTTACTTCACTTTTTATGATAGGTTCTAAAGCCAGCCACCTCATTAGGACTGAGTCTTCTGCATTTCTTTTAACAGCTGAGTAGTATTCCATTGTATATATGTACCAGAGCTTCTGGATCCATTCATTTGTCGATGGACATCTAGGTTGCTTCCATGCTCTGGCTTATTGTATAGAGAGCTGCAATGAACATTGGGGTACAGGTGCCTCTTTCAGTTTTGATTTCATCAGGATATAGGCCTAATAGTGGGATTGCTGGGTCATAGGGTGCTTCTATTTTTAGTTTTTTAAGGAATCTCCATATTGTCTTCCATAGAGGTTGTATTAATTTACATTCCGACCAGCAATGCAAGAGGGTACCCTTTTCTCCACACCCTCTCCAGCATTTGTTGTCTGTCGATTTGTTGATGATGGCCATTCTGACAGGTGTGAGGTGGTATCTCATTGTGGTTTTAATTTGCATTTCTCTAATAATAAGCGAGGTTGAGCATCGTTTCATGTGCTTTTGGACCATTTGTATGTCCTCTTTTGAGAGGCGTCTCTTTAGATCTTTTTCCCATTTTTTGATTGGGCTGCTCATTTTCCCTGTGCTGAGTTGTCTGAGTTGCTTGTAGATTTTGGAGATTAATTCTTTGTCTGTTGTTTCATTTGCTATGATTTTCTCCCACTCTGTGGGGTGTCTGTTGAACTTTTTTGTAATTTCTTTTGCTGTACAAAAGCTTTTAAGTTTCATGAGGTCCCATATGTTCATTTTTCTTTTCAGTTCTGCTATTTTAGTTGGTGGGTCAGAGAAGATCTTGCTTTGATTGATGTCCTTGAGGGTTTTGCCTATATTCTCCTCTAAGAGTTTGATGGTTTCTGGTCTTACATTGAGGTCTTTAATCCATTTTGAGTTGATCTTAGTGTATGGCGTCAGGGAATGTTCCAATTTCATTTTTTTGCATGTAGCTGTCCAATTCTCCCAGCACCACTTGTTAAAGAGACTGTCTTTGTCCCATTTTATAGTTTCCCCCTTTCAAAAAAATTGTTATTTTTAAGAGATCTATAGTTCTGTTTTTGTGCACCACTTTTGATAACTGTTGCGTTTGATCCTCCAACTTTGACCTATACTATACTTGTCTTTCTCTTTTTGACTTACTTCACTTTTTATGATAGGTTCTAAAGCCAGCCACCTCATTAGGACTGAGTCTTCTGCATTTCTTTTAACAGCTGAGTAGTATTCCATTGTATATATGTACCAGAGCTTCTGGATCCATTCATTTGTCGATGGACATCTAGGTTGCTTCCATGCTCTGGCTTATTGTATAGAGAGCTGCAATGAACATTGGGGTACAGGTGCCTCTTTCAGTTTTGATTTCATCAGGATATAGGCCTAATAGTGGGATTGCTGGGTCATAGGGTGCTTCTATTTTTAGTTTTTTAAGGAATCTCCATATTGTCTTCCATAGAGGTTGTATTAATTTACATTCCCACCAGCAATGCAAGAGGGTTCCCTTTTCTCCACACCCTCTCCAGCATTTGTTGTCTGTCGATTTGTTGATGATGGCCATTCTGACAGGTGTGAGGTGGTATCTCATTGTGGTTTTAATTTGCATTTCTCTAATAATAAGCGAGGTTGAGCATCGTTTCATGTGCTTTTGGACCATTTGTATGTCCTCTTTTGAGAGGCGTCTCTTTAGATCTTTTTCCCATTTTTTGATTGGGCTGCTCATTTTCCCTGTGCTGAGTTGTCTGAGTTGCTTGTAGATTTTGGAGATTAATTCTTTGTCTGTTGTTTCATTTGCTATGATTTTCTCCCACTCTGTGGGGTGTCTGTTGAACTTTTTTGTAATTTCTTTTGCTGTACAAAAGCTTTTAAGTTTCATGAGGTCCCATATGTTCATTTTTCTTTTCAGTTCTGCTATTTTAGTTGGTGGGTCAGAGAAGATCTTGCTTTGATTGATGTCCTTGAGGGTTTTGCCTATATTCTCCTCTAAGAGTTTGATGGTTTCTGGTCTTACATTGAGGTCTTTAATCCATTTTGAGTTGATCTTAGTGTATGGCGTCAGGGAATGTTCCAATTTCATTTTTTTGCATGTAGCTGTCCAATTCTCCCAGCACCACTTGTTAAAGAGACTGTCTTTGTCCCATTTTATAGTTTCTCCTCCTTTATCAAAAATAAGGTACCCATAGGTGCGTGGCTTGATCTCTGGGTTCTCAATCTTGTTCCATTGATCTATAGTTCTGTTTTTGTGCCAGTACCATACTGTCTTGATAACTGTTGCTTTGTAGTAGAGTCTGAAGTTAGGGAGGCTGATCCCTCCAACTCCATTTTTCTTCCTCAGGATTGCTTTGGCTATTCGAGGTCTTCTGTGTTTCCATATGAACTGTGTTATTATTTGGTCTAGTTCTGTGAAAAAAGTCAGTGGTAGTTGAATAGGTATTGCATTGAATCTGTAGATGATATTTGGAAGTATGGTCATTTTCACAATATTGATTCTTCCAATCCAGGAACATGGAATATCTCTCCATCTGTTTAAGTCTTCTTTAATGTCTCTCATGAGTGTCTTGTAATTTTCTGTGTACAATTCTTTTGTTTCTTTGGGTAGGTTTATTCCTAGATATTTGATTCTTTTGGTTGCAATGGTGAAGGGGATTGCCTCTTTGATTTCATTTTCTGATTTTTCATTGTTTGTGTATAGGAATGCCAGTGACTTCTGTGTGTTGACTTTATATCCTGCAACTTTGCTGAATTCATTGATTAGTTCTAGTAGCTTTGTAACCGTGTCTTTGGGATTTTCTATGTATAATATCATGTCGTCTGCAAAAAAGAGAGAGCTTGACTTCTTCCTTTCCAATCTGGATTCCTTTGATTTCTTTTTCTCTTTGCTGTCGCTAGGACTTCCAGGACTATGTTGAATAGCAGTGGTGAAAGTGGGCACCTGTCTTGTTCCTGATCTTAGGAAAAAGGAAAAAATTTTCCAGCGATCATATGTTGAATAGCCAGTTTGGTTTAAAGTGCATTTCATGAGTTCACTTTAGTTCTGCTATTTTAGTTGGTGGGTCAGAGAAGATCTTGCTTTGATTGATGTCCTTGAGGGTTTTGCCTATATTCTCCTCTAAGAGTTTGATGGTTTCTGGTCTTACATTGAGGTCTTTAATCCATTTTGAGTTGATCTTAGTGTATGGCGTCAGGGAATGTTCCAATTTCATTTTTTTGCATGTAGCTGTCCAATTCTCCCAGCACCACTTGTTAAAGAGACTGTCTTTGTCCCATTTTATAGTTTCTCCTCCTTTATCAAAAATAAGGTACCCATAGGTGCGTGGCTTGATCTCTGGGTTCTCAATCTTGTTCCATTGATCTATAGTTCTGTTTTTGTGCCAGTACCATACTGTCTTGATAACTGTTGCTTTGTAGTAGAGTCTGAAGTTAGGGAGGCTGATCCCTCCAACTCCATTTTTCTTCCTCAGGATTGCTTTGGCTATTCGAGGTCTTCTGTGTTTCCATATGAACTGTGTTATTATTTGGTCTAGTTCTGTGAAAAATGTCAGTGGTAGTTGAATAGGTATTGCATTGAATCTGTAGATGATATTTGGAAGTATGGTCATTTTCACAATATTGATTCTTCCAATCCAGGAACATGGAATATCTCTCCATCTGTTTAAGTCTTCTTTAATGTCTCTCATGAGTGTCTTGTAATTTTCTGTGTACAATTCTTTTGTTTCTTTGGGTAGGTTTATTCCTAGATATTTGATTCTTTTGGTTGCAATGGTGAAGGGGATTGCCTCTTTGATTTCATTTTCTGATTTTTCATTGTTTGTGTATAGGAATGCCAGTGACTTCTGTGTGTTGACTTTATATCCTGCAACTTTGCTGAATTCATTGATTAGTTCTAGTAGCTTTGTAACCGTGTCTTTGGGATTTTCTATGTATAATATCATGTCGTCTGCAAAAAGAGAGAGCTTGACTTCTTCCTTTCCAATCTGGATTCCTTTGATTTCTTTCTCTTCTCTTATTGCTGTCGCTAGGACTTCCAGGACTATGTTGAATAGCAGTGGTGAAAGTGGGCACCCTGTCTTGTTCCTGATCTTAGAGGAATGCTTTCAGTTTTTCACCATTAACAATAATGTTCGCTGTAGGTTTCTCATAGATGGCTTTTATTATGTTGAGATAGGTTCCTTCTATGCCCATTTTCTGAAGAGTTTTGATCATAAATGGATGTTGTACTTTGTCGAAGGCTTTTTCTGCATCTATTGAGATGATCATGTGATTTTTGTCTTTCAACTTGTTGATATGGTGTATCACGTTGATTGATTTGCGGATGTTGAAGAAGCCTTGCATGCCTGGGATGAACCCAACTTGATCGTGATGTATGAGTTTTTTGACATGTCGTTGAATTCTGTTTGCTAGGATTTTGTTGAGGATCTTGGCATCTAAGTTCATCAGTGAAATTGGCCTATAGTTTTCCTTTTTTGTGTTGTCTTTGCCTGGTTTGGGTATCAGGGTGATGGTGGCCTCGTAGAATGTGTTTGGGAGTTCTCCTTCCTGTGCAATTTTTTGAAAGAGTTTTAGAAGGACAGGCATTAGCTCTTCTTTAAATGTTTGGTAGAATTCGGCTGTGAAGCCATCTGGTCCTGGGCTTTTATTTTTGGGTAGATTTTTAATCACAAAGTTGATTTCTGAGCTTGTGATTGGGTTGTTCAAAGTTTCTGTTTCTTCCTGGCTCAGTCTTGGGAGATTAATCCTGTCCAAGAAACTGTCCATTTCTTCCAAGTTGTCCAGTTTGTTGCCATAGAGTTGCTCATAATAGTCTCTTAGAATCCTTTGGATTTCTGCATTATCTGTTGTAATCTCTCCTTTTTCGTTTTTGATTTTGTTGATCTGGTTCTTCTCTCTTTTTCTTAATGAGTCTGGCCAGTGGCTTGTCAATTTTGTTTACCTTTTCAAAGAACCAGCTTTTTGTTTTATTTATCTTTACTATTGTTTCTTTCTCATTTATTTCTGCTCTGATCTTTATGATTTCTCTTCTTCTGCTGGCTCTGGGATGTTTTTGTTCTTCTTTCTCCAACTGTTTTAAGCGGAGGGTTAGGTCATCTGCTTCATATTTTCCTAGTTTCTTGAGGTGGGATTGTATTGCTATAAATTTCCCTCTTAGAACTGCTTTTGCTGTATCCCATAGGTTTTGCACTGTCGTGTGTTCATTGTCATTTTCTTCTAGGAATTGTTTAATTTCTCCTTTGATTTCCTCAATGATCAGTTGGTTTTTTAGGTATGTATTGTTTAATCTCCATGTGTTTCTGTTTTTAGGGTTTTTTTCTGGTAGTTGATCTCCAGTCTCATTGCATTGTGGTCCGAGAAGATGGTTGATATAATTTCGGTTTTCTTGAACTGACTGAGGTTAGATTTGTGGCCCAAGATGTGGTCTATCCTGGAGAATGTTCCGTGAGCGCTTGAGAAGAAAGTGTATTCTTCTGCTTTTGGATGGAACGTCCTAAAGATATCGATGAGGTCCATCTTTTCCAGTGTAGGCATTTAAGGCTTGTGTTTCTTTATTAATTTTCTGTTTTGTTGATCTGTCCATTGGTGTGAGAGGAGTGTTAAAGTCTCCTACTATTATTGTGTTATTGTTGATTTCTTCTTTTATGTCTGAAAGTACCTGTCTTATGTATTGAGGTGCCCCTGTGTTGGGTGCGTAGATATTCATGACTGTTATGTCTTCCTCTTGGATAGATCCCTTAATCATGATGTAGTGACCTGCCTTGTCTCTTAGAATCTTCTTTACTTTAAAGTCTATTTTGTCTGATATAAGGATTGCTACTCCAGCTTTCTTTTGATTTCCATTTGCATGAAATATCTTTTTCCAGCCTTTCACTTTCAGTCTATGAGTGTCTCTAGGTCTGAAGTGGGTCTCTTGTAAACAGCATATATATGGGTCTTGCTTCTGGATCCATTCAGCCAGCCTGTGTCGTTTGGTTGGAGCATTTAGTCCATTTACATTCAAAGTAATTATTGATACGAATGTTCCTATTGTCATCTTCTTAGAAATTTGGGGTTTGATTTGTAAGGCTTCTCCTACTCTTGTATTTATTGGCTATATCAGGTCCTTTAACACTTGTTGTAGGGCTGGTTTTGTGGTACAGAATTCTTTTAGTTTTTGCTTGTCTGTGAAGCTTTTGACTTCACCATCGATTTTGAATGAGATTCTTGTTGGGTAGAGAATTCGTGGTTGCAAGTTATTCTCTTTTAGCCGTTTAAATGTATCTTGCCATTCTCTTCTGGCCTGTAGGGTTTCTGTTGAGAGATCCGCAGTTAAACGTATGGGGTTTCCTTTATATGTTATTTGTTGTTTGCTCCTAGCTGCTTTTAGTAATCTGTCTTTATATTTAGTCTGCATTAGTTTGATTAGTATGTGCCTTGGTGTGTTTCTTCTGGGGTTTCTCCTGTATGGAACTTACACATGCATTTTCTTATGATTAGACTGGGGTTATGGGTTTTGGTGACAATATGACCGGAAAGATCCATCCCCATGTATCTTGTCATAGGGTGCATACTATTAACAGCATATTTTTTTTTAATCACATCTCATCAAAGGGTACCTACTACCAAGACATCACTGACGATGTTAATTTTGATCTTCGATTGATTGTTTGCTAAGTTTCTCCACTGTAAAGTTAAATTCCCAATCCAAAGTTTGTCCCTTTTTCCTACTTTATTCGTTTTGTTGATTGTATGTGTGAGAGGAGTGTTAAAGTCTCCTACTATTATTGTGTTATTGTTGATTTCTTCTTTTATGTCTGAAAGTACCTGTCTTATGTATTGAGGTGCCCCTGTGTTGGGTGCGTAGATATTCATGACTGTTATGTCTTCCTCTTGGATAGATCCCTTAATCATGATGTAGTGACCTGCCTTGTCTCTTAGAATCTTCTTTACTTTAAAGTCTATTTTGTCTGATATAAGGATTGCTACTCCAGCTTTCTTTTGATTTCCATTTGCATGAAATATCTTTTTCCAGCCTTTCACTTTCAGTCTATGAGTGTCTCTAGGTCTGAAGTGGGTCTCTTGTAAACAGCATATATATGGGTCTTGCTTCTGGATCCATTCAGCCAGCCTGTGTCGTTTGGTTGGAGCATTTAGTCCATTTACATTCAAAGTAATTATTGATACGAATGTTCCTATTGTCATCTTCTTAGAAATTTGGGGTTTGATTTGTAAGGCTTCTCCTACTCTTGTATTTATTGGCTATATCAGGTCCTTTAACACTTGTTGTAGGGCTGGTTTTGTGGTACAGAATTCTTTTAGTTTTTGCTTGTCTGTGAAGCTTTTGACTTCACCATCGATTTTGAATGAGATTCTTGTTGGGTAGAGAATTCGTGGTTGCAAGTTATTCTCTTTTAGCCGTTTAAATGTATCTTGCCATTCTCTTCTGGCCTGTAGGGTTTCTGTTGAGAGATCCGCAGTTAAACGTATGGGGTTTCCTTTATATGTTATTTGTTGTTTGCTCCTAGCTGCTTTTAGTAATCTGTCTTTATATTTAGTCTGCATTAGTTTGATTAGTATGTGCCTTGGTGTGTTTCTTCTGGGGTTTCTCCTGTATGGAACTTACACATGCATTTTCTTATGATTAGACTGGGGTTATGGGTTTTGGTGACAATATGACCGGAAAGATCCATCCCCATGTATCTTGTCATAGGGTGCATACTATTAACAGCATATTTTTTTTTAATCACATCTCATCAAAGGGTACCTACTACCAAGACATCACTGACGATGTTAATTTTGATCTTCGATTGATTGTTTGCTAAGTTTCTCCACTGTAAAGTTAAATTCCCAATCCAAAGTTTGTCCCTTTTTCCTACTTTATTCTTTGTAAAGGAGATATTAAAGTAGAGGCCACAGACTTCCCTGGTGGTCCAATGAGTAAGACTGTACTCCCACTGCAGGGGCACAGGTTCCACCCCTGGTTGTGGAACTAAGATCCCACATACTGCGTCCCTTGGCATAAAAATAAAGTGAAATCCAACAGTAAAGGGAGTCAAGGGAGCATTAATCTCCATTTCCTGGAACAGGGTAGTATCTACATAAATTGAAATTTTTAGGGGATTTCATTTCTCATTTATTTTTCTACTTATTTATTCATTCAATCATTGATCTATGTCAATGTGGACTGACTTCAAATATATTTATTTTATACTTTGGGTTATAACTTCACACTATTTATATCTTTTGTTGTTCAAATTGTTCCACATTCTGGTGGTTAGGAGCTCCTTCAGGTCGGCTCCTGTAACCCACTGACTGATCCCATTCTTTTATTTTTTGAGCACTTCTAAAGCTATGTTTTGAATATAAAGCTGTAATTTTCAGATATTTTATTTCTAAAATGAGATGTTAATCCTGACCCTAGTATATATTACATAACATTCATGGGTCTAGACACATTTTATTATTTGCAAAGTGGCCAGACTATCATATTATAGGCATTATATTAATTAGGACATATAATAATAAGACAGAATAGCAAGCAAAACCATATATTTAATTATATAATAAATAAGCCTCACTTAAATGGCACTCTCAAAAGAGGAAACATAAGGATAAGGGATTAAGAGCTATGAATTGTAATGTACAAAGTAAATTATAAGGACATATTCTACAATACAGGAAATATAGCCAATATTTTATAGTAACTATAAATGGAACAAAACCTTTAAAACTGTGAATCACTATTTTGTACACTTGTAACATATAAAATCTTTATCAAATGGATTGTGGACCAAATCCCCCTATCCATGGGGACATTCAGCATATTTTTAATCACATCTCATCAAAGGGTACCTACTACCAAGACATCACTGACGATGTTAATTTTGATCTTCGATTGATTGTTTGCTAAGTTTCTCCACTGTAAAGTTAAATTCCCAATCCAAAGTTTGTCCCTTTTTCCTACTTTATTCTTTGTAAAGGAGATATTAAAGTAGAGGCCACAGACTTCCCTGGTGGTCCAATGAGTAAGACTGTACTCCCACTGCAGGGGCACAGGTTCCACCCCTGGTTGTGGAACTAAGATCCCACATACTGCGTCCCTTGGCATAAAAATAAAGTGAAATCCAACAGTAAAGGGAGTCAAGGGAGCATTAATCTCCATTTCCTGGAACAGGGTAGTATCTACATAAATTGAAATTTTTAGGGGATTTCATTTCTCATTTTTTTTTCTACTTATTTATTCATTCAATCATTGATCTATGTCAATGTGGACTGACTTCAAATATATTTATTTTATACTTTGGGTTATAACTTCACACTATTTATATCTTTTGTTGTTCAAATTGTTCCACATTCTGGTGGTTAGGAGCTCCTTCAGGTCGGCTCCTGTAACCCACTGACTGATCCCATTCTTTTATTTTTTGAGCACTTCTAAAGCTATGTTTTGAATATAAAGCTGTAATTTTCAGATATTTTATTTCTAAAATGAGATGTTAATCCTGACCCTAGTATATATTACATAACATTCATGGGTCTAGACACATTTTATTATTTGCAAAGTGGCCAGACTATCATATTATAGGCATTATATTAATTAGGACATATAATAATAAGACAGAATAGCAAGCAAAACCATATATTTAATTATATAATAAATAAGCCTCACTTAAATGGCACTCTCAAAAGAGGAAACATAAGGATAAGGGATTAAGAGCTATGAATTGTAATGTACAAAGTAAATTATAAGGACATATTCTACAATACAGGAAATATAGCCAATATTTTATAGTAACTATAAATGGAACAAAACCTTTAAAACTGTGAATCACTATTTTGTACACTTGTAACATATAAAATCATTCTATATGTTAATAAAAAATAAATCAATAATTTCAGGGGGAGGTACTCCACTAACATTAAATCAGCTAAAACTGGACTTTAAAAATGCAAAATGTATGCTATAAATTCTTGAATGTTCACTTCTCATCTTTAACACCTTTAAATGACAGACCTACCACCCTAATTGGCATAGCAATATCAAAGAAGAGCATTCTAAGTTTAATTTTGCTTTTTGTTTCACAAATCATTTTTCCCCTTTAAAGACATGACCTATTGATTATTTGCTCTAAAATACACTGTTACCTTAGTAACTACCAAATTATACACCTTATGTAGCTGTGTTGATGAAGAGAATCTTACAAAGGACTCAAAGCAAACGAAGAGCCCTGACAAGTCTCTTTGACTTTAATGTCTATAAAGACCTATCATATACTGGCCACCATCACAGATCATCTAAGTTACCTTTGAATGCACCTATAAACATTAACCAAGAATGCAGGCTGATTTACAGTCCCTACCTTTTATATCTCATACTGCACATCCTCTCTTTCTCCCATCTCCACTCCAAATTAGCAGTCAGTGATGCATCCCCAATGCTAATTTGTTCAGCATATTTTCTGTGTCCTTGGCAAAGTGATATGAGGTTACAAAGGGAATACAGTCTGGCAATAAGTAAGTATGAACTTGCATTTCACTTAGATTTTCACTAATCTGTATTTTGGATGTACTGACCAAATAGGGGAAAGGACACGTCTCTGGGATAAAGGTGGGTATCAGATATCAGGACTCAAGTTCCAAGCAAAAATGTTCAATACTGTATGATGCAAAGATGCCCCTGAGATTCATTTTATAGTTATAAAATGGGATGGCTTTAAGCAAAACCATATATTTAATTATATAATAAATAAGCCTCACTTAAATGGCACTCTCAAAAGAGGAAACATAAGGATAAGGGATTAAGAGCTATGAATTGTAATGTACAAAGTAAATTATAAGGACATATTCTACAATACAGGAAATATAGCCAATATTTTATAGTAACTATAAATGGAACAAAACCTTTAAAACTGTGAATCACTATTTTGTACACTTGTAACATATAAAATCATTCTATATGTTAATAAAAAATAAATCAATAATTTCAGGGGGAGGTACTCCACTAACATTAAATCAGCTAAAACTGGACTTTAAAAATGCAAAATGTATGCTATAAATTCTTGAATGTTCACTTCTCATCTTTAACACCTTTAAATGACAGACCTACCACCCTAATTGGCATAGCAATATCAAAGAAGAGCATTCTAAGTTTAATTTTGCTTTTTGTTTCACAAATCATTTTTCCCTTCAAAGACATGACCTATTGATTATTTGCTCTAAAATACACTGTTACCTTAGTAACTACCAAATTATACACCTTATGTAGCTGTGTTGATGAAGAGAATCTTACAAAGGACTCAAAGCAAACGAAGAGCCCTGACAAGTCTCTTTGACTTTAATGTCTATAAAGACCTATCATATACTGGCCACCATCACAGATCATCTAAGTTACCTTTGAATGCACCTATAAACATTAACCAAGAATGCAGGCTGATTTACAGTCCCTACCTTTTATATCTCATACTGCACATCCTCTCTTTCTCCCATCTCCACTCCAAATTAGCAGTCAGTGATGCATCCCCAATGCTAATTTGTTCAGCATATTTTCTGTGTCCTTGGCAAAGTGATATGAGGTTACAAAGGGAATACAGTCTGGCAATAAGTAAGTATGAACTTGCATTTCACTTAGATTTTCACTCATCTGTATTTTGGATGTACTGACCAAATAGGGGAAAGGACACATGTCTCTGGGATAAAGGTGGGTATCAGATATCAGGACTCAAGTTCCAAGCAACAATGTTCAATACTGTATGATGCAAAGATGCCCCTGAGATTCATTTTATAGTTATAAAAATGGATTTAAATATATTATAAAATATTACATATATTTAAATAGATGGCTTAACTATATCTTCCAGGTTTCTTCTACTTCTGAAACCTATGATGCTTAGATAAAAATTTTTTTCCTATGAGAATTCATCAGATAATTAACTCACTAACACCACCAACTTCCCTGGGGCAATTTCCAACACAGTTACAGCCTTTCTTGGAGACTTTCTCCTTCAAAATACAACTACTGAAGTTTTCAGTTATCCTTATGCAAAGAATATACATCAGGAGATAATAAATATCATTGAAGTTATTATTTTCAGTAACATATTAAGCCCATTTTGCACAAGATAACAGAAGTCTGCAATAATGCAACTACCCCCTATGAAGGGAAGGTAGACAGTACTCTCCATCCCAGTCGGGAGGTTCTCCTGTCCTCTATTCACTGAATCATCTGAATCTAGATGATTCTTGATGTGTATACAGCTGCATAAGAGGTTGTATTTTTTCTACATTTAACCATCTAGAGATCCAGCACAAGCTATAGAAGACAGGAGGGGAGAGTTACTTATCTGTCTTTTCCATCTGTATTGCTTAGAGCTGCGTCATAGATTGAATCATGTCTCTCTGAAGCCCATGTGTTGAAATTCGATTCTCTAAATATCTCAGACTGTGATCTTATTTGGAAATAAGATCATTGCAGATGTGATTAGTTAAGAGGTAATCATAACAGAGTAGGTGGGCTCCTAATATAATATGACTAGCATCCTTGTTACAAGAGAGAGAGAGAGAGAAATTTGAACACAGACAGAGTGACCCCCATGTGAAGACTGGACGCCCCTGGGGAGTGAAGGTCAGAGAACCTAGGAGAACCTAGGAGAATGGACTAGAACAGCTCCTACCCTAGAGTCTTCGGTGGAACCATGACACTGTCAATATTGATTTCAAACTTCTGGTCTTCAGAACTGTGAGACAATGTGATTCTGTTGTTCTAAACCACCCAGTTTGTAGTACTTTATTACAAAAGGCCCAGGAAATGATTATAGGCTTTAACATAGTTGTATGGCATGGGGAAGAGGGGCCGGATTTCTTATAATATCCATGTTAGCAAATGTATTGGTGCCATCACTGGACTACCCATTTGTATAGCCTATGCTCCTGTGTGGGTCAGAACACATGCCAATATATCTTTCTATTGACTATATGACATCGTATTATAAATATGGGGCTTTGTCACCTGCTAGCTATGCAATTAACCTTGCTACAAGATGAAAACTGAAAGGGATTAATTCCCCAGACTTTCTCCCTAAAAATACAACTACTGAAGTTTTCAGTTATCCTTATGCAAAGAATATACATCAGGAGATAATAAATATCATTGAAGTTATTATTTTCAGTAACATATTAAGCCCATTTTGCACAAGATAACAGAAGTCTGCAATAATGCAACTACCCCCTATGAAGGGAAGGTAGACAGTACTCTCCATCCCAGTCGGGAGGTTCTCCTGTCCTCTATTCACTGAATCATCTGAATCTAGATGATTCTTGATGTGTATACAGCTGCATAAGAGGTTGTATTTTTTCTACATTTAACCATCTAGAGATCCAGCACAAGCTATAGAAGACAGGAGGGGAGAGTTACTTATCTGTCTTTTCCATCTGTATTGCTTAGAGCTGCGTCATAGATTGAATCATGTCTCTCTGAAGCCCATGTGTTGAAATTCGATTCTCTAAATATCTCAGACTGTGATCTTATTTGGAAATAAGATCATTGCAGATGTGATTAGTTAAGAGGTAATCATAACAGAGTAGGTGGGCTCCTAATATAATATGACTAGCATCCTTGTTACAAGAGAGAGAGAGAGAGAAATTTGAACACAGACAGAGTGACCCCCATGTGAAGACTGGACGCCCCTGGGGAGTGAAGGTCAGAGAACCTAGGAGAACCTAGGAGAATGGACTAGAACAGCTCCTACCCTAGAGTCTTCGGTGGAACCATGACACTGTCAATATTGATTTCAAACTTCTGGTCTTCAGAACTGTGAGACAATGTGATTCTGTTGTTCTAAACCACCCAGTTTGTAGTACTTTATTACAAAAGGCCCAGGAAATGATTATAGGCTTTAACATAGTTGTATGGCATGGGGAAGAGGGGCCGGATTTCTTATAATATCCATGTTAGCAAATGTATTGGTGCCATCACTGGACTACCCATTTGTATAGCCTATGCTCCTGTGTGGGTCAGAACACATGCCAATATATCTTTCTATTGACTATATGACATCGTATTATAAATATGGGGCTTTGTCACCTGCTAGCTATGCAATTAACCTCATTGATCTACAGATTCTTGATTATAGTAACACTTGATCTAGCACATTATCCAGTTTATTTGTGAGGATCAAAAGAAAGGCCGTAAGTGAAAAACAATACAGACGCACACATAAGAGGATTCAATGTAGAGGTTAAGATTTTTGCAACCAATTTCAAGAGCTCAAATTCTACTCCACCCGTTACTAGTTTTGTCACTGATGATGGACACAGCCATCACTTTGAAATGAGAGCTATAATAGTATCTGTACCTTGAAGCTGGCAGGAAGATCAAATGAATTAATATTTACAGAGGTCTAAAATATTTCAACTTCCAATACATAGAAATATTCAATAATTTGTATCTAACAGAAGTATATTCAAGCTGTTGAGAACCATACAAATGTTATATCATTATAATTTATAGTTAGTAAAAGCTACTGATGAATGCTCTTGTACATTGATAACTCTGACATTCTAGCTCAAGGTACATTTTAGCGGCAGTAATTTAAACAGCTATTAGTAGAAGAATTAAGGAGAGATGATCACAGATGATGTCTGATATAAAGTAGATCAGGTTTTCCCAGTGAATCAAAATATCTTAGAACAAGAGGCAATTTCTGATATTCATTAGTCTTTTAATTTCCTTGTATTAAAATATTTTAGAGCCAAACTTTCTGTTGAGCATTATACTAACTGCTCTAATATGTAAATAAGAAGCAAAAGATTTATTTGGATTTTACTTGAGCATGCAGAATTGGCAATTCATTTTTTAAAACATGTCTTCAAAAGTTACTAATGAAAGCTTTGCATGTATATGAATTGAGATACACTGTGCAGATAACATGCTTTTTGTTGTTGTTATTCAGTTCCTAAGACATATTTAACTCCCTTGTACCCCATGGGCTGCAGCATACAGGCTTTCCTGGTTTTCACTACTTTCCAGAGTTTACTCAGATTCATGTTCACTGTGTTAGTGAAAATATTCAACTATCTCATCCTCTGCTGCCCTCTTCTCCTTTTGCCTTCAATATTCCCCAGCAAGAGGGGCCGGATTTCTTATAATATCCATGTTAGCAAATGTATTGGTGCCATCACTGGACTACCCATTTGTATAGCCTATGCTCCTGTGTGGGTCAGAACACATGCCAATATATCTTTCTATTGACTATATGACATCGTATTATAAATATGGGGCTTTGTCACCTGCTAGCTATGCAATTAACCTCATTGATCTACAGATTCTTGATTATAGTAACACTTGATCTAGCACATTATCCAGTTTATTTGTGAGGATCAAAAGAAAGGCCGTAAGTGAAAAACAATACAGACGCACACATAAGAGGATTCAATGTAGAGGTTAAGATTTTTGCAACCAATTTCAAGAGCTCAAATTCGACTCCACCCTGTACTAGTTTTGTCACGGATGATGGACACAGCCATCACTTTGAAATGAGAGCTATAATAGTATCTGTACCTTGAAGCTGGCAGGAAGATCAAATGAATTAATATTTACAGAGGTCTAAAATATTTCAACTTCCAATACATAGAAATATTCAATAATTTGTATCTAACAGAAGTATATTCAAGCTGTTGAGAACCATACAAATGTTATATCATTATAATTTATAGTTAGTAAAAGCTACTGATGAATGCTCTTGTACATTGATAACTCTGACATTCTAGCTCAAGGTACATTTTAGCGGCAGTAATTTAAACAGCTATTAGTAGAAGAATTAAGGAGAGATGATCACAGATGATGTCTGATATAAAGTAGATCAGGTTTTCCCAGTGAATCAAAATATCTTAGAACAAGAGGCAATTTCTGATATTCATTAGTCTTTTAATTTCCTTGTATTAAAATATTTTAGAGCCAAACTTTCTGTTGAGCATTATACTAACTGCTCTAATATGTAAATAAGAAGCAAAAGATTTATTTGGATTTTACTTGAGCATGCAGAATTGGCAATTCATTTTTTAAAACATGTCTTCAAAAGTTACTAATGAAAGCTTTGCATGTATATGAATTGAGATACACTGTGCAGATAACATGCTTTTTGTTGTTGTTATTCAGTTCCTAAGACATATTTAACTCCCTTGTACCCCATGGGCTGCAGCATACAGGCTTTCCTGGTTTTCACTACTTTCCAGAGTTTACTCAGATTCATGTTCACTGTGTTAGTGAAAATATTCAACTATCTCATCCTCTGCTGCCCTCTTCTCCTTTTGCCTTCAATATTCCCCAGCAACAGGGGCTTTTCCAATGAGTCAGCTCATTGAATAAGGTGGCTAAAGGACTGGAATTTCAGCTTCAGCATCGGTCCTTCCAGTAAATATTCAGGGATGATTTCCTTTAGGATTGACTGGTTTAATCTCCTTGAAGACAAAGAGATTCTTCAGTCTTCTCCAGCACCACAGTTCAAAAACATCAATTCTTCAATGCCTAGCCTTCTTTATGGTCCAACTCTCATATCTGTATGTGATTGCTGGAAAAACCAGAGCTTTGACAATATCAACCTTTGTCAGCAAAGTGATTTCTTTCTTTTTAATTGTTGGCCTCTTTTATGTTTGTTTTTTTTACTTACTTATTTTCACCCATCTTTATTCTTTGGCCTGTGTAGGCCTCCCATTGCAGTGGCCTCTCTCGTTGCAGAGCACCATCTCTGGGCGCATGCGCTCCAGAGAGCTGGCTCGCAATTGGACACACCAGTCAGCTGCTCCACAGCATGTGGGATCTTCCTGGGCCAGGGGATCCAACCAGTGCCCCCTGGACTACAAGGCAGACTCTTCACCCAATGAACCACCAGGGAAGCCCGATTTCTTTCTTTTTTTTTTTTCTTTAAACTGCTTTTATTTTTCTGGGGCGGGGGGCACTTCTATTGGTCTTTTGTTTATTTATTTGCGTCTATCTTGTTCTTTGGCCTGTGTGGGCCTCCCATCGCAGTGGCTTCTCTCATCGCAGAGCACTGGCTCTGGGCACAAGGGCTCCAAAGCTCTGGCTTGGTAGTTGGACACATCAGTCCAGGTGTTCTGCGGCATGTGGGATCTTCCCAGGCCAGGGATTGAACCAGCACCCCTTGCACTGCAAGGCGGTGTCCTTACCCACTGAACCACCAGGGAAGCCAGATTTCTTTCTTTTTAATAGCTGGCTAGGTTTGTGATAGCTTTCCTTCCAAAGAGCAAGTGTCCTCAAATTTCATGGCTGCATCACTGTCTGCAGTGATTTCTTGGAGAAATCACTAAAAGTAATTCTGTCACTACTTCTACTTTTTCCACATCTATGTGTCATAAAGTGATGGGATCAGATGCTATGATCTTAGTTTTTTGAATGTTGAGTTTTAAACCAGTTTTCTCACTCTCTTCTTTCACACACATCAAGAGGCTCTTTAGTTTCTCTTCACTTTCTGCCATTAGAGTGGTATCATCTGCGTATCTGAGGTTGTTGATATTTCTCCCAGCAAACTTGATTCCAGCTTGTAATTCACCCACCCTGGCATTTCACAAGATGTACTCTGCATATGAGTTAGAGAAGCAAGATGACAATACACAGCCTTGTTGTACTCCTTTCCCAATACTGAACCAGTTAGTTGTTCCATGTAAGGCTCTAACCATTGCTTCTTGGCCCCATACAGGTTTCTCAGGGGACAGGAAAGATGGTCTGGTATACCCATCACTTTAATAATGTTCCATAGTTTGTTGTGATGTACACAAAGGCTGTTGAAAAGTCAATGAAGCAGAAGTAGATATTCTTCCAGAATCCCCTTGTTTTCTTGATGATCCAATGAATATTAGCAATTTGATCTCTGGTTCCTCTGCCTTTCCTAGCCCAGTTTGTACATCTGGAATTTCTTGATTCACATACTGCTAATGCCTAGCTTAAAGAATTCTAAGCATCACCATGCAAGCATATGAAATTAGTGCAGTACTTTGTACAGTACTTTGAACATTCTTTGTCATTGTCCATTTTGGGGACTGGAATGCAACTGACCTTTTCTAGTTGTGTGGCCACTGCTGCATTTTCCATGTTTGCTGCAATATTGAGTAGAGCACTTTAACTGCATCATCTTTTATGATTTGAAACAGCTCAGCTGGAATTCTATCACCTGCACTAGCTTTGTTGGTAGTAATGCTTCCTAAGGCCGACTTGACTGCACACTCCAAGATATCTAGCTCTAGATAGGGGACCACATCATTGTGGTTATCCCAGTCATTAATATCTTTTTAATATAGTTCTTCTGTGTATTCTTGCTACCTCTTCTTCATCTCTTTTGCTTCTGTTAGGTCCTTACTGCATTTGCCCTTTATCAGGCCCATTCTTGCATGAAATGTTCCCTTGATATCTCCAGTTTGCCTTAAGAGATCTGTAGTCTTTCCCATTCTATTGTTTTCCTCTGTTCTTTGCACTCTTCATTTAAGAAATTCTTATCTCTCCTTTATTCTCTGGAACTCTGCATTCAGTTGGGTATATCTTTCCCCTTCTCCTTTGCTTATGGTTTTTCTTCTTTGCTCAGCTTTGCGTAGTGCCTCATCAGACAACCGCTTTGCCTTCTTGCGTTTCTTTTTCTTTGGGATGATTTTGGTCACTGGCTCCTGTATAATACTATGAACCAGTATCAATCATTCTTCAAGCACTCTGTCTACCATAGAAGAACAGAATCTTCTTGAATCTATTCATCACTTCCACTATATAGTCATAAGGGATTTGATTTAGGTCATACCTGAACGGCCTAGTGATTTTCCTTACTTTCTTCAATATAAGCCTGAATTTTGCAATAAGGAAAATCTGAGCCAGGTGATCTGAGCCCCAGTCAGTTCCAGGTCTTGTATTTGCTGACAGTATAGAGTTTCTCCATTTTTGGCTGCAACAAATATAATCAATCCAATATTGACCATTTGGTGATGTCCATGTGTAGAGATGTTTCTCATGTGTTGAACAAGGGTGTTTGCTATGACCAGTGTGTTAACTTGACAAAATTCGGTTAGCCTTTGCTCTGCTTCATTTTGTACTCCAAGGCCAAGTTTGCCTATTATTCTAGATATGTCTTAATTTCCAATCCCCTATGATGGAAAGGATATCTTTTTTGTGTTAGTTATAGAACATCTTGTTAGTTTTCATAGCACAGTCAACTTCAGCTTCTTCAACACCAGTAGTTGGGGCATAGACTTGGAATACCCTGGTGTTGAATGGTTTGCCTTAGAAACAAATTGACATCATCTGTCATTTTATAGATTGTACCCAAGTACTATATTTTGGACTCTTCTGTTGACTACAAGGGCTACTCCACTCCTAAGAGATTCTTGCCCACAGTAATAGATATAATGATCATCTGAACCAAATTTGCCCTTTATCAGGCCCATTCTTGCATGAAATGTTCCCTTGATATCTCCAGTTTGCCTTAAGAGATCTGTAGTCTTTCCCATTCTATTGTTTTCCTCTGTTCTTTGCACTCTTCATTTAAGAAATTCTTATCTCTCCTTTATTCTCTGGAACTCTGCATTCAGTTGGGTATATCTTTCCCCTTCTCCTTTGCTTATGGTTTTTCTTCTTTGCTCAGCTTTGCGTAGTGCCTCATCAGACAACCGCTTTGCCTTCTTGCGTTTCTTTTTCTTTGGGATGATTTTGGTCACTGGCTCCTGTATAATACTATGAACCAGTATCAATCATTCTTCAAGCACTCTGTCTACCATAGAAGAACAGAATCTTCTTGAATCTATTCATCACTTCCACTATATAGTCATAAGGGATTTGATTTAGGTCATACCTAAAGCGGCCTAGTGATTTTCCTTACTTTCTTCAATATAAGCCTGAATTTTGCAATAAGGAAAATCTGAGCCAGGTGATCTGAGCCCCAGTCAGTTCCAGGTCTTGTATTTGCTGACAGTATAGAGTTTCTCCATTTTTGGCTGCAACAAATATAATCAATCCAATATTGACCATTTGGTGATGTCCATGTGTAGAGATGTTTCTCATGTGTTGAACAAGGGTGTTTGCTATGACCAGTGTGTTAACTTGACAAAATTCGGTTAGCCTTTGCTCTGCTTCATTTTGTACTCCAAGGCCAAGTTTGCCTATTATTCTAGATATGTCTTAATTTCCAATCCCCTATGATGGAAAGGATATCTTTTTTGTGTTAGTTATAGAACATCTTGTTAGTTTTCATAGCACAGTCAACTTCAGCTTCTTCAGCACCAGTAGTTGGGGCATAGACTTGGAATACCCTGGTGTTGAATGGTTTGCCTTAGAAACAAATTGACATCATCTGTCATTTTATAGATTGTACCCAAGTACTATATTTTGGACTCTTCTGTTGACTACAAGGGCTACTCCACTCCTAAGAGATTCTTGCCCACAGTAATAGATATAATGATCATCTGAACCAAATTTGCCCATTTCCACCATTTTAGTGTCCTGATTCCTAGTATGTCGATGTTTACTCTTGCCATATCTTGCTTGACCATGTTCCATTTACCTTGATTCATGGGTCTAATGTTACAGGTTCCTATAAAATACTGCTCTTTAGAGCATCAGACTTACTTTCATCACCAGACACAGCTATAGCTGTCTTTTCCACTTGGGCCCAGCTGCTTCATTCTTTCTGGAGCTATTAGTATTATATTACTGATTAATATTAATTAGTATTATTACTATTAGCTCCTTAGCTGTCAATAAATAAAGAACAGCCAGCCACTTTCTCACCTTTCAGTACACCTCAGATAGAGTTTTGGACTGTCAAATAAAACACTACCATTGAATAACACCACCTGCTTCATATGTGTCTGGCTTCACAGAAGAGAAAGAAACACCTGAGTCTCTGGCCTTATAGAGGAGAAGGAAGTGTTTTAGCAAAACATCTTCTGTTTGTTCACTCAGAAGAAATAGGAACAGTTGTGACAAAATGAAATTATACTATCACATTAATTCAATTTTCTAAACTTACCCAGGAAGTGTATATTTGGAGGATGGATTGTCTCAGCGCTGTGGATAAGTTATAACCTTCAGAACTGTGGTGTGTCTGGTGAGCAGCCCACATAATGTTAACCTCTGCAAAACACATCATTTGAAATGAGCCATGAGAGTAAGAAGAAAGAAACTTCAGTTTTCAGTTATGTATGCTACTTTCTTGAGTGAGGAAGAAGAATCTGGAACATCTCTGAGAAAGCTAGCCAATATAATTATAATTAAAATAAGCTGCCTCAAATCATTTTGGAATAAGGCCAAGTTTGCCTATTATTCTAGATATGTCTTAATTTCCAATCCCCTATGATGGAAAGGATATCTTTTTTGTGTTAGTTATAGAACATCTTGTTAGTTTTCATAGCACAGTCAACTTCAGCTTCTTCAACACCAGTAGTTGGGGCATAGACTTGGAATACCCTGGTGTTGAATGGTTTGCCTTAGAAACAAATTGACATCATCTGTCATTTTATAGATTGTACCCAAGTACTATATTTTGGACTCTTCTGTTGACTACAAGGGCTACTCCACTCCTAAGAGATTCTTGCCCACAGTAATAGATATAATGATCATCTGAACCAAATTTGCCCATTTCCACCATTTTAGTGTCCTGATTCCTAGTATGTCGATGTTTACTCTTGCCATATCTTGCTTGACCATGTTCCATTTACCTTGATTCATGGGTCTAATGTTACAGGTTCCTATAAAATACTGCTCTTTAGAGCATCAGACTTACTTTCATCACCAGACACAGCTATAGCTGTCTTTTCCACTTGGGCCCAGCTGCTTCATTCTTTCTGGAGCTATTAGTATTATATTACTGATTAATATTAATTAGTATTATTACTATTAGCTCCTTAGCTGTCAATAAATAAAGAACAGCCAGCCACTTTCTCACCTTTCAGTACACCTCAGATAGAGTTTTGGACTGTCAAATAAAACACTACCATTGAATAACACCACCTGCTTCATATGTGTCTGGCTTCACAGAAGAGAAAGAAACACCTGAGTCTCTGGCCTTATAGAGGAGAAGGAAGTGTTTTAGCAAAACATCTTCTGTTTGTTCACTCAGAAGAAATAGGAACAGTTGTGACAAAATGAAATTATACTATCACATTAATTCAATTTTCTAAACTTACCCAGGAAGTGTATATTTGGAGGATGGATTGTCTCAGCGCTGTGGATAAGTTATAACCTTCAGAACTGTGGTGTGTCTGGTGAGCAGCCCACATAATGTTAACCTCTGCAAAACACATCATTTGAAATGAGCCATGAGAGTAAGAAGAAAGAAACTTCAGTTTTCAGTTATGTATGCTACTTTCTTGAGTGAGGAAGAAGAATCTGGAACATCTCTGAGAAAGCTAGCCAATATAATTATAATTAAAATAAGCTGCCTCAAATCATTTTTGGAATAGGAGAGGAAGTAAATTATAAACAAATAACAAAGCTGAACCATAGCCAATAAATATGTATAGTGTATATGATATAATTAAATGCCTCCAGCAAGATGAAATGACTTCCAAAATTTATACTTTGTTAACATATTACAATAAGACAGATCATAAAAGCTAACTGGTAATCTTGTAGCAATATAATTAACGCATTGTGATGATTTTTCAGCATGGGATAACATAGTTCTTATTAAAGAAGAATACTCTGATGGGAGAAATGAGTGTATAAATTTTGGAATGAAATACATAATATTCTTCCCTAATGACTTTTTAAGAAATTTCAAAATCTGTCTATTGGACTAAAAGATAAAGTCAAATATTGGCCCTAAAATCTTACGTTTCAATTTCTTACAGATACATATTAAAAACTAATAGATACAGTTTTTCCCGTACCTCACTGAAGCACTATACCATTTATAAAATTGCCCCACATGCTTGCCATTTATCCTCAAAAAAAAAAAAAAGAAAATGTAAACTGTTGATTTCCATTACACAAATTGCCTTCATATTGTCTTGAAATTCACACAGACCCAAAGGATGATTGTTTGCTTTTTCTATAGCAACATGCCTCTCTGAGCATCAAATATATGGAATTTAAGAAAACAAGTCCATATTTTTCATTCTACCCTCATTTTTCATTTCTTATCAGAATCACATATCAAAATTCCATATTTTTATGTTCTTAGCTAAGCTAACTTATTTTTTTCGGAAAAGCACAAATATGACATTTAAGAAAAATATATTTCATTTAAACTGGATGTAAGGGTTTCTCAGCGCTGTGGATAAGTTATAACCTTCAGAACTGTGGTGTGTCTGGTGAGCAGCCCACATAATGTTAACCTCTGCAAAACACATCATTTGAAATGAGCCATGAGAGTAAGAAGAAAGAAACTTCAGTTTTCAGTTATGTATGCTACTTTCTTGAGTGAGGAAGAAGAATCTGGAACATCTCTGAGAAAGCTAGCCAATATAATTATAATTAAAATAAGCTGCCTCAAATCATTTTTGGAATAGGAGAGGAAGTAAATTATAAACAAATAACAAAGCTGAACCATAGCCAATAAATATGTATAGTGTATATGATATAATTAAATGCCTCCAGCAAGATGAAATGACTTCCAAAATTTATACTTTGTTAACATATTACAATAAGACAGATCATAAAAGCTAACTGGTAATCTTGTAGCAATATAATTAACGCATTGTGATGATTTTTCAGCATGGGATAACATAGTTCTTATTAAAGAAGAATACTCTGATGGGAGAAATGAGTGTATAAATTTTGGAATGAAATACATAATATTCTTCCCTAATGACTTTTTAAGAAATTTCAAAATCTGTCTATTGGACTAAAAGATAAAGTCAAATATTGGCCCTAAAATCTTACGTTTCAATTTCTTACAGATACATATTAAAAACTAATAGATACAGTTTTTCCCGTACCTCACTGAAGCACTATACCATTTATAAAATTGCCCCACATGCTTGCCATTTATCCTCAAAAAAAAAAAAAAGAAAATGTAAACTGTTGATTTCCATTACACAAATTGCCTTCATATTGTCTTGAAATTCACACAGACCCAAAGGATGATTGTTTGCTTTTTCTATAGCAACATGCCTCTCTACGAGCATCAAATATATGGAATTTAAGAAAACAAGTCCATATTTTTCATTCTACCCTCATTTTTCATTTCTTATCAGAATCACATATCAAAATTCCATATAGTCTGTCTTATTAAAAGAAAAATATGTTCTTAGCTAAGCTAACTTATATTTTATCCTTTGCTATAAATGTAGGAAATAGAATTAGGCACACAATATGACAGTTATATCCCTGCTAGAATAGATGTTGTTGTCATTCAGTTGCCCAGTTTTGTCCAACTTTTTGCAACCCCATGGACTGTGACTGCAACACACCAGGCCTTTCTGCCCCTCACCATCTCTTGGAGTTTGCCAAAGTTTGTGTCAACTGCATCAGTGATGCCAGTACAGATAGATACAAGTATAGATTTTTTTTTTTTTTTTTAGTTTAGGCTTAGAGGCATGGGAACTGAACAGTGAAGTGGAAATGTTGAGTTACTGCTCTTTGCAACTGCCATATATTCAGAGTTATAAGGAGTCCACCTGCGAATGCAGGAGACATAAGAGATGTAGGTTCGATCCCTGGATTGGGAAGATTCCCTGGGGGAGGGCATAACAACCCACTCCAGTATTCTTGCCTGAAGAATCCCATGGACAGAGAAACCTGGCAGGGCTACAGTCCATGGAGTCACAAAGAGTCAGACACAACTGAAGCAGTTTAACATGCACACATACAGAGAGTTAAAATACATGCCATGTGGCAGAATAATTTGTTAGCATTTTTAATGAAAAACATGGATATATGGAGATACAGATGTAAATATAGTCAATTTTGATGGACTTCTCTTGGCTAAGAAAAGCTTTAATTCAGGAAATGAAAGCTATACGGACAGTCTATATAGGGAGTTATCAAACAAAATGTGCAAAAGAGTTTTGGTAAACAAATAAAATATAAGAAAGACTTAATTCTGTGAGAATGAAATTATGAACAGGGTTATGATAGACAGGCTCATCAGAAGTCATTTCTACTGAAGTCGTATATTTTCAAGCGAGGCAAGTATCTTCATATTGTCTTGAAATTCACACAGACCCAAAGGATGATTGTTTGCTTTTCTATAGCAACATGCCTCTCTACGATCATCCAATATATGGAATTTAAGAAAACAAGTCCATATTTTTCATTCTACCCTCATTTTTCATTTCTTATCAGAATCACATATCAAAATTCCATATAGTCTGTCTTATTAAAAGAAAAATATGTTCTTAGCTAAGCTAACTTATATTTTATCCTTTGCTATAAATGTAGGAAATAGAATTAGGCACACAATATGACAGTTATATCCCTGCTAGAATAGATGTTGTTGTCATTCAGTTGCCCAGTTTTGTCCAACTTTTTGCAACCCCATGGACTGTGACTGCAACACACCAGGCCTTTCTGCCCCTCACCATCTCTTGGAGTTTGCCAAAGTTTGTGTCAACTGCATCAGTGATGCCAGTACAGATAGATACAAGTATAGATTTTTTTTTTTTTTTTTAGTTTAGGCTTAGAGGCATGGGAACTGAACAGTGAAGTGGAAATGTTGAGTTACTGCTCTTTGCAACTGCCATATATTCAGAGTTATAAGGAGTCCACCTGCGAATGCAGGAGACATAAGAGATGTAGGTTCGATCCCTGGATTGGGAAGATTCCCTGGGGGAGGGCATAACAACCCACTCCAGTATTCTTGCCTGAAGAATCCCATGGACAGAGAAACCTGGCAGGGCTACAGTCCATGGAGTCACAAAGAGTCAGACACAACTGAAGCAGTTTAACATGCACACATACAGAGAGTTAAAATACATGCCATGTGGCAGAATAATTTGTTAGCATTTTTAATGAAAAACATGGATATATGGAGATACAGATGTAAATATAGTCAATTTTGATGGACTTCTCTTGGCTAAGAAAAGCTTTAATTCAGGAAATGAAAGCTATACGGACAGTCTATATAGGGAGTTATCAAACAAAATGTGCAAAAGAGTTTTGGTAAACAAATAAAATATAAGAAAGACTTAATTCTGTGAGAATGAAATTATGAACAGGGTTATGATAGACAGGCTCATCAGAAGTCATTTCTACTGAAGTCGTATATTTTCAAGCGAGGCAAGTATCTTTATAAGCCATTAGTTGATATCTAACTTAGATTCTAATTGGTCCACATTTAAATAGTTTTAATCATTCCTAGCAATGACCCTGTATTTCTACCCAAGCAATGAAAGAAACTGTTCTTACACCAATAAGAACTACATCACATAATGATGTCTAACTTCTAGGCATAAAACTTGAAATAACCTAGAATGTAAATCTCTAGTTTATTGACTAGCTTATATATCTATAAATAAGAGAGGTACAAAGAATCCTATGATACTTGAAATCTTTAGATGCTGTGTGGAATACTTATAAGAGACAATAAATCTAATGAATATACTAAATCTCTTAAAACTTCTTATAGATTGAACTTGAAATCTTTAGATGCTGTGTGGAATACTTATAAGAGACAATAAATCTAATGAATATACTAAATCTCTTAAAACTTCTTATAGATTGAACTTTTGAAGTAATCTAAACACCATTTTCTCATTAAAACATACCCATTATTGAACATTCCAGAAGTGATCATATAGAAACTCACTACAAAGAAAAACTATTTTGTTCGACCTTTCAAGATTTGTTTAAAAAAATTCAACATAATATATTCATGTTATGAGTTCATAAGGTGATGAACTAACTAGATGGAGTTTGATTAGATGTTAATAACATGTATTGGAGCTACCTTCTTATAACCACAGAAGCTAAATGGTGGAACAAAGAATCCATGAGGGTGGAGTTTAAAGACCTGTCTCTTATTTTAACCACAGAAGCTAAATGAACAAAGAGACAGACACAACTGAAGCAGTTTAACATGCACACATACAGAGAGTTAAAATACATGCCATGTGGCAGAATAATTTGTTAGCATTTTTAATGAAAAACATGGATATATGGAGATACAGATGTAAATATAGTCAATTTTGATGGACTTCTCTTGGCTAAGAAAAGCTTTAATTCAGGAAATGAAAGCTATACGGACAGTCTATATAGGGAGTTATCAAACAAAATGTGCAAAAGAGTTTTGGTAAACAAATAAAATATAAGAAAGACTTAATTCTGTGAGAATGAAATTATGAACAGGGTTATGATAGACAGGCTCATCAGAAGTCATTTCTACTGAAGTCGTATATTTTCAAGCGAGGCAAGTATCTTTATAAGCCATTAGTTGAGATCTAACTTAGATTCTAATTGGTCCACATTTAAATAGTTTTAATCATTCCTAGCAATGACCCTGTATTTCTACCCAAGCAATGAAAGAAACTGTTCTTACACCAATAAGAACTACATCACATAATGATGTCTAACTTCTAGGCATAAAACTTGAAATAACCTAGAATGTAAATCTCTAGTTTATTGACTAGCTTATATATCTATAAATAAGAGAGGTACAAAGAATCCTATGATACTTGAAATCTTTAGATGCTGTGTGGAATACTTATAAGAGACAATAAATCTAATGAATATACTAAATCTCTTAAAACTTCTTATAGATTGAACTTGAAATCTTTAGATGCTGTGTGGAATACTTATAAGAGACAATAAATCTAATGAATATACTAAATCTCTTAAAACTTCTTATAGATTGAACTTTTGAAGTAATCTAAACACCATTTTCTCATTAAAACATACCCATTATTGAACATTCCAGAAGTGATCATATAGAAACTCACTACAAAGAAAAACTATTTTGTTCGACCTTTCAAGATTTGTTTAAAAAAATTCAACATAATATATTCATGTTATGAGTTCATAAGGTGATGAACTAACTAGATGGAGTTTGATTAGATGTTAATAACATGTATTGGAGCTACCTTCTTATAACCACAGAAGCTAAATGGTGGAACAAAGAATCCATGAGGGTGGAGTTTAAAGACCTGTCTCTATAGCTGTTTTAAAAGCACAGACTTCCTATCACAAACTGTGTGTAACACAGGCCTTCATTCAATGAAGTACAGCTGTATAAACAGTGTACAGTAACTCGATCCCACTGCCTTACCTCTGCCACTTTCCAGAACTGCGGAAAACAAAAAGAAATACAAGTAAATACTTTTCAAAAGTGGTCTTAAAAATGCATTTCATAGAAAATTGTCCCAACAGTCTTTCAGTAAATGAGAGAAAATTATGACTTTTCAATGATATCAGAAATAATAATGCTATTAATATTATCCATTGCCAAAATGCAGATTTCTTGAAATATATTTTATTAATAACACTAACTAATCATTCAATTTTTGCCAAAATTTATTGTGATATATATGTTTGTATGTCTATTTTTGAGTTTGCTACCTTATTTCTTTCATGCTTATTTTTGTTAAGGTACAACTTACATACAGTGAAATATATCCCTTTTGACATTTAGTTCAATGAATTTTTACCAAAAAAAAAAATACAGCTGTGCAATCACTGTCACAATCAAGATATGGAACAGCTTTTACTGTCCCCAAAACTATGAAACAGTTATCATCACCCTCCAAAGTTCCCTCTTCCATTTTATGTACAGCAGGCTGCATCTAACATGGCCCACAGATTCAGAGGATGAGATTCTGGGGGACCTTGTGAGAAAGCAGTGTGTTTTGGATGTAAAATAAGAATTCATGTGATCCAGAGGACTTCCAATGGGAAGCAGCCCCTAAAACGGTCCTCAGTGATTCTTGTCTACTGGCATTCAACCCCTTATAGAAACTCTTCCCTTGAGTATGGATTGGACTTAATGATTTCCTTCAAGTAAATATAGCACTTCACTGGTGGATCAGCTGATAAAGAATCTGCCTGCAGCGCAGGAGACCCAGGTGTGATTCCTGGGTCCAAAAGATCCCCTGGAGAAGGGAATGGCTACCCAAGCCAGTATTACTGTGTGGAAAATTCCAAAACCTGCTGGGTTTCAAGATTTGTTTAAAAAAATTCAACATAATATATTCATGTTATGAGTTCATAAGGTGATGAACTAACTAGATGGAGTTTGATTAGATGTTAATAACATGTATTGGAGCTACCTTCTTATAACCACAGAAGCTAAATGGTGGAACAAAGAATCCATGAGGGTGGAGTTTAAAGACCTGTCTCTATAGCTGTTTTAAAAGCACAGACTTCCTATCACAAACTGTGTGTAACACAGGCCTTCATTCAATGAAGTACAGCTGTATAAACAGTGTACAGTAACTCGATCCCACTGCCTTACCTCTGCCACTTTCCAGAACTGTGGAAAACAAAAAGAAATACAAGTAAATACTTTTCAAAAGTGGTCTTAAAAATGCATTTCATAGAAAATTGTCCCAACAGTCTTTCAGTAAATGAGAGAAAATTATGACTTTTCAATGATATCAGAAATAATAATGCTATTAATATTATCCATTGCCAAAATGCAGATTTCTTGAAATATATTTTATTAATAACACTAACTAATCATTCAATTTTTGCCAAAATTTATTGTGATATATATGTTTGTATGTCTATTTTTGAGTTTGCTACCTTATTTCTTTCATGCTTATTTTTGTTAAGGTACAACTTACATACAGTGAAATATATCCCTTTTGACATTTTGTTCAATGAATTTTACCAAAAAAAATACAGCTGTGCAATCACTGTCACAATCAAGATATGGAACAGCTTTTACTGTCCCCAAAACTATGAAACAGTTATCATCACCCTCCAAATTTCCCCTCTTCCATTTTATGTACAGCAGGCTGCATCTAACATGGCCCACAGATTCAGAGGATGAGATTCTGGGGGACCTTGTGAGAAAGCAGTGTGTTTTGGATGTAAAATAAGAATTCATGTGATCCAGAGGACTTCCAATGGGAAGCAGCCCCTAAAACGGTCCTCAGTGATTCTTGTCTACTGGCATTCAACCCCTTATAGAAACTCTTCCCTTGAGTATGGATTGGACTTAATGATTTCCTTCAAGTAAATATAGCACTTCACTGGTGGATCAGCTGATAAAGAATCTGCCTGCAGCGCAGGAGACCCAGGTGTGATTCCTGGGTCCAAAAGATCCCCTGGAGAAGGGAATGGCTACCCAAGCCAGTATTACTGTGTGGAAAATTCCATGGACAGAGAAGCCTGCTGGGCTACAGTTCATAGGCTTGCAAAGATTAGGACACAACTGAGCGTCTAACACTTTTTTAGTAAATATACTTTTCCCAAAGGTGATGGGTATCACTTCTGATGTTAGGTGATAAAAAGACTGAGGCTGACATCTTGGGTGCTTTCTCTGGCACGGTCATATGCTCATGCCTCTTGCACTGTCACGTATCACATGAAGAAAGTCAGCTGCCATGTTGCCAGCTGCTTTCTGGAGAAGTGCATATGAAAGGGAACTAGGAGAAGTCTCAGGTTAACCAGCTAGCAAGGAACTAAAATCCTCAACCCAAACTGCAAGAAACTGAATCTTGCCAACAGCCACGTGTGTGAGTTTGGAAGCAGATCCTCTCCAATGTGAGTCTTCAGATAACACTGCAGCCAGGAGCTACCTGAACTACATAACTACAACTCGTGAAAGACTGAGGACTAGGACTCATTTAGGCCCTGTGCTGATTTCTGATGCACAGAAGTTCTGAGAGAAGCCACAGATGTATTACAAAGCAGTAGACAAATAATATAGTGGTCAATGTTCCTTGACCTTATTCTCTGTCCCTTGTGTCCACTGATTTGGTTGCTTTCCCTTGTTCTTTAGTTGATAAATTGTGCCCAACTGCTTTGCTTTCCAGGCTCCTACGTCCATGGGACTTTCCAGGCAACAATACTGGAGTGGGTTGCCCAAATTCCTTCCTCTTCCATTTTATGTACAGCAGGCTGCACTACATGTGAGAAAGGCAGTGTGTTTTGGATGTAAAATAAGAATTCATGTGATCCAGAGGACTTCCAATGGGAAGCAGCCCTAAAACGGTCCTCAGTGATTCTTGTCTACTGGCATTCAACCCCTTATAGAAACTCTTCCCTTGAGTATGGATTGGACTTAATGATTTCCTTCAAGTAAATATAGCACTTCACTGGTGGATCAGCTGATAAAGAATCTGCCTGCAGCGCAGGAGACCCAGGTGTGATTCCTGGGTCCAAAAGATCCCCTGGAGAAGGGAATGGCTACCCAAGCCAGTATTACTGTGTGGAAAATTCCATGGACAGAGAAGCCTGCTGGGCTACAGTTCATAGGCTTGCAAAGATTAGGACACAACTGAGCGTCTAACACTTTTTCAGTAAATATACTTTTCCCAAAGGTGATGGGTATCACTTCTGATGTTAGGTGATAAAAAGACTGAGGCTGACATCTTGGGTGCTTTCTCTGGCACGGTCATATGCTCATGCCTCTTGCACTGTCACGTATCACATGAAGAAAGTCAGCTGCCATGTTGCCAGCTGCTTTCTGGAGAAGTGCATATGAAAGGGAACTAGGAGAAGTCTCAGGTTAACCAGCTAGCAAGGAACTAAAATCCTCAACCCAAACTGCAAGAAACTGAATCTTGCCAACAGCCACGTGTGTGAGTTTGGAAGCAGATCCTCTCCAATGTGAGTCTTCAGATAACACTGCAGCCAGGAGCTACCTGAACTACATAACTACAACTCGTGAAAGACTGAGGACTAGGACTCATTTAGGCCCTGTGCTGATTTCTGATGCACAGAAGTTCTGAGAGAAGCCACAGATGTATTACAAAGCAGTAGACAAATAATATAGTGGTCAATGTTCCTTGACCTTATTCTCTGTCCCTTGTGTCCACTGATTTGGTTGCTTTCCCTTGTTCTTTAGTTGATAAATTGTGCCCAACTGCTTTGCTTTCCAGGCTCCTACGTCCATGGGACTTTCCAGGCAACAATACTGGAGTGGGTTGCCATTTCCTTCTGTAGGGAATCTTCCTGATCCAGGAATCAAACCCATGTCAACTACACTGGCAGGGGATTCCTTACCACTGAGTCACCAGGGAAGGCCTTTTTTCCATAGGCTTGCTTTTCTTAAGGATGTCATATAAATAAATTATAGTATATTTAGCCTTTTCAGTTTGGTTTCTTTCACTTAGCATAATTCATCAGAAATCCTTCCATTAGCTATGTTTATCAATATTTTCCCCTTTTTTGCTGAGTAGTATTTTATTTGTACTATATTACAGTTTTTATTTTGTTTGGATCCACTTCATAATTGAACACTTGAAGACTTTCTAGTATTTGGCAATTACAGATAGAGCAAATATAAATCCTCTAGCATATTTTTCAGGTGGACCTGAGTTTCATTTCACTTTGGTATTTACTCATGAGTGAGATTACTGAATTGTATGGGATGTTTAGGTTTTCAAAAAACTGTCAAAATGTTTTCCAACAGAACTGTGCCTTTCTCTATTACCACCAGCAGCATATGAGAATTAAATTTGTTCCACATCTTTGATGGCAACTGACTTTATTAATTTTATTTTTATTTACATATTTAATAACATTCTAATAGATGTACATTGTTATCATATTGAACTTACAATCTGCTCTGCTGCAATGGTCGATGACAATAATTACCTCTCCAGTGCATTTTGGCCATTTATATGTTTTCCTGGTATATGTAATATTAGTGCCTTCAGTTTAATTGGGTTGTTTTCTTATTATTGAGTTCTGAGATATCATTATATATAACTGTACACAAATATTTTCTCCTGGTGTGCAGCTTGACTTTTCTTCTTTTTTCAGTGTCTTATGAAGAAAACTTTTAATTTTGATGAAACCCAATTTATATACTTGAGAGTTTTTTATGAAAAGATATGTATGTAAGAACAGAGATTACTTTGGAGAGACTTTTCACAATGATGAGTAATTTGCAAACAGAGTAAATTTGTCATTTAGAAGCAATCAGGTTTTACATATATTACACATCTAAAGTATATCTTGTCAAGTAAGTCTCTTGTCTCTTATCATGTCACCTATAAGTGAAGAAAAATAATTCTCTAGGTTAATCTGAGCCACAAATGTAGGTTTACAAAGAATTCTCATAGATTTATGATAGCTATTTACTGTTTAGTAGAGACAGGCCAGGAAGTCTTGGGCATCCTGGGGATGGTGAGAACCCATGTCAACTACACTGGCAGGGGATTCCTTACCACTGAGTCACCAGGGAAGGCCTTTTTTCCATAGGCTTGCTTTTCTTAAGGATGTCATATAAATAAATTATAGTATATTTAGCCTTTTCAGTTTGGTTTCTTTCACTTAGCATAATTCATCAGAAATCCTTCCATTAGCTATGTTTATCAATATTTTCCCCTTTTTTGCTGAGTAGTATTTTATTTGTACTATATTACAGTTTTTATTTTGTTTGGATCCACTTCATAATTGAACACTTGAAGACTTTCTAGTATTTGGCAATTACAGATAGAGCAAATATAAATCCTCTAGCATATTTTTCAGGTGGACCTGAGTTTCATTTCACTTTGGTATTTACTCATGAGTGAGATTACTGAATTGTATGGGATGTTTAGGTTTTCAAAAAACTGTCAAAATGTTTTCCAACAGAACTGTGCCTTTCTCTATTACCACCAGCAGCATATGAGAATTAAATTTGTTCCACATCTTTGATGGCAACTGACTTTATTAATTTTATTTTTATTTACATATTTAATAACATTCTAATAGATGTACATTGTTATCATATTGAACTTACAATCTGCTCTGCTGCAATGGTCGATGACAATAATTACCTCTCCAGTGCATTTTGGCCATTTATATGTTTTCCTGGTATATGTAATATTAGTGCCTTCAGTTTAATTGGGTTGTTTTCTTATTATTGAGTTCTGAGATATCATTATATATAACTGTACACAAATATTTTCTCCTGGTGTGCAGCTTGACTTTTCTTCTTTTTTCAGTGTCTTATGAAGAAAACTTTTAATTTTGATGAAACCCAATTTATATACTTGAGAGTTTTTTATGAAAAGATATGTATGTAAGAACAGAGATTACTTTGGAGAGACTTTTCACAATGATGAGTAATTTGCAAACAGAGTAAATTTGTCATTTAGAAGCAATCAGGTTTTACATATATTACACATCTAAAGTATATCTTGTCAAGTAAGTCTCTTGTCTCTTATCATGTCACCTATAAGTGAAGAAAAATAATTCTCTAGGTTAATCTGAGCCACAAATGTAGGTTTACAAAGAATTCTCATAGATTTATGATAGCTATTTACTGTTTAGTAGAGACAGGCCAGGAAGTCTTGGGCATCCTGGGGATGGTGATGTTGCCTTCACTCATAATTTGGAAAAACTTCAAGTCATAAAGGAAAAAATGTTCAGGCATGTTTGCAAAATGTTAGTGATGTTTGGCACCAAGAAAGTCATGTTCATAACACTTTATGGAACATTTAGCATATTGTGTAGTGACTACGGAAAACAAGAACTGCAAGAAGTCATATGAAGTTACTTAGTTCAAATTCTTCATTTTATAAGCAATAAAAATGAAGTTGAAAAAGAGAAGGGAGAAATTTCATTAGAGGAGAGAAAAAATATTGTTTCTCTCTCTCAACAGTGATTTCTTTGGTGCATTCACTCCCCTCATGGATTTTTCTTTCTCCTTCAGAAATGGAGGTGAATGGAACCAAGTATTCTGTGGGTCCCATCTAACACATATTGGGTGATTTCCAATAAGTAAAGGATATTAAGGAGCTCAACACACATTATTAAAATGATGGTGCTAAGGTTCTTGAATTGGAACAACTGCCTATTGCCTTTTACAAGAAATCTAACATTATAAAATACTGAACTTAACAATTTTTGAATAAAAACTGTCACTTTGAATTTGAAAATACCAGGTATAAGTGAATCCTTTAAAAAAAATTTTCTCTCTCTTTGAAACAGATAAACATGATTGATACATATTTCATAAAAAGTAATTTAACTAAGCAATCCAGACATTAGTACTAGACTTAAACTGTCAAACTAAAGTCTAAATGGGAAATGTGATAGGTGATGAATAACAATAAATAAACTCTCATTTATTTTTCCATTCCTTACTCACCGAATGAAGTAATGGTGACATAACCAATTTAACCATAACAATTTCACTCACTTTCTATAGCAGCAAATCAAATTGATGAGAAAAATGAAGATATTGCAAATTCATTCATTGAATAGAGATTGATATTCTGTATTGTGAATTTTTTCTAATCTTTATCCACTTACTACTAAAATGTAGACTACTAAGTATATCTAAAAATATCACATCAATGACAATAAAATTGATAATTTGGCTGGACCTCCATTTTTTAATTCAGCACATTTTGCGTATATCCAGATGTTCTGTTTCACTGAAACTAGCCGTTTGAAGGAGTGACCAAGTTTCCATTTTTCACCTGAACATTTGGCAACATATAAATACTAAATACTTTGATCACCTGATCTGAAGTACCATCTCATTGGAAAGACCCTGGTGCTGGGAAAGATAGAAGACAAAAGGAGAAGGGGACAAGAGAGGATGAAATGACTGGATGGCATCACTGATTCAATGGACATGAGTTTGAGCAAACTCCAGGAGATGGTGAAGGACAGGGAAGCCTGGTGTGCTGCAGTCCATGGGGTTGCAAAGAGTCATACATGACTGAGCAACTGACCTGAACTGAAATGTTAAATCATCTCTCCAGAGGAGGCAACAAATTATGGTTTTAAAATTGTCACAAACATTATATTGACTCTCTAATCTTTCTAACAATCAGAGCTTTAATACTTCTTTAAAATTCATGCTCAAAAGGAAATTTTCTAAAATCAGAATGCAGAATTTTAAAAGCCTAGATCTCAATTTACATGTTTAAACTCTTTAAAATGTACACAAAACACAATATATGCTTTTTTATAAGGAAACAAAAATAAACACTTAAGGATGAATATTATCTTCTTAATAAAAGCTTATCTCTATACAATGCAAAAGTAAGAAAAAATGATGCTTCTTATTGAGTTATTTGAACAAAATGCTAAAATTACTTGAAGAATGTTATTTTTATCTATAATATTTACTAGCATTAAAAATGAAAAATGTGATTTTAGAATTTCAGAATTCTGACATGCCCATATTTATGTCAACAGTATTCTCTTTTAAATCCATTTAGGAAAGTCTAAAAATTAAGACTATATTTGATAAGATTTAATTAAATATGTATATTTTTTAAAATAAGGATTTGTTTAGCACTGATTTATTGACTCCTTTACTATGTATATCTTTGTATAGGTACTGTGACAGATAAAAGCACACAATCAGCTAAATGCATAAATTAAATAAACAGAAACCATCCTCAAAGAACTTACAATGAAACAGAAGCAAAACAAAGATAGAGAAAGAACTGACTGATACAAGAACATTTTATATCCCTTAAAATAAAAATAATACTGTATAAATTATAAATGTTTTCTATCCCTTTTAGTCATTGTTTCATAAAAACTTTTGAACCATTATTAAAACCAAGGCTTCCATGGAATGTGGGAAGACATTATCTTCACTCAGTCTGAGATTAAGTCACCACTTCCATACCATGCTTTCTATATTGTCTACTCTCTGCATGTTCTACAAATAAGAATTTACAATATCACATACAAGTCAAATCTGAATGACTGCCTACTTACCTTAATGGATAGAAAAGCCATAAGAATTTCCTCTTGTGTTTATTCAAAGATGAGACTGATTAATAATAATATTAATAGAAACAACTGGAAACATACAGAAGTGCTTATCATGATCTAGGGGATATTTTAAATACTTTATATGTATGAATTTACATATTACAAACATACTAGAACAAAAAGCTGTATTTCATGGGCTTTTAAAAGCAAATTTTTCTCTTAATCTTTCTAACAATCAGAGCTTTAATAATTCTTTAAAATTCATGCTCAAAAGGAAATTTTCTAAAATCAGAATGCAGAATTTTAAAAGCCTAGATCTCAATTTACATGTTTAAACTCTTTAAAATGTACACAAAACACAATATATGCTTTTTTATAAGGAAACAAAAATAAACACTTAAGGATGAATATTATCTTCTTAATAAAAGCTTATCTCTATACAATGCAAAAGTAAGAAAAAATGATGCTTCTTATTGAGTTATTTGAACAAAATGCTAAAATTACTTGAAGAATGTTATTTTTATCTATAATATTTACTAGCATTAAAAATGAAAAATGTGATTTTAGAATTTCAGAATTCTGACATGCCCATATTTATGTCAACAGTATTCTCTTTTAAATCCATTTAGGAAAGTCTAAAAATTAAGACTATATTTGATAAGATTTAATTAAATATGTATATTTTTTAAAATAAGGATTTGTTTAGCACTGATTTATTGACTCCTTTACTATGTATATCTTTGTATAGGTACTGTGACAGATAAAAGCACACAATCAGCTAAATGCATAAATTAAATAAACAGAAACCATCCCTCAAAGAACTTACAATGAAACAGAAGCAAAACAAAGATAGAGAAAGAACTGACTGATACAAGAACATTTTATATCCCTTAAAATAAAAATAATACTGTATAAATTATAAATGTTTTCTATCCCTTTTAGTCATTGTTTCATAAAAACTTTTGAACCATTATTAAAACCAAGGCTTCCATGGAATGTGGGAAGACATTATCTTCACTCAGTCTGAGATTAAGTCACCACTTCCATACCATGCTTTCTATATTGTCTACTCTCTGCATGTTCTACAAATAAGAATTTACAATATCACATACAAGTCAAATCTGAATGACTGCCTACTTACCTTAATGGATAGAAAAGCCATAAGAATTTCCTCTTGTGTTTATTCAAAGATGAGACTGATTAATAATAATATTAATAGAAACAACTGGAAACATACAGAAGTGCTTATCATGATCTAGGGGATATTTTAAATACTTTATATGTATGAATTTACATATTACCTATAACTATACTAGAACATAAATATTTGTATAGCATCCCTTATATAAATAAGGGAAGGGAGATATAAGACTTAATAACCTGCATATACAGTACAGTGTGTTAGTCACTCAGTCATGTCCATCTCATCGTGACCCCATGAACTGTAGCCTGCCAGGCTCCTCTGTCCATCAAATTCTGCAGGCAAGAACAGTAGAGTAGGCTGCCAGTCCCTTCTCTAGGGGATCTTCCCCACCCAAGGATCGAACCCAGGTCTCCTGCATTATAGGCAGATTCTTTACCATCCTAGCCACCAGAAGCCCAATAACTTGTAAAAATAATGATCATTTTTATTAAAAACTAATAATTTTATCACTGGCAGAAACCCCGTTTTCTTGTCCTGTTGCCCCTCAGTGGGCTGATGTGTCCAAGTCTCAATGATGCAGCGTGCTTGGAGTGACATGTATCATGGGGTAGAAAACTGGTGTGCCTCTCTGCATGCTCTCTGGTCCCCTCCAACTGTAAGCAATATCCAGGATATTCAGTGGAGGAGGCTGAGGCCTCAGGGCATGCAAAGACATCAGGAGGTAGAATCTTGGCTATCAGAATGCCTGCATACAATGGAGGACCCCCACTGACCCTTATTTAACCAGGATGTGAATGAGAAACAAATCTCTATTGTGTTACCTCATTGGGATTTGTTGTGTTCTGCTCTTAATGTATATGAATATGATAACTAGCTGTATCAGTGATCTTATTATAGATCTATATTCTCCATCACTGGGTGTTTTCTGTGGACTGATTTCTATGAGGAAAGTTCTTCATAGCATACTGGGTATAGAGATGCCTATGTTTCTAAAAGGAACCTCCAACAGGCAGAGCTCAAAGTAACATTTTTTTCTTAACATCAATCTTACAAAATGAGCGCTTCAAAGAGACAGCAGTAGGGAATCCAGAACGTACCCAGTAGATGTTTCCTTTATAGTTTACTGGCTTGAGTATTCCCTCCCTTCATTCTAATCAAAGACTTGTCTGGGCCTGGGGCAAGTGTATATATCAGGGCTGGGTATGTCAAGGAAAGACAAAAGTCGTATATTTTGCTAGTGGCATCTGATAACCCAGTCTCATTTCCGTGTTCCTCCACAAGTCCTCGGCACATGCTCAACACTATTCCTGCCCTTATACTTGACTTCTTTCATCATTACCTTGCTTTAGAAGGCTCAAGCGTGACTATTCACTTTCCTTGTAATGCAGGTGAATCTAAAGTTTGTTTATCAAAATCACCATTTTATTATTTATGTATGACCTTATTTCTACCTTTACTACCTATATATAGAGAAAAATTTTTAATTTTGTTGCCTTGCCAGATGTGTAGGTCACTCAAGACAGCTGGCCTCTTGCTCTCTGCACATTCCCTGCTCAACTAGTGCCAGCCTAATCTATACTTGACTCACATGACTGATCTTTCTACATACTTCCCCAGCCCTTGGCTAGTGATTGTTCTTATCAAAGGGGAAGTGAGGGGAGCGCCCCTCTGATAGTCTCCTTAGTCATTAATGACCCAATCTGATGTCAATTCCTCTTTTTTATTTTTTTGCCTCTAAATCATTGTTCATTTATTTTCACCCATTTTTTTTTTAGCTTTTCTTTTTTTTTGCATGTGGTTTTTTTTTTTCCCTTTATTTTAAAGATTTTATAGAGTTTTGTTGTTCACCAACATGTATGTTCCCAGATCATTCATATGCATATCCCTGGACCCTCCCCCCACCCAATTCCACCCCCCCCCATCCCTCCAGACCATTGCCCCATGCCATTGTGAGTACTCCTATTCCCCTAGCACAATGACAATAGCTATCTTTTCCGCACATGACAGTATAGGTTTCCATGTTACTCCCTCCATGCCTCCCTCCCACTGTTCGGTCTCCACAATGTCTTTATGTCTACTCTGTTTTTTCATGAGTTCACTGCGTGTGTTATCATGACCATCTTACTAGATCCCATATATATAAGTTAATATACTATACTTGTCTTTCTCTTTTTGACTTACTTCACTTTTTATGATAGGTTTTAGAGCCAGCCACCTCATTAGGACTGAGTCTTCTGCATTTCTTTTAACAGCTGAGTAGTATTCCATTGTATATAGGTACCAGAGCTTCTGGATCCATTCATTTGTCGATGGGCATCTAGGTTGCTTCCATGTTCTGGCTATTGTATAGAGAGCTGCAATGAACATTGGGGTACAGGTGCTTTTTTCAGTTTTGATTTCATCAGGATATAGGACTAATAGTGGGATTGCTGGGTCATAGGGTGCTTCTATTTTTAGTTTTTTAAGGAATCTCCATATTGTCTTCCATAGAGGCTGTATCAATTGACATTCCCACCAGCAATGCAAGAGGGTTCCCTTTTCTCCGCACCCTCTCCAGCATTTGTTGTGTGTCGATTTGTTGATGATGGCCATTCTGACGGGTGTGAGGTGGTATCTCATTGTAGTTTTAATTTGCATTTCTCTGATAATAAGCTTTGACCTGTGTGGGCCTCCCATTGCAGTGGCCTCTCTCGTTGCAGAGCACCAGCTCTGGTCACATACACTCCAGAGCTGGATCATAATTGGACACACTGATCCAGCCACTCCACAGCAAGTGGGATCTTCCTGGGCCAGGGATCAAACAGGTGCCCCTTGCACTGAAAGGCAGACTCTTTACCAACTGAACCACCAGGGAAGCCCGCAATTCCTCTTATAATTGGTAATCTACCCTCATACCTGGGGAACAAAGACTGCCACTACATCCAGCCTGCTTTTCATCATGTACATTAGAGTGTCACTCCAGGACCTTGTTTCAGACATGTAAGATCTCCCATAGCCATTATACCACTGATGTCCCTGTTACTGACTCCAGGATTTTTCTTTGGTCTTAAAGCTGGACAGGTATAAGCCTGCATGGTACAGTCCAACAATGCTTTTAGAACATGTTAGCAGAAGTGTGAGCTTTCCCTGACAGAGAAAAGAAGAGACACTATGGGACCATGTTCTTTTCCACAAGGAGTTAGATTACAATGTCAGGAATAAAGGCCCCTATGATGAACAAGAGGTACTAGAAATAGGAAGGGAAGCAGACAGGCCTTGAGAATCACAGAAAGAAAGGAACTCATGCTAAGAACTAGGATGAGCCCTGAGAAGCCTCTCACATCCAATCTCTCACTACCCATTACCATTTTCAATTAACCTTTCCTTGTCCAAAACCAGAAAATATCAAACCAGCCAAATCTTGAAATTAAATGTGCACTTCCATTATCCTAGGCCAAGCATGTAGAATATAAAGTGAGAGAGGGTGTCTCATCCCACAAAAGAGAGAGATGCTCTTGGCTTCCCCAGTTGAAAGTTCCCTCTTAAAATATTACTGAACATAGTAATTATGTTCTATAGAAAAGTCTTTCAGTTTTATGATGAACTACATGTCTTTATATAGGCAGATTTGAGAACCCAAGTTCAAAAGGAGGCATTTCTTTTTGAAAAAAAGTATACCTCATTCCTTAGAGCCAATATACAACCAAGATTTCCAAATACTGCTCATTCATAAGAGGGAGTTGCTCATATATACATTTGGGGAATTAAAGGAGAGGAAGAATAAAGGTTACTCTGTGAAGAGGAAAAAGAACAAGGTTCAATTCTGATACAGTTTACATACAGAGGTATACACAGTGTACTGTACATCTGTGTATATGCATGTTTATGTATATTTAAAGTAGACAGATATAAAATAGACCTAGTTTCATATTACATTCCATATTTAGGTATATATATATGTAGTATGATACTAAGACTCCATCAAAAGACAGAATAGAAAGAAATGTTAATAGCAGTGCATTTAGACATGGAAGCAGATAGATCTCTACTTAGAAGCCATCACTCAGAGAAGACTCAGCTTTATTTCATATTGCCAACTGATGTAATCTCTGCAACACTTTCAACCCATGAGATAAACTGGCCACCTACTAGTTTAAGAATGAAATGGTAATTTGGGGCTTTAATGTCCATTAGAATTGCAAGGTGGCCTGAAAGGAATGCTAAGAATAAGACAGTTTGATGTCATGCACACACTTCCTTCTCTAAGCTTCATCATTCTCCACTTAAATCTCTCTGCTCCTGGTCATTTTCAACACTGATAATTGCCAAGTCTAAATATTAATCAAGATTGCTCCTATTTCTATTCAAATTGATATCACCTTGGTCCTTGGCCATGGGCCAAGTGATCTGCTCGAGAATCCTGACTCTGTCTCTGGTGATTGCCTGGAAGGAACTCTTCCTCACTCAAAAGAAAAAGTGTTACTGAACTAAAAGTACTGAAAGACTTAAATAATGACATTCCCATAACAGACTAGTGAAGAGAGGGTTTTGGTTAAGGGAGATTCCCATACCTTTCAGCTGTTGGAAATTAGTTTTTTTTATAGAAAAACTAACGCTTCCTGTGACTCAGATGGTAAAGGAATTGCCTGCAATTTCCCTGGGTCAGGAAGATTCTCCTGGAGAAGGAAATGTCAATCCACTCCAGTATTCTTGTCTGGAGAATCCCACGGATAGAGGAGCCTGGCGGGAGCTCACACATAGTAAAATTATCCCTATCGTCAAAATTAGCAGAATTAGATAAAAAATACTTTGAAATCAATGTTATCAGCATTAAATTTTAAAAGAATTATGAGGTTCACAGTTATTATGTCTCAGGAAGGTCACTTATCTATTTAATGAAACCAAGTTCTAGTGCATGTGGGTCCTGATTAGCAGCTGCAACAGTAATAGCATGACTTTAAGTTTGGGGGCTGTTAGTCCATTTCATCATGAGATTTACAATCTATCCACATTAAAAGGAATCCACATGCTTTACATAGAATAAAAAGCAAGAAATCTTCTGAAGGATTTAATGACATGCATTTTGGAATCATAATGACCTAACTAACAAAATCTAGGGGTAGAGACAGCGGGGGAAGAACTGTCTTTACATCAAAAGAGTTAGCTACGATTGGCAAGCACTCCTACGACACTCCTTCTGTGCAGCATGCTTGCCTGCGGTGAGACACAATGAACTTCTGCTGTATTATGTTTGGAATAATGACTTCTATAATTTGTCTCTACAAGCCACAGAATCCCAGAATAAATTAACCTCCAAAGTTTGAAAGGAGAGCAAGGTAAGGAAGTAAATACTTCATCATTCTCCACTTAAATCTCTCTGCTCCTGGTCATTTTCAACACTGATAATTGCCAAGTCTAAATATTAATCAAGATTGCTCCTATTTCTATTCAAATTGATATCACCTTGGTCCTTGGCCATGGGCCAAGTGATCTGCTCGAGAATCCTGACTCTGTCTCTGGTGATTGCCTGGAAGGAACTCTTCCTCACTCAAAAGAAAAAGTGTTACTGAACTAAAAGTACTGAAAGACTTAAATAATGACATTCCCATAACAGACTAGTGAAGAGAGGGTTTTGGTTAAGGGAGATTCCCATACCTTTCAGCTGTTGGAAATTAGTTTTTTTTATAGAAAAACTAACGCTTCCTGTGACTCAGATGGTAAAGGAATTGCCTGCAATTTCCCTGGGTCAGGAAGATTCTCCTGGAGAAGGAAATGTCAATCCACTCCAGTATTCTTGTCTGGAGAATCCCACGGATAGAGGAGCCTGGCGGGAGCTCACACATAGTAAAATTATCCCTATCGTCAAAATTAGCAGAATTAGATAAAAAATACTTTGAAATCAATGTTATCAGCATTAAATTTTAAAAGAATTATGAGGTTCACAGTTATTATGTCTCAGGAAGGTCACTTATCTATTTAATGAAACCAAGTTCTAGTGCATGTGGGTCCTGATTAGCAGCTGCAACAGTAATAGCATGACTTTAAGTTTGGGGGCTGTTAGTCCATTTCATCATGAGATTTACAATCTATCCACATTAAAAGGAATCCACATGCTTTACATAGAATAAAAAGCAAGAAATCTTCTGAAGGATTTAATGACATGCATTTTGGAATCATAATGACCTAACTAACAAAATCTAGGGGTAGAGACAGCGGGGGAAGAACTGTCTTTACATCAAAAGAGTTAGCTACGATTGGCAAGCACTCCTACGACACTCCTTCTGTGCAGCATGCTTGCCTGCGGTGAGACACAATGAACTTCTGCTGTATTATGTTTGGAATAATGACTTCTATAATTCGTCTCTACAAGCCACAGAATCCCAGAATAAATTAACCTCCAAAGTTTGAAAGGAGAGCAAGGTAAGGAAGTAAATAGGAAAGCAAAATAACCAGGGATTGTCAGGTAAAGACAGGAAAGCAGGGGAAAATGGCACTAAAACCACTAGTTAGAAAGTGGCTACAATGTGTCTTAATTCCCCTCTATTGAGCCTTACGAGTGGATGGAGATTATTCTTGTCAACAGGAACAAAAACCTACTGGGATCTCTTTGCCAATAATAAGGGCTTTCTATTGACTTTACTATTTGCCTTTGTGTTCTGAAACTACCTTTTACTGCTTCATTGCAAATAAGTTAGAAGGTTGCAAGATTACTGAATTTGCAATAAATGTGGTGTCCAGGTAAAGTCCTAGAGTGAATCAGCACTGAGAGTCCCAGTTAAAACAGGTCACTCTACCCTTTGTGAATGGTTTCATCTTTACACAGGTTAGCATGGCCATTGGTCTTTGGGGAACCAATCTGTACCTGATAGATTTTGTTTTACATGTTTGGGAACTGTTGTTCTTTACTCTGCTATTATCACTTGTTGACACCTCACGGAACTGAATGTTCTTTGTTACTTGGCTGAGTTGCTTTGCACCTTCCTCCCTGCAAAGCAAATGTATGTTTGAAATCTGAATATATGCCTGATTTCAAAGGGAGACTATCAATGACTACAAGTATCACTACTAACGGAGGATGAGGTCTCATGGAATCTTCTTTGACCAATGAAAGTTGGAAGTGATTATGCAGGAACATAACTTCTATTACTCTAATACAAGTAACCTCATGTTCTACCCTCTAAGTCTCTATCCACATTAAAAGGAATCCACATGCTTTACATAGAATAAAAAGCAAGAAATCTTCTGAAGGATTTAATGACATGCATTTTGGAATCATAATGACCTAACTAACAAAATCTAGGGGTAGAGACAGCGGGGGAAGAACTGTCTTTACATCAAAAGAGTTAGCTACGATTGGCAAGCACTCCTACGACACTCCTTCTGTGCAGCATGCTTGCCTGCGGTGAGACACAATGAACTTCTGCTGTATTATGTTTGGAATAATGACTTCTATAATTTGTCTCTACAAGCCACAGAATCCCAGAATAAATTAACCTCCAAAGTTTGAAAGGAGAGCAAGGTAAGGAAGTAAATAGGAAAGCAAAATAACCAGGGATTGTCAGGTAAAGACAGGAAAGCAGGGGAAAATGGCACTAAAACCACTAGTTAGAAAGTGGCTACAATGTGTCTTAATTCCCTCTATTGAGCCTTACAGTGGATGGAGATTATTCTTGTCAACAGGAACAAAAACCTACTGGGATCTCTTTGCCAATAATAAGGGCTTTCTATTGACTTTACTATTTGCCTTTGTGTTCTGAAACTACCTTTTACTGCTTCATTGCAAATAAGTTAGAAGGTTGCAAGATTACTGAATTTGCAATAAATGTGGTGTCCAGGTAAAGTCCTAGAGTGAATCAGCACTGAGAGTCCCAGTTAAAACAGGTCACTCTACCCTTTGTGAATGGTTTCATCTTTACACAGGTTAGCATGGCCATTGGTCTTTGGGGAACCAATCTGTACCTGATAGATTTTGTTTTACATGTTTGGGAACTGTTGTTCTTTACTCTGCTATTATCACTTGTTGACACCTCACGGAACTGAATGTTCTTTGTTACTTGGCTGAGTTGCTTTGCACCTTCCTCCCTGCAAAGCAAATGTATGTTTGAAATCTGAATATATGCCTGATTTCAAAGGGAGACTATCAATGACTACAAGTATCACTACTAACGGAGGATGAGGTCTCATGGAATCTTCTTTGACCAATGAAAGTTGGAAGTGATTATGCAGGAACATAACTTCTATTACTCTAATACAAGTAACCTCATGTTCTACCCTCTAAGTCTCCAAGTATGACTCCATTGCTATATGACCTTCAAACCCAAACATTAGTTGCTAAATGAATTTGTTGTTTTCCATGTTTTCCATGCTTCCTTGTTTTATGTCTGATCTTGTAATATGTCAGTTGAACTTTTAATCATTCCCAACTCTCACCAAGATTCCACAACTGGCTTCCATCAATCCACCTGGTCACCTGATTCTTTCCTTTTCTATCCCATACCTGCTGTCCTAGATGAAGACCCTATTGTCTCAGTACAGTCAGGGAATATCCACTGTGCGCTATCCATGTGTAAGCGACTGCCCCGATATCACTCACAATCTAGTTCAGGTTAGCAAACTGACATCACAGGCCAACCTCTAGCCCACCAAACGTTTTGTAGAGCCAACAACCTAAGAATGGTTTTTAAGCTTATAATGATTAAAATGAGTTAATGAAGTCAAGTCAGAAGAGGAGTATTTTGTGACACATGAATAGTACATAAAAAATATGTATCTTCCTCTTTTTCTCACGTACCATCCATTTTCTGAGCATCTTGAACACCCTCAGCATTTTCCAGGTCACCTATCTCTGTGTGACCTATCAAAATAATCTTCATCTTTCAAGAATAACTTGTCATGTTCTCTAGGAAATCATACTCGGCCCTCCCAGATACAATTATAATACCATCCTTATTACTCCTAGGCCTCTAATATCACAAATACTCTGTTATTTTCCATCCTCCCCTATTTTATGAGCTTCTTTTAAAATATTAATTAATTTATTTATTTGGCCATGCTGGGTCTTAGTTCTAGCACGTGGAATCTTTAGTTAAGGCATTCTTTTAGCTTTTGTTGGCAGCCCCATGCTTTGGAATGTTCTTTGTTACTTGGCTGAGTTGCTTTGCACCTTCCTCCTGCAAAGCAAATGTATGTTTGAAATCTGAATATATGCCTGATTTCAAAGGGAGACTATCAATGACTACAAGTATCACTACTAACGGAGGATGAGGTCTCATGGAATCTTCTTTGACCAATGAAAGTTGGAAGTGATTATGCAGGAACATAACTTCTATTACTCTAATACAAGTAACCTCATGTTCTACCCTCTAAGTCTCCAAGTATGACTCCATTGCTATATGACCTTCAAACCCAAACATTAGTTGCTAAATGAATTTGTTGTTTTCCATGTTTTCCATGCTTCCTTGTTTTATGTCTGATCTTGTAATATGTCAGTTGAACTTTTAATCATTCCCAACTCTCACCAAGATTCCACAACTGGCTTCCATCAATCCACCTGGTCACCTGATTCTTTCCTTTTCTATCCCATACCTGCTGTCCTAGATGAAGACCCTATTGTCTCAGTACAGTCAGGGAATATCCACTGTGCGCTATCCATGTGTAAGCGACTGCCCCGATATCACTCACAATCTAGTTCAGGTTAGCAAACTGACATCACAGGCCAACCTCTAGCCCACCAAACGTTTTGTAGAGCCAACAACCTAAGAATGGTTTTTAAGCTTATAATGATTAAAATGAGTTAATGAAGTCAAGTCAGAAGAGGAGTATTTTGTGACACATGAATAGTACATAAAAAATATGTATCTTCCTCTTTTTTTTCTCACGTACCATCCATTTTCTGAGCATCTTGAACACCCTCAGCATTTTCCAGGTCACCTATCTCTGTGTGACCTATCAAAATAATCTTCATCTTTCAAGAATAACTTGTCATGTTCTCTAGGAAATCATACTCGGCCCTCCCAGATACAATTATAATACCATCCTTATTACTCCTAGGCCTCTAATATCACAAATACTCTGTTATTTTCCATCCTCCCCTATTTTATGAGCTTCTTTTAAAAATATTAATTAATTTATTTATTTGGCCATGCTGGGTCTTAGTTCTAGCACGTGGAATCTTTAGTTAAGGCATTCTAACTTTTAGTTGCAGCATGTGGGATCTACGTCCCTGACCAGGGACCAAACCTGGGCCTCCTGCATTATGATCTCAGAATCTTAGCCCCTGGACCACTAGGGAAGTCCCGTGAGCTTCTTAATTAGAAAGATTAATTTGTCCATCTTTGTATTTTTCACAGCGCCTTCTTTTGTCTTTGCAGACTAATATATTTTCTTGATTAAACCTATGCTTACTAAATAAATTTTTTTCATTTAAATAATAACCAAATAAATAACTATTGATTTTATCTGAGAAATGCATGTATTTTCATTAGTGAAAGCAATGTTTTTACAGTTTCCCTTTTTCCTTCACACTGATTCCATCTCCCTAATTTCAGTTCATATATAAACATTCCCCTTTGTAAAACATGAACCCTTGGTTTTCCTTTTCCTTAATTTGTTTTTATCTCATACATCTTAAAAGAGTGGATTATTCACTTCTTTATGTTGAATTCATTCTTAAGCTCATTGTTAATATCACTTAGTTCTCTCTAAAATCATTATTGGCCTTTCTCTTGCCCAAATTAAAGACTTCATTATAGATGTCATCTTATTTGAACTCTCTGAAACAGTTGACCACTGCTTTGGTCTTAAAAATCTTTTCCTTTGGCTTTAGTAACCCCGCCTCCTCCCAGTTTTCCTCTTTATTCATTCAGGAGTAATTCACTGATTTCTTCCCTGAATCTCTTGAGTACCAACTCTTGTTGTTTGCTCCTCAAGTCAAGTCAGAGAGGAGATTGTGACACATGAATAGTACATAAAAATATGTATCTTCCTCTTTTTTTTCTCACGTACCATCCATTTTCTGAGCATCTTGAACACCCTCAGCATTTTCCAGGTCACCTATCTCTGTGTGACCTATCAAAATAATCTTCATCTTTCAAGAATAACTTGTCATGTTCTCTAGGAAATCATACTCGGCCCTCCCAGATACAATTATAATACCATCCTTATTACTCCTAGGCCTCTAATATCACAAATACTCTGTTATTTTCCATCCTCCCCTATTTTATGAGCTTCTTTTAAAAATATTAATTAATTTATTTATTTGGCCATGCTGGGTCTTAGTTCTAGCACGTGGAATCTTTAGTTAAGGCATTCTAACTTTTAGTTGCAGCATGTGGGATCTACGTCCCTGACCAGGGACCAAACCTGGGCCTCCTGCATTATGATCTCAGAATCTTAGCCCCTGGACCACTAGGGAAGTCCCGTGAGCTTCTTAATTAGAAAGATTAATTTGTCCATCTTTGTATTTTTCACAGCGCCTTCTTTTGTCTTTGCAGACTAATATATTTTCTTGATTAAACCTATGCTTACTAAATAAATTTTTTTCATTTAAATAATAACCAAATAAATAACTATTGATTTTATCTGAGAAATGCATGTATTTTCATTAGTGAAAGCAATGTTTTTACAGTTTCCCTTTTTCCTTCACACTGATTCCATCTCCCTAATTTCAGTTCATATATAAACATTCCCCTTTGTAAAACATGAACCCTTGGTTTTCCTTTTCCTTAATTTGTTTTTATCTCATACATCTTAAAAGAGTGGATTATTCACTTCTTTATGTTGAATTCATTCTTAAGCTCATTGTTAATATCACTTAGTTCTCTCTAAAATCATTATTGGCCTTTCTCTTGCCCAAATTAAAGACTTCATTATAGATGTCATCTTATTTGAACTCTCTGAAACAGTTGACCACTGCTTTGGTCTTAAAAATCTTTTCCTTTGGCTTTAGTAACCCCGCCTCCTCCCAGTTTTCCTCTTTATTCATTCAGGAGTAATTCACTGATTTCTTTCCTGAATCTCTTGAGTACCAACTCTTGGTTTTTTTGCTCCTCATTCTCACTGTTCTTCATGGTGTGAAATGACTTCAATAATCACTTACTCAAAATTTGAAGGCTTCCAAAGACTGCAGTCTACAGGTTTCCTTTGATTCTGGGTCTGAATTCCTTTTAGGAAAATCTAGACATATTGTGCCCTGCACTTGCCTTATGGTCCCTTTCTGTCTCCATCATTCTTCTTTCTCAGTGGGATTACTATCATCTTGGCCACCCAGGCAAGGGAGACGACAGCTAGGGAAAGTCTCAAAGCAGACCTAGATCTCAGCGCTTTTTTTACACCCTTCTCCCTTTCTTTTGATATTTATGCAGTGCTTAGTAAAAATATCAGGCTTCCTTTGTAGCTCAGCTGGTAAAGAATTCACCTAAAATGCGGAAGACACCGGTGCGATTCCTGGGTTGGGAAGATCCCCTAGAGAAGGGATAGACTACACATTCAAGTATTCTTGGGCTTCCCTGGTGGCACAGATGGTGAAGAATCTGCCTGCAATGCAGGAGACCTGGGTTCGATCCTTGGGTTGGAAAAGTCCCCAGAAAAAGAAAAGGCCACTTCAGTATTCTTGCCTGAAGAATTCTATGACTTGTCCATGAATTGCAGAGTTGGACATGACTGAGCAACTTTCACTAGCATATAGTCAGGAAAACAGAATCACTGAGTACATAATTTTTAAATAAATGACTTTATATTAGTTTGCGACTTTATATTAGCCTGTAGCAAACAAGCCCAAACATTGGTTTTATTACTAACAAAAATAACCACATCATAAGAGAAGATATAAAAAGAAAAGCAGAGCGGCAAGGGTACCATGGAAGAATATTATTATTTGTGAAAGTCAGTAATAAAATGGGAGATTCTTTCTTCAAAGAGTTGATATTTTAGGAAATATCCATAAGGAACAGTATATGAAGGAACTCAAAACCTATTTGACACAAACACTAAAATAACAGGCTTCCCAGGCAGCACTGGTGGTAAAGAACCCACCTGCCACTGCAGGAGATGTAAGACATGGGCTCAATCCCTGGGTTGGGAAGATCCCCTGGAGGAGGGCACAGCAACCCTCTGCAGTATTCTTGCCTGGAGAATCCCATGGCCAGAGAAGCGGGGCAGGCTACAGTCCATAGTGTTGCAAAGAGTCAGACATGACCGAAGTGACTTAATGTACACACATTCTAAACTAATGAGATAACTTTATACTAAAGAAAATTTTCCTCTAATTCTTCAAAGTATTTTAAATATTAAATTGTGTATTACTTTCCCTCTAGTCCTGAAGTTCCAACATCAAACTTGGAGCCTGCGCCACTGATGCTGTTTATAGATTTCTTAACCATTTGTAAGAAGTCATGACTAGAGTTATCTCACCTGCTACAATTAGCTTATCTTTTCTTTACTTTAACATATATATTTTGATACAGTTAGGAAGTTGGGAGAATATGAATGTGACACAGCACTTTAATGTTATTTTTAGAAGCCTCAAATGTTAAAAAAAAAAAAGAAGAAGAAGAAGAAGAATCAAAGAATAAAGCTACACAAAGCTCCCTAAAAATTCTTAAATCCCCAAATGGAAAACAAAAACTGTCAAAACACAAAGAGCTTCCCCATAGTTCTGTTGCTATATAACCCCCACTTGTTCATAACATCCAAATAAAGTTAAGGGTTGACTGTACCCTCTTCTCTCTCTCTTCTGCCATTCCAAAATGGGTGACTGTTTTTTGAACTGAACTTGAAGTTACTCCATCAAATACAAAGTACCAGATATTATATTTAAAAATATTCTTCCCTTGGAAGTCCACTGTATTGATATTTCAATATAAATTTGAAAACAAGTTGTTGGAAACATTTTATAACATTAGTATCCAGAATTGTTATTTTTAAAGTTGCTTTGCAAGCAATGAAGATCAATTAAATAGGTTCTCAGTGATGGCTCAGCAGTAAAGAATCAATCTGCCAGTGAAGGAGAGGCAGGTTTGACCCCTGGATCCAGAAGATCCCCTGGAGAAGGAAATAGTAACCCACTCGAGTATTCTCGTGTGAGAATCCCATGGACAGAGGAGCCTGGAGGGTCACAGTTACTGGGTCACAAAGAGTCAGACACAGCTTAGTGATAAACAATAACCAAAAAAAAAAAAAAAAAAAAATAGTCACAAAGCAAAATCTTATCAAAGTTTAAGGCATACATCAAACATTTCTCAGCACAATCTAACAACCAGGAGTCCTTAATAAATTGTCTTGATACCTGAGCTTCACAGTGCAATGTGATTTTAAGCAGCAACAAATCTATTAGTGTAGGTCAAATTCCTGTAGGTCAAAACAATGATTTGAGCACATTATGCTAATAATACCCTCTTTTCTTATGATCAGCTTGTCTGAAACCTTGTCCACTGACCAAAAACCCCACATTTTCCTGGTGTTGCAGAGTTGCATAACGTGATTCCCTATAATGATGTCACGTTTGATGCCACAGACCATGTGAAACAGATTAACTGTGTCCAAATTAGCATTCTAAGGCCAGCTGATATACACATGTAAGACATGAAATGCACTCATACTCTGAGAGGCAATTAAATGATTTTCAAACACTATGCTGTAAAGAATTTAAGCCTCATAAATATCTACCTTATAAAGTAGAGATTGGTTTTTATTTGTTTCTTGAAACAACCATCATGAAGACTTAAGTCATTTCAGTGCATTTTCATCTTGGGGATACTTACTAGGAAAATACTTTGGTGGCATTTTTTTGGGGGGGGGGTTGGATAATGCCTCATTTGTTCTTTTTAAAGAGTTCTTATGTTCATGTGTTCTCGGCTGTCTTTTGGAAGATGGATGTCTGGTGTCACTGTTAGGAAATGCAGACTGTTCAGCCTCACTGCAACCTATGTCCTCATCCTCTTTCTCCACAGGATACCACATACTTTGGCAGCCGACATTCAGAAGGGAAGTGTTTCACAGTAATAAGTGTTGTCAATGAAACCTTTCCCTCAGTGCTCAAAGCACAGTGGTTGGAGGCTGAGGAACCAAATGGCGGGACTGACGGGAATAAATGACCATGTTAGATGAAAAGGACTGATGCTGTTTATCCAACCAGTACTAAAATAGATCTGAAATTTACTCCATCATTAAACTTTTCACCAAAATATCATCCTCAGGGTAACCTGGGAGAATCTGGATCTATTTAAGGATGCCTTGACCCTTTTCTTCCAGACCTAAGAGTTTAGTGATCAATTGTGTTAATAATAGCAATTGTCAGTGTGCTTTTTAGAAGTAATTTCCACAGTATAACAGGTTCCAGCTATACCTCCACCCCTACGGAGAGATGAGCAATAGGAGGGAACCCCTTGCAATGTAAGTAAAATGAAAGGAATTTATATAAGATGACATGAAACAGGTGTTTGAGACACATTGAGATCCTTAGTGGAGGAAAAAAATGTGCTGTTGTGGAAGCAACATGTTGAGAAGTTGTGTGATGGTGGCAAAGTCATTTAAATTTAAAGTCTGCAATGTTCTCATTTCAAGGAGTGAGAGAAGGTATTGTTTTGCATGAAGAATAACGTGATTACCTTTAGAGTATCAAGCTGAAAGAGAATGTGGACTTTTCCTTTTCCTAGATGAGCTAGATTCTGATTCATAGAAATGAGCTACTCATTTGATTGCCTCAGATCAGAAACATAGTTAAAATCACCAAATCCAGTGGAAAAAAAACTCACCGCTTGGGGATCTGATCTACCACACTGGTGTTACTATTTTCATGCTGTAAGCTTAATTAAGCTTAGTTCTTTGAACCATCCAATGAAATTGACATCAAATTGTTTGCAAGCAAAATCATTAAGGAGAAAAACTCAAGTTAATCTCAACAGCCATGAACAATTTCTCCAGTAGTTTAGATTGGTTTTTGTTAGTTTCTTTTAGTTTTTGTCTAGGTCACTGCCAAGATTTTATCTAGTATAAATAAAATTCTATCACATTTTTAATGGCTTTTGAATTAGGAACACCAAGAAGCAATCAATCATAAAAACAGACAGAGTAATAAAGACTTAAAAAATGATCCTTATAAACGATTGTGAGGAGAAGCGAAGGTAGTTTGGAGGAGAAATGAAACAGACATTGAAAAGTGAAAATGTATAGAGTTCTACGCAGAGACTTAACAATGAATTAACCATTGTTTTCTTGTTGTTTTGAAGAATAGGAAATTGAGGAAACACCTTTTCAAGATCACAGCCACACACACATAAGGCCAGAATTTGAGTCCAAGCCTATCTGGCCCAAGGGACCGCATTTTTTTCCAAGTTCTAATACAGTTAACCTGCCTACAGCTCTGCAGGAGATAAAGCATACAGCGAGTGATGCATCGTGCCTTCTTGTAAAAGTTTGTTCTTTGGTCAGAAAGAGAAGGTAAAGATTTTCATATGAAAAAGTAAATGTTAGAAAAGAGTAAACCACTGGTACCAGATTAGTTGTGTAAACACTGCACCTAATGGAGGTCAGGGAAAGATGGTATAGCTGAGACTTGATTAATCAAGTTATATTCTCAGAAAGCTATGACAAACCTAGACAACCCTAAACTGTTTTGTTGAAAAGCAAAGACATCACTTTGCTGACAAAGGTCTATATAGTCACGGCTATAGTCTTTCCAGTAGTCATATAGGACAATAACTAAGGCTGAGTGCCAAAGAATGGATGCTTTTCAAAGTGCAGTGCTGGAGAAGACTCTTAAGAGTCTCTTGGACAGCAAGGAGATCAAACCAGCCAGTCCCAAAGAAAATCAACCCTGAGTATTCACTGGAAAAACTGATGCTAAAGCTGAAGCTCCAATACTTTGGTCACCTGATGTAAACAGCTGACTCACTGGAAAAGACCCTGATACTGGGAAAAAAATTGAAGGCAGAAGGAGAAGAGGATGACAGATGATGAAATGGCTGGATGGCATCACCAATATAGTGGACATGAATCTGGGCAAGGTCCGGGAGATGCAGAGGGACAGGGAGGCCTGGAGTGCTGCAGCCCATGGAGTCTGGAAGAGTCAGACATAACTGGGCAACTGAACAATATCTTCAGAAAAGATTAGAGTCAAAGCTCTACCTGAATGTTTAAATAATAATATCTAGAAGACTGGAGTTTAGCATATTTAGAGAGCAATTCTCATTTAAAATGTAAAAGAATGCAAAATAACTGTTATAGTATGCATTTAGTCACTCAGTTGTGTCCAGTACTCTGTGGTCTATGGACTGTAGCTCACCCGGCTGCTCTATTTATGGGATTTTTCAGGCAGGAATACTGGAGTGGGTTGCCATTTTCTTCTCCTAGGGATCTCCAGGAATGAAACCTTAATCTCCTGTGTCTCCTGCACCACAGGCAGATTCTTGGCCCACTGAGCCATCTGGGAAGTTCTTTTGTTACAGAATGCCTTCTTTTAAAACAAACTCAAAACATGGGCATTAACTCAAGGTATGTGTATATTTTACTTTCAAAAAGTATTACTTCGTTTAAAAAGGTAAAATGCTACTTGGTTTAGTACTTTAAAAAATCCACTGGTACCAGATTAGTTGTGTAAACACTGCACCTAATGGAGGTCAGGGAAAGATGGTATAGCTGAGACTTGATTAATCAAGTTATATTCTCAGAAAGCTATGACAAACCTAGACAACCCTAAACTGTTTTGTTGAAAAGCAAAGACATCACTTTGCTGACAAAGGTCTATATAGTCACGGCTATAGTCTTTCCAGTAGTCATATAGGACAATAACTAAGGCTGAGTGCCAAAGAATGGATGCTTTTCAAAGTGCAGTGCTGGAGAAGACTCTTAAGAGTCTCTTGGACAGCAAGGAGATCAAACCAGCCAGTCCCAAAGAAAATCAACCCTGAGTATTCACTGGAAAAACTGATGCTAAAGCTGAAGCTCCAATACTTTGGTCACCTGATGTAAACAGCTGACTCACTGGAAAAGACCCTGATACTGGGAAAAAAATTGAAGGCAGAAGGAGAAGAGGATGACAGATGATGAAATGGCTGGATGGCATCACCAATATAGTGGACATGAATCTGGGCAAGGTCCGGGAGATGCAGAGGGACAGGGAGGCCTGGAGTGCTGCAGCCCATGGAGTCTGGAAGAGTCAGACATAACTGGGCAACTGAACAATATCTTCAGAAAAGATTAGAGTCAAAGCTCTACCTGAATGTTTAAATAATAATATCTAGAAGACTGGAGTTTAGCATATTTAGAGAGCAATTCTCATTTAAAATGTAAAAGAATGCAAAATAACTGTTATAGTATGCATTTAGTCACTCAGTTGTGTCCAGTACTCTGTGGTCTATGGACTGTAGCTCACCCGGCTGCTCTATTTATGGGATTTTTCAGGCAGGAATACTGGAGTGGGTTGCCATTTTCTTCTCCTAGGGATCTCCAGGAATGAAACCTTAATCTCCTGTGTCTCCTGCACCACAGGCAGATTCTTGGCCCACTGAGCCATCTGGGAAGTTCTTTTGTTACAGAATGCCTTCTTTTAAAACAAACTCAAAACATGGGCATTAACTCAAGGTATGTGTATATTTTACTTTCAAAAAGTATTACTTCGTTTAAAAAAAGGTAAAATGCTACTTGGTTTAGTACTTTAAAAAAATCACTTTATGTGTATTTTTAGGAACTATTACTGATATTCAAAGTGAAGGATACAAAATGCAATTTAATAATGTTCCTTTTAAGGAAAGGAAAAATGGAATTCAAATATCACTTGTTTTAAGTAAAGATGGACCAATTAGCACTTCATCACATCTCAAAAGCCCCTTTTCTCAAATTCTACAATAAATAGTTCTAAAACACAGACATTTAAATGAATTTCTGCTCAACTTTTTTTCCAATTTAATTTACATAATCATGAAATTTAATTTTTCTTTAAAAGCCTCAATGAAGTTTTAGTAAAATGTCATAAATGATTTCTATTAGAACAACTAATATTTTAAATTACATTTCAGTTCATTAAATTTACTGAAAATGCCCTTTTTTCCTCAGAATATTGGTGCTAGTATTTTGAAATGTCAACAGAAATACTTATTTGTATATTTATTTTAAAAAGAAAGAAAGAAAGGAACAAGTGCCTCTACAGATTTCAGAATGAATATTTACATAAATAGGGCTTCCTCAGTGGCTCAGTGGTAAAGAATCTGCCTGTTGTGCACGGCACCTGCAGGAGACACAGGTCCGATTCCTGGGTTGAGAAGATCCCCTAGAGAAGAAAATAGCAACTATTCCAGTATTCCTGCCTGGAAATCCCCAAGGACAGAGGAGCCTGGTGGGCTACAGTCTACAGGGTTGCAAACAGTTAGACATGACCCAGTGACTAAACAGCAACAATAACAAATTTATGAGAGCAATTCTCATTTAAAATGTAAAAGAATGCAAAATAACTGTTATAGTATGCATTTAGTCACTCAGTTGTGTCCAGTACTCTGTGGTCTATGGACTGTAGCTCACCCGGCTGCTCTATTTATGGGATTTTTCAGGCAGGAATACTGGAGTGGGTTGCCATTTTCTTCTCCTAGGGATCTCCAGGAATGAAACCTTAATCTCCTGTGTCTCCTGCACCACAGGCAGATTCTTGGCCCACTGAGCCATCTGGGAAGTTCTTTTGTTACAGAATGCCTTCTTTTAAAACAAACTCAAAACATGGGCATTAACTCAAGGTATGTGTATATTTTACTTTCAAAAAGTATTACTTCGTTTAAAAAAAGGTAAAATGCTACTTGGTTTAGTACTTTAAAAAAATCACTTTATGTGTATTTTTAGGAACTATTACTGATATTCAAAGTGAAGGATACAAAATGCAATTTAATAATGTTCCTTTTAAGGAAAGGAAAAATGGAATTCAAATATCACTTGTTTTAAGTAAAGATGGACCAATTAGCACTTCATCACATCTCAAAAGCCCCTTTTCTCAAATTCTACAATAAATAGTTCTAAAACACAGACATTTAAATGAATTTCTGCTCAACTTTTTTTCCAATTTAATTTACATAATCATGAAATTTAATTTTTCTTTAAAAGCCTCAATGAAGTTTTAGTAAAATGTCATAAATGATTTCTATTAGAACAACTAATATTTTAAATTACATTTCAGTTCATTAAATTTACTGAAAATGCCCTTTTTTCCTCAGAATATTGGTGCTAGTATTTTGAAATGTCAACAGAAATACTTATTTGTATATTTATTTTTAAAAAGAAAGAAAGAAAGGAACAAGTGCCTCTACAGATTTCAGAATGAATATTTACATAAATAGGGCTTCCTCAGTGGCTCAGTGGTAAAGAATCTGCCTGTTGTGCACGGCACCTGCAGGAGACACAGGTCCGATTCCTGGGTTGAGAAGATCCCCTAGAGAAGAAAATAGCAACTATTCCAGTATTCCTGCCTGGAAATCCTCAAGGACAGAGGAGCCTGGTGGGCTACAGTCTACAGGGTTGCAAACAGTTAGACATGACCCAGTGACTAAACAGCAACAATAACAAATTTATATAGAGATTATTCATCTTGGTTAGTCTATTCACAACCAAACACATGCACACACACACTCACATACAAATGCAAAGTGCCTGATATTATCATCAAAGCATAATATCATCCAATGATAATATTGGAGTCTGTATCTTTTTGCAATAAAATGTGTTCTAGCAATAAAATCCCCATGAATATATGCTACTCTCTTTGGTTTACCACAAGGCCCGTTGCTGGCTAGTTTACGCTCCTTTAATAAAATGGAAACATCTGAAAAATTCTTAACTTTTTTTGAGAAACAGATTTAGGAATCAAAACATGAAATACTGACAAGAAAATTAGTGCTATGACCATAACAATGTTATTATCTAGGAAATAGAATCTTTTCTCCCAATTTTCACTATCAGTTAAGTGTTAATATCCTTCTTAATTCTGTGCATGAGTTTCAGAGCTTTATGATGTATAAAAATATAAATTAAATTATGCCTTTTTGTATTTGATATATATTAAACAATCTCCTCCCTTCATGGATCATAACCTTGTCATTGCAAAGGGGTTTACATGACTAAATAAAGCTATGAGCCATACCATGCAGTGCAACCAGAGATGGTCAGGTCATAGTGAAGAGTTTTGACAAAATATGGTCCAGTGGAGGAAAAACATGGCAAATCACTCCAGTATCTTTGCCTGGAGATCCCCATGGACAGTATGAAAAGGTAAGAACATATGATGCTGGAAGATAAGCTCCCCCTTGTCAGAGTGAAAACTCCAGTAAGAATGAAGTGACTGGGCTAAAGCAGGAATGACACTCAGCTGTGAGCATGTCTGGTGGTGAAAGTAAAGTCTAATGCTCTAAAGAATGATATTGCATTAGAACGCAGAATCAAGGTAAACTGGATATAGTCAAGCAAGAGATGGCTTGATTAAACATCAATATCTTAGGAATCAGTGAACTAAAATGGACAGGAATGGATGAGGTTAATTCATATGCCCATTAAATCTACTACTGTGGGCAAGAATTCCTTAGAAGAAATGGAGCGGCCCTCATAGTCAACAAAAAAGTCCAAAAAGTCATACTTGGGTGCAATCTCAAAAATAACAGAATCGTCCTGGTTCATTTCCAAGGCAAATCATTCAACATCACAGTAATCTAATCTTATGCCCCAACACTGATGCTGAAGAAGCTGAAGTTGATCAGCTCTATGAAGACCTACAACACCTTCTAGAACTAACACCAAAAGAGATGTCCTTTTCATCATAAACAACTGAAATGCAAACATAGGAAGTCATGAGTTACCCAGAGTAGCAGGTAAGTCTGAGTACAAAATGAAGCAGGGCAAAAATCCCCATGAATATATGCTACAAGGCCCGTTGCTGGCTAGTTTACGCTCCTTTAATAAAATGGAAACATCTGAAAAATTCTTAACTTTTTTTGAGAAACAGATTTAGGAATCAAAACATGAAATACTGACAAGAAAATTAGTGCTATGACCATAACAATGTTATTATCTAGGAAATAGAATCTTTTCTCCCAATTTTCACTATCAGTTAAGTGTTAATATCCTTCTTAATTCTGTGCATGAGTTTCAGAGCTTTATGATGTATAAAAATATAAATTAAATTATGCCTTTTTGTATTTGATATATATTAAACAATCTCCTCCCTTCATGGATCATAACCTTGTCATTGCAAAGGGGTTTACATGACTAAATAAAGCTATGAGCCATACCATGCAGTGCAACCAGAGATGGTCAGGTCATAGTGAAGAGTTTTGACAAAATATGGTCCAGTGGAGGAAAAACATGGCAAATCACTCCAGTATCTTTGCCTGGAGATCCCCATGGACAGTATGAAAAGGTAAGAACATATGATGCTGGAAGATAAGCTCCCCCTTGTCAGAGTGAAAACTCCAGTAAGAATGAAGTGACTGGGCTAAAGCAGGAATGACACTCAGCTGTGAGCATGTCTGGTGGTGAAAGTAAAGTCTAATGCTCTAAAGAATGATATTGCATTAGAACGCAGAATCAAGGTAAACTGGATATAGTCAAGCAAGAGATGGCTTGATTAAACATCAATATCTTAGGAATCAGTGAACTAAAATGGACAGGAATGGATGAGGTTAATTCATATGCCCATTAAATCTACTACTGTGGGCAAGAATTCCTTAGAAGAAATGGAGCGGCCCTCATAGTCAACAAAAAAGTCCAAAAAGTCATACTTGGGTGCAATCTCAAAAATAACAGAATCGTCCTGGTTCATTTCCAAGGCAAATCATTCAACATCACAGTAATCTAATCTTATGCCCCAACACTGATGCTGAAGAAGCTGAAGTTGATCAGCTCTATGAAGACCTACAACACCTTCTAGAACTAACACCAAAAGAGATGTCCTTTTCATCATAAACAACTGAAATGCAAACATAGGAAGTCATGAGTTACCCAGAGTAGCAGGTAAGTTAGGCCTTGGAGTACAAAATGAAGCAGGGCAAAGGCTAATGGAGTTTCCTCAATAGAACAGGCCAGTCTTAGTAAATACCCTTTTCCAATAACCCAAGAGATGACAACACATGGACATCACCAAATGATCAATATTTATATAAGATTATGTTCTTTGCAGTCAAAGTTGTAATAGTTCTGTACAGTCAGTAAAAACAAGACCTGGAGCTGAAAGTGCCTCAGATCTTGATCTCCTTATTTCAAAATTCAGGCTTAAATTGAGGATAGGAGGGAAAACCACTAGGCTTTCAGGTATGACCTAAATCAAGTCCATTATGATTATACAGTTGAAGGGACAACTAGATTCAAGGAAATAGATTTGGTAAACAGAGTGACTAAAAAACTATGGATGTAGGTTTATAACATTGTACAGGAAACAGTGACCAAAATCATCCCAAAGAAAAAGAAATAGTTGTCCAGGAAGCTTTACAAATTGCTCAGAAAAGAAGAGAAGCAAAAGACAAGGGAGAAAGTGGAAAATATACCCAACTGAATGCAGAGTTCTGGAAAATAGATAAAAGAGATAAGAAGACATTCTTAAATGAACAGCACAAAGAAGTAGAGGAAAACAATAGAATGGGAAAGAGATTCCAGAGATCTATTCAAGAAAACTGGAAGTATCAAGGGAAAATTTCATGTAAAAATGGGCATGATAAAGGACAAAATATGTAAGGGCCTAACAGAAGCAGAAAAGATTAAAAAGAGGTATAAAGAATACACAGAGGTACTATAATAAAAAGGTCTTAATGACCTTGATCACCACAATGGTATGGTCACTCACCTAGGGCTGGGTATCCTGGAGTGTGAAGTCAAGTAGGCCTTAGGAAGCATTACTACAAGCAAAGCTAGTGGAGGTGACAGAATTCCAGCTGAACTATTTCAAATACTAAAGGATGATGCTGTTAATGTGCTGTACTCAATATGCCAGCAAATCTGGAAAACTCAGCAGTGGCCACAGGACTGGAAAAGTTTTCATTTCAATCTCAAAGAAGAGCAATGCCAAAGAACATTCAAACTACGATACAGTTGTGCTCATTTCACATGCTAGTAATGTTTTGCTCAAAATACTTCAAGCTAGGCTTCAGTAGTAAGTCAACTGAGAACTTCTAGATGTACAAGTTTAGAAAATCAAAGAAACAAGACAGGATCATAGAGGAAGAAAGGTAATTCCAGAGAAGCATCTACTTCTGCTTCACTGACTACTCTAAAGGTTTTAATTGTGTAGAACGTTGTTAAAGAGATGGAAATACCAAACCACCTTACTGTCTCTTGAGAAACCTGTATGCAGGACAAGAAGCAACAGTTAGAACCAGACATGAAAGAACTGTCTGGTTCAAAATTGGGAAAGGAGTACAAGGCTGTATATCGTTACCTTGGTTATTTAACTTCTGTGCAGAGTACCTTGTGCAAAATGTCAGGCTGGATGAATCACAAGCTGTAATCAAACCTGCCAGGATAAATATCAACAACTTCAGACATGCAGGTGATACCTCACTAATGGCAGCAAATGAAGAGGGACTAAAAGGCCTCTTGATTAGGGTTAAAAAGGACAGTGAAAAAGCTGGCTTTTAAAACTCAGCATTCTAAAACTAAAATCATGGCACACAATCCCATCACTTCATGGCACATGAAGGAGGAAAAGTAGAAGCAGTGACATATTTTCTTTTCTTGGGCTCCAAAATCACTGCAGATGATGACTGTAGCCATGAAATTAAGACACTTGATCCTTGGAAGGAAAGCTATGACAAAACTAGGCAGCATATTAAAAAGCAGAGAAGTCACTTTGCCAGCAAAGGTCCCTATAATCAAAGCTATTTTCCCCAGTAGTCATGTACAGATGTGAGATTTGGACCATTAAGAAAGCTGACTGCCACATAATTTATGCTTTCAAATTGTGCTGGTGAAGACTCTTGAGAGTCCCTTGTACAGCAAGGAGACCTAAACAGTTCATCCTAAAAGAAATAAATCCTGAATATTAATTGGAAGGACTGATGCTGAAGGTGCAATATTTTGGCCACCCGATACAAAGAGCCAACTCATTGGAGAAAACCCTAATGCTCAAGAAAAATGGAAGGCAAGAGAAAAAAGAGGGCAGCAGAGAATATGTTGTTTAGATAGCATCACCAACTCAATAGACATGAATTTGAGAAAACTCCAAGAGATTGTAGAGGACAGAGGAGACTAGCACGGTGCATCCATTGGATATCAAAGAGTTGGACACGACTGAGTGACTGAACAACAATAATATAAAATTTGCATGAAACTTGCTTTAAGGATCATCTTCTTTTCTTCCCCCAGTTATTAATTATTCTGATTCTCCATTGTCTTATCTCACCTGAACGGCAGTTCTTAAGTACTCATTTATTGATGTAGTAGTTTCTTATTTGTTTTCCTTAAAATATCACTATGACAAATCTCCATCCAACCTGGCCTCTGCCATTATTTCTTTATTTTTATCACTGCATCATATGCAATCCCTGAACATTATTAAGCTTTCACACGGAGAAGATAATAAGATGCGATGAGTGAATAACGTGCCCAAGAGCATAAAACAATCTGGCAAAAAAAGTAGATAATGATACAAATAATGACTATTTACCTATATGTATCAATTTATTACTTTACTATAGTTATGTATTTCAGTCATACACTCAACAAATCAACTATAATCTCGGTCTCTAGAATTACTATTTCATTATTTTTCTGTATGTCTTACTGGGTGGAATACATTTTTAAATATTTAACTTTTTTATCTCTGCCTGCACAATTCTAGCTCTATACTTCCCAGTGGAATTAAATTCTATCAGTATTAGAAGACAATGCTCCAGTTATCTAACTCTCAACTCAGTTTAATTCAATAATATTTTTCTTTGCTTCTTCTGTTTATAAATCACTGTGCTCATCTCATACAAAAATAACTCAAAATGGATCAAAACATAAGAGCTAAATCTATAAAACAGAGGAGTATGTCTTTGTGACCTTGGCTTGGGCAATAGTTTCTTAGAAATGATATCAAAGCTCAAGTAAGAAGAGAAAAGAAAATATATATACTGGCTTTAATTAAAGAGCAGAACTTCACAGCTTCCCTGGTGGCTCAGTGATGAAGAATCCTCCTGTCAGTGTAGGATACACATGTCCAATCCCTGGTCTGGGAGGATCCCACATGCTATGTGGCCAGAGGGTCACAACTATTGAGTCTGTGCTCTGTATCCCGTGAGCCACCTGAGCCCACGTGCTGCAACTACTGAAGCCTGTGTGCCCTAGAGCCCATGTTCTACCGTAAGGGAAGTCACTGCAATGACAAGCCCACACACCACAACTAGTGACTAGCACCAGCTTGCTGAAGCTAGAGAAAAGCCTATGCAGCAACAAAAGCACCCTGGTGATAATTAATGAGACATTCAAATCAGATTAGCTTTACCACTCTGTAAAGCATGGGTTTCCTAGTGGGACCAATGATAAAGAACCTGCCTAACAGCGCAGGAGATACAAGATCCCTGGGTTCAATCCCTGGCTCAGGCAGTTCCCCTGGAGAAGGAAATGGCAACCTAACACTAGTATTCTTGCCTGGAGAATCCTATGGACAGAGGAACCTGGTGGGCTACTGTCCATGGGGTCGCAAAAAGTCAGATATGACTGAAATGATTTAGAATTTCCCCATCATGCCTCATTTATTTATATTTATTTTCATCCATCTTTTTATTCATTGGCATGTGTGGGCCTCACATTGCAGTGGCCTCTCTCAGTGTAGAGCACCGGCTCTGGGTGCATGTGCTCCAGAGTACTGGCTTGTAACTGGACACACTGGTTCAGCTACTCCAAGGCATGCGGGATCTTCCTGGGCCAGGGATTGAACCAGTGCCCTTGCACTGAAAGGCGGACTTTTTACCCACTGGACCATCAGGGAAGCCCTCTCTTATTTTTCTTGTTAGATATAGTTTTTGAAGAGCTTGGGTCATCAGCTTCTCAATACAGAGTGATTGTTCTCAGGTTGGCTTCATAGCTTTTGTCTGAGGACAACAAATTACAAGTTTCCTTTAATGTCTCTTTGATTTGATTTCCTGTTTCCTAAATGCCACTTCCTTTTCCTCTTTCTTTAATTATTCTCTTCTTTGAGTAAGAAAAAGAAAATATATATACTGGCTTTAATTAAAGAGCAGAACTTCACAGCTTCCTGGTGGCTCAGTGATGAAGAATCCTCCTGTCAGTGTAGGATACACATGTCCAATCCCTGGTCTGGGAGGATCCCACATGCTATGTGGCCAGAGGGTCACAACTATTGAGTCTGTGCTCTGTATCCCGTGAGCCACCTGAGCCCACGTGCTGCAACTACTGAAGCCTGTGTGCCCTAGAGCCCATGTTCTACCGTAAGGGAAGTCACTGCAATGACAAGCCCACACACCACAACTAGTGACTAGCACCAGCTTGCTGAAGCTAGAGAAAAGCCTATGCAGCAACAAAAGCACCCTGGTGATAATTAATGAGACATTCAAATCAGATTAGCTTTACCACTCTGTAAAGCATGGGTTTCCCTGGTGGGACCAATGATAAAGAACCTGCCTAACAGCGCAGGAGATACAAGATCCCTGGGTTCAATCCCTGGCTCAGGCAGTTCCCCTGGAGAAGGAAATGGCAACCTAACACTAGTATTCTTGCCTGGAGAATCCTATGGACAGAGGAACCTGGTGGGCTACTGTCCATGGGGTCGCAAAAAGTCAGATATGACTGAAATGATTTAGAATTTCCCCATCATGCCTCATTTATTTATATTTATTTTCATCCATCTTTTTATTCATTGGCATGTGTGGGCCTCACATTGCAGTGGCCTCTCTCAGTGTAGAGCACCGGCTCTGGGTGCATGTGCTCCAGAGTACTGGCTTGTAACTGGACACACTGGTTCAGCTACTCCAAGGCATGCGGGATCTTCCTGGGCCAGGGATTGAACCAGTGCCCTTGCACTGAAAGGCGGACTTTTTACCCACTGGACCATCAGGGAAGCCCTCTCTTATTTTTCTTGTTAGATATAGTTTTTGAAGAGCTTGGGTCATCAGCTTCTCAATACAGAGTGATTGTTCTCAGGTTGGCTTCATAGCTTTTGTCTGAGGACAACAAATTACAAGTTTCCTTTAATGTCTCTTTGATTTGATTTCCTGTTTCCTAAATGCCACTTCCTTTTCCTCTTTCTTTAATTATTCTCTTCTTTTGATAAATACCTCTCCTAGCCCACAGGAGGTTAAGTTTTGATATAAGGTACATTTGAACATATTTTTTTATTCTATTCACATACTTTATTGATAGTTTGCTTAGAAGTATGATTTCAGGTTGGGAAAGATTTTCTTTCAGAATTTTGAACATTTGATATACTGGCCTTTAGCATCTGGATGCTGGTGAGAAATAGGCCATTTTTATCCAATCACCATTGGATATCAGACCTGATTTGTTCACTTTTCTGGAAGATGTTAGTGTATATATTTGTCCTTAATGTTCTGAAATTTCATGATGAAGTATTTAAGTATGATTGTTATTTTCACTTGCTTAATTGATACATGCTAAATTTTGGAACTGTTAGTCCTTTGGCCTCAAAATAATTGATTTTTGACAATAAATTTCATTACATTTTCTCTGTTCTTTCTTTTGGGAGGAAAAACGTTGATTAACCAAAAGCATGCAAAGTCATTACAGGAAAAAGAAATCTACAGGCTGATATCTGTCATTAACATAGATGCAAAATCCTCAACAATATTAGCAAATTGAATCTAACAGTATTTTTAAAATTATATACCACAATCAAGGGGGATTTATCCCAGGTCTGCAAGTCTGGTTCAATATTCAAAAAATATCATAATCTAGGACGTCAACAAGCTAAGAAAGAAAAACCACACAATCATATCACTAGATGCAGAAATAGCATTTTTTGGAATTCAACACTAATTCATGGTAAAAAGCCTCAGTGAACTAAGAATAGAGGGTAACGTCCTTAATTAGGTAATGAATATCTACAAAAAGCCTATAACTAACAGGGTACATAATGGTAAAACACTTGAAGTTTTCCCAAAATATCAGGAATGCCTCCTTTCAGTATTATACTGGAAAGTCTGAGTAATACAGTCAGACAAGTAAATAAATGGTACACAGATTGGGAAGAAAGATATAAAAAAACCTTGTTCACAGATGACATGATTTCATGGGTGAAAAATCCCAAAGAAATTACAAAAATCTCCTGGAAATGATAAGAGATTATAGAACGTTACAAGTTTCCTTTAATGTCTTTTAAAGCCTTCCTTTTCCTCTTTCTTTAATTATTCTCTTCTTTTGATAAATACCTCTCCTAGCCCACAGGAGGTTAAGTTTTGATATAAGGTACATTTGAACATATTTTTTTATTCTATTCACATACTTTATTGATAGTTTGCTTAGAAGTATGATTTCAGGTTGGGAAAGATTTTCTTTCAGAATTTTGAACATTTGATATACTGGCCTTTAGCATCTGGATGCTGGTGAGAAATAGGCCATTTTTATCCAATCACCATTGGATATCAGACCTGATTTGTTCACTTTTCTGGAAGATGTTAGTGTATATATTTGTCCTTAATGTTCTGAAATTTCATGATGAAGTATTTAAGTATGATTGTTATTTTCACTTGCTTAATTGATACATGCTAAATTTTGGAACTGTTAGTCCTTTGGCCTCAAAATAATTGATTTTTGACAATAAATTTCATTACATTTTCTCTGTTCTTTCTTTTGGGAGGAAAAACGTTGATTAACCAAAAGCATGCAAAGTCATTACAGGAAAAAGAAATCTACAGGCTGATATCTGTCATTAACATAGATGCAAAATCCTCAACAATATTAGCAAATTGAATCTAACAGTATTTTTAAAATTATATACCACAATAAAGGGGATTTATCCCAGGTCTGCAAGTCTGGTTCAATATTCAAAAAATATCATAATCTAGGACGTCAACAAGCTAAGAAAGAAAAACCACACAATCATATCACTAGATGCAGAAATAGCATTTTTTGGAATTCAACACTAATTCATGGTAAAAAGCCTCAGTGAACTAAGAATAGAGGGTAACGTCCTTAATTAGGTAATGAATATCTACAAAAAGCCTATAACTAACAGGGTACATAATGGTAAAACACTTGAAGTTTTCCCAAAATATCAGGAATGCCTCCTTTCAGTATTATACTGGAAAGTCTGAGTAATACAGTCAGACAAGTAAATAAATGGTACACAGATTGGGAAGAAAGATATAAAAAAACCTTGTTCACAGATGACATGATTTCATGGGTGAAAAAATCCCAAAGAAATTACAAAAAATCTCCTGGAAATGATAAGAGATTATAGAACGTTATAAGAAACAAGATTAACACACAAAAGTCAATTGCCTTTAAATATATCAACAAGAACAAGTGGAAGGTGAAATTAAAGACACACCCAGATACAGGAAACAAGCCTATGGCTGTCAGTTTTAGTTGCTTAGTCACGTCCAACTCTGTGTGACCCCATGGACTGTAGCCCTCCAGACTCCTCTGTCCATGAGATTCTCCAGGCAAGAATACTGGAGTGGGTTGCCATTTCCTTCTCCAGGGGTCCTCATGACCCATGGATTGAACCCAGGTCTTGTGCATTGCAGGCAGATTCTATACCATCTAAGTCATGGCTGTCACAGGGGGGAACACTAGAGGGTAGGGATGAACTGGGAGACTGGATTGACATATACACACTACTTTACATAAAAGTAGAGAACTAGTAAGGATGCACTGAACAGCACAGAGCACTCTTCTCAATACTCCGCATGAATCAACATAGGAAAAGAATTTCTAGCAGTGTGGATACATGTATATGTATGACTGATTCACTTCACAACAGAAACTACGACAACATTTGAAATAAACTATACTCCAATAAAGATTAAAATAAACTTGGTGGCTTAAAACAAAAATGAAACAAAACAAAATAAAGACAGAGTACGATTTCCACTAGCAACGTTAGAAATGAAATACTTATGTATAAACTTAATAAAGTATGTATAAGATCTTTATGAGGAATATTAAATAACTATACTGAATAAGATTCCAAAAATATCATTAATCAAAAAAGGACGTCAACAAGCTAAGAAAGAAAAACCACACAATCATATCACTAGATGCAGAAATAGCATTTTTTGGAATTCAACACTAATTCATGGTAAAAAGCCTCAGTGAACTAAGAATAGAGGTAACGTCCTTAATTAGGTAATGAATATCTACAAAAGCCTATAACTAACAGGGTACATAATGGTAAAACACTTGAAGTTTTCCCAAAATATCAGGAATGCCTCCTTTCAGTATTATACTGGAAAGTCTGAGTAATACAGTCAGACAAGTAAATAAATGGTACACAGATTGGGAAGAAAGATATAAAAAAACCTTGTTCACAGATGACATGATTTCATGGGTGAAAAAATCCCAAAGAAATTACAAAAAATCTCCTGGAAATGATAAGAGATTATAGAACGTTATAAGAAACAAGATTAACACACAAAAGTCAATTGCCTTTAAATATATCAACAAGAACAAGTGGAAGGTGAAATTAAAGACACACCCAGATACAGGAAACAAGCCTATGGCTGTCAGTTTTAGTTGCTTAGTCACGTCCAACTCTGTGTGACCCCATGGACTGTAGCCCTCCAGACTCCTCTGTCCATGAGATTCTCCAGGCAAGAATACTGGAGTGGGTTGCCATTTCCTTCTCCAGGGGTCCTCATGACCCATGGATTGAACCCAGGTCTTGTGCATTGCAGGCAGATTCTATACCATCTAAGTCATGGCTGTCACAGGGGGGAACACTAGAGGGTAGGGATGAACTGGGAGACTGGATTGACATATACACACTACTTTACATAAAAGTAGAGAACTAGTAAGGATGCACTGAACAGCACAGAGCACTCTTCTCAATACTCCGCATGAATCAACATAGGAAAAGAATTTCTAGCAGTGTGGATACATGTATATGTATGACTGATTCACTTCACAACAGAAACTACGACAACATTTGAAATAAACTATACTCCAATAAAGATTAAAATAAACTTGGTGGCTTAAAACAAAAATGAAACAAAACAAAATAAAGACAGAGTACGATTTCCACTAGCAACGTTAGAAATGAAATACTTATGTATAAACTTAATAAAGTATGTATAAGATCTTTATGAGGAATATTAAATAACTATACTGAATAAGATTCAAGAACTATATAATTGGAGAGACATTCCTTGTTCATGTGTAGGAAGACTCAATATGGTCAAGATGTCAATCCTTTTAAACTTGAATTAGAGATTCAATGCAATCCCCCTTAAACTTGTGCAAGTTTTTGGATATTGGCACACTTATTGTAAAGTTTTGTAGAAAAGAAAAGCGTCCCTAATAACAAACACATTATTAAGGAAAAATACTGAAGTGACACTACATGATTCAAGAGTTACTATAAACTAGTGTTAAAGACAGTATGCATTGATGAAAGAATAGGCAGGTCAATGAACTGAGAAGAATAGAGAATGCAAAAATACATAAATACAGCCAATTAATCTGTGACAAAGGAGCAAAGGAAATACAATGAAGCAAAGACAATGTTTTCAACAAATGGTGCTAGAATACTATTGGACATCTACATACCCCCTCAAAAAGAGAGAACCTAGACAAAGATTTTACAGTTCTGCACAAGCATTAACTCAAAACATGTCACGGACCTAAATGTAAAATATAAAACTCTGAAAGTCCTAAAAGATAACATAGCAAAAAATCTAGATGACTTTTGGTATTGCAATGACTTTAGATCCAACACCAAATGGAACATAAAAGTACTGGTGAGATGGGCTTCATTAAAATTAAAACTGGCTCTTTGAAAGATGTCAAGAGGCCAGATGGAGAGAAAATACTTCTAAAAGACACAACTGGTAAGTGCTTGTCATCCAAAATATACAAAGGACTTTTAAAACTCCATAATAAGAAAACCAACAATCCAACTAGAAAAGAGACCAAAGACCTGAACATATTCCTCACTAAAGAAGAAATACAGATGGCAACTAGCATATGAAAAGATCCTTCATATTACATTTCCTTAGGGAAATGTAAATTCAAACAACAATGAAATATCACTACACAGCTTTTAAGAATAGTTACAATTTGGAACACTGCCAGCATCTAATTCTGATGAGGCTGTGGAGCAAAAGAAGCTTCCATTATTGTTGGTGGGAATGCAAAATGGAGCTGCCACTTTGCAAGACAGTTTGGTCGTTTCTTATAAAGCATACTCTTACCATATAATTCAGCAACTGCACACAACAGCATTTACTCAGAGGAGTCAAAAACGTATATATACAAAACCTTACACATGGATGATCATGGCACCACAAAGCTTATGAATAAATCATAATCGTGAAAATTTGATCCAACCAACATGTCTTTCAGCAGGTAAATGGGTAAACAGTGGTATATCCAAACAAATAGAATATTAAGCAAAACAAAAGAAAAGAGCTAGCCAGCCATGAAAATACATGAGGAAATTTTATGCATATTAATAAATGAAGGAAGCCAATCTAAAAAGGCTGCCTAATAGATGATTCCATTTATATGACTTTCTGGAAAAGGGAAAACTATGAAGAGAGTGAAAAGATCAGTGGTGCCAAGGTTGGAGTGAGGAAAGGGACTCATAAGTAGAGCTCTAAGGATCATTAAGACAATGAAAATACTCTGCATAACACGATAATGGTGTATACATGTCATCATACATTTCTCCAAACCTGTAGAACATACAACACCCAAAGTGAACTGGAATGTTAACTATGGACTTTGTTCTTATGATGGGTCAGCATGGGCAGGGCAATTGCAAAAAAACATACCATGTGGCGGGCGATCTTGATAACAGGGCAGCTATGCATGTTTGGGGGCAAGGAGTACATTGAAAATTTCTATATGTCCCTATCTCTCAATTTTTCTGTGAACCTAAAACTGCTCTATGAAAAAAAAAAAATCTTAATTAAAAAGTGGATTGGCTACACTAAAATAGACCTCCTGTACTAATCCTCTAATCCTTAAAAATGTACTTCTAGTTTAATTTTCTTTTTCTTTTTTTATTCTCTCCAGAAGATTTTTGTCAAATTTACCTCTCAGCTCTTGTTTAGAGTATTTTATTTCTATTCTCATATAGCTAATTTGCAAGAATTCACCTTTGGTCTTGGATATTTCTTTTAGTTAGAATTCTATTCTTGTTTCATGAACACACAATCTACATTTCTCTAAAGGCATAATGGTAATTTCATTATAATAGGATCTAAAAATTATTGCTTTTACTCCTTGCATTCTTTATTTCTCCAGATTTTCTTTTGTAGATATTTCTGGTGTTTTGCTTTTATTTTGATCTTTACATTTTTTTGACACTTAACATCCATGGGTCTGGGAGAAATACTGCTACTGTGAACATGGAAGTTACAAGGTATTTTTGAAGCCAGTGTGAAAAGATTTCCTCAATTTCCCTATATATAGTTTAGTTATCTTGCCTTCAGCTCTGTCTGCTATCCCCAAGTGCAAGGATTTCCTATTTCACTGTAATTAGAAAGTAAGCTTCCTTCCTGTCTTCGTCTGAGTAAGGAAATCAAGTTTCCCAGCTTTTCTGGGGATTTGGGGATCACTAATGCTGATAAAGACTAACAACTCATCCTCTAGTTTTCAAATCCAACTATCTATCCTCTTTATGTACTCTTACTGCTCCACTTTTTGAGACTTTCTAGGGCTTTCTCATGCATATCATCTTTATTCTTAGCTTCACACTCAATATGTTTGGGTTTCAGCCATTTTGGTTCAGCTAATTAGTTTAATCCTGTCCAACAACTTTCAGCTTTTAAGATTTTGTTACAGTATACTCCGCTTGTTGTTCGACACTCTTGAGGTTTATGGCTTTCTTTGTCTGTCTTTTATTGTAATTTTCATGAAGCTTCTCAAAGAAACAGAGATACATGCAAGTAGTCAGCCAAATTTCAGTCAGTTAAGTTGCTCAGTCATGTCTGACTGTTTGCGACTCCATGGACTGCAGCAGGCCAGGCTTCCCTATCCTTCACCATCTCCCGGAGCTTGCTCAACTCATGTCCACACTAAAATAGACCTCCTGTACTAATCCTCTAATCCTTAAAAATGTACTTCTAGTTTAATTTTCTTTTTCTTTTTTTATTCTCTCCAGAAGATTTTTGTCAAATTTACCTCTCAGCTCTTGTTTAGAGTATTTTATTTCTATTCTCATATAGCTAATTTGCAAGAATTCACCTTTGGTCTTGGATATTTCTTTTAGTTAGAATTCTATTCTTGTTTCATGAACACACAATCTACATTTCTCTAAAGGCATAATGGTAATTTCATTATAATAGGATCTAAAAATTATTGCTTTTACTCCTTGCATTCTTTATTTCTCCAGATTTTCTTTTGTAGATATTTCTGGTGTTTTGCTTTTATTTTGATCTTTACATTTTTTTGACACTTAACATCCATGGGTCTGGGAGAAATACTGCTACTGTGAACATGGAAGTTACAAGGTATTTTGAAGCCAGTGTGAAAAGATTTCCTCAATTTCCCTATATATAGTTTAGTTATCTTGCCTTCAGCTCTGTCTGCTATCCCCAAGTGCAAGGATTTCCTATTTCACTGTAATTAGAAAGTAAGCTTCCTTCCTGTCTTCGTCTGAGTAAGGAAATCAAGTTTCCCAGCTTTTCTGGGGATTTGGGGATCACTAATGCTGATAAAGACTAACAACTCATCCTCTAGTTTTCAAATCCAACTATCTATCCTCTTTATGTACTCTTACTGCTCCACTTTTTGAGACTTTCTAGGGCTTTCTCATGCATATCATCTTTATTCTTAGCTTCACACTCAATATGTTTGGGTTTCAGCCATTTTGGTTCAGCTAATTAGTTTAATCCTGTCCAACAACTTTCAGCTTTTAAGATTTTGTTACAGTATACTCCGCTTGTTGTTCGACACTCTTGAGGTTTATGGCTTTCTTTGTCTGTCTTTTATTGTAATTTTCATGAAGCTTCTCAAAGAAACAGAGATACATGCAAGTAGTCAGCCAAATTTCAGTCAGTTAAGTTGCTCAGTCATGTCTGACTGTTTGCGACTCCATGGACTGCAGCAGGCCAGGCTTCCCTATCCTTCACCATCTCCCGGAGCTTGCTCAAACTCATGTCCATTGACTCAGTGATGCCACTCAACCATCTCATCCTCTGTCGCTCCCTTCTCCATCTGCCTTCTATTTTTTCCAGCCAGTTTAAGTGGAAGCATTATTCAGTCTTTTGTATTTTAAAATAGGATAATAATCTGTAAAGTTACCTTTTAAAATAATGCTTATTAATATAATATACAATATTGTGTTTTGTAGTGAATATTCAGTGACAAAGAAAGTTTGGGATTTTTATTTTACTGCTGTCAACTTTTTCAACAAAGAATTTGCAATATTGATTCTTTTTGCATATTTTTTCAAATCAGTTTTTTAAAGTCCACTGGTCATTCAGTAGACTGATAAATTTAATAAATGTATATCTTCCTCTTAGAGATATTTGATGTTTATTAAGAAAACAAAGGTTCCGAGTAAAGGAACGTATTTTGCTTTATTTAAGTGGGTTTTCTTAACTTATTCAAAATTTTGATAATTTCCCTGCAAAATTCCTATTGGTATCCAGTAGAACATTTATTTTGCACAATACAATGAGAGAAACTCTGCTATGGGTTTAATATTTACCCTGATACAGTTTACACAGACAGTGTATAATGAATGTTTATTGAAATTATTACCAATACTTTCAAATGTCTTATAAAAGAGGTATAGTGGATTACCTTGCCATGATAATATAACTTGCCTCAAATTTAATTGATAAGTTTAACAAAGATAAGACTATACATTTAGTTCTTTAAAATGTAGATGTCTTTCATAAGAAATATCACTGCAGTAGTATCAACTCTCAATCATGACAGTAATGTTTAATGCAGAAGAGACAAAAATAAAGAATAAATGACACCTTCCATCTGTATACTTTGACTTAGTTTTACAGTTGATGATGAAATCAAATTCTTGTCATGTTTTACTCTTTAGTACAAATACATATGGGCTTCCCAGGAGGGGCCAGTGGTAAAGGACTCGCCTGCCAATGCAGGAGAGATGAGAGATTTGGTATGATCTCTGGGTCCAGAAAGGTCCCTTGGAGAAGAGAATGACAACCCACTCCAGTATTCTGGCTTGGGGAACCCAAGGACAGAGGAGCCTGGATGGCTATCATCCATAGGGTCTCAAAGAGTCAGACACAACTGAAGCAGCTGAGCACACAAAATACATACACTTTTAAAATCTAATCCACCTGTGATGCTCAAATTTGTAATTCCAATTATATACTATATGATGAAGCACATGCGTGCACTCAGTCACTGGATAATAATCTGTAAAGTTACCTTTTAAAATAATGCTTATTAATATAATATACAATATTGTGTTTTGTAGTGAATATTCAGTGACAAAGAAAGTTTGGGATTTTTATTTTACTGCTGTCAACTTTTTCAACAAAGAATTTGCAATATTGATTCTTTTTGCATATTTTTTCAAATCAGTTTTTTAAAGTCCACTGGTCATTCAGTAGACTGATAAATTTAATAAATGTATATCTTCCTCTTAGAGATATTTGATGTTTATTAAGAAAACAAAGGTTCCGAGTAAAGGAACGTATTTTGCTTTATTTAAGTGGGTTTTCTTAACTTATTCAAAATTTTGATAATTTCCCTGCAAAATTCCTATTGGTATCCAGTAGAACATTTATTTTGCACAATACAATGAGAGAAACTCTGCTATGGGTTTAATATTTACCCTGATACAGTTTACACAGACAGTGTATAATGAATGTTTATTGAAATTATTACCAATACTTTCAAATGTCTTATAAAAGAGGTATAGTGGATTACCTTGCCATGATAATATAACTTGCCTCAAATTTAATTGATAAGTTTAACAAAGATAAGACTATACATTTAGTTCTTTAAAATGTAGATGTCTTTCATAAGAAATATCACTGCAGTAGTATCAACTCTCAATCATGACAGTAATGTTTAATGCAGAAGAGACAAAAATAAAGAATAAATGACACCTTCCATCTGTATACTTTGACTTAGTTTTACAGTTGATGATGAAATCAAATTCTTGTCATGTTTTACTCTTTAGTACAAATACATATGGGCTTCCCAGGAGGGGCCAGTGGTAAAGGACTCGCCTGCCAATGCAGGAGAGATGAGAGATTTGGTATGATCTCTGGGTCCAGAAAGGTCCCTTGGAGAAGAGAATGACAACCCACTCCAGTATTCTGGCTTGGGGAACCCAAGGACAGAGGAGCCTGGATGGCTATCATCCATAGGGTCTCAAAGAGTCAGACACAACTGAAGCAGCTGAGCACACAAAATACATACACTTTTAAAATCTAATCCACCTGTGATGCTCAAATTTGTAATTCCAATTATATACTATATGATGAAGCACATGCGTGCACTCAGTCACTCAGTGGCGTCTGATGTTTTACAACCCTATGAACATAGCCCACCAGGCTTCTCTGTCCATGGGATTTCCCAAGCAAGAATACTGGAATGGGCTTCCATCTCCTTCCCCAGGGAATTTTACCTGCCTAGCGATTGAACCCATGTCTCTTGGGTCTCCTACATTGGCAGGAATATTCTTTACCACTGAGGTTCATGAGAAGCTCTGTGATGAAGTAAACTGAGGTAAATTTACATAAAAATATTAAGAACTAGGAAACAAAAAAGGTCATATAACTCATATGACTAATTCTATTTATTCTCTCACTTGCCTACAAGAAAGCATCACTTGAATTACCAAAGTAGCTATTTTTCTGCTGTTAGCTCTTAACCAAATATTGGCACCTAAGAACACCATCTCTCTTTCTGTGGGTCAAGCCAAGTATAACTATAGCCCAAAAAAGACATCCTGTCCTTCCTTTAACAGCCAGCAGTCTCCTCTCACAGTTCCAAAGAAAAACAAGAATAAATATTTGCAAAGATTTTTGTCTTGTACCAAAAATGAGCATTAATAAAATCATGCTTGGAAGGAAGTGCTGAGAGAGTATATAAAAACGATATTGTAATGTCAAAGTGGAAAGCATTAATTCATAATGTGCAGGAGTATTTTTAGATGGTACTGACAGTTTGCGTGAAGCTTGGGAGTGGTGTGACTTGCTTTCATAGGAAAGGAATGGCCTAGCCTGGGAATTTTATTGGCAGATATCAGAGCTTAAAAATGCACATGGGATGTCTGTCTTATAAAGCAACAAGTATAATATTTTACAATTTTTTTCATTTTATGATAGGAATCAGTTATTGTACAAGAAAAGTTTTCTTGCTATTCTCATTATTCATCCTACTTTTGCTAGACAGTATTAAACAGAAGTCTGCATATTATCTTGGATTTTATCACTCTCTATGGTTTGCAAAGTACTTTCACATACATAACCCCCCCTAATCCTTGTAAAAAAATTTGAGGATGTTATTAATATATCTGCTTCAGCAAAGAAAAAATGGAAGATCAAAAAAGATTAGTGACTTGCCTAAGACTACACAACCACTAAATAATAGAATCATGTGTGGAACCTTGAACTTCTGCTCCCAAATCCAAACAGGGTCTTCCTTCTTTTAATTAGCTTAACATGACTCAGGACTTTACTAAATGTCAGCCTACATTGGGGAGTTATTTTCTGTCACAGGTCACATAGAAGTACACATAATTACCTTTCCTTTCAGGTCAGAAGCAGGTGAATCCAGCATTTCACATAACAAAATCTAATACATACAGAATCCCTGTAAAGGTACTTGATCATTTGCAATACTCTTTACACACACATGTCCTGTTTTAAAACTGTATTATAAAGTTTAATGATTAAAAGAAAAAAAGCATCAATTCTCACACTTCAAGCTGTGCCCATACACACACACTGGTTTCATCAGTTTGACTGATTTCATTAAGCCAAGACAAATAAAATCATCCAGTGAAATGTTTTTGTCTTAAACATCTTTGTTTTTGTTTTATACTGAATAAATCAATAAAGTTAGTTTAACAGGGTTCATGTGTGTAGAAGCACTGGAAGTGGTACAGGAGAAAGGTGCTTGTGGGCAGGGGTTCGAGGGAGTTCTCAGATGACAGAGGCCCTTGTGTAAGAATTCAGGATGCTGAGCGGGAGGGAGGAGCAGTCCTGTTAAGAATGCTCTCATTTCCTGCCCCGTCCCTGGGGAGGCATAGATATCATGAAAAGGTCCTGGAATGAACTCTTCTGAACCTTAAAATAATTCATTTTCAACTTTTAAGGGATGAATAAAATTTAGGTTTCATCTGTCTTATAAAGCAACAAGTATAATATTTTACAATTTTTTTCATTTTATGATAGGAATCAGTTATTGTACAAGAAAAGTTTTCTTGCTATTCTCATTATTCATCCTACTTTTGCTAGACAGTATTAAACAGAAGTCTGCATATTATCTTGGATTTTATCACTCTCTATGGTTTGCAAAGTACTTTCACATACATAACCCCCCCTAATCCTTGTAAAAAAATTTGAGGATGTTATTAATATATCTGCTTCAGCAAAGAAAAAATGGAAGATCAAAAAAGATTAGTGACTTGCCTAAGACTACACAACCACTAAATAATAGAATCATGTGTGGAACCTTGAACTTCTGCTCCCAAATCCAAACAGGGTCTTCCTTCTTTTAATTAGCTTAACATGACTCAGGACTTTACTAAATGTCAGCCTACATTGGGGAGTTATTTTCTGTCACAGGTCACATAGAAGTACACATAATTACCTTTCCTTTCAGGTCAGAAGCAGGTGAATCCAGCATTTCACATAACAAAATCTAATACATACAGAATCCCTGTAAAGGTACTTGATCATTTGCAATACTCTTTACACACACATGTCCTGTTTTAAAACTGTATTATAAAGTTTAATGATTAAAAGAAAAAAAGCATCAATTCTCACACTTCAAGCTGTGCCCATACACACACACTGGTTTCATCAGTTTGACTGATTTCATTAAGCCAAGACAAATAAAATCATCCAGTGAAATGTTTTTGTCTTAAACATCTTTGTTTTTGTTTTATACTGAATAAATCAATAAAGTTAGTTTAACAGGGTTCATGTGTGTAGAAGCACTGGAAGTGGTACAGGGAGAAAGGTGCTTGTGGGCAGGGGTTCGAGGGAGTTCTCAGATGACAGAGGCCCTTGTGTAAGAATTCAGGATGCTGAGCGGGAGGGAGGAGCAGTCCTGTTAAGAATGCTCTCATTTCCTGCCCCGTCCCTGGGGAGGCATAGATATCATGAAAAGGTCCTGGAATGAACTCTTCTGAACCTTAAAATAATTCATTTTCAACTTTTAAGGGATGAATAAAATTTAGGTTTCATCTTTCTTTGAAAAAGACATGATTTTCAGTCATTAAAAAAAAAAAAAAATACTGCCTAAGCCATGAATAACTTGTGTTCATAGATTTTTATGATGGTTCTAAACAAAGCATATTTTTCAGAGGCATAAATTTTTACTCAGTTTAAACTGAGAGAGAAAAAGAAGAAGAGGAAGATATCTACATGCCATGCTATATGACCAGGCAAACTGTAACAATAGTACTTCAGATATAGGTAGTCTCCTTCATGTAAATATATTCTATCAGAAGGGCAGCACATTATATCGGGCATAGTCAATATTGAATTTTAAGCTCTACTGTGATTAATATTTATTAGAATTTTCTTTCATTGTTTCATTTGCTTCATTCATTCATTGGTCATATTTTATTTGTTCAAATACATAATGAGTGTTTATGGTGGATATAGCAAGATTATTCAGGTACTTTGTGGTCCTGAGGATACAATAGTAAACATGATACAATAGATACATTAGGTTTAAGTGGCTATTTATCCAATTTCACATTCTTTTCCTATGAAACCTGTATGTCAAACCTTAGGTGCAAGGCCCCATTTTTCAATAGACACAATATCTATATATTTTTCATAGATACAATATCTATAACCACACATGTTTCAGTAATGCATTCCTTATGGTAAGCCTCAGAAAAGTACATTCATCATGATTATGGAAAATATTTTATCTCATTTATGTAAAAAGAAAGTGAAAGTGATAATTGCTTAGTTGTGTCCAACTCTTTGCAAATCCGTGGATTGTAACCTGCCAGGCTCCTCTGTCCATGGAATCCTCTAGGCAAGAATAAATCAATAAAGTTAGTTTAACAGGGTTCATGTGTGTAGAAGCACTGGAAGTGGTACAGGAGAAAGGTGCTTGTGGGCAGGGGTTCGAGGGAGTTCTCAGATGACAGAGGCCCTTGTGTAAGAATTCAGGATGCTGAGCGGGAGGGAGGAGCAGTCCTGTTAAGAATGCTCTCATTTCCTGCCCCGTCCCTGGGGAGGCATAGATATCATGAAAAGGTCCTGGAATGAACTCTTCTGAACCTTAAAATAATTCATTTTCAACTTTTAAGGGATGAATAAAATTTAGGTTTCATCTTTCTTTGAAAAAGACATGATTTTCAGTCATTAAAAAAAAAAAAAGAAATACTGCCTAAGCCATGAATAACTTGTGTTCATAGATTTTTATGATGGTTCTAAACAAAGCATATTTTTCAGAGGCATAAATTTTTACTCAGTTTAAACTGAGAGAGAAAAAGAAGAAGAGGAAGATATCTACATGCCATGCTATATGACCAGGCAAACTGTAACAATAGTACTTCAGATATAGGTAGTCTCCTTCATGTAAATATATTCTATCAGAAGGGCAGCACATTATATCGGGCATAGTCAATATTGAATTTTAAGCTCTACTGTGATTAATATTTATTAGAATTTTCTTTCATTGTTTCATTTGCTTCATTCATTCATTGGTCATATTTTATTTGTTCAAATACATAATGAGTGTTTATGGTGGATATAGCAAGATTATTCAGGTACTTTGTGGTCCTGAGGATACAATAGTAAACATGATACAATAGATACATTAGGTTTAAGTGGCTATTTATCCAATTTCACATTCTTTTCCTATGAAACCTGTATGTCAAACCTTAGGTGCAAGGCCCCATTTTTCAATAGACACAATATCTATATATTTTTCATAGATACAATATCTATAACCACACATGTTTCAGTAATGCATTCCTTATGGTAAGCCTCAGAAAAGTACATTCATCATGATTATGGAAAATATTTTATCTCATTTATGTAAAAAGAAAGTGAAAGTGATAATTGCTTAGTTGTGTCCAACTCTTTGCAAATCCGTGGATTGTAACCTGCCAGGCTCCTCTGTCCATGGAATCCTCTAGGCAAGAATACTGGAACAGGTTGTCATTTTCCTACTGAAGGGGATCTTCCCAGACCAGGGATCAAATTTAAATAGAGTTGTGTTCAATTACACTTACTATATTAAAAATGTGTAAGACTATTAAATAATGAGTGAAAAAAATATTAATTTAATAAACTCTTTGGTGAGAACTGAGAAATTAACTATTGACACAGGCTATCTGTCATTTACAAATACTATTTTAAACTCACAATGACATGATTTCAAAATAAGGCAGTAGCAAAAAACAGTAACAAACACATGTAGTTAGGAACTTTGATATGTAGCTGATCATATCAAAGTTAGAACATTTGAGGTAAAATATGAAATAAAGAGAAATATTTGTAACTTCTAAATTGGAATGAGTTATTTATTATTAACAAAATTAAGGTTGTGATATATTAGTGTGTGATTCCTTCACTGAATCATAATGTTCTAGTAATTCAGGCAATGGGCATTTATTATGGGCATAGTGTGTAATACAGCCAATGCTGAAAAAGAAAGAGTTAGTCCTTGCTTCAGTGATGCCTGCAACTGAACAAAGGAAATGAAACTTGGGTAAGTTTCCAGAGATGAGGATACATCTCCAGCTAAAGCCTGAGTCATCCGACAAGAAGTCATTGCTTCAATGTAGTTAGAAGCGTCTACCCTCCTGTTAACTGTCTGGTTATTACAAGGCCAACGCTTTTGAGACTGACATAGCATTTCTTTAAAATATTCATGAATACAATAAGTATAAATATCCCATATAATTATATATAAGTAAATAAATATAAACCATACAATTGTACCTAGCCCATATTTAACCACTTGTATATAAAACTAACTTGATGACACTTTCTGTTTTCAAAAAGCAGATAAATAAAGGCTGTGGAAAAATGACATCACTTATATTTCCTCTCTCTTGTTAAAACTTCATCTTCATCACCTCTAGATAATAGCAGCCATAAATGGGTTATACTTAAGGTCAAGCATAAAAAGCTTCAGTTAAAAAAAAAAAAAAAAAACTATAGGACATGGTGATCTACTTAGATATTAGCATAACCACTAAAGACTGATTTTACCAGAGCTCCAACTTGTCTATTTCTGATCAGTATAGGGGTTTTTATTAACATTTATCAAGTCCTCCTGCAGAGAGACCTGGGCTGCTGGTCTCTCTAGAATGAGCATGTCTTTTGGCACTTTGTAGATCAGACTCCTGGGAGATACGAAGGAAAGCATACTCAGTAGGTGATTCAGGATTGTAGAATTCATTTCCCTTGCCAAGAAAGGAAAACCAGGGTCTTTGGGGGGCTGAAAAGCACACATATTTACACATGTATTTACTCAAAGAAGTGTGGTGTAAATTCCCAGGGCTCCTAAGAAAATAAGGATACTATTTTGTGGTTATATTTGGCAAAAGGACCAGGGATTCATTGTCATGATAGACAAATATTACAAACACTGAAGTAAATGAAATGAAACCTTTTCTTTATTTATGCAGCACAAATGTTTTAAATAATTCATATTAGTTCTGCAAATGACCACTGGTCCACACACTTGAGGTTGAATAATATTAAGCTGGACTCAGAAAAACCTTGCTCTGAAAAGGTAAAAAGTTTTCTAAAACCAAAACAAGACACAAAAACAATGTGCGATAAAATAGGCTCATTTCATCATCTACATCAACCTAGAATTTTGCCTGCAAAAGGCTTGGGTAAGTTTCAGAGATGAGGATACATCTCCAGCTAAAGCCTGAGTCATCCGACAAGAAGTCATTGCTTCAATGTAGTTAGAAGCGTCTACCCTCCTGTTAACTGTCTGGTTATTACAAGGCCAACGCTTTTGAGACTGACATAGCATTTCTTTAAAATATTCATGAATACAATAAGTATAAATATCCCATATAATTATATATAAGTAAATAAATATAAACCATACAATTGTACCTAGCCCATATTTAACCACTTGTATATAAAACTAACTTGATGACACTTTCTGTTTTCAAAAAGCAGATAAATAAAGGCTGTGGAAAAATGACATCACTTATATTTCCTCTCTCTTGTTAAAACTTCATCTTCATCACCTCTAGATAATAGCAGCCATAAATGGGTTATACTTAAGGTCAAGCATAAAAAGCTTCAGTTAAAAAAAAAAAAAAAAACTATAGGACATGGTGATCTACTTAGATATTAGCATAACCACTAAAGACTGATTTTACCAGAGCTCCAACTTGTCTATTTCTGATCAGTATAGGGGTTTTTATTAACATTTATCAAGTCCTCCTGCAGAGAGACCTGGGCTGCTGGTCTCTCTAGAATGAGCATGTCTTTTGGCACTTTGTAGATCAGACTCCTGGGAGATACGAAGGAAAGCATACTCAGTAGGTGATTCAGGATTGTAGAATTCATTTCCCTTGCCAAGAAAGGAAAACCAGGGTCTTTGGGGGGCTGAAAAGCACACATATTTACACATGTATTTACTCAAAGAAGTGTGGTGTAAATTCCCAGGGCTCCTAAGAAAATAAGGATACTATTTTGTGGTTATATTTGGCAAAAGGACCAGGGATTCATTGTCATGATAGACAAATATTACAAACACTGAAGTAAATGAAATGAAACCTTTTCTTTATTTATGCAGCACAAATGTTTTAAATAATTCATATTAGTTCTGCAAATGACCACTGGTCCACACACTTGAGGTTGAATAATATTAAGCTGGACTCAGAAAAACCTTGCTCTGAAAAGGTAAAAAGTTTTCTAAAACCAAAACAAGACACAAAAACAATGTGCGATAAAATAGGCTCATTTCATCATCTACATCAACCTAGAATTTTCAATTAAGATAAGTTTTAGACAGGATTAGAAAGCTAAATTCATTGTGCTTATTCACTGTTCCCTCCCAAATAATGCTTAGCACACCATATGATCTATCAGTTGACACTGATATATTATAAATTTTTCAGAGTGAAATTATTCTTTTCTCATTTATTTGATATCCTAAAAAAAAAGATGAAAGGTTTCAAGCCTGTAAAAATCAAATGTCTCTATATAATTGTTCTATCAAATGTAAGTCACTGAGATTACTTCTTAACCAGCTAGAATGTCAATTCTCCTAATGTCGTGGAAGCTTTTTTTATTTTTTTCTGTAGTGTGCAATCACTGGCAGAGGATTACTAATTCAAATATCCAATTGAATGCTAAAATATAGTAAGGAATAACTGAAAAGAAACCATATTTCAAGTAACAGAATGATGAGCTTTGATGACTGAATGCTAAAACTAAAACTTAACAGGCATAGCTAAATAAATCTCAGTCATGAAAATTTCAAGACATGTAGGATCCCTAGGTCTGTATCAACCCTACCAAAATCTGTCTACATTTCTGATTCACTAACTGCAAAAACTATAAAATTTTCTTCATAGGAACAAGGACACACTAAGCTTTATTATGTGATTGGCCAATATGTCTTAAATAAACATGTAACATATTTGATCCACAATGGTACAGTCACACTGATTTATAAATGAATCCATGCAAAATAAGGAGAGAATAAAATGAATTACTGCACAAAATTTATTTAATCCTGTCTCCAAAGATTCATGAAGTCAAATTTCCTACAGGGTAGGGAAGTCAGCAAGATAAGCTGTATTCTGCCAAAAATGACCAAAAAACTTTGGTCCACAAAAAAAACTTTTCTTTATTTATGCAGCACAAATGTTTTAAATAATTCATATTAGTTCTGCAAATGACCACTGGTCCACACACTTGAGGTTGAATAATATTAAGCTGGACTCAGAAAAACCTTGCTCTGAAAAGGTAAAAAGTTTTCTAAAACCAAAACAAGACACAAAAACAATGTGCGATAAAATAGGCTCATTTCATCATCTACATCAACCTAGAATTTTCAATTAAGATAAGTTTTAGACAGGATTAGAAAGCTAAATTCATTGTGCTTATTCACTGTTCCCTCCCAAATAATGCTTAGCACACCATATGATCTATCAGTTGACACTGATATATTATAAATTTTTCAGAGTGAAATTATTCTTTTCTCATTTATTTGATATCCTAAAAAAAAAGATGAAAGGTTTCAAGCCTGTAAAAATCAAATGTCTCTATATAATTGTTCTATCAAATGTAAGTCACTGAGATTACTTCTTAACCAGCTAGAATGTCAATTCTCCTAATGTCGTGGAAGCTTTTTTTATTTTTTTCTGTAGTGTGCAATCACTGGCAGAGGATTACTAATTCAAATATCCAATTGAATGCTAAAATATAGTAAGGAATAACTGAAAAGAAACCATATTTCAAGTAACAGAATGATGAGCTTTGATGACTGAATGCTAAAACTAAAACTTAACAGGCATAGCTAAATAAATCTCAGTCATGAAAATTTCAAGACATGTAGGATCCCTAGGTCTGTATCAACCCTACCAAAATCTGTCTACATTTCTGATTCACTAACTGCAAAAACTATAAAATTTTCTTCATAGGAACAAGGACACACTAAGCTTTATTATGTGATTGGCCAATATGTCTTAAATAAACATGTAACATATTTGATCCACAATGGTACAGTCACACTGATTTATAAATGAATCCATGCAAAATAAGGAGAGAATAAAATGAATTACTGCACAAAATTTATTTAATCCTGTCTCCAAAGATTCATGAAGTCAAATTTCCTACAGGGTAGGGGAAGTCAGCAAGATAAGCTGTATTCTAGGAGGATTGCCTGTCAGTTTCCCTGTAAAAATCACCTTTCACAGAGTTTTACTATAGGATGTGAATAAACTGACTGGATGGAAATATGTAGGTTGTAAGATTATTATGAATTAGATAAGTGGTATAAGTGATACATAGGAAGTGAATTCCATTGTCCTTTAAATCTCAATCACTGGGTAAAATTTTAGTGCACATATCACGAATATCAATCAGTACATAGTGGAAAAAATTAAAAAGGAGAATGATTGTAAAAAATGAGAAGTAGAGGCATTTTCTTGTTGGTGGTAAACAGAGGCAATGGGAGAAGACCTTAAAAAGGAAGCATATTGGAAGTAGTGAGAACATCTTAGAAATTTGCTCAATGTTGGCAGATTACATATCATCCTGCTGAACAGTATCTCTCTTCCTTTCCTGTTGTAGTCCAGTAAGTTGAGCTGTATCTATTTTAATATAGCTGCCTGAAGAAAAAGACTAGTGCTTCCTCCACCAACAAGCTTCTACACCCACTTCTAAGGGAAACACACAGAGACACAAATAATAATGATTATAATAATAAATTGGATTGCTCTTAAGACTCTGTAACATTGCTTTCTGTCTGTTTACTTTCAAGAGAAGGAGTAACAAGCATTTCTTGAACACATAACAGCTTCAATCCTACAGATCCAAGGAAAAAACAAGATAGGGTGCCTTCTTGTTCTTAAGAAATTTGTATGGGTATATTTTCAGTGGGCTGCCTAAGCCAATGCCTCTTATCTGTGGAAATTGGACAATGAAATAACCATCTAGTAGGATTTTTACAGGTAGAAAAAGAAGGTAAGAAATACAGATGGAGATAAAAATGAACAGATAAGGAAACACTCAGGAAAAACAAGAATAATTAGGTTTGTCTCAACCACATAGAAATGTTATAGTAATGGAGAAATTGTAGTTTGAGTATTCAGATATGGGACTACAATGATCATTTCAAATTTTTGTGCCTCGAAGTTATGTTTGATTGTTTTCAGTCCTAACTCTAAATGAAGCTCTATAATGGAAAATTGGAAAAACATCCTCAGAGTACTTCATCAGAGCTGACTGAAATTTAGAATATAATTTGGAATATTGAGCCATGAGAAATAATTTACCCAATGTCTTATAATAATATGCTCCATTAATAGTCAAGGGGATTTCTTAACCTTTTTACTTGTTTGCTTAAAGAAGATAAGATTGAATTGTGATCACTTAGTGAACGTCTTCTTCATAAATTCCCAAAGTAAAACTGAGATAAATGCAAACCCACAGGAGTTCATTTCTGTGCACTCTTCTGGCAGAATTCGGCTTTCCCTGGTAGCTTAGATGGTAAAGAATCTGTCTGCAATGCAAGAGACCTGGACTTGATTCCTGCATTGGGAAGATCTCCTGAAAAAGGGAATGGCAACCTACCTCAGCATCCTTCCCTAAAGAATTCCATGGACAGAGGAACCTGGGGGACTACAGTCCATGAGACTGCAAAGAATGTGACACAACTGAGGAGTAACACTCATGGAATTGGATGGAACCAGAAATTTACCAGATTTTTTAGCTTCACCCTCCATGAGAACACATAAGTTTAGTCAGAGCTACTTGGTCATTTCCCATAAACAAACAAGTTCCTTGTCTGCTGACTGGCTTTTAGTTATTTAAAAAATTCTGCAGCTTGAAACATAGACTTTAGCTAAACTTTTTAGGCAAAATTCATCTCTAGTGCTACAGGGTACCTCTGACAATAAAAAATGCTTCATGAGATGTCTTTAAACAAACAAGTCATACCAGTATTCATGAATTACTTAATTCCTCTGGTAGTTTATTATTATACTTCCTCTACAACTCATAAAAGACACACTGGCCAATAAAGTCTCAAAAATGTCAGCTGATTAATCTAAGAAGAATGTCTTCCAACATAAAAGCACTCAGCCAAATGAATCTAGAAAAATCTAGGGTGAGGTTTGTGGTTGTTTCAGAATATCACATGATGGTGTCATTTATACACAAGACAGTAACTATAAGCATCACACATTGTATTAAAATAATAAGCAAAGGCTTTGCTTTTCCTATAAAGGAAGCACCAAGTATAATTACAAAACAAGCAATAAAGATCTCATTGATCTCAGGACAATAGCTCTTGAACAGAAATGAATAACTGGATATTTTGTAATTAATAACATAAACTGAGACAGCTTTGGCAAGAAGCACACTTTGCAAGCACACACCAGAAGTCAGTGATGACTTGACACAGCATTGACTCCACATTGTCACAGCATAACAAAAGAAATAGGATCTGTTTGTGAAAATAAACTTCTAATCCTGATTTAAAATAAACACTGTGTAAAGGTCATAATCAAAAAAGGGCACAATGGTTAATCTCAAAGATTTACTGTATGGCTTAGGAGTCTATGAGACAGCAGTAAACTGACACTGTAATGGCAGTAATCTGTTCAAAAATATACACTTCAATTTGTATCAACCTCTTTTCCCAAAGAACAGAAGTCATTTTCACTTTATTAATCCAAAGAAAGAAGCCTCATAACCCTACACTTGACAATTTTCCCTAAAACATCCAATTTTAGTGCAGGAAATAGTCTCATATATTCAAGAGTTAATCTTTGCCACTATTATTTCTCCTTCTGAAAGCTGTGTCCTCAAGGTCAACCAAAACAAGTACAACAAATGGTTTATTATTGTACACTCTGCACTATTGCAAAGCCTTTTCTAAATCAGTGTAAGATTCACTGTTTTTGACCATAAATGCAACAAACATACTCTCATTGTCTCATGTACTAATCATTCAGAACATTCTTCTTAAAATACCTAGTACATTTTTAATTTTCTGTCTTATAAATTGGAGGTCCCAAATGGTACAGAGAAGACCAAAACCTCACTCTTCACAGATTTCATGTTCTATTCCTCCAAAGCCCATTTTGTAGGCAGCAATGTGCTAACTGCTACAGGAACAAAGTTAATGGTCATGGTGATGACAGTACCAAAGCTAATACTCATTGAGAGCCTCTCCATTAATGGGCATCCCTGCTAATGGCACAGATGGTAAAGAATCCACCTACAATGCAGGAGACCTGGGTTCCATCCCTGGATTGGAAAGATCCCCTGCTGTAGGATACTGCAACTCCAGTATTCTTGTCTGAAGAATTCCATGGACCAGAGCAGCTTGGCAGTCTCCAGTCCATGGGGTCAGAAAGACAGTGGGACGTGACTGAGTGACTAACACACACTTTCCCCTTTAATATTCACAGTGGTTCGTTCTATCTTTCTCCTGATCTATTAATGTAGAAATGGGATACAGAGAAGTGAGGTAATTTTCCCAAAGACTCAGAGTAGTAATTTGTGGAGCCAGGATTCAACACAGGTAATCTGAACCTTATGTTCCCTTCCTATCTTTAAGGCTTCTTTCAGTCTAGTTCAGGTGAAAAGAATGACTATAAATGAACTTACAAATAAAAATGTTATTGTAAGCTATGATAAACATTATAAAGGAAAAGAGACCTGGATTTATAAATGTCTATCACAGAGTATAATGGTCTGAATTCCACATGTCTTTTACTCATTTTTTGTATCTGCCCCTGCCCTCCCTTATAACCCGAAATATACTTTCTGTGCTCGTGCTGAAAGCTGTGTCCTCAAGGTCAACCAAAACAAGTACAACAAATGGTTTATTATTGTACACTCTGCACTATTGCAAAGCCTTTTCTAAATCAGTGTAAGATTCACTGTTTTTGACCATAAATGCAACAAACATACTCTCATTGTCTCATGTACTAATCATTCAGAACATTCTTCTTAAAATACCTAGTACATTTTTAATTTTCTGTCTTATAAATTGGAGGTCCCAAATGGTACAGAGAAGACCAAAACCTCACTCTTCACAGATTTCATGTTCTATTCCTCCAAAGCCCATTTTGTAGGCAGCAATGTGCTAACTGCTACAGGAACAAAGTTAATGGTCATGGTGATGACAGTACCAAAGCTAATACTCATTGAGAGCCTCTCCATTAATGGGCATCCCTGCTAATGGCACAGATGGTAAAGAATCCACCTACAATGCAGGAGACCTGGGTTCCATCCCTGGATTGGAAAGATCCCCTGCTGTAGGATACTGCAACTCCAGTATTCTTGTCTGAAGAATTCCATGGACCAGAGCAGCTTGGCAGTCTCCAGTCCATGGGGTCAGAAAGACAGTGGGACGTGACTGAGTGACTAACACACACTTTCCCCTTTAATATTCACAGTGGTTCGTTCTATCTTTCTCCTGATCTATTAATGTAGAAATGGGATACAGAGAAGTGAGGTAATTTTCCCAAAGACTCAGAGTAGTAATTTGTGGAGCCAGGATTCAACACAGGTAATCTGAACCTTATGTTCCCTTCCTATCTTTAAGGCTTCTTTCAGTCTAGTTCAGGTGAAAAGAATGACTATAAATGAACTTACAAATAAAAATGTTATTGTAAGCTATGATAAACATTATAAAGGAAAAGAGACCTGGATTTATAAATGTCTATCACAGAGTATAATGGTCTGAATTCCACATGTCTTTTACTCATTTTTTGTATCTGCCCCTGCCCTCCCTTATAACCCGAAATATACTTTCTGTGCTCTTTCTGAAATCACAAGGCCAACTGATGGTATAGCTACCTACAGTCCCCAGTACACACCCAAGTGATATAGAGTAGTGGCTATTTCAGTCTTCTTGTGACTCAAGGGTGCATATGGACTTGTGTCTTACCTCCAGGCTTTGCAAGTACCTTGAACCTTTCACCTTGTATATCTGATGTTGCCTTTAAAGCAAGAACCATGACAGATCTGCTTGGATCCCGGATATGCACACAAGAATATAAGGCCTTAAAACCTCTTGGACCACCTTTGAGCAATGGAAACAGGAGCCAGCAAAATAAATTATTTTCCTTTCCTAACCCGATGGACCACTTAGGGAGCTAACTGGGACTCCTCCAAGCTGCAGTGGGTGAAGGAGCAATCGGCTTGTCAAGAAGCTGGGCCATCTGAGGAATGTTCTCCTTTGCATTTACTGTCTATCCCCTTTAATGCCTGGCTTTCAGTTTCCTCACTCCTGCTTCCCTAGGATTGCACTTCCCTAGAGAGTGTCCAGCCAAATGGAAAAAACATATGCCTTAGCCTCAGGCTGTGTTTCCCAGGAAGCCAAAGGTAAGGGGTGGGGATGGTTCACCCAGTCTAAGGGTCAGGAAAGGCTTCCCTGAGGAAGGCACATTTCTGCAGGTCTTATCAGTACATAGACTCATTGGAGATGAAGGTCAGGAGAGTCAGAGGTAGACAAAGAGAATTCAGCTTGCCTGTGCATAGTTCTGAGTGTATGAGCACACTGCTTTTAAAGAAATAAAAGAAGATCAGTAGGGAAAATAATACTCAAAATAGCAAAAGTTAACACTACATACAAAGTGCTGCTCTAAACATTTCATGCCATTATCATATCTAATTTCCACAAATCTCTGATTCCAGTTTCATTAGAAGTCTCATTTTTCAGATGAAGAAAGGTTGACAAAGGTTAGGAAACTGCTGAAGGTTGTGTTAACAAAGAGACAGCACAGGCTAATTTAAGAATCCAGACTTTAGAACCAAACTACCTGCCTTTGAATAACTGCTCTGCTCTTTGCGAGCTCTGCGACTTTGAATTCTCTGTGATGCAATTTATTCATCTATTTAAGGATCTGCGAATTAAAATTCTTTCTGAAATCACAAGGCCAACTGATGGTATAGCTACCTACAGTCCCCAGTACACACCCAAGTGATATAGAGTAGTGGCTATTTCAGTCTTCTTGTGACTCAAGGGTGCATATGGACTTGTGTCTTACCTCCAGGCTTTGCAAGTACCTTGAACCTTTCACCTTGTATATCTGATGTTGCCTTTAAAGCAAGAACCATGACAGATCTGCTTGGCTCCCGGATATGCACACAAGAATATAAGGCCTTAAAACCTCTTGGACCACCTTTGAGCAATGGAAACAGGAGCCAGCAAAATAAATTATTTTCCTTTCCTAACCCGATGGACCACTTAGGGAGCTAACTGGGACTCCTCCAAGCTGCAGTGGGTGAAGGAGCAATCGGCTTGTCAAGAAGCTGGGCCATCTGAGGAATGTTCTCCTTTGCATTTACTGTCTATCCCCTTTAATGCCTGGCTTTCAGTTTCCTCACTCCTGCTTCCCTAGGATTGCACTTCCCTAGAGAGTGTCCAGCCAAATGGAAAAAACATATGCCTTAGCCTCAGGCTGTGTTTCCCAGGAAGCCAAAGGTAAGGGGTGGGGATGGTTCACCCAGTCTAAGGGTCAGGAAAGGCTTCCCTGAGGAAGGCACATTTCTGCAGGTCTTATCAGTACATAGACTCATTGGAGATGAAGGTCAGGAGAGTCAGAGGTAGACAAAGAGAATTCAGCTTGCCTGTGCATAGTTCTGAGTGTATGAGCACACTGCTTTTAAAGAAATAAAAGAAGATCAGTAGGGAAAATAATACTCAAAATAGCAAAAGTTAACACTACATACAAAGTGCTGCTCTAAACATTTCATGCCATTATCATATCTAATTTCCACAAATCTCTGATTCCAGTTTCATTAGAAGTCTCATTTTTCAGATGAAGAAAGGTTGACAAAGGTTAGGAAACTGCTGAAGGTTGTGTTAACAAAGAGACAGCACAGGCTAATTTAAGAATCCAGACTTTAGAACCAAACTACCTGCCTTTGAATAACTGCTCTGCTCTTTGCGAGCTCTGCGACTTTGAATTCTCTGTGATGCAATTTATTCATCTATTTAAGGATCTAATATCTTTCTCATACTATTGCTGTAGAATTAAATAAGCTAATATTTGTAGAGCCTTTCAAGAAGTTGTAAATACACCCATTTTTAAAGAGTGTGTTTGATAAGCAGTCAATTTCAAGTAAAATGCTGGGTCTAGATCCCATACGTCATAGGCACTATACTGTCTTTTACTATGTTAGCAGTCATTGATACGGTTAGCCAGAAAAATGGAGAGGAGAAGAAGGATTAGTAATGACTAGCCTAGTAAATACAAATTAGGGATATAAAAGAATATTTGCTAGCGTGGACCTGTTGATACTCAAGTACTATCACAATAACATTCTCATATACGGATCTTACCGTTTCTCAGTACCATTACATTTAAAAATACAGAAGAAAGAGTCGAAGAATGTAAATCCTTTTCAATGTAATAGTTTTCTGGGTATTTTACAGGGAAAGCATGACCCAGACAACAATGAAATGTTGTATTCTTACTTGCCTAGTAGATGTGTTGAATTTACTATGGCTCTCCCGACTTCCTGTGGACATGTGGAATATATTGAACAGGAAAAGAGGACACTGAGGAACGTTAAAGGCCTAAGAAGAGCAAGGGGATTCTGTTGTAGGGGGAAAACTTGGCCAGACACATCAGGCTTAATTCATGGGAAAGGAATGGCAGCTACAATATTTGTCTGGACGACAGGAATGGTCACAGTAATTTTACTTATTTGGACATAGGACTTATTTGGAGATAAACTTGATGAAGCTTGTTTTAATTGAAGGCATTGTAGTGTTCTTCCTTTACCAACAACAACAACAAAAACAGAATCAAAAGAACTTATATATATATATAAAAGGAGTAAAACTTCACAACAGTGCATGGAAATTTAATAATAGCAGGATTCCTGAAAATATTTACACCCCAACACTGCGTATTTAATGGCTCTTCCAGGCAAATAGAAAATCCAGAATTTTACACAGGGTATTTGCACCATATTAAATAACAGGTATCTGTAGTTCTGGGACATTATTTCTGAGGTAGTTATGGGATTTGTTAAATAAATCTATATTTGAATTCACTAAATCATATTCATAATTCTATAATTTTAAGGAAATAAAATTAAAAATGAAGATCTTTAAGCTTTTTAGTAGAGTGGTTTTCTATATTCATGTTCTGAAGATCCTTACTGTTCACTACAGTATAATCCTGAGATGCCTATTGAGGCACCTGTTTTATCCCTGACCTCTGTGAGGCCCCCACCACCTCCCACACAAACTCAAATTCTCCTTTGACCTTAGCAAACCTAATAATCTGTTTCTCATTTGTAACTCTTCCTCTGTCTCACTTAACAAGATGTTCTAACAGATCTGTTCACAAACAGCTCTCCTACCCACTCCTGACTTAATAGGTGGGCAATTCATCCCATTCTCTAACATTTGTGGGATAACTCATCAAAATAGTGAATTTAAATGCTGGCTCTAAATCACTAATTCAAAACAGTGATGGCAATGATACTGTCACAACTGTTAAATCCACTGTAATTATTCTTGCAAGTGCAGCAATGCCCAGAACGCAAAGGTTGCCTTTTGTTTTTATTTTTGCCCTGAATTATGACCGTTCCAGACATTGGTACCAAGATGGCTATGCCAAGGACATATTTTGTACAAATACAAGAATTATAGTTTCTGAACATTCAAAGGCAAGATCATTATGTTTGAAATATACTGCTTAACAATTTCTGCAGGAAATATGTATAGTCCTGTGAATTGTATAATAATATGCACATGTATAATATATATGTGTATGGGTACTAAACACATGTAATAATTTTACATATACATTAAATATCTATGTATACATATGAGTGTGTGTTTACATACATAAATTATATATGCACACATATAATTTATATGAGTATATATGTATGTATATATATATATATATATATGTATGAGACTTTCCTGGTGGCTCAGACATAAAGAGTCAGCCTTCAGTGCCAGAAACCTGGGTTCAATCCCTATGTTGGGAAGATTCCCTGAAAAAGGGAATGGCTACCTACTCCAGTGTTCTTGCCTGGAGAATTACATGGACAGAGGAGCCTGGGGGCTGTAGTCCACAGGGTCACAAAGAATTGGACATGAATGAGCAACTAACATTTTCATATATATGTGTATGTATGTGTGTTATTTTTTTCCTTACACTTGGTAAGATTGTGTCTCAGAGGTATAAACTCAGATTATCTCTAAATATGATACATATTTACATGTATTTTGGGTTCCTGGGCTCAATTTCATCCTGTGTGAGGGGATGGGCTTTCCATACGACATCAGGAAATTCTTAGACACCTGTAGGGTGCCCAAAAGTCAGCTCAGTTCTGACACCATCTATCCAGGGATGGCACCAGAGTTCACAGGTTAAGGCAGGGCGCAGTCCCAGATGGCTGCCCCCTCCCACTTCAGACTACAGTGGCAAGTTGAGCTGAGTGCCCGTGCTTCTGGTCCACCAGTTACAGATTGGAAGTTCTCATGGCCCTCTCCTTGGACTTCAGAATCCAGTCACAAGTTCAAGCTATTACCCGTCCTGCTGACCACCTGACTGTAAATCAGAGTTTCCCAGAACTCCCTTCTCAGATTAAATTAATTTTCTAAAGTAGCTCACAAGAACTTGGAAAAACATTTTACTGCATAGATCACTGAGTTATTATAAAAGGATGTCACTCTGGAAACAGCCAAATGGAAGAGATGCACAGAACAAGGCATGGGGAAAGAGTACAGAACTTCCCCACCCTCCCGAAGCTCACCATTTCCCCCAAACCTCCACAGCAACATGGAAGCTCTCTGAACCCTCTCCACTTAGCTTCTTTTTCATGTACAATCTACTTTTGATTATGATGCACTTCAATAGACGTATTTCTCTCATGCAGTTCAATCAGATTCATGTGTTTACCATTTTTATCAAGATTTTAACTTCAGCAAAAAGTCAACAATATCATATAATGTATGCTAAACATGTAGTCTCTAAAATTAATGCAAACCTATAAAAGATTACCTCCAAATGCATGTTTTAATGAAAATGCTATGAACTTATTTGACACATTAAAATATACTAGCTTTATGTTATCAAGCAAACATTCTTCAAATATTCAGAATAGTTTGCAAATATTATAATTTTGGATTCATTAATTTTATAAGAAAAGAAACTTCCTATCAGCAAATCAAACACTAACTTATCTGCATTTTCAGAATTTTATGGGCTTCCCTGGTAGTTCAGACAGTAAAGAATCCACCTGCAATGTAGAAGACCTGGGTCTGATGCCTGGGTTGGGACGATCCCTCGGAGAAGGGAATGGTTTCTCACTCCAGTATTCTTGCCTGGAGAATTCCATGAACAGAGAAGCCTGGCAGGCTACAGTTCATGGGGCTGCAAAGAGTTGGACACGACTTAATGGCTTTCACTTTCAGAATATATACTGGTTGAGAGTATCACCAATTTCATCTTCATTACATAGGCATGACTGTTTGAATCAATGACTATTAGCAACTGAATTCAATTTCCAGTCCCTTCCTTGAGGGTGGGATTGGAAATGCCCTAAATAGGAACAAAGACCAAATATATATTTCTTATTATAAATCACAATATCACAGCATATATTTACATATCACATACATAGACACAATAAATTTGCGTACATTTTATATAAGTATTACATATGTATATAAGTGTGCACTTGTTTATGTATTTGTTTACATGAATTCTTATCAGCAAGAGTTTGTATTTGGGTTGTTTTTCAAATAATGCCTGAAGCTTACACAGGTTTGTGGATTGGAGTAAAGCAGACAGCGATGAGTGACTTTAGTATTCAGTTTTTCTTCTAAAATCTCAATACTATTACCACAAATTGAGAAAATTCACTAAAATAATGCCTTGCTTGCAATTCAATATCCATCTTATATCACAACAATAACTGAGTAAACTAAGAATTCTATTTGCCTTGAAGATTGACTGATGTTTCCCTTTTCTTCTCCATTTGTGTAAATATATACACAGAACATATTTAGTGGGATCAACATTTCAAATGGGAATTCATTTAGTTATTTTCTCTGCATGTTACAAAGTAAGGACATAACTCTGTTGGCTTGATAAATTACCACAGTATAAAATCATGAGGGAAATTCTGAACACTTCACAGCTCTTTGCTCTTGGAAAGTAGCCTTGGTAGTGATAGGGCTCCTGTTATTATGCAAATTCATGTTTTCTTTCATCGTTTTTTTCTACATCTCATTTTGGAAATGAGAACTTTTAGAGCTCCCAAATTTTAAGGACAGGGAAATCTGGCGTGCTGCAGTCCATGGGGTCACAAAGAGTAAGACACAACTGAGTGACCAAAGAACAATATTTTTAAACCATTTTAATATCTTATGACTTTTATCTATTTGAAGACTATTTTAAAAAGCTCATATATGACTATATAGTTTATTCCTCTGGTCAAAAGCTAGGGGGATGAAACTTCTGATGATATCCCATTATCTTCATGTATGATAGGCTGAGGAAGGTTGGTTAATATATTATTCATAATATCTAACAGATTTTTAATCAAGTAAAAGCAACAATAATTACATCTATGAAACCAGTTTTAAGGAAATGAATGAATGGAGTGTACCATTCGTGATCTGACTCAAGAGCAAGGAATCATAAAACTCACTGGATTTAGGCCACTGGCTGAGGCACTTATGGACTGTGTCACATTGGATGGTCAAGTGAACTCCTTGTGCATTACAGCAAGAGATAGAGTCTGAAGTAGGACCATAAGAATAAAAAGGATGGACAGACTCAAGAACGTCTTGTAGTTCATTGACAGGATTGTGTGATGGGCTAAATATGAAAGAAAATTAAAGAGGCAATACCTTACCCTGTGAGATAGTTTTGAGATAGAAACATGGTTCATAGAGATATAAAATACACCAGGAGAGCCTGGATGGAATAAGGTTTCATCTTGGTACACTTCATTGTGAAGTGACTCCAGAAGTAATGTATCTAAGAAATAATGTCTGGGAGATAGAGATAACAATAGAAATCTAGATCTCAGGAGAGAGGGCCCAGATGAAGATTTGGACAACTGTAGCATTCAACATACTTGGAAAGGAATCTAGAATGGAAGATCTCATTTGGGAACAGCTGACTCAACAGTAAATGGGCCAAATAACAAAACCCTACTGCAAATACTTTTTAAGGTTTCACTAAAAATGAAGGAATAGTGAATGACTAAAATGGTAATGAAGACATAGGAGACTCAGAGAAGTGTAGTGAAACAGAAAACAGAGACTCAGGAAAGATGGAGTAGTCAAGATGGAAACAGATCAAATAAAATAAGGTCTGAATATATGCCATAAAATTTAATCATTAGGAGATTGCTTTTAACTTTTACGTGGAAGGTTTTGGTAGAGTGTTGGAAATAGAAACTAGATGAGAAAGCTTTGAGGAATATATTGCAAAAAAATTTAAAAGTGAAGAGATAAAACATTAATCATTAAAATAGTCATATTGTATTACCATGACTTCAGGTTTTTCGACATGCTAAAAAAATTTGTCTATTATGGAGTGGGTAGCCATTCCCTTCTCCAGGTAATCTTCCAGACCCAAGGACTGAACCCAGATCTCCTGTACTGTAGGCAGTCTTTAAACTTACTGCCCTAGGCTCCTTTGTCTATTAACGGTTTAACTTTAACATAGAAATAATAGGCTCAGTCTATTTAAATCTTACAGCTTCTGGCATCCATAATTAGGATGTTAACGGATTGACTTTCACAAAATAAAATCTCAATTTGAAGTCTTATTATATTAAAGGTCTGGAGAGTTAAAATATTATTATGTGACTTAAATGAAACTATTCCTCTCAAACCTATGTAACACCAAGAACGTCTTGTAGTTCATTGACAGGATTGTGTGATGGGCTAAATATGAAAGAAAATTAAAGAGGCAATACCTTACCCTGTGAGATAGTTTTGAGATAGAAACATGGTTCATAGAGATATAAAATACACCAGGAGAGCCTGGATGGAATAAGGTTTCATCTTGGTACACTTCATTGTGAAGTGACTCCAGAAGTAATGTATCTAAGAAATAATGTCTGGGAGATAGAGATAACAATAGAAATCTAGATCTCAGGAGAGAGGGCCCAGATGAAGATTTGGACAACTGTAGCATTCAACATACTTGGAAAGGAATCTAGAATGGAAGATCTCATTTGGGAACAGCTGACTCAACAGTAAATGGGCCAAATAACAAAACCCTACTGCAAATACTTTTTAAGGTTTCACTAAAAATGAAGGAATAGTGAATGACTAAAATGGTAATGAAGACATAGGAGACTCAGAGAAGTGTAGTGAAACAGAAAACAGAGACTCAGGAAAGATGGAGTAGTCAAGATGGAAACAGATCAAATAAAATAAGGTCTGAATATATGCCATAAAATTTAATCATTAGGAGATTGCTTTTAACTTTTACGTGGAAGGTTTTGGTAGAGTGTTGGAAATAGAAACTAGATGAGAAAGCTTTGAGGAATATATTGCAAAAAAATTTAAAAGTGAAGAGATAAAACATTAATCATTAAAATAGTCATATTGTATTACCATGACTTCAGGTTTTTCGACATGCTAAAAAAATTTGTCTATTATGGAGTGGGTAGCCATTCCCTTCTCCAGGTAATCTTCCAGACCCAAGGACTGAACCCAGATCTCCTGTACTGCAGGCAGATTCTTTACCACTGAACCCCTAGGAACTCCTTTGTCTATTACACAGGTTTATAAAGCTTTGAACAGTAAGAAATAATAGGCTCAGTCTATTTAAATCTTACAGCTTCTGGCATCCATAATTAGGATGTTAACGGATTGACTTTCACAAAATAAAATCTCAATTTGAAGTCTTATTATATTAAAGGTCTGGAGAGTTAAAATATTATTATGTGACTTAAATGAAACTATTCCTCTCAAACCTATGTAACACCAAAACTAAACTTTAAGTAACCTTAGATCACTTAAAATCTTTGCTATTTTATCACTCTTATTATTTTTGAATTGTTAAGTCTCAAGGAAAGCAAACTAAAGGAAAATATATATGTACAGAGCTTCTTAGAATACCAATATATACAAATATTTATTTCAAATGTATCCTCTTCTTTCAACAGAGTAAATAGGTAACATATTCCTTTTTCTTATATGTGGCATATATTTTTTATGAATAACTAAATAACTAAATATATTCATAATCTTAGACTCAAACCATATATTTTAAAAAAGAATAATCAGATCCTTCAGGGACAAATAGCTGCCTCTGAGAAAAAATTAAGCACTTTAGGGGAATATGTCTGCCCTCTGGATTTCATGATATATTGCAACTCCAACACATTCAGATGAACATATTTCCCTAAGTGGCTTATTTATACCTCTAGACTAGTGTGCACATAAATCAGAATCATACCCAATTGTCATCATTATCATTTCCCCATTTCCTCTATAATTCTTCGCGTTGATATTGCTCACTGGTATGATCTCACAATGTTGCAAGCTGGAGATGAGATATTAAATACCATGGCCATTAGTGGACAGAGGTAATACACTGAAGGACAGGACTTTAAATTTAATATTTTCTGACTTCATTGTATTTCTAGCCATAAACTATGATCCTAATAGTACTCCCCCCAAAATAAGACAATAATTATGGGTCTACATGGAGCTTCTTATGACCATATTCCATTTGGTATATGAATGAGATCATCGCCTAGGATACTTCTTTCTGCTTTCATTGTCAGTGCACAATGTCATGATGGTCATGTCTCAGCCATACTTGGCAGGGCATGAAGGGGAATCTTCACTCTTGAATGTTGTTTAGTAGCTTAAGCATAAATGAGGATTACCCCCACACTAAAGTAGCATTGTTTCAGAAACAACGTTGACTTTGTGATTAATGAGGTGATGGATGAGGAACATATGACCATTTCCAAGTTCACTGCAGCATTTTTCTTAACTTCAACCCCAGCCAAAACTGTCAGCACTAATGACAAGATGACTAGATAATGTTTCACCTGCAAGTGGGGATCTTGACTGCAATTTTAAATTTCCAAAACTTCCACAAGGCTCGGCTCTTATGCAAAGCCAAAAAATTTTTCTTTTCTTTCAAAAAGCCTAAAAACAAATGGGACAGCAAATCTCCAAGGAAGAAAAGCAATGGTTCAGTTTGCACTTTTGGAAGTCATGTAAGTATAGACTGATTAGCCGGGTGATTCGACTGCCCAGAGGCTGGAACATCCAAAAAAAGAATTTTGAACTTTAAAAAATGATAGAAACGTATACACAAAACAGAAATGGACTCACAGATACAGAAAACTAACATATGGTTACCAAAGGGGAAAGGTACAAAGGGATAAATTAGGAGTTTGGGATTAACATATACACACAACTATATATAAAAGAGATAACCAACAAGGATCTACAAGTGAAGGAACATAAACTCAGTATTTTGTAACAATCTAAAAGGGAAAAACATCTGTAAAATAACTTGTATAACTGAATCACTTTGGTGATACCTGAAACTAATACAGCACTGTACATCAATTATACTTCCATAAAAGACAGAAGTATCAAATAAAAAAGAATTCTAACAATAAAGAGAAGCCTGATTCTGAATGATCTATCTATTCAAAATTTGTGAGCCCATAATTTTTGGTGAAAACTTTTTGAAAGATATATTGAATTTTAGCAGCTTTCAAAACACTTTCAAGTCTTTGAAGTTCAGGACTGTGCCGATTCAAATCTCTAAACTTCACAGTACCTTGTACACAGCGCTCTGGATCACTCAGATATATCCAAGTAGAAAATTAGTTTAACTCATTTCCCTTGTGTAAAATGACCATACAGAACTCAATCTGGGATATCCTTAGCATGCTGAAACACTGTAGAAGCACAATGTTTTAGAATTGAGAAGAAACCTGGGATGTCACTCAGATCTTCAATTTTACATATAAGAAAGTGAGATGCAGTGCTGACTCGAGAAAGGTCTCACAGTTCTGTTGTAAATATCACAGGAAGAACCTGAAGTCACAATTTTTAAATATTTTAGAACTTGGTGATGGATGAGGAACATATGACCATTTCCAAGTTCACTGCAGCATTTTTCTTAACTTCAACCCCAGCCAAAACTGTCAGCACTAATGACAAGATGACTAGATAATGTTTCACCTGCAAGTGGGGATCTTGACTGCAATTTTAAATTTCCAAAACTTCCACAAGGCTCGGCTCTTATGCAAAGCCAAAAAATTTTTCTTTTCTTTCAAAAAGCCTAAAAACAAATGGGACAGCAAATCTCCAAGGAAGAAAAGCAATGGTTCAGTTTGCACTTTTGGAAGTCATGTAAGTATAGACTGATTAGCCGGGTGATTCGACTGCCCAGAGGCTGGAACATCCAAAAAAAGAATTTTGAACTTTAAAAAATGATAGAAACGTATACACAAAACAGAAATGGACTCACAGATACAGAAAACTAACATATGGTTACCAAAGGGGAAAGGTACAAAGGGATAAATTAGGAGTTTGGGATTAACATATACACACAACTATATATAAAAGAGATAACCAACAAGGATCTACAAGTGAAGGAACATAAACTCAGTATTTTGTAACAATCTAAAAGGGAAAAACATCTGTAAAATAACTTGTATAACTGAATCACTTTGGTGATACCTGAAACTAATACAGCACTGTACATCAATTATACTTCCATAAAAGACAGAAGTATCAAATAAAAAAGAATTCTAACAATAAAGAGAAGCCTGATTCTGAATGATCTATCTATTCAAAATTTGTGAGCCCATAATTTTTGGTGAAAACTTTTTGAAAGATATATTGAATTTTAGCAGCTTTCAAAACACTTTCAAGTCTTTGAAGTTCAGGACTGTGCCGATTCAAATCTCTAAACTTCACAGTACCTTGTACACAGCGCTCTGGATCACTCAGATATATCCAAGTAGAAAATTAGTTTAACTCATTTCCCTTGTGTAAAATGACCATACAGAACTCAATCTGGGATATCCTTAGCATGCTGAAACACTGTAGAAGCACAATGTTTTAGAATTGAGAAGAAACCTGGGATGTCACTCAGATCTTCAATTTTACATATAAGAAAGTGAGATGCAGTGCTGACTCGAGAAAGGTCTCACAGTTCTGTTGTAAATATCACAGGAAGAACCTGAAGTCACAATTTTTAAATATTTTATTTTGGAAATGTACTTGTTTTATGTTTTAAGAACTTTAATGTGATCATGTATCTTGACAATATGTAAAGGAACTTTGTCATGGCAATACTGACGTGTAGGTTATGCTAATCATTATTGGTGCATATTGCAGACATACATTATTAAACCGAAATTGCCCATCTTTCTATGTGAGTAAACTCTTTTATAAGATTGCTGAGCATGTGTAATGTGATTAAGAATTGACCTAAAAGTAACTTATGAATGTACATTTAGAACAAACCTGAATAGGAATTGGAACAATAGAAGATCTGGGGTCCTATTTTTTTTACAGTTCTAAACTATAAACCAAACTGTTTATATGTTTATAATATATTTCACTAGCATAAGCCACCCCTAATTTTCCTCAGTTGAACATATCAAGAATCTGTAAATCTAGAATTATATTGGCAATGAAGGAATTTTAAGTGTATTAAATATAAATCAAATATTTTTCCACTTTATTTAGAATTCCTAATGCTGTAACTCAGCTAGACATGAATGTAGGCTAAAAAAGGAAAGAAGGAAAATGATTTGAGATTCAGGACTTAAAGAAGATTTAAATGAGCTGTAAATGTAAATGGCTACATTTTCCATATAAGATCTAAAACAACAAAAAAATCGTTTTTTTGAGCCCTAATTTTCAAACTCTGGAGTAGAAATACTTACAAATCATCACTTAATAGAGCACCAGCAATGAATTGGAGTTTAATAATCAAAGCAAGTGAGATGTTGAGTCTGGTTCAAATTGGACTGAGGCAAAACTTCTAGGCAAGTCATAGAAGTGTCACTTCAAGAGGAAGCTTATTGATATAAATATGTACAAAGTGGGAATACATTTCAAAGTAGAAACCTAATTTCACTTCTGGTTTGTTTTTAATCCTTAAGGGCTAGAAGATGACCTCAATTACCAAGAATCATCGCTGTTTGAATAAGCAGAGGATATTAAGAAGGAATTGTGGAAACCAAGGTAACAGTTTTCCAAAACAGGATCTCATATTACAAAGATTTCAGTGAGAGCACATTAATCCACATGTGGATTATATCATTCTTGACATTTTATTGAAAGTAGTGAGCTACAACATTTATGAAAAACTCAAGTCTCTAAAGATAGTTTTTGATGGAATGGTTCTTCATGCCCCGATGTGTATTGATTTGACAAGAAGCTCCATGGAAGGAAGGCCATGAAGAAATCATATTGTTGTTTGGTCTTCAACTTTCTATGAGCATAAAGTATATTATTTCCAGGCTTCTCTGGTGACTCAATAGTAATGAATCCACCTATCAAGGCAGGAGACACCAGTATGATCCAATATCCAGGAAATCCCACATGCTGTGGAGCAACTGAAACCTATGTGCCACAGCTAGTGAGCCAATGCCCTAGAGCCCAGAAGCCGAAATTACTGAGACCATGTGATGCAACTACTGAAGTCCATGTACTGAGAGCCCGTGCTCCACAACCAAAGAAGGCACTACAAAGAGAAGCCTACGTACCACAACTAGGGAGTAACCCTCCCCCCAGCTCACTGCAACTAAAGAAAAGCTCATGCAGCAATGAATACCCCATATAGTCAAAATAAGTAACTAAATAAAATTATTTTTAAGTATATTATTTTCTCTACAGATTTCTCATTCAAACTGGATTCTTTGAAAAAAATTTGGAGAAAAATAATGAATCTGGATTTGAGATGGTAGTGGTTTTGATCTTTTTTGTTTTTCCTTTCTCGTAAAACGTTCTTTCTGACTAGTTGTTGGTTTATATTCTCTGAGGGGGGAATGAAATGCTGAAGAACCAAAGAGCCTCTGAAAGTTGTTGAGAAGGCTATGTCTGTTGGACTTGAAAATATTTGACAACCATTTCCAAAGATTGCAAAACACATGCAAAACAATAGAGGTGAAGGCTTGTACTATATGAAGGACTTTACTTAGTTGCACAGTCATGTCTAACTCTTTGCAACCCCATGGACTACAGATCACCAGGCTCCTCTGTCCATGGGATTCTCCAAGCTAGAATACTGGATGGGTTGCCATGCCCTCCTAAAGGGGATTTTCCCAACCCAGGTCTCCCACATTGTAGGCAGATTCTTTACCATCTAAGCCATGAAGGAAGTCAAAGAATACTGACAAGGGTAGCCTATTCCTTCTCCAAGGGATCTTCCTAACCTAGGAATCCAACAAGGGTCTCCTGCATTGCAGGTGGGATTCTTTACCAGCTGAGCTACTAGCGAAGTCCATTGGAAGGGTTACATGTCACTTAGGAAAATCCAACCTGTTATTAGGGTCTTCAACTTTCTATGAGCATAAAGTATATTATTTCCAGGCTTCTCTGGTGACTCAATAGTAATGAATCCACCTATCAAGGCAGGAGACACCAGTATGATCCAATATCCAGGAAATCCCACATGCTGTGGAGCAACTGAAACCTATGTGCCACAGCTAGTGAGCCAATGCCCTAGAGCCCAGAAGCCGAAATTACTGAGACCATGTGATGCAACTACTGAAGTCCATGTACTGAGAGCCCGTGCTCCACAACCAAAGAAGGCACTACAAAGAGAAGCCTACGTACCACAACTAGGGAGTAACCCTCCCCCCAGCTCACTGCAACTAAAGAAAAGCTCATGCAGCAATGAATACCCCATATAGTCAAAATAAGTAACTAAATAAAATTATTTTTAAGTATATTATTTTCTCTACAGATTTCTCATTCAAACTGGATTCTTTGAAAAAAATTTGGAGAAAAATAATGAATCTGGATTTGAGATGGTAGTGGTTTTGATCTTTTTTGTTTTTCCTTTCTCGTAAAACGTTCTTTCTGACTAGTTGTTGGTTTATATTCTCTGAGGGGGGAATGAAATGCTGAAGAACCAAAGAGCCTCTGAAAGTTGTTGAGAAGGCTATGTCTGTTGGACTTGAAAATATTTGACAACCATTTCCAAAGATTGCAAAACACATGCAAAACAATAGAGGTGAAGGCTTGTACTATATGAAGGACTTTACTTAGTTGCACAGTCATGTCTAACTCTTTGCAACCCCATGGACTACAGATCACCAGGCTCCTCTGTCCATGGGATTCTCCAAGCTAGAATACTGGATGGGTTGCCATGCCCTCCTAAAGGGGATTTTCCCAACCCAGGTCTCCCACATTGTAGGCAGATTCTTTACCATCTAAGCCATGAAGGAAGTCAAAGAATACTGACAAGGGTAGCCTATTCCTTCTCCAAGGGATCTTCCTAACCTAGGAATCCAACAAGGGTCTCCTGCATTGCAGGTGGGATTCTTTACCAGCTGAGCTACTAGCGAAGTCCATTGGAAGGGTTTTACATGTCACGTAATGTAATTCTTGCAAAAACCCTCCAAGATTAATTTTATTATTACCATCCACCCAATGTTATTTATGAGGAAATGGAAACAGAGACACTCAAAGTAACTTATTAGTTGGGCAGGGATTTGAACCCCAAATTCTGAGCCTCAAGACCACCTCTTAACCAACATGACCTACTACCAACCAGAGGGTAAACCTACACAAAAGCCTCAGTCATCTAAGAGTGTTTTTTTTATGGAATTATATCAGTTTGTGCTAAAAAATAATTAGGTATATACAATAAAATTATGTCTGCCATTAACTATCCATTCTAGAATGTGCTTTTTTAAAACACAAATCCTTCAAACAGCTTTATATGTTAGACAAAGTAGAGAATCTCAGATTAAAAAATGAATTAAACTTTGACATAAAGCATCAAAGGAGAAAACAATCTAGAGCAACATTTAAACAAGAAAGGATCACTTGGCTGCAATTGCTGGATACAACTGAAACAAGTAACTAAGTTGGATCATAGAATATTCCCCATAGAAAATAGCATAGTGCTTGTCACTCAGTCTGCTCTGACTCTGAGCGACCCTATGGAAGGTGGCCTGCCATGCTCCTCTGTCCATGGAATTCTCCAGTCAGGAATACTGGAATGGCTTCCCATTCCTTTCCCTAGGGGATCTTCTCAACCCAGGGATTAAAAGTGGGCCTCCTGCGAAACAGACAGATGAAAATAGTACAGATTTGCATCATGTAACTTTTACATACACATTCACTCTGTTGCCTTGTAAAACCCTACCATGTTTCAAGGGATAACTATATATAGCAAGCAGTGTACAGTGAATGTAATGAGTAAGAAATTGAGGCAAGGAAATGAGAAAACAGTATTTGTTTGCCAGTAGAACATAAAGTTTCATAGCTTATAAACTTTGAAAGGAAAAATTAGGCAATTCTTAGGGGCTACCTAATAGTTCTAGGTAGCTAGTATCTAAAATGCCAATGAACTATGATCAGTTCTCAATTAGCCAATAAAATGATTTTTTTCCCCTGATTAGATTCCAAATTTCTCACCATTAAGTATCACGAGAAATAGTATTGCCTTGATATCCTAGACTGTCAAAAGTGATATTTCCTTTCTTTTTTATGTTTCTTCTTCAGAATTGTTGCTATGAAATTGGTTTTCTCATATATCAAAGCAGCAGAATGATTAAGTCAATTTCAGATTTTTTTTTAAGTGAAAAGTCTAACAGAATAAAAAGGCCAGTATGCTTAGTGGTTAATAATTTACAGCAAGCAATTTTAAGTTATTTACCTAAATGTTCACATTCTCCACAGTCAATCTCTTTATAAAATAATGCACACGTCAGCTCCCTCCTTCCCTGCCTCTGCTTTGAAAGCTGTAATTTTAACTTGGAGCCCATGCTTGAAACTTTGATGAAATGTAGGAATTATCATGAATAATCCATAAAGACAACTTTCATAGATGATAACCTAAATCTTTGTTGCCTTTCTGTGTGGTTTTAATTGAAATTACCTTCCATACACACGATTAAAATGTTACAGCTGTTCCAAGTGATGTCACTGCCCCTTTAGGCAAGAAGACAAGAAAAAAAACCTTGGCTGCAATTGCTGGATACAACTGAAACAAGTAACTAAGTTGGATCATAGAATATTCCCCATAGAAAATAGCATAGTGCTTGTCACTCAGTCTGCTCTGACTCTGAGCGACCCTATGGAAGGTGGCCTGCCATGCTCCTCTGTCCATGGAATTCTCCAGTCAGGAATACTGGAATGGCTTCCCATTCCTTTCCCTAGGGGATCTTCTCAACCCAGGGATTAAAAGTGGGCCTCCTGCGAAACAGACAGATGAAAATAGTACAGATTTGCATCATGTAACTTTTACATACACATTCACTCTGTTGCCTTGTAAAACCCTACCATGTTTCAAGGGATAACTATATATAGCAAGCAGTGTACAGTGAATGTAATGAGTAAGAAATTGAGGCAAGGAAATGAGAAAACAGTATTTGTTTGCCAGTAGAACATAAAGTTTCATAGCTTATAAACTTTGAAAGGAAAAATTAGGCAATTCTTAGGGGCTACCTAATAGTTCTAGGTAGCTAGTATCTAAAATGCCAATGAACTATGATCAGTTCTCAATTAGCCAATAAAATGATTTTTTTCCCCTGATTAGATTCCAAATTTCTCACCATTAAGTATCACGAGAAATAGTATTGCCTTGATATCCTAGACTGTCAAAAGTGATATTTCCTTTCTTTTTTATGTTTCTTCTTCAGAATTGTTGCTATGAAATTGGTTTTCTCATATATCAAAGCAGCAGAATGATTAAGTCAATTTCAGATTTTTTTTTAAGTGAAAAGTCTAACAGAATAAAAAGGCCAGTATGCTTAGTGGTTAATAATTTACAGCAAGCAATTTTAAGTTATTTACCTAAATGTTCACATTCTCCACAGTCAATCTCTTTATAAAATAATGCACACGTCAGCTCCCTCCTTCCCTGCCTCTGCTTTGAAAGCTGTAATTTTAACTTGGAGCCCATGCTTGAAACTTTGATGAAATGTAGGAATTATCATGAATAATCCATAAAGACAACTTTCATAGATGATAACCTAAATCTTTGTTGCTCCAGAATTTCTGTGTGGTATTATTCAAAGCTTGAAATTACCTTCCATACACACGATTAAAATGTTACAGCTGTTCCAAGTGATGTCACTGCCCCTCAGGTTAGGCAAGAAGACAAGTAGAGAAAGAGATATTCTATACTTCCCAACCATAATTCTGTCTCAAAATACACTTGTCCATTCCTGATGGCTGTTAGGCTGCATATTATGGAGAAAATAACGCCCTGTGAAAAGACCAGGAAAGCATTATTGTCTCAATGTATGGACTTGTCAATGTGGAGCAAACTTTCCAACCTTTATTGAAATGTGTTACATGACCTAAACATTGCCAGTTGTAACACATAACTGCATGGCATTACAGAGGCTGATGCTATAGCAGAAAACCACAAATAGTTGAGTCCTCCTCCCACATAGGCCATGAGTCTGACTATAAGTCAGAATCACCTCAGAACATTAAACCAACACAAATTCCCTGATCTTGCCAACAGACATCATCATTCAGTTGCTCTGACATGACACTTGGGAATCTATATGAAAATATAAGTAAATAAAACCTAACAGATGAATAAATACATAATCACATAACCCTTGGTGACTCTGATACCCAGCCAAATTTGAGAAAGACTTCTGTGCTGGACATGTGTTGAATTTGAGTCGCTCTGCAAATACTTCTTTTATTTTGGAGGAAATCCCAAAATACAAGATGCTAAACACTTGTACCTTTCCCCTATATATAACAAAGAGACACATAACCTCCTGAGAAATGCTCTGCCTTTTACCAGCTTCCACCACTCATAAAGCTTGTTTGTAGTGTTAGTTTAATCATATGTATGAATTAAATACAGCTCTAAGTTTAATTGGAAAATGAGCATAGACGTGTGGAAAGCCCAGAACTCTGAGTTAGGAGAAACTAAACTCAGACACCTAGCACATTCCCTAACTTGATATATGACCTTGAGCTTATCACTTAATTCCTTCAGCCTTTATTCTTTGCCTATCAAATGAGAAGGTATGGTTTGATCATCTCTTAGGGTCCTTTTATAAAAGGAGAGACCACTTCTCTGAAGTATTGTTGAGGAAACCCTGAAGCACAAGGAAGGAATGTCACTGCTTTTTTTCTTCTTTCCAAACTCACCATGGAGCAGACTGTAAAGTGATCACTGAAGCAAACCAGCCAAAACACTCTACAAAAACCAGAAGAATGAGCCCAACACGTGCACGCAACAGGCTGTGACTTTTCTGTCTGCTGACAGATATCAGATCTTGTCACTAGTACAGTCAATGGGGTGCAAAATCCTCTGGAATTTGTTGAACTGAACAGAATACCACACAAAATGATGGGAACCTCGTACACTGGCCATGGCATGTGTTGTCAACGCTGATGGTTTTTTCCCCGTTCTTCATGATGACTTGTCAGAAATTTCACCTTTTTTTCAGAAACATTATTAACCAAACGACAAAATTCCCCCCAAATAGTTGAGTCCTCCTCCACATAGGCCATGAGTCTGACTATAAGTCAGAATCACCTCAGAACATTAAACCAACACAAATTCCCTGATCTTGCCAACAGACATCATCATTCAGTTGCTCTGACATGACACTTGGGAATCTATATGAAAATATAAGTAAATAAAACCTAACAGATGAATAAATACATAATCACATAACCCTTGGTGACTCTGATACCCAGCCAAATTTGAGAAAGACTTCTGTGCTGGACATGTGTTGAATTTGAGTCGCTCTGCAAATACTTCTTTTATTTTGGAGGAAATCCCAAAATACAAGATGCTAAACACTTGTACCTTTCCCCTATATATAACAAAGAGACACATAACCTCCTGAGAAATGCTCTGCCTTTTACCAGCTTCCACCACTCATAAAGCTTGTTTGTAGTGTTAGTTTAATCATATGTATGAATTAAATACAGCTCTAAGTTTAATTGGAAAATGAGCATAGACGTGTGGAAAGCCCAGAACTCTGAGTTAGGAGAAACTAAACTCAGACACCTAGCACATTCCCTAACTTGATATATGACCTTGAGCTTATCACTTAATTCCTTCAGCCTTTATTCTTTGCCTATCAAATGAGAAGGTATGGTTTGATCATCTCTTAGGGTCCTTTTATAAAAGGAGAGACCACTTCTCTGAAGTATTGTTGAGGAAACCCTGAAGCACAAGGAAGGAATGTCACTGCTTTTTTTCTTCTTTCCAAACTCACCATGGAGCAGACTGTAAAGTGATCACTGAAGCAAACCAGCCAAAACACTCTACAAAAACCAGAAGAATGAGCCCAACACGTGCACGCAACAGGCTGTGACTTTTCTGTCTGCTGACAGATATCAGATCTTGTCACTAGTACAGTCAATGGGGTGCAAAATCCTCTGGAATTTGTTGAACTGAACAGAATACCACACAAAATGATGGGAACCTCGTACACTGGCCATGGCATGTGTTGTCAACGCTGATGGTATTCCTGTTCTCACTCTACGGCCAGCCAGAGTGTCTGTTACTTACATTAAAGACATGATCTTTACATCAGATCAAATCTTAAGTTATTATTTTGACTTAATCAGGACCTCCTCTTTCATTTTCAAGTTAATGACTTGGTTTTTGAAAAATATGTACCCAGGATAACCAGCTTTATCTGAAACTTAGTGCCCTAGAACTTTAATCCATCATGTGGTTCATCATCTGGTGTAAGTACTGGAAACGTAACTTTGTGCAGTAACCTTATATCCCATCCTGTGATGTCAGACAAATGAGCTAATAACATTATGTCCATGAGCTATTCAGCTCTGAGGCTGAAGAAGTTAGACACACAATTGCTCAAGCACAGTTTTCATTAGAATCGATATATGTATCTGTAGAGACCAAGCAAAGACGCATTATTTTGCATAATCATTTAATCTTCAGAAATGACCTAGGTTAAAAAAAAAAAACCTTTAACTGATATGGAAAATAGGAGACATTCCAAAATAAGAGGTCCTTTTGTGTTTAAACTGACAGAGTTTAAAATGACAAAAGAAATGAGGGGAGACCAGGAAAGGGAAAAGCTAATCAGAACACAGAAAAACAGAACCGAATATAAACACAGGTGATGCACAGGCTCTCAGCCTGAATTCATAGAATTCTAAAGCTGAAGAGACTTGAGAAGGACCTAAAAGGAAATGATAGGCTGAGACATTAGGTGATTCGCTTAAATTCACAGGACTAGAACTAGGAGCCGTGGACTCCTGAGCCCATGTTCTTTCCACTGTAATCGATAGCTACAGTTTTAAGTTATTAAGTATCTCCACAGAATATACATGGCTCAAACAGAAAGAGATCACCTCTTTTTTTCATGGACTACCATGAGATAAAAACAAAGAAGCCATGGCAGTTTGGGTTGAAATACTGGCAGACATAATTTTGTGAGACTCATTCTTCTCAGGTTTCTTGTATTCCTGCATTCTATACTGAAGGCTTAACTTATGGCTGGGCATTCCCTCTCTGTAAGGAAGACAGGAATACAAAGAGATGACTGCAAAAAGGTATATGGCAGGTGTGGTGATGAGAAGTGAGTAACGGGGCTGGAATTGTAAGAAGGACCCAGATTACAAAGAAGTTGTCCTTGGCAAGGATTCTCAGCCAAGAGTCAGTGGATGACTTGCAGCAAAAAAGTGACCTGAACAGGTTATTTAGGAAAATTACTCTGGCTTGTTGACAGGATAAATGGACAAGAGAAGGGATGAGAGCAGGGTGATCTAATCAGAAGCAATTCCCATAGCCAAAAATGAGATGACTTGCAGAAAATTCCCAGTGTTACGAACTATTCAATCCATCATGTGGTTCATCATCTGGTGTAAGTACTGGAAACGTAACTTTGTGCAGTAACCTTATATCCCATCCTGTGATGTCAGACAAATGAGCTAATAACATTATGTCCATGAGCTATTCAGCTCTGAGGCTGAAGAAGTTAGACACACAATTGCTCAAGCACAGTTTTCATTAGAATCGATATATGTATCTGTAGAGACCAAGCAAAGACGCATTATTTTGCATAATCATTTAATCTTCAGAAATGACCTAGGTTAAAAAATACCTTTAACTGATATGGAAAATAGGAGACATTCCAAAATAAGAGGTCCTTTTGTGTTTAAACTGACAGAGTTTAAAATGACAAAAGAAATGAGGGGAGACCAGGAAAGGGAAAAGCTAATCAGAACACAGAAAAACAGAACCGAATATAAACACAGGTGATGCACAGGCTCTCAGCCTGAATTCATAGAATTCTAAAGCTGAAGAGACTTGAGAAGGACCTAAAAGGAAATGATAGGCTGAGACATTAGGTGATTCGCTTAAATTCACAGGACTAGAACTAGGAGCCGTGGACTCCTGAGCCCATGTTCTTTCCACTGTAATCGATAGCTACAGTTTTAAGTTATTAAGTATCTCCACAGAATATACATGGCTCAAACAGAAAGAGATCACCTCTTTTTTTCATGGACTACCATGAGATAAAAACAAAGAAGCCATGGCAGTTTGGGTTGAAATACTGGCAGACATAATTTTGTGAGACTCATTCTTCTCAGGTTTCTTGTATTCCTGCATTCTATACTGAAGGCTTAACTTATGGCTGGGCATTCCCTCTCTGTAAGGAAGACAGGAATACAAAGAGATGACTGCAAAAAGGTATATGGCAGGTGTGGTGATGAGAAGTGAGTAACGGGGCTGGAATTGTAAGAAGGACCCAGATTACAAAGAAGTTGTCCTTGGCAAGGATTCTCAGCCAAGAGTCAGTGGATGACTTGCAGCAAAAAAGTGACCTGAACAGGTTATTTAGGAAAATTACTCTGGCTTGTTGACAGGATAAATGGACAAGAGAAGGGATGAGAGCAGGGTGATCTAATCAGAAGCAATTCCCATAGCCTGAGAAGATAGTGAGCTTGAAAGAAAACAGATACATAAATGTTTGCATCGGTAGTTATTTGTGAGATGGAAAATTTAGTCTCAAGCAGTACTTAGAAAGTGACTGTAAATTGTTTGTGTGTATAATAAGTGAAAGTTCTTTTTCTCGGAAGAAAAAGCATAGATTTGGGAGGATAGAGAAGCTCTACTCCAGGCATCTGCAGTTTAAAGTTCTGGGATCAAAAATTAACGTCTTGAGTCAATTGAAGATAACTTCCTGAAGTCTAAAGTGTAGAATGGGAAAGAAATAGAGAACTGGGTAGCCTTTAGCATGTAGTTGATGCCATGACTGGGTAGAGGAGAGTTTACAGACATGAGGAAAATCATATAGCTTAATGGAATAAAGAATCATACCATTTCCAATTACTAAGTAGCAAATCAATAACCAGATATCATAAACAGGGTAAGATCAGATTAAAAACTTTAGTTGTCCTGATTTTGGCTGGAATTCTCCTTCGGGCTTCATACTGATTCAAACGCTTCTGGAAAATTCGCTGTATTCTTTAGCATCAAAGTGCAAAACACTTTAAAATGAAAATTTCTGTATTTCCCATTTCATAAGAAAAGTTTATAGTTTCACTCTTACCATTCACATTTTACTGAGTTTCTGCTATTACATAAAAAAATATATGTAGGAAAAGTTACCTGCTATTACCACAGGAAGGTGATAGCAGTTGTTTGAAGCTTTAACCTATGGTTAAAGTCAGTGAGAACTAAGTGTGTGTTGGTCATGATGATTGAATTAGTAAATCAGTCATTTAAAAGAAATCCTCCAACCCCAAAACTCTTAGGTGTCAGAAGAAATGGAAGAAGAGATAGCATTAATGTATATTGCCACATCATCACAAGACTATTGACTTGAAGGAAAATTACTTCTAGATTTTAATAGCTTCTCTTCACTGCTTTAAAGGAAACTAGTGGCATATAAAAGGTAAAGGAAATAGGGGAGAAAATGCAATAGGTTTGAATATAAAATATTTTCTTGCAAGGATCCTATCCACAGTTGCTAATAATGGGAAGTTCTGGAAAAGTACAGTGGAATCTTGAGTCAGTAGGAAAGGAGCTTAAGAACACTTTGAGAGTGAAGTAAGTGTTGGGAGTTACCACCAAGTCCTTGAAGCCCTGTCAAAGAGATCAAAGCTGAATCTGAAGAAGAATTAGACAGATTCCCTGATTTTAGAAAGTAATAAAGCACCTCTAAGAATAAAGAGGAATATTTCATAATGAAAAGAAGATCAATCTATAAGGAAACTTAAATGTGTATTCCTAATAGTATAGGTCCCATTGAAAAAGTAGCATTGATAAAATAGATAACTAATGAGAAGCTACTATATAACACAGGGATCCCAGCTCAGTAATCTCTAATGTCATAGAAGAATGGGATGGATGGGGTGGGGAGGGAGGTGCAAGAGGGAAGGGATATATATACACATATAGTTGATTCACTTTGTTGTACAGCAGAAGCACAACATTGTAAAGGAAATATACAACAATTAAAAAAAAAACTTTACTGGATCAATCAAAAAGAAAGAGAACTAAAAGATAAAATCAATCTGTATTCATACTTGGAGATTCAACATACCTCTCAATAACTGATTTTAAAAAAAGTTAATAAGGATATAGAAAGTAGATCAACTTTGTGAATTTCATTGTTTAGGATGCACTAATACAGAATTACATTCTTTTTGAGAGCTCCTGTTGCAATTTGTGAGGTAAATGCTGGACCATAACCAAGTTAAATAATTTTCAAAAGATTGGCACAATATAGAGCAGGTTCTCTGAACACAGTGATTAAGCTGGAAATCAGTTAAAAAAAAAATCTCATGGAAAATCACCAACTGTTTGGAAATTAAGCAATATATACATATATAAGAAACACAATGGTGCAAGAAGAAGTCACAACAAACTAAATGATAAGAAAAACACAAATCATACATTCTGAGATGAATATAAAGCTGTGCTTTGAGTATAATTTATAGTTTTAGTGCACAAAGAGGGTTGAAAATCAATGATATAAATGTTCATATTAAAAATTAAAAAATAAAATTAAACTCAAAGAGAAAGATATAAAATATTTTCTTGCAAGGATCCTATCCACAGTTGCTAATAATGGGAAGTTCTGGAAAAGTACAGTGGAATCTTGAGTCAGTAGGAAAGGAGCTTAAGAACACTTTGAGAGTGAAGTAAGTGTTGGGAGTTACCACCAAGTCCTTGAAGCCCTGTCAAAGAGATCAAAGCTGAATCTGAAGAAGAATTAGACAGATTCCCTGATTTTAGAAAGTAATAAAGCACCTCTAAGAATAAAGAGGAATATTTCATAATGAAAAGAAGATCAATCTATAAGGAAACTTAAATGTGTATTCCTAATAGTATAGGTCCCATTGAAAAAGTAGCATTGATAAAATAGATAACTAATGAGAAGCTACTATATAACACAGGGATCCCAGCTCAGTAATCTCTAATGTCATAGAAGAATGGGATGGATGGGGTGGGGAGGGAGGTGCAAGAGGGAAGGGATATATATACACATATAGTTGATTCACTTTGTTGTACAGCAGAAGCACAACATTGTAAAGGAAATATACAACAATTAAAAAAAAAACTTTACTGGATCAATCAAAAAGAAAGAGAACTAAAAGATAAAATCAATCTGTATTCATACTTGGAGATTCAACATACCTCTCAATAACTGATTTTAAAAAAAGTTAATAAGGATATAGAAAGTAGATCAACTTTGTGAATTTCATTGTTTAGGATGCACTAATACAGAATTACATTCTTTTTGAGAGCTCCTGTTGCAATTTGTGAGGTAAATGCTGGACCATAACCAAGTTAAATAATTTTCAAAAGATTGGCACAATATAGAGCAGGTTCTCTGAACACAGTGATTAAGCTGGAAATCAGTTAAAAAAAAAATCTCATGGAAAATCACCAACTGTTTGGAAATTAAGCAATATATACATATATAAGAAACACAATGGTGCAAGAAGAAGTCACAACAAACTAAATGATAAGAAAAACACAAATCATACATTCTGAGATGAATATAAAGCTGTGCTTTGAGTATAATTTATAGTTTTAGTGCACAAAGAGGGTTGAAAATCAATGATATAAATGTTCATATTAAAAATTAAAAAATAAAATTAAACTCAAAGAGAAAGAAGGAAAAAATAAAAGTAAGACCAGAAAATAAAGGATACACAAAATAAATGTATAGGAGAGATACTCAGCCAAAACAACTTATGTTTCTATGAAAAAACTGAAAAAGTGATACACCAGCAGCAAGAACGATCAAAGAAAAAATATAAGGAAGGCATATATTACCTAGATTAAATAAAAATAAGATACTTTCTAATGTCCTCAGTTTTCAAAGAAATATTAATAAGATGATATTATAAACAGTTTCATTGTAACATATTTCAAAAGTTTGGATAAAATGAACAAATTTCTACAAGCAAAAACTTATGGAAAAGAAAATAATAATCAGAACATATCATAACTGTATATTTCCTAAAGAAATTCAGTCCATAATTAGAAACTGCCCCAAAGTAAACATCCAGGCCCAGATGTCTTCGTGAATGAATTCTATAAATTAGTAAGGATGAAATAGTGCCCAATTTAAGTATGAGAATTCTACACACTAGAACAAGCAGAAATATTACCCATTTCTATTTTGCAGTAGCATTTCTTCTGTACTAAATTCTAAAAGTAAAATTGCCAAAAAGGAAAATAGTAGGGCAAAACCTCAAAAATAGATGAAAAACACTAAAATATGAGATCTCCCAGGGATGGAGAAAAGGGGCAGTATCACATGCTTAAAAATGTTACTGAGGACCAACCTGTTTAATAAATCTTATGATTCCTATTCAGCTAGGTTTACACATGAATGGAATAAGTTAGGAGGTGGATGAGAAATACAAGATGCTGAATGCTACCAGAAGTAAATAAAAGACTATATAAGATAAAGTGAAATGAGAACAGAGACGAGAAAGATGGTGATCAGACGATGATGTTTTGTTTGTTGAAGTATGGGAAAAGGAGACAAGAGTTAAGAGATAATGTCAGCTAAGAGGATGAAAACAAACCCAAGAATCCCATACATTTTTGTTTACTAAGACTTTTTACTGTATTTAAGTGAAAACTGATCCGACCACGGGGTGGCACAGAAAAGGAACAGGCGGAGCCTTGGGGATCATACATTCTGAGATGAATATAAAGCTGTGCTTTGAGTATAATTTATAGTTTTAGTGCACAAAGAGGGTTGAAAATCAATGATATAAATGTTCATATTAAAAATTAAAAAATAAAATTAAACTCAAAGAGAAAGAAGGAAAAAATAAAAGTAAGACCAGAAAATAAAGGATACACAAAATAAATGTATAGGAGAGATACTCAGCCAAAACAACTTATGTTTCTATGAAAAAACTGAAAAAGTGATACACCAGCAGCAAGAACGATCAAAGAAAAAATATAAGGAAGGCATATATTACCTAGATTAAATAAAAATAAGATACTTTCTAATGTCCTCAGTTTTCAAAGAAATATTAATAAGATGATATTATAAACAGTTTCATTGTAACATATTTCAAAAGTTTGGATAAAATGAACAAATTTCTACAAGCAAAAACTTATGGAAAAGAAAATAATAATCAGAACATATCATAACTGTATATTTCCTAAAGAAATTCAGTCCATAATTAGAAACTGCCCCAAAGTAAACATCCAGGCCCAGATGTCTTCGTGAATGAATTCTATAAATTAGTAAGGATGAAATAGTGCCCAATTTAAGTATGAGAATTCTACACACTAGAACAAGCAGAAATATTACCCATTTCTATTTTGCAGTAGCATTTCTTCTGTACTAAATTCTAAAAGTAAAATTGCCAAAAAGGAAAATAGTAGGGCAAAACCTCAAAAATAGATGAAAAACACTAAAATATGAGATCTCCCAGGGATGGAGAAAAGGGGCAGTATCACATGCTTAAAAATGTTACTGAGGACCAACCTGTTTAATAAATCTTATGATTCCTATTCAGCTAGGTTTACACATGAATGGAATAAGTTAGGAGGTGGATGAGAAATACAAGATGCTGAATGCTACCAGAAGTAAATAAAAGACTATATAAGATAAAGTGAAATGAGAACAGAGACGAGAAAGATGGTGATCAGACGATGATGTTTTGTTTGTTGAAGTATGGGAAAAGGAGACAAGAGTTAAGAGATAATGTCAGCTAAGAGGATGAAAACAAACCCAAGAATCCCATACATTTTTGTTTACTAAGACTTTTTACTGTATTTAAGTGAAAACTGATCCGACCCACGGGGGTGGCACAGAAAAGGAACAGGCGGAGCCTTGGGGATGCTGGGGGTTCAGGCCTCCTGCACATCTGTACAGTGTTCCTCATATCATCCCAATCTGCCTGTTCCTCCTCAAGGCTCGTCATGCCCAGCCAGATCAGATCTCCCCACAGCAGTGAGTTCTTACAGCGACCAAAGGGTGCAGATACTAGAAGACAGGTCTGTATACATGACCTGTACCTGTGGTCAGGAGCTTTGAGGAGGCTTCATCAATTTTCTCTTGTTCAGCTGGGGTCTCTGGGGTGGTTTGTGCTGTGGTGGTCAGGGAACCCTGCTCAGTGTTAAAAAATGCACATTGTAACTCACTGCTTAAAGCATAGCACAGATATTTCTCCCTTTTTGGCGGGGGGTATGGGAAAAGTTGGGGTCTGATGGAGACTGATGACAGCCTTGGAAGAAAACTTAGATGACAAATTATAGGTTTCACATTCCCCACAAGGTACTCTCAGGATCACTACTAGGATCGAGTTACTCCTTCTCCCTATTTTTTTAATAGAAGTATACATGATTACAATATTGTTCTAGTTTCTGGTGTACAGTACAGTGACTCAGCTATATATACACATGCATATTCCTATTCATATTATTTTCCATTGTGGTTTATTACAGGACAGTTCATATAGTTCTCTGAGTTATACAGTATGACCTCTATTTTCTATACAGTATTTTGTATTTGCTAATCCAAAACTCCTATTTTATCCCTTTCCCATTTCCTCTATTCTTTGGTAACCATAAGCTTGTTTTCTGTCTGTGAGTCTGTTTCTGTTTCATAAATATGATCATCTGTATCATGTTTTAGATTCCACATATAAGTGATATCATATGACATTTGTCTTCTCTGTATGACTTACTTCACTTAGCATAATAATTTCCAGGTCTACCCATTTGCATCATTTCATTTTTTATGGCTAAGGGGTATTCCATTGTGTGCGTGTGTGTGTGTTTGTGTGTGTGTGTGTACACATGGGCTTCCCTGGTGGCTCAGATCATAAAGAATCTACCTGTAATGTGGGATACCCAGGTTTGATCCCTGGGCCAAGAAGATCCCCTAGAGAAGAGAATGGCTACCAGTATTCTTGCCTGGAGAATTCCATGGACAGAGGAGCCTGGTAGGCTACAGTTCATGGGATTGAAAAGAGTTGGATACAACTGAGCAACTAACACTTTCACTTTAACACACACACACAAATGTACATACTGAATCTTCTCCATTTATTTGTCAATGGAAATTCAGATTGCTTCCATAACTTGGCTACTGTAAATAGTGCTGTGATGAACTTAAGAGTGCATGTCTCTTTTCAAATCAGAGTGTTCTCTGGATATATGCCCAGGAATGGGATTGCTGGATTGTACAGCAACTCTATTCTTATTTTCTAAGTAACCTCCATACTGTTTTCCATATTGGCTGCACCAATTTACATTCCCACCAACAGTGTAAATCCTTTTTACCATTCTTATAATCAAGAAGTCCTTTGTTAAATGTACAAACAAGGGTACATTCTCAGTGAAGCATGCTTTATCTGCTTGTATCAACTTCTCTTTTATGAACAGGACTTATCTGTGGTTCTAAGGCATGAAATATTCTAAGGCTATTGTATACTAGAGAGACATTTTTGCTAGTCTTCTTCAGTGTTAGTCACTCACATTCTTTACTATCTGAGCCACCAAGGAAGCACCAGGGAAGCCTTATTAAGTGAAACTCAATTCTACTTCACTACATTTTTGCCATTTCTGGTTTTTTAGGGTTAAAAAACATCCTTAGTGACAGCAGTTTAACATTCAGAATAGTATGATTGTAGTATAATGGCTTTTTCTACTGTATCATGCAATCTATGCATTGGATTCTTGGTGTATTATTTGGAGACAGCACAATTCACCTTTCATAGGTACAGAAGTGTTCCTTTTCAATGTGTGCAAGCTTATCTGGGCTGTAAAAGGGCTGTTCGGTATCTAGACTCCATAGACCCAACTCAGTGGTCTCTAGGAAAACCTTAACACATAGTCTTCAGATGCTCAGGGGTATACTTTTGATTTAGGAAGCAGAATAGTGGTTCTAGAACGTGATGTGGCCTATATGCAGTTTCATCCTGTTGTCCTGGGTTTAAGAAAAACACTTTCTGAAGAATGGAAATAAACAAGTTTGAGAAAGTGACACCACCTATTAAATATGAACACATGGAGCTGTTGCTTGATGGAGCAAAACATTCAAATGATTCTTAAATTTTTTAAACCATTCTAAATACACACATAAGAAAAAACATCAAGTTGAGTTTGTAAAAAGGAAAAAAAAAGTAGATAAAGACTGACAATGTGGTAGTTAAAAAGAAATTGTGCTGTAACTAATTTAAGAAAAATTTAGCTGAATTATAAAAACCCAGCTACAAATATACCCTGCATGCTAAGAGTGCATGTCTCTTTTCAAATCAGAGTGTTCTCTGGATATATGCCCAGGAATGGGATTGCTGGATTGTACAGCAACTCTATTCTTATTTTCTAAGTAACCTCCATACTGTTTTCCATATTGGCTGCACCAATTTACATTCCCACCAACAGTGTAAATCCTTTTTACCATTCTTATAATCAAGAAGTCCTTTGTTAAATGTACAAACAAGGGTACATTCTCAGTGAAGCATGCTTTATCTGCTTGTATCAACTTCTCTTTTATGAACAGGACTTATCTGTGGTTCTAAGGCATGAAATATTCTAAGGCTATTGTATACTAGAGAGACATTTTTGCTAGTCTTCTTCAGTGTTAGTCACTCACATTCTTTACTATCTGAGCCACCAAGGAAGCACCAGGGAAGCCTTATTAAGTGAAACTCAATTCTACTTCACTACATTTTTGCCATTTCTGGTTTTTTAGGGTTAAAAAACATCCTTAGTGACAGCAGTTTAACATTCAGAATAGTATGATTGTAGTATAATGGCTTTTTCTACTGTATCATGCAATCTATGCATTGGATTCTTGGTGTATTATTTGGAGACAGCACAATTCACCTTTCATAGGTACAGAAGTGTTCCTTTTCAATGTATGCAAGCTTATCTGGGCTGTAAAAGGGCTGTTCGGTATCTAGACTCCATAGACCCAACTCAGTGGTCTCTAGGAAAACCTTAACACATAGTCTTCAGATGCTCAGGGGTATACTTTTGATTTAGGAAGCAGAATAGTGGTTCTAGAACGTGATGTGGCCTATATGCAGTTTCATCCTGTTGTCCTGGGTTTAAGAAAAACACTTTCTGAAGAATGGAAATAAACAAGTTTGAGAAAGTGACACCACCTATTAAATATGAACACATGGAGCTGTTGCTTGATGGAGCAAAACATTCAAATGATTCTTAAATTTTTTAAACCATTCTAAATACACACATAAGAAAAAACATCAAGTTGAGTTTGTAAAAAGGAAAAAAAAAGTAGATAAAGACTGACAATGTGGTAGTTAAAAAGAAATTGTGCTGTAACTAATTTAAGAAAAATTTAGCTGAATTATAAAAACCCAGCTACAAATATACCCTGCATGCTAACAGTGATTTTTTTGTCATGGTAAATAAAATTAACAATGCCCACTTTAGATTTCTGGGAAAAAATATAACATTTCTTCTTTATATCTTATCTCTAAAAATCATGATTATTTTAACTAAAATATGTCCTTCATAGGGAAAATGTCTTACTGGGGGGGATTAATGGGCAAAATAGCTTTTCATGAAGCAACTTGTTTGCTCTACATTCTGCCTCACAAAATTATATGCAAGAGAGACGAAAACAAAGAACTACAGACAAGAGTGTCTTTCTTTGCTGCCCTATATTCTTGACAACTGCCAGGGACTTCCTCCATCCCTCTCCTCCTCTGTGGAAGATACGCCAAATATCATTCAGCCTAAATACAGTAAGAAAAGTAAAGACTTAATAAAAAGAACATGGAATCACTTACTAGTCATTGCTCTAAAATTGACTCTATTATGTTTATAATAATGGTGGGTTAAAGCTTTTTAAATAAAGAATTTAAATAAAGTGTTACATTGCATGCTCCAATTTAGTTTAAAAAAACATTGAAAATTAATTGCAAAAAACAATAAAAATGTAAAAATATAAGTATGAAACAAAATAGAATCACTGACAATTGAATTATTTAACGAGTTCAGAGATTAGCCATGGAATGGAACACGGGTAAGTCAAAAACCATATACGGTCACCTAAGCTTTGTGACTAGGGCAACTTAAGTCCCCCTGTGCTGGGAAATTTAATTCAGGGGCAAGTGAATATATTAAATTAAACTGAATAACATTTAAATCTGTAGAGATGAAGAGTTGAAGAGCATATTTTCACTTTCATAATAAGTTTGGTATTTGATCAACTGGACAGTGATTCTATTTATACAGCACATCTTGTCTGGGCAATTTACTTAGATATGTAATTACTTTTAAAGAGATACTTAAAATTGCACATTTCCTAAACACACCAGAATCTGTTTTCTCCTGAAACACTAATGAGAAAGTTTACTATTTTATTTAAACATGTTTCTTAATCACAGCTTTTATTTTGTTTAAACTATTTTTGCCAAGTAATATCAGACATTTTCAGGGAAAAAAGTATATAAAATGGGCATAGCTTTCTAAACTAATGAAAACTATATTCAACACTCTTAAAAATATTTGAAAAGATTTTATAAATTCTTGGAAAGTCCATTCCAGTTAAAACATATTTTCATCTACAATGTGATTAGAGCAGATATAGAACAGTACATTAGATTCTGAGAATAATAACAAATTAAAAGTCTTATAAAAATAAAGACCAAGAATTAAAACATTAAGTCATCAGTGGTTTCTTCTCTTGATGTTTTAGCTATAATTTTCCCCAAGATGTGCTTAGAATGAAGCTCTGTTTCTAAGATGGGAGGGAAGCGGCCCAAATGCAGGGAACAAGCATAAAGCCACTAAGTTTGTTGAAATGTGGAACACATTTTCCCCAACTTTCAAATGTTCTTCAGCTTAAGCTTCAGCTAAACAAAGGGTAGAAAGTAGTTTTCTTTTCTTTTCTTTTCTTTTTTAAGATTTTTTTTAAAATTTATTTACTTTGGGCAGAGGTCCGGTTGGGGAGGGAGGGGAGTGGGCGGGCCACTTCTATTGGTCTTTCATTTCTCCATTTTCATTCATCTTCCTTCTTTGGCTCCTGTGGGCCTCCCATTGCGGTGGCCTCTGTTGTTGCAGAGCACTGGCTCTGGGCGCATGCGCCCCAGAGCTGCGGCTTGGTGATTGGACACATCAGTCCAGCCACTCCACGGCACATGGGATCTTCCCAGGCCAGGGCTCGAACCGGCGCCCCTTGCACTGCAAGGCGGTGTCCTTACCCACTGGACCACCAGGGGAAGCCCGAAAGTAGTTAATATTACACTCCTAGTGAATCTATTTAGCCTAGATTATTAAAGATGCTCTTTGTAATTTTAGTTTCCCAGGCAAATTACTTTTTTTTTTAATAGTTTTGACTCATTGATCATTCATAATGGGTACTACAGCCAGATAGCTGTTACAAAAGAGGGGGAATTTTGTCTTGTTTTCATTTTGTTTTTCAGGGAAACATAATCTCTGTCTTCAGGGTAATATTTTTTGGTAATATGTGAAAATGACTTTAAGCAATCAGACTCAACAAATTTTAAATAAGCCTATTCGTGACATTATTATGGCTGTATAGCATAAACTTTATTTTATCATCTGTTTTGCAAAGCATGGGAAATTATTAGGCTTGGATATAAACTTATAAAATTATTAAGGATCACATCACATACTCCGTTTAAACTACAAAGCACCTAACAGTTAGTAGGTACTTAATAAATATTTTAAAATTAGTGAATTTGGATTCTCGCAAACTATTTCCAGGGTAAACTGTCAGTAAGAAAGATTACATCTTTGGCTTGCTCATGCCCAACTACAGGTATATAAAAATACCTTCTACTGTGGCCCTTACACTTTGTGTAAATAACAACAGAAATATAATTTGTGCTAGTAGCAATATATATTAAAATGGATGGAAACAAACGACAAAGTGATATTTGACAAAGTGACTGTGTGGTATGCTGGTTTATTAAAGCTAAAGATGTCTAATCAAATAGAGTGGTTTGGGAAGTAGTTACAACATAACATCAGTCTGTCCTTCCTTTCATTTGTAATAATGAATAAAACATAAAGATTTCAACAAATTATATACCATGGTTTCAAACTGTGACCACAACTATCAATAAGGTGGTGTGTAGTTTTTCATGATTGTTTTTGAATTGAGGAAAGGCTTTTGGACATGTTCAACATAAATAAATGAGAAATATTGTTTTCATAATGGTCATAAAATTACAAAAAAATAACTAATATTTGCTATAAAGTTATTTAGCATTTTAGGAAGCCTTTCACTGGGAAAAGAAAGCCCCAAATGGCAATAAAAACGGTATAACTTTAAGAATTTTCTTTAATGCAGAAGAAAAAGAAGAGCCTAAAATTAAAACTGTTATTAGAAGCAGTTGAAAGCAGGAACTGAAGCTGTGCCTTGCAGTCTTGGCTATTGTTATGTTATTCCAGAGTCCCATAGGCAATCCTCACATGTACAGTACATCCTGGATCTTTTGGATCTTTTGTCTGCCTCCAACCTGCACGGCCAGGAACCTTCAGCCAGGAAAGATTTATGGAGCTCCCACTAACGGGGTCAACCCTGTTTTATCACCAGAGGCCTTCTTCGTAAAAATAATAACATCCATCTACAGCTCTGTTGGGCCGATTCTCTTGGCACCAACGTTTTGTGTTTATCTTAACAACCAGTGTACACTCAAAGCCCCTGGTTGCAGCGAGCACTGTCATCAATTCTACTGGGCACAGTAGCCCAGACTCCTGTGGTTTGTCAACCCCATGTCATCTAAGGTAATGAATAGGTCAGAGTGTGTGTCCACTTCAAAAGGTTGATAGGGTTTGCAGTTTGAGGTGAAGATAATGAGTTTTTAGGAAGCAGAATGCAACAAAGAAAGCAAACCTACATAGTCTAATCCTGAGAAAATGACCTCATTCACAATGGAGACAATTTAAAATATTACAAATAACTACCTGGAAGAAAGTTTAGATATTTCTAAAAGAAACTATTTTTAGAACTTTTGCTACTCTGTGCACATAGCACTCAGAAATTGAAAGATGCCTAATTTGAGGGTTCTTATCAACAAGTTGTTTCAATGTGATCTTTGTTCTACCTTTAGAAGGCTTCCCTAAGCTATTTTACAATATTAGACTTACATAAAAATAGTCTCCTGAGTTGTAAACATTACATACTTTTAGATGAAAACCCATTTTCAAAACAATTTTTAATGTGTAGTTTTCATGATTGTTTTTGAATTGAGGAAAGGCTTTTGGACATGTTCAACATAAATAAATGAGAAATATTGTTTTCATAATGGTCATAAAATTACAAAAAAATAACTAATATTTGCTATAAAGTTATTTAGCATTTTAGGAAGCCTTTCACTGGGAAAAGAAAGCCCCAAATGGCAATAAAAACGGTATAACTTTAAGAATTTTCTTTAATGCAGAAAAAAAAGAAGAGCCTAAAATTAAAACTGTTATTAGAAGCAGTTGAAAGCAGGAACTGAAGCTGTGCCTTGCAGTCTTGGCTATTGTTATGTTATTCCAGAGTCCCATAGGCAATCCTCACATGTACAGTACATCCTGGATCTTTTGGATCTTTTGTCTGCCTCCAACCTGCACGGCCAGGAACCTTCAGCCAGGAAAGATTTATGGAGCTCCCACTAACGGGGTCAACCCTGTTTTATCACCAGAGGCCTTCTTCGTAAAAATAATAACATCCATCTACAGCTCTGTTGGGCCGATTCTCTTGGCACCAACGTTTTGTGTTTATCTTAACAACCAGTGTACACTTAAAGCCCCTGGTTGCAGCGAGCACTGTCATCAATTCTACTGGGCACAGTAGCCCAGACTCCTGTGGTTTGTCAACCCCATGTCATCTAAGGTAATGAATAGGTCAGAGTGTGTGTCCACTTCAAAAGGTTGATAGGGTTTGCAGTTTGAGGTGAAGATAATGAGTTTTTAGGAAGCAGAATGCAACAAAGAAAGCAAACCTACATAGTCTAATCCTGAGAAAATGACCTCATTCACAACGGAGACAATTTAAAATATTACAAATAACTACCTGGAAGAAAGTTTAGATATTTCTAAAAGAAACTATTTTTAGAACTTTTGCTACTCTGTGCACATAGCACTCAGAAATTGAAAGATGCCTAATTTGAGGGTTCTTATCAACAAGTTGTTTCAATGTGATCTTTGTTCTACCTTTAGAAGGCTTCCCTAAGCTATTTTACAATATTAGACTTACATAAAAATAGTCTCCTGAGTTGTAAACATTACATACTTTTAGATGAGAAAAACCCATTTTTAGCAATTTAGTACTTGGAATATTTTATGGATCAACTAAATGACTGTTTCTGAAATGTTGATAATTTATTTAAATCATTCCTTTTCCTTGCTGGTAGTATAAATTTGTGAGATTTTACAAAATGTTTTGGGATTTCCTCTTGGAAAGGAATGTGCATAAAATCCAAAGAAATGCTCAATATTTTATTATAATTGCATGAAGTAGTTCTCTCAGAAAGATCGTTCTTAACAATCTTAATCCCTTGTGCTATGATGAGAGAGGTTTTTCATGGGTATTTGGCCAAAGGTGTTTTTTCTAGAGTTAATACTCCCACTCTTCTTCCTTAAGTGTCTTGGGATTTTTAACATCCGCAACACAGACAGGAACTTGGTTTTATGCCTCAAGAAAAGAATGGATCTTTTTTCATATAATAATCTGCAGGGCAATTACCAATGAAAAAGTAATATTGTGCACCATAAACTGAACAATCTGCAAGGAACATTTTAGTAATAGACAATTCTAAATGCAAGGAACAGACGGAATTTAAATCAAGTAAAGAGGGAAATCAATACAAGAAAATAAAAAAGAATCCCTCCATTTCTTATATGAAATAAATTTGGGGGAAAAAAATGAAATACAGTTGTCTGCCCCAGACTTTGAGCTCATCAGAAACCCATGTTTTAAAAGTCTTCTAATTTAAAAATAAAAATTTATAAGGTGCTACAAGACAGTCAGTAATCATCTATACTGGTGAAATGAACTATTAATGCTAGCTTAGTTCAAGAATCAATACATTGATTAAGAATGTCACCTACCAACAGGATTTTATGCCAAGCAGAGGTATAAGAGAGAATCCTGATGGTTCAGTACCTATAAAACTAAGAATTCTAATCTGTTCAATCTTATAGTCAGGTAGGATTTCATTTATTTACTGTCTTTTTTATTTTGCAGTCTATTAATTAACAAAGATGTATCAAACAACTACTGTATGTCCAGGACCTGGAATACACAGAGATGATGAAGAAAAGTCCTTACCAACCAGAATTTCTTTCTAAACCTGGGGAACAAATCCTGAGTTGTAAACATTACATACTTTTAGATGAGAAAACCCATTTTAGCAATTTAGTACTTGGAATATTTTATGGATCAACTAAATGACTGTTTCTGAAATGTTGATAATTTATTTAAATCATTCCTTTTCCTTGCTGGTAGTATAAATTTGTGAGATTTTACAAAATGTTTTGGGATTTCCTCTTGGAAAGGAATGTGCATAAAATCCAAAGAAATGCTCAATATTTTATTATAATTGCATGAAGTAGTTCTCTCAGAAAGATCGTTCTTAACAATCTTAATCCCTTGTGCTATGATGAGAGAGGTTTTTCATGGGTATTTGGCCAAAGGTGTTTTTTCTAGAGTTAATACTCCCACTCTTCTTCCTTAAGTGTCTTGGGATTTTTAACATCCGCAACACAGACAGGAACTTGGTTTTATGCCTCAAGAAAAGAATGGATCTTTTTTCATATAATAATCTGCAGGGCAATTACCAATGAAAAAGTAATATTGTGCACCATAAACTGAACAATCTGCAAGGAACATTTTAGTAATAGACAATTCTAAATGCAAGGAACAGACGGAATTTAAATCAAGTAAAGAGGGAAATCAATACAAGAAAATAAAAAAGAATCCCTCCATTTCTTATATGAAATAAATTTGGGGGAAAAAAATGAAATACAGTTGTCTGCCCCAGACTTTGAGCTCATCAGAAACCCATGTTTTAAAAAAGTCTTCTAATTTAAAAATAAAAATTTATAAGGTGCTACAAGACAGTCAGTAATCATCTATACTGGTGAAATGAACTATTAATGCTAGCTTAGTTCAAGAATCAATACATTGATTAAGAATGTCACCTACCAACAGGATTTTATGCCAAGCAGAGGTATAAGAGAGAATCCTGATGGTTCAGTACCTATAAAACTAAGAATTCTAATCTGTTCAATCTTATAGTCAGGTAGGATTTCATTTATTTACTGTCTTTTTTATTTTGCAGTCTATTAATTAACAAAGATGTATCAAACAACTACTGTATGTCCAGGACCTGGAATACACAGAGATGATGAAGAAAAAGTCCTTACCAACCAGAATTTCTTTCTAAACCTGGGGGAACAAACATGCAAGCAAGTAACAACTTTTCAATGTCATGTGTGTGAAATAGAAAAATAAACTACAGTGGATATTATGAGATAAACAGCCCTAGAAACAGTCTCAATCCCACAGTGATCTTAACATCATTTGCTGAAGCAGTCTCACTGGTCTTTATTCTATTTGCTCTCTATTAGTTATGAGACTGAAAATAAGTAAATTTACCCATGTCTGCTATTAAACACTTGAATATAATACTTATTATGTGTCATACCACAAAGTAAGCACTATATATAATGTTCTGAGGAGTTGAGCAATATTAACTCATTTATTTCACTTCATCATACTAGTAGCAAAACAAATGAAGTACCATGTCTCAAGACTACACTTAAACATCCCAGCCCAGGATGACATCTCTGAGGCAAATGGATTCTCTTATGACATGTTTTAAAGACAAGGCTTTCATTCATTGATACAAAAGTCAAACTTCCGTATTGGTAAGGACCAAAGAGCATATGTACCATAGGAAATATAGGAGATGGAGACAAAAGATTTCTCTCTGGGTACTTTTTTATATTTGGAGTGAATAAAAAAATGCAGCTCTTAAGAGAGGAGCTCAATGGTTATTTTCTGAATCTTAAAGTCATAAAGACTAAATAAAATCTATCATGTTTTGAGGGGGAAGGAGAGCTATGCCACGTGGTTTGTGGGATCTTAGTTCCTCAAATATTGAACCTGGACCCTCGGCAGTGAAAGCACAGTTCTAACCACTGGACCACCAGAGAACTCCCAAATCTTCATCTTTCAGTTGGTTGGGGAAAGAGATCATCCTGGCTTCATGTGCATTACTCTAGTTACCCAAAGCTATGAATATTGGCAGTGTAGTTCTAGAAAAAAATGATCTAATCACTAAGACCTCGCATAGCGGCAACACTAACAGTGATGGCAGTCCTAAAACATCACACTTCACTTTGCTATACCATGGAAGCGAACACAACATTGTAAAGCAACTATACTCCAATATAAGTCAATAAAAACAAAAAATATGCCATCATACTTACAGAGCATTTCCTGTTTTCTAAAGTGCTTTCAAATAGAACACTTCACTTGATACTCATTCTAAGGATTGTAAGTAGAACTAGATGTGTTTTTCATTTGAAGGAACTGAATCTCTGTGAAGTGAAATGACTGGCTCTATATACAGTGAGAACCTGATTGTCAAAGTCTAGTCCTTTTTTTACACTCAGCTCCACACCAGGGTTGTTAGTACAGTTCCTCTCTGGAGTTAGAACAGTGGTCTTCTACTGAGCTACCAAAATAGATAAATTCTATTTATGGTAACTTGCAGCAGATACTTTTCTGAGGAGTTGAGCAATATTAACTCATTTATTTCACTTCATCATACTAGTAGCAAAACAAATGAAGTACCATGTCTCAAGACTACACTTAAACATCCCAGCCCAGGATGACATCTCTGAGGCAAATGGATTCTCTTATGACATGTTTTAAAGACAAGGCTTTCATTCATTGATACAAAAGTCAAACTTCCGTATTGGTAAGGACCAAAGAGCATATGTACCATAGGAAATATAGGAGATGGAGACAAAAGATTTCTCTCTGGGTACTTTTTATATTTGGAGTGAATAAAAATGCAGCTCTTAAGAGAGGAGCTCAATGGTTATTTTCTGAATCTTAAAGTCATAAAGACTAAATAAAATCTATCATGTTTTGAGGGGGAAGGAGAGCTATGCCACGTGGTTTGTGGGATCTTAGTTCCTCAAATATTGAACCTGGACCCTCGGCAGTGAAAGCACAGTTCTAACCACTGGACCACCAGAGAACTCCCAAATCTTCATCTTTCAGTTGGTTGGGGGAAAGAGAGATCATCCTGGCTTCATGTGCATTACTCTAGTTACCCAAAGCTATGAATATTGGCAGTGTAGTTCTAGAAAAAAATGATCTAATCACTAAGACCTCGCATAGCGGCAACACTAACAGTGATGGCAGTCCTAAAACATCACACTTCACTTTGCTATACCATGGAAGCGAACACAACATTGTAAAGCAACTATACTCCAATATAAGTCAATAAAAACAAAAAATATGCCATCATACTTACAGAGCATTTCCTGTTTTCTAAAGTGCTTTCAAATAGAACACTTCACTTGATACTCATTCTAAGGATTGTAAGTAGAACTAGATGTGTTTTTCATTTGAAGGAACTGAATCTCTGTGAAGTGAAATGACTGGCTCTATATACAGTGAGAACCTGATTGTCAAAGTCTAGTCCTTTTTTTACACTCAGCTCCACACCAGGGTTGTTAGTACAGTTCCTCTCTGGAGTTAGAACAGTGGTCTTCTACTGAGCTACCAAAATAGATAAATGCTATTTATGGTAACTTGCAGCAGATCCTTTTGAGGCCTGATACAAATAATAATAATAATAATCATGATCATTTTCTCACTAGACATGAAAATGTTCCAATTTTCTACAGACCTACACAAGTTCTGTGGAGGCCAGGAATGGAATCATCTAGAATTGCAATTTCCAAATTTTTCCTTAGGTACCTTGGGCCCCTCACAGCTATACTTAATGTCTGTCTGATACCATACAAATTACTAACTCAAAGCATTCATACTTGCAACCTTACACTACATTTCTTTCTAAGACATCCTGTCTTTGTGAAATGAGATTTTCATAAAACACAAGTACCATGTATAATGCAATTCAGGAAAGGAAATGAGAGCATGGGTGTACAATCTGATTCCCAGATTTGAGAAACTGTACCGTGCCCAATAGACACACATATCCCATTAGGAAGTAATTGTGGTTGTTTAAGAATGAAATAAATGTCTTCAATTTATATGTCTTCCTTTTTCAAACAGCTACTAAGTTGTTAGGACATAAATACTTTCAAGTTGATTTGACCTAATTGCCTAATAAATAGAATGGCTGGCTATTTCTCCTAATTTAGGGATGCTATGAAAAAGAACTGAGACTGAGAGCATCAAACTTTGGGAACTTCGATTAGAAGTACTGAAGGACTCGAAATTTCTTAGTAAACAGCTTCTTCAGATTCCTCTGTTAAGGAAAAGGAATACCTTTGCAAAACGGAGAACACAGGAAATCTTAACTGTATTATTTTCTACTCTCTCACAAAGTAGTGGATGTTGGTCTTATCAAAAAATTTTTTTTCTCAATAAAAATGTAATATGTTCACATGGAAAATATTCAGATAATCCAAATGCACTTATATTAAAGAATTCCTTTTCCAAGTTACTCCCCAATGTTCCATGAATGAGCTTGAAAACAAATATTTCTAACCTTCTTTATATTCTTTCTTTCTTATTTTTTTAAATTTTGGCCTCTTTTATTGTTTTATTTTATTTATTTATTTTCATCCATCTTTATTCTTTGGTCTGTGTGGGCGTCCCATTGCAGTGGCCTCTCTCATTGCAGAGCGCCAGCTCTGGGCACATGCACTCCAGAGCACTGGCTCCTACTTGGACACTGGTCCTGCCACTTCGCAGCACATGAGATCCTCCCAGGCCAGGGATCAAACCGGTGCCCCCTGCACTGCAAGGCAGACTCTTTACCCACTGGACCACCAGGGAAGCCCTTTCTTAAAGTTTTTAGAACATTAAATACTCAGTCATTGTCTCCTTTTGTTATTATTTTACTGGACCATCGGCTCAATAAAGGGAAGGACCTTCTTTACCTAGTTCATGATTTTCCCAATATTAGTCAAGTGCTTGGGACTTAACAGGCATGAAATAAATACATGCTGAATTAACAGATGAAGGAAGGAAGGACAGGGGGATGGAGGGGAGGAAGACTACTTCAGAAACCCTCCCTTAATCCTGGTCCTTATAGAGCTTTACCTTCTGGTCCTGCTTTGGGTTTTGTGTTGTGCTGTTTCATTCTTCTGCCAGGCCTTTTGCCTCCTACAAATGAAACTTGCCCTTTCTGACCTCATCACTTTCTTCTCTTATTATGAGAATGCTTTTCAAGTGTTAGGTCCTATAACCAAAGCTGCATAGCAACTTTCCAATTATTTCCTTAGTATAGATGCCTAAGAGTGGAGATGTTTTACACTTCATATATAAACATCTTAAGGATCTAGAGTTAGACATGCTGAATTGCTCTAACAAAGGTTTCTATCAGAGCTTTATTTATTTTTATTTTTATAAAACTTCAAGCTTAGTTAAAAGTTGCAAACAAGGTACAAGGAAATCTCATGTAATCATTACCCATATTTAACAATTTTTTTGCACTTGCCTCATTTGTTTTTATTATTCTCTCCTTTTCTCTCTTCTGTGTATATGCATGCACACACACACACACACACACACACTGTGTGTTTAGATTGTTTTCTGACTACGTGTTAGTAACTTGGAGGCCTCATGTTTCTTTACCCCTAAATCTTCTCATATGTCTTTCCTAAGGACCAGTATATTTACTTACATAATCCCTGTACAAAGATCAAAATCAAGACATGGTTTTACAGATATTTATTTGTAATGCATGTTTCTTATTTCCTCCTTAACACTGAATTAAGGCTCTTAGGTTCAGTGACTGAATCCCACAGTAACACATACCTTCAGAATCTGGCCTAGTCTATTACTCATAATGGGGACTAAATAAATGCTGATTACCTTCTTAAAACAAAGAGAAAGGGGCTTTCATGAGGCACTGCACTATTGGATTTTCATTTGAAAACAAAGGCTCATCAAAATTAAAACCTAAGAGGTTTAGCATAGCTCTTCACAGGCTGAAGCACATCAGAAAATGGAATTTAGTACCAGATCGAATACATTAGGGTTGATTATATTAATGCTACAATTAAAACAATTACTTCATTTAAAAATTAATGCACTCTAAATATATTTAGAAAATTCCAAGAGGGAAAATGCTGAATTAACAGATGAAGGAAGGAAGGACAGGGGATGGAGGGAGGAAGACTACTTCAGAAACCCTCCCTTAATCCTGGTCCTTATAGAGCTTTACCTTCTGGTCCTGCTTTGGGTTTTGTGTTGTGCTGTTTCATTCTTCTGCCAGGCCTTTTGCCTCCTACAAATGAAACTTGCCCTTTCTGACCTCATCACTTTCTTCTCTTATTATGAGAATGCTTTTCAAGTGTTAGGTCCTATAACCAAAGCTGCATAGCAACTTTCCAATTATTTCCTTAGTATAGATGCCTAAGAGTGGAGATGTTTTACACTTCATATATAAACATCTTAAGGATCTAGAGTTAGACATGCTGAATTGCTCTAACAAAGGTTTCTATCAGAGCTTTATTTATTTTTATTTTTATAAAACTTCAAGCTTAGTTAAAAGTTGCAAACAAGGTACAAGGAAATCTCATGTAATCATTACCCATATTTAACAATTTTTTTGCACTTGCCTCATTTGTTTTTATTATTCTCTCCTTTTCTCTCTTCTGTGTATATGCATGCACACACACACACACACACACACACTGTGTGTTTAGATTGTTTTCTGACTACGTGTTAGTAACTTGGAGGCCTCATGTTTCTTTACCCCTAAATCTTCTCATATGTCTTTCCTAAGGACCAGTATATTTACTTACATAATCCCTGTACAAAGATCAAAATCAAGACATGGTTTTACAGATATTTATTTGTAATGCATGTTTCTTATTTCCTCCTTAACACTGAATTAAGGCTCTTAGGTTCAGTGACTGAATCCCACAGTAACACATACCTTCAGAATCTGGCCTAGTCTATTACTCATAATGGGGACTAAATAAATGCTGATTACCTTCTTAAAACAAAGAGAAAGGGGCTTTCATGAGGCACTGCACTATTGGATTTTCATTTGAAAACAAAGGCTCATCAAAATTAAAACCTAAGAGGTTTAGCATAGCTCTTCACAGGCTGAAGCACATCAGAAAATGGAATTTAGTACCAGATCGAATACATTAGGGTTGATTATATTAATGCTACAATTAAAACAATTACTTCATTTAAAAATTAATGCACTCTAAATATATTTAATGACTGAAATTAAAGAAGGCAATTATAGTATAAATACATGAAATGATGTTGGAGTGTGTTTATACTAATTAGCATGCATCAGCTGAAACAGCTGTAGTGAACAGTTAAGTAAGGCTCCAGTGAGGTTGCTCACCACCCAATGAGCATAGGCGCTTGTGGACCAAGCTCCATGTGGAAGAAGCACACTCACTGTGCCCGGAGATTTGAGGAAAAAAAAATATGCTGCTTTTTTCCAACAACTGTCTTGACAATTTTGCAAGTAACTAGCTAGTTTACAGAAAATACCAAATGCACAGCCACATAGTTAGTAGCAGTACAAACACCAGTGTACATATGCTCCATCATGCCCCATCCTTTGTGGCCCCTGAGATGGAGTCTGCCAGGCTCCTGCCACCATGCAGTTTTCTAGGCAAGAACACTGGAGCACACTGCCATTTCCTACCCCAGGGGATCGTCCTGACGCAGGGATCAAATCCCAATTTCTTGCATCTCCTGTACTGGCAGGCAGATTCTTTACCACTAGGACCACCAGCAAATACATAAGCATCCTCAAGTATGACGGAAAAGATCTTGAATCAAGAGCTCTGTTTTACAGGATCTTAGAAACACAGTCACAACCTTCCAGACTAAATATAGTGTCCTAAAAATATTATAATGCTGAGGCACAACCACTTCCCTCTTGTGACTCTATTGACCAAATTTTTATAAATTGGATGTAGAGGCAACTGTCACAAATTATGAATAAACTTTAAATAATGCTGGCATTCATTCAGTGCTTCCAGGACTTAAGAAATTTTAGCATATGGTAGAACCTCAAGTATGACTTTTTTCCTTTGTTTACATTAGTAAACAAAACTTAGGCAAATACTCTGATAATCAAAATAAAATTGCCCACCACTGATGTATTGATACCTTTGCTAGTACACTTTATTTATATAGCATATTTCCCTGTGCTTCAAAGTTTTACGTTTCCAGCACCTTAAATTCCAGGACTCAGAAGGCTCTATTTGCTCCTCTAAGCTGTAAAACTCAGTCTCTGCTTCTCAAGCTAACTTGAGTGACCCACAGTTTTTGGCATTCTTCCAAACACTGCCCCTCTCCCTTCATGTTTATGCTCCAAAGTATTTCAGAGATCATTTAGTCCATATGTTTCTGATTCATTTACCCTTATGTCATCAAAATACTGTTTGCTTAGAATTACTAGATGCCCAAGTAGTCTTACCAAATTAGCTCATACACCAGTTTTTCTTTAATAGAGAAGGAGGGATTTTGTAAGTCTTACACAGTAACTAAAGCGGAAAAGAGGTTTTGATTTTAAATTCCTATAGCCCAGAACTTCCTATAGTTCTATTTCTAAGTACTTCTACTGTCTAAGGCTGCTCAGGTTGCTATAACAAACTACCATAGACTGGACATCTTGAAAAATGAGGTATTTATTTCTCAAGTTTTAGAGCCTGGGAAGACCAAGGTCAAGGTACTAGAAGACCTGGTTCTTGGTTTTCAGACACAGATTTCTGTCTGAGATTCTCTTCAGCACAAGAGGAAAAAGAATGCATACTGTCTATTGTAAAAGATTTGGGTTCCCGGAAATCAAAGTCCTCCTCACGCAATGTAACTTACTCTGTATTCTGATGTCACCTGACACTCTCTGTCTGGCTTGTAGGAACTAGGGTTGGAGGGACCAGTGGAAATATTAATACTTTACCTAGTGCAATTCCTGTGAGTTGCTTGGACAAATAGGTAGACATAATAAAGAAAATATAACAAAATGTAGCATCTAAAGAGTAGAGGGTTATATGGGTGCTTACCAGCAATTCCTTCAACTTTTCTACATGATTGGAAGACACATAATAAAATATTAGTTAAATATAAGTTTTACTTCAAAATTGGTAGTAGTTTAGGAATTTAATGAAATTAGCAAGGCCCATTTTATCTCAACCCTTGTGCAATATTCATTTATTCACAGTCATTAACTATTTCGCTAATTATAAATCATGCTCTCAGTTACCCCAAAACTCACTGGTACTTCATTTAGGCCTTCTGTCCCTCACAATGCCCATAGCCTTGAACCTATATCTCTATTTCAAGACTTAGCTACACTGTACTGCCTTCTTGCCCAGCTCTCGGCCACCTGTACCATCTGAGACAGATATGAATAGAAGCAACTAAGGTGTGTTTCAGAGGAAAGAACAATGAACTCTAAGTCAGAGAGCTGGAATAATCACCCTGGTTGCCCCATTTATTTGTGCAAAATAGCCTTTGTTGAGCACTGGGTATTTATTAAAATCATTTTAACACATTTAATCTTCACAACAACCCTATTATTCCTATTTTGCAGATGAAAAGAGGTGAACCAGAGAAGTAAAATATTTTCCTCAAGGATGCACGACGTAGCCAAAATTTGGATATGCCTCATCAGGCTCCAGAAAGCCTTACACTGTAATCATTTGCTTGTATTGTCTCCAGGCAACATTACCTCTCTGAGTCTTCATTTCTATAATAAAACCATTTTATTTAACATAGATTTGTTTCTAACATCAAATAAAAAACATAGTCGAGAAAGTGCTTTAAATTGTAAAGCATTCTATAAATGCAGGTATAAACTTTAGCAAGGAGTAGAGAATCTCTGAGCTGGTTTTGACAAATGAAATAAGTATCACATCTCATAAAAGGAGAGCTATAGGGGCTTCCCTGGTGGTCCAGTTGGTAAGGACACCACCTTGCAGCACAAGGGGCGCCGGTTCGATCCCTGGCCTGGGAAGATCCCACGTGTCGCAGAGAGGCTGGACCGATGTGTCCAACTACTGACCTGGAGCTCTGGAGTGCATGCGCCCAGAGCCGGTGCTCTGCAGCGAGAGAGGCCACTGCAATGGGAGGCCCACAGAGGCCAAAGAACAAAGATGGATGAAAAAAGATAAATGAAAGACCAATACAAGTGGTCAAAAAAAAATTTTTTTTTAAATGGAGAGCTATAAACAATATCTCCTTATTTAACCATTAGACCTCCACTCCTTTAGTAATTCCAAATAGTGGGAATACAATGCATTCAGTCGAATCAACTCGAATACTCAACTCTGAATACAATCATTAGATTCTTTTAAAAAACTATATTTGATGAGAGAAAAATATATAAAGAGACATTTTATGCATTTATACATAGAAAAGCTAGGAGAACTGCAATAAAAGTGTCTTTGCTGCATTGATATTAACAATGCCAGTTCTTGCCTGATTTGTGAATCCCAGTATAGTCTGTTTCCATTCACAGGGTAAATACAATTGAACAGAGGAACATAAAGATTATAGTTCCTTAACTCAGTGGTTCCCGCAACATAAAGCCTATAAATATCAACACTTAAAAAAAGTCATTAGCTTTTGTGTCTGTCTCTAAGAGATTTTTAAAGTAGGTTTTAGTGGGGCTTGGGAAATAGAATTTTTAGAGATCTCACAGAGAGATTTTGATAAACAGCTTGTTTGAGAGCAATGCTTGATGTGGAAGAAGTATGTTTGGAATTAGACACTTTGGGGGCATCACATTCTGCTTGATGGGAGAAATGCTCAGTGGCAAGAAGACCCTTCAAAATATACTATGTAGGCTTTCCCCTCCACAACTTAGTCTATGTGGAAAGTTAAGTCATTTTTCCTCAGTGAATTAGACGGCAATGATTAAGCATAATCTGTCCCCATATTTATAGAGACTATTAATTTAGCTGCCTAAATGTGAAGTATTTTTACTATCACAGATAAACAAAACAATACAAGTTGTCCAGAAAGATAGTGTTAAGAAAAAAAATAGTTAAGACTTTTGACCACTCAGAAAGTAAGTAGATATAACACTTTGTAAAAGCTTTTCCTGAAGCAAGTATAAGAGTAATCACTGACTTTTCTATTAACTCAAAGGGAAGCTAAAAGAACAAGTGAATGTCTTTGAGAGCAACTCCAATTTTTGCATCAGAAAACTGAAGAACGCCCTTTTTGGGGAGACATTATTTTTATTTATATTGTTTAAGTCACTTCTATATATAAAGGAAGCAAAGAATGCCTTTTCCATGCTTATGTTTCTGCAGTTTGTTACAGATGAAAAACAGTTTAATTTTGTGTGCTCAGAATAAAAGAGGTTAGAAGGTTACAAACCATGTTTGTATAAGGTATTACAGCATCTCTCTAGTCAATTGGAAAATTAAACTTACTGATGCATTGACCAAATCAAAACAATGTGCTTATTTTTTTTTCTCTAAAAAATCTCCAGCCCAAACAGCAATTTGGCTTCCTATTCCTTCACTTACAAAATACGTTCTGATTTACCACAAATGTCTAATTCAATCAGATACAAACATATAAAGGATGTCTGGTTCTTGTTTCATTGTGATTTTAGAATATAAATGAGAAACAGTGAGAAATGTACTTTCTGAAGACATCTAGTGTATATTTTCCCAGTAGTGTTTATAAATCTCAGACTCTTTTGCAGCAGTTTCTAAAATGCATGAACATTTTATTTGATACCTAACTATGAAAAAAAAATCTCTGTCTGATATATAAGTCATGTCATCCTCAAAGAACATCTGAACTTGCATGAGTCGTGAGTGTTTAGAAAAGAAAATATGAAGATTCTTAGACTCGTAAGTATTTTCCTATTTTTGTTCTTAGAGTAATGCTTAAAGTTTTAAATCGGGGTTCTCAGATCTTCTCAGAGAAGACCAATATTTAGTGACCATTGGGAAGTGATAAATAAATATGTCCACATGTGGACCCTTCAGTCTCTCTGGTGGTAAGTTTGAGAACAAGGCTGATTATGCTTTCATTCCACTATAGCCATCTATCTATAAAATTGTTGACTCCACACTCTCCCCCAGTGTGTGAAGTATTTTACTATCACAGATAAACAAAACAATACAAGTTGTCCAGAAAGATAGCGTTAAGAAAAAAAATAGTTAAGACTTTTGACCACTCAGAAAGTAAGTAGATATAACACTTTGTAAAAGCTTTTCCTGAAGCAAGTATAAGAGTAATCACTGACTTTTCTATTAACTCAAAGGGAAGCTAAAAGAACAAGTGAATGTCTTTGAGAGCAACTCCAATTTTTGCATCAGAAAACTGAAGAACGCCCTTTTTGGGGAGACATTATTTTTATTTATATTGTTTAAGTCACTTCTATATATAAAGGAAGCAAAGAATGCCTTTTCCATGCTTATGTTTCTGCAGTTTGTTACAGATGAAAAACAGTTTAATTTTGTGTGCTCAGAATAAAAGAGGTTAGAAGGTTACAAACCATGTTTGTATAAGGTATTACAGCATCTCTCTAGTCAATTGGAAAATTAAACTTACTGATGCATTGACCAAATCAAAACAATGTGCTTATTTTTTTTTTTTCTCTAAAAAATCTCCAGCCCAAACAGCAATTTGGCTTCCTATTCCTTCACTTACAAAATACGTTCTGATTTACCACAAATGTCTAATTCAATCAGATACAAACATATAAAGGATGTCTGGTTCTTGTTTCATTGTGATTTTAGAATATAAATGAGAAACAGTGAGAAATGTACTTTCTGAAGACATCTAGTGTATATTTTCCCAGTAGTGTTTATAAATCTCAGACTCTTTTGCAGCAGTTTCTAAAATGCATGAACATTTTATTTGATACCTAACTATGAAAAAAAAATCTCTGTCTGATATATAAGTCATGTCATCCTCAAAGAACATCTGAACTTGCATGAGTCGTGAGTGTTTAGAAAAGAAAATATGAAGATTCTTAGACTCGTAAGTATTTTCCTATTTTTGTTCTTAGAGTAATGCTTAAAGTTTTAAATCGGGGTTCTCAGATCTTCTCAGAGAAGACCAATATTTAGTGACCATTGGGAAGTGATAAATAAATATGTCCACATGTGGACCCTTCAGTCTCTCTGGTGGTAAGTTTGAGAACAAGGCTGATTATGCTTTCATTCCACTATAGCCATCTATCTATAAAATTGTTGACTCCACACTCTCCCCCAGTGTGTGCCTTCTGCCTTGCACAAAACTGGACAGAACCATGAAGCAAATGCTTACCTTTGAAATGGTTTATTGGGAGGTACACATGCAGGGAAACTCATAATATTCATGATCATTTATTCTATCAACCGCAGGTGCTCCTATGCATTTCAATGCCGCTAAAATTACTCTGAGATACTATTTTCACCTATCTGATTGATTCGTATTTAGAAGCTGGACAACATATTCATTCCGGAGAGGCTATGGGGAAACTGGCAAGGCTGAGGTGTGTATAAAATGGATCTATGCCACTGGAAGGGAATTCTGCAATGACTTGATAGTTACTGCATATTTATTTTCCCTTTGTGGTCTCGTTCAAAAAAACCTATGTTAGATATATACGGCCAAGAAGTAATAAAGAATATATATATATACATACACACACACACATATGACTTCCCTTGTGGCTGGCTCAGTAGTAAAGAATCTACTTGCAATGCAAGAAACCCGGGTTTGATCCCTGGGTTGGGAGGATCCCCTGGAGAAGGAAATGGCAACCCACTACAGTATTCTTGCCTGGAGAATTCCATGGACAGAGGAGCCTGGTAGGCTACAATCCATGGGATCATAAGATTGGATGTGACCTAACAACTAAAACACCACCACTATATACATATACACATACAAATTTCTCTAAAAAGAAGTATTTCAATTTTGAAATAATAATTAGTAAAAAAAAAAAAAAAATCCTTAAGCAGATAGGAAGGACAGAACTAGGTGTTTGTAATTGTGTGCTATATTAAAGCAAATATTTTCCGAATGGTTGCTATAGTTTTCAGTTCAGATACACATTTGTTACCTAATTAAGAAACAAGATTAAAATTTTTAAAAATGAAGCTTAGAACTTAAAAATAATTAACAAGTGTGCTTAACTGAATACTCTGTTAATGGAATAGCAAAAAAAAAAAACCCAATTTCTTGGGATTTTAAACAGAATATTTTAAGTATTTATCCCTAATTGGGAAGTGATAAATAAATATGTCCACATGTGGACCCTTCAGTCTCTCTGGTGGTAAGTTTGAGAACAAGGCTGATTATGCTTTCATTCCACTATAGCCATCTATCTATAAAATTGTTGACTCCACACTCTCCCCCAGTGTGTGCCTTCTGCCTTGCACAAAACTGGACAGAACCATGAAGCAAATGCTTACCTTTGAAATGGTTTATTGGGAGGTACACATGCAGGGAAACTCATAATATTCATGATCATTTATTCTATCAACCGCAGGTGCTCCTATGCATTTCAATGCCGCTAAAATTACTCTGAGATACTATTTTCACCTATCTGATTGATTCGTATTTAGAAGCTGGACAACATATTCATTCCGGAGAGGCTATGGGGAAACTGGCAAGGCTGAGGTGTGTATAAAATGGATCTATGCCACTGGAAGGGAATTCTGCAATGACTTGATAGTTACTGCATATTTATTTTCCCTTTGTGGTCTCGTTCAAAAAAACCTATGTTAGATATATACGGCCAAGAAGTAATAAAGAATATATATATATACATACACACACACACATATGACTTCCCTTGTGGCTGGCTCAGTAGTAAAGAATCTACTTGCAATGTAAGAAACCCGGGTTTGATCCCTGGGTTGGGAGGATCCCCTGGAGAAGGAAATGGCAACCCACTACAGTATTCTTGCCTGGAGAATTCCATGGACAGAGGAGCCTGGTAGGCTACAATCCATGGGATCATAAGATTGGATGTGACCTAACAACTAAAACACCACCACTATATACATATACACATACAAATTTCTCTAAAAAGAAGTATTTCAATTTTGAAATAATAATTAGTAAAAAAAAAAAAAAAAATCCTTAAGCAGATAGGAAGGACAGAACTAGGTGTTTGTAATTGTGTGCTATATTAAAGCAAATATTTTCCGAATGGTTGCTATAGTTTTCAGTTCAGATACACATTTGTTACCTAATTAAGAAACAAGATTAAAATTTTTAAAAATGAAGCTTAGAACTTAAAAATAATTAACAAGTGTGCTTAACTGAATACTCTGTTAATGGAATAGCAAAAAAAAAAACCCAATTTCTTGGGATTTTAAACAGAATATTTTAAGTATTTATCCCTAATGAGTTATATTCAAAGGGAAGAAAGAGTTGTAATCTAAAACTACATTGAGTCACATTGTTTTTAAAGAGAGTATGATTAGTAGATAAGTGATTACATTAATTATATTAGGAAGCAAAAATTTTAAGTGAACAAGATTTTTAAAATCCAAGAAGTGAAACCTTACAATATTTATTTTGATTTGCAAATATTAGTATATATTCACATGTTCCTGTGTTACTTTTTATTTTGGTATTACACCAACCTTACAGAGAAGTTTCAAGTGTAGTTCAAAGAAACTCCACAGACTCTAATTTATCATATTTCCTTCTTTAAAAAAAAGAAACGTTATTTCATAGTTCTGTTTACTAAAATGGCCTATAAGCAATGACAATCTCCCACAGCACCTGGACTATAAATCTTGTACAATATCTACCTTAAATGAAATTAGAACTTTTTGGAAAAATAACTAGCTCCAGATTTGGGTCATAAAATCTACACAATGAAGCTAAATCAGCTTATCTTGTCTCAAAGCAAAAAGGTTATCAAAGACTATTAAAGTGGAATGTATGAAAGTGATAGCTGCTCAGTCATGTCAGACTCCATGCACTGTAGCCTGCAAGGCTCCTCTACCCAAGGGATTTCCCAGGCAAGCATACTGGAGTGGGTTGCCCTTTCCTTCTCCAGGGAATCTTTGTAATCCAGGGATCAAACTCAGGTCTTCTACATTGCAGGCAGATTCTTTACCATCTGAGCCACCAGGGAAGTGAAAGACTATTAAATCAAGGTCATATTAGAAGGTCACAGAGGCACTCCAATATGAAAACAAGTGAAGTTTCTCCAGGATTTAAAATAGAAAATGCATTATTGAAAACTCATAAACCGAGGGTATGCTCCTGGATCATTATTACTAGTCTGTGAATTCATGAATGTGAAAATTAACAGGAAAAGCATTTACCCAGCCTTTCTTAAACTATCTAACTAACTAGTTGGTTAACTAGCTAAATAAATATATAGTAAGGAGAAACAATATAATTGCATTGGACAGGTCTGGAGATTGTGAATGTAATCATCCTTAGATTGACCTTCATAATGGATGGATCAACCTGGCACTTGCGATATGTTAACATTAGTGTCTGTAGCACCACCTTGGAAGTATCTCTGTCCTTTCTACCTCCTCACAAAATTCAGCCTGAACCAAATCAACTCTCTGGATTGAGTCATGGCTTTCAATAAATATTTGGATGAAGGAAAATATGGGTTATACCATATCAAGAGAATTAAATATGGGAAAGTCTTGGAAAAGACGACACAAGTTTTTTCTACAGAAAAATGGCAAGAAAAAGCATAGACTGCTATGAGGATTTTGGGTTTCCTTAGTGGTTCAGATGGTAAACATTTGATGTCAATGTAGTGTTTGACATTATTTAGAGTCTAATTTAAACAACTGATTTTTGAAAACAAACACAAACTATTCATTAAGATGCTACTGGCATTATTATTTAAAACAAAACTCTTGGTATAGTTGTAAACTGAAATTAAATGAAATACACTGTTTGGATTCATTTTATATTTCAGGCAAAAATGTATGTGCTTGTGATGGATGAAGTAAGAATGGCTGCATGCTGATTATTTTAAAACTGGGTAAGGGGGCTTCCCCTGGTGGTCCAGTGGGTAAGGACACCGCCTTGCAGTGCAAGGGGCGCCGGTTCCATCCCTGGCCTGGGAATATCCCATGTGCCGCGGAGCGGCTGGACCAATGCGTCCAATTACCGAGCCAGAGCTCTGGAGCGCATGCGCCCAGAGCCGGAGCTCTGCAACAGATACCACTGCAATGGGAGGCCCACAGGAGCCAAAGAACAAAGACGGATAAAAATAGATAAATGAAAGACCAATAGAAGTGGCCCGCCCGCTCCCCTCCCTCCCCAACCCAACCCCCGCCCAAAATAAATAAATAAATAAATCTTTAAAAAAAAAAAAAAACACCTGAGTAGGGAGTACCTTGGTGATTCTTGTACTATTCAATTTTTCATATATTTGAAATTTCCATAAAAATGCAAAGAATAATATAGTACGTGACTAAGGGATTCCCAGGTGGCACAGTGGTAAAGAATCTGCCTGTCAATGCAGGAGACACAGGAGACTCTGGTTGTATGCCTAAATAGGGAAGACCCCCTGCAGTAGGAAATGGTTACCCACTCCAGTATTCTTGCCTGGAAAATTCCACGGACAGAGGAGTCTGGTGGCATGTGGGGTCTCAAAGAGTCAGACACAACAGAGGGACTGAGCATACACTCATGCACACTTGCAACTAAATGACTCAATCACTTTAATGATTTGTTTTAGGTCAAATCAGTTTACAAGAACTTCACTACTACATTCAACAGAGGAAAGGGAAAGGAGAACACAATGACAAGAACATACAAGAGTGGTAAGTCATGGACCTGTGAAGATAGCAGGAAAGGATTACCAGCAGCATATGAGTGTTTAAAATGAAGAATAGACTAAAGAAAGTAATTATAAGTTCGATAGAAAGGTGAGCATAATTGAACAGAAAAACAGAAAACATAGAAAATGAGCTACAGGAAAACTCTGTGAAGAGTAGAGGGTGTTACAATGTAATAATCCCAAAGGAATATACCAAAATGAACTGCACAGGAATCTGATTTCAAGGAGCTTTCCTTAAAATTAATTCTATATTAAATTAATTCTATATTTAGTTAACACTGCAATCGTTAACTTGAAGTGAAATAGACATATAGATAATGAAAAAAATTTCATTGTCTATTTAAAATAAATTTTACCAAAACTACATAGCAAGTATAATAAAAGAACAACTTGGAGGCAGAAAGTTTCTTCCAGTCTTGCAGCTCACAAACTTAATCCCAAATCTCAGAGTTTGGACAATAAGTTATCCATTTATCCTCTCTAGTCACACATTTTCTCACCTTCCAAATGAAGGTGTTAAGTCAAATAATATCTTGAGTGTTCTAGAGCTGAATTACTCTGTAATTATTAATGTGAAGTGAATGTTACTTGCTCAGTTGTGTTGGACTCTTTGGGAACTCATTGACTATAGCCCACCAGATCCCCCGTCCATGGAATTCTCCAGGCAAGAATACTGGAGCTGGTTGCCACTCTCTTTTCCAAGGGATCTTCCTGATCCAGAAAGGGAATCTGCCTGTCAATGCAGGAGACACAGGAGACTCTGGTTGTATGCCTAAATAGGGAAGACCCCCTGCAGTAGGAAATGGTTACCCACTCCAGTATTCTTGCCTGGAAAATTCCACGGACAGAGGAGTCTGGTGGCATGTGGGGTCTCAAAGAGTCAGACACAACAGAGGGACTGAGCATACACTCATGCACACTTGCAACTAAATGACTCAATCACTTTAATGATTTGTTTTAGGTCAAATCAGTTTACAAGAACTTCACTACTACATTCAACAGAGGAAAGGGAAAGGAGAACACAATGACAAGAACATACAAGAGTGGTAAGTCATGGACCTGTGAAGATAGCAGGAAAGGATTACCAGCAGCATATGAGTGTTTAAAATGAAGAATAGACTAAAGAAAGTAATTATAAGTTCGATAGAAAGGTGAGCATAATTGAACAGAAAAACAGAAAACATAGAAAATGAGCTACAGGAAAACTCTGTGAAGAGTAGAGGGTGTTACAATGTAATAATCCCAAAGGAATATACCAAAATGAACTGCACAGGAATCTGATTTCAAGGAGCTTTCCTTAAAATTAATTCTATATTAAATTAATTCTATATTTAGTTAACACTGCAATCGTTAACTTGAAGTGAAATAGACATATAGATAATGAAAAAAATTTCATTGTCTATTTAAAATAAATTTTACCAAAACTACATAGCAAGTATAATAAAAGAACAACTTGGAGGCAGAAAGTTTCTTCCAGTCTTGCAGCTCACAAACTTAATCCCAAATCTCAGAGTTTGGACAATAAGTTATCCATTTATCCTCTCTAGTCACACATTTTCTCACCTTCCAAATGAAGGTGTTAAGTCAAATAATATCTTGAGTGTTCTAGAGCTGAATTACTCTGTAATTATTAATGTGAAGTGAATGTTACTTGCTCAGTTGTGTTGGACTCTTTGGGAACTCATTGACTATAGCCCACCAGATCCCCCGTCCATGGAATTCTCCAGGCAAGAATACTGGAGCTGGTTGCCACTCTCTTTTCCAAGGGATCTTCCTGATCCAGAAAGGGAACCCAGATCTCCTGCACTGTAGGCAGATGCTTTACCATATTAACAGATGACTCAAATTTCTTTATTAACTTTTCCAGAATTCCAAGATCCCTCACACATTTTCAGATTAGAGATCAAGCGTATGCAGCCTTGCCCCTCCTTCCTCATTTCTAAACATTCTTTGACTACCCACCCCAGCCCAGCCCCCTAACCACACACCTTCTGGAAGCATGGGTGAGTGCCCGAGACAGGATGCTGGGAAGCAATTTATAATCATATATACTGCTGCTGTCACCTCAGCGAGGGAGACGATTTATAATGAACAATGGACCTCTTACAATTATCAAAGCAGTGGTCCTCAGCTCACAGGGTCAGTTCTCCAGAGAGTCGCTGATGGTTTCAAGGACCTGGCTAACATTTGCATCCTGTGCTGCCTCCTCATAAAATTCCCTCTCATCTCTTCTGGATTCTGTAAGGGCCACCCTAGGAAATGCCAGGACAAATTATTCTGAGGAATAAAAGATGAATTGCAGAAGGGAAGACTTCCATGTGGCAACTAAGATGAAAAACAATGCTTTGGATAAGTCTATGTTATGCAGAAACAATAATTTGGAAAATACATGAGGCAAATATATTTACAGAAACAGAGCAAATTCCTTTCTTATCTCATTTAGTCACAAGTGGCCAGGACAGTGTGTGATAGAAACAAGAATAATAAATTGAATGACTGAAGGTCTACGTTCAAATGACAATTCCATCATGTACTGGATTTCTGACTCTGTGCTAGGGAGCAAAGGTTTAAATTTAGGCACACAACACAGGAACAATACTAACTTCCCTCACACCCTTCCTTCATCCGTCCACACCACCACCCTAAGGCACTATCATTGGTTTTCCAGTGATTCAAAAGAAAAGGATCAAATTGGCCCAAGCTTCTAGAGCTGAATTACTCTGTAATTATTAATGTGAAGTGAATGTTACTTGCTCAGTTGTGTTGGACTCTTTGGGAACTCATTGACTATAGCCCACCAGATCCCCCGTCCATGGAATTCTCCAGGCAAGAATACTGGAGCTGGTTGCCACTCTCTTTTCCAAGGGATCTTCCTGATCCAGAAAGGGAACCCAGATCTCCTGCACTGTAGGCAGATGCTTTACCATATTAACAGATGACTCAAATTTCTTTATTAACTTTTCCAGAATTCCAAGATCCCTCACACATTTTCAGATTAGAGATCAAGCGTATGCAGCCTTGCCCCTCCTTCCTCATTTCTAAACATTCTTTGACTACCCACCCCAGCCCAGCCCCAACCACACACCTTCTGGAAGCATGGGTGAGTGCCCGAGACAGGATGCTGGGAAGCAATTTATAATCATATATACTGCTGCTGTCACCTCAGCGAGGGAGACGATTTATAATGAACAATGGACCTCTTACAATTATCAAAGCAGTGGTCCTCAGCTCGCAGGGTCAGTTCTCCAGAGAGTCGCTGATGGTTTCAAGGACCTGGCTAACATTTGCATCCTGTGCTGCCTCCTCATAAAATTCCCTCTCATCTCTTCTGGATTCTGTAAGGGCCACCCTAGGAAATGCCAGGACAAATTATTCTGAGGAATAAAAGATGAATTGCAGAAGGGAAGACTTCCATGTGGCAACTAAGATGAAAAACAATGCTTTGGATAAGTCTATGTTATGCAGAAACAATAATTTGGAAAATACATGAGGCAAATATATTTACAGAAACAGAGCAAATTCCTTTCTTATCTCATTTAGTCACAAGTGGCCAGGACAGTGTGTGATAGAAACAAGAATAATAAATTGAATGACTGAAGGTCTACGTTCAAATGACAATTCCATCATGTACTGGATTTCTGACTCTGTGCTAGGGAGCAAAGGTTTAAATTTAGGCACACAACACAGGAACAATACTAACTTCCCTCACACCCCTTCCTTCATCCGTCCACACCACCACCCTAAGGCACTATCATTGGTTTTCTTTTGGAAATTTGGGCAGTGATTCAAAAGAAAAGGACAAATCAGAGTCAAATTGGCCCAAGCTTCTAGGTCATTCATCTATTCTCTCAATGTATTTATTCATTTTGTTCTCTGAGGCAGTTTGGAAAGCATGTGTGTTAATCTGGAATAGACATCATCATCAAACAAATTGACAGTGCTCAACAACCACTACATCATAAGGAGCCTTTATAATCACAGCTTTACCAATAAATAAAGTAGGATAAAAGGAATTAAATAAATTATGCTTGAGCATCTAACCATTAAATGACAAAGTAGTGAGCTGGGGTCAATTTTGCCTCTTCTATCTAGTATTTACTGATTTAATAATTAATATATTTTTATATTTTTTTCAAGAAGGATATCACTCAAATATTGCATTTGAATACTATTTCAATAGACTTAAAATTGCAATAGAAACCTTTTTGATTTGTACAACATGAATCACGGCATGCAATAAATGTAAACATTGATTAATATCTTTCAACAAGGTTGCAAAACATTGCTCTAAAATTAATGATAGGAAGTAAATCCTGTTTCTTACCTCCCATTTTAAAAAATTCATAAAAATATTATAGTAATAAGTAAAAAGCTTTTCTTTTTCAGATTGCATAAGAAGATATCTCTGTGCAGTTTTACAAATCATTCTTTCTTTGTTAATTATTCCTAAAACAATCATAAATTTAGGTAATCCCATTCCTCTTATGTAAGAGCTCCTCTAATTCTTCCAGAAGAAATGTTGGCATCTATTCCTAAAACAATAATTTGGAAAATACATGAGGCAAATATATTTACAGAAACAGAGCAAATTCCTTTCTTATCTCATTTAGTCACAAGTGGCCAGGACAGTGTGTGATAGAAACAAGAATAATAAATTGAATGACTGAAGGTCTACGTTCAAATGACAATTCCATCATGTACTGGATTTCTGACTCTGTGCTAGGGAGCAAAGGTTTAAATTTAGGCACACAACACAGGAACAATACTAACTTCCCTCACACCCCTTCCTTCATCCGTCCACACCACCACCCTAAGGCACTATCATTGGTTTTCTTTTGGAAATTTGGGCAGTGATTCAAAAGAAAAGGACAAATCAGAGTCAAATTGGCCCAAGCTTCTAGGTCATTCATCTATTCTCTCAATGTATTTATTCATTTTGTTCTCTGAGGCAGTTTGGAAAGCATGTGTGTTAATCTGGAATAGACATCATCATCAAACAAATTGACAGTGCTCAACAACCACTACATCATAAGGAGCCTTTATAATCACAGCTTTACCAATAAATAAAGTAGGATAAAAGGAATTAAATAAATTATGCTTGAGCATCTAACCATTAAATGACAAAGTAGTGAGCTGGGGTCAATTTTGCCTCTTCTATCTAGTATTTACTGATTTAATAATTAATATATTTTTATATTTTTTTCAAGAAGGATATCACTCAAATATTGCATTTGAATACTATTTCAATAGACTTAAAATTGCAATAGAAACCTTTTTGATTTGTACAACATGAATCACGGCATGCAATAAATGTAAACATTGATTAATATCTTTCAACAAGGTTGCAAAACATTGCTCTAAAATTAATGATAGGAAGTAAATCCTGTTTCTTACCTCCCATTTTAAAAAATTCATAAAAATATTATAGTAATAAGTAAAAAGCTTTTCTTTTTCAGATTGCATAAGAAGATATCTCTGTGCAGTTTTACAAATCATTCTTTCTTTGTTAATTATTCCTAAAACAATCATAAATTTAGGTAATCCCATTCCTCTTATGTAAGAGCTCCTCTAATTCTTCCAGAAGAAATGTTGGCATCTATCTGAATACCAGTAGAAGGAGTGGAGATCTAAGAAGGAGATGGAATATAAGGGAATATTTTAAAGGCAACCTTGATTTTCTAATCCAGCACATCAGTGGCAAAAATCATGTTTAAGTGCATAAATTCTAATGTAAACATCCTATTTTCTCCTTCTGTCTTCAGTCAAGTGAATAAAAATTTATAACTAGAAAGTTTATAATGATAAATGTCAGAGAGAAAACAAATAAGTACCACTACTTTTCAAAGAACATTTGATATGTTCCAATCCTGGGGTTTTCTGATGGTTTCTACAGTGCCATGTGTTAAGAAGAAAGGCTTTAATCTGTAAAGATGAATTTCAACCTCAAAACCCCCACTGGTTTTAATGGGAGTGACACAGCGAATATGTCACAACAGACTTTAGAAAGGTACCCCTGAGTGTCCAATTATTTTAAGTGCTTTTCCTATTCACTGTCGCTCAACTGATCACAGTGGATTTATTTGGCAATAACATTCCTCTGACATGAACTTCCGGAGGAATTGCTCCATAATTCAACCCAAGTTAATGCTGCCTTGGAAATTAAGTATTTCCGTAAGTTTTAAATAGATAACAGTACTTTCTAATAACTACATTCTTGGATACAAGCTTATTACTCAGACAAGGTTAAAAAAAATCTGGCAAGAAAGATTTTTCCCTTTCTAGCTAAAATGGGGGAAAAAAAAAAAAAAAGAAGAAGAAGGTTAAGAGAAAACATCCTGTCATAGGTTCCAGAAAAAAAGTCCCCAACCAGGAACTGGAGATTCAATTATTTTCTAATATTGCCTCAACAAATGTTAAACACACAGTTCAATATTCATCTTTTTTTTTTTTTAACAAAAACGATCTTTAGAGTTATTATGTGCTCCAAGTTTTTACAGTGTCAATGCTAATTTCATGATTATTATAAGAGGCATTATTTCAGCTCCCCAAGTATAATCTCCAGTGGGCATAGACCTATAACTCTGGGTCTACCCATGCTTCAATCAAATTCCTTATTGCTAAATTTCTACCTTTACTATGTAACAATGAAAATACAAATGAATGGAATCTTCATGTACTACTTAAAATAAGAGAGATGGTGTCTATTTAAAATCATAGGAGAAGGGGCTGTTTGCTTTTCCTTTGGTTCTTCTCAAGGTCATCAGCATTGCTGAGCAGTATAAAGATTGGACCATACAATCAAGCTAGAGTGCTGCACAGACCTGGTGCTCGTAGATGATAATATAAAGCTAATACGTTCTCTCTGGCTGGAAAACACAGTTTAGAAGAATGTATAGATATCTATGTTAACTCAAATCTACAGCTAAAACCACTCTGCCACTTTAACCAAGTAGCTGGATATTATTTCCATGTAATCCAAGTGAAACAAAGAACTGTCATTCTTCATTCCAATTAGTTTTGTGTGTTACTAAAACAAACAAAAACAGGCATAGGACATCTGTGTGTTACACAGTTGTAAGTCTTAAAATTTTATTCCTGCTGACAAAGAGGAGTTGATATGAACATAATAAAAATTACTACTGCTTTAAAAATTAACTGATCTTAAATCTCCAAGTAATTAAAACTTTAAAATATTTTGGATAATTCCTACCACTTTAGAATTTTGGAACTACTTTCCCTTTTAAAGGATTAATAACAGAGTGAGTCTAATAAGCTCAAATAGACTATTTCTGTTTCTAAAGAAGAAAAATAAAATAGAAATGACTATCTGCTGAGTAGTCTGACGACTTTGTGAAGCTTAATAGCTCTGGCATGATATAAAATTGTGCATTTTAAAATGAAGTGTCCACCTACGTATTTGGCATGCCCCCAATGTCTAGACTACCTCAATGGCAAATTTAGAAAAGGTCAGGAAAACACAATTTTAATCTTATAAAGATGAAAGCTACCTAGAAGGAATTTGCATTTTTCACTTGAACTATGATTTGTTTGATTTTAATTAAATTCAAAAGTAAAGTCAAGGGACTAAATTTACTTGGAAAGACACTTTGAGCTCAGTAACTTGAATTTTTCTCCAAGCCTCTAAAGATGAACCAAGTGAAGTTTTAGTTACAGAGTATTTACTATGTGCCAGGAACTAATCATAAATAACATAAGGGTAGTTCATTACTACTATTTTCTTTTTGTAAATGAGGAAACTGAGACATAAAGAGGTTAATCAACACTCCCAAGGGTTACACATTTTAAATGACAGAGTTAAGATGAAAATGCCAGGAGTCAGACTGCAGAGTGTGTGCTCAAAGCCCGTGTCACACATGCCATCTAGGATAGCATTTTTGTGGCCCTGTTGTCCTCCACGGCCATTTGTCTGTATTCTAGGCATCTACACCACTCCCTGGGCAATGATAAATAAGCCCAATGGGCTGTGTTTCTGACTGCTTTTGTTTTGAACCTTAGCTCACTATTTACTCCGTTTCCTAAAGACAAGCTTTTCAAATAGCGAAGCCACTTTAACCAAGTAGCTGGATATTATTTCCATGTAATCCAAGTGAAACAAAGAACTGTCATTCTTCATTCCAATTAGTTTTGTGTGTTACTAAAACAAACAAAAACAGGCATAGGACATCTGTGTGTTACACAGTTGTAAGTCTTAAAATTTTATTCCTGCTGACAAAGAGGAGTTGATATGAACATAATAAAATTACTACTGCTTTAAAAATTAACTGATCTTAAATCTCCAAGTAATTAAAACTTTAAAATATTTTGGATAATTCCTACCACTTTAGAATTTTGGAACTACTTTCCCTTTTAAAGGATTAATAACAGAGTGAGTCTAATAAGCTCAAATAGACTATTTCTGTTTCTAAAGAAGAAAAATAAAATAGAAATGACTATCTGCTGAGTAGTCTGACGACTTTGTGAAGCTTAATAGCTCTGGCATGATATAAAATTGTGCATTTTAAAATGAAGTGTCCACCTACGTATTTGGCATGCCCCCAATGTCTAGACTACCTCAATGGCAAATTTAGAAAAGGTCAGGAAAACACAATTTTAATCTTATAAAGATGAAAGCTACCTAGAAGGAATTTGCATTTTTCACTTGAACTATGATTTGTTTGATTTTAATTAAATTCAAAAGTAAAGTCAAGGGACTAAATTTACTTGGAAAGACACTTTGAGCTCAGTAACTTGAATTTTTCTCCAAGCCTCTAAAGATGAACCAAGTGAAGTTTTAGTTACAGAGTATTTACTATGTGCCAGGAACTAATCATAAATAACATAAGGGTAGTTCATTACTACTATTTTCTTTTTGTAAATGAGGAAACTGAGACATAAAGAGGTTAATCAACACTCCCAAGGGTTACACATTTTAAATGACAGAGTTAAGATGAAAATGCCAGGAGTCAGACTGCAGAGTGTGTGCTCAAAGCCCGTGTCACACATGCCATCTAGGATAGCATTTTTGTGGCCCTGTTGTCCTCCACGGCCATTTGTCTGTATTCTAGGCATCTACACCACTCCCTGGGCAATGATAAATAAGCCCAATGGGCTGTGTTTCTGACTGCTTTTGTTTTGAACCTTAGCTCACTATTTACTCCTGTAACTTTACTTATGGAACAAAAAGGACAAAAAATAAAGACAAGCTTTTCAAATATTTGGCATGAATTACTGCACCTGAAATAAGCTAATATGTCTGCATACTAATTTTAATACCACTGTTGATGTAGAACCTGCTACAGAGCATAGGAAATGGAAAAGTAAGGAAGAGAAGTAGAGACAGATCTCAGAAAGCACAAGGTGATATTATATATATATATATATATATATATATATATAAGTATATAGAGTATATATATAATTAAAAACAAAATATACAATATATATGAAATACATACATATGGACACTGCATACAAATGACAAAAGAGAGAGCTCCAGTGCTATAAGGCTGCAAGAGCTATAGCAGCTAGCAGCATGCCCTGTCTCCTAAAGCTAAGGAAAAATAAATTCCCATAAGATGAGTAAAAGGATCATAATCTCATATGCCAGAGATTGGACTGGGTTAAAAAGAAGGAAAGGAAATAAAATTTCTGTCAAGCTTATTAAAAACAATTTTTTATTTTTAAAAAAGGAAACAGAAAAGGAATAACATATTTAAGATATTCAAGGAAAGAAAATGTGAGCCAAGGATTTTATATGCAGCTAAACTGACTTCCAAGTAGCAAAGCCAAGGACAAGCTGTTATCAACATACAAAAAGTCAAGAAATATTGTTCCCAGAGGAATCTACTGAAGAACAAAACTATAATGAATAGAGAGACACTAATAAAGGACCAGCAGCAACAATATCAGGACAAATCTCACAAAAAGAGAGAAAAGACAACAGTATGCGCCTCCTGACAAAAGAAAATAATGCCACTTATAAGTCGACCTTTCCCCCACAAATCAAATTTGAATCTTACCCAGCCCCAAGAATCTACCAATAATTCACTGCAATCACACAGCACTGAGTCGTATGTTAATCTAGCTGACAGGGACTGAAATTCACAAAACCCAAGTAGGTGTACTCATTGGAAAACAGGTACGATTCTTTCAACAAATAAATTACAAGGAAGAAAAGAAAAGGGAAATGGAAAATGTAAGTTTGAACATCCTTTAGCATTCACTATCTTGGATAAATAAGCCCAATGGGCTGTGTTTCTGACTGCTTTGTTTTGAACTTAGCTCACTATTTATTTGGAACAAAAAGGACAAAAAATAAAGACAAGCTTTTCAAATATTTGGCATGAATTACTGCACCTGAAATAAGCTAATATGTCTGCATACTAATTTTAATACCACTGTTGATGTAGAACCTGCTACAGAGCATAGGAAATGGAAAAGTAAGGAAGAGAAGTAGAGACAGATCTCAGAAAGCACAAGGTGATATTATATATATATATATATATATATATATATATATATAAGTATATAGAGTATATATATAATTAAAAACAAAATATACAATATATATGAAATACATACATATGGACACTGCATACAAATGACAAAAGAGAGAGCTCCAGTGCTATAAGGCTGCAAGAGCTATAGCAGCTAGCAGCATGCCCTGTCTCCTAAAGCTAAGGAAAAATAAATTCCCATAAGATGAGTAAAAGGATCATAATCTCATATGCCAGAGATTGGACTGGGTTAAAAAGAAGGAAAGGAAATAAAATTTCTGTCAAGCTTATTAAAAACAATTTTTTATTTTTAAAAAAGGAAACAGAAAAGGAATAACATATTTAAGATATTCAAGGAAAGAAAATGTGAGCCAAGGATTTTATATGCAGCTAAACTGACTTCCAAGTAGCAAAGCCAAGGACAAGCTGTTATCAACATACAAAAAGTCAAGAAATATTGTTCCCAGAGGAATCTACTGAAGAACAAAACTATAATGAATAGAGAGACACTAATAAAGGACCAGCAGCAACAATATCAGGACAAATCTCACAAAAAGAGAGAAAAGACAACAGTATGCGCCTCCTGACAAAAGAAAATAATGCCACTTATAAGTCGACCTTTCCCCCACAAATCAAATTTGAATCTTACCCAGCCCCAAGAATCTACCAATAATTCACTGCAATCACACAGCACTGAGTCGTATGTTAATCTAGCTGACAGGGACTGAAATTCACAAAACCCAAGTAGGTGTACTCATTGGAAAAACAGGTACGATTCTTTCAACAAATAAATTACAAGGGAAGAAAAGAAAAGGGAAATGGAAAATGTAATTAAAAGAAAATTAACAGACTAAGCAACCACTGCAATACAGAAGTTCATTGTCCTCCTTACAACAACAATTCCAAGCTGTAAAATGTGGACATTCCTGAGACAATGAGAAATTTGAACACAGAATGGATAGCACACAACAGGAAGCAATTCTTTTTTAATCATTTTTATTGTGTGACATTGGTCAGGTAAATATACAAAAGAAAGAAATATGACTTATTCTGGGTATTAAACTAAATCATTAACAGGTCAAATGAATGCTCTGATACAATCCAAGGATCCAACGTCCAAGCGTTGCTCCACACTAATTTGGATGCATGTAGGATCAGTCATGGGGTGATTGCTGTGAAACAGATGATGAGTCCTAGGAGACTATGTTTTGTCTGTGTTAAAAATTTACCATAATAAAAATTAAAATGGAAATGAAATAAAGACTCTTTCAGACAAATAAAAGTTAGGTGAACGCATTACCTAGAGATGAGCGTTATATCAGAAGCTCTATAAAAGGGGTTTGCAAGAAGGGAAATTGTTCAGATGTGCACACATTGATATGGGAAGGAAATAAACTCTTTGGAAAAGGCAAATAAGTGGGTAAATATAAATGAATACTCACTGTGTAAGACAACAGTTGTGGAGTTGAAAGGAATATAAATGAAAATACCAGACAAAAACGGAACCAAAGATAGGAGGATTAATGGAAGGATTCTGTGATCCTTGCATTGTCTGGGAAGTAGTTGTTTACTCACTAAATCGTGTCCGACTCTTTGCAACTCTATGCAACTCTAAGGACTGTAGCCTGCCAGGCTCCTCTGTCCATGGGACTCTCTAGGTAAGAATCCTGGAGTGGGTTGCCATTTCCTTCCCCGGACAAACATTGTCTGGGAAGTAGTAAAAGTACTAATATACCTTTGGCTGTAATGACTCAAGGATGCAGGTTGCCATCTGTTGAGTAACCTCCTCTTTTCATTGGAAGATAAAAGAGAGTAGTGGTTTATTTATTTGTTTATTTTTTAAAAAACAGTGGAGCTATTGAAATGCATTTGTTTAGGGCAGCTGTTCCATGCAATAAAAATCTTCTTTTGCCTTGTTTACATACCCCATTTGGAAGTGAGTGATAAGCATATGTTGGAAACTAAATATGGATCAAGAGATAAAGAGTATGGTAACAAGACTGAACTCACACTCCACAACTGAAGAGACACAAACACCATGGAATGCCTATAAACAAGAATGCCAACACAAGACACGGCCTGTGCACATCAAACTCAGCAACAGATTCTTTTCCCTCTTTACCCCTCACCATACTAACCTTGGCTGGGTGTGGAAAAGCATGTTTTATAATAAGAGGGCAAATAAAATGTAGCCTTATTTTGGCATATTTCTACTTTTATGTCATGTAAATAATAATGTATGCAAATTTAATATAAAGATATATCTTAGTAGGTTTCATTCAGATAAATGCAATTAGATCTAGGAAATACCTTCTAGATAATTCAGCTTCTTTTAAGGAACAAGGATGAATAATAAAAAAGAAACAATCAATCATGCTAAAAATTGATTCAGCAATCTTGTTTCTATGGGAGTTACAGAAGTTTGCTTGTAACTACTACTCAGAATTTGGTAGCCCTTAAAAGTCTGTCACAAATCACCTCAAATAACTCTCATAACAATCTAATCAAAAGGTGATAGTTTTCTTATTTCATTAAGGAGGGAGATTCTGAAAGAGTAAGTAGCCTACTTAAGGGCAAAGAGTTAGATACTGATTTAAAAAGCAACATAATTTAAATAAGCTACATAGAATTCATTTGGTGCAGTATGCATCATTCATGTAAATACTGCACACTCAGAATCAAACAACATTTAATGTCTTTTGAATTTATTAATGTCTTGTATTTGACCAGACTCCTGGAGCTGGAGAAGGACAGGAAAGCCTGGTGTGATGCAGTGCATGGGGGTCACAAAGAGTCAGACACCACTGAGCGAATGAACAACAATAATCTCTTGTATTGTTCTCCAAAAATAACTTCAGCAAATAACATTGATTTCTCTTGTTATGATTTACCTATGATAGGGACTTCCCTGGTGGTCCAGTGGCCAAGAATCTGCCTTTCAATGCAGTGGATGCAAGTTCAATCCCAGGTATGGGAACAAGATCCCACAGGCCACAGGGCAACTAAGCCCCCGCATCACAATCAGAGAAGCTTGTGATGCCACAGCTAAGATACAACACAGTCAAAAATGAACATTTAAATAATAATAATAATTCGCATGCAATGAAGTTTGACATTTCTTTTTCAACTGAGAAATATGTAAATGATTGTACTGTCAACATCATTAATACAGTCAATTATTTGGGGTCAGTAATGAATAAGACAGTGTCCTCAGACAGTATTTTTTGAAGACTTTCACCATTTCAATAACATTTCATCTATTTTAGAGAATTTTTGAAGTAATTCTGGATTATCTCCAAGGTCTATGGAGTTTTAGAGCAACGGCCCCCTTCAACATACAGGGGACTCCACTCTTCTCTTTTTTATGTCCTTTCTTCCACAGTTTCCAGCCTCCCTTTTGTCTACAGGCTACATTCTTTATAGTTTCTTTAGATTTACTACTAAAAAATAGTCTCTTCTGCTTTATACATTCCACTATCAAATCGGAGTACATAGCATTTAATTTCAAATTTTTTCAGTTTTAGAAATTCTATTTATTTTGTCGAATTTGCAATGCCACTGAAAAATGTTTCCCTATTATATCTATTTATTTGCAAGATTTACACAAGTCTCTTTAACATGGTAAGTGTACTTGCTAGAATCTGCATCTGTCACTGTGGTGTCTAAAATCTCTGCAAATGAGTTTCATTTGTCTGTTGTTTCTGCTGGTTGTCAAATATAATTTCTTGTTTCCTTGTGTGCCTGACTTTCTGTGATATGTGCCGGCCATTGCTGTTGAAAAGTTGAAAAAATAACTGTGGCATAGATAAGCATCAATATTCTTTCCAGAGGCATTTGCTTTCATTGTCAGGCACCTAAAGCACACCATTTTAAGTTGATGGCCTCATGTATCAGTCTGGTGGTGTCCATTTTGACTGTAATTGTGTTTGGGCTGGTGTTTGACTTAAAAACTCTCAGGGATAAGTTCTGTTTTTACCTTTCTTTATTTCCTCTCTTTTCTCAGCAACAAGACAATTTCTTCCACAAAGTGGGTTTATTTCTATTCAACTGTCCCCTTTGGTGGTCTTAGCTTAATGGACAGAGTCCTCACCTCTGGAGTCTCTACCTCTTTGTCCCAAAACACAACAAAATCACCACTCATTTTAACAGTTGTTTTCTGGGAAAGAAAACTAGCAGAAGCCCACACAATAAAACTGGATTGGACTACTATTTTTTTTATTTAGTATTTGTTTATTTGGCTGTACTTGGGTCTAGAGCTCGTGGGCTCAGTTGGGGTGGTGCATGGGCATAGCTGCCCCATGACACGTAGAATCATAGTTCCCGACCATAGACTGAACCTGTGTCCCCTGCATTGGAAGGCAGGTTCTTAACCACTGGACCACCAGGGAAGTCCCTGGAGTGCTACCTTAATTTTGGTGTCTTCACTGCCTTCAGTATGTGACCTGATGATACCTTACTATTTGGACATGTCTCTGAAACTGTTAAGACACTTTTTATATTTCATCCAACAGTTTCAGTAGTCCTCAGAAAGGAAGTCAGTCCTACAAACTGGGCCTATTTTTCTTAAATCAGGACTCTCTCGGCAGTACTTGATAGAGTTCATTGTGACCTTCACTTTATATATACATTTTTATACACACACACACACATACATATGAAAATGAAGAATGTATATATATATATATATATATATATATATATATATATATAATTGAAGAATGTATATCTATATATACTCATTATAAAATTGAAGAACATATATAGATTCTTCAGTTCTTTTCTGGGCCACCACATTACACTCTCCTGTGACTTTTCTGCTGCCTTCCCTATCTGATAGGCTGGTTCCCACCTACACCCCAAACACAAATAATGAAACATCACAGGGCTTACCTTTGGAGTGTCTTTTCTTTCTATATTCATCCTTTTGAACACCAGTCTCTCCCGCAGTTGTAAATACCATCAAAATGTAAATGATATGCTCATTTATATTTCCAGCCTAAACATTTTGTATCAGTCTGGTGTTCCATTGCAACTTAAAACTCTCAGGGATGTCTGTTTACCTTTCTTTATTTCCTCTCTTTCTTAGCAACAAGACAATTTCTTCCACAAAGTGGGTTTATTTCTATTCAACTGTCCCCTTTGGTGGTCTTAGCTTAATGGACAGAGTCCTCACCTCTGGAGTCTCTACCTCTTTGTCCCAAAACACAACAAAATCACCACTCATTTTAACAGTTGTTTTCTGGGAAAGAAAACTAGCAGAAGCCCACACAATAAAACTGGATTGGACTACTATTTTTTTTATTTAGTATTTGTTTATTTGGCTGTACTTGGGTCTAGAGCTCGTGGGCTCAGTTGGGGTGGTGCATGGGCATAGCTGCCCCATGACACGTAGAATCATAGTTCCCGACCATAGACTGAACCTGTGTCCCCTGCATTGGAAGGCAGGTTCTTAACCACTGGACCACCAGGGAAGTCCCTGGAGTGCTACCTTAATTTTGGTGTCTTCACTGCCTTCAGTATGTGACCTGATGATACCTTACTATTTGGACATGTCTCTGAAACTGTTAAGACACTTTTTATATTTCATCCAACAGTTTCAGTAGTCCTCAGAAAGGAAGTCAGTCCTACAAACTGGGCCTATTTTTCTTAAATCAGGACTCTCTCGGCAGTACTTGATAGAGTTCATTGTGACCTTCTCTTTATATATACATTTTTATACACACACACACACACATACATATGAAAATGAAGAATGTATATATATATATATATATATATATATATATATATATATAATTGAAGAATGTATATCTATATATACTCATTATAAAATTGAAGAACATATATAGATTCTTCAGTTCTTTTCTGGGCCACCACATTACACTCTCCTGTGACTTTTCTGCTGCCTTCCCTATCTGATAGGCTGGTTCCCACCTACACCCCAAACACAAATAATGAAACATCACAGGGCTTACCTTTGGAGTGTCTTTTCTTTCTATATTCATCCTTTTGAACACCAGTCTCTCCCGCAGTTGTAAATACCATCAAAATGTAAATGATATGCTCATTTATATTTCCAGCCTAAACATTTTCTCTGAAGATCATTCTTTCATAAAACTTATTGTTTAGCATCTCCATTTAAAATTCTAACAGATACCTCCACTAAAACATGTCCAAAATGGAACTTATGAATTCCTGACTCACAAAGGCTATGTACCCTGCTTCTTTTAACTAGAAGATCAAAAGTAAAAATATATTTACTTTTTTCATCATCATGAAAATCACATTCCTTTAAACTGTTTTCAAAATATGTACATTATTTGATTTAAATAATCTCTTAAGCCAAACAATTCAAGGTTAAAAAGGAAAGATATTATTTTTAACTTTTTTTAAGAAAGATAAAGTATAAATGCAGAGTAATACAATGAATAGAACTCATCTAGAAGGATTGACACTGAAGCTGAAGCTCCAATACTTTGGCCGCCTGATGAGAAGAGTTGACTCACTGGAAAAGACCCCGGTGCTGGGAGAGACTGAGGGCAAGAGGAGAAGGGGGCCACAGAGGGCAAGATGGTTGGATGGCATCACAGACTCAATGGGCATGAATTTTAACAAACTCAGGGAGCTAGTGAAGGACAGCGAGACCTTGTGTGCTGCAGTCTTGTGGGGTTGCAAAGAGTTGGACACAACCTAGCAACAGAATAACTGAACAAGAATATTAATTCAGAATGCATTTGTAATCATATAGAATATACCGATTAGTATTTGAAGTTGAAATTTTAAAAATGAGTAAGACAAGATTTCTGTTCTGATTGTCTCATATTCCATTCCCATAAAGTAATAGAATGAAAGTTTCATCCTTAGAACTAGTTACTTAGCCATTAAAAAAAGGTTCTGAGGTTGAATGGTATGAGCGAGACAAAGCATAACAATCAATTAGCACGATCTCTTATAGCCTGGAATTCTGTTATTTCTGGAATAATGATCACACATTAAGTGTATATATAGTGTATGCCAGTCATCAAACACATATGGATCTCATTTAGCCTCAAAGCAATTTGAGAGGTATGTAATATTGATGCCCATTTTACAAACAACAGAGACTCAGAAAAATTGAGTGGTGTACATGAGTTCACAGTAATTAATAGATGATAGAATGAGAATTTGAAATCATGTCAATCTGACTAAAAAACCTCTTCACATGAAAAGATTAAAATCTAAAAAATCATAAAAACTAACTTATCTACAAAATAGAAACAGAGTCACAGACATAGAAAATAAACTATAGCTACCAAAGGGGAAAGGGAGGAGGAGGGATAAATTGGGAGCTTGGGATTAGCAGATACAAACTACTACACATAAAAAAGATAAACAAGGTCCTAGAGAATAACACAGGGGACTATATTCAATATCTTATACAACCATAATGGAAAAAAAATCTGAAAAGGAATTTAGATATAGATACATACATGCATGCCTGTATAAATCACATTATACCAGAAACTGACACAACACTGTAAATCAATTATACTTCAGTTAAAAAATAGATACATAAATAACCTCTCCTCTTATCCTCTGCATGATATTGGCAGTCTGAAAATGAGGGGCATCTAAAACCTAAGAAAGGACATAAACGAATGTCTTAAAAGAGGATATGAGAATCTGAAAATATTTCTATATCTTGATAAAAGAATTGTCATATGCATTGCTACTTCATGTCCATAAGGAAAGTAAAGAAACAGTTTTAAACCCTTCCATCCAGCATCTCTCCCTTATGTTGCTCAGAGGTATTGGTTGAAATATGGACGCTTTCCCAGAGATAGGTCCATATTTGGGCAGCTTGCTCACTTCTCCTTCCAACCTCTGCACTCCCAATACAAGTAAGTAAAGTGGGGTAGCAACATCTCTCTTGGGGTTGGGAGGAGGTTCTGGGAGAGGGAGGGCACTGATGAGCTCCGTGAGGCTTGAACACCTTCTCCAGAGCTGGACTCCTCTTTCTGTAGTTTCCCCCTCTTTCCTCCAACCAGATGCCTATAACAAGAGGAAGTTAACCCAGAGAAGGCAGTTTTCCCCTTGGATGCATTTACAAAGGTTGAAAAGGAAGTGCTGTGACTTTAAAATGTCTCTTCCCATGTGAGGAGTCACTTGCTGTCTGCTCATGCTCTGCCATGACTATCAAACACATATGGATCTCATTTAGCCTCAAAGCAATTTGAGAGGTATGTAATATCGATGCCCATTTTACAAACAACAGAGACTCAGAAAAATTGAGTGGTGTACATGAGTTCACAGTAATTAATAGATGATAGAATGAGAATTTGAAATCATGTCAATCTGACTAAAAAACCTCTTCACATGAAAAGATTAAAATCTAAAAAATCATAAAAACTAACTTATCTACAAAATAGAAACAGAGTCACAGACATAGAAAATAAACTATAGCTACCAAAGGGGAAAGGGAGGAGGAGGGATAAATTGGGAGCTTGGGATTAGCAGATACAAACTACTACACATAAAAAAGATAAACAAGGTCCTAGAGAATAACACAGGGGACTATATTCAATATCTTATACAACCATAATGGAAAAAAAATCTGAAAAGGAATTTAGATATAGATACATACATGCATGCCTGTATAAATCACATTATACCAGAAACTGACACAACACTGTAAATCAATTATACTTCAGTTAAAAAATAGATACATAAATAACCTCTCCTCTTATCCTCTGCATGATATTGGCAGTCTGAAAATGAGGGGCATCTAAAACCTAAGAAAGGACATAAACGAATGTCTTAAAAGAGGATATGAGAATCTGAAAATATTTCTATATCTTGATAAAAGAATTGTCATATGCATTGCTACTTCATGTCCATAAGGAAAGTAAAGAAACAGTTTTAAACCCTTCCATCCAGCATCTCTCCCTTATGTTGCTCAGAGGTATTGGTTGAAATATGGACGCTTTCCCAGAGATAGGTCCATATTTGGGCAGCTTGCTCACTTCTCCTTCCAACCTCTGCACTCCCAATACAAGTAAGTAAAGTGGGGTAGCAACATCTCTCTTGGGGTTGGGAGGAGGTTCTGGGAGAGGGAGGGCACTGATGAGCTCCGTGAGGCTTGAACACCTTCTCCAGAGCTGGACTCCTCTTTCTGTAGTTTCCCCCTCTTTCCTCCAACCAGATGCCTATAACAAGAGGAAGTTAACCCAGAGAAGGCAGTTTTCCCCTTGGATGCATTTACAAAGGTTGAAAAGGAAGTGCTGTGACTTTAAAATGTCTCTTCCCATGTGAGGAGTCACTTGCTGTCTGCTCATGCTCTGCCATGACTACAAGGTTTCACTCTAGCCCAATTCTCTAGTGATTTTTTTACTGACACATTTTGCTTTCTTAAAGATCGCCAATTTCATTTTCAATCAACTTCCTATTCGCTGAGCAAGTTATCAAAATTTTACTTTGGATTTGGGTTGTTCTCCCAAAAACTACATGTAATTTTGCGACACACAGAACCCAAATGGCTTCTTTCTTCTCCCTGGTTGTGTGTGGGAGCTCAGCCAAAGAAATGTCAACTTCAAATCCCAGAGCTCTTTAAAATTCCTTAATTTGGATAGTTCGTTGTCATGCCCATGATGCCTGTTTGGCTTCTAAGAAGTATGTGAGGCACAGTAAACCGCATAGAACCAAAAGAATATTCTGTTGCATTTAAATGAATATTTGAACTAGCCTAGTGCATCCATGTGTGCTCAATTGTGTCCAACTCTTTGTGATCCTATGGACTGTAGCCCACTAGGTTTCTTTGTCCATGGAATTTTCCAGGCAAGAATACTGGAGTGAATTGCCATTTCCTACTCCAGGTGCTCTGCCTGACCCAGGGATCAAATCCATGTCTCCTGTGTCTCCTACATTGGCAGACGGGTTCATTACCAGTGAGAGACCTGGGAAGCCCCTATTCTACTTGAGATTAATAGCTTTCTCATATAGAAAACACATCATTTTTCATAATATACAGTTTAAGAGGTAATTCATCCTAGTTCATAAGAAAACTTTAAAAGTACCACTAATGGATGACATTGTTCCATAGAATTTAGAAGCAACAGAATAATTTTGCTATTTGTCGTTAATAACTGGCCCTAGCCTGCAGTAACTCAGAATATTTTGCAAGCTGTTTGTGAGGAAATTTGTTACTAAGAAAGAAGTGCAAGAAATTTTCAGGTATAGATAAAAATCAAAAGGAGTCTACTTTTATTTTTATTGTTGTTTACTCACTAAGTGTTGTCTCTTTTGTGACCCCATAAACAGTAGCCCCACAGGCACCTCTGTCAATGGGATTTTCCAGGCAAGAATATAGAGTGTGCTGCCGTTTCCTTTTCCAGGAGATCTCCCAGATCCCGGGATCAAAACCACATCAACAGCACTGGCAGGCAGGCTCTTTACCACTGAGCCACAAGAGAAGTCCCCTACCTTTCATTTTCTAGGAAAAACAAATTCATCAAAAATGTTCAACCACATACTAAAGGTGATAAAGCAAGAATTACCATATTCTAATTCTTCATATGGTTTAATTCAATCTATGGTCTTTTTTTGATCTGGTGTTACTTATATAAGGATCTTTTTAAGCACTGCTCAAATATGTAGAGATGAAGAAAAGTGTTTGTTGCTTTAAAATCTTTAGGAGTCGGACACTAGGGTTAATAGCTATTACATGTTTACTATTTACAACTTCCTCTCTAAAAATAGAGGTATTGAATTCCTTGTCTTTTAAGATGTAACCTTATACATCTGTTGAACACACATCTGGACATTTAGCCTAACTCAGCATTTCCTTCTGTATGTCCAAAAACTGTCAGTTATTTTAGGTGAGATTTGGCCCTTGGGAGAACTGAAAAAGTTACTTTTTTTCTCCATCCAGGTTTTATAAACTCTCCTCTACCTTTTTCCCCAGGATATCGGTAAGTACAAAAATAAGCAGTCTGAATTCCTTCTGGTTCTGGAGAAAGGAGCATAGGAAGATGAGGGGCATATGATCCATCAATATTTGCTTCTGCAGAATAAAGAACAGATTTTATCTAAGAACATTGGCCATATGATTTCCCAGGAATCATTTTTCATAATATACAGTTTAAGAGGTAATTCATCCTAGTTCATAAGAAAACTTTAAAAGTACCACTAATGGATGACATTGTTCCATAGAATTTAGAAGCAACAGAATAATTTTGCTATTTGTCGTTAATAACTGGCCCTAGCCTGCAGTAACTCAGAATATTTTGCAAGCTGTTTGTGAGGAAATTTGTTACTAAGAAAGAAGTGCAAGAAATTTTCAGGTATAGATAAAAATCAAAAGGAGTCTACTTTTATTTTTATTGTTGTTTACTCACTAAGTGTTGTCTCTTTTGTGACCCCATAAACAGTAGCCCCACAGGCACCTCTGTCAATGGGATTTTCCAGGCAAGAATATAGAGTGTGCTGCCGTTTCCTTTTCCAGGAGATCTCCCAGATCCCGGGATCAAAACCACATCAACAGCACTGGCAGGCAGGCTCTTTACCACTGAGCCACAAGAGAAGTCCCCTACCTTTCATTTTCTAGGAAAAACAAATTCATCAAAAATGTTCAACCACATACTAAAGGTGATAAAGCAAGAATTACCATATTCTAATTCTTCATATGGTTTAATTCAATCTATGGTCTTTTTTTGATCTGGTGTTACTTATATAAGGATCTTTTTAAGCACTGCTCAAATATGTAGAGATGAAGAAAAGTGTTTGTTGCTTTAAAATCTTTAGGAGTCGGACACTAGGGTTAATAGCTATTACATGTTTACTATTTACAACTTCCTCTCTAAAAATAGAGGTATTGAATTCCTTGTCTTTTAAGATGTAACCTTATACATCTGTTGAACACACATCTGGACATTTAGCCTAACTCAGCATTTCCTTCTGTATGTCCAAAAACTGTCAGTTATTTTAGGTGAGATTTGGCCCTTGGGAGAACTGAAAAAGTTACTTTTTTTCTCCATCCAGGTTTTATAAACTCTCCTCTACCTTTTTCCCCAGGATATCGGTAAGTACAAAAATAAGCAGTCTGAATTCCTTCTGGTTCTGGAGAAAGGAGCATAGGAAGATGAGGGGCATATGATCCATCAATATTTGCTTCTGCAGAATAAAGAACAGATTTTATCTAAAAGAACATTGACTGTCTACCTAGTTATGCAACAAGTATTTCTTTTTGAACAAGGGAAATACAATTTTAATATAAGAAGCAGGGAGCCTGAGTACCAATGAGGAAAATACGTGCCTTCAAAAGATAAGAATCTCAGACTTTATGTTAAAATTTTTCAGTTTATCAAGGAAAAAAGCCTGTGCTATATGACATAGAAAATAATTAAAAACATTAGTATTATTCCGTCAAGATTTTTAGTGTAAGAGAACTGAAACATAAATATGAAAAGTGAAGAGCAAAATGCTAAAATATTAAACTTGAATTTGAAAGATAAATACGAAATTATATGTATACATATACATGTACACATGTTTGTGTTAGATCAGCCCACTACAAAAGACAAGTGCTGACTAACGGTAGTAGGACAAGTAATAGATTATTAAAAATCATCATAAAATCCTCATAATGATAACTAACACAGACAATTTTCAAAAGTGGAAGCTGAAATCAGGTTTATCGGGAATAAGGCAAATCTAAGTGTCACAGTATAGATTAACTGCTAATTGCTTTTAAAAACCTGTTAACTTTCAACAACTGATAAAATTCTCAAAGATAAACAGGAAAATCTGTGATTTCCTCAGCTTACTGAATCAATTTGGATATGCAACAATTTATTTTACTAGAAATTCCTCATATGTTTATTTCACATACAGCTATATGAAGCAATTACAGGTATGTATTTATGTGTTGATTTCTAACCACAAAGGGAAATATGTAACTTTATGTGTTTCAGCAAAAGCAGTCATAATCTTTCACAATCTTATCTAATGGTCTGTGGCAACCTGTTTTACAGGCATCTGACCGGAAGCACCTACTGTCATTTATAAGCTGCTCTTGTCACAAATATTTATCCTGGAGCTAATCAATCTACAGTCCAGAGTTCAGATTATTCAGGACAGAGGGCAAAGTTAAGCACAGCTGAGAGATAATAGATAAATCTAGAATGTGGACCATTTTACAACTCACCTGGACACTTCAGAAAAAAATTGCATTTAAAAATGGAGTTTTAATATGAAATCAACTTATGGTTACCAGGGGTAAAGCGTGGGGGAATAAATTGGGGGATTGGCATCGAAACATACATGCAACTATAAATAAAATAGATAACTAACAAGGACCTACTGTATAGCACAGGGAACTCAGTATCCTGTAATGGTCTATATAGGAGCAGAATTTTTAAAAAGAGTGGATATATATATACATATATATATATATATAACTGATTCACTTTGCTGAGTATCTGACACTCACACAACATTGTAAATCCACTATATGCCTATAAAGTTTTTTCTTTTTTAATCTCGCATGGTATGGAGTGAGGGAATGGGGCGGGCGGGCCACTTCTATTGGTCTTTCATTTATCTATTTTCATCCATCTTTTTGTTCTTTGGCCTGTGTGGGTCTCCCATCGCAGTGGCCTCTGTTGTTGCAGAGCACTGGCTCTGGGCACATGCGCTCCAGAGCTCCAGCTTGGTAATTGGACACATCGGTCCAGCCGCTCCATCGCACATGGGATCTTCCCAGGCCAGGGATCAAACCAGTGTCCCTTGCACTGCAGGGCAGTATCCTTACCCACTGGACCACCAGGGAAGCCTGATGATTCTACTTTAAATGACACAAATAAAACAAAGAAATCTACTAAATAAATACTGATTTGATCTAAGAATTTTAAAAAAGATATTCTTGGCATAATTAAGAGAATTAAAGATGGACAATTAGGCAATGTAATTGCTTTATTTCTTAATTTCTTAGGGACAATAAATTTTTATATTCTTACAATGATTATTGGTGATTCTTGCAATGATTATTGGATTACAATAATTATTGGTGAAGTATTTGGGGTAGAGTTATGTTTCAGCATATACGAAAATTGTTCAATTATACACATACCCACAACTCTATTTAAATTTATATAACTGTCAATTCATCTTTAAAAGTGCTCGCGTGGGGGTGGAGCTAAGATGGCGGCGTAGAAGGACGTGCACTCATCTCTCCTGCAAAATCGCCTGAATTGCGACGAGTTCCTGGGAAACCATCGAGGAAAGGAGGTTGGATCTGATCACAGAGAGGACACCCCACATCAAAGAACAAAGGAGAAGCCGCATCAAGACGGTAGGAGGGGCGCAATCGCACTTTTAAAAGTCAAACCTCATACCCGCCGGAGAGGCTGGGCGGGCCAAAGCCGCAAAGCCTGTTACAGATAAAATCCCAGGAGAGGAGCACTGACACCCACAAGGGACTGAGCCAGACCTGCTTTGGAGGGTCCAGGTGCCCCCTTGAGCTAGAAGTGCCCTTGAGCAGGCCTCAGAAGGGCGGCACTCAGTTCCCTTTGGAGGAGGTTACCATTAACCCGATCACAGAGCCGCCGAGGAGGACTGGAAAGTCTCTGCGCGCTGTGATCCGGGAGAGAGGAATAACGATCCTGCATGAGACTGAGCCAGACTCACCTCTGAGTAACCTGACGTCTCCCACGGTGGCGGGGGTCGACGGTGGCCTGCAGCAGGGTCGGGGGCACTGTGGAAGTGCTTCCCATAGAGCGTGTGGGAATAAATCCTCTGTGAGACAGACGCCATTTTCCCTACTGTAGTTTGGCTGCTGGTCAAACTGCAGGGCTGCTGGTCAAGCTACAGGGAGGGAATTTAGCTCCACCCAGTAAGAAAAGGGATTTGGATTAAGAAACTCCCGGGCCAGCCTGGGCGGGCCTTTTAATTCTGGAATAGGCTGAAATAAACAATCAGTCAAAGAGGTCTTCAGATCCAACCACTGCCAGAGGCAAGAAAAAGACTGATAATTCCTGAATAGTCAGCAAGAGACAGAAGAACATAAACACTATTTTCACGTTTTGTCTGAAGCTGGAGTTACTGCTGGGCTTTAAAATTTCATTTTTTGTATTGTATTACTTTGTTTCAATTTTTTTTTCTCTCTCTTTTTTCCAAACCCACTCAGTGCACCCACCAATTTTTTTTTTCTTTTTTTTCTTTTCTTGGGTGTGTGTGTGAGAGAGAGAGGGTGTGTTCATTTCCTTCACTGAATTCTATTGAAGCTACTAATCTTATCAGTAAGACTGAATATATTCAAGTTTACATAATTTTTTTTTCTTTTTCCTTTTAAACCACACATTTTATTTTGGTATAAACTTCTGGTTCCCCATTGGCCTTTTAAGGTTCTGTGGGGGTTTTGTTTGTTTTTATTATTTTTGCTTTGTGTTTCTATATTTTTCTATAAAATTTAGATCTTTTAATTTTTAATAATTTTTCATTTGTACTACTACTTCTTCTATAATTCTTTGCTTTCTCTGAAGCTCCTTTCCTATAGCACTAAATTCTAATACATACAAATCTTTATCTCCCTATATTTAACTTTGCAATATTATTCGATATTTCTCTTCTATCCTCCCTTTCTCTTTTTCCCTTTCCCCACTATATTTCTTAGTCTGTTCTGTCCTCATTGCCTTATCCCCAACGGGGATCCTGCTCTAGCATTATTCTCCAATTGGTACTCTACTTAGTTTGCTTATTAACTGGTGGATAACATTCTTGGATTTCCCTATTTACCGTGCTAACGTATTGTACTGTATTTTTGATTGGAATGCTTGGGTTATGTTATAGCTGTATATGTTTATGTGTATAATTCAATACGCTAGATAGTACTTGCATAATCTTTAAATTGCCATTTGTCAAAGGTATACCTTCTGTTTCTCATTTGCATATATATGTTTTAATATCATTTAATGCCATAACAAACCAGCCGTGAAATCTTCATTCCCTGGTCAGGCAACAAGCCCCGGGGTTTTAAGGAGGGTGCACTGACTCCAAAACTCTACAATACTAGAGAACGCCCAACACTAAAGAGCAGTATACAAGTGAGAACGCCAACAAAGGTAATCACTTGTATGCAAGTCCTGACATCACCCAATCACCAGCATCACCCAGAAAAGAAGCCCCATCCAAACAACAAACACCAACAGACGTAACTCAAAGTCTGGGAAAAGGAAATCCCAAACAAAGTCAGTTTTAAAAAATTAATAATAACAATGAAATGGCAGAGAAATACCACACAAGTGAAGGAACAATCCACAAACACACAAGATCAAATTAATGAAGAGAATTTGGACAAACTTTCTGAAAGTGATTTCAGAAGAATGATAGTAAAGATGATCAAAGACACTGAAAACAGAATTTCAGAGAAATTGCAAGACACAACTAACACACTGAATAAAGAAATACAAGAACTTACCAAAAAAGTAACAGAGACAAACAACTCAATTGCTGAACTGAAAAACACTGTAGAAGGAATCAAGAGCAGAGTATCTGAGACAGAAGACCGGATAAGTGAGCTGGAAGATAAAATGGTGGAAGTAACTGCTGAAAAACAGACTCTAGCTCAAAGAATGAAAAGAGCAGAGGACAGCCTCAGAGACCTCTGGGATAATATCAAATGCACCAATATTCAAATTATAGGGGTTCCAGAAGAAGAAGAAAGAAAGAAAGGCTATGAGAAAATTTTTGAAGAGATTATAGTTGAAAATTTCCCCACCATGGGAAAAGAAATAGTCAATCAAGTCCAAGAAGCACAAAGAGTACCATACAGAATCAATCCAAGAAGAAACACACTAAGACACATATTAATGAAGTTAACACAAATTAAACACAAAGAGAGAATTCTCAAAGCAGCAAGGAAAAACTAGTGACATACAAGGGAAAGCCCATCCGTTTAACAGCTGATCTTTCAACAGAAACTCTGCAGGCCAGAAGGGAATGGCAGGACACATTTAAACGGCTGAAAGAGAATAATCTGCAACCAAGAATCCTCTACCCTGCAAGAATCTCCTTCAAAATTGATGGAGAAATCAAAAGCTTTACAGACAAGCAAAAATTAAAAGAATTTAGTCACAGCAAACCAGCCTTACAACAAGTGTTAAAGGGACTTATATAGAAAACAAGTATAAAAGGGGAAGATCCATGAAACAAACACATCATAACATCTAAGAAGATGACAATAGGATCATTTGTATCAATAATTACTTTGAATGTCAATGGACTAAATGCCCCAACCAAAAGACACAGAGTGGCTGAATGGATCCAAAAACATGACCCATACATATGCTGCCTCCAGGAAACTCATTTCAGACCTAGAGACACTCATAGACTGAAAGTGAGAGGCTGGAAAAAGATATTCCATGCAAATGGAAATCAAAAGAAAGCTGGAGTAGCAATCCTCATATCAGATAAAATAGATTTTAAAGTGAAGAAGATTCTAAGAGACAAGGCAGGTCACTACATCATGATTAAGGGATCCATACAAGAAGAAGACATAACAATCATAAATATCCATGCTCCCAACGCAGGAGCACCCCAATACATAAGACAAACACTTTCAGACATAAAAGAAGACACTGACAGCAACACAATCATAGTAGGAGACTTTAACACTCCTCTCATACCAATGGACAGATCATCCAAACAGAAAATTAATAAACACAAACCTTAAATGCCACACTAGAAGAAATGGACCTCATTGATATCTTTAGGACGTTCCACCAAAAGCAGAAGAATACACTTTCTTCTCAAGTGCTCACGGAACATTCTCCAGGATAGACCACATCTTGGGCCACAAATCAATCCTCAGTCAATTCAAGAAAACTGAAATTCTATCAACCATCTCCTCGGACCACAATGCAGTGAGACTAGAGATCAACTACAGGAAAAAAACCGCTAAAAACACAAACACATGGAGATTAAACAACACATACCTAAAAAACCAACTGATCATTGAGGAAATCAAAGGAGAAATTAAAAAATTCCTAGAAGAAAATGACAATGAACACACGACAGTGCAAAACCTATGGGATACTGCAAAAGCAGTTCTAAAAGGGAAGTTTATAGCAATCCAATCCCACCTCAAGAAACTAGGAAAATCTCAAACAGACAACCTTACCTTACGCTTAAAACAACTGGAGAAAGAAGAACAAAAACACCCCAAAGTCAGCAGAAGAAGGGAAATCATAAAGATCTGAGCAGAAATAAATGAAAAAGAAACAAAAGAAACAATAGTAAAGATAAATAAAACAAAAAGCTGGTTCTTCGAAAAAGTCAATAAAATCGACACACCACTGGCCAGACTCATCAAGAAAAAGAGAGAGAAGAACCAGATCACCAAAATCAAAAATGAAAAAGGAGAGATTACAACGGATAATGCAGAAATCCAAAGGATTAAAAGAGACTATTATGAGCAACTCTATGGCAACAAACTGGACAACCTGGAAGAAATGGACAGTTTCTTAGAGAAGATTAATCTCCCAAGACTCAACCAGGAAGAAATAGAAACTATGAACAAGCCAATCACAAGCTCAGAAATCGACCTTGTGATCAAAAATCTACCCAAAAATAAAAGCCCAGGGCCAGATGGTTTCACAAGTGAATTCTACCAAACATTTAAAGAAGAGCTAATGCCTGTCCTTCTAAAACTCTTCCAAAAAATTGCCCAGGAACGAACACTTCCAAACACATTCTACGAGGCCACCATCACCCTGATACCAAACCCAGGCAAAGACATCACAAAAAAAGAAAATTATAGGCCAATTTCACTGATGAATCTAGATGCCAAAATCCTCAACAAAATCCTAGCAAACAGAATTCAGCAACACATCAAAAAGCTCATTCATCACGATCAAGTTGGGTTCATCCCAGGCATGCAAGGATTCTTCAACATCCACAAATCAATCAATGTGATACACCATATCAACAAATTGAAAGACAAAAATCACATGATCATCTCAATAGATGCAGAAAAAGCCTTTGACAAAGTACAGCATCCATTTATGATAAAAACTCTTCAAAAAATGGGCATAGAAGGAACTTATCTTAACATAGTGAAAGCCATATATGAGAAGCCCACAGCGAACATTATCCTCAATGGTGAAAAACTCAAAGCATTCCCTCTAAGATCAGGAAAAAGACAAGGGTGTCCACTTTCACCACTCTTATTCAACATAGTCCTGGAAGTTCTAGCAACAGCAATAAGAGAAGAGAAAGAAATCAAAGGAATCCAGATTGGAAAAGAAGAAGTCAAACTCTCTCTATTTGCAGATGACATGATATTATACATAGAAAATCCCAAAGACACTATTACAAAACTACTAGAGTTAATCAGCGAATTCAGCAAAGTCACAGGATACAAAATCAACACACAGAAATCACTGGCATTCCTATACACAAACAATGAAAAATCAGAAAATGAAATCAAAGAGGCAATCCCCTTCACCATCACAACCAAAAGAATCAAATATCTAGGAATAAACCTACCCAAAGAAACAAAAGAACTGTACACAGAAAATTACAAGACACTCATGAGAGACATTAAAGAAGAGTTAAACAGATGGAGAAATATTCCATGTTCCTGGGTCGGAAGAATCAATATTGTGAAAATGACCATACTACCAAATGTCATCTATAGATTCAATGCGATCCCTATCAAACTTCCAATAACATTCTTCACAGAACTAGACCAACGAATAACACAGTTCATATGGAAACACAAAAGACCTCGAATAGCCAAAGCAATCCTCAGGAAGAAGAATGGAGCTGGGGGGATCAGCCTCCCCAACTTCAGACTGTACTACAAAGCAACAGTCATCAAGACAGTATGGTACTGGCACAAAAACAGAAATATCGACCAAAGGAACAAGATCGAGAACCCAGAGATAAAGCCACGTACCTATGGGTACCTTATTTTTGACAAAGGAGGCGAACATATAAAATGGGACAAAGACAGCCTCTTCAACAAATGGTGCTGGGAAAATTGGACAGCTACATGTAAGAAAATGAAGTTGGAACATACCCTGACACTATACACAAAGATCAACTCAAAATGGATTAAAGACTTAAATGTAAGGCCAGAAACCATCAACCTCTTCGAGGAGAATATAGGCAAAACCCTCAAGGACATCAATCAAAGCAATTATCTTAACATAGTGAAAGCCATATATGAGAAGCCCACAGCGAACATTATCCTCAATGGTGAAAAACTCAAAGCATTCCTCTAAGATCAGGAATAAGACAAGGGTGTCCACTTTCACCACTCTTATTCAACATAGTCCTGGAAGTTCTAGCAACAGCAATAAGAGAAGAGAAAGAAATCAAAGGAATCCAGATTGGAAAAGAAGAAGTCAAACTCTCTCTATTTGCAGATGACATGATATTATACATAGAAAATCCCAAAGACACTATTACAAAACTACTAGAGTTAATCAGCGAATTCAGCAAAGTCACAGGATACAAAATCAACACACAGAAATCACTGGCATTCCTATACACAAACAATGAAAAATCAGAAAATGAAATCAAAGAGGCAATCCCCTTCACCATCACAACCAAAAGAATCAAATATCTAGGAATAAACCTACCCAAAGAAACAAAAGAACTGTACACAGAAAATTACAAGACACTCATGAGAGACATTAAAGAAGAGTTAAACAGATGGAGAAATATTCCATGTTCCTGGGTCGGAAGAATCAATATTGTGAAAATGACCATACTACCAAATGTCATCTATAGATTCAATGCGATCCCTATCAAACTTCCAATAACATTCTTCACAGAACTAGACCAACGAATAACACAGTTCATATGGAAACACAAAAAACCTCGAATAGCCAAAGCAATCCTCAGGAAGAAGAATGGAGCTGGGGGTATCAGCCTCCGCAACTTCAGACTGTACTACAAAGCAACAGTCATCAAGACAGTATGGTACTGGCACAAAAACAGAAATATCGACCAAAGGAACAAGATCGAGAACCCAGAGATAAAGCCACGTACCTATGGGTACCTTATTTTTGACAAAGGAGGCGAACATATAAAATGGGACAAAGACAGCCTCTTCAACAAATGGTGCTGGGAAAATTGGACAGCTACATGTAAGAAAATGAAGTTGGAACATACCCTGACACTATACACAAAGATCAACTCAAAATGGATTAAAGACTTAAATGTAAGGCCAGAAACCATCAACCTCTTCGAGGAGAATATAGGCAAAACCCTCAAGGACATCAATCAAAGCAAGATCTTCTCTGACCCACCTACTAGAATAGTGGAACTAAAAAGACAAATGAACATGTGGGACCTAATGAAACTTAAAAGCTTTTGTACAGCTAAAGAAATTACAAAAAAGCTGAACAGACAGCCCACAGAGTGGGAGAAAATCATAGCAAATGAAACAATAGACAAAGAATTAATCTCCAAAATCTACAAGCAACTCAGACAACTCAGCACTGGAAAAACGAACAACCCAATCAAAAAATGGGAAAAGGACCTAAACAGACACCTCTCCAACGATGACATACAGATGGCCCAAAAACACATGAAATGCTCAACTTCACTAATAATTAGAGAAATGCAAATCAAAACTACAATGAGATATCACCTCACACCTGTCAGAGTGGCCATCATCCACAAATCGACAGACAATAAATGCTGGAGAGGGTGTGGAGAAAAGGGAACACTCCTGCATTGCTGGTGGGAGTGTAAATTGATACAGCCTCTATGGAAGACAGTCTGGAGATTTCTTAAAAAACTAAAAATAGAAGCACCATATGACCCAGCAATTCCACTCTTAGGCTTATACCCTGACAAAATCAAAACTGAAAGAAGCACCTGTACCCCAATGTTCATTGCAGCTCTCTATACAATAGCTAGAACATGGAAGGAACCTAGATGCCCATCGACGAACGAATGGATCCAAAAGCTCTGGTACATATATACAATGGAATACTACACAGCTGTAAAGAGAAATGCAGAAGAATCAACCTTAATGAGGTGGCTGGATCTAGAACGTATCATAAAAAGTGAAGTCAGTCAAAAAGAGAAGGACAAATACAGAAAAAATATGCAGAAGAATCAACCTTAATGAGGTGGCTGTATCATGACAAAGGAGGCGAACATATAAAATGGGACAAAGACAGCCTCTTCAACAAATGGTGCTGGGAAAATTGGACAGCTACATGTAAGAAAATGAAGTTGGAACATACCCTGACACTATACACAAAGATCAACTCAAAATGGATTAAAGACTTAAATGTAAGGCCAGAAACCATCAACCTCTTCGAGGAGAATATAGGCAAAACCCTCAAGGACATCAATCAAAGCAAGATCTTCTCTGACCCACCTACTAGAATAGTGGAACTAAAAAGACAAATGAACATGTGGGACCTAATGAAACTTAAAAGCTTTTGTACAGCTAAAGAAATTACAAAAAAGCTGAACAGACAGCCCACAGAGTGGGAGAAAATCATAGCAAATGAAACAATAGACAAAGAATTAATCTCCAAAATCTACAAGCAACTCAGACAACTCAGCACTGGAAAAACGAACAACCCAATCAAAAAATGGGAAAAGGACCTAAACAGACACCTCTCCAACGATGACATACAGATGGCCCAAAAACACATGAAATGCTCAACTTCACTAATAATTAGAGAAATGCAAATCAAAACTACAATGAGATATCACCTCACACCTGTCAGAGTGGCCATCATCCACAAATCGACAGACAATAAATGCTGGAGAGGGTGTGGAGAAAAGGGAACACTCCTGCATTGCTGGTGGGAGTGTAAATTGATACAGCCTCTATGGAAGACAGTCTGGAGATTTCTTAAAAAACTAAAAATAGAAGCACCATATGACCCAGCAATTCCACTCTTAGGCTTATACCCTGACAAAATCAAAACTGAAAGAAGCACCTGTACCCCAATGTTCATTGCAGCTCTCTATACAATAGCTAGAACATGGAAGGAACCTAGATGCCCATCGACGAACGAATGGATCCAAAAGCTCTGGTACATATATACAATGGAATACTACACAGCTGTAAAGAGAAATGCAGAAGAATCAACCTTAATGAGGTGGCTGTATCTAGAACGTATCATCAAAAGTGAAGTCAGTCAGAAAGAGAAGGACAAATACAGTATATTAACACATATATATGGAATCTAGTAGGATGGTGATGATGGCACATGCAGTGAAGCGACAGAAAGACAGACATGGACAGTGGACATATGGACATGGTGGGGAAGGAACAGTGGGTGAGAGGCGTAAAGGAACTAGCATGAAGGCCTGTACTATCATAAGTGAAGAAAATAGCTCGTCATTGCTCTGTGAGAAAAGGGGATCCTTCAGGGGTGCTGTGTGATTGTCGGGAGGGGAGGGAAGGGGGGGATATACATATGACTAATCTGAGAACATACATATCTGTAAACAACAAAACTCTGTAAAAGTTAAAAGTAAAGGTTTAAAAAAAAAAATTAAAAATAAATAAATAAATAAATAAATAAATAAAAGTGCTCGCGTGTTTCTTGCCTCATATGTCCAAATCTTCAATGAGGAATCAATGTTAAACAACTTAGGCTACACATTAAAACAACTGGGTTGCTTAAAACAACATTAACAACAAACATAAATAAGCTCAAAGCCCTCCCCCAGAGATTCTACTGTAAGTGGTTTCAGTTCTAGCCTAAGTATCAATACGGTTTGTTTTTATTATTTTTTTTAATTTTGGTCTCTTTTATTGGTTTTTTTTATTTATTTATTTTCATCCAGCTTTATTCTTTGGCCTATGTGGGCCTCCCATTGCGGTGGCCTCTCTCCTTACAGAGCACCGGCTCTGGGCACATGCGCTCCAGAGCACTGGCTCCTAATTGGACACATGGGTCTATGGCTGGCGGGTCCATGGCACATGTAAATTGATACAGCCTCTATGGAAGACAGTCTGGAGATTTCTGGAAAAACTAAAAATAGAAGCACCATATGACCCAGCAATTCCACTCTTAGGCTTATACCCTGACAAAATCAAAACTGAAAGAAGCACCTGTACCCCAATGTTCATTGCAGCTCTCTATACAATAGCTAGAACATGGAAGGAACCTAGATGCCCATCGACGAACGAATGGATCCAAAAGCTCTGGTACATATATACAATGGAATACTACACAGCTGTAAAGAGAAATGCAGAAGAATCAACCTTAATGAGGTGGCTGTATCTAGAACGTATCATCAAAAGTGAAGTCAGTCAGAAAGAGAAGGACAAATACAGTATATTAACACATATATATGGAATCTAGTAGGATGGTGATGATGGCACATGCAGTGAAGCGACAGAAAGACAGACATGGACAGTGGACATATGGACATGGTGGGGAAGGAACAGTGGGTGAGAGGCGTAAAGGAACTAGCATGAAGGCCTGTACTATCATAAGTGAAGAAAATAGCTCGTCATTGCTCTGTGAGAAAAGGGGATCCTTCAGGGGTGCTGTGTGATTGTCGGGAGGGGAGGGAAGGGGGGGATATACATATGACTAATCTGAGAACATACATATCTGTAAACAACAAAACTCTGTAAAAGTTAAAAGTAAAATAAAGGTTTAAAAAAAAAATTAAAAATAAATAAATAAATAAATAAATAAATAAAAGTGCTCGCGTGTTTCTTGCCTCATATGTCCAAATCTTCAATGAGGAATCAATGTTAAACAACTTAGGCTACACATTAAAACAACTGGGTTGCTTAAAACAACATTAACAACAAACATAAATAAGCTCAAAGCCCTCCCCCAGAGATTCTACTGTAAGTGGTTTCAGTTCTAGCCTAAGTATCAATACGGTTTGTTTTTATTATTTTTTTTAATTTTGGTCTCTTTTATTGGTTTTTTTTATTTATTTATTTTCATCCAGCTTTATTCTTTGGCCTATGTGGGCCTCCCATTGCGGTGGCCTCTCTCCTTACAGAGCACCGGCTCTGGGCACATGCGCTCCAGAGCACTGGCTCCTAATTGGACACATGGGTCTAGCTGCTCCGCGGCACATGGGATCTTCCCGGGCCAGGGATTAAACCAGTGCCCCTTGCATCACAAGGTGGGCTCTTTACCCACTGGACCACCAGGGAAGACCTGGTATCAATATTTTTTTTAATGCTTTCAAGATGATTCTAACATACAGCCAGAAAAGGCAGCCCAGCACAAGTCAACCGGCTAACACTGTACACTGTGCTCCAGGATTGGCAGGACAACACAATGAGCCTAATACTGATGGCATGAGGAGAGAAGCAGGGTGGGCCCTGAGGTAGCTTATCAGAGCTTAATTCTCATTTTCAACGTATTTTTTCACACTTCAACAAACCAAGTTACTACATTTTCTTTCCTTCTGAAATAATTTTCAGATGTATTTTCAGATGTATATAAAATGTATGTATAAAATGATGTGTATAAAATCTGGATTTTATATACATCAACAACAATCCAAAGTAGATTGGATATATTTTAATTAAAATTAACTTTGAAAATATATCCAGTGGGAAGCTGCTGTATAGGCCCCGGGAGCTGAACCCAGTGCTCTGTGACAACCTAGAGGGGGTGGGGTGAGGCAGGGAGTGGGAGGCAGGCTCCAGAAGGAGGAAATATATATATACTCATGACCAATTCACGTTGTTTTATGGAAGAAACTAACCCAATATTGTAAAGTAGTTATCCTCCAGTTAAATATAAATTTAAAAAAATACTTTCATAAGAGGTGAGCGTAAATGACAGAACCAAGAGACTAAGATCAATGACTTCCAGTCAAAATACCCAGGCTGTGGCACACTGACTCTGAGAGATGGGCAAGTTACTTAAACCATGTTGGTTTTAGTTTCCTCATTTGTAAAAGTGCTATGGTAGAACTCATCACCTAGTTGTTTCAATTAAATATGAAAATGCTTATGAAACACTTAGAAACAATGCGAAAGAACTCAGTAAATATTAGGCAGTATTAGTATTTATTTTCATCCAGCTTTATTCTTTGGCCTATGTGGGCCTCCCATTGCGGTGGCCTCTCTCCTTACAGAGCACCGGCTCTGGGCACATGCGCTCCAGAGCACTGGCTCCTAATTGGACACATGGGTCTAGCTGCTCCGCGGCACATGGGATCTTCCCGGGCCAGGGATTAAACCAGTGCCCCTTGCATCACAAGGTGGGCTCTTTACCCACTGGACCACCAGGGAAGACCTGGTATCAATATTTTTTTTAATGCTTTCAAGATGATTCTAACATACAGCCAGAAAAGGCAGCCCAGCACAAGTCAACCGGCTAACACTGTACACTGTGCTCCAGGATTGGCAGGACAACACAATGAGCCTAATACTGATGGCATGAGGAGAGAAGCAGGGTGGGCCCTGAGGTAGCTTATCAGAGCTTAATTCTCATTTTCAACGTATTTTTTCACACTTCAACAAACCAAGTTACTACATTTTCTTTCCTTCTGAAATAATTTTCAGATGTATTTTCAGATGTATATAAAATGTATGTATAAAATGATGTGTATAAAATCTGGATTTTATATACATCAACAACAATCCAAAGTAGATTGGATATATTTTAATTAAAATTAACTTTGAAAATATATCCAGTGGGAAGCTGCTGTATAGGCCCCGGGAGCTGAACCCAGTGCTCTGTGACAACCTAGAGGGGGTGGGGTGAGGCAGGGAGTGGGAGGCAGGCTCCAGAAGGAGGAAATATATAAAACTCATGACCAATTCACGTTGTTTTATGGAAGAAACTAACCCAATATTGTAAAGTAGTTATCCTCCAGTTAAATATAAATTTAAAAAAATACTTTCATAAGAGGTGAGCGTAAATGACAGAACCAAGAGACTAAGATCAATGACTTCCAGTCAAAATACCCAGGCTGTGGCACACTGACTCTGAGAGATGGGCAAGTTACTTAAACCATGTTGGTTTTAGTTTCCTCATTTGTAAAAGTGCTATGGTAGAACTCATCACCTAGTTGTTTCAATTAAATATGAAAATGCTTATGAAACACTTAGAAACAATGCGAAAGAACTCAGTAAATATTAGGCAGTATTAGTATTATTTCATAAAGTGACAGGTTTCCAGTGTCAAGCAGGATGAGATATTCTGATACTTATTTGACCGTAATAGAGTCACTAATCTTTTGTTTACTATACCTGATTCAAGTGCAGAGGATTCTAACTCTGGAGTCCCATATGGTTTGAAAATGGCAAGACGACTTCCTGTGACCTACAGAGTCTCCTACTTTACATTTAAATTTTAGTTAAGTTCAGTGCTCACTAACTTTTGGCAAAACCACTCAGCATGATATCTTTTAGTTCTCCATGTTGAAGTCTTTAATCTGTGTATGTGTTGAAGTATACATTGAGAGCCACTACAAAGATTGTGGGTAGTTAAGATCTAAAGTGTGTACTTTCACTCCAAGAAGTTCATATTATGTTGTGGTTACATATTTTTTTACACTGCAATATTTTTATCTATCTCCATTTTCATAAAATGTTAGTCCCAACTTCTTGACATTACTAATTATATCTATCCTTGTTCATATTCCAGTTTTCCTCTGATCTTTATCTAGTTAAAAAAAAAATGAGCTATGATGATAACTTGGGCTTCTCCGGTGGCTCAGTGACCAAGAATCTACCTGCCAGTGCAGGAGATGCGGGTTCAATTCCTGAGTCAGGAATATCTCCTAGAGGAGGGCAAGGAAACCCACTCCAGCATTCTTGCCTGTAGAATTCCATGACTGGAGAAACCTGACAGGTTACAATTCTTGGGGTACCAAAGAGTCTGACACGACTTAGCAACTTAGCAATATGATGATAACTTAAGATGCCTATATAACATTATCCAGTTTTAGACTTAAATTATATTGCTTGCACTGTTTCTTTTTAGTAAATTTTTGCATTACAAATTACTGTTATAAATGTTTTATATATACCCGCCTGCACTAAAGATCTTCTACTCAAACTCATTTACTTTCTTTGTTTTCTAAGTCCAGATCATTTGGTTTTATGCTTTATCTGCAGTTCACTCTGTTCTTTAACTATGACCTAACTTTTTCCTAAGCAGTATTATCACTATGGTGGAGTTCTTAAAATTCTGCATAATGACATGTTTTCCCACTATACTTCAACTTTTCTAAAGAAAAGGAGAACACTGCTAATGAAATCTAATACAATGAAATAAGATTATTTTGATTTAAATACACCTACACATCTGGTGCATTTTTCTGGGACTTTGTACTGTTTGTTTAATTCATGGCATAAGCATTTCACTTGAGAGGAGGTGTGCCTTTCAATGCCTCTTCCAACAGCTCCAAGGTACAACTGCACTAAACATTTGTTTTTAAAAAAGGACGCAGTGCAAGATACACATTGCAAAAACCCTACCATACTGGGGGCTTTTGCATTATCAAGGTGTGTGTGAATTTAGTGAGGAAAATATCGTACACACACTTTTGAAATGCCTATAACACAAAATTACATTTCAGAAATCATCCTAGGAAATATAAGACTTCAAATTGTAAGAAAAAGGACAAAGTGAAATTACCTATTAGTGTAAGAGAAGAAAGAACAAATCTGCTTTAGAGATTTTTTTTTCAAGTCATTTTCTAGGTACTAGAAGAGATTTCAGTCTCTAAGCTGGAAAAACATTTTGATAAATTAAAATTTAATTAAACTGAGAAGACAACAAAAGCAACTTTAAAATCTAGAGAAAAAAATACAAATTTTAATAGATTTTATTTCTTCCAAAAGAGCAAGGTAAAAACAGTGATGTTTGCCTTTTGGTTGTCGCGGCGTGAGAAGCCATGAGCAGCAAAGTCTCCCGCGACACCCTCTACGAGGCAGTGCGGGAAGTCCTGCACGGAAACCAGCGCAAGCGCCGGAAGTTTTTGGAGACGGTGGAGCTTCAGATCAGCCTGGAGAACTATGACCCTCAGAAGGACAAACGCTTCTCGGGCACCGTCAGGCTTAAGTCCACTCCCCGCCCCAAGTTCTCTGTCTGTGTCCTGGGGGACCAGCAGCATTGCGATGAGGCCAAGGCTGTGGATATCCCCCACATGGATATCGAGGCGTTGAAGAAACTCAACAAGAATAAGAAACTTGTCAAGAAGCTGGCCAAGAAGTATGATGCGTTTTTGGCTTCAGAGTCTTTGATCAAGCAGATCCCAAGAATCCTGGGCCCAGGCCTAAACAAGACTGGCAAGTTCCCTTCCTTGCTGACCCACAATGAGAACATGGTGGCCAAAATTGATGAAGTGAAGTCCACTATCAAGTTCCAGATGAAGAAGGTGCTGTGTCTGGCAGTGGCTGTCGGCCACGTGAAGATGACAGATGATGAGCTTGTGTACAACATCCACTTAGCTGTCAACTTCCTGGTGTCATTGCTCAAGAAAAATTGGCAGAACGTCAGGGCCTTGTACATTAAGAGCACCATGGGAAAGCCCCAGCGTCTGTACTAAGGCACAGTCTAATAAACCATACTCCATCGCAAAAAAAAAAAAAAACAGTGATGTTTGAAGGAAAAAAGGAATATGAATAAATCTGACCCACCAAAAAAATGTCGAATTACATGATATTCACTTGAGGAAAGAAACAATTTTAAAAGAAAGGCACACTGAAATTTTATTATTATAGTTGACAGCAATTCATTTAGGGAATGATTATTAATATCATATCTCTCTGACTGGAAGCCTAAAACACACTCTTGCAGTGTGTCCTATTTATATATTGGACCTGGTGGTAAGGCCTAAAATGTTCCTTTATATATGTATATACATCTTATTACATATAGATTACATTTTCTGAAAAATAATATATCAAAATCCACATGAACTATTTGATATAAACAAAAGCCTATACTATTAGTGTATGTTATATAATACATTTGTACATGTGCCCTACAGATATCTAGCACATCTTTACAAGATTTTGCATGAAGTGTTATTATTATCTTCACATAAAAACAAGAAAAACATGAGTCTGTATGATGATAAGTAAATTTAATTCTGCATTTCAGAAAAGATAATTAGCAACTACACATATTAATTATCATTTAAGGAAAATATGATAGTTTTTATAATATTATTATATATACCATATAATATAAACAGAGAGACCAGATATGAGATTATGTTTACTTTTCCCTTATTATGTATCAATCTTTGCATGAAGTGTTTCTCAATTGTAAATGATTTAAACATCACAATGATCTTATGTGTATTATGCAATTGTTATTTGTGTCTTACAACTAAGGACAAATAAGGATATCACACAGTAAGTTGTAGAGTCAAAATCTGAACATAAAGAGTTCAGCTCCACAAAGGTTGTATGTAATAATCCTCTGTATATTTTTGGATAACCATCTATTTTCAGATATGTCTTTTGCAAATACTTTCTCCCATCTGGCTTGTCTTCTCATCCTCTTGACATTGTTTTTCATGGAGCAGAAGTTTTTAATTTTAATGAAATCCAGCTTAACATTTTTTCATGGATCATGCCTTTGGTGTTGTACTTAAAAACTCATCTCATTACTAGAGCTACTCAATGAATGCAATAATGTTGCAGATATAAAATTAATATAAGAAATCCCTTGTATTCTCCCATATGCTAGCAATGAAAAATAAGAAAGTGAAATTAAGGAAGCAATCACATTCACCATTGCAATGAAAGCAATAAAATACTTAAGAATAAATTTACCAAAAGAAACAAAAAACCTGTTTACAGAAAACTATAAAACACTGATGAAAGAAATAAATCAAAGATGACACAAACAGAAGGCAAAATAAATTGTAAACAGAAGGAGAAATATATCCAATGTTATTGGATTGTAAGAATCCATACAGTGAAAATGAATATACTCCCCAAAGCAATCTACAGATTCAATGCAACCTCTATCAAACTACAAACAGTATTTTTCACAGAACTAGCATAAATAATTTCACAATTTGTAATTCAAAAAAGACAAATAACCAAAGGAACCTTGAGAAAGAAGAATGGAACTGGAAGAATCAACTTTCCTGACTTCAAACTACACTACAAAGCTACAGTTATCGAGATAGTATGGTACTGGTACAAAGATAGAAATACAGCTCAATGGAACAAAATAGAAGGTCCAGAGATAAATCCACGCATCTATGAACACATTATCTTTGACAAAGGAAGAAAATATATACATGGAAAAAATACAGTTTCTTCAATAAATACTGCTGGGAAAACTGTACAATGACATGTAAAAGAATGAAATTAGAACACTCCCCAACACCATACACAAATATAAACCCAAAATAGATTAAAGACCTAAATGTAAGAACAGAAACTATAAAACTCTTAGAGGAAAACAGGCAGACCACTATCACAGTAAGATCCTTTATGATCCACCTCCCAGAGTAATGAAAATAAAACCAAAAATTTAAAAAATGGAACCTAAATAAACTTAAGAGCTTTTTCACAATGAAGGAAACTGTAAGCAAGTGAAAAGACAGCTTTCAAAATGGGAGAAAATAATATCAAACAAAACTGACAAAGAACCATATGGTAATTCTATTTTTAATTTTTTTGAGGAACCTCCATAGTGGTTTTTATAGATCAATTTTTATAATGGCTTCACCAGTTTATATTCCCACCAACAGTGTAAAAGTGTTCCCTCTTCTCCACATCTTGACCAACTCTTGTTATTTCTTGTTGTTGTCTTTTTGATGACAGCCATATCTTGATTTCTTTGTACATTCATTAGTAAGATGTGTCCTAAGCATCTTTGCTTCACACCATTTTGGCTTACAAAAGGTTTCATTGGGAAATTCTACTTTCAGAGAATGGGGAAAACCTGTCTTTCTACTGTACCCTGTACAGGATTTATGTACTTCTGTCTCTATAATCTGCTCCAGCCTTCAAAATGTGTCTTCATGGTTGTATCACTACACAGCTTATCACAGGGTCATGTACACAAAGAATATTCTAAAATGATAATTTGAGTAATTTATAATAAATTCAAATTTTACTTCTTGTTTAAAAAAAAAAAAACTGACAAAGAATTAATCTCCAAAATTTACAAGCAGCTCATGTAGCTCAATATCAGAAAAATAACCAAATCAAAAAGTGGGTAGAAGACCTAAACAGACATTTATTCAAAGAAGACACAGACGGATAATAAACACATGAAAAGATGTTCAACATCACTCATTAGAGTAATGAAACTCAAAGTCACAAAGTATCATCTCACACCAGTCAGCATGGCCATCATCAAAAAATCTACAAACAATAAATGCTGAAGAAGGTGTGGAAAAAAGAGAACCATTTTACACTGTTGGTGGGAATGCAAACTGGTATAGCCACTATGGAAAACTGTGTGTAGATTTCTTTAAAAAAAAAAAAACTGGGAATAAAACCTCCATATGACCCAGCAAACCCAACTGATGGGCATACACCATGAGGAAACCAGTATTGAAAGAGACACATGCACCCCAATGTTCACTGCAGCATTGTCTACAATAGCTAGGACATGGAAGCAACCTAGATGTCCACTGGCAGATGAAAGGATAAAGAAGCTGCAGCACGTATACATGATGGAATATTACTCAGTTGTAAAAAGGAATGCGTTTGAGTCGGTTTCACTGAGGTGGATGAACCAGAGCCTATTATACAGAGCAAAGTCCAAAAGATAAAAATAGATATTGGTTATTAATGCATATATGTCGAATTTAGAAAGATGATATTGATGATTCTACACGCAGGGCAGCAAAGGAGACACAGACATAATAAAGAAGAGACTTTTGGACTCAGTGGGAAAAGGCAAGGGTGGGATGCTTTGAGAAAACAGCACTGAAATATACATACTACCATATGTAAAACACATGACCAGTGTGAGTTGCATGCATGAAGCAGGGTACCTGAAGATGGTGCTCTGGAACAACCTAGAGGGACAGGGTAGCAGGGGAGGAGAGAGGGGGCCTCAGGATGGGGGAACACATGTATACCTATGACTGATTCATATTGATATATGACAAAAATACCCATCACAATATTGTAAAGCAGTTATTGTTCAATTAAAATAAATAAATTTTAAAATAAAAATATTAATACAGAAAAAAAGTCATTTCAATACCCAAAATCTTATAGGTTTACTCCCATGTTATCTTCAAAGAGTTCTATAGTTTTGTTTTATGTGTAGGACTCTGGTCCATTTTGAGCTAATTTTGCAAAGAGTTGTAAGGTCTGTGTCTAGTTTCAGTTTTACATGTAGCACTATTTGTTGAAAAGACTCTTCGTAGCTTCACTGCATTGCTTTTGCTCTTTTGAAGATCAGTCGACCAAAACCGTGGGTAGAAGACCTAAACAGACATTTATTCAAAGAAGACACAGACGGATAATAAACACATGAAAAGATGTTCAACATCACTCATTAGAGTAATGAAACTCAAAGTCACAAAGTATCATCTCACACCAGTCAGCATGGCCATCATCAAAAAATCTACAAACAATAAATGCTGAAGAAGGTGTGGAAAAAAGAGAACCATTTTACACTGTTGGTGGGAATGCAAACTGGTATAGCCACTATGGAAAACTGTGTGTAGATTTCTTTAAAAAAAAAAAAACTGGGAATAAAACCTCCATATGACCCAGCAAACCCAACTGATGGGCATACACCATGAGGAAACCAGTATTGAAAGAGACACATGCACCCCAATGTTCACTGCAGCATTGTCTACAATAGCTAGGACATGGAAGCAACCTAGATGTCCACTGGCAGATGAAAGGATAAAGAAGCTGCAGCACGTATACATGATGGAATATTACTCAGTTGTAAAAAGGAATGCGTTTGAGTCGGTTTCACTGAGGTGGATGAACCAGAGCCTATTATACAGAGCAAAGTCCAAAAGATAAAAATAGATATTGGTTATTAATGCATATATGTCGAATTTAGAAAGATGATATTGATGATTCTACACGCAGGGCAGCAAAGGAGACACAGACATAATAAAGAAGAGACTTTTGGACTCAGTGGGAAAAGGCAAGGGTGGGATGCTTTGAGAAAACAGCACTGAAATATACATACTACCATATGTAAAACACATGACCAGTGTGAGTTGCATGCATGAAGCAGGGTACCTGAAGATGGTGCTCTGGAACAACCTAGAGGGACAGGGTAGCAGGGGAGGAGAGAGGGGGCCTCAGGATGGGGGAACACATGTATACCTATGACTGATTCATATTGATATATGACAAAAATACCCATCACAATATTGTAAAGCAGTTATTGTTCAATTAAAATAAATAAATTTTAAAATAAAAATATTAATACAGAAAAAAAGTCATTTCAATACCCAAAATCTTATAGGTTTACTCCCATGTTATCTTCAAAGAGTTCTATAGTTTTGTTTTATGTGTAGGACTCTGGTCCATTTTGAGCTAATTTTTGCAAAGAGTTGTAAGGTCTGTGTCTAGTTTCAGTTTTTACATGTAGCACTATTTGTTGAAAAGACTCTTCGTAGCTTCACTGCATTGCTTTTGCTCTTTTTTGAAGATCAGTCGACCACAATTATGTCTATTATGTTCTATTTGAGGGTCTCTAATCTGTTCCACTGATCTATTAATATGTCTTTCTTTAAACAATACCACACTGTCCTGAGCACTGTAGCTTTATTGCTTCCTAGGGCTTGAAGTTGGATGGTGTCAGTCATCCAGCCTTGTCCTCCTTTTATTTTCTTCTCCTTCAATTCTGTATTGGCTGCTCTTTTGCCTCTCCATATAAACTTTCAAATCAATTTGTCAGTATCCACAAAATAATTTGCAAGGTTTTGATTAGGAATGAGTAGAATCTATGAAACAAGCTGGAAAGAATTGACATCTGGAGAATACTGAGTCTTCCAATATTCTGGCTTCTTAGTCTATGCTTTTCTGTCCCTATGTCTGTTGCTTTTCCAATGACTTTCAATAATAGTTCAATTTTAGTTATTAATATTGATATTATTATTGGCATCATCATTCTGGAATATGAATTTTATCAGTATTCTGTTTGGTTTTTATATAACCACTTTGAGGAAGCTTAATCAGCCTATTCAGAAATTTGGAAATTTAAGAATCAGTGCCAAAAAAATATGTGAGGGAGATTAAAAGGTCCAAACTTCCAGCTTCAAATAAATGAGTCATAGATATGAAGCAGGGTACCTGAAGATGGTGCTCTGGAACAACCTAGAGGGACAGGGTAGAAGGGGAGGAGAGAGGGGGCCTCAGGATGGGGGAACACATGTATACCTATGACTGATTCATATTGATATATGACAAAAATACCCATCACAATATTGTAAAGCAGTTATTGTTCAATTAAAATAAATAAATTTTAAAATAAAAATATTAATACAGAAAAAAAGTCATTTCAATACCCAAAATCTTATAGGTTTACTCCCATGTTATCTTCAAAGAGTTCTATAGTTTTGTTTTATGTGTAGGACTCTGGTCCATTTTGAGCTAATTTTTGCAAAGAGTTGTAAGGTCTGTGTCTAGTTTCAGTTTTTACATGTAGCACTATTTGTTGAAAAGACTCTTCGTAGCTTCACTGCATTGCTTTTGCTCTTTTTTGAAGATCAGTCGACCACAATTATGTCTATTATGTTCTATTTGAGGGTCTCTAATCTGTTCCACTGATCTATTAATATGTCTTTCTTTAAACAATACCACACTGTCCTGAGCACTGTAGCTTTATTGCTTCCTAGGGCTTGAAGTTGGATGGTGTCAGTCATCCAGCCTTGTCCTCCTTTTATTTTCTTCTCCTTCAATTCTGTATTGGCTGCTCTTTTGCCTCTCCATATAAACTTTCAAATCAATTTGTCAGTATCCACAAAATAATTTGCAAGGTTTTGATTAGGAATGAGTAGAATCTATGAAACAAGCTGGAAAGAATTGACATCTGGAGAATACTGAGTCTTCCAATATTCTGGCTTCTTAGTCTATGCTTTTCTGTCCCTATGTCTGTTGCTTTTCCAATGACTTTCAATAATAGTTCAATTTTAGTTATTAATATTGATATTATTATTGGCATCATCATTTCTGGAATATGAATTTTTAACAGTATTCTGTTTGGTTTTTATATAACCACTTTGAGGAAGCTTAATCAGCCTATTCAGAAATTTGGAAATTTAAGAATCAGTGCCAAAAAAATATGTGAGGGAGATTAAAAGGTCCAAACTTCCAGCTTCAAATAAATGAGTCATAGATATGAAATGTACATTCAGGGGAATATAGTCTATAGCTATCCTATGTATTTGTATGATGTGATGTTATAACTGTGATGATCATTCTGAAAAACATAAATACTTGGGATATAAAATCTGGTTTCTCCAGATTACATTTAATTAATTATTGTTCTAATATAATCCCAAAGGCTATCCCAAAGTTAACTGTTTCCCTCTTACATTGAGTGCCTATATTGAGCCCCTAAATTTTCACATAAGCCCCTGTCTTGCTTCCTTAGCACTGGTAGATTCACTCATTCATTCATTTCTCCAGTCATTCATTCATAATTGCTTGGTTCCTGTACTCTCAAGTCATTTTTCATTTAAATTCCTTCATAAAATTAGGAAGGAAATAAAATCAGTATAATTTATCTTAGAGAGGTTCAGCCCAAGGTTATGTAGGTGGTAAATATTTGCACACACAGAGTTACCAACCTAAACTTCTCCACTCAAATCCCATTGTTGTTCTCCTGTGCAATAGGTAAGTGTACTATGCCCAATGGTAAAAGAAAATTAGCATATTTTCTGTCTTAAGTAGAGTCAGTCACATATCAGATAAAGCTGATAAATTAATCTTTATCTTTGCCTTCTAGTTTCATTTTGAATATTCATTTTGCAGATTTTTTTAATCCCTGGAAAAGATTATCCAAGGCATCCTCAACTGCTCCTAACTGCTCCCAGAAATACACCTATACTTTAGTTATCTATGTTCAGAAATAGGCTAGGGACAATTTCTTTTTAACTTGCTCCCAAGAATACACTTCTTAGTCTATGCTTTTCTGTCCCTATGTCTGTTGCTTTTCCAATGACTTTCAATAATAGTTCAATTTTAGTTATTAATATTGATATTATTATTGGCATCATCATTTCTGGAATATGAATTTTAACAGTATTCTGTTTGGTTTTTATATAACCACTTTGAGGAAGCTTAATCAGCCTATTCAGAAATTTGGAAATTTAAGAATCAGTGCCAAAAAAATATGTGAGGGAGATTAAAAGGTCCAAACTTCCAGCTTCAAATAAATGAGTCATAGATATGAAATGTACATTCAGGGGAATATAGTCTATAGCTATCCTATGTATTTGTATGATGTGATGTTATAACTGTGATGATCATTCTGAAAAACATAAATACTTGGGATATAAAATCTGGTTTCTCCAGATTACATTTAATTAATTATTGTTCTAATATAATCCCAAAGGCTATCCCAAAGTTAACTGTTTCCCTCTTACATTGAGTGCCTATATTGAGCCCCTAAATTTTCACATAAGCCCCTGTCTTGCTTCCTTAGCACTGGTAGATTCACTCATTCATTCATTTCTCCAGTCATTCATTCATAATTGCTTGATTCCTGTACTCTCAAGTCATTTTTCATTTAAATTCCTTCATAAAATTAGGAAGGAAATAAAATCAGTATAATTTATCTTAGAGAGGTTCAGCCCAAGGTTATGTAGGTGGTAAATATTTGCACACACAGAGTTACCAACCTAAACTTCTCCACTCAAATCCCATTGTTGTTCTCCTGTGCAATAGGTAAGTGTACTATGCCCAATGGTAAAAGAAAATTAGCATATTTTCTGTCTTAAGTAGAGTCAGTCACATATCAGATAAAGCTGATAAATTAATCTTTATCTTTGCCTTCTAGTTTCATTTTGAATATTCATTTTGCAGATTTTTTTAATCCCTGGAAAAGATTATCCAAGGCATCCTCAACTGCTCCTAACTGCTCCCAGAAATACACCTATACTTTAGTTATCTATGTTCAGAAATAGGCTAGGGACAATTTCTGAAATTTTTATCCACTCTTATCAAGTATACGAATTCCCTGTTTGAAAGGATCTTTACTATCCACTCTCTAATCATGGCTAGCTTCTTTGTATCAAATGTGCTTTTCATACATTATGTACATATGGAATCTAAGAGCCCCAAAAGAAACGCAGACTGTGGCTTTAAGGGGGATTGCAGCTGCCAGTGATAAGAGTAAGTCATTTCCAGGGGGAAATTTCCTTTACATAGTGCTGAGGGGAAATAATGATAATCTTTCAGGGCATACACATGGGAAGTGCTCCTGTTAATAAATATGTAACATTAGTGATAAGATAGCCCCTGTCGTGGAAATGAGCTCAGAGTAAAACAGCTGACATAGGTACCAGGCTTCTTGTCAGAAAGTAATGATGAGAAATTGGAGGTCGTGGGCATAGTGACGGCAATCCCAAAGTTTCCTTCATACATAGTCTGAATGATGACTCCTCCGAGAGCTGAGAGAAGGTGAGAAGCCATGGAGAAAATGCCAGAGGAATAGCAGTAACCCGGCAAATACATAACTTTACTCTCAGTGATTCAATGAAAATACAGCCACGCTGTATTTTTTTTTACGTGAGGCATAATATATAGCCAAGAGTTACAAAAATATTGTGTTAAAAATAACAGAAGTGCAGGTGAATGTTAATTAACAACTTTTCCATAGAGACCACAGTTCTGGCACTATCCCCTCCCCAAAATTCTGATCAATATTTGCTCATTTTCTTTGTTTATAAAATAATGAAAAAGTAGAATGATCTAAATTTAACCCCTTTGAAATTCAATAAGGAAGGAAAAATTTAATTAGTCATACTCACAGAATCACAACAAACCTGTGGGAATAGAAGTCTAATCATACAAAAATTGTGGTCACTCACCTTATTTAGATATAGGAAGAAATAAACAGAAAATGAACGAAGCAGTTTATTTGTTGAGGAAAAGAAAAGTAGAATTGGATGAAACTGTATAGGTTTCTTATTATAACAATTTTACATATGTATATCCTTATCTCAGAAATACACCTATACTTTAGTTATCTATGTTCAGAAATAGGCTAGGGACAATTTCTGAAATTTTTATCCACTCTTATCAAGTATACGAATTCCCTGTTTGAAAGGATCTTTACTATCCACTCTCTAATCATGGCTAGCTTCTTTGTATCAAATGTGCTTTTCATACATTATGTACATATGGAATCTAAGAGCCCCAAAAGAAACGCAGACTGTGGCTTTAAGGGGGATTGCAGCTGCCAGTGATAAGAGTAAGTCATTTCCAGGGGGAAATTTCCTTTACATAGTGCTGAGGGGAAATAATGATAATCTTTCAGGGCATACACATGGGAAGTGCTCCTGTTAATAAATATGTAACATTAGTGATAAGATAGCCCCTGTCGTGGAAATGAGCTCAGAGTAAAACAGCTGACATAGGTACCAGGCTTCTTGTCAGAAAGTAATGATGAGAAATTGGAGGTCGTGGGCATAGTGACGGCAATCCCAAAGTTTCCTTCATACATAGTCTGAATGATGACTCCTCCGAGAGCTGAGAGAAGGTGAGAAGCCATGGAGAAAATGCCAGAGGAATAGCAGTAACCCGGCAAATACATAACTTTACTCTCAGTGATTCAATGAAAATACAGCCACGCTGTATTTTTTTACGTGAGGCATAATATATAGCCAAGAGTTACAAAAATATTGTGTTAAAAATAACAGAAGTGCAGGTGAATGTTAATTAACAACTTTTCCATAGAGACCACAGTTCTGGCACTATCCCCTCCCCAAAATTCTGATCAATATTTGCTCATTTTCTTTGTTTATAAAATAATGAAAAAGTAGAATGATCTAAATTTAACCCCTTTGAAATTCAATAAGGAAGGAAAAATTTAATTAGTCATACTCACAGAATCACAACAAACCTGTGGGAATAGAAGTCTAATCATACAAAAATTGTGGTCACTCACCTTATTTAGATATAGGAAGAAATAAACAGAAAATGAACGAAGCAGTTTATTTGTTGAGGAAAAGAAAAGTAGAATTGGATGAAACTGTATAGGTTTCTTATTATAACAATTTTACATATGTATATCCTTATCTCAGAACTGGACTAAACTGTGTTACAGTCTAAATGCATAATCAATGCCTCGGAAGGAAAGAGTAAAAGGTATAATCAGGTGATTTTAATTTAATTAATAACCCTATATAATAGGTGGGAAGGCTCACTGCATCAGTCAGGGTCCAATCAGAAACAAAAAACATCAATAACTGGCATAAGAAAAGTTAACACAAAGAACTATTAACTAGTAAACAGGCAGCTAACTAAAAAAGTTAAAGTATAGTTCAGTATAGAGAAGTATGATCTCTAGAACATAAATACGGCTGGTAGATCTGAAGGATCTTGAACAAGCCAGGTACTTGTAAATTTCAAAGAGCCCCCACCATGATCACCAACCAGTCTGTGTCTCTGTACAGGCTGTGCTTCCCTAGGAACTATGCTGGGAACAGAGGTCATTAGAGTGTGGATCCCAAAGTGTGTGAGGTACACACAGTTCACTGCTTATCTAGAGGGAAGAAGGTCTATCAGACCCTACTGGCTACATCTTAGTCACGAGATCAATTCTACCAGGTTCGCCACATATGGATCTGCTAAGAGCTGATAGAACATGGCACTCCGGAAAATGGGAACAGAGTCCCTTCCTCCTGTCCTGCCTCCGGAGTGTTGTCCCAGATCTCTGAATTGGCAGAGCCTAACCTCGAGTCATTGGAAAAGACCCTGATGCTGGGAAAGGTTGAGGGCAAGAGGAGAATGGGGTGACATAGGATGAGATGGTTGGGTGGCATCCCTGACTCAGTGGACATGAGTTTGAGTCAATTTGGGTAGATGGTGAAGGATAGGGAAGCCTGTCATGCTGCAGTCCATGGGGTCACCAAGAGTTGGACACAACTTAGGGACTGAACAACAACATCAAGCCACTTGCAAAAGAGAAATGTCTCTCGGGCCTACCTCTGGTAACACAAAAAATAACAAAGAAGGATTTAGGGAAGAAAGGTAATAGAACAAATGCCTGGCATGCTGGTACTTCTACCATCCTTAGTTACAGAAACTGTCCCAGATGAAACCTGTGTAAGGCCATATGTTTATGCTTACTGTCACAAATGATAACTTCTTTGGTTTTTATTATTTATTTATTTAATCCAATCTAGAATCTTGTTTTAATTTTGGTCTCATTTATTGTTTTTTTATTTATTTGCATCATCTTTTTCTTTGGCCTGTGTGGGCCTCCAATCACAGTGGCCTCTCTTGGTGCAAAGCACCAGCTCTGGGCACATGCACTCCAGAGTGCTGGCTCATAATTGGACACATCCATTCAGCTGCTCCACAGCACATGGGATCTTCCCAGGCCAGGGATCAAACCGGTGCCCCTTGTACTGCAAGGCGGACTCTTTACCCAGTGGACCACCAGGGAAGCCCTTGGTTTCTATTTTTAAATTTGGTGACTCCTTATATCATTCTGACTATTCAGCAGAAATCATATTGGTGGCTTTATTAACTAATAAATTTTTTCAGGTATAGATAAAAGTATAGACAAACTTTAAATGTACAAATTAATAAACTTTGACAAGTATACACACTCATATAATTACCAGTATATACATCCAAAACAAGTCTATTACCAGCACCCTGGAAAGCTCATTCTGGCTGGTCCCAAGAGGTGATCATATATATTTTAAAAGTTCCCTTAAAAATCTTTACTAATTTTCTGGGCTTCCCTGGTAGTCCAGTGGGTAAAGAGTCTGCCCTGCAGTGCAGGGGACACCAGTTCAATTCCTGGCCCGGGAGGATCCATGGTACCATGGAGCGGCTGCACCAGTGTGTCCAATTACGAGCCAGATTCTGGAGCGCGTGCGCCCAGAGCCAGTCCTCAGCACCAAGAGAGGCCACTGTGATGGGAGGCCCATGCGGGCTAAAGAATAAACATGGATTAAAATAAATAAATAAATAAATAAACAATAAAAGAGGCCAAAATTTTTAAAAAATTTTAAAACAAAACCTTTATTCATTTTCTTATTTGTTTAATACAACAGGAAGGACAAAGAAAAATAATGCAACTTTTTGTAATGGAGAATAAGCATGCAATAAGCTACTTGGAGACCCATTTAGTTTTATCATTCTACATTTCTTTCTGAAGTAGTCAAAGCACTGTAGGATAATTATTTTGCTACTCTTGTTTCTGTGTAAGTTGATAACATTATCAATTTCTTTCTCATTTTTCCCAGAGGAAAAGGGAATGACATATAAAGAAAAAATAGAGTCTCAAATAATCCTCTTTCATTTTGCATACAGAGATGAAATTCAAAGTTTCATAAACTTTTCTACAAATATGAAATTGTCTCCTTAATGTGAGATAATTCCACATGCATGCAAAACAAACTAGTTACCATCACAACCACCACCACACAGCAATAATGTAGGTTATTAAAGAAGTAATTTAATTACACGCAAAAAATTAAATATATAATCAACTATTTTTTCAAAATTCATAACACTTAACATGTTAGCAAATGTGGAGTATACTTTTATTATCATTTTATTGCAAATAATGAAGGGAAAGTAACACATTAAGTAGTAAAAAGCAGAGTTTTAAAAAATATTTAAGACAACATTTAGACTTTAGAACTGCTGTACTTTTCAGCTGAATAAATTTAACTAATCACTATGGGCTCAGTAATCCAAGAGACTCAACATATTCAATATTATTGGTCTTTCTTGTCTCTGTATTTCTAGATTTCTAAAACCCCATTTTAATATTTTATGTTAGTAGATAAAATTTAAAAATTGATTGTTACATTGAAATTTGACACATTTAACTACTTAGTTTATTTTTTTCCAACTACCTTTCCATCACAAGTCAAAAGTCTTTGAACTCATGATTAAGGTTCATGGCCTGAAAGTGGTGAGTGTTTTTCCAGAAGGTTTTCGGATTTTTTTAATGCCTGCCTTTACTTGATTTGGCTCAAAATTTTCTAATGGGAAGCATACTTTAAACAGCCTTGATTCCATGTTTTTAATATATTATTTTACTTTATTGCTCTTCCCTGAGAGCACTTACAATGAACATATTTTTAAACGTTTTATATTTGGTTATATTTTGTTGGCTCTTTGTTTCCTGTTATAATGGGCTTTCAAAGATTGCTAATTTGCAGATTTTCCACACAAGCACATCTGTACAGGACAGTGTGATATTAGAAGGTTCCTGAAATTAAGTAACACAATGTAAATGCTTTCTGCATTACCCATTTGTTGCAATAGAAAGTGAGGGTAACTGCCTGTGGGTTTGCTTTAAGGAGAAAACTACTGTTTTGAAGTGAAACACAAAGTTTACTGCACAGACTCTATTTTATGCTTCATCGTGTTCAATGGGGGAGTATCCTCTTCCATTTATATACAAGGAAATGATGTCAGGAGATGAGCTATTATTTTAAAAGGCAAAGGTTATCGCATACAAAACAAACAACTTTTTCTAGTTTATCTGTTCACTCCAAATTTTTTTAGTGAATGAACATTCTTTATAGTGTCATTAAATGCCATGTTTAAAGTGCTTAACAGAATAACTCCTTGCTTCAAGTTTAGCTGCCTTAAGCCCAGCGCCGTCCATGCTGTTCCTGTTTCCTTCATCTGCGTTTGGGAAGGACATTTGGTCACACAGACGCCTACACACATAGCTCAACTACTCACCCAGGTCTCGGGCTCTTCTTTCCATCTCGTGTCTATTTGGTATTATTATTCCAGGTTTCTTCCTCTTCCTTCCTTCCTCCCCACCCACTCAGCCCAGTCACCCACTGAAATCCTGAGTTCTGCTGCTCTGTATTTTCCCCATGTGAGCACTTTCCTCCATTTCCCTGAAGAAACACTTCTGCACACCCCCTTCCTCCTTAGAGACCACTTGCTCACCTCAGCCCTACAACCATTCTCCAACCTCTGCTTGTCCCAACAGAGACTTAGACAGCTCCTCGCTCCTCCATTTTCCTTTCCATAACAAAACATTTCTTTGGAAGGTTCATGGCCTGAAAGTGGTGAGTGTTTTTCCAGAAGGTTTTCGGATTTTTTTAATGCCTGCCTTTACTTGATTTGGCTCAAAATTTTCTAATGGGAAGCATACTTTAAACAGCCTTGATTCCATGTTTTTAATATATTATTTTACTTTATTGCTCTTCCCTGAGAGCACTTACAATGAACATATTTTTAAACGTTTTATATTTGGTTATATTTTGTTGGCTCTTTGTTTCCTGTTATAATGGGCTTTCAAAGATTAAGCGAATTTGCAGATTTTCCAAACAAACACATCTGTACAGGACAGTGTGATATTAGAAGGTTCCTGAAATTAAGTAACACAATGTAAATGCTTTCTGCATTACCCATTTGTTGCAATAGAAAGTGAGGGTAACTGCCTGTGGGTTTGCTTTAAGGAGAAAACTACTGTTTTGAAGTGAAACACAAAGTTTACTGCACAGACTCTATTTTATGCTTCATCGTGTTCAATGGGGGAGTATCCTCTTCCATTTATATACAAGGAAATGATGTCAGGAGATGAGCTATTATTTTAAAAGGCAAAGGTTATCGCATACAAAACAAACAACTTTTTCTAGTTTATCTGTTCACTCCAAATTTTTTTAGTGAATGAACATTCTTTATAGTGTCATTAAATGCCATGTTTAAAGTGCTTAACAGAATAACTCCTTGCTTCAAGTTTAGCTGCCTTAAGCCCAGCGCCGTCCATGCTGTTCCTGTTTCCTTCATCTGCGTTTGGGAAGGACATTTGGTCACACAGACGCCTACACACATAGCTCAACTACTCACCCAGGTCTCGGGGCTCTTCTTTCCATCTCGTGTCTATTTGGTATTATTATTCCAGGTTTCTTCCTCTTCCTTCCTTCCTCCCCACCCACTCAGCCCAGTCACCCACTGAAATCCTGAGTTCTGCTGCTCTGTATTTTCCCCATGTGAGCACTTTCCTCCATTTCCCTGAAGAAACACTTCTGCACACCCCCTTCCTCCTTAGAGACCACTTGCTCACCTCAGCCCTACAACCATTCTCCAACCTCTGCTTGTCCCAACAGAGACTTAGACAGCTCCTCGCTCCTCCATTTTCCTTTCCATAACAAAACATTTCTTTGGAAGGTGCAGCCAAGAATTCCCACAAGCAAATGCAGTGAAGCAGTACAATAAGAAGGCTTTGTGTCACATGAGAAATTTTGCAAAGCTGTGGTCACACTCAAGTGCATTATGGCTAGTGCCTAGCTGATTGCATTTTCATTTGTAACATGGCAGTACTCCCAAGAGCTTGAATCAAGCTTACATGATGGCTCGTTACCTTCGATTCCACGTAGTTAAAAACCTCTTCTGAATGACCCTAGATAATTGGGGCATGAAGTGATGCTATAGCCAGGACTTTCTAAAGGGTTTTTTAAAGAAAAAATAAATTAGATACAAGAGGTGTGAAAAATGTACCTCTAACAATTTCACCTTTTTCAACAATGACTTCAGACTGTTTCCATTTAAGCTGCAAAGTAAAATTTTATTATCAATCTTTAGATGCTGTAAAATAAACTAAAGTATTCATTTAGTCATTCACTCAGTAAATATTCACTGGATAAAAACTATGTAGCAGCACAGTTCTTATGTAATTGAGGATCAATAAAGCTTTGGTTTGTCACTTACCATGAGCCATTCGATGGAACCAATAGTAACCAAAGTCAACTCCCAGGAAAGTTAAATACCAAGTCCACAGAGACTCCCAGGGCAAACTGATGAGTCTGTAGTTCTCCCAGATATAAACGTAACTAGTCAGCTCAATACTCCTGGAAAACAACCTAGAAAGATAAAAATCTATTAGCAATGATTAGACTATAGATTAGAGGTAAACTTATGCTAAAACATTGTAGATAATATTTTAAAATGAATATGTTCACACATAAAAATAAAATCTTTTCCCTTTCTTCTTGGTCTCTTACTGCTTTATCATGCTTTTGGACAGGCTCAGCTTCCTTGGTAGCAAAGTGATTCATACAATGTTTCTTTTTGTTCATAGGCATCATGGTTGTTGGTTGTTGCTCTATTTTATGGAATTGAAGAGGATATTCTTTTCTTTTTTTTTTTTGAAATGTATTTATTTATTTGGCTGCATTAGATCTTAGTCGATGCATGCAAGCTTAGTCATATTGTGGTACGTGGGATCTTAGTTCCCTGACCAGGGATTAAACCTGCAAACCCTGGACTGGAAGGCAAATTCTTAACCACTGGATAACCAGGGAAGTCCCAAGGATCTTCCTTTTGTGTCTCTTAAAAATACTTTTCACAGAACCCATATAACATAAATATGACAAAACTATGATTATTTTGTGATTGTTATTTCTAAGTCTTAATAAAGAATACAAGAAGCGTGCTTTTTAAAGGAAATAGACAAAGTAGGAAATTATGAACAGCATGTTTTTTGGTGGGGGGGGGGCAGGTCGGGGAGGGAGGAGGGCAGGCGGGCCACTTCTATTGGTTTTTCATTTATTTATTTTCATCCATCTTCGTTCTTTGGCCTGTGTGGGCCTCCTATTGCAGTTGCCTTTGCTGTCGCAGAGCACCGGCTCTGGGCGCATGCGCTCCAGAGCTCCGGCTTGGTAATTTGGACACATCAGTCCAGCCACTCCACGGCACGTGGGATCTTCCCAGGCCAGGGATCGAACTGGTGCCCCTTGCACTGCAAGGCGGTGTCCTTACCCACTGGACCACCAGGGAAGCCCCAGAAACAGCATGTTTTTAATCAATTCCCGATTCTTTTCCTCTCTGCTCTCTCCTTCCTCTTTCACACACACAGACACCCTTAATATTTTTTGGACATTTTTCTTAACATCTCAAATTGAATTTTCAGAGCAGGTCAGCATTTTTGTAGTAAGATAAGCTATTGATCTCAAAATATAAAAGAATACTTTCCCTAGAAGTAAGCAATTGTTTTTAAAACTTATATGAAATATCTCTTACCATCTATTCCACCAAGCTTCTGTAAATTTTTATTTCAAGAACTTTCAAAAATATACATAATATACTTCAATTTTATAAAGGAATTTTTTCCTTTTAAGTTTCTGTGATCAAATTTAAGACTCAAGCTAATCATTCCTTTTATCACTTTTATATATATGATTAAACTGACTTTTTAATTTATACTTGTCCTTCATATATAAATCATTCTTCCTAATAAAAACTTATTTGCAAACTATAAACAAATGAGGAAGTTCTTAAATATTCTAATTTTAAATAAAAGTCAAAGAAGCAGATCATTAGTTTACTCTTTAAATTCATTCTTTTTCTAACAGTTTCTTTTACCAAGTCAGCTTCTATGAATTAGCATGTTACTGGATTTGCTGGAGACCCAGGTATCTACTTTTAATCTACTTTGACCCTTACTATGATATGACTTTCTGATTATCAGTAACTTCAAAATTGTCTCATATTTTGAATTCTTCAAGTTATTATTTAAGTAGCAACACAAAACACTGGACTTCTTCATAACGTAATTAATACAAATACCGACAGAAATGCCAAATGCCTTACTTTCATAAAGAATTATACATCATCAGATTTTAAAACTCAATTTTCAATTTAAGATTATTCTCGATTTGTAAATTGGTCCCCACACAAACAGAGCGTGTGTGCTCGGTCATGTCTGACTCTCTGCGGCCCCATAGGTGCCAGGTTCCTCTGTCCATGGAATTTTCAAGGCATGAATTTCCTTATCTGTACATGGAGAATAAGACAAGGGTAAAGAAAGAGACTGAACACTCCAGATTGGGAGGTGGCAGTTTTAATACACAAGGGAACTTGCAGAGCAGGTTTGTCTTGGGTGGCTACAAGACACACTAATCTCTACACTCTCCCTCCAGAATTTTTAAAGCTTCTAGAAAGCTCCTCACTGGGTTCAGTCACTTAGTCCAGATGGTCTCTACAAGACCTTACTCTCTCAAGGATGCATCCTTGAAGCAGCTGCCAGTAGCATGGGACTGTGGGTGGAACTCACATTCCACAGACAGGAGAGAGGAGAGGAGAGAGGAAAGGTAAGAAAGGTCGAGTTTCTAGTCAACCAGTGTCACCGCCTCTCCATGACCTCTCCAACAGTCACATGATTGGAAAAAGTCATTTTGTCCGTGAGCCGTTGACCTAAGTGCACTGCCCACCTAGTCCTCCTATTGCAACTCAGGCCATACCCTGGACACTCCAGGACCCCTGAGGTGGCCCTGACCTGCTTTGAGGACATGCATGGACCTCTTTCCTGGTCCAGGCCTCCAGCGGGCCCACCTCTGCAGGGGTGAAAGGTCCTCAACATGACAAGATAGACAAAGTGGCTTTTTTGGACATGCAGACCTAGATGGGATGAGCAGTCCAGGTGTCCACACAGAGGTGTGTGAGGTCCCTCACTGGACAGGACAGACTCTGAGCCAGGACCTCTCACGCTGCTCTGGAACTCTGAGGAATCCAAGACATCAGAATTTGAAATGTGTCTTCCAGTTTGCCATCCAGGTTATTGATCAGGGTCAAAGCATGATAGTGTTAGTCGCTTAGTTGTGTGTGACTCTTTGTGACCCCCCCTGGACTATAGCTCCCCAGCAACTCCATCCATGTGCCTGTCAAGGCAAGAATGCTGGAGTGGGTTTCCATTCCCTTCTCCAGGAGACCCTCCAGACCCAGAGATCAAACCCACAGTTTCCTCCATTGCAGAAAGACTCTTTACCATCTGAACCATGAGCAGGGTAGGTGGGGTAGAAAAAATTTATTTTAAAGAATGTTAGCTTGGTTGGTAACTCATACCTAGACTATGGTTTCTGAACAGTGTCTTACTGAGATTCAGACAAGATAATTCTTAGCTGTAGAGGTCTGTCCTGCAAAAACCATTACCTAGATAACCTTAAAATTGTTCCCTAGTACTGAGTAGTAGAGGACTGACCATATTAATTGAAGTTCTAGATAAAAAAGAGTAAAGAATATGAATTTTATATGGTCTAACTTAGGTTTTCTAAAACAGAGATTCTAAAGTTTGACACTGTTGCCACTGGGGTCAGATAATTCTTTGTTTTAAGGGTCTGGTCCTGTGCATTGTAGGAAACTTAGCAGCATGCCCAGCCTGTACTGAGTGGATGCCAGTAGCTCATGCCCTCCACAAAGGTTGGGACAACAAAAAATGTCCAAATGTCTCCTGGGAGCAAAATCGTTCCAATTGATAACCCTAAAAAAAGACTGATCCTGAGAGAAAAAATTGAAGATCTTAGAAACTGCAACAGAAAGTTGAAAAAATCTAGTTTCTTTTTTTTAAAACATTCGTTTTAATATATCATGTCGAAGCAGTTCAATTCATGTATTCATTCAATCACTCAATAAATTTGTATTAAGAGCCTACAAGGTGTCAGGCACAGCACACAAAAAAAAGGGGGGGGGTTGGACGTCATGTTGCTGAGGAGGGAGCATACAACCACCTGCCTTATCAATGTCCCATGAGTTCAGGATCTCTTTTTAAAGCTGTTGTCTTTCTTGTCAGTGACAGTTGAAATAGGCTTTCCAATACCAAGACTTCAATAAAAGAAAGGGGGTCCCTGGAAAACTTCCATTTGTAAAACACAAAGAACCTGCCTACAATTGAAATATTTTTTTTTATTTCCTGTACAGGTGCCAGTTCTTGAGCAGACACCCAATTTATTATTCTGTCAACCTACTTATTAGGGTTGACACAAATCGAGCTGAAATATGCCTGAGATACTGCAGTCAAGGCTTTTTCTTTTTTTTTTTTTTTCACACCTTAACACAAAGATAAACTTTCCTCAAGGTGAATGGGAACAGGGGAGAAGCTCTGGGAATTTAATTCCCAGTTCTCTATCAGCAAGACGAATATGATCCTCTTCCATCATAAATGGGAAAAAACGGCTACGGAGTGCCCACAACTAAAAACAGTTCAGCAAGGGATACAGCTGGAAAATGATTACCAAGCTCTGCAAAGTCCTTGATTGCAGGAAATAGCACCTACATTTAAAAAAATGTTCCCACCAGACCCTGAATCACAAAGCTAAACCTCTTCCTCTTTCTCTTCCCAGTTCCTCCATTCTATCCTAACCTCACCGTTCCAGCTTATGACTCTGCACTCTGGAATTTGAACAACAACGCTAAGTCCTATTCTGTGGGAAGAGACGTACATGTGTATATACAGTAAGCTTACTTTATCATATGGAGGTGGGAATTAGGTAGCAAGGGGGCATCAAATAACTAAGTGTTGTTGCTCAGTCGCTAAGTCCTTTCTGATTCTTTGTGACCACATGAACTCTAGCACACCAGGCTTCCCAGTCCTTCACTATCTTAGGGAGTTTGCCCAAACTCATGTCCACTGAGTCAGTGATGCCATTCAACCGTCTCACGCTCTCTAGATCTGTCGTAGCTATTCTTCAAGGGAGCATGCCCTTTTTATTCACTAAGCTCAAATGCAAGAGTGAGAACACGATCTAAATTTAAGAAGGCATAAAACTTCTCCCATCAACAGCCTGTATATGTAGAGGCTCCCTTCTCATTGTCCTATATTCTTTATAAATTCTTCCCAACCAGCTATTTCTCTAAGGCCATATCTTTTGGCAAATGAAAGACAGTTAATTTTTATGTGTTTTATTTAGCATTTTCTGTTCACACTAGAAATAAGTCCTATCAGACTGGTGGTTGCTAAGGAAGAGGGTGTTGGGGAAGGGATGGAGTGGGAGTTGGAGTTAGCACACATACGCTTTTATATTGTTGTTATGGTTTAGTCGCAAAGACACGACTGACACTTCACAACCACATGGACTGAAGCCCTCCAGGCTCCTCTGTCCATTGGATCTCCCAGGCAAGAATACTGGAGTGAGTTGCCACTTCCTTTTTTTAGAGGATCTTTGGGAGCAGGGATTGAACCAACATCTCCTGCACTGACAGGCAGATTCTTTACCACTGAGTCACCATATCCTATGATAAACTAATAGAAAAGAACATATAAAAAGAATGTGTATATATGTATGCATAACTGAATCACCTTGCTATACAGCAATAATTAACACATTATAAGCTAACTGTACCTCAATTAAAAAAATTTATCCTGTCAATGTTTAGTGACTATAAAATCTGGTAAGATCCTAAAATAGTATTCCAGGACTGATGCGGGATTTTTAAAAATATAAAGTTTATTTACAATGTTGAGATTGTCCAATAATCAATAAATGAAAATAAATATTATCTGGGGATTGAGAATTACAAAGTTAATTTGTTATCAGAGTCATCTTGGCTTGAACCTTCCCATCATCAAAAACAGGGCAAATAACACTGAACAGGTTATTTACTCTCACTATCTCATAGCTAATTTCAGACATGAGAGCATTAGACTAAATGGATCCTAAAATGATATAGCTCTCAAATACTCTCATGCTCTAATCATTAATCAAACAAATGAAATTTCATGTAAAACGATCATTAACAGTAAGCTGTTAAAATTTCAAAGCAACTTTCAGAGCAAGTAGAATTATGCACCCAGTGCTCACAGACACCTGCCAACTCATACTCTTTCACAACTGTCATTAGAGCAATGTGAATAAGTTGGCAAGATTATGCAAAACTGAAGAAAAATAAATCATTTTTATTTCTAACAATCTTGTCATAATCTAGAAAATAAGTCAATATGTAAATAAGATCACCCAAAATGCCCTTACAAGCTTCAGAATGTTATAAACAAACACATATTTGAAATATATACATGTATATATTGATTTTTCCAAGAACTCACATTATTTATTTATTTCAACATCTCTTTACCTGGCTCAGGAATGTGCACTGTTTAAAGCTACTGCCACTTTTGCTCCATCTAGTGGAATATTGATTTTTGCTCAGTAATAACAAAGTCCATAACATAAGCTTCGCCTTCTGCATGCAGACAACTTTTGTACTGTTATCTCCTACATGAAATGACATTTATGAAACCATCGCTTGATTTCTTTTTAAAACAACCACAAAGCCATAGACTTTTGTAACCACAATGTGGTAGATTTGGAGGAAGCAAATGAGCTACATTTCTTACTTCACAAGGAGTAAATTACTAAGTAAATCAATTACTTAAAAAAAGAAAAGAACATATAAAAAGAATGTGTATATATGTATGCATAACTGAATCACCTTGCTATACAGCAATAATTAACACATTATAAGCTAACTGTACCTCAATTAAAAAAATTTATCCTGTCAATGTTTAGTGACTATAAAATCTGGTAAGATCCTAAAATAGTATTCCAGGACTGATGCGGATTTTAAAAATATAAAGTTTATTTACAATGTTGAGATTGTCCAATAATCAATAAATGAAAATAAATATTATCTGGGGATTGAGAATTACAAAGTTAATTTGTTATCAGAGTCATCTTGGCTTGAACCTTCCCATCATCAAAAACAGGGCAAATAACACTGAACAGGTTATTTACTCTCACTATCTCATAGCTAATTTCAGACATGAGAGCATTAGACTAAATGGATCCTAAAATGATATAGCTCTCAAATACTCTCATGCTCTAATCATTAATCAAACAAATGAAATTTCATGTAAAACGATCATTAACAGTAAGCTGTTAAAATTTCAAAGCAACTTTCAGAGCAAGTAGAATTATGCACCCAGTGCTCACAGACACCTGCCAACTCATACTCTTTCACAACTGTCATTAGAGCAATGTGAATAAGTTGGCAAGATTATGCAAAACTGAAGAAAAATAAATCATTTTTATTTCTAACAATCTTGTCATAATCTAGAAAATAAGTCAATATGTAAATAAGATCACCCAAAATGCCCTTACAAGCTTCAGAATGTTATAAACAAACACATATTTGAAATATATACATGTATATATTGATTTTTCCAAGAACTCACATTATTTATTTATTTCAACATCTCTTTACCTGGCTCAGGAATGTGCACTGTTTAAAGCTACTGCCACTTTTGCTCCATCTAGTGGAATATTGATTTTTGCTCAGTAATAACAAAGTCCATAACATAAGCTTCGCCTTCTGCATGCAGACAACTTTTGTACTGTTATCTCCTACATGAAATGACATTTATGAAACCATCGCTTGATTTCTTTTTAAAACAACCACAAAGCCATAGACTTTTGTAACCACAATGTGGTAGATTTGGAGGAAGCAAATGAGCTACATTTCTTACTTCACAAGGAGTAAATTACTAAGTAAATCAACAACTCTACTGACGTTTTTGGTCAGTCACTTCAGTTGTGTCCAATTCTTGTGACCCGGTGGACTACAGCCCACCAGGCTCCCCTGTCCATGGGACTTCCCAGGCAAGATTACCAGAGGGGGTTGCCATTTCCTTCTCCAGGGGATCTTCCTGACCCAGGGATCAAACCTGGGTCTCCTGCATCTCCTGCACTGCAAGTAGATTCTTTACTGAGACTGAGTCACCAGGGAAACCTGAATGAGCCCAACTATCCAAACATATACACACCAGAAGCTTCATGCATTCAATAAGGACAGTTTAAGAGCTATCTCTGAAGATACACTATTAATAATAACAAAGACAGTCTATTAATAAGGTTTCTAAAGCAAAAGTTAAGAGTGTATGAGGCATTCACTCTAGCAAAAGTAACTAGCCAGCAAGTTTTTAAAATGTATGGTGTCTGCGCTGGGTGTTCTTCCCATAATTTTCTAAGTTAATAAATTTATATTAATATTCAAAATAAAACAGCATTATTAACATTACATAAGCGACTTTATTTCTTACTTAGGACAATGAATAGTTACTGAATTTCATCATCCCAAATGGCAGGCATTCATTTGTTACAAGTCTGACGTTGCCAAAAGCAGTATCAACTTTGCTACTAAAGTCTAGTATAAAAATACAGTACACAATTTTACAATTTTCCTTTATTCTCTAGTCCCACCTGAAGGAGTCAGAAGAATCTCAAACAAGTTTAATTTCCTCTTAAGGTTTTTTTCTTTTTTTTTTTTTTTTTTTTTTGATGAATTGAAACTTTCTTGTCAGGAGTGGAAAATTCCATGGTAGCCATGGCTAGTGAAACTGTAGACATGTTTGCTGCAACACTGCAGACCTATCTCCAGAGTAAAAGCTGGCATTGACCCATATGTATTGAAAGTGGAGTGTCCTCATTTCATTTGAAAATTTACCTATTTAAATTATCCTTCCAACAATTGCAATTTGATTTATAAACTGCTGTTTCAACAGAATAAATGAACCCATTAAAAACAAACATACTGTAGATATTTATATCAGGAATAAAATTTCTCTGGGGAGGATGCAATTTATGGAAGCAGAAACACTGGAAGGAAGTAACAAATTGAAGTCCCAGTTTTCTAATGAAGGACTAGAAATTGAGTTCTGCTTCAACAGGCAAGAAAAAAAAGAGAGAGAGAGACGTGATTATTTTTCACTCATTAGCATTTCAGTCAGTAGCAGGATATTACACAAGTTTTAGCTAGATTTTAAAAAATCAAGTTAGTCAATATTCATTTAATTTTTTAGAGTCACCTGTGCAAGTAACTGATAGAAAGGCAGATTATCTGCATACAATACACTGCATTTAACTGCGATAAATACACATTTGTGTATAACTTCAGGACTAGATTCTGACTAGGAAGTCTGCCTACTGGATTCTAGAAGAGGAAAACAGATGCAAGCCTGCCCAGAATCTGGTTCTTAAGACAGATGGACTTTTATTGCACATTACGGTCTGTCCGACAGGCTTGTAAACAAGGTACAATCTTGTCTCTCGAATAATTTTCAATAAAAAACAGCATTATTAACATTACATAAGCGACTTTATTTCTTACTTAGGACAATGAATAGTTACTGAATTTCATCATCCCAAATGGCAGGCATTCATTTGTTACAAGTCTGACGTTGCCAAAAGCAGTATCAACTTTGCTACTAAAGTCTAGTATAAAAATACAGTACACAATTTTACAATTTTCCTTTATTCTCTAGTCCCACCTGAAGGAGTCAGAAGAATCTCAAACAAGTTTAATTTCCTCTTAAGGTTTTTTTCTTTTTTTTTTTTTTTTTTTGATGAATTGAAACTTTCTTGTCAGGAGTGGAAAATTCCATGGTAGCCATGGCTAGTGAAACTGTAGACATGTTTGCTGCAACACTGCAGACCTATCTCCAGAGTAAAAGCTGGCATTGACCCATATGTATTGAAAGTGGAGTGTCCTCATTTCATTTGAAAATTTACCTATTTAAATTATCCTTCCAACAATTGCAATTTGATTTATAAACTGCTGTTTCAACAGAATAAATGAACCCATTAAAAACAAACATACTGTAGATATTTATATCAGGAATAAAATTTCTCTGGGGAGGATGCAATTTATGGAAGCAGAAACACTGGAAGGAAGTAACAAATTGAAGTCCCAGTTTTCTAATGAAGGACTAGAAATTGAGTTCTGCTTCAACAGGCAAGAAAAAAAAGAGAGAGAGAGACGTGATTATTTTTCACTCATTAGCATTTCAGTCAGTAGCAGGATATTACACAAGTTTTAGCTAGATTTTAAAAAATCAAGTTAGTCAATATTCATTTAATTTTTTAGAGTCACCTGTGCAAGTAACTGATAGAAAGGCAGATTATCTGCATACAATACACTGCATTTAACTGCGATAAATACACATTTGTGTATAACTTCAGGACTAGATTCTGACTAGGAAGTCTGCCTACTGGATTCTAGAAGAGGAAAACAGATGCAAGCCTGCCCAGAATCTGGTTCTTAAGACAGATGGACTTTTATTGCACATTACGGTCTGTCCGACAGGCTTGTAAACAAGGTACAATCTTGTCTCTCGAATATTTTCCCTCAGATAAAGATTTGAAAGATACATGTATATCTTTTCCATCAATATGGGAAGTATGTTACTGACCTTCAAGGTACTTTGACTTTTATGTGGTAATGAAAATGAGATCCTCAAATAAACATTGTTTTTCCTCAAAGTCTGCACACAGCATTTCCATTACATGAATGGCAAAGTAGAAAAACATGTTGAGGGTTTCACTTTGATTTCCCCAACTATTTTTGTCAGAGGCCACATGTCTATTTGGAATTATTATCCAACATATAATTCCTCACAAAGGGATTAACAAATGGTATATTACCATTTTTCTTGCAATCATGTATGTTAAGGATGTGGCAAGCCCCTGCTGCTGGTGCAGAAAATGAAATTAGTCCCTGGGAGAGGGTATGATCAATGCTGTGTTAATCTAACCTTCAGCTGTTAACGATTTGCACAAGGATTCCCCTTGATGCTGTGGCTTCAACTGAAATATTGCTCGAAGAGTTTCGGTCAAATCCCCCTTCTCATCTTGTGCTGAAAGGGGATTGTGAGGAGTGGATTCTGAGGATCGACTTTCCTTCTCTGTCTATGTCTGGGAATTTTTGCGACAGCAACAAAATAAATGAAAACATTGGAAGACTTCATTTCCAGATAATCTGCTTCGCTGAGATCTTTCAAAAGCATACAAAAGATAATATTCTTTGTAACATTTACAAAGTTATCCACATTTCATAATTCAGAATCGTGAACAATAAAGAAGCAAGATGCTGTTCATTAAAAATACAACTGTAAAAAACTAGGCTCCAAATTCAAGTTCACAACCTTTTCCTTGTCTTTCAAAGGGCACCAGAGTTCACGGCTTGTGTTAGCTTAAGAAGTGTTATGAGTAGTGGGACGTGAAGGAAAAGAACTGCAGGCTTATCCCTGAAGGACTGGTTTGTTTTGGTTTCTCTCTCTCGTCCATTTCCCTTATATTTGGGGGTCTCTTTTTAGCAGAAATATTACTCCTTGGGTATCTTGTTAGACCCCTGTACCTTTTCTCTGAATCACAGGGGGAAGAAAAACAGAGTACTGAGGATACAGTTTACATTTCTAGTTGTTAACAATATTATAATAAGAAAAGAATCTAATCTCATTTGTGACCAAAGCCAAACTTAAAACGGTAAAAGAAATGCTGAAGCCTTCATTCGACTTGATATCTCCCTGAGTTCTTTATAAATTCACTCCAGCTCAGCAAAATATGTGATGCATAAGCATATCTGCAGTTATCATGTTATCTTGACAGTTCATTAACTGTCCCATTTCCATGAACCTACACAATCAACTTTCCCAGAATGAACTATTATAACCAAGTGAGTATTTTTCAATAATCAAACATGTCCCTTGAGTATGCTGAATAGATTTTTTGCTTACTTCTGTTTAAGGGAGGCATGACATATAGGAAATTAAGTATAATTGTAAATTCCTGATAAGAGCATTCTGGAAACTGAGAATAATTTGAGATATCATTCTCTGGTTTTGACAGCAGTATGCAAGCATGCAAGTGATGCTGGACTTCAAAAACTGAAATATTGCTCGAAGAGTTTCGGTCAAATCCCTTCTCATCTTGTGCTGAAAGGGGATTGTGAGGAGTGGATTCTGAGGATCGACTTTCCTTCTCTGTCTATGTCTGGGAATTTTTGCGACAGCAACAAAATAAATGAAAACATTGGAAGACTTCATTTCCAGATAATCTGCTTCGCTGAGATCTTTCAAAAGCATACAAAGATAATATTCTTTGTAACATTTACAAAGTTATCCACATTTCATAATTCAGAATCGTGAACAATAAAGAAGCAAGATGCTGTTCATTAAAAATACAACTGTAAAAAACTAGGCTCCAAATTCAAGTTCACAACCTTTTCCTTGTCTTTCAAAGGGCACCAGAGTTCACGGCTTGTGTTAGCTTAAGAAGTGTTATGAGTAGTGGGACGTGAAGGAAAAGAACTGCAGGCTTATCCCTGAAGGACTGGTTTGTTTTGGTTTCTCTCTCTCGTCCATTTCCCTTATATTTGGGGGTCTCTTTTTAGCAGAAATATTACTCCTTGGGTATCTTGTTAGACCCCTGTACCTTTTCTCTGAATCACAGGGGGAAGAAAAACAGAGTACTGAGGATACAGTTTACATTTCTAGTTGTTAACAATATTATAATAAGAAAAGAATCTAATCTCATTTGTGACCAAAGCCAAACTTAAAACGGTAAAAGAAATGCTGAAGCCTTCATTCGACTTGATATCTCCCTGAGTTCTTTATAAATTCACTCCAGCTCAGCAAAATATGTGATGCATAAGCATATCTGCAGTTATCATGTTATCTTGACAGTTCATTAACTGTCCCATTTCCATGAACCTACACAATCAACTTTCCCAGAATGAACTATTATAACCAAGTGAGTATTTTTCAATAATCAAACATGTCCCTTGAGTATGCTGAATAGATTTTTTGCTTACTTCTGTTTAAGGGAGGCATGACATATAGGAAATTAAGTATAATTGTAAATTCCTGATAAGAGCATTCTGGAAACTGAGAATAATTTGAGATATCATTCTCTGGTTTTGACAGCAGTATGCAAGCATGCAAGTAGCTTTTCAGAGAATCACTATTCTGATTATCATTATTATTATTATTATTTTATAACTATTAACCTATATTTTTTATAGTAACATTTATAAAATATATTTTACCTCTAGATTTATTTTCTATCTAAACAATTTTATGCAATTATATGAAATGATTTCACCTTTTCCCAGCTATCTTTAAGTTCTTATTTTATTTTTAAAATATCCACCTTGGTTTCCCACTGGGCGGTTCATGCAAACATTCCAAAGCAGTGAGCACTGGTCAGGAGTAAAGCTCTTAAAACAGTAAAAGAAGCCATGGGCGGGAAGAAGGAATGAGAACATTCACCAGCAATGCGAGGCACAGGCTTATGAGGGAATCTTCCCTTACTCTCTGCTCTTTTGAAAAGTCTCATACACTGAAAAGCCCTCCATTCACTGGTATCTCCTCTAAACATGTTATAACATACTCTTTCTAAAAAGTAGTGCCGCATTTATCATTTTGGGTTATTGGCTCAGTGGTTAAAAAAAAAACCTGCCTGCCGATGCAGGGCACACAAGAGACTTGGGTTCAATCCCTGGATTGGGAAGATCCCCTGGATTAGAAGGAAATGGCAACCCCTTCCAGTTTTCACTGTCTGCTCCCTTCATCCTCACACTTTATCTTCAACGTTACACAATAAGAATACAAGATTAAAAAAACATCTACCATATCTTCTACAAATGATACAATTTCATTCCTCTACCTAGAGTCCATCATAGAGAGTGAAGGCAGGAAGAGAAAAACAAATATCATATACTAATGCATATATATGGAATCTAGAAAAACGGTACAGATGAACCTAGTTCCAGGGAAAGAATACAGATGCAGACATAGAGAACAGCCATCTAGACATCGTGGGGAAGGGTAGAGTGGGATGAACTGGGAGATTAGAATTAACATATACACTACCCTGGGTAAAACTGATAGCTCGTGGGAACCTGCTGTAGAGCACAGGCAGCTCAGCTCTGTATTCTGTGATGACCTAAAGGGGTGGCACTGGGGTGAAGAAGGGAGTCAAGAGCGAGGCAATATCCATATACACAGTGCTAGCTCACTTCATTGTAAACAGAAACTAGCACAACTGTAAACCATACTCCAATTAAACATACAAAACCCACATTTCCTATATACCAGACATCATTCCGGGCACAGGCATTCAAACTATGAAGAAAGAACACCTCTTTTTCTCAGGTTGCACCCAACCAAGCAGGAAGGGCTAGGAGGCAAATAGACCAGGGCCAGTTCTATTTTGGCGTAAGCCCAATACTCCACGGAAAATCCATAATGCAGTGATCCCTAAAATATCCACCTTGGTTTCCCACTGGGCGGTTCATGCAAACATTCCAAAGCAGTGAGCACTGGTCAGGAGTAAAGCTCTTAAAACAGTAAAAGAAGCCATGGGCGGGAAGAAGGAATGAGAACATTCACCAGCAATGCGAGGCACAGGCTTATGAGGGAATCTTCCCTTACTCTCTGCTCTTTTGAAAAGTCTCATACACTGAAAAGCCCTCCATTCACTGGTATCTCCTCTAAACATGTTATAACATACTCTTTCTAAAAAGTAGTGCCGCATTTATCATTTTGGGTTATTGGGTTAGTGGTTTAAAAAAAAAACCTGCCTGCCGATGCAGGGCACACAAGAGACTTGGGTTCAATCCCTGGATTGGGAAGATCCCCTGGATTAGAAGGAAATGGCAACCCCTTCCAGTTTTCACTGTCTGCTCCCTTCATCCTCACACTTTATCTTCAACGTTACACAATAAGAATACAAGATTAAAAAAACATCTACCATATCTTCTACAAATGATACAATTTCATTCCTCTACCTAGAGTCCATCATAGAGAGTGAAGGCAGGAAGAGAAAAACAAATATCATATACTAATGCATATATATGGAATCTAGAAAAACGGTACAGATGAACCTAGTTCCAGGGAAAGAATACAGATGCAGACATAGAGAACAGCCATCTAGACATCGTGGGGAAGGGTAGAGTGGGATGAACTGGGAGATTAGAATTAACATATACACTACCCTGGGTAAAACTGATAGCTCGTGGGAACCTGCTGTAGAGCACAGGCAGCTCAGCTCTGTATTCTGTGATGACCTAAAGGGGTGGCACTGGGGTGAAGAAGGGAGTCAAGAGCGAGGCAATATCCATATACACAGTGCTAGCTCACTTCATTGTAAACAGAAACTAGCACAACTGTAAACCATACTCCAATTAAACATACAAAACCCACATTTCCTATATACCAGACATCATTCCGGGCACAGGCATTCAAACTATGAAGAAAGAACACCTCTTTTTCTCAGGTTGCACCCAACCAAGCAGGAAGGGCTAGGAGGCAAATAGACCAGGGCCAGTTCTATTTTGGCGTAAGCCCAATACTCCACAGTGATTAAAGTCCATAATGCAGTGATCCCTAAAGTCAAGTCAGAAAATTGGCAAGACTTGTTGAAGAGTATGACTCTTCATGAGAAGTCAATACTTAGACTTAAGAAATGAATGGGAGTTGCTGACTCAGATGACCACACAGACATCTGGGTGATGGCAGTTAGGGAAGAAACGACTCTTGCAAAGGGGAAAGAAGAGCAAAAGAACCAGAGCAAGGCTGGATAGACAAGGCCTCCATAGATTATTAGGGAAGAAATTATCCTCAGAGAGTAAGGATCCTATGAGGCGTTTCCACCAGATTCTCACTATGGAAATATTTGGCTGCAAATGAAGTAGGAGTTGAGACAGGGATACCACTTAGGAGACTACTGCAGTAATTGAGAGCTTTGTGTGACACTGATTAGAGAGATTGCTACTGCAGATGAATTTGTCTGAAGCAAAATTAATTTCCCAAGAGATAACTATTTTACATTGTTATCAGTCCTGGAAATAGGGTAAGACAAATGAAGCAATGGCCTTGAGCACAAAATTTAAGGAGGCACCAATAAATTCAGTGATCATGATAAATAATACTTAGAGAAACATTTTCAATAACAAATGTAAAAAAATTCATGATGTACAAAATATTAAAAATTTAAACCATGACAGTCATTGAGTTCTTTGCGGATGTATGTAAAAATTGACCAGTTCCCCATACAATGGGTTTCTTGTTTATTCACTCACTGTTGCTGACCAGCTAACTCACCTCGGAAGCTGAGACAGAATGCCGGCTGACATAGATGTTAAGGCATCATCCAAATGACCTGATGGCTTCCCTTGGTGAATCCAGCTGACAACCAGCTCAAGCAACATCAAGAAAATGAAAAACGGAGTTGCCTGGAAAGGAAATTGCAGAAGAGAGATGTTATTGTGCTCAGTATGAAATTCTTCCAAATTTCCTGATTAGTCATTCCCAAAGTGTGATGCCCAGAGTAACAGTTCATAGCACCTCTTTTCTCAGGTCGCACCCAACCAAGCAGGAAGGGCTAGGAGGCAAATAGACCAGGGCCAGTTCTATTTTGGCGTAAGCCCAATACTCCACAGTGATTAAAGTCCATAATGCAGTGATCCCTAAAGTCAAGTCAGAAAATTGGCAAGACTTGTTGAAGAGTATGACTCTTCATGAGAAGTCAATACTTAGACTTAAGAAATGAATGGGAGTTGCTGACTCAGATGACCACACAGACATCTGGGTGATGGCAGTTAGGGAAGAAACGACTCTTGCAAAGGGGAAAGAAGAGCAAAAGAACCAGAGCAAGGCTGGATAGACAAGGCCTCCATAGATTATTAGGGAAGAAATTATCCTCAGAGAGTAAGGATCCTATGAGGCGTTTCCACCAGATTCTCACTATGGAAATATTTGGCTGCAAATGAAGTAGGAGTTGAGACAGGGATACCACTTAGGAGACTACTGCAGTAATTGAGAGCTTTGTGTGACACTGATTAGAGAGATTGCTACTGCAGATGAATTTGTCTGAAGCAAAATTAATTTCCCAAGAGATAACTATTTTACATTGTTATCAGTCCTGGAAATAGGGTAAGACAAATGAAGCAATGGCCTTGAGCACAAAATTTAAGGAGGCACCAATAAATTCAGTGATCATGATAAATAATACTTAGAGAAACATTTTCAATAACAAATGTAAAAAAATTCATGATGTACAAAATATTAAAAATTTAAACCATGACAGTCATTGAGTTCTTTGCGGATGTATGTAAAAATTGACCAGTTCCCCATACAATGGGTTTCTTGTTTATTCACTCACTGTTGCTGACCAGCTAACTCACCTCGGAAGCTGAGACAGAATGCCGGCTGACATAGATGTTAAGGCATCATCCAAATGACCTGATGGCTTCCCTTGGTGAATCCAGCTGACAACCAGCTCAAGCAACATCAAGAAAATGAAAAACGGAGTTGCCTGGAAAGGAAATTGCAGAAGAGAGATGTTATTGTGCTCAGTATGAAATTCTTCCAAATTTCCTGATTAGTCATTCCCAAAGTGTGATGCCCAGAGTGACAGTTCATAGCAGAAAAGCTAAGGTACCTATCCTAAAAGATCACTTCCTCCCAACAGGAAAAGAAATCTGATTATTTCAGACACCCACGAACAAGGTGCTCCAATTCTGTCATCCAATTTAGACATGAACTCTAATGATAGAGGCTTCCTGGGTGGCTCAGTGGTGGAGACTTCATCTGCCGATGCAGGAGACATGGGTTAGATCCCTGATCTAGGTAGATTCCACTTGCTGCCAAGCAACTAAGTCTGTGTACCACAACTACTGAGCTTGTGTTCCAGAGCCTGGGAGCCACAACTACTGAGCCCATTTGCCCCAATTACTGAAGCCCATGCACCCTAGAGTCCATGCTGTGCAACAAGAGAAGCCACCTCAATGAGAACCCTGCCAACTGCCGGTAGAAAGTAACCCCCACTGGCAACAACTAGAGAAAAGCCCATGCAGCAATGAAAATTCAGCACAGCCAAAAATACATGAATACTTTAAAAGAAAGAAATACAAACATAGATGTAACCACAATAATTCTGCCAAGAAAACAAAAAGATCAGGTGGGAATGTGCTTCAAGTTAGTTCTAAAATGTACATTTTGAAGTAAGTGCCATAATCAGAAGTTTATTATCTATCAATACATGACAAAGGTAAGGTCCACTTTAAAAGATGCTCCTTAAAGATGTACATGATTCTATTCTTTTTTCATATTAGAATGACAGGAATCCCAAAATTGAAATTGTAGGAATACACACTACTATATATAAAATACATAATTAATAAGGAGCTACTGTATAGCACAGGGGCGCTCTAGTCAATACTCTGTAATGACCTATATGGAAAAAGAATCTAAAATAGAATGTATATATGTGTGTGTGTACGTGTATATATATATATATATATATATATATATATATATATATATATACACACACACATATATATAACTGATATACTTTGTGGTACAGCAGAAAGTAAGGCAACACTGTGAAGGCAACACTGTGAATCAAGTATATTCCAATAAATTTTTTTAAAAATTGAAACTGTAGGAACAAAAATTTGCTTCTGAGTATTCAGAGAATTAGATCATTTAAACTGTTTGTCTTAGACATCATTCAAGTTTTATTCATTCAGTTTTTTCTTATATCATAGAAAAAATATTTGTCATCCACAACTGATGATTAATTTTGGACTAGGTTTGGTGTTATAATATAAAATAATAATGATTTATTAAGATAATATAAAATAATAATGATTTATGAAGATGCAAATACCACATTTTTTCCTTAACTCAGAAAGCAATATCAAATCCTGAAAAAATTATGAGTTTCACTCATTTGAAAGCTATCATAAGTAGTAATAATTCTAAACTGAACTCCTAAGAACATATTCTCTGATGTCATTTTCTTTTCTATTTCTGGTCTGAACTAGTAAGTATCGTAGGAACAATTCTGAAAGGGTGGAGAACTTCGGTATTCAAATTCTAATTCTGGATATTTCCACTTCCAATCATGGCCCGGAACCAGAAGTGAAAAGTGCCTCTGAACACTCAAGTTTCAAAGAAAATTCAGCACAGCCAAAAATACATGAATACTTTAAAAGAAAGAAATACAAACATAGATGTAACCACAATAATTCTGCCAAGAAAACAAAAAGATCAGGTGGGAATGTGCTTCAAGTTAGTTCTAAAATGTACATTTTGAAGTAAGTGCCATAATCAGAAGTTTATTATCTATCAATACATGACAAAGGTAAGGTCCACTTTAAAAGATGCTCCTTAAAGATGTACATGATTCTATTCTTTTTTCATATTAGAATGACAGGAATCCCAAAATTGAAATTGTAGGAATACACACTACTATATATAAAATACATAATTAATAAGGAGCTACTGTATAGCACAGGGGCGCTCTAGTCAATACTCTGTAATGACCTATATGGAAAAAGAATCTAAAATAGAATGTATATATGTATATATATATATATATATATATATATATATATATATATATATACACACACACATATATATAACTGATATACTTTGTGGTACAGCAGAAAGTAAGGCAACACTGTGAAGGCAACACTGTGAATCAAGTATATTCCAATAAATTTTTTTAAAAATTGAAACTGTAGGAACAAAAATTTGCTTCTGAGTATTCAGAGAATTAGATCATTTAAACTGTTTGTCTTAGACATCATTCAAGTTTTATTCATTCAGTTTTTTCTTATATCATAGAAAAAATATTTGTCATCCACAACTGATGATTAATTTTGGACTAGGTTTGGTGTTATAATATAAAATAATAATGATTTATTAAGATAATATAAAATAATAATGATTTATGAAGATGCAAATACCACATTTTTTCCTTAACTCAGAAAGCAATATCAAATCCTGAAAAAATTATGAGTTTCACTCATTTGAAAGCTATCATAAGTAGTAATAATTCTAAACTGAACTCCTAAGAACATATTCTCTGATGTCATTTTCTTTTCTATTTCTGGTCTGAACTAGTAAGTATCGTAGGAACAATTCTGAAAGGGTGGAGAACTTCGGTATTCAAATTCTAATTCTGGATATTTCCACTTCCAATCATGGCCCGGAACCAGAAGTGAAAAGTGCCTCTGAACACTCAAGTTTCAAAGAAAACTTGGTTTAAATTCAAATTTAGGAAGTCAGGGTTGAACTCAGTCTGCAGTGTATCCATTCCGCAGAACCACCCTGCTAAAATAAAGAGGAAAGCATTTCCGGGGAGGTGGTTAGACAAGTCTTCCTTTAGAAACAAAATTGTTACAAAGTTTACTGATACCACATAACCAGATACTGAGCTTCTAATGGCTAAATTTGTAATGCCACAATGTCCAGTAAAAATTTTACAGTTTTTTCAATTTCTGGAGTGACATTTCAGGGTAGAGAAGTTTAACAGGAAAAGATGGTAACCGATATTGTATAGAAATTCAATTCAAGTGGAAATTGTACTTCTGCCCCGTGTTTTGAAACTATTATTTCATTGGAATTATTTGAAGAATGAACGTGAATGAAATCCCAAACTGTCTTTAAATTACTTCTAATTAAAAGAAAAGCAAAGAGTCAACTCTTGCCAGAGAGGCTCACCTTCCGTACATAATCTGGCACCTCTTCCGGGGTTTGGAATGACGTGTCACTGGGCTTCATCAGGTAAAACATCATGCGAATTCCCTGGGAAACCGAAACATCCTGTTGGGCTTCTGAGTTCTCCATCTCTGCCCTTGTCTGACTCCCAGCTGGAGAGTGTTTTGTGCTTTGGCGGTTGAAGCCAGAGGCTGAACACAGAGAACAAGATGTGCTGCACAGATCAAGCCCTCTGTCAGAGACCTGAGGAACAAAGCCCCAAAGAGCACAGCCAACAGCAGAGTCTGTGTGCACAGTGTGTGTGATGAGACAGGGAAAAAAAAAAAAAAAACAAGGATCACTCAGAAAGGAGTTCAGAGTTCAGAGGGCAGACTCAGACAGGGCGGGTGCTTGTGGGGGCGGAGAAGGGGAGGGAGGAAAGGTTCCTGCCCAGATTACAGATAAACAATGGAGTTTAGCTTGCAATTCTAAACTGAACTCCTAAGAACATATTCTCTGATGTCATTTTCTTTTCTATTTCTGGTCTGAACTAGTAAGTATCGAGGAACAATTCTGAAAGGGTGGAGAACTTCGTATTCAAATTCCAATTCTGGATATTTCCACTTCCAATCATGGCCCGGAACCAGAAGTGAAAAGTGCCTCTGAACACTCAAGTTTCAAAGAAAACTTGGTTTAAATTCAAATTTAGGAAGTCAGGGTTGAACTCAGTCTGCAGTGTATCCATTCCGCAGAACCACCCTGCTAAAATAAAGAGGAAAGCATTTCCGGGGAGGTGGTTAGACAAGTCTTCCTTTAGAAACAAAATTGTTACAAAGTTTACTGATACCACATAACCAGATACTGAGCTTCTAATGGCTAAATTTGTAATGCCACAATGTCCAGTAAAAATTTTACAGTTTTTTCAATTTCTGGAGTGACATTTCAGGGTAGAGAAGTTTAACAGGAAAAGATGGTAACCGATATTGTATAGAAATTCAATTCAAGTGGAAATTGTACTTCTGCCCCGTGTTTTGAAACTATTATTTCATTGGAATTATTTGAAGAATGAACGTGAATGAAATCCCAAACTGTCTTTAAATTACTTCTAATTAAAAGAAAAGCAAAGAGTCAACTCTTGCCAGAGAGGCTCACCTTCCGTACATAATCTGGCACCTCTTCCGGGGTTTGGAATGACGTGTCACTGGGCTTCATCAGGTAAAACATCATGCGAATTCCCTGGGAAACCGAAACATCCTGTTGGGCTTCTGAGTTCTCCATCTCTGCCCTTGTCTGACTCCCAGCTGGAGAGTGTTTTGTGCTTTGGCGGTTGAAGCCAGAGGCTGAACACAGAGAACAAGATGTGCTGCACAGATCAAGCCCTCTGTCAGAGACCTGAGGAACAAAGCCCCAAAGAGCACAGCCAACAGCAGAGTCTGTGTGCACAGTGTGTGTGATGAGACAGGGAAAAAAAAAAAAAAAACAAGGATCACTCAGAAAGGAGTTCAGAGTTCAGAGGGCAGACTCAGACAGGGCGGGTGCTTGTGGGGGCGGAGAAGGGGAGGGAGGAAAGGTTCCTGCCCAGATTACAGATAAACAATGGAGTTTAGCTTGCAGGTGAAGTAATTTATCACTGAAAAGAGAGAGAGAAATAAACAAAAAAGCCCACATGATACCTCCGTGGAGAGAAGAAAAAAACCCATGGCAGGTGAAAGTTCACTCTGAATAAGTGGGTAGAAACTCCAAAGTTAAATCACATGCAGAAAATTGTATACCTGCCTTGCTCTCCCTTTGGAAATTCACATTGGGCTCAGTCTCCTGGATAACAATCACATTGCTTGAAGAGACAAGGTGCTGGGATCTCAGTAAGACTAAGCTCAGAAGTCAGTAAGTACTGGGGTATATCTTACTGGTGATTGCCTCTGTCCTTCTGGATGGGTATCATGTTAACAGCTGAATGTTTGAAAATCAGTTTAGAGGCATGTGGCTTATTGCATGATGAGTATTGTCTAATGGCTGTGGACTCATCAAGTCTGTGTTCTTTTTAGAACTAATGAGGCCTAGGATTGAAGCAGCTGTTAAGGTGTTGCTGAGAAAACAGGAAGATTTTTCTGAGAGGCTTTATCTCCTTTTAACAGGAGAAGCATAGGTTGTCTGTGCCTCTTAGGTAGACTAAAAGGCACTTAACTTATTGTATCACAAGGAAGTATGTTGAGCTTTTACGACCAGTCCTCCACTGAGAATACCTGTGGCTCCCACCACGTTTTAAACATGTTTACATAAATTTAATTACATTATTAATATATGATTGTTTTCTTGGAGAAACAGACACTGGGGTTTGAAGAATGACGTGTCACTGGGCTTCATCAGGTAAAACATCATGCGAATTCCCTGGGAAACCGAAACATCCTGTTGGGCTTCTGAGTTCTCCATCTCTGCCCTTGTCTGACTCCCAGCTGGAGAGTGTTTTGTGCTTTGGCGGTTGAAGCCAGAGGCTGAACACAGAGAACAAGATGTGCTGCACAGATCAAGCCCTCTGTCAGAGACCTGAGGAACAAAGCCCCAAAGAGCACAGCCAACAGCAGAGTCTGTGTGCACAGTGTGTGTGATGAGACAGGGAAAAAAAAAAAAAAAAACAAGGATCACTCAGAAAGGAGTTCAGAGTTCAGAGGGCAGACTCAGACAGGGCGGGTGCTTGTGGGGGCGGAGAAGGGGAGGGAGGAAAGGTTCCTGCCCAGATTACAGATAAACAATGGAGTTTAGCTTGCAGGTGAAGTAATTTATCACTGAAAAGAGAGAGAAATAAACAAAAAAGCCCACATGATACCTCCGTGGAGAGAAGAAAAAAACCCATGGCAGGTGAAAGTTCACTCTGAATAAGTGGGTAGAAACTCCAAAGTTAAATCACATGCAGAAAATTGTATACCTGCCTTGCTCTCCCTTTGGAAATTCACATTGGGCTCAGTCTCCTGGATAACAATCACATTGCTTGAAGAGACAAGGTGCTGGGATCTCAGTAAGACTAAGCTCAGAAGTCAGTAAGTACTGGGGTATATCTTACTGGTGATTGCCTCTGTCCTTCTGGATGGGTATCATGTTAACAGCTGAATGTTTGAAAATCAGTTTAGAGGCATGTGGCTTATTGCATGATGAGTATTGTCTAATGGCTGTGGACTCATCAAGTCTGTGTTCTTTTTAGAACTAATGAGGCCTAGGATTGAAGCAGCTGTTAAGGTGTTGCTGAGAAAACAGGAAGATTTTTCTGAGAGGCTTTATCTCCTTTTAACAGGAGAAGCATAGGTTGTCTGTGCCTCTTAGGTAGACTAAAAGGCACTTAACTTATTGTATCACAAGGAAGTATGTTGAGCTTTTACGACCAGTCCTCCACTGAGAATACCTGTGGCTCCCACCACGTTTTAAACATGTTTACATAAATTTAATTACATTATTAATATATGATTGTTTTCTTGGAGAAACAGACACTACAGATGCAACACATAAATTCCTACCCAGAGACATTACTAACATTTTGTTGTGTATATAATTAGTTTCACTATCTTATGACATGTTGCTATGAATTGCTGCATTATGCAAGTCTATGCAATTAAAAAAAATTAAAAAAAAAAACAGGGATCATGAGAAAACTAGTATTAGAATGCCATACTCAAAAACTTCTAATGGTGCACAAGGAGAAAAAATCTGAACCAAATGAAAATTGGTAACACATTTTTATAAACGCATGTGTCAACTTAAAAAAAAAAAAGCACAATGTGAGAGAAGCAACTTAGGTTTTGTTTGGGGGCAAAATGAGGACTATAGCCTGTGAGACAGCATTTCAGATAGCTCTAGAAACTTCTCCATAGAGATAGGGGAACAGTTCAGTATGTATGTGATTTTTATGAGTGGGAGTACATGCAATCAAGCATATATATTTTGAAGGAAGTTTCTGCTAGTCTTGTGAAGGTTACTGCTAGTCACAAGGAACAGATGCAGCCAAGAATTTTACTGCTTTTCTAGATATGAGGAGATAAGAATTGAGCTCCTGAAAATACCTAATTATCTGAAGACCTGTTCTGCCAGTTTTCCTAGACCACAGAGTACCTCACTTTTGCTCTCCACTCTGAACACCTTTCATGGGAAGTTGAAAATCAACAGCTGCAGAAGCACATGATTTAATCCCTGTAGACACAGATGCCAAGTACCCAGGGCAAGTGTCAATTTGTAGTTGAGACATGCTGTATGGTGAAAAAGTGCATACTACTACAACAAATATGGTACTTCATCTTGACGAAGACCTGACCTGACCTTTGTGGAAGCTAGTTGGGAAGACTTTCCCTTGGTACTATGGAGTATGAAGGAAGCTTATCTGAAACCACATGGCATGCTGCAGGACCAGAGATCTGGATACAACAGCTCATGACACCAAAGTAGACTTGGGGGACACTGGCAGATGTTTCAGGCATGTGCATGTGTGTGTATTTTGTGTCTCCCTAAGCTTTTCAGTTCTTCTGTATATTCTTGCCACCTCTTCTTAATCTCTCCTGTTTCTGTTTCTGTTAGGTCCTTACTGTTTCTGTCCTTAATCATGCCCATCCTTGCATGAAATTTTTTTGATATCTATTCCAAGAATACACAGAACTACACACAAAAAGATCTTCATGACCGGGATAACCATGATGGTGTGGTCATTCACCTGTAGCCAGACATCCTGGAGTGTGATGTCCAGTGGGCCTTAGGAAGCATTACTACAAACAAACCTAGTGTAGGTGATGGAATTCCAGCTGAGCTACTTCAAAGCCTAAAAGATGATGCTGTTAAAGTGCTGCACTCAACATGTCAGCAAATTTGGAAAACTCAGCAGTGGCCATAGGACTAGAAAAGGTCAGTTTTCATTTCAGTGCCAAAGAAGGGCAGTGCCAAAGAATTTTCAAACTACTGGACAACAATGCTCATTCCATACACTAGCAAGGTTGTACTCAAAATGCTTCAAGCTAGGCTTCAGCAGTACATGAACTGAGAAGTTCCAGGTGTAAAATCTGGATTTAGAAAAAACAGAGAAACCAGAGATCAAATTGCCAACATTTGTTGCATCATAGAAAAAGCAGTGGAATTCCAGGAAAACATCTATTACTTCTTCATTGACTATGTTAAGCCTTTGACCATGTAGATCACAATAAACTGTAGAAAATTCTTTAAGAGATGAGAGTACCAGACCACCTTACCTGTCTCCTGAGAAACCTGTATACAGGTCAAGAAGCAATAGTTAGAACCTCATGGAACAACTGACTGGTTTAAAATTGGGAAAAGAGTATGACAAAGCTGTATATTGTCACCCTGTTTATTTAACGTATATGCAGAGTACATCATGCAAAATGCTATGCTGGATGAATCACAAGCTGAAATCAAGCCATGAAAATATCAATAACCACAGATATGCAGATAATGCCACTCTAATGGCAGACAATAAAGAGGAACTAAAGAGCCTCTTGATTAGAGTGAAAGAGGAGAGTGAAAAAATATGTCTTAAAACTCAACAGTAGACTTGGGGGACACTGGCAGATGTTTCAGGCATGTGCATGTGTGTGTATTTTGTGTCTCCCTAAGCTTTTCAGTTCTTCTGTATATTCTTGCCACCTCTTCTTAATCTCTCCTGTTTCTGTTTCTGTTAGGTCCTTACTGTTTCTGTCCTTAATCATGCCCATCCTTGCATGAAATTTTTTTGATATCTATTCCAAGAATACACAGAACTACACACAAAAAGATCTTCATGACCGGGATAACCATGATGGTGTGGTCATTCACCTGTAGCCAGACATCCTGGAGTGTGATGTCCAGTGGGCCTTAGGAAGCATTACTACAAACAAACCTAGTGTAGGTGATGGAATTCCAGCTGAGCTACTTCAAAGCCTAAAAGATGATGCTGTTAAAGTGCTGCACTCAACATGTCAGCAAATTTGGAAAACTCAGCAGTGGCCATAGGACTAGAAAAGGTCAGTTTTCATTTCAGTGCCAAAGAAGGGCAGTGCCAAAGAATTTTCAAACTACTGGACAACAATGCTCATTCCATACACTAGCAAGGTTGTACTCAAAATGCTTCAAGCTAGGCTTCAGCAGTACATGAACTGAGAAGTTCCAGGTGTAAAATCTGGATTTAGAAAAAACAGAGAAACCAGAGATCAAATTGCCAACATTTGTTGCATCATAGAAAAAGCAGTGGAATTCCAGGAAAACATCTATTACTTCTTCATTGACTATGTTAAGCCTTTGACCATGTAGATCACAATAAACTGTAGAAAATTCTTTAAGAGATGAGAGTACCAGACCACCTTACCTGTCTCCTGAGAAACCTGTATACAGGTCAAGAAGCAATAGTTAGAACCTCATGGAACAACTGACTGGTTTAAAATTGGGAAAAGAGTATGACAAAGCTGTATATTGTCACCCTGTTTATTTAACGTATATGCAGAGTACATCATGCAAAATGCTATGCTGGATGAATCACAAGCTGAAATCAAGCCATGAAAAATATCAATAACCACAGATATGCAGATAATGCCACTCTAATGGCAGACAATAAAGAGGAACTAAAGAGCCTCTTGATTAGAGTGAAAGAGGAGAGTGAAAAAATATGTCTTAAAACTCAACATTTGGGGCTTCCCTGGTGATCCAGTGGGTAGAGTCTGCCTTGCAGTGCAGGGGGCACCAATTCAATCCCTGGTCTGGGAAGATCCCACATGCCATGTAACAGGTGAACCGGTGTATCCAATTACAAGCCAGCGCTCTGGAGTGCATGACCCAGAGCCAGTGCTCTGTACCCAGAGAGGTCATTGCAATGGGAGGCCCACACAGACCGAAGAATAAAGATGGATGAAAAATAAATAGAAGTAAAAAAATCAATTAAAAAAAAAACTAACATTCAAAAAACTAAGACCTTGGCATGTGGTCCAATCACTTCATGGCAAATAGATAGGAAAAAAGTGGAATCAGTGATATATTTTATTTTCTTGCACTCCAAGATTACTGCAGCCATGAATTTAAAAGAGGCTTGCACTTTGGAAGGAAAACTGGGACAAACCTAGACAGCTTATTAAACAAGGGAAGACATCACTTTGCTGACAAGGGTGTATATAGTCAAAGCTATGGTTTTTCCAGTATTCATGTATGGATTTGAAGGATGGACCATAAAGAAGGCTGAGTGCCAAAGAACTGTTGCTTTCAAATTGTGCTGAAGAAGTCCTTAGACTATAAGGAGATCAAACCAGTCTATCCTTATGGAAATCATCCCTGAATATTCATTGGAAGGACTGATACTGAAGCTCCAATATTTTGGCTACCTGATGTTAAGAGCCAACTCATTGGAAAAGACCATGATGCTAGGAAATACTGAAGGCGAAAGAAGAGTGTGACAGAGGATGAGATAGTTAGATACCATTTCCGACTCATTGGACATGAGTTTGAGCAGACTCCCTAAGATAGTGAATGACGGGGAAGCCTGGCATGCTGCAGTTCGTGTGAGTGCAAAGAGTCAGACAGGCTTGGTGACTGAACAACAAGCCTTTCAGTTTGGTTAGGTGCTACTTTAGCATTCACTGACAAACATACACACACACACACACACACAGATGACATTCAGATTATTCCAAAATACATTAATCCTGTCAGAGAAAATTTGCAGTTCAAAATATTGCAGAACTGACTATATTTTCATGGGATTCCCATTACAAATGAACACATATAGAGATATGTATTTAATAAGTGAAAACATTGGACACAATGTTTTACTACCTGCTTTTACAATGTTTTAACTACAAAAACTTAGGTATATAAAATAATTTTTTAAATAAATGAATAAAGTAAAAATTTGGAGCACCTCTTCCCATCAAAAGATTTATATACATCCCTCCCTTCAACTTCACACTAACCAATATCCTGGGAGGTATTCTCATACCTGTTTTATCCTACCAAGGTTAATTCTTACCATCACTATATTGCCAACATTTAACATTTAAACATGCACACATTGATTTTTTAAAAGACTGATCATATTAAAGATACAGAATTTTTAAGCAATCAAGTATTTTAAAATTTAAAAAAGAGAGAAGGAGTCAATAACTTAACAGGAACATTCTTCCACTCGGAATATGGTGATACAGCTTTGTTTTTTTGTTTTGTTGTTTTTTGCTTTTTTTGTTTGTTTGTTTGTTTGTTTTTTTACTGCGTGCACAGTTGTGTGAGTATTCCAAGCAGGCAATCAAGAGTATTTAAAGCATTTAAAATATAGAAATTTAATGCAAAGAATTAATTACAGACATAATGAAAGAAGCAAAAGGGCAAATAGGAACAAAGAGACAATGTAGAGATTAATTTCCTTAGGAAACCATTAATATCCTTAGACAACAGATAGAAAAGGAGGAGGTGATGTGAGTAGAGCCTAGGGCTTATGGTCGCCCAGGGAAGGCTATCGCCATGACGGGCCTGTCAAGTAAGAACAGAGAGGGAATGAAAACATGTATGGTGGCTTCTCCCTTCTTCCTGCCAACCAGTCTCTCAACAGTACTTCCTTCCTCCTTGCCTAAAGGAGCCCAAAGCCACTTGAGGAAGGATCCTAGGAAAGAAGTCTGCAGGGGGCAGCCCTGGAGAACACAGGAGAGAAAAAGGGGAGGACTGGATTTAGGGAAAAGGTCAGCCAAAGACTAGCCCAGAGTCACAACTTACTCAACTGCTTCTCCATCGTCATGCAGTAGTCTTGTGGTTCGGCCAATACATGTAATGCAGCAGCGAACATCACAGTATAAATATCTTGTACATTTGTGCACGTTTTTGAATTAAACAGATTTCTAGCAGTGGAATTATGTTGCTGAAGGCTTTATAAAATTTATATCTCGATCATCACTGCCAAAATTTGCCTCCAAAATTGCATTTACCTCTTGCTAACACTGCCTACTATCAATTTTTTACAGTTTCCAGCCAGTTGATTGGTGAAAAATGACATCTTATTTTAATTTGCATTTCCCCAGTGACTTTGAAAATCTTTTTGATACATTTATTAGCCATTTTTTTTCCTTTCTGTGTGATCTATTTTGTAATATATATTGAAGATGATTTTATTGTATTGTCTTTCTGTATGGATTTATAGGGTATGTCTATTCTATATATGTATATATGTGTCATCTCTGTGGCAAATGTTCTCTCAGTTTTTATGTTCAACTTTGCTATAACTATGCTATCATATGGCCATTGTAACTGCGTGTGCTATTGTCTTTTATTACTTCTGCCTTTGGGTCTTGCTTATAAATTTTTTCACTAGGATTCTATCAAAATGACCTTTCATATTTTTAGGTGTTATTCCTTTGGTCAACTGGAATTTGGTTTTGTATATGTTATGAAGTCATTATTTCATGTTATAGCCACCCTAACTGTCTTTGATGGATCACAGTTCTTCCCATACCATTAGTTAGAATCAATACTTTTCACATTTTTCTACTCTGCTGGACTCTTTTCAAGCTCTCCACGCAGTTCCACTGAATGATGTGTCCATTCTTATGCTGGTACCAGACTGTCGTAATTATTGCATTATCATAATAAATTCCAGTAACTTGTAGAACACTTTTGAATGTTGCTTTTCAGAAATTTAAAGCTATTTTTTCTTTCACATTTGTTCCTGTGAAGCCTGTTAAAACAAAACTTATAAGAATTCTATCACTATTTTAACTGGAACTTCAATACCTCCATGTTTGACTTGAAAGCACTGACATCACAGGAACTCTGTAAACTCGGCTGGAACAAGTGAACACAGGGAGGGACTGTTTAAAAAAAGTCCATTACTCAACTGCTTCTCCATCGTCATGCAGTAGTCTTGTGGTTCGGCCAATACATGTAATGCAGCAGCGAACATCACAGTATAAATATCTTGTACATTTGTGCACGTTTTTGAATTAAACAGATTTCTAGCAGTGGAATTATGTTGCTGAAGGCTTTATAAAATTTATATCTCGATCATCACTGCCAAAATTTGCCTCCAAAATTGCATTTACCTCTTGCTAACACTGCCTACTATCAATTTTTTACAGTTTCCAGCCAGTTGATTGGTGAAAAATGACATCTTATTTTAATTTGCATTTCCCCAGTGACTTTGAAAATCTTTTTGATACATTTATTAGCCATTTTTTTTCCTTTCTGTGTGATCTATTTTGTAATATATATTGAAGATGATTTTATTGTATTGTCTTTCTGTATGGATTTATAGGGTATGTCTATTCTATATATGTATATATGTGTCATCTCTGTGGCAAATGTTCTCTCAGTTTTTATGTTCAACTTTGCTATAACTATGCTATCATATGGCCATTGTAACTGCGTGTGCTATTGTCTTTTATTACTTCTGCCTTTGGGTCTTGCTTATAAATTTTTTTCACTAGGATTCTATCAAAATGACCTTTCATATTTTTAGGTGTTATTCCTTTGGTCAACTGGAATTTGGTTTTGTATATGTTATGAAGTCATTATTTCATGTTATAGCCACCCTAACTGTCTTTGATGGATCACAGTTCTTCCCATACCATTAGTTAGAATCAATACTTTTCACATTTTTCTACTCTGCTGGACTCTTTTCAAGCTCTCCACGCAGTTCCACTGAATGATGTGTCCATTCTTATGCTGGTACCAGACTGTCGTAATTATTGCATTATCATAATAAATTCCAGTAACTTGTAGAACACTTTTGAATGTTGCTTTTCAGAAATTTAAAGCTATTTTTTCTTTCACATTTGTTCCTGTGAAGCCTGTTAAAACAAAACTTATAAGAATTCTATCACTATTTTAACTGGAACTTCAATACCTCCATGTTTGACTTGAAAGCACTGACATCACAGGAACTCTGTAAACTCGGCTGGAACAAGTGAACCTATCTACTACAATCATCCCAACTTAGCTCACTATTTCAATGATGCCAGTGCTCACTACCAATCTGTGTATTCCTTACCTTCTCCATTCATATTTTTTCATAGTGACTTAGATTACAAAGTTTTCTGTTTTTACAGAAGACTGCATATACGATTGCTGCTGCTGCTGCTGCTGCTGCTGCTGCTGAGTCACTTCAGTCGTGTCCGGTTCTGTGTGACCCCATGGACTGCAGCCCACCAGGCTTCTCAGTCCGTGGAATTCTCCAGGCAAGAGTAGTGGAGTGGGTTGCCATGCTCACCTCCAGGGAAATCTTCCCAACCCAGGGATGGAACCTGGATCTCCATTATTGCAGGCAGATTCTTCACCACTGAGCCATCAGGGAAGCCCCATATATATTTATATATATTTGAGACCCTCTGGACTGTAGCTCACCAGGCTTCTCTGTCCATGGAATTTTCCAGGCAGGAATCCTGGAGTAGGTTGCCATTTCCTTCTCCAATATATGATTTTCATGTCTTAGTAAATTTGTTTTCTTACCTATATATGTGAGTGATAACTTAGCTGAATATAAATCTCTAATTCAAAAATTTGTCCCTTCCCCAGATTCCAGAGAGACAGACATTTTCACTGGAAATATGTCAGGGGAAGCCAAGGCCTGTAGAACAGAGGATGTCAACCCTTTATCTGAACCCAAAAGAGGAAGAGGAAGATATTTTCAGGTACCTTTCTGTCTAAAGATCTTGGTCAGAACTTCCTAGTCAATGGGACCTTGCTGGCAGTCCTTTCTTTAATCTAGTTAAAGTTTAAATGCTTGGGAAGAGCTTGATATGAGTGATAAGCATCTCAGGAGCATGCAAGACAGGAAAACCTGCTACTCTTAGTGCCCACATTTGCTATTTGCAAACAACTCAGCCTAAAAAGACCTCAGACATTTTCTGTAAAGGAAAGAAATTCATTTAAGGGATTTCCCTGGCAGCCCAATGGCTAAGACTCTGCACACTCACTCCAGGGGTGCCTGGGTTTGATTCCTAATCAAGGAACTAGATCCCACATGCTGCAACCAAGAGTTTCCCTGCTGCAACTAAAGATCCTGCATGCCATGACTAAAGCCCAGTGTGACCAAAATAAATAAGTCAATAAAAATTCATTAAAAAAATTGATAACTGTCCGTTCCAAAAAAGAAATCACAGTAACTTGGACAGGGAAAATATAATAAAGAATTGTCAGCTATAATGGGGAATTGGAATAATGAGGAATTTAACGGAACTCTAAACAGTGTGGGAAAGTAGATGAAAGGAACAGCCACTCCCTCTAGGGCTGGACTAAGGAATTTGCTGGAAATGGTGTTCAAAGATGAGATTGCTGGTTGACCCAGTTAGAGGCAATCGAAGTCTCCTCACCCCTTCCCCTGTCCTTGGAATATCTATATCCTTTCTCCCCATTCTTCCCACAGTCAGAGCCATTTTCAAGGAGACAATCTTGAGCATGCAATGTGTTGCCAATACAAATGGACGGACTGAACCAATTAAAGACCTCATAAAAACTTTTAAGATTCTGGCAGAATCTTAAGATAGGTGCAGAGATCTACTTGTTCTGTAGCTGCTGAGAACAAGCCTTGTATGTAGGGGTTTTTTTTGCCTGTTAAACCTGACACTTCCGCGTCTGGAGCAGCCTTTTTCTTTGGGCTCCCCTTGCCTTCCATGTGTAGGGGACAATTTCAGAGTTCACTCAGGAAGTGTCTAAGGTTTCGAACAACAATTCGGCCCTCTAGTGTGACTAAGAAAGTAAATTTTCAGGTACCCCCTATTCCCCTTTGAACCCAAAAGAGGAAGAGGAAGATATTTTCAGGTACCTTTCTGTCTAAAGATCTTGGTCAGAACTTCCTAGTCAATGGGACCTTGCTGGCAGTCCTTTCTTTAATCTAGTTAAAGTTTAAATGCTTGGGAAGAGCTTGATATGAGTGATAAGCATCTCAGGAGCATGCAAGACAGGAAAACCTGCTACTCTTAGTGCCCACATTTGCTATTTGCAAACAACTCAGCCTAAAAAGACCTCAGACATTTTCTGTAAAGGAAAGAAATTCATTTAAGGGATTTCCCTGGCAGCCCAATGGCTAAGACTCTGCACACTCACTCCAGGGGTGCCTGGGTTTGATTCCTAATCAAGGAACTAGATCCCACATGCTGCAACCAAGAGTTTCCCTGCTGCAACTAAAGATCCTGCATGCCATGACTAAAGCCCAGTGTGACCAAAATAAATAAGTCAATAAAAATTCATTAAAAAAATTGATAACTGTCCGTTCCGCAAAGAGAAATCACAGTAACTTGGACAGGGAAAATATAATAAAGAATTGTCAGCTATAATGGGGAATTGGAATAATGAGGAATTTAACGGAACTCTAAACAGTGTGGGAAAGTAGATGAAAGGAACAGCCACTCCCTCTAGGGCTGGACTAAGGAATTTGCTGGAAATGGTGTTCAAAGATGAGATTGCTGGTTGACCCAGTTAGAGGCAATCGAAGTCTCCTCACCCCTTCCCCTGTCCTTGGAATATCTATATCCTTTCTCCCCATTCTTCCCACAGTCAGAGCCATTTTCAAGGAGACAATCTTGAGCATGCAATGTGTTGCCAATACAAATGGACGGACTGAACCAATTAAAGACCTCATAAAAACTTTTAAGATTCTGGCAGAATCTTAAGATAGGTGCAGAGATCTACTTGTTCTGTAGCTGCTGAGAACAAGCCTTGTATGTAGGGGTTTTTTTTGCCTGTTAAACCTGACACTTCCGCGTCTGGAGCAGCCTTTTTCTTTGGGCTCCCCTTGCCTTCCATGTGTAGGGGACAATTTCAGATTTCACTCAGGAAGTTTCTAAGGTTTCAAACAACAATTCTGCCCTCTAGGGTGACTAAGAAAGCTCTTTACCAGGAGTAACTCACCAAAGCACTTCCCTACAAACCTACCTGAGGGGGTAAAGCTGCTGAGCACCACAGGAACTGGGCACTGGAGAAGTCCCTGGTGATGGGTGGTACTGCCAAGAGAGCACAAGAAACCAGAGAGGAAATTCTTTCCTTCAGCAATGAATGTCCCCGGCCCACCCCTGGCAAAGCCTAACATCATGTCAGCTGGCACAGGACCACTATATGAGGGCTCAGATTCATTTTCATGAATCAGACAACAAAGTATCAATTTCGAGATGAGAAGCAATATGTTTATAACTAACACATTATAACCTAATACTCTTTAGTAATTATAAAACATCTTCTTCATCATTACCTCTTTTGCATAGGGCACTTGCTCTCAATGCTCTTAAAATGTTAAGTCATATAAAAACAATTTTCTAGGAGATATTCATTGTAAGAGAAGGGGAGTTTAGTGTTTCTATGTATAAAGCTGTATTTTCTTTTAGTATTGAACATTTCAAATTAGTAGGAAGTCTGAGTACAATTTTTTCCCCTAAATTAGCCATTTCTGCTTGTTGGATGCTCATAAAATATTTATGTTCCCTTGAAATCAAATCATTTCCGTGTGTTTTTTCTTTGATAGGAAGATTGTAAAGAGGTAGCCTCCTTAAACCGCAGAGTCTAATCTGCATTTCCATTAAGGGAATTCTCTGTTATTATATTGTTGTCTATTATTCCTATTCCATTTCTTTTTGTACATTTCTTCATGAATGTGATTAATCTGCTTAGCAGATCCTACTTGTCTCACATCCATACAGCGTCTCTGACCATTTTCGTCTCCTATTTTCTAATGCTATATAAGAGTTGCTCAAGTGTATCCTTTAGGTAAATTTTTCTTCACTATCTTTTCTCCTTCTGGTTCTACTTTAAATTCTACAACAATATTCTTTGTTTTCTTAAGTTGTTTCCTCAATTCTCTTAGTATTTATACTTCTTACCATATAATCTTTTTTTCCTCAAATGTATTCCCTATTTAACTTCTTCAAGTGTGTAAAACAGTGCTGTCTAAAATCCTTCCTGATTTTCTGGCATGGTAATACTCAGAATACTTAGAAAGATGCCTTCTGTCTACTTCTGGCAATCTCATCAGCTAGCTTCAGCCTCAATTTGTTTATCCTCGAATGGGTATAGGTCTTTTTGTGCTTTCCCCTCCCCCCACCAAAACAAAACCCTACCCCCTGTGGCATTTCGGCATTTAGGTTTATTTTATCAATTCAGTTTCTTCAGCAATGAATGTCCCCGGCCCACCCCTGGCAAAGCCTAACATCATGTCAGCTGGCACAGGACCACTATATGAGGGCTCAGATTCATTTTCATGAATCAGACAACAAAGTATCAATTTCGAGATGAGAAGCAATATGTTTATAACTAACACATTATAACCTAATACTCTTTAGTAATTATAAAACATCTTCTTCATCATTACCTCTTTTGCATAGGGCACTTGCTCTCAATGCTCTTAAAATGTTAAGTCATATAAAAACAATTTTCTAGGAGATATTCATTGTAAGAGAAGGGGAGTTTAGTGTTTCTATGTATAAAGCTGTATTTTCTTTTAGTATTGAACATTTCAAATTAGTAGGAAGTCTGAGTACAATTTTTTCCCCTAAATTAGCCATTTCTGCTTGTTGGATGCTCATAAAATATTTATGTTCCCTTGAAATCAAATCATTTCCGTGTGTTTTTTCTTTGATAGGAAGATTGTAAAGAGGTAGCCTCCTTAAACCGCAGAGTCTAATCTGCATTTCCATTAAGGGAATTCTCTGTTATTATATTGTTGTCTATTATTCCTATTCCATTTCTTTTTGTACATTTCTTCATGAATGTGATTAATCTGCTTAGCAGATCCTACTTGTCTCACATCCATACAGCGTCTCTGACCATTTTCGTCTCCTATTTTCTAATGCTATATAAGAGTTGCTCAAGTGTATCCTTTAGGTAAATTTTTCTTCACTATCTTTTCTCCTTCTGGTTCTACTTTAAATTCTACAACAATATTCTTTGTTTTCTTAAGTTGTTTCCTCAATTCTCTTAGTATTTATACTTCTTACCATATAATCTTTTTTTCCTCAAATGTATTCCCTATTTAACTTCTTCAAGTGTGTAAAACAGTGCTGTCTAAAATCCTTCCTGATTTTCTGGCATGGTAATACTCAGAATACTTAGAAAGATGCCTTCTGTCTACTTCTGGCAATCTCATCAGCTAGCTTCAGCCTCAATTTGTTTATCCTCGAATGGGTATAGGTCTTTTTGTGCTTTCCCCTCCCCCCACCAAAACAAAACCCTACATGTGGACGACTGTTTCTTCAGCCCTTGTGGCATTTCGGCATTTAGGTTTATTTTATCAATTCAGTCTGAGGAGGTGGAGGAGGAGCTCTGAATATGACCAGTGTCTACCAGTCTCTGTTTTTTCAGCCAGTCAGAACAGCTGTACTGGTGGCCAGCTTTCCTCACCTTGAATCTCTTCTCTTTGACCTAGCCTACTCATCATACAAAAAGACCAATTAAGATATTCTTCTTTAAAAAAAAAAAATCTTGTCCTATCTCTTTCTTGAGGCTGGAGTATCCATGGCCCATCATGGAGGACATCCAGTCAGTAACCTTGTCTTTTTGGTTGTGAACAATTTGACCACTGGGGAAAGTGAGCATTTGTTTATGGAAAAGGTTCTCAGTCTTTGAGCTTTCTCTTTTATGAGAAATTCTATACTCCCCTCCACCCTGGGTGATCACATCCTCCTCTGCCGTTTTTGGCACTGAAAGCCAAAATGACTCCAACAGGACTGAGTCAATCTTAGCCATAGCTCTTACCATCCGTCCTGACCTGACCGCAGGCAGATTATAGGGTTCACCCAGAGCAGGGAAGAGATCAAACCGCTTTTGCAGAACTGGTTTGAAGAAGTAGCTCATTGAGTAGTCTTCTTTCTACTCAGTGTTAAGAATTGCACATTAAATTGAACTTCAAGGAAGATGCAAGAAAGGAGCATTTCTTAGTGCCAACACAATTTTATCCCTCTGAATAAAGGGATATTTAGTTTGTCATTTACTCTAGAACAGATGAAGTCCTTTCTCTCCTTTATTTATTTGCTAAAGCTGCCTAAACAAAATGTCATCGATATGATGGCTTAAACACCATCAATTCATCTTCTCCCAGTTCTGGTGGCTAGAAGTCCAAAATCAAGGTATTCACACGTTTGGTGTGTTCTGATGCCTCTCTCCTTGGATTGTTGACAGATGTCTTTTCAGCATGTCCTCCTATGATCTTTCTTTTGTGTACATACATACTTGCTGCTTCTCCTATTTTTATAGAGTCACCAGTCCTATCAGATTAAGGCCCCACGCCTAAGACATCATTTAATCTTAGTTACTGATGCAAAAACCCTATCTCTAAATACAGTCATATTGAGGGGAAAGACCTCAATAATTTATAATTTGAAAGGGTTACAATTCATAACACCTCTTCATATATCCTTCTTTTTAGTCATTTGAGTGAAATTTCTAGAAATCAGACTGGAAACCTCTTATATCACCATCTTTAAAAGTTTATTTTTCTAAGATTATAAAAACAATCTATGTTTGCTGTGGAAATATAGAAAACTGTAGAACATGCTTATGAAAAAAGTAAACACTCAAAATCCCAGCAATCAGAATAGAGTCATGTCAATATTTTAACATATTGTCTTATGTTTAAGGTATTTTTCAGGAACATAACTTTACATAGAGGATTCCACAACATGCATAAGTTTAGGTTCATCTTTTTAAAATATAGAAATCACATGATGAATGACAAAGTCTCAGAATGAACAATGCCTTGCTCTTTGAATCGCTACTGGGAGGAGAACTATCAGAACATTATGTAAGCACAATTTATATTTACAATGTAAATTTATTATTATTTGAGGCTAAGGATGGCCTAATACAGAAAAACTGGCATTGGAGGGTTTTTCATCGGAAGAATCACATAATCTAACATGGGTGTTTAAAACCATCAGTCTGGTTTCTCTGTGAAGAACAGACTTTAGAGGAGAAGAAAAGCAAGGGAGTGTTCAGAAGTGGCTGATCCAGTGCAGACACTACATGTGGTTGACTCCCACTAGGAAGGTGTCAGTGGAAGCAGTGAGGAGACTCAGGTTCGATCCCTGGGTCAGGAAGATTCACTGGAGGAGAGCATGGCAACTCACTCCAGTATTCTTGCCTGCAGAATCCCATGGACAGAGGAGCCTGGCAGACCATAGACCACAGGGTCAGAAAGAGTCAGACATGACTGAAGCATTAAGACTGAAACAACTTAATACACACACACACACACACACACACACACACACACACACAGTGATGGGTGGAAAGATTCTGGATACATTTTGATGATAAATCTAACCAGGTTTACTAACAGACTGGATAAGGGAAGAGTTTCAAACACTTCATTTGAACAAATGAAAGAATGGAATGGTTATTGACTCTGTGTGCATGTGAAGTTGCTGTAGTCTGCCAGGCCCCTTGATCCATGGGATTCTCCAGGCAAGAATACTGGAGAGGATAGCCATGGCCTCCTCCAGGGAATCTTTCTGATCCAGGGATCAAACCTGCATCTCCTCCATCTCCTTCACTAGAAGGTGGGTTCTTTACCACTAGCACCAGACTACGATGAACAAACTAGGAGTTTTGGTTTTAAATATAATATGAGATGGTTACAGACATCTCAGTGGAGACAGTTGTAGCAGCTGGAGATACAAACCTGAAGTTAAAAACTCAAAATAGGAGAATTAATTATAAAGAGAAAAAAAATTGGTAAGAATAGAATAGCTATGAACCAAACATAAGAATGACTTCTGTATCTAGATTCTTCAATAGTGTTCATATGAATGAAGAATAGTCATTTGTAATTTTAAAATCATGCCTAGTAGATTTCTTTTATTTGTGTGACAGATTTAATTCAAATACAGAAAACTGAAAATACTATCACTGGCCCATTACTGTTAGCAATCTCATCATGGAAGTAATTGAAAGTCTATGTCTTATTCCTATGTTAATTGATGGTAAGCAAATATTTTAATTTAAGAAATTGCCAAACTGCTTTCCCAAATACATGCATCATTTAGCATTCTCATCAGTATGAGAGTTCCAGTTGCTCTTCATGCTTTATAGCATTTGGTATATCCAGGATTACATTTAGTTTTAATTCTCTTTTACAGATCTACATAGCTGCATAATTTATGTAAACTAGGTAAGTTGTCATAATGCAAAGTTTATTGTCTTCATTCCTATTTTATTCCTTTATATTTTGAGGGTGCTTCCAATTTTAGAGGATAGCAGTATGTCGCCAGATTTTTAATATTGTCTCTAAGAGTCTTTGAGGGCTTCCCAGTTGGCTTAGATGGTAAAAAGTCACCCTTCAATGCAGGAGACACAGGTTCATTCCCTAGGTCAAGAAGATCCCCTGGAGAGGCAAGTGAAAACCCACCTGGGTATTCTTTCATGGAGAATTCCATGGACAGAGAAGCCTGGCAGATTATGGTCCATAAGGTCCCGAAGAGTCAGACGTGACTGAAGCGACTTAGCATACATGCACAAGAGTCTTTGAAGCCTTTGTATTAATACTTTTCATTAGAAAATGGCACCATATGAAACTTAGATCACTCTCTACTTTCTTAGATCAGATTTTATGACTTTTGGCCAAAGTCCTTTCCACGACTTAGAAGGCAAAAATCAGGTAGAACATGATCTTTAAAGAAATTTATGGCATGCACTTGAGTTCAGAGCATAAAAAACAAATAGTATTTCAGAAGTTATTTCTTTAAAATCCCATCAAGCTAATACATCTCATTGTTATTTTAACAGTAGTCGGTGCCAAGAGAGCAACTCAACGTTCTACCCTCGTATCAGTGTCAGAATGCATGTAAGTCACGCCTGATAGGATTGATTTTGAGTCGATGCTGGAATTAATCCAAATGCACAGAACAGAATAAAAGAATGTGAACGATCTCAAGAGTATTTCTCAAAATAGCTCAAGAGAGTCACTGCAAAGAGAAGGCTCCTTTTTGGTGGTGGGGAATTAGTTTGGAAAACAAAAAGTGATCATAGATACCCCACGTTAAAGTTTAATTTTCTGTGTAGTAAATATTTCAAAGGTCCTGACAAATTCAGCCATAAAGAAATTTATTTTAATTTGTCCAACTTCCAGTTTCTCAATTGGAATCCCCTAGAGAACTACTGTTTATCTACCAGTTGCAAACAAGCCTGAGAACGTGTATGATATGGTGCATGCTTTGGGGACTGCTGTTTCACTTAGGGAATCTTTAGGGCTATTTCTCTTGGAGGGAAAGAATGGACATCCATCTTGGGTAATAAGAATTAATGCCCACTGATTTGAGGCAAAAATTGCAATAAAAGAGGAGTATATCTGAAAATAAGTAAAGAAGGCAACATAAGTGTTCTATACAACGACAGAAGTGTGTTTCTAATAACAATAGATCAGACAAAATCCTTTACCTCAATAACTTAAATACCTGTTGGCTTAGATGGTAAAAAGTCACCCTTCAATGCAGGAGACACAGGTTCATTCCCTAGGTCAAGAAGATCCCCTGGAGAGGCAAGTGAAAACCCACCTGGGTATTCTTTCATGGAGAATTCCATGGACAGAGAAGCCTGGCAGATTATGGTCCATAAGGTCCCGAAGAGTCAGACGTGACTGAAGCGACTTAGCATACATGCACAAGAGTCTTTGAAGCCTTTGTATTAATACTTTTCATTAGAAAATGGCACCATATGAAACTTAGATCACTCTCTACTTTCTTAGATCAGATTTTATGACTTTTGGCCAAAGTCCTTTCCACGACTTAGAAGGCAAAAATCAGGTAGAACATGATCTTTAAAGAAATTTATGGCATGCACTTGAGTTCAGAGCATAAAAAACAAATAGTATTTCAGAAGTTATTTCTTTAAAATCCCATCAAGCTAATACATCTCATTGTTATTTTAACAGTAGTCGGTGCCAAGAGAGCAACTCAACGTTCTACCCTCGTATCAGTGTCAGAATGCATGTAAGTCACGCCTGATAGGATTGATTTTGAGTCGATGCTGGAATTAATCCAAATGCACAGAACAGAATAAAAGAATGTGAACGATCTCAAGAGTATTTCTCAAAATAGCTCAAGAGAGTCACTGCAAAGAGAAGGCTCCTTTTTGGTGGTGGGGAATTAGTTTGGAAAACAAAAAGTGATCATAGATACCCCACGTTAAAGTTTAATTTTCTGTGTAGTAAATATTTCAAAGGTCCTGACAAATTCAGCCATAAAGAAATTTATTTTAATTTGTCCAACTTCCAGTTTCTCAATTGGAATCCCCTAGAGAACTACTGTTTATCTACCAGTTGCAAACAAGCCTGAGAACGTGTATGATATGGTGCATGCTTTGGGGACTGCTGTTTCACTTAGGGAATCTTTAGGGCTATTTCTCTTGGAGGGAAAGAATGGACATCCATCTTGGGTAATAAGAATTAATGCCCACTGATTTGAGGCAAAAATTGCAATAAAAGAGGAGTATATCTGAAAATAAGTAAAGAAGGCAACATAAGTGTTCTATACAACGTACAGAAGTGTGTTTCTAATAACAATAGATCAGACAAAATCCTTTACCTCAATAACTACCATAAGAAACTGATGCCTGCTGGTGAAAGGACCTGTGAACTTTCTTTTATGAAAAAGAGTTGAAGCAATTCATCATAAACATATATCCAGTTCTTATCATGCTCTAAGACATATGGTTAACCATTTCTCTCTCATTTCAGTACCACGAACAATGTGTTTCTTCTGAATAGCATTTGTGTTATTTAACTTTGTGGATACTGTGAATCACCTACCTAATCATGTTTCCCACTTCAGATGGTTTAATATATAGCTTAGTGCCAAATTTACAGTGTAAATCCTGCAAGTATGTAGAATCCAAGTGGTGACATTCTGAACTCACCCCTGTATCCACACTGATTCTGCCTACATTTTTCTTGCTTAATTTTTATCACTTCTTTCATTGTGTTTTATTAAGCTTAATTGAGTGTATTGCTGTAAGCTATTTTCATTTCTCTTATCATAAGATAAGTTTTTAATGTTAACAGGTTGTTTAATGGGTGAAACAAACAATTCTCTCGTTACATAGTGTCCCCATTTTGATAGGCATTCTTGGGAGACACCTATAAATTTTGATTATCCACACAAAAGCACAGATTGCAGTTAAGAAGAGCCAGAAATGAATGGGATGCTGATGAGGCTAATGGAAAAAAAGTTGAAGAGTCTTAGGGCATCAATTTATGATCCAAGCAAACTGGGCATCAATTTCTGATTTGAAAAATATCTGCCCGTTAAAGTTTAATTTTCTGTGTAGTAAATATTTCAAAGGTCCTGACAAATTCAGCCATAAAGAAATTTATTTTAATTTGTCCAACTTCCAGTTTCTCAATTGGAATCCCCTAGAGAACTACTGTTTATCTACCAGTTGCAAACAAGCCTGAGAACGTGTATGATATGGTGCATGCTTTGGGGACTGCTGTTTCACTTAGGGAATCTTTAGGGCTATTTCTCTTGGAGGGAAAGAATGGACATCCATCTTGGGTAATAAGAATTAATGCCCACTGATTTGAGGCAAAAATTGCAATAAAAGAGGAGTATATCTGAAAATAAGTAAAGAAGGCAACATAAGTGTTCTATACAACGTACAGAAGTGTGTTTCTAATAACAATAGATCAGACAAAATCCTTTACCTCAATAACTACCATAAGAAACTGATGCCTGCTGGTGAAAGGACCTGTGAACTTTCTTTTATGAAAAAGAGTTGAAGCAATTCATCATAAACATATATCCAGTTCTTATCATGCTCTAAGACATATGGTTAACCATTTCTCTCTCATTTCAGTACCACGAACAATGTGTTTCTTCTGAATAGCATTTGTGTTATTTAACTTTGTGGATACTGTGAATCACCTACCTAATCATGTTTCCCACTTCAGATGGTTTAATATATAGCTTAGTGCCAAATTTACAGTGTAAATCCTGCAAGTATGTAGAATCCAAGTGGTGACATTCTGAACTCACCCCTGTATCCACACTGATTCTGCCTACATTTTTCTTGTTTAAATTTTTTATCCCTTCTTTCATTGTGTTTTATTAAGCTTAATTGAGTGTATTGCTGTAAGCTATTTTCATTTCTCTTATCATAAGATAAGTTTTTAATGTTAACAGGTTGTTTAATGGGTGAAACAAACAATTCTCTCGTTACATAGTGTCCCCATTTTGATAGGCATTCTTGGGAGACACCTATAAATTTTGATTATCCACACAAAAGCACAGATTGCAGTTAAGAAGAGCCAGAAATGAATGGGATGCTGATGAGGCTAATGGAAAAAAAGTTGAAGAGTCTTAGGGCATCAATTTATGATCCAAGCAAACTGATACATTTTTCACTTACTTTTATTTTTGACTTCAAGCATCGTCTCCCAAAGTAAAGAGATCACTGCTTTTTTGACTTGTAATTGACTCTTTTTTTTTTGTCTCTAAATCATCGTTGATTTCTCATCCATCTTTATTCTTTGGTTTGTGTGGGCCTCTCTTCGCAGTGGCCTCTCCCATTGCAGAGCACTCCATTGGGTGCGTGTGCTCCAGAGCACTGGCTCATAATTGGACACACCGGCCCAGCTACTCCAAGGCATGTGAGATCTTCCCAGGCCAGGGATCAAACCAGTGCCCCTTGCACTGCAAGGCAGACTCTTTACCCACTGGACCACTAAAGAAGCCTCCATAGTTGACTTATGCTTCAGATTTTTTCTTGGGAGAAAGGGGTTACACTTAGTCAATATTTTGTATAAGGAACTGGGCTCCTTTAAACTTGAAATACGGAACTGGGATGCCTAGATCTTTATTTGTAGAGAAAATAAAGGTCTACACCAGCATCAGAAAAAAAATTTTTTTTTTCTCAGTCACACCTGCCTCTGTACCACTTCCCCATGTCATTCTTCTCTAGGAATTTCAGAAATCTTACCTGGGGTCAGGGTTCTTAGCCGAAAAAGGACAGGACAGTCCCACGTTGCTGATGTAGCCGGCATATAAAGCTCTCTCCTTGAGGCTGCGTGAGCCTACACTACAAGAATTTGTGTGCCTCATAATTAGTCACTAAGCTGCTGTTGCTATCACCTGGTCAGAAATTCTTCTGTGCCAGTTGAAATCAGAAATTTCTCAAAGATAGCTTTTGTTATTTTGGCTGGCTCTTCTGGAACACTCGTGCACATCACTGTCACTTGCCTTGCTCAGAGGCATGGATTTGATGCCTCATGATCTGCTTTCTGCTTTCTACACTTGCGAAAAATATCTCTGGAGTTTCCGGGGTTCTTAAGCAAAAGATACCTCACACAGATATATCTGAAGCCACACATCTTCTCCACCTTCCCCACCTCCTCAGAATTACATCAAACTTTAAAACTTTCACTCTTCAGAAGTCACTCTGAAGAGAATCAAAGGATAACCACAGACTGGGAAAATGTCTACAAATTCTATACTTAATATGAAACCTAGATCCAGAATAAACAAATAACTGAAAAGTCAAAATTCAAAAGCAACCTAACTTAAAAAAAATGGACAAGAGATTTGAAGAGTCACTTCACCAAAAGTTGTTCAAATGGCAATTCAGTACTTAAGTAATGCTCAGTGTCATTAGTCATTAGAGAAATGTAAATTAAAATCATTACACACCGATTAACATGGATAGAACTTACAGTACTGGTGATAGTGAGCATTCGTAAGGATGTAGAATAAGTGACACCTTCATATACAACTGGTGGTAACGGAACATGGCACAAATCACTGTGGAAGGCTATTTGACAGATTCTCTAAAACTTCAACATGGACTTACCTTATCCCCTTACTACCAATTTAACTCTAAGAAAAGTAATGGAGGAAAAAAAAGGAAACCATATATCCATGCAAATATTTGTACATACATTCATAGCATATGAATGTGTTTGTTATTCTAACAGACAAAACATACCAATCCATAAGTTCATTATAGAGCTCACAGGATGTTCCTATTTCCACAATGGTTTTCTGGGGTTATTCATTTGTTCTATCAAATTTCAGAAATCTTACCTGGGGTCAGGGTTCTTAGCCGAAAAAGGACAGGACAGTCCCACGTTGCTGATGTAGCCGGCATATAAAGCTCTCTCCTTGAGGCTGCGTGAGCCTACACTACAAGAATTTGTGTGCCTCATAATTAGTCACTAAGCTGCTGTTGCTATCACCTGGTCAGAAATTCTTCTGTGCCAGTTGAAATCAGAAATTTCTCAAAGATAGCTTTTGTTATTTTGGCTGGCTCTTCTGGAACACTCGTGCACATCACTGTCACTTGCCTTGCTCAGAGGCATGGATTTGATGCCTCATGATCTGCTTTCTGCTTTCTACACTTGCGAAAAATATCTCTGGAGTTTCCGGGGTTCTTAAGCAAAAGATACCTCACACAGATATATCTGAAGCCACACATCTTCTCCACCTTCCCCACCTCCTCAGAATTACATCAAACTTTAAAACTTTCACTCTTCAGAAGTCACTCTGAAGAGAATCAAAGGATAACCACAGACTGGGAAAATGTCTACAAATTCTATACTTAATATGAAACCTAGATCCAGAATAAACAAATAACTGAAAAGTCAAAATTCAAAAGCAACCTAACTTAAAAAAAATGGACAAGAGATTTGAAGAGTCACTTCACCAAAAGTTGTTCAAATGGCAATTCAGTACTTAAGTAATGCTCAGTGTCATTAGTCATTAGAGAAATGTAAATTAAAATCATTACACACCGATTAACATGGATAGAACTTACAGTACTGGTGATAGTGAGCATTCGTAAGGATGTAGAATAAGTGACACCTTCATATACAACTGGTGGTAACGGAACATGGCACAAATCACTGTGGAAGGCTATTTGACAGATTCTCTAAAACTTCAACATGGACTTACCTTATCCCCTTACTACCAATTTAACTCTAAGAAAAGTAATGGAGGAAAAAAAAGGAAACCATATATCCATGCAAATATTTGTACATACATTCATAGCATATGAATGTGTTTGTTATTTCTAACAGACAAAACATACCAATCCATAAGTTCATTATAGAGCTCACAGGATGTTCCTATTTCCACAATGGTTTTCTGGGGGTTATTCATTTGTTCTATCAAATTTCAGTACATGGCACACATCCGGAATCTACCTTGATAATTCTATTCTTCTTACTTCCCATGTCTAGTTTATTTACTATCAACTCCTAGTATAGGATCACAACCTACTAATGCATTGTGAAATCAATATGGTATAATACGAGTAGAATTTAAAAAACAAAACAGAACCAAAAAGAAAGATAATAAAACTATTTCAAAATGTCAGCACTCCTGACCTGTGATAAAATCAGGCATCATTTCATGAAATTTTGTTTCAGTCGCATGCACATCCCTCACAGACACACAATATCACAAGTTGAAAACTGACTCAGTGGCAATTGAACTTGGGGCTTCATTTTTCACACACAGACCCAGCCAATTCTCATGCCATTGTCTCAGCTACCAGGGTCAAGAGAGTGGATGATCCACAGGTGTGAAGAGCTGACTCCAAGTAATAAAACGTTAAAAACCACTCCAATTCTTATTCCTTCTTTCCACTTCTCTCCCAAAATGCTTTGAATCCACTGCTCATAAAACAAGTAGAAAAATCTTTTTAGTATGTTAATCACATCATTTCTTAATGTTGAGCTCATCACTGTTTCGCTCTGCTCTCTTCCTCACATCACAGTTCTCAAGGCTATGAATCTTTCTCTGTGAATGTGGCCACTTTTAAGGATAGATGTTTCTCTAAAGCTACATTCTGAGGTCTCCCAATCTCTACATTCCTAGAAAGGACGTGTCCATTCTACTGCTCCTGGCACTGACCAGGTGATGTAGAATAAGTGACACCTTCATATACAACTGGTGGTAACGGAACATGGCACAAATCACTGTGGAAGGCTATTTGACAGATTCTCTAAAACTTCAACATGGACTTACCTTATCCCCTTACTACCAATTTAACTCTAAGAAAAGTAATGGAGGAAAAAAAAGGAAACCATATATCCATGCAAATATTTGTACATACATTCATAGCATATGAATGTGTTTGTTATTTCTAACAGACAAAACATACCAATCCATAAGTTCATTATAGAGCTCACAGGATGTTCCTATTTCCACAATGGTTTTCTGGGGGTTATTCATTTGTTCTATCAAATTTCAGTACATGGCACACATCCGGAATCTACCTTGATAATTCTATTCTTCTTACTTCCCATGTCTAGTTTATTTACTATCAACTCCTAGTATAGGATCACAACCTACTAATGCATTGTGAAATCAATATGGTATAATACGAGTAGAATTTAAAAAACAAAACAGAACCAAAAAGAAAGATAATAAAACTATTTCAAAATGTCAGCACTCCTGACCTGTGATAAAATCAGGCATCATTTCATGAAATTTTGTTTCAGTCGCATGCACATCCCTCACAGACACACAATATCACAAGTTGAAAACTGACTCAGTGGCAATTGAACTTGGGGCTTCATTTTTCACACACAGACCCAGCCAATTCTCATGCCATTGTCTCAGCTACCAGGGTCAAGAGAGTGGATGATCCACAGGTGTGAAGAGCTGACTCCAAGTAATAAAACGTTAAAAACCACTCCAATTCTTATTCCTTCTTTCCACTTCTCTCCAACATGCTTTGAATCCACTGCTCATAAAACAAGTAGAAAAATCTTTTTAGTATGTTAATCACATCATTTCTTAATGTTGAGCTCATCACTGTTTCGCTCTGCTCTCTTCCTCACATCACAGTTCTCAAGGCTATGAATCTTTCTCTGTGAATGTGGCCACTTTTTAAGGATAGATGTTTCTCTAAAGCTACATTCTGAGGTCTCCCAATCTCACATCCATTCTACCTTCCAATAGAAAGGACGTGTCCATTCTACTGCTCCTGGCACTGACCAGGTGATGTCTGTTGTCAACTGTAGAACTTAGTATGTCAGCTGTTCACACGTGACAAAAACAGGGACAGTGACAAAGAGACAGGGAGGTAGGGACAGAGAGACAGAGAGGAGGAGAGACAAAGAGAGACAGAGACAAAAGACAATGCTTGCGACACATATTTCCCAAGATTTTTCAACTTCATAGGTGCTGGTATTATACTATACCTAATTTGCAAATGTCCATGCCTATCTTTAAGACTGTACAATGTCCTACTATGTGCATCCATGGTTTAGGTAGTAGGCTAAAAGCCTAGATTATGCCTACATAGGCAGAGGCCTCTAAACCCGATAGCAAAGGGAACGTACTTGGTAAGTCCCAGCTCCATGCTAGTTCCAACTTGCAGCAGAGTCTGCTACAACTAGGCAGCAATGATGGCTTTTCCTTTTTCAAAAATCCATTGGTACATGATTTGCACTAGTCTTTACCTTGCCTTTATTGTTACCCTTTTTAATATTCTTTTTTCTTTTTTTTTAAACTTCTATCTTACTTTTAACTTTTACAGAGTTTTGTTGTTTACAGATACATATGTTCCCAGATTAGTCATATGTATATCCCCTGATCCCACTCCTTCAGACCATCACACAGCACCCCTGTAGGATCCCCTTTTTCTCACAGAGCAATGACTATAGCTATTTTCTTCACATATGATAGTACAGGCCTTCATGCTACTTCTTTTGCACCTCCTACCCACTGTTCATTTCACACAATGTCCATATGTCTACTGTCCCCTTTTCAATATTCTTTTAAAGAAAGCTGTCCACAACATTTATCTTAAACTATCTGCCAATTTAAATAATTTTTGTTTAATTTATTTGTAGTATTCCTTGAAAAAAAATACAAATTTGTCTTACAAGTCCTTTAAGAAAGCATATTTGCTAGTTCATGCACTTAACACTTCATCTATGACACACTGAATTTATTTAGTGTCTCTTTAATAATTGAACATACCTTGAGATAAAAATGATACACATTTGCACCTCTTCTGTACAGATGGTAAGGCTACCCACCTCTATTAAAATTTTAAATGACAACCCAAAACAATATTTATTTCTGTTGCACACTTGTCATTTGGTATTCCTATGCTAACAGATATCAAGGAAAAAACACTGAGACATCTTAAAGACGAAGAGTGTCATCTCAAAGACAGCCATACGGAGTTCAATGCTGAGCTTGTCACAACTAATTTTTAATAGTTCCCTTTATTCACTCATGAACTTTATTCCATTATAAGCATTTTATAAATTAAATTTTTATCATTCATATTTAAGTCATTTGTATATGTTAATTTATCTAATAATGCTTAATTTCATTGTTTTTCTAAAACTGCTATCTGTAGAAAGTATTCCTGAGTATGCAGTCGTATTGATAATATTGTTTTCTTTAAATAGTTGTATTTTTTACAATAATTTTATTAATTTATCTATTTATTTTTGGCTGTGCTGGGTCTTTGTTACTGTGTGGGCCTTTCTCCAGCTGCAGCCAGTAGAGGTTTGGTGGTGCTCCAGTGTGCCAGTGTGGTGGCTTCTCTTGTTGCAGAGCACAGGCTCTAGGGCATGCGAGCTTCAGGAATGCTGCATGTGGGTCCAGTAATTGCAGCCCCAGGCTCCAGAGCACAGGTTCAATAGTTTGTGGCAGGCAGACTTAGTTGCTCTATGGCATATGGGATGTTCTGGATCACAGATCAATCCCATATATCTTGCATTGGCAGCTGATTCTTTACCACCCAGCCACCAGAGAAGCCCTAGTTGTATCGCTTTTAAATGAAAGTGACATGTGATGTGCTGTATGGTGCAGGAGCTCAAACGGGTGCTCTGTGACAACCTGGAGTGGGGGAATAGCAGTAGCAGGTGGCAAGGAGGTTCGCGAGCATGCGGACATATGTATGGCTGTGGCTGATTCATGTTGACATATGGCGGAAACCAACACAATATTGTAAAGTAATTATCCTTCAGTTAAAAATGAATAAATTTAACAAATAAGAATCAAAAACCATGCATTTAATATATGATTGGTCTGGCAGAATTTTCAAATTTGATACTCATAAGACTGAGGTTTAATATTGCATTGTCCTATTTAACTTCTGACCTGTATATTTTTATCCCATTTTACAAATGAGAAAACTGGGGGTAAGAAAGAGTACATAAATTATCCAAGGTCATGATTATAACCAAAATTAGTTGGTGACAAAAAAACAACCAAAGTCAAAGATAAAGATGATGAACGTAAATACATTTTTTTGACCATCAAAAATTAATACCAGTGATAATAGCCATTATGTTTCACATTTTTCCAGCCTCTAGAAATTAAAGGTACAAAGATAAAGCATTTAGCCTTGAGGATCTTGCAGTATTGTTACTGACAACCACAGAAGCCTACCCTTGGGGTATAAGTACGCCATTGCCTTAGCAGGAAAAACTGGAAACGAGGCAACAAGAAGGTAGAATATAGTCATATTGACCTTCCCAGTTGGTGAAAACTGAAATAGTAGAGTCTGAATCTAGTAACAGCCATATTTTAAAAAACAATATAAATTTTTAAAAAAAAGCCCTGGAATTTCTCCACCTAGTAACTTCAGAATGCCTCACATTAAATCCAGCTAGATATGGAAATATCTAGAAGACATAATGAATTCCGTTAGACTTGAGTGGGAGCAGAAACGCAGCCCACTTGGAAAGCAGGCAATGTTCTCACTTCTCCAGGTTATTTCTAGCCCATCCACACTTCAAAGCAGAGAATCCCCAGAGGCTTCCTGCTTGAATTTCTGAACCCTGGACCTCAACTAAACACAGCGCATAAAGTGCAAGTTGGAGAGAAGCTATAGACAGAACAATGTGAAATAAGCAGGCACTTATTAGAGTTGAAATCCTATTCAGAACTGAGCCAACGTAATTTACTTCTGTCATTGAACATTATCTTGGAACATTAAATAAGTTAACCAAATAGAGAACATCCTTGAAAAAGTGACTTAAACTGTTTTTCCAACTATTTGTAGACATATCAAAATTGGCAGTGGTCTATTTTTAGAGATTTATATGACATTTATTATTAGTCTGGCTACCAAGTGTCGTACGAACTCGGTACAGAGTATGCCAAGCCAAAATCTGCCTTTTGGCCAGAACCTATAGGTTAGGGGTATGTGTGTTATACTAAAAATTTTATGTATATGGCACTGACATAGCTAACAGAAAGTGAAGTACGCTTGGATTAGGCCATCATGACTGCGCCAGGTTGCTTGAGGAAACTTCAAAAGTAACACTAAATCAAAGCCTGGTTGAATCCTACTCCCTAACATGCTACATGATAAAATTCAGGCATCCAGATGCCTAGGAGGTTGTAAGTATTAATTTTCTTCAAGTCTTTTGTGGGGAAAATTGGAAACATTAACAGCCCCTGGTTAATACCAGTGATAATAGCCATTATGTTTCACATTTTTCCAGCCTCTAGAAATTAAAGGTACAAAGATAAAGCATTTAGCCTTGAGGATCTTGCAGTATTGTTACTGACAACCACAGAAGCCTACCCTTGGGGTATAAGTACGCCATTGCCTTAGCAGGAAAAACTGGAACGAGGCAACAAGAAGGTAGAATATAGTCATATTGACCTTCCCAGTTGGTGAAAACTGAAATAGTAGAGTCTGAATCTAGTAACAGCCATATTTTAAAAAACAATATAAATTTTTAAAAAAAAGCCCTGGAATTTCTCCACCTAGTAACTTCAGAATGCCTCACATTAAATCCAGCTAGATATGGAAATATCTAGAAGACATAATGAATTCCGTTAGACTTGAGTGGGAGCAGAAACGCAGCCCACTTGGAAAGCAGGCAATGTTCTCACTTCTCCAGGTTATTTCTAGCCCATCCACACTTCAAAGCAGAGAATCCCCAGAGGCTTCCTGCTTGAATTTCTGAACCCTGGACCTCAACTAAACACAGCGCATAAAGTGCAAGTTGGAGAGAAGCTATAGACAGAACAATGTGAAATAAGCAGGCACTTATTAGAGTTGAAATCCTATTCAGAACTGAGCCAACGTAATTTACTTCTGTCATTGAACATTATCTTGGAACATTAAATAAGTTAACCAAATAGAGAACATCCTTGAAAAAGTGACTTAAACTGTTTTTCCAACTATTTGTAGACATATCAAAATTGGCAGTGGTCTATTTTTAGAGATTTATATGACATTTATTATTAGTCTGGCTACCAAGTGTCGTACGAACTCGGTACAGAGTATGCCAAGCCAAAATCTGCCTTTTGGCCAGAACCTATAGGTTAGGGGTATGTGTGTTATACTAAAAATTTTATGTATATGGCACTGACATAGCTAACAGAAAGTGAAGTACGCTTGGATTAGGCCATCATGACTGCGCCAGGTTGCTTGAGGAAACTTCAAAAGTAACACTAAATCAAAGCCTGGTTGAATCCTACTCCCTAACATGCTACATGATAAAATTCAGGCATCCAGATGCCTAGAGGTTGTAAGAATGTGAAACATAACAGCTACTATCCCTGGTATTAATTTTCTTCAAGTCTTTTGTGGGGAAAATTGGGCCCTCAAAGGCATTGACTTGTGGAGCTGTAGCATCTGCTAGGAAAGAGCTGCTGAGAATCAACCTGTTAGTCTGGGCTGAAATGGACATCACCAGTATTATTCTGGAAAACTGTTCAAGGGTCAGAGATAAAGTCCTTTCCTTGAGAGCAAATAAAAGCAGACTAATTTAGAAAACAGAAGTCATAATGCTAAGCTGTCACATAGAGTTGACAGGCTGTTTCCCAGTGCCACAACTGGGCATGACATGAATTTCTAGGCTTTGGGCATGGCCAAGTGTAGATTTCAAACTGTTTAGTGATTCTCATACAACTCTGAGAAAGTTGTTTAATGTTTCTGATGTTTGTTTAGTTTATTTCTCAAGTAAATTAATCTTATTTCAATGGTATTTATTTTTTCATTGACTCTCTTGAGGCTCTTCCATTTGCCTGGCACTCTAAGAAGCAGGACATGCAGAATGACTGCAATGGTCTTGATATCACAATTCATGCCTAGGATTATCATAAAGATTAAATCCAGTGATGCATGAGGCAAAGAGTAGGTGCTCAAAAAAACATTAATTTCCTTCCTTCTCTCTCTTGAAAAAGGGCTCTACCACCAGACTATAATTTCATTTTACACTAGAACAGGTGGAGAAAAGTGATGTTGTATCAGATGAAATTATTTAAAGGATATCCCAGCATTCCCTTGAAAAAGTGACTATTTATTTAATTCAAAATTGGCAGTGGTCTATTTTAGAGATTTATATGACATTTATTATTAGTCTGGCTACCAAGTGTCGTACGAACTCGGTACAGAGTATGCCAAGCCAAAATCTGCCTTTTGGCCAGAACCTATAGGTTAGGGGTATGTGTGTTATACTAAAAATTTTATGTATATGGCACTGACATAGCTAACAGAAAGTGAAGTACGCTTGGATTAGGCCATCATGACTGCGCCAGGTTGCTTGAGGAAACTTCAAAAGTAACACTAAATCAAAGCCTGGTTGAATCCTACTCCCTAACATGCTACATGATAAAATTCAGGCATCCAGATGCCTAGAGGTTGTAAGAATGTGAAACATAACAGCTACTATCCCTGGTATTAATTTTCTTCAAGTCTTTTGTGGGGAAAATTGGGCCCTCAAAGGCATTGACTTGTGGAGCTGTAGCATCTGCTAGGAAAGAGCTGCTGAGAATCAACCTGTTAGTCTGGGCTGAAATGGACATCACCAGTATTATTCTGGAAAACTGTTCAAGGGTCAGAGATAAAGTCCTTTCCTTGAGAGCAAATAAAAGCAGACTAATTTAGAAAACAGAAGTCATAATGCTAAGCTGTCACATAGAGTTGACAGGCTGTTTCCCAGTGCCACAACTGGGCATGACATGAATTTCTAGGCTTTGGGCATGGCCAAGTGTAGATTTCAAACTGTTTAGTGATTCTCATACAACTCTGAGAAAGTTGTTTAATGTTTCTGATGTTTGTTTAGTTTATTTCTCAAGTAAATTAATCTTATTTCAATGGTATTTATTTTTTCATTGACTCTCTTGAGGCTCTTCCATTTGCCTGGCACTCTAAGAAGCAGGACATGCAGAATGACTGCAATGGTCTTGATATCACAATTCATGCCTAGGATTATCATAAAGATTAAATCCAGTGATGCATGAGGCAAAGAGTAGGTGCTCAAAAAAACATTAATTTCCTTCCTTCTCTCTCTTGAAAAAGGGCTCTACCACCAGACTATAATTTCATTTTACACTAGAACAGGTGGAGAAAAGTGATGTTGTATCAGATGAAATTATTTAAAGGATATCCCAGCATTCCCTGGAACCACAAGAATATCATGGCAGCTATACATTTACTTGGGACTTCCCTGAGGCTCAGTGGGTAACAGCATTCACCTGTAAGGAGACAAAGGGGACGCAGGCTCAATCCCTGGGTCAGGAAGATCCCCTGGAGGAGAACATGGCTACCTACTCCAGTATTCTTGCCTGGGAAATCCCATAGACAGAGGAACTGGCTGGGCTATAATCTATGGGGTCAAAGAGAGTTGAACATGATTGAGCAACTAAGCACATACATTTACTTAATAGTCATTGAGCACCGACCATAGGCTAAACATTATAATATAACAAAGCCTTTCTCATATTATATGATATTATAATATGATATATTATTACATATCATATTATATATTTTATATATTATATATTATGCATTGTATATTATGTTGTATCTATATACTTTATTATATTATATAGAACATATGATATATGCATTAAATATATTCTGTACATATTTTATATAATATACTAATTATATTATTATATTATATATTAATATACATTATATTAACATTATGTTGCATTTTATTATGCTGCATCATATACTATATTATTAAATATAATATTACATATTATATAATATATGATATAACATGATATATTATACATAATATACATCATATATTATACATTAATATATTATCATATATTATGATATATAACATCATTATATATGTTCATAAAAATAAAATAAATATGTTTACAAATATATATATTATTTATTCATATATATTATTAATTATATAATTTTATAATTGTTTTATATTTTTTCAGTATAAATATATGAATTTATCTTAATTAAAATAGAAATATTTCACAACTAATACATAATAGATAAAACAATGCATATTATTTAATATTCCATATTGTTATTAACATAATTTGTTTGTTCAATACCTGCTTTTATTTTTAAAAACACTTCAGACAATGCAATATTGAAAAACAGCATTCTCCCTCCTTACATCAATCCTATTCCCTAGAGACAGAGCTCTATTGCTTATCCTTAAACTTGGTCAGAAGCTATTTCCAGACTCTCCTCCTCCAGGGTTGATTTCCACTACTCACTAACTGATCACCTTGTCTTGAAAACGGAAGGTTTTGCTCATTCATGATACCACACTCCTCCACATCTCCTCCTTTAAATGTCACTATTTGTAGGATTAGTTATACTATTATTACTAATTTTAACTTTACATACTTTATTCAGAGCTGAGTTCCATGCTTAATCCAATGTTCATAGGTATCTCTTCCTGTTTTTTCTTTTTTAGCAGTCGTGCTCTTTCCTCCACCTTTCCTTGCCAGCTTTCATGTCCACACCCCGTCCTCAGTGAGCTCTTCTTTCTCACAGTCAATCATAATACATGAATTTATTTTCCAAGTTTAAGCATGTCTTATGTGATTTGTCCACTTTAAGGTTGAAAATAAATAAATGAAAGCTGAATTACACGGCTATATAAACACTGTTCACTCCTGGCCAAAGAATAGACAAGAATTGTATTTCTTTTTCATATGTTCCAATGTCGGGAAGCACGGACAATGGAAGGAAAGTATTAACAGCATTCATGTTTAAGACACTCTCTGAACTGTTTAAAAATCATGACACATTTTAAGTTGCTTTCTATTTGGAACATAATTTACTTGTTTAGTCTTTTTTCCCAGGTGTTTTTAATTGCTTTGTTTCCTACTATTTGCCTTTACAATATCTCTACTATATTTTTTCTATCTTGCAGTTATGTCATCTTTTCCAATGATTCTCAAAGTGTGGTGTGCAAAAGCCTGTGGTTCCCTAAGCCTCTTTCAGGGGCTTAAAAGAAGGTCTGTTTTTATAATGCCACTAAGACATTATTTGCATTTTTCACTCTGTGCAAAAGCAACAAGTGGGCGAAACTACTAACGACAAACTATACTAGGAGTCAGTGGGCACTTCACCACTGCACCTTGGCAGGGCAAAACAGAAATAAAAAGAAAAAAAAAAACAAAAAACAGTGACATTTAAACATGTTCTTGGACTTTCCTGGGGACACACTGGGTAAGAATCCATCAGCCAGTGCAGTTGAGCTGAATTCAATTTCTGGTCCAGAAATAATCCATTTTCCTAGGAGCACCACAACTATTGGACCTGAGCTTTAGAGCCCACGGGCCACAACTCCAGACCCCACATCTACTGAAGTCTGCAGGCCTGGAGCCTGTCCTTTACAAGAGAAGCCACTGCATTGAGAAGCCTACACACTGCAATGTAGAGTAGCACCCACTAGCCACAACTAGAGAAAGCCCATGCAAAGCAACAAAGACCAAAAATAAATAAAAATTTTAAAAAATAATAAAATAAACATATCCTTGCTGAAACAGTGAAAATTTTAAATTTCATTAAACCTCATCCTTGAGTGCACATCTTTTTAGTATCTTGTATGACAAGATGGGAGGGTTCATCAAGGTCCATCTCTGCCTTATAAAGTACAATGGAAATCTTAAGAAAATGTACTTTCATGTTGGAGTTGTGAGCTTAACGATCAACTTTTTTTCTCATGGAAATAATTTTGACATAAAAGAATAATCAACAAACTGTGGTTGCTCTGACTCCAGTACTTTGAGACATTTCGAAGAAACTCAAGTAAGTCTGCCAATTTGACAAAAAGTCTAGCTTCTGAATGAAAAATAACATCTTGGAAAATTTGTATAAGTCATCATTAGCTTAACAGCATATTTCAGTGACAGTTATTTTCCAAATTACCAGTGCATATTCTTCCAAAATCATGCAAGGATAAAAGATTCATTCCAAGTGCAACCTGGATCAAAGTATATTTAAACAGCTTTATCTTGGAATAATTGACATACAACAAGCTGTACATATTCAAAGTTCATTATTCACACATGTATGAGTAGATTCATGGAACCAACACCATAATTAAGATAATGAACATATCTGACACATGTAAAATTGCCTCACAGCCTTTGTAATAATGCGTACAGATGGTTCCCAATTTAATGAGGGTTCAACTCTTGATTTTTCATCTTTATGATGATGCAAAAAAGGTATGCGTTCAATAGGAACAATACTTCAAATTTTAAACTTGGTTCTTTTCCCCTTTCTTATGACATTAGAGCCACATGCCTCTAAAATTGAGTTCCTCTGTTGAGTTTATGATTAAGTCTCTATCCAAAATTTTAATCCCTTTCTTTTCCATTCTCCTCAAGATTGAAGAGTATCAAAGAATAGAGGGGATTGAAACCAAGTATAAGCCCCTGTGTCACTGTCCCTGTTCAGATGGATGTTTATCATCTGAGTCACTAGGGAAGCCCAAGAATACTGGAGTGGGTAGCCTACCCTTCTCCAGGGGATCTTTCCAACCCCAGAACTGAACCAGGGTCTCCACTGCAGGCAGATTCTTTACCAGCTGAGCTACCGGGGAAAATCCATTGACAAAAAAGGCTTTTGCTTTAGTCTCTTGGGCCTCTCTTGAGTCTCAAAAGACTGGCTTAAGAGTTACTATTTAAGAAGTGTTAAAATGTAGAAACAAAGAATAGCTGTTGGGCTGGGAAACTGGTAAAAATGTAGACTATCAATCCAGCACACAGCAGAATTACCAAACTACCAGTTCCCTGAAAGACAGCAATAAAAGCCTGGCATGCATTTCTAAGTAGCTTTTACAGGAAGCAGACCCCCACTAGCTAAAAACTACTGACCACAAGAAAACAGACCCTAGAGGGATTGTAATCTCTGAAGGAGAGCAGTGAGCAGTCCTGAAGAGAGATCTTAGTTCCCTGCCCAGAGATTGAACCTGGGTAGCTGGATGAAAACCAGTACCCCACTAGCTAGAACTACTTTATCAATTTTCAATGCATATTCTTCCAAAATCATGCAAGGATAAAAGATTCATTCCAAGTGCAACCTGGATCAAAGTATATTTAAACAGCTTTATCTTGGAATAATTGACATACAACAAGCTGTACATATTCAAAGTTCATTATTCACACATGTATGAGTAGATTCATGGAACCAACACCATAATTAAGATAATGAACATATCTGACACATGTAAAATTGCCTCACAGCCTTTGTAATAATGCGTACAGATGGTTCCCAATTTAATGAGGGTTCAACTCTTGATTTTTCATCTTTATGATGATGCAAAAAAGGTATGCGTTCAATAGGAACAATACTTCAAATTTTAAACTTGGTTCTTTTCCCTTGCTTATGACATTGGAGCCACATGCCTCTAAAATTGAGTTCCTCTGTTGAGTTTATGATTAAGTCTCTATCCAAAATTTTAATCCCTTTCTTTTCCATTCTCCTCAAGATTGAAGAGTATCAAAGAATAGAGGGGATTGAAACCAAGTATAAGCCCCTGTGTCACTGTCCCTGTTCAGATGGATGTTTATCATCTGAGTCACTAGGGAAGCCCAAGAATACTGGAGTGGGTAGCCTACCCTTCTCCAGGGGATCTTTCCAACCCCAGAACTGAACCAGGGTCTCCACTGCAGGCAGATTCTTTACCAGCTGAGCTACCGGGAAAGTCCATTGACAAAAAAGGCTTTTGCTTTAGTCTCTTGGGCCTCTCTTGAGTCTCAAAAGACTGGCTTAAGAGTTACTATTTAAGAAGTGTTAAAATGTAGAAACAAAGAATAGCTGTTGGGCTGGGAAACTGGTAAAAATGTAGACTATCAATCCAGCACACAGCAGAATTACCAAACTACCAGTTCCCTGAAAGACAGCAATAAAAGCCTGGCATGCATTTCTAAGTAGCTTTTACAGGAAGCAGACCCCCACTAGCTAAAAACTACTGACCACAAGAAAACAGACCCTAGAGGGATTGTAATCTCTGAAGGAGAGCAGTGAGCAGTCCTGAAGAGAGATCTTAGTTCCCTGCCCAGAGATTGAACCTGGGTAGCTGGATGAAAACCCGGGAATTGTAGCCACCAGGCCACTATGGGCTAGGGACTAGAAGCTCTTTCCCCATTTGAAAGCAAGAATGTTTTAAGGAGACAAAAACTGTAGAATAGGTACAAAGTTTACTATTAGAGACATATGGGAGAGCACACATAAAAGAAGTTGTTTCTTTAAGACAGATGGAAGGCAGAAATACACTCTCAGATAGAGAAAGGGTATGGGCATTCTCTCTAAGGAGAAGGGCAGTAAGTCAGGAACTAAACAGAGATACACCCTTGGAGAGGAGTGAGGGCTTCCTGAACAAGGAGAACAGTCAAGAGGTGATATAACTAACTAGTATAAGACAGTCCTTCCTTGTCTTTGTTTACCTTTGGCCAATTATCTTGTTTATTTCTTCACACCTGACTTGTTCATGGCCCTCCACAGCATGAATGTGCGAGGTTTTCCTAAATTGGATGCCACTGAAGAGGACTAGGGATCCATGTTCACATGTATTATAGAAGGGGGCCCCCTCCCTTTTTGATGCCCAAGAAGCCTTCCTGCACATGTGTAGACAAGAAAATCTTTCTTGACCTCAGGAGCAGGCACCTTATCTCTTTGCTTTAGCAGAGCTCAGCTTTTGCCACTAGTTTTGTCTTTGGATTGTCTGGGTGAGAACAAAGCTTGAATTTTACTCTTCTTGACAAGCACCAGGTATCCAGACCAGAGGCACACCATTTCCTGCCTCAGTTGTAACTAGGACATTGATGATGCTTGAGACTTCACCTTGATTTCAACCAATCCTAGACGTGAGCACAAGCTGATCACACACCCTGCAGCGCTGCCCTTTACACCATCTTTAAAACTATTTTCCTAAAACCATCATGGAGTTTGGGTCTTTTGAGCCTGAGTTGCCCATTTTCCTTGCCTGATGCCCTGCAATAAATGTTATACTCTCTTTCACCACAACCCAGTGTTAAGAGATTGACCTTAGTGTACACAGACAAGTGGACCCAAGTTTCGTTTATTTTTCTTCTTTTCTTCCCTAATTCTATATTACCAGAGAATTCTTATCACAAGTATAGCCTCAAAAGAAAATAAAAATTTTGACATAATTATGGTTCTAGTGATTACTAGCAGAGGTTGCTATCATCATCTTTGTGAAGACATTAAGTCATCCCATGTAATTTATAAGGATGCCCGTTAATTCATTCTCAATTTTTTGCAATCTTTATTAAATCACCAGAGTACAAATATTGATACAAAAACTTTTGACGTGAACTCATTACTAATTTCCAACAAATATCTAAAGGCCATGCTTTTAATAACTCTTCTGCAAACAGGTATAACATAACAGGTTTCTTGTTCATATAAAAATATAAATATCTCAAGAAACTTAAGATGAACTGAGATCCAACAGAATATGACTTTTACAGAACTTACTACTTTTTAAGAATTACCACAAAGTGTAAACCTATTTCAAAGAAAGCTAAAGTAAGCTGAAATACTGACATTGTGAACTCTGAAAATGGAGATACTTGGATGCTTTCTGTTTTCATGGCTTAGGAGTTCTTAAAATAGGAAGGCCTGTTTCATAGATTTCACTGAGGCAAATTTGGCATAAACCATGTATTATAGAAGGGGCCCCTCCTTTTGATGCCCAAGAAGCCTTCCTGCACATGTGTAGACAAGAAAATCTTTCTTGACCTCAGGAGCAGGCACCTTATCTCTTTGCTTTAGCAGAGCTCAGCTTTTGCCACTAGTTTTGTCTTTGGATTGTCTGGGTGAGAACAAAGCTTGAATTTTACTCTTCTTGACAAGCACCAGGTATCCAGACCAGAGGCACACCATTTCCTGCCTCAGTTGTAACTAGGACATTGATGATGCTTGAGACTTCACCTTGATTTCAACCAATCCTAGACGTGAGCACAAGCTGATCACACACCCTGCAGCGCTGCCCTTTACACCATCTTTAAAACTATTTTCCTAAAACCATCATGGAGTTTGGGTCTTTTGAGCCTGAGTTGCCCATTTTCCTTGCCTGATGCCCTGCAATAAATGTTATACTCTCTTTCACCACAACCCAGTGTTAAGAGATTGACCTTAGTGTACACAGACAAGTGGACCCAAGTTTCGTTTATTTTTCTTCTTTTCTTCCCTAATTCTATATTACCAGAGAATTCTTATCACAAGTATAGCCTCAAAAGAAAATAAAAATTTTGACATAATTATGGTTCTAGTGATTACTAGCAGAGGTTGCTATCATCATCTTTGTGAAGACATTAAGTCATCCCATGTAATTTATAAGGATGCCCGTTAATTCATTCTCAATTTTTTGCAATCTTTATTAAATCACCAGAGTACAAATATTGATACAAAAACTTTTGACGTGAACTCATTACTAATTTCCAACAAATATCTAAAGGCCATGCTTTTAATAACTCTTCTGCAAACAGGTATAACATAACAGGTTTCTTGTTCATATAAAAATATAAATATCTCAAGAAACTTAAGATGAACTGAGATCCAACAGAATATGACTTTTACAGAACTTACTACTTTTTAAGAATTACCACAAAGTGTAAACCTATTTCAAAGAAAGCTAAAGTAAGCTGAAATACTGACATTGTGAACTCTGAAAATGGAGATACTTGGATGCTTTCTGTTTTCATGGCTTAGGAGTTCTTAAAATAGGAAGGCCTGTTTCATAGATTTCACTGAGGCAAATTTGGCATAAACCATGGCCTGCCTGGAAAATCTCCATTGTGCTAATGTATAAAGCAGAGTTAAAGGCCTTGGCATAATAATGGTCACATAGAAAAGGATGCATATGGCTCTAGTTTAAATAGTTTCTCTCCTTGAAGAGTTTTCTTGCTGCTTTGAGCACTAGGATTTTTCTCTAGAACTTTGCAAATATTTATATATAGTATAAGATTGATAATTTTTCTTTTAAAAGGCATAAGCCTTAGAAAGTTAAGGGAAAATGCAATATGCCTATAAAAATAATTAATAAAAAAGGTAAAGTGCTTTCTTCACTGCTGTTATTCTAGAGCCCAATCTAGGTTCTTACAAAAAGTAAGATTTCAATAACTATATATATACAGATATATATATATATATATATAGAGAGAGAGAGAGAGAGAGAGAGATGCTCAGTTATGTCCAACTCTTTGAGACCCCATGAACTGAAGCCCGCCAGTCTCCTCTGTTCATGGGATTTTTCCAGGCAACTATACTAAAATGGGTTGCCATTCCCTTTTCCAAGGGATCTTCCCAACCCAGGGATTGAACCCACATCTCCTGCATTGGCAGGTGGATTCTTTACCACTCTGCCACCTGAAAAGCCTTCAATAACTATTTTTGAATAAATAAATGTCAAAATATGCCACATTTTCTTCAGAAGAGAAAACTCTTCTGTGGTATTTTTTCTGGTGGATATTTTTCTGGCTGCAAGGTGACTATTCAGTATAGGACACATCACACCTCAGTGTATGAACATGGCCACTCTCTGGGCTGGGGACAGGAAACTCCCCTCTTCTTGACAAGAACTTGCAATGGTTTTATGGAATAAACAGGACATAAAAAACAGATGAGTTATAGGAAAATACAATAGTAAAATCAATAAAAGCTATAGAAATCACAAACAGTGAGACAAGAGAAGGTGAGAGATGAGTAAGATGTTGATATTTGGTAAGAGTAAGAAGGGAATAAAATATGCTGATTAGGAACGCATGTCTGGAGGCATACTCCTTTTGACAACCACTGATTGGTTTATTGTCTCTATTGTTTTGCCATTTTTAAAATGTCATACATTTGAAATCATATATCATAAAGCTTTTCAAATCAACTCAATATGAATTTAAGCTTCTTTCATATCTTTTTGTGACTTGATGGCTCATTTATTTTTATCACTGAATAATATTTCATTGTAGGGGTATACTACAGATATCCCTTTATCTGTCAAAGTAAGCTTTTTAACCTTTAAGTTTTAGCAACTATTAATAAAGCTGCCATAAACATTTTTGTGCAGGTTTTTATGTAACCATAAGTTTTCAAGTCAGTTGGGTATCTATTGAGGAATTTGTGTGTTTGGACCATATAATAACACTACGTTTAAACTCATGAGAATTTACCAAACTGTCCTTGAAAATGGTTATGTGTTTGCATTCTCACCAGCAATAAATGATGGTCCCTGTTGCTCCACACTCTCGCCAAAATTTGATATTGCCATTTTTTAAATCTTAGTCTAATAGGTATAAAGTATTGATAGTATCTCCTTGTTTTCCTTTCAAATTTCCTTAAGACTTACAGTGTGGAAGAAAACTCTTGAGGGTCCCTTACACAGTAAGGAGATCAAACCAGTCAATCCTAAAGGAAATAAACCCTCAATAGTCTTAGGAAGGACTGAGACTGAAGCTCAATTATTTTGACCACTTGATGTGAAGAGCCAACTCCCTGGGAAAGACTGATGCTGGGAAAGATTGAGGGCAGGATGAGAAGGGGGCAACCAGAGATGAGACGGTTGGATGGCATCACTGACTCAATAAACATAAGCTTGAACAAACTCGAGATAATGAAGGACAGAGAAATCTAGTGTGCTGCAATCCATGGGGTCATAAAGAATCAGACATGACTTAGCAACTGAACAGCAACGTTTTATGATGTTGAACATCTTTTTATATGCTTGTAATCTATATATTTTGTTAAGGCCTTTTAATATTTCTTCACCCATTTTTAAAAATTTACTTTCTTGTTTTCTTCCTGTTTAATTTTATGTTTTGTATGTTTTGGATAAAAATCATTAAGATGAAAAAATGTCTTTATCGGATATGTGTTTTACAAATATTTTCTCCCAGGCTTTGGCATTTATTTTCTTTGTCTTAAAAATGTCTTTCCCAGAGAAGTTTTTAATAAAAAAAAACACCTACCTATCACATTTTTCTTTCATGGAATACATTTTTGGTGTTCCATTTCCAAACCCAACATCGAATAGATATTCTCCTAGCTTATCTACTATTTTTACAGTTTCACATTTTATATTTAGGCCTATAACTTAACATTAATCTTTGTGAAAGGTATAGGCTTATACCTAGATTAATTCTTCAAAATTCTATATAGATACCAAGTTGTTCCAGCACCATTTATTGAAAGATGATCCTTTTGCCACTGAACTGCTTTTGCCCTGTGTCAAAGATCATGTGACTATATCTGTGTCAGTCTTTTTCTGGGTTATCTGTCATGACCAATTTATCTAGTTTTCTATGCTTTAGTCAATACCACATATCTTCATTATGGTAGCTTTATATTAAATCTTGAAGTTGGGTAATGTCAATTCTGGGACTCTCTGTTTCTTCTCCTATACCATGTTGGTTATTCTAGGTCTTGTGACTTTTCATTTAACCTTCAGAATCAATTATAGCTTGCTATAATTCACTGGGATTTTGGTTGAGATTGTGTTAAAATAGATTGCATTGGCAAGAGCTGACACCCTAGAGTTATTGACACCTTCACCATTTCTATAAATATGATATGCATATGGCCTAATCCAAAAAAAAGAAATGAGACGAGTTTTTGGATGGCATCAAACTGACTAAGATTGAGGGCAGGATGAGAAGGGGGCAACCAGAGATGAGACGGTTGGATGGCATCACTGACTCAATAAACATAAGCTTGAACAAACTCGAGATAATGAAGGACAGAGAAATCTAGTGTGCTGCAATCCATGGGGTCATAAAGAATCAGACATGACTTAGCAACTGAACAGCAACGTTTTATGATGTTGAACATCTTTTTATATGCTTGTAATCTATATATTTTGTTAAGGCCTTTTAATATTTCTTCACCCATTTTTAAAAATTTACTTTCTTGTTTTCTTCCTGTTTAATTTTATGTTTTGTATGTTTTGGATAAAAATCATTAAGATGAAAAAATGTCTTTATCGGATATGTGTTTTACAAATATTTTCTCCCAGGCTTTGGCATTTATTTTCTTTGTCTTAAAAATGTCTTTCCCAGAGAAGTTTTTAATAAAAAAAAACACCTACCTATCACATTTTTCTTTCATGGAATACATTTTTGGTGTTCCATTTCCAAACCCAACATCGAATAGATATTCTCCTAGCTTATCTACTATTTTTACAGTTTCACATTTTATATTTAGGCCTATAACTTAACATTAATCTTTGTGAAAGGTATAGGCTTATACCTAGATTAATTCTTCAAAATTCTATATAGATACCAAGTTGTTCCAGCACCATTTATTGAAAGATGATCCTTTTGCCACTGAACTGCTTTTGCCCTGTGTCAAAGATCATGTGACTATATCTGTGTCAGTCTTTTTCTGGGTTATCTGTCATGACCAATTTATCTAGTTTTCTATGCTTTAGTCAATACCACATATCTTCATTATGGTAGCTTTATATTAAATCTTGAAGTTGGGTAATGTCAATTCTGGGACTCTCTGTTTCTTCTCCTATACCATGTTGGTTATTCTAGGTCTTGTGACTTTTCATTTAACCTTCAGAATCAATTATAGCTTGCTATAATTCACTGGGATTTTGGTTGAGATTGTGTTAAAATAGATTGCATTGGCAAGAGCTGACACCCTAGAGTTATTGACACCTTCACCATTTCTATAAATATGATATGCATATGGCCTATAGGCAAATAGGAAAGATGCTCAGCATTAGTCACCAGAGAAAGGCAAATCAAAACCACAATAAAAAATCACTTCACACCCATTAAAATGACTACCATTAAAAAATTACAACTAGCAAAAATGTAGATGTTAGAATCCTCATACACGTCTAATAAATATGCAAAGTCATTCAACTACTGTGCCAATTTGGTGATTCATCTAAAAGTTAAACAAAAATATCACTATAAGACACAATAATCCCATGTCTAGGTGTATACATCAAAGAATTGAAAACAGGTACTTAACAAATACTTGGATACATGTGCTTGTAGCAGCACTATTTGAAATAACCAAAAGGTAGGAACAGTCTATTAATCGATGAATAGGTAAGCAGAATGTGGTCTGAATAATGTAATATTATTGAGCCATAATAATGAATGGCATGCTGACCTGAACACATAATTCTCCAAAGAAGACATGCAATTGAGCAAGAGGAACATATAAAGATATACAACATCATTAGATATTAGAGAAATGCAAATAAAAGGTACAGTGTGGTATCATCTCCCACCTGTCAGGATGGTCATAATCAAATAGCCTACACATTATAAATGCTGGAGAGGGTGTGGAGGAAAAAAGACACTTCTACACTGTTAGTAGGAATTTAAATTGGTACAACCACTATAGAGAACTCTATGAAAGTTCCTTAAGAAACTAAAAATGGAGCTACCACATGATCCAGCAATCCCACTCCTCGGCATATAGCTGGAGAAGTCTGTAATTCAATGGTACATGGACCCAATGTTCAGTGCATCACTGTTCACAATTGCCAAGATGTGGAAGCAAACTTAGTGACCATTGATGGATGAATAAAGAAGATATGTGTGTGTGTGTGTGTGTGTGCGTGTGTGTGTCTACATCTCTCTCACTGTATATATGAGAGAGATGTACACACATAATGGAATATTACTCAGCCATAAATAAGAGTGAAATCGTCCAACATGGTTGGACCTAGAAGTTGTACTAACTGAAGTAAGAAAGATAGAGAAAGACAAGCATCATATGTCATTGCTTATGTGGAATCAAAAAAGGCACAAATGAACTTATATCTAAAATAGAAAAAGACTCACAGACAGAGAAAACAAACTTATAGTCACCAAAATGGAAAGGGGATGAACGGAGAGATAAATTAAGAGGTTGGGATTAAAGCATACATATTACTATGTATAAAATAAATAACCAATAAAGATCTACTGCAGAGCACAGGATCTACTGCAGATCTAGTGCACCAATATTATGTAATAACCTATAAGGAAAAATAATCTGAAAAAATATGTATATACATGTATGCACACATACATGTATGTATGTATAACTGATTCACTATGCTGTACATCTGAAACTTACACAATACTGTAAATCAGCTATACTTCAATAAAAAAGTTTTTTTTAATGAATGTGCTAATACATAGTATAATTTGAATGGTTCTTGAAAACATTGTGCTAAATGAAAGAAACCAGACACAAAAAGTCACATATTAAGTGATTCCATTCATATTACATACTCAGAATAGATAAATCCTTATAGAGGCAGAAAGCTGAGGGAGTGTGAGGGGATTAACTGGAAGTAATTGCTTAATGGTTATGGGGTTTTCTTTTAGGGTGATGAAATGTTTTGGAAGTATTTAGAAATAGTGATTACACCATACTGTGAATGTACTATATGCTGCTGGATTGATCATGTTAAAAGAGTTAATTTTATGTTACATGAGCTCACCTCAAAAAAAAGTTTTTTAAGCATCACTATTTGAAGATATTGGAGAATGATTCAACCAGGACTTGAAGAGGCTTTGTCCTGAGAAGAAAGGAAGTGAACTTTAGTGATTCTGACATTTAATACCTTTTCTCCATTAAACCATTTTGCTGACTCTAACCATAAGCTCAGAGGCTAAATGAGTTTAAAGAAGTAACTGACATAGAATCTCAGCAAAACTTTCAATCGTTTCATGGGGCTATGAGTGGGTGTAGCATGTGGGACAAAAGTTACAGTTCAGAAAGAGACACATGTTCCCCAATGTTCACTGCAGCACTCTATACAATAGTCAGGACATGGAAGCAACCTAGATGTCCATCAGCAGATGAATGAATTAAGAAGCTGTGGTACATATATGCAATGGTATATTACTCAGCCATAAAAAGAAAGACATTTGAATCAGTTCTAATGAGATGAATGAATCTAGAACCTATTATACAGAGTGAAATATGTCAGACAGAGAAAGATAAATATTGTAGACTGACACAAATATATGGAATCTAGAAAGACGGTGCTGGTAAATGAATATGCAGGGCAGCAATGGAGAGGCAGACATGGAGAACAGTCTTATGGACATTGGGGTGAGGGAGGGGAATATGCTGTGGGACTAAGGGATCTCAAACAGGGGCTGTGTGGCAATCTGGAGGGGTGGTATGGGGAGGGAGAAGGCGGGGAGGTTTGGGGTGGGGGATGTATGTATACACATGGTGGATTCAGGTGCATGTGTGGCAGTAAGCAACAAAATTTTGTAAAAGATAAGATAAAATAAAATAGAAAAGAAAAAAGTTACAGTTCAGGTTCCCCCAAAATGAAGAGAAGCTCAAACAACCTAGAGTATGGATGAATTAGAAATAGATCAGCCTCCACTAGCAAAGATGTAGATGGACAGAGATTGTCATACAGGGTCAAGTAAAGTCAGAAAGAGAAAAACAAGCATTGTATATCAACAATGTGGAATCTAGAAAAATGGTATAGACGATCTTATTTACAAAGCAGAAATAGAGACATAGATGTAGAGAACAAACATGGATAATGTGGGTGAAAAGGGGAAGATGGGAAGAACTGGGAAATCAGGATTGACCTATATACTCTACTGACATTATGTATAAACATAGACAACTAATGAGAACCTACTGGAGAGCTCAGAGAACTCCACTCAGTGCTCTGAGGTGACCTGAATGGGAAGGAAATCCAAAATAGACAGGGTATATGCTTACATATAACTGATTCCATTTTCTGTACAGCAGAAGCTAGCACAACACTGTAAAGCAGCTACACTCCAATAGAAAGTAATAATTAATTTTAAAAAGAGAGAAACAGGGCAGCTTAAATAGACAAATTCAGCTTAAATTTAAAAATACTCATTCCTAATTGAATTCATTATGTCGTCCTACCCAAAAGAATTTTTTCAGAGGCAAACCTGACTCCTTTCTGGAGGAAGGTAAAAACCATCTGGGTCTCTAATAATAATGAGTGTCTTGGTCAAGGTGATGAGAGCAAAGATGGAGCGTAAGAGATGGATGTAATGTGAAGTTAATTGAACTATGGACCATCACTCCAAGCCTCAGGGCAGAGAAGAGATCAGAAGGAAGAGGCAGTTTGGGCTTAGAATTACAATTTGAGCATCTAGGAGGATGGTAGTGGTATCAAGTGAGTAAGACCAGAACACAGGAGTAGGTTTAGGAAATGAAAGAGCTAATCCATTTGGATGGCAATTACTATGCTTTGAACTATGTGTGGATTTGTTCCAGGTGGATATATGTCCTGTTACAGAAGAAGTGTCTAGAAAAGCAGTGTTTTTCTATATGTCTGGACCTAACTCTTTGCATTTGCCATCACTGGGCAGCCTGAATATACATGACGTGAATGCCACCTGTTAAAGTTCCTCTGAAATAGCTTTGTGGTGAAAACCTAAGAAGTACAGACTGTCATGTTGGTAATGAATTCTGTTAAGTGCATAAAGGCAATCCAATTTATGAAAATTAGATGGAAGCATTAACTAACCTATTATAGAATTCATAAACTTACAGTCAATTAAAAATTTTTTATCTCAATGTAGTTTTTTTCAATCAGCTGAGAACCTGAGTCTATTGAAATATCAGTGCATGCTGGAAATATATTTTCCTCTTCAATCTGCCACTTTGCAGAAGACATTCTTGTCTCAATCCCAGGTTACACAAAAACTCTTAATGATATTAAGAAACTGTGTAACTAAAAGATGAGTTACATTTTCAGTTGTTTGTAAGTTTTCATCTAATTATATTTATGTGAGCATCCTATGTTAATTTTCTTTCTTTCTTTACTTCTCAGCATATTCACATCAAACCCACTTTCCAAGGAAAGTTACTTCTTTCTATTGAGAAGAATGGTTTATAAATCAGTTCTGGGGCTCATAAGGAAACAATCAATGAATACTGATTAATCCATTTAGAAGCATTATATAAAGTAAAATATGCACTTATTATGATTCAATTTAAATATATTTTTTCTTTATTTCAGTAAAGAAAGAGGAACGGAGTTCTAAAAAAAATGTCTATGTTGGATACACATGAGAAATGAATACAAGAGATTACAAAGCATTTCATGAGAGGAAACTTCTACACTTCTGTTTTGACAAAAAAATCGAATGGTTGATTTGGGCAATTTTTAAAAGATTGAACTATATCCATTTTCAGAAGAGTGGTCTAAGAGGCTAAGAGCAAATCAGTAACAGCTGATCAAAAATCTCAGTTCATCTTAGATTTTAGCTCACATTCATGCCCTCCTCAGATAGTTCCCTATGACAGAACTCATTTAAAGCTACGGCAAGACACTGAAATGTCACTTGGATGCTTTGCGAACTATGGGGGTTTTCCATTTCACGGTGTCTAGAAAAGCAGTGTTTTTCTATATGTCTGGACCTAACTCTTTGCATTTGCCATCACTGGGCAGCCTGAATATACATGACGTGAATGCCACCTGTTAAAGTTCCTCTGAAATAGCTTTGTGGTGAAAACCTAAGAAGTACAGACTGTCATGTTGGTAATGAATTCTGTTAAGTGCATAAAGGCAATCCAATTTATGAAAATTAGATGGAAGCATTAACTAACCTATTATAGAATTCATAAACTTACAGTCAATTAAAAATTTTTTATCTCAATGTAGTTTTTTTCAATCAGCTGAGAACCTGAGTCTATTGAAATATCAGTGCATGCTGGAAATATATTTTCCTCTTCAATCTGCCACTTTGCAGAAGACATTCTTGTCTCAATCCCAGGTTACACAAAAACTCTTAATGATATTAAGAAACTGTGTAACTAAAAGATGAGTTACATTTTCAGTTGTTTGTAAGTTTTCATCTAATTATATTTATGTGAGCATCCTATGTTAATTTTCTTTCTTTCTTTACTTCTCAGCATATTCACATCAAACCCACTTTCCAAGGAAAGTTACTTCTTTCTATTGAGAAGAATGGTTTATAAATCAGTTCTGGGGCTCATAAGGAAACAATCAATGAATACTGATTAATCCATTTAGAAGCATTATATAAAGTAAAATATGCACTTATTATGATTCAATTTAAATATATTTTTTCTTTATTTCAGTAAAGAAAGAGGAACGGAGTTCTAAAAAGAATGTCTATGTTGGATACACATGAGAAATGAATACAAGAGATTACAAAGCATTTCATGAGAGGAAACTTCTACACTTCTGTTTTGACAAAAAAATCGAATGGTTGATTTGGGCAATTTTTAAAAGATTGAACTATATCCATTTTCAGAAGAGTGGTCTAAGAGGCTAAGAGCAAATCAGTAACAGCTGATCAAAAATCTCAGTTCATCTTAGATTTTAGCTCACATTCATGCCCTCCTCAGATAGTTCCCTATGACAGAACTCATTTAAAGCTACGGCAAGACACTGAAAGTCCCTGATTACTCACAGTAATTGCCTGCGATCGTTTGCTGTACTGTCATCGGAAGGAATGCTCGAGTTTGCCACTCAGGTGGAAGCCCTGGATAAATCCATGGCCACTGAAAAGGATTGGGGGCGATTTTAAAAAGGGCCCTGGATAATCTATCTAAACCTAAACCTCTAGAAAGTAAAAAAGTTTTGTTTTTTATCCATGAGCAAAGACAGATAATATAAATTAATAACAAAATCTGATGATAAGTCCAGTAGCACACACAATAAGCTATTGAACTCTTTAATCACATAATAAAATCTAAGAGAATACTCCTACACCATCATAAAGGTAATCACTTAATAATCGATATCAGGTAAAAATCTATCATTGCTTATCCTACATAGTTTTGCTGTACTGCATATTTATGGTCATGTTAGGTAAGAATGTATTAAATATTTTGACCAGTGAGTCACTCATTATAAATATACATGGTAGAATAACTTTTCAATCAAAATTTAGATTACATGAGAGGAATTCAGAGTTGCAATGAAACAATACTTAATTCTCTATTTAACCCAAGTGACAGTAGAAGATATTAAAGGGAAACACAGAAGGCTGTAGAGTTGTTAGCGTTGAAAAGACTGGATTTTCTCAGGTAATCAAGACTTGATAGAGACTACATGAAGTACAGTAAATTATACTAAGACACAAAATCTTTGCTGCCAGGCAGATTATTAAATGTGAATAAAAATGTTTAGTTACAATTTCTTACAAGAGAAGGCCAACAATTGGGGAAGAAACTCTGTCTTTTCAATAGAGAGAAACCAAAGCCTAATTTTATACCAGCATACTTTAAATATTAAAACTCATGAGAGGAAACTTCTACACTTCTGTTTTGACAAAAAATCGAATGGTTGATTTGGGCAATTTTTAAAAGATTGAACTATATCCATTTTCAGAAGAGTGGTCTAAGAGGCTAAGAGCAAATCAGTAACAGCTGATCAAAAATCTCAGTTCATCTTAGATTTTAGCTCACATTCATGCCCTCCTCAGATAGTTCCCTATGACAGAACTCATTTAAAGCTACGGCAAGACACTGAAAGTCCCTGATTACTCACAGTAATTGCCTGCGATCGTTTGCTGTACTGTCATCGGAAGGAATGCTCGAGTTTGCCACTCAGGTGGAAGCCCTGGATAAATCCATGGCCACTGAAAAGGATTGGGGGCGATTTTAAAAAGGGCCCTGGATAATCTATCTAAACCTAAACCTCTAGAAAGTAAAAAAGTTTTGTTTTTTATCCATGAGCAAAGACAGATAATATAAATTAATAACAAAATCTGATGATAAGTCCAGTAGCACACACAATAAGCTATTGAACTCTTTAATCACATAATAAAATCTAAGAGAATACTCCTACACCATCATAAAGGTAATCACTTAATAATCGATATCAGGTAAAATCTATCATTGCTTATCCTACATAGTTTTGCTGTACTGCATATTTATGGTCATGTTAGGTAAGAATGTATTAAATATTTTGACCAGTGAGTCACTCATTATAAATATACATGGTAGAATAACTTTTCAATCAAAATTTAGATTACATGAGAGGAATTCAGAGTTGCAATGAAACAATACTTAATTCTCTATTTAACCCAAGTGACAGTAGAAGATATTAAAGGGAAACACAGAAGGCTGTAGAGTTGTTAGCGTTGAAAAGACTGGATTTTCTCAGGTAATCAAGACTTGATAGAGACTACATGAAGTACAGTAAATTATACTAAGACACAAAATCTTTGCTGCCAGGCAGATTATTAAATGTGAATAAAAATGTTTAGTTACAATTTCTTACAAGAGAAGGCCAACAATTGGGGAAGAAACTCTGTCTTTTCAATAGAGAGAAACCAAAGCCTAATTTTATACCAGCATACTTTAAATATTAAAACTCAGTTTTTAAACATTTTAAATAAAAGAATAAATAAAGACTAAAAACCTAAATTAGCATCTTAACTAGTTTGAGAACATGTAAAATTTCTTTCACAAGATTCTTTTTCCACAAACCCAAACTTTTTCTGCATCCATTCAGTTTTTGTTGATGGTTTTCCCCTTTTACACCTTCTCAAATAAACAGCCACTTTACTTTGCTTACCTACTTTATACGCATAGTTGTTTCTGCTCATCCTTATTACATCCAAATAGTTTTAGTTACCAATATTTATTAGAATTCTTAAGCCCTAGAAGTCTTAATTCCTCATGAAAACTAAGAAGTAGACAGTTGTGGACTGTCTGTTATGCTAGCATTCTGTATATGGTCAAATTCATAAATACATTTCTGATTTTCTAGAAGTATACTCCTCCTTGTAGTAAATTTTGCAGTATGGTACAGACAGTTTCACCAGTAGACCCAAATATCCCTACTTCCACAGTAAAGAAAGTCAGAAATGAATCAAATTGTGTACAGTATTTTACCTTATCTGGAAAAAAATCTAAATATTCAACGAATATTCCTTATTTAATTTTCTCAGTGCAACTGTAAGGATTCAAATTACCAAAAAGATTTTGGAAACTATTTTTAAGTAGACACACCATAAAACATAATTACTGTTGAAAAGCTCATTTATAAACTTTATCTTACATTATTTAACTTATTTGTTCTTGATAATATGTTTATATTACTTATGAAAATTTCATGAGACACTGAATAGCTAATTAGCATCTTAAGTTCTCTTCCTGGCAATACTGTAACAGAGGTAACATGACCTTATTTGTTGGTTCGTAAACCTAGGTAGGGGCTTCCCCAGTGGCTCAGTGGTAAATAATCTACCTGTAATGCAGGCAACACAGGTTTGATCTGTTGGTCAGGAAGATCCTCTGGAAGAGGAAATGGCAACCCACCCAGTATTCTTGCCTGGGGAATCCCATGGACTAAACAGTCTGGAAGGCTACAGTCCATAGGATCTCAAAGAGACGGCAACAACTCAAGTGACTGAGTATGCACATTCACATGAAAACCTAGGAAGAGGCTTCCCTAGTGGCTAAGTGATAAAGAAGCCACCTTCCAATGCAAGAGGTGGGAGTTTGACCCCTGCTTGGGAAGATCCCCTGGAGAAGGAAATGGCAGCCCTCTTCAATATTCTTGCCTGGGAAATCCTACTGACAAAGGAGCCTGGTGATTTGCAGTCCATGAGGTTGCAAAAAAGTTGGCTACAACTCACTGACTAAACAACAACAAACCTAGGTAGAATAAAAGTTACATGCCTGCATTATAGTTAATAGCTCGAAAGAAATGTCCATGTAATTAAACCAACAAACTTAAACTAGCTTTCACTTACTGATGATTATCCTAGAGTGTTTGAACTTGAAGAACATTCGAAGCCTTTACAAATTAATTTTAGAAATTCTATTGGAGTCAGAAAGAAAATTGGAACTCCCTATAACATATATAAACACATAGGGAGAGGTCAACAAATCTTATGGCTCTGGGCTCACAGAAAAGACTGGATTGAACATTAACTTCTCAAAAGAGCAAAGAAAAGATGTTAATTTCTTTAAGAAGATTTTTGGTTTTCCAAGTCCAGATCTTTTGCAGTGTCTGCAAGCCTTTTAAGATGAGTAGGGGAAGTTTGGGGACTGGTCAAAAGGACAGGTGGGCTTTGAATTGTTTCTAGAGCTGCATTTCTGCTCCTGTAAAGACTGAATTTATAAAATGAGTACATTTGTTTTTAATTCCTCAAAGAATTGGGTTGCAACCTGAATGAGGCTGATCCAACCATCCAACTACATTATCTTGAATTTGCTTCCTTATATTAGGGAGAAGACCTTCAAGTAAGAAATAAAAACTTCCTGGAATGTTTAAGTAAATCTTTCCATAAAAGTCTCAGAATCTTAGCTTAGGGAAAAAAACTTAAAAAAAAGTTTATCAGGTCATGAATATCAGCTTTTAATCTCACCAACTTCAGATCATACAGCTACTTTAAAAATCTTTTAGAAAATCTTACCAAGTTTCAGCTAGGAGAAATGGTAAATATTCCTGGCAGCAGTGAACAATCCCATGGATTTAAGAAGCACCTCCAAAGACAGTGAAGAATATACTATCCTCTTAATATCTAATGAAGTGAGAAGTGTTAGTCACTCAGTTATCTCTGACTCTTTGCAACTCCATGGACTGTGGCCCATCAGGATCCTCTGCCCACAGGAATTCTCCAGGCAAGAATACTGGAGTGGATTGCCATTTCCCTCTCCAGGGGTCTTTCCAATCCAGGGATCAAGCCCAGGTCTCCTGCATTGCAGGCAGATTCTTTACCATCTGAGCTACTGGGAAGTCCCTTAAGATCCAGAGTCACTCCCAAAGAAAACCAAAAGAAAGGTTTAGAGAACTTCCCTAAGAGTTGGCAACAGTTGGTAGGACCTGAGCCACAAATGGAGTGAAAACACATTTCTGTTCAGCCTTTTTTCGGGGCCCTAAACCTAACAGTTAAACTGCCTGAAGACCTGCGTGCCCTAGTCAGGCAAAAAGCCAAGTTCTTAGAACACAGACCAGGAAGTCAACAAGAGGCAATAGCTGTCCCTGGAGAGGAAGGATCAATAACCAAACAGTACTTGAAAGCAATTTACAAGTCACAATTCAGAGATCTAATTCTTACAAATGTTTTTTCCCTGCCAATATGAGAGAAAGGGGCAATGTGAAATTCTACCTTCCTCTCTCAGCCAGGCAATATTGGCAGAGATCTGGGAGAGCTCTGATAAGAATTCTTACCCTTTGCCATCTTCTGTCAGTTTTCCCAGTATCTTGTCTGCAAGCTCTCTAGCAAGTGGGATCCCAGCAAGTTTCTTCCTGGTCACCAGAAACTGCTGAAGAGGTAAAGCTCACTTCCCTCCATCCGTTACTGTGAATGTTTGGCCACAACCCCCTTTTCTCTGGGCTTGCCAGGTGCCTTAGCAATTAAACAATCAACCTGCCAACACAGGAGATGTGGGTTTGATCTCTAGGTTGGGAAGGTCCCCTGCAGTAGGGAATGACAGCCCACTTTAGTAATCTTGCCTGAAAAGTTCCTTGGACATAGGAATCTAGTGGGCCACAGTTCATAGGGTTGCAAAGAAGAAGGCACTTAGTGACTGAACACACATGCATGCACACACCTTTTTATCTGGGGCACCTGGTAAATGGATAAGCTAATCTAGGTTAAAAATTTTCTGCTGTGACCACTCTAATTCAAGATAATATCTGGTAAATTGAACCTACTTGTTTAACTTTAAAGCAAAATTTGACCCACCTGAGACCTCACACTGGCTCCATCAAACCCAGTCTTATCCCAGACTCAGAAATACTCAAATAAAGTCTGAAAGCTCATGATGCAAAAGGTGCAGTATTAGGGTCAGAAAGGGGCTTAACCCACCACCTCCAGAGGAAGCAAGAAAACAGTAAACCCAAAGGGCTCAACATGTACCTTCACCTACTGGCTCTTTGCTCTTGGAGTCATTGGGGGTCTCCTTCAAGTCACTCTTCTGACACCAGGACTGTTCAAAGATAAACTGAGACATATTAAATTTAAGCTTTTATTTGAGTAAAAATCAATTCCAATCTGAGCTATGAGGACTTGTACCAAATGAAAGACTTTTATAGGCAAAAGGACCAGGAACAAAGTACTGACAAAGAAGTAGATCAATTATTGTAAAGATGCAAAGATCTATTATGTAATTAACAGATTACCTGCGTCGTCCTGATAGGTGCTTCCTGATTGACTGATGATTCCACTTCTGGGAGAGGAAAGGCTATATAGTTAAGTCTTGGTTTGAACATAGGCAGAACATCTTCTACATGAATCACAGCAAGATCCTCCATGACTCACTTCCCAGAGTAATGGAAATAAAAGCAAAAATAAACAAATGGGATCTAATTAAACTTAAAACCTTTTGCACAATGAAGGAAAGTATAATCAAGGTGAAAAGACAACCCTCAGAATGAGAGAAAATAATAGCAAATTAAAAATTGACAGAATTACTCTTCAAAATATACAAGTAGCTCATGCAGCTCAATACCAGAAAAATAACACACTCAGAAATTGGGCAGAAGACTTAAACAGACATTTCTCCAAAGAAAACATATAGATGGTTAATAAACATGTGAAAAGATGCTCAACATCACTCATTATTAGAGAAATGCAAATCAAAACTACAGTGAGGTGTCACCCCACACTGGTCACAATGGCCATCATGAAAAAGTCTACAAACAACAAATGCTAGAGAGGGTGCGGAGAAAAGGGAACCCGCTTTCACTGTTGGTGGGAATGTAAATTGATATAGCTGCCAAAGAGAACAGTATGGAGATTCCTTTAAAAAAAAAAAAACAACCTAGGAATAATATTACCATATGACCCAATAATTCCACCACTGGGCATATATCCTGAGGAAACAATAACTGAAAAAGACACATGTACCCCATGTCAATTGTAGCACTATTTACCATAGCTAGGATATGGCAATATCCTAATAGCTAGATGTCTGTTGATAGATGAATGGATAAAGAAGCTGTGGCACATATATATGGAATATTACTCATCTGCAGAAAGGAATGCATTTGAGTCAGTTCAAATGATGAACCCAGAGTCTATTATACAGAGTAAAGTAAGTCAGAAAAGAAAAAACAAAGATCATATATTAAGACATATATATGAAATCTAGAAAGATGGTACTGATGAACCTGTGTGCGGAACGGTAATGGAAATGCAGGCATAGAGAACAGACTCATGGACACAGTAGGAGAAGGAGAGGGTGGGACGAATTGAGAGTGTAGCATGGAAACATTACCATACGTAAAACAGAGAGCCCGTGGAAATTGGCTACACGACACAGGGAGCTCAACCCCATGCTCTGTGATAACTTAGAGGGACGGGATAGGCTAGCAGACGGGAAGGAGGTTCAAGAGGGAGCAGACATATGTATACTTATGGCTGATTCATGTTGATTTACGGCAGAAACCAACACAGTATTGTCAAGCAATTATCCTCCAATTAAAAATAATTTTCTTTTAAAGTCTGGTTGGAACGCGGGGTTTAGCACATGCAAATCAATTTGGGATCTCTTCCCTGTTTGGGGGACTTCTCAGGTGGCGCCTGTGGTAAAGAACCCTCCTGCCAATGCAAGAGACATGAGTCAAGGGTTTGATCTCTGGGTCAGGAAGATCGTCTGAAGGAAGGCATAGCAACTTACTCCAGTGTTTTTGCCTGAAAAATCCCATGGACAGAGGAGTCTGGCAGGCTACAGTCCATAGAGATGCAAAGAGTTGGACATGACTGAAGTGACTTAGCATGCTCTCATGTGTGTCCTGTTTTGGATAAGGAAATTAATCCTACTGTAATACAGAGATTAGTTAAAAGTAATTAGCTCTGTTAATTAGATTGAGATGGTTTTAATGATTGGCAAATGATGCAAGTACAACATAATGTAAGCCTCTCAATGCCTCGAGGGCCTGAAATGAAAATGATAAGGACACCAGTCACAAACAGCCTAGTGTGCTGTAAGCTAATAGCCAATCAATAATTTTCTAACTTTGCTTCAGACTTTTCCTATATAAGTCTCTCCCCAAGTTCTTGTCAGCCTAGTGCTCTAATGACTTGATTTGGCAATGCCCAATTGAATCACTTTTTGCTCAAACTGCTTAAAAGTCTTAATACACCTCAATTAATCTTTTAACAGCTCCAAATTACTTTTTATTGATTTTCTGGATTTCTGATATGTTAAGTTTCCAGTTCTGTGCATAGCCTAGAGTTTCGCAGTAATAACTTTCCAAGTCGTATTTGATCATTATAATCCATTGTAGGACGCTGAGTCACTTCAGTCCTATCTGACTTTGTGTTACCCTGTGGACTATAGCCCATCAGGCCCCCCGTCCGTGGGATTCTCCAGGCAAGAATATCGGCTCTTGACCCAGAGATCTAACTCGCATCTCTTTTGGCAGGTGTGTTCTTTACCACTAGCTCCACTGTGAGAGAGGAGACCAAGTCTGAGTCCATGTTGGATCTAGCCCTTCAGCTCTGACCCTTGTGCTCTGTGGCCTGTACTTAGTCATGCTGACTCTTTGCTCCAGAAGTGTTACTTGATAGTGCATTCTCAAGGCTCTGAGCTTTGCCAGAATCCCCAGAACAGAAAATAACACTTGTTGGAGGTTTATAGGAACATTGTTGCTATGACCGAGGAAAGCGGCCATAACAAATGATTCCTACACCAAGAAGCTTGCAACAACCTCCCCTCCCTGTTCAGTATAAAAGAAGCCTGAATTGTAACTCAAATAACATGGTTCTTTGGGATACTAATCTACCATCTTCGTATCTGCTGGTTTTCTGAATAAAGTTGCTATTCTTCACCCCAATAACTTGTCTCTGTATTTAGTGGCCTATCCTGTGGTGAGCCGTTCAAGCTGGGACTCAGTAGCAAAACAAGATAATGTAAGCTAACTGGAACAGATATAAAAATACGCTTCCTGCTTGAAGTCTCTTGGCTTTTTAGAGACCTACTAGATTCATGGTGAAGGAGGCGCCTTTTAAACTTCCTGTTTGTAGCTCTGTTTGCCGTCGCTACAGTGGCTGAAATTTTAGCCGAGACCTATTGGTGTGTAAATTGCAATATTTTGCTTTGTGAGTGATATTTCCTTTGTGATTAAATGGGCCAATAAGAGAAATCTTTGTACCTAATATATTTGTCTTCTCGTTGTTGTTTAGTCCTTAAGTCCTATAGGAAGAGACTATTTTTGGAACAGTCAAAACACAAGCTTTGGGGTTCGATCGATTTGACTGTAAGCCCCATTTAGTGGCATATGGGTTTGGGTAAGATGCTTTAACCTGTTAAGCTTCAATTATCTCATCTATAGCCTAGGACAATGTGCTGTGCTGTGCTGAGTTGCTCAGTAATATCTGATGCTTTGTGACCCCAAGGCCCAGCAGCCTCCTCCATGGAATTCTCCAGGCAATAATACTGGAGTGGGTTGCCATTTCCTTGTCCAGGAGAATTTTCCTGACCTAGAGATTAAACCCAAGTCTCCCACATTGCAGGCAAATTCTTCACCAGCCGAGCTACCAGGGAAGCCCAGCCTAGGACAATAGAGTTGCTGTAAGGGTTAAACAATATAGCGCATTAACCATATTGTAAGGAGGAAATAGGTCACACACCATAACCAATAATAATAAAATTAAATTCTTATGATAATTGTGTTAGAAACATTTATACCCATACTTGAACATTTGAGATGTTTTTCTATTATATATTATATGAACTAGCACAGTATCCAATGAGTATGTCATCATGAATCTGTAGTCTGTGAAATCCTATAATAATATATGTAAGGAAATTAAAATATTAATTATAGAAATTAATAACAAATATATTAATAAATAGTTAATAATAATAATTAAATAATTGATATATTTAATGAAAATAAATTGATTATTTTGTCCTTTAGGGGGCTAAAAAACTCCATTGAGCTTATTTATTCTGATAATGAAATGGGGTCCATATAATTACCATGAAAATTTAATTTTGACTAATTTTCCAAAATTTATTTTGTAATTAGTAGTCCTACTCTTCAGTTCACTGTTTCTCCTTCATGTACTTTGCAGGAAAAATATAATTGGGAAGGTATTTCAGGGAGGAAATATATAACTTTGATGTAGCCTTTATCGTTTATTTAAAATAAAGCTTTATGCCATTGTTGATGGTTGAAATAATCTGAAAGTTTTACAGCTTTGCTCTGTAATCTGACCTTTGCAACACACTCCAAAATGTAATGTTTACATGCTATGCTTAAATTCTGGTTTACAATATGCTTTGCCACCCTTTTTCACCAGAGCATAGTCATTTTAGACAATTGTAAGCTTGACACCTGATTTCACTTTAACAGCACCTGCCCAGAGTATAATTAGCAGTCCATTTTTAAAAAAGGATTTCCATACAGCACAGATGGCATTCCTCATACCAGACAAGCAATGATGTATGTTTGGAAACCAGCCAAACTGTCTGCCCCCCCAAAAAAAAAAAAAAATTGTGAGAATTTCAAGACAGCGTTTGAGCAGAAGGAAAAGTTTCCCTTTTCTCTCCAACTATAAATGAACATCTGTTAAAGCCTATTCTCCCTAGCTTTTCTTTCTAGTTATTCTTATTCAACTTGGTATATTATTAGTACAATTTCAAGACTGTACCCAAATTTTTGTTTTGACTCGTGACACCCATAGACGTCTCGTTAACAGAATGTTCCTGAGCTACATTTTACAACTGATTTAGATCTACGGTATATCTTTAAGTGAATGTCATGTCATTTCACTCGTGAATTAATTCAACCAACATTTATTCTTGGTACAACTGAAACCCTGCTCCACGGACTTAACAGAAGCTGATGACTAACAAATTCTTGAGCTTGCTCTGCAGGGGAACAGAGATAGGAACAGCCTGTAAAACCCCTCTGCTTTAAAAGAGCCAACGTTAGTTACTTTTCCTTTCTCTTTTCTTTTTAATTGCCCACCTGCCCAGTTTCAAGTAGCCCAGTTGCTCTATAGCAATTTGGGGTCAGCTCTCCTCCACTGTGAGTCGCCTAAGACCAGTTGGGGCCCTGAACCCTATAACTGGACCTGCCTGACTGATGAATGGCCTCTGGAAAACAGAGGACTAGAAAACTCCACCCTCAGATCCTTTGAGGCATCTCCATTTTGAATATGCAGAAGCGAGTAACCCAATGAGCCTAGGCAGATGACCTCACCTCTTTACTCACCAATCACCTTTCCCTGGCCTAGGACAACCCTGATTATCCCTGCTTATCCCATAAATATCCCAACCCCCTTGGCTTCTAGGGGGCAGAACGAAATGCTTTTTTCCATTTCCTTGCTTGGCTACTTTGCGAACAAACTCTCTATTGCAAACCTTGGCTTCTCAGCCTTTGGCTTGTTGCATGTAGGGCAAAGGAACCTGGTTTAGTAACATAACCCTGCAGACTCAGGGGTGATGTTTATAGCTGTTCAAATCATGCATTGCCTGCCACCTGGGGTTGTCATTGACTTTGTAATAACTAAGCGGTTTTACAACGAACATTGGTCACAGAGCATTGGCATTCTAATAATTTGAGGCAGGCGTGCCCTTTATAATTCACACAGATTCAGGATATGGGCTGGTAGTGGGGCTTCCAAGGACAGGTCAAAGTGCTAGACACAGAGTAATAAACCCAACTGACGAAGTTCTTGCTCTCAGAAAGTCTGCAATTAATGAGTAAGAATCCAATAGATGTTTACCTAACAACTAAAAAACAAACAAAACCAAACCCGGGGACTTCCCCAGGGGTCCAGTGGCTAACACTCTGCGCTCCCAATGCAGGGGGCTTATGTTCGATCCCTGGTCTGGGAGCTAGATCCCACATGCTGCAACTAAAAATTCTACATGCTGCCACAAAGAGTGAAGATCCTGCATGATGTAACTAAGATGCAGTGCAGCCAGATAAATACATGAAAATTTTAAAAATAAATAAAAACCGATACTATTTAAAGGGGTAGAGTGGGACGGGTGGTGCCAGTTTAATTAAGAAGATCAGGGCTTGCCAATATAAGGAAGTGGAGGCCTCAAGGAAATGAGGGAGTATGTCCAAGACAATGTGGTGGAAGAGCATTCCAGGCAGAGGGATTAGGGAATGCAAGGCCTGAATAAGAAGCATGAACTCACCGTGGTCAAAGATAGGCAGGAGGCCAAAAGTGGTTAGAGATGAGGCCGTGCAGAAATATTGGCAGACAAGACAAGTCACCAGTTTGTGGTCAGGTTTGACTCTCTTGAGCCCAGGTAAAGGTTTTGATAGTGTATTCAAAAGACGCATATGAGCTGATTTGCCTTTTTAAAACATCTACAAATGTTGCATTTAAGGATTACAGCTTTCACTTGAAATCTTACATTTGCAAGAGTCGCCATGAACCACTTATTAATCTTATTTGCATTTTAAAGGAGCTGCAGTGTGGAGAACTGATTATAACAGAATAGAAATGAAGAGGACAACTATTTTCACATGTTAAATTTCCCTAAATTGTTTGTCAGCGACTTTACATAGGACCACTGAATTCTTCTGTCCTTCTGCCCAAAGAACCACCTAGGACTTCAAATGCTGTTGGGGAAAGAGTAATTACTTCATATGGTTTTATTAGAGAAATTATTTTTTAATTGGAAATAATCTTTCTTTAAATGTGTTCATTGAAATTATTTTGAATATCTTTAAAAGTCACTTTAAAATTATTTTTCATAATGTGATTTTTGACTGGAAAGAATGACAAAGGAAAATGTGGTTACAAATTTCTAAAAGAAGTACAAGGAACAGATTTTAAATGTGATCTAATAACGATCCATGAAATGGTCTAACAAACTTTAAAAATATGTGTATTTTCAAAGTAAGAAACAGGAATAAAATAATAACAAATGATCAATATAAATTTCAATATATGGAGCATAAATGGTCATATTCTTTATTGGTTTTGCCACTATACTTGAAGATACGTAATGATAGTTGCTGTGTTGCATGTGTTCTCAGTCGTGTCCAACTCTTTGTGACCCTATGAACTGTGCAGCCCACCAGGCTCCTATCTCCATGGAATTCTCCAGGCAAGAATACCAGAGTGGGTTGCCATACCCTCCCCAGGGTATCTTCCCGACCCAGGGATCAAATCCTGAGACTCTTACGTCTCCTACATTGGCAGGTGAACTCTTTACCCATGTGGCACCGAGGAAGCCCACAACGATAGTTGAACACAGATATGATGGGTCATAGATGTCACCCAGCCCTTGTAAAGTGTTCCTCTCTTAAAGATGACTATCCCTAGCTAGTTCTCCAGGATTATAAATGGGTTTCTGCATTGACCAAATATAACTGCACTGACTAAATATATAGAAGTGTTCAATACACAATCATTTCAAATGTGCCTCAAGAGTAAGGGATATATGAACAGAAATCAATAACAATAACAGTAAAATGATGTTGGGACAGAGCATTACATATAATTAGTCTACACATATTTGTTGATGGAGTGAATTGAATTGACTACTAACCAAATATTGACTAAGAAAGTCCGGAAAAAAATAATTTAAAGAAAATTCAAGGTAAAATAATTGTGAATAAATTCCTTGATGTACTAATTCTGTAGCGTCAGAATGGTACTATCAGAAACCTATAGGTTTGTCCATAAAGGTATTCTTTAATAATTACAATTCTGTCATTAGGTTTAATATGCTTTTTTTAAAAAAAAAACTTAGTGTTACTGAGGAATGAGAAAAGATTTCTATTTGGTTCTCATAGTAACTTCCAATGCTTTGCAAGCACTAGGAAAATTCTAATAAATATTTTTATTAATTATTTTGTAAATAATATTGGCAATCACAAAGGATCTAAATTATGTTGGAATTCAGGTATAATTGTTTTTAAAAAATAATTAAAGATCAAGAAAATAATTTTTTGAAATAACTGTTTCTTCCATTTAAGGGCTCAGTTTATGCCTCCCTCTGCTCTGTTTTCATTGCAATCAAGGTAAGTTTATGACATTGGTATTTTTTAAAGGTAGATTTTCATCTTTGCAACTGTACCATCCAGTGTTTTATCAGTGGCTATGTGACTTGCTTAGAAGACACGACTAGTAACTTCTAGAAGCACATTTAATTTTACGTAATGATAGTTGCTGTGTTGCATGTGTTCTCAGTCGTGTCCAACTCTTTGTGACCCTATGAACTGTGCAGCCCACCAGGCTCCTATCTCCATGGAATTCTCCAGGCAAGAATACCAGAGTGGGTTGCCATACCCTCCCCAGGGTATCTTCCCGACCCAGGGATCAAATCCTGAGACTCTTACGTCTCCTACATTGGCAGGTGAACTCTTTACCCATGTGGCACCGAGGAAGCCCACAACGATAGTTGAACACAGATATGATGGGTCATAGATGTCACCCAGCCCTTGTAAAGTGTTCCTCTCTTAAAGATGACTATCCCTAGCTAGTTCTCCAGGATTATAAATGGGTTTCTGCATTGACCAAATATAACTGCACTGACTAAATATATAGAAGTGTTCAATACACAATCATTTCAAATGTGCCTCAAGAGTAAGGGATATATGAACAGAAATCAATAACAATAACAGTAAAATGATGTTGGGACAGAGCATTACATATAATTAGTCTACACATATTTGTTGATGGAGTGAATTGAATTGACTACTAACCAAATATTGACTAAGAAAGTCCGGAAAAAAATAATTTAAAGAAAATTCAAGGTAAAATAATTGTGAATAAATTCCTTGATGTACTAATTCTGTAGCGTCAGAATGGTACTATCAGAAACCTATAGGTTTGTCCATAAAGGTATTCTTTAATAATTACAATTCTGTCATTAGGTTTAATATGCTTTTTTTAAAAAAAAAACTTAGTGTTACTGAGGAATGAGAAAAGATTTCTATTTGGTTCTCATAGTAACTTCCAATGCTTTGCAAGCACTAGGAAAATTCTAATAAATATTTTTATTAATTATTTTGTAAATAATATTGGCAATCACAAAGGATCTAAATTATGTTGGAATTCAGGTATAATTGTTTTTAAAAAATAATTAAAGATCAAGAAAATAATTTTTTGAAATAACTGTTTCTTCCATTTAAGGGCTCAGTTTATGCCTCCCTCTGCTCTGTTTTCATTGCAATCAAGGTAAGTTTATGACATTGGTATTTTTTAAAGGTAGATTTTCATCTTTGCAACTGTACCATCCAGTGTTTTATCAGTGGCTATGTGACTTGCTTAGAAGACACGACTAGTAACTTCTAGAAGCACATTTATTTATAAACTTTTTATTGTTACAAAATGCTTGTCATTATGGAGAATTTTATCTTTGTTATTTTTTTAAAAGAGAAAAAAAGGTATTAATTCTGTATTTTCATGAGCATACTATTGCCAATAGAGGTAGAAAATGTTTTAATGGAAATATTGAAGTTTGCATTATTGCTGTTTTCCTCAAGTCAGAAGACTAAAAATTTTTGATAATTATTATACTTATTAATATTGAGATATCATATGGATGGCCTCTTATTACATGAAACAGTGTAAATATTTTGCATTTAGAATCCATGCCTTAATAAAAGGGAAATGTTGTCTGTGAATAAACATAAATACACATGCATTTGGTCTATTGTTTTTTTATAAGAAATGAGATTGCTTTTCTACTAATTACTGCTTTTTGAAATGAAATAGTAAAATTCAGAATTTTTCATTTCATAATTTTATAAGCATGTAATACATGGTAGAAAGATTATTAATACATTTAATATGTAAAATCTTATCAATTCATGAGAAAAACAGACCAATTAAAAAGTACTAAGGGGGCTTCTCCAGTGGCTCAGGGGTAAAAAATCTGCCTGCCAATGAAGGAGACACAGGTTTGATCCCTGGCCTGGAAGATTCTACATGCCTCAGGAGCAACTAAACCCATGTCTCACAAATATTGTGCCTGTGCTCTGGAGCCCGGGAGCTGCAACTATTGAGCCCACATGCTGCAACTCTGAAGCCTGAGTGCCCTGGAGTCTGTTCTAGGCAACAAGCCACTTTGATGAGAAGCCCATGCACCACCATGAACAGTAGCCCCGTTCTGGACTAGAGAAAAGCCGGGCAGCAATGAAGACCTAGCACAGACCAAACCAAACACACAAATAAATAAAATTATTTAAAAAGTACCAATGGGGCTTCCCTGATGGTCCACTGGGTAAAGACTCCAACTTGCAGTACAAGGGGCACTGGTTTGATCCCTGGCCCGGGGGGATCCCACATGCAGCAGAGAGGCTGGAACTGTGTATCCAATTGCAAGCCAGTGCTCTGGAGCACATGCACCCAGAACTGGTGCTCTGCAGCAAGAGAGGCCACTGCGATGGGAAGCCCACACAGGCCTAAGAACAAAGATGGATGAAAACAAATGATGACTTAGAGGCAAAAAACAAAAAAAGCCTTACTAAAAAAAAAGTACCAATGATATGGGCAATGATCTTAAAAATATAATTATCAATAATCACAATAAGATGTTCAACATCATTAAAAATTTAAAACAAATTAAAATATGCTTTCCTTCAGATTAAAAATAATAAGGATGGATGATTAATATTTCCATAAATATAGTGAAATAAGTGTAGTAGATGTGTAAGTTGGTATTTTTAGGTGGGAAATTAGCAATCTATACAAAAATTTCTAACAATAAACATGCCTCCTTGTCCCAAATAATCTACTTCCTATAAAATCACTTCACAGAAAAAACTAGTTTTTCCAAAAGGAATGTAAAATGAAAATTCATTTCAATATTGTTCCCCAAGGAGGGTGAGTAAATACTAATAAGGGATTTATTAAATATTGCATACGACATCTACATAAGGGAATACTGTTCAGTATTAAATATGTTTATATTATTAAAACCAAACCAAACAAACTGCTTACAGAGCTGCACGTATGCCGTGTTTCAACTATTACTCAAAATATACGTTTTTACTGATAAATACTTTCTAAAAGTTTATGTAATGTAAATAAAAAGTTTCTGCTGCCTATACACATTCTGAGAACACATACACAGTATTTCTCCTTAGGAAACATCTACACATGATTTAAACATTGCTGACAAGCAAGCCTAAATCTAGTTAAAGAGGCCTGCACAATTTCATGTAACTAATACATTTTAGTAATCAGGGTAACAGTAAAGATTCTGCTAGAGTCGTCATGACTCTAAGATAAGAGTGTGGTCATGATTAAGCACTTTTTCATTTTATCAATCTTACTTGTAGCCTGTTGTCAAAGTGAACATTTCACACAAGTCATTCCCACATTTATTTTATGTAAAGTCATTTAGGAGTGTATTAAAACTGTGGTTGAGATTATTTTAAATGTGCTTAGTCTGTTTTAAAAAAAATGGCAAACTTGGTTCTCAGGCCTATGAAAAGGAAAATGCAGGCTAACAAGTGTGGGTAAATATGGGAAGTAACAGGTAAATGGGATCATATTAATAATGCAATAAAAATACGTGGATCGGTTTTCGGAAAAACTTTGTAGTGTTCATACCTCTAAATCTTGCTGGAAAAATCACTCTAACCATGATTCCATATTATTTTCAGAGAAAGGTACTTTCATGCTATTATAAATTTCCACGGAGCTACAAAATCTAACACAGAGTTATATGAAAAAGGCATTATATGAAAAAATACCATGGAAAACCAGGATCCTAACAGAGAATCAAAACATGTCAAGTTCTTTTAGATATTGTCATTTCTGGAATAAATTAAACCTAATAATATCTGAGAATATCTTAAGTTTCCTTATAGGATTTTAATTCTAGAAGGACGTTGAGTTAATGTCTGGCAAACAGGTGCCTCTTTTAAGAGAATACAAAAATACTCTAAAAAGACAGCAAGTTCTTCCAGTTAAAATTAGTCTAGCTTACTAGCTTACCTGTCAGTGTGTCATCAAATTAGCTTAAGTGTTCAAGCATCTTATATGGTAGATTATTTTCATCCAGTGTGAATAAAACGATGCCCTCTTTTGGTCAGCCAGTGGCCTATCCACCTGGTGATTCTTAATGTTCTCTGTAGTCAAATTTCATTACATCATTTTGGAACAGCTCACGACTCTCTAATAAAGGCATGGTTCACAATACAAATGCTTCACATTTCCTAAATGTCATATCGATTCAGAATTAGTTTTTCCTACTTGATGTATCATGCTAAGTTGTCATTTCTATTTGGCCATAGTCCTTAGCTCTCTATTTAGCTACTCCTAAACTGTCCTTTCCTCTTATTTCTGGAAATTATTTTCCTGCCGAAATGAATTATTCTCCACTTTGTCCCTATAGAACTCAATTCAATTTTTATCTTCCCACTTCTCCAATTTGTCAAGATGTTTTGAATTTAAATCCTACAGTAAGAAAGCCAGTCCACTTAAATAGATGTCATCAGGACAAATGTAATTTGTTTTCATTCAAGTAATTGATAGAATAGTCTCTGTTTTATCCCTGGAAGATGTTAATCTGAATCCTCTCCAAGTTAATTTATAAATATTGCTAACTACCAAAGGGAAAGATATGATATAAAAAATACAATTATTTTAGTTCTAAAATGCTATATCTATATCATGGTGGACTAAGCATATTAAAATCAACCAAATCTATTTTTTTTTGTCAATCTCACATTTCCAAAGCAAATGAAATCAAATAATGAGGTTTTTTGGAAATTTTTACAAATAAATGTTCTTTATTTTTATTTCTAATTAATTAGGAGGTAGAGAGAACTGCTGCATATCTCCAAATATTTGTTGGGACAATATAAAATATGGGACACATGAAAAACAGTGCTATCAGGTTAATAAGTAGGACGTAGGTATCCAGTGTATGCACAATAATGTGGGATATGAAGTACATTAAGTCAATATAATCCTGGACTTCTTATATTGGCAATTTCCTCTAGGACTGAGAATTCCAATTAGCTTATCTAGCTTACTTTCATAATAATTCTGGATATTTTAACCTAGAAACCATCACTGGATGAATTCATCTCTATTATACATCAGCTTAAAAATGTATGACGATTTTGTTTCTCTCATTATGATGATTAATGTTACTTTTCTCCTTTGATTTGGCATATTCTTCAGTTCAGGGCGATGGTTTACCACATGCCTATTGTCAGATATGTTTTTATTACACAAGGATTATTTCATATTAAAAAGTTTCAGAAATAAAAATGTAAATGATTCACTAATTATGACCATATGGTTTTACACAAATGCACACGAATTGGGGACTGACTTAGGTATTTACATTAAAGCCTATAAACATATAGGAAATCACAGTAGGGAGACCAAAATTATTTACAAGGATCATTTATTTAACAGGTTTTTTTTTGTTTGTTTGTTTACAAAATACAAAGATGGTTGCTCTGCATGAATACATCATAAATGGAAAAATAATGTTTTTACTGAACTTAATGTAAAGACATTCAGAATTTTACCTTCTACCAACTTGAGGAATCAATTTTGTTTTGCAAGTGGTCTAATACCACTGCCAATGCGGGGCGGGGCAGGGGGGGGGGAGGTGCTTTTTTCGTATTAATTAAATTGTATTCATAACAGCTAACTTTTTATAGAAATAAAATCAGGCAATGTCTGTCATACAAAGCTCTTTCTGCAAGTAACTGATTTGCCTATGATCCTAAATTTTTTTCCAAGCTATAAGACAGGAAGAACTGAGGAGCTAGGTAAGTTTTATAATAATGTATTAGCAGCAGTTGATAGAAAATGCAACATAAGATTTGTTTTGTCTGTGGTACAAGAATATGTCCTATCAGACTCTAATGTATTTTTCCTCTACTTGAACACAAGTAAGCACGTGCTGATTGTTTCTGGGATGACAAAGTGTATAAAAAGGCAAGAAGCTGGTTCTGGTTGCAATCGTGAGTGGCTATTTTCATCAGCTAATATGAATGCATTGCTAAACTTAGTGAAGACAGGAAAATGACTTAAGGGTAATATATACAGAGTAAAAATACATTTTTTAAAAATCCACTTAAGAGTGATTTCAGGCACTGTGGCTGTTCAGGATAAAATGTTTCATGGTTTATTCTTGATAGTAATGTAATTGTCAGTGCAAGCGAGAGCAAATACCTGCCCACTGTCACCCACATGACCTCAGACACCTGGAATGTTCAAAGCCAATTCATCTTCTGTATCTTCACTCTTGGAGGCACCTTCAATACAAATGTCTCACAGTTTGCTCTTGATAGCAATTTAATTTTCAGTGCAAGCAAAAGCAAACACAAACGCTGCTCACTGCCATACACACGACCAACACATCTGGAATAGTCAAAGCGAGTTCGCCTCCATCTTCACTGTGGAAGCATCTTTCCTAAGTGGCACTTCGTGTAAACCCTCTATAACTCATGAAAAAACAGACTCGAGATGCCAGGACTCAATAATATTAAAAACCATGGTCATAGTCCTCTCTGTGTAAACGATGTTTGAGTAAGACTTGCCGTCACATTTCTTTCCTGAGAATGGAGCGGATCCCGTCTGTGTGTATCATAAGTGCGCGTGCTCGGAGCTGTGGTCGCTGTCGTGGCTGTCTTCGTTTGCGAGTCCCTGTTTGCTGGAGGGTGGCTGCACCGATTGGGTCGGGGGGATGCTTTCCCGAGAGCTGTGGTCGCCTGTTCTGAATTAAATTGTATTCATAACAGCTAACTTTTAGAAATAAAATCAGGCAATGTCTGTCATACAAAGCTCTTTCTGCAAGTAACTGATTTGCCTATGATCCTAAATTTTTTTCCAAGCTATAAGACAGGAAGAACTGAGGAGCTAGGTAAGTTTTATAATAATGTATTAGCAGCAGTTGATAGAAAATGCAACATAAGATTTGTTTTGTCTGTGGTACAAGAATATGTCCTATCAGACTCTAATGTATTTTTCCTCTACTTGAACACAAGTAAGCACGTGCTGATTGTTTCTGGGATGACAAAGTGTATAAAAAGGCAAGAAGCTGGTTCTGGTTGCAATCGTGAGTGGCTATTTTCATCAGCTAATATGAATGCATTGCTAAACTTAGTGAAGACAGGAAAATGACTTAAGGGTAATATATACAGAGTAAAAATACATTTTTTAAAAATCCACTTAAGAGTGATTTCAGGCACTGTGGCTGTTCAGGATAAAATGTTTCATGGTTTATTCTTGATAGTAATGTAATTGTCAGTGCAAGCGAGAGCAAATACCTGCCCACTGTCACCCACATGACCTCAGACACCTGGAATGTTCAAAGCCAATTCATCTTCTGTATCTTCACTCTTGGAGGCACCTTCAATACAAATGTCTCACAGTTTGCTCTTGATAGCAATTTAATTTTCAGTGCAAGCAAAAGCAAACACAAACGCTGCTCACTGCCATACACACGACCAACACATCTGGAATAGTCAAAGCGAGTTCGCCTCCATCTTCACTGTGGAAGCATCTTTCCTAAGTGGCACTTCGTGTAAACCCTCTATAACTCATGAAAAAACAGACTCGAGATGCCAGGACTCAATAATATTAAAAACCATGGTCATAGTCCTCTCTGTGTAAACGATGTTTGAGTAAGACTTGCCGTCACATTTCTTTCCTGAGAATGGAGCGGATCCCGTCTGTGTGTATCATAAGTGCGCGTGCTCGGAGCTGTGGTCGCTGTCGTGGCTGTCTTCGTTTGCAAGCGAGTCCCCTGTTTGCTGGAGGGTGGCTGCACCGATTCCCGAGAGCTCGGAAGGGAGAAGCGTTCCTTTTTTCACATTCACCAGTTCCTTTTCCCGAGCGGCAGCACCTTGCTGTCCGCCTTTGACTCTCTTCCACTTCATTCGCCTGTTCTGGAACCAGACTTTCACCTTTAACAAAGAAAGGGGAACAAACGAAAGAAAGAAAAGTGAAATGGACAATGTTTTTCTTCCGTGTTGGTCATCAATGAAAGCTTTTCAAAGCTTATACAAATACTCTGTGAAGGAGTGAATATGAAAATTAGTCACCGCTGAATTTCATCAGGGTTCATGCAAAGAGTCGGAAATGACTTAGAAATGGAACATGTTCATGATAATAATTTTAAAAGTTTCAGAAGGTACCAAGTACTATATTTTGTATTTTATGACATACAATGTAAGGCATAGATAGGACAGTAGTTTTAGGTTGTTCAAAGGTATTTAGCTTTTCTTTTTTTTTCAAAGGTATTTAGTTTTATAAAGAGTTTCTGTGAATTAAAGCTACCATCCAACAACTGTCTTGATCAAACCACACCCACCCTGCCCCTGCCCCAAGCTGTCAATTGCAGAGCCAATTTAAAACATGCCAGGGAGTTACTGATGAAGTTCCATCTGAGAGGTCATTCTGTAACCCTGCAGGCCATTAGTGCTCACAAAGTTGTATTTGGCTGTGTCACCTCAGGGTGAGTCCGTTTTCTGTTGAACAATGTTCCCCTCCCCCTCCTGAGTCCTTAGTCCTTTCCTTTTACTTGATAAATATGTCCTTCCAATTTCACAAACACAAGTTCAAGATCAAAAATTTTCAATGTTGTTATTCAGTGGCTCAGTCGTGTCCAACTCTGAGACCTCATGGACTGTAGCAGGCCAGGCTTCCCTGTCCTTTACCATCTCCTGGAGTATGCTCAAACTCATGTCATTGAGTCGATGATGCCATCCAACCATCTCACCCTCTGTTTCCTCCTCCTCCTGCTCTCAATCTTTCCCAGCATTGGGGTCTTTTCCAATGAGTTGGCTCTTCCCCTCAGGTGGCCAAAGTACTGGAACTTCAGCTCAGTTCCAGTCCTTCCAATGAATATTCAGGGTTGATCTCCCTTAGGATTGACTGATTTAAAGTCCTTGCTGTTCAAAATTTTCACTGATACTTGTTAAATGCTAATAATGAGTTTGTATATTATGTTAATCACATCATCTTTGTATAGATATACTTTCCTCCTAAAATCTTAATTGAAGTTACCTAATATATGATGAAAAACAATTACATGAAATGGACAATGTTTTCTTCCGTGTTGGTCATCAATGAAAGCTTTTCAAAGCTTATACAAATACTCTGTGAAGGAGTGAATATGAAAATTAGTCACCGCTGAATTTCATCAGGGTTCATGCAAAGAGTCGGAAATGACTTAGAAATGGAACATGTTCATGATAATAATTTTAAAAGTTTCAGAAGGTACCAAGTACTATATTTTGTATTTTATGACATACAATGTAAGGCATAGATAGGACAGTAGTTTTAGGTTGTTCAAAGGTATTTAGCTTTTCTTTTTTTTTCAAAGGTATTTAGTTTTATAAAGAGTTTCTGTGAATTAAAGCTACCATCCAACAACTGTCTTGATCAAACCACACCCACCCTGCCCCTGCCCCAAGCTGTCAATTGCAGAGCCAATTTAAAACATGCCAGGGAGTTACTGATGAAGTTCCATCTGAGAGGTCATTCTGTAACCCTGCAGGCCATTAGTGCTCACAAAGTTGTATTTGGCTGTGTCACCTCAGGGTGAGTCCGTTTTCTGTTGAACAATGTTCCCCTCCCCCTCCTGAGTCCTTAGTCCTTTCCTTTTACTTGATAAATATGTCCTTCCAATTTCACAAACACAAGTTCAAGATCAAAAATTTTCAATGTTGTTATTCAGTGGCTCAGTCGTGTCCAACTCTGAGACCTCATGGACTGTAGCAGGCCAGGCTTCCCTGTCCTTTACCATCTCCTGGAGTATGCTCAAACTCATGTCATTGAGTCGATGATGCCATCCAACCATCTCACCCTCTGTTTCCTCCTCCTCCTGCTCTCAATCTTTCCCAGCATTGGGGTCTTTTCCAATGAGTTGGCTCTTCCCCTCAGGTGGCCAAAGTACTGGAACTTCAGCTCAGTTCCAGTCCTTCCAATGAATATTCAGGGTTGATCTCCCTTAGGATTGACTGATTTAAAGTCCTTGCTGTTCAAAATTTTCACTGATACTTGTTAAATGCTAATAATGAGTTTGTATATTATGTTAATCACATCATCTTTGTATAGATATACTTTCCTCCTAAAATCTTAATTGAAGTTACCTAATATATGATAGAAGCAACTTAGCATGCATACACATAATAAAACAAAAAATTGTGCATATGAGTCAGATGACCATCTATGGCCACAATCACAATAATGTCATCATTTCATTTTCTGTTTAGGAGGAAATTAGTTCCTTTCCTATTGCACTTTTTATCACTGCATATTCTTATTAAGCTAAGTAGTCCTTTTACATTGCACTTCTCTGTCTACTCCACTCGAAGTTACTGCATGCCTGAATTTTGTGTTTATCATCCCTAACCCTTTATTTGGGCTTCCCTAATAGCTCAGTGGGTACAGAATTTGTCAGAAATGCAGAAGAGACAGGAAATTCAGGCTGAATCCCTGGGTCAGCAAGATCCTCTGGAGAAGGAAATGGCAACACACTCCAGTATCCTTGCCTGGAGAATCCCATGGACAGAGGAGCCTGGAGGGCTACAGTCCAAAGGGTTGTGAAGAGTTGGACACGACTGAGCACAAAGAGCACAAGTCTTTATTTCAAACAAAGAAACAGACACAACAGCTTTTTTAATGACATGTGACACCCAAAAGTACTATTTAATTTTGCTTGCCTTTTAGGTTTATCAAAAGAAAATACTTTTAACTATAGGCTTCTTTTTTCTTTATTTTAATATTGACCCATTTTATTTGGTTTTATGGTTCTTTTTTTTTACTGAAGTATAGTTGAATCACAATGTGTATTACTTACAGCAAAGTGACTCAGTTATATATATATATATATATGTATATATATACATTGTTTTTCATATTCTTTTCCATTATGACTTATCAGATGATATTAAATATAGTTCCCTATACTATACAGTGGGACCTTCTTCCCCCCCTCTCTGTTCTATACATACCATTGACTCTAGGTTTCTTACCTAATCCATGTTGATTCAAGGGACTGCATTCACTTTCTATGACTATATATGATTCCATTGTGTGAATACATCACAGTTTACCCTTTCTGCTGTCCATGAACACTTGAACTACTTGTTTTTTCTTTTGTAACTTATGCTGTTATAAACATTCTTCCATTTGTATTGTGATAAACATCAGATATAACTTCTCTAAGTACACATCCAGGAGCCGCCATCAATGGGCCACAAGTTGTATGAATGGAGAATTTAAAATGATGATAAATTTTTTTCAATTTTCACAATTCAGAGTATAAGAGTTCTTATTGATCCACATCTTTGTCAATATTTGGAATAGTCAATTTTTTCTAACGTAACAACTGTAAATGTTATCTTACCATGTTTCATTTTGTATTTCCTGAACCCTTGTAGCTCAGCTGGTAAAGAATCTGCCTGCAATGCAGGAGACCTTGGTTAGATTCCTGGTTCAGGAAGATCTGGAGAAGGGATAGGCTACCCCCTCCAGTATGCATGGCTTTCCCTGGTGACTCAGCTGGTAAAGAATCTGCCTGCAATACAGAGGACCTGGGTTTGATGCCTGGGTTGGGAGATCACTTGGAGAAGGGAAAGGCTACCCACTCCAGTATTCTTGTCTGGAGAATTCCATGATTTGTCCAGGGGTTGCAAAGTCAGACAAGACTGAGCAACTTTCACTTTCACTCAGGTGTTTTTGGTCCATTTGTATCTCTTCTTTTGTGAAATGCCTTTTTCACTATGCATCTTTGCACTGCAGTAAATTGATTTAATTTCATTCCTTATTTGTTGTTTAGTTTCATTCCTTATGGATTCATAAAACATGTTCTGAATGCTAATTTAATGCTTTGAGGTTATATGGCTGTTACTATATTTCCTCAATTTATAGTGTGTCCTTTTCCTTTCCCTAAAATATCTTTTGATGATCAGAAACTCAAAGATATATCATATTCAAATTGAATAATTGTTTCTGTTATGACTTTTTCTTATCTTCACTAAAAATCTTCTTTCTTCTAAGATCATTAAGATACCCTTCTATGTCTTTTAAAAGTTTCAAGGTTTGCATTTCAAAACGAAGTGAATGACTATTGCTTTTAGTATACACTGCAAAGAAATTTCCTAAATTTACTTTATTTGAGTTGTATAATACATTGTTCCAAAACCATTTATGTAATAGTCCAACCTTTCCCAAGAAATTATTGTTTTCAATTCTGTCATACATCAAGTTTCCATGCATTCATAGCTTTACTGATATACTCAGTTTCTCTTTCCTTTCGACAAAACTATCATCTTAATTATTATTATAATTTCATAGTAAGTCTTTATATCTGAAAGAAATAGTTCTGTTTTATTTTACTCCAGGAATATTTTGAATATTCTCCATTTTCATTTAAGAAACTATCTCAGTGTCTGTAAATACAACTTACTAAAGAGAAACATATTATACTTCTAAAGGTGTATTTACTTCAGTGGTCTTCAAATTATAATACTCTATCAAAATTAATATATATTTCTCAGCTGCTGGCACCCAAAAATATTTAAACCAAGTCAATCTCAACTCTGGATTTTCATGGTTTTATCAGGTCATAATTGAAATCATTCATTATATATTACCCATACATATATTAATCTACTTAAGAATAAAAAAATTAGAAAATGTAGGAAAAGATTGCATAGAAACTCAGAATATGTAGTAAAATAGATAGATTAAAAATAAGCCAATTGGTATTCTTGTATTATTATTACTTAATAACCAAATGATAAGCTGCAATTTTTAATCACTATCTACTTAGGGCTAAGAAACTATACTGAAAGGTATACATATGCATTTTTCAAACACGATTTTATATAGATAAGGAAGTTGAGACTTAAAGGTTAAATGACTTGTCTAAGAATATACAGATTGGTAAATGTGGTGGTCAGAATTTAAACCTGGTGTTGGTTTGGCTCCAAATCGATTTTTTTGTTTGTTTTGTTCCTGTTATATTTCAAACTCTACCTTTTAAGCCTTCAGGGTAGAAAAGTAAAGCATATAAACTATGTGAACTCTATTCACATGATTAGTATCATTCAGGTAATTCTCCTACTCAATCTAATTAGGTTTGTAAATATGACACTATTTTCCTGTACTGTAATTTAGGTAATTATACTACTCAGTTTAATTACCTTTCTAAGCTTGACATTGCATGTTTCATTAGATCTTTTCCACATGAGTTGGGCTCTACTCCTGGCTTCACTTCTGTGTGAATTTGAGAAAATTATCCCTCTCTCTGCCTCAATTTTCATATTTGTAATGCTGGAATCACGAGCCTTTTAAGATTCTCCATAGAGACATTTTCTCCATGGACAATTCCAGGTGGAAGAAACACATCATCATTGTCACTGAAGAGGGAAACCTCCAGCCAAAATAATCTTGGCAGAAAATGGGAGGAATAGATTTCTTTAAATCTACACTATTTCCTTTTCTGGGAGAAAGGGCGCAGTAATTCTGTAATACCAGTATAAAACCTGTTATGTGCAATTCTAAATGAGGAAAATGTAAGAATATGGTATTGATTTTAAAAATAGTATAGGCTATTTTGTGTTGTTTCCTCTGTCTACCATGTGAAATTTTGTCATTTCATTTTTTTTTAACAGACTTCAGAGTTTTTGGTAGTTTTCAATAGTAATAATATCCATTAATATATATCCTCCCATGTGACTCAGTGGTAAAGAATTCTCCTGCCAATGCAGGAGCTGCAAGAGTCATGGGTTCAATCCCTGGGTCAGGAAGATCCCCTGGAATAGGACATGACAACCCATTCCAGTTTTCTTGCCTGGAAAATTCCATGGACAGAAGAGCCTGGTGGGCTACAGTCCATGGGGTCACAAAAGAGTTGGACATGACTGAGTAAGTGAGCACACACACACACAAATCCATACATATATATCTATATATATGGTATATAGATATATACATGTATATGTGAAAGCAAATAATTCTAATACCATTAGGTGTTTTCTTGTGGGTTCAAACTACGTATTTCATATGGGAACTCCATGAATTTAATAATGGATCAAAATATAGCAACAGACACATGATAAGTATACCTTGTAAAAATGGGACAAAAGAGTACAGAAATTCAACAGTCAATGTATCCAGACGTATTTGCAAACATACTATAAAACATTGTGATGAATTAAAATAAGGAGAGGAAGATTTGGGGGAAAAACATACAACTATCACAATATTAAAAACAACTCTACAAAAGTAATTCCAAATTAATATTTCAACAGTCAATGTATCCAGACGTATTTGCAAACATACTATAAAACATTGTGATGAATTAAAATAAGGAGAGGAAGATTTGGGGGAAAAACATACAACTATCACAATATTAAAAACAACTCTACAAAAGTAATTCCAAATTAATATTTCTCAGTCATAAAAAGAAATGCATTTGAGTCAATCCTAATGAGGTGGATGAATCTTGAGCCTATTATACAAAGTGAAGTAAGTCAAAAAGAGAAGGACAAATATAGTATACTGATGTGGGGCACTGAAATGAAAGAGGACCCGTTGCAAGCATAAGGAAGCTTAAGAACGTGTTTGCGGTTTGGAGCTATGGCGCCTACAGGAAGAGACGAGGGCGTAATCTAAAGTTGTTTGTCAAAACTTCTGATTGGTCCTCCTGGTTTCTGCGCTCGTGGACAATGCACGCTCACCATAGATTCCTATTGCGATGTAGATGCATGATTGTTTAACTTTTAGCTTGATTGGTGTGACTATGGAAAGTCCCTTACGAAACCCCCTTTACTTGCCTATGTAAGCTGTAATCCTGCACTAATAAACGGAACTGCTTTGACGGAATCCCTGTTGCATCTGTTTGACCTTCACTCACAGGAGGGCTGGGGTGGTGGACAGCAGGCTTACCCCTCTTCGATCTACCCGTGGCCTGGCCACGGGCATTCCCGCCGCCATTTCTCCTCTGCGGGCTGGCCCCGCATACTAACACGTATGTATGGAATCTAGAAAGATGGTACTGATAAATGTATATGCAGAGCAGCAATGGAGAAACAGACATAGAGAACAGACCTACGGACACTGGTGGGGGCAGAGGGGGAAGGATGGGTGAGAGGTATGGAAAGAGTAACATAGAAACCTATATTCCCATATGTAAAAGAGACAACCATTGTGAATATACTGTAAGATTAAGGGAATTTACATGGGGGCTATGCAACAATAGGAAGGGGTGGAATGGGGGAGGGAAGGCTCAGGTGGGAGAGGTCAAAGATGTACCTATGACGGATTTGGGTTTATGCACAGCTGTAAACAATGAAACTCTGTAAAAGCAAAATAAAATTATAAAAAAAGTAATTCCAAAGTATGTCATATTTCCATTAGAATAATAACACCACAGTTTTATAAATAAACTTCATAGTTTAATTTATTATCACTTAATAATCCACCTTTGTTGGCTGGGTTTAAAAAATAGTTTTGCAAGACAGCTAAAGAATGATCGTTCAAATGCTTGAGAATTTTTAAAAATAAGCAAATCACTTTGATTAAAAATTACAAGTGTGTTTCATATAAAAATCTGTATTTATAATCTAAGCATAGATAAACTAATCTCATGCTTCCTTGGTGACCTGGAATCCATTCATTCACACACTCAATATTACTGAAGGTTTAGTAACAGCTAAGAGGGGTTAGATCAAGGAATGTTTAGAAATAAATAACAGTTTTGGCCTTCAAGGGCAGTTTACTGACTGTGTGTGCTGCCTTTGGCATATACTGAGATGCATAAAGATTAGTTTCCTCTTTTATAGAATATACTTAAACCACCTGCTGTTGCAGTTGTTGTCATTGCTAATCCCCTAATAAGACATTCCTCCAATGGTCCATAAGACGGCATGTACTTTACCCCTACATTCAGTGGCCCACACTGCTTTGTTGCCACACAATTATTATAGGAAATGATTTCTCTCCTCTGGGATTCCCACGATGTTGTTGCTATTGGCATCTTGTGTGCCTTCATTTTTTTTCAATCTAGTAATCTATGGCAGTTCCTTAGGACCTAGGAAACTGTATCATCAAATATTTTGCATACAACTAAAACAAATCTGTCCATCTTGGAGTATGATAGGTAAATTTTGCAAGCTTTTACTGTTTTATGTTGGCCCAAAATCATTTTATCTCATATCTGCAATTTCTCTGTTAATGCTGGTTAATTAATTTTTTATTGTTTCTGTTTTTAAAGTTTGGTTCTAAGGCAAGATTTCATATAAGGTATATTTTGTTACATAGTATGGTTAACAACTCAGATAAAAATAAATTCTTTCTCCCACAAGTATTTGAGTAATGGAAAAATATTGTTTTTCAGGAAATCAAAGCAATATGAGCTAAACTTATAGTCTCTTAATGATTGCATGCAGATAATATTTTTCAATAAAATCTTCAGAATAAAAATAACAAACCAAATAATAACCTACAGTATTAATAGTAAACATTTCAAGTGCTCAGTTATAAATCTCACTTTTCAGAATACTTGATTAGTATGAAATCTCAATTTTTATCCCTTAGTTAACAAAGTATTTGATATTCACATGGCCCAGATGATGAAATTACTATAGAAATAAATAGAAAAACATGTATTCACATACTTACTCTCATTACTAAAATAAGCAGCTAAGAGAATCTTACTGTAGCTATTTTGTTAAATGATGTATTTCAGAATCTAGCAATCTAATTTTCTCTGTACTGTAAGAATCTTTCTCGTTATTTTCTAAACATCGATTTTATCTCTATCCAGTCATTCACACATGGCCTTCTATGTATAAGTTCATTTGAGGGTTCACAACACATCAGGAGAGCACAAATGATGTATCTGTATTGTCATACAATTTCCTAACATGGCCCAAGGCAAAATGGTTTGATAGAAAGTAGAATCTATATGATGCTATAACCCATATTTATAGAATACCCCATAAATGTCTGTCTTTTGAAGAAACAATTATGACACATAACATCTGGATGAAAATAAATATTTCAGTGGCATATCTAGATGTCTCTAAACATCTGGACTTTGTAGATTTAATATTCCAACTGTTTCTATTTGTATATGAACACTTGAAATACTGTAGACACTGTCTAACAAATGTTTATTCACATCTTTAACATGTGAAAGCATGTGAAAGAATAATTGTATATATAACAATTTGGAGATTTTATCACACCTATGTGATTAAATTTCATCATAGTAGCTGATCTAGTAAACCTAATGTAAATTGACCCTCATAAGAATTAACCAAATAATTCAGTGGCAAACTCAAGAGTTGAACTGAAGAATTTGAGCAAAGAATGCTCTCTAAGGTAGGGATGGAAAGTGTGAGAAAAGAAAAGCTTCTTTACTTTTTGCCTCAATAGATTTGTATTTAATTAAAAGAAAGAATCCCTTGGCTGTTTCCAAGCAGTTTGTGGGAGCTTCCAGTTGACTCTACTGTTTCTACAGCAGTGCACGATGGGGTTGGGAGGTGGTGTACATGTGTGGTGAGTGGGGTTTGGAGGCTGAAGGACATATTCTAATATATTAGGACATATTCTAAGACTTAAGACTGAATTCCTGCATAGAGAACTGTCTCTCACCTTTATCCTCTATTTTAACATAAAGTTTATGACCAGAAAATCATTTCCCAGCCCCTATAATTTTCAGTTTCAATGCCTCTTTTTTTGTCCTTAGAATGCTTGAGAGTCAGGCTCACTAATGTCGTCATAAAACATTTATTATTTCACATGTCTTTGGACAAAGTGAATACACATTACCCATTGGCAGCTGTGGGCAAATAACATGTTCAACAAAAAACAAACTTTTTCAGGCAACAAATGAAATTCTCCATAATAAAAGCTGATACAGTGAGTATTATAAGCCAATCATATGTATTAATTTCTCCTTTCCCAAAAATGCAGTCAGAGTTAATCATTCACACAATAAGCAAAATTCTTGTTGGTTCCTTTTACCTTAAATCTTTAGAAATGTCATTGTAGTGGTAAATGTTAACAAGTATACCTCTTTCTGCCATACTTGATGGAAGTCAATTCAAATGACTTACTTTACGAATATTAATTTACAGTGAAAATTCACTACTCCTAATCTTATTTACTCAAAGCTATGGTTTTCCCAGTAGTCATGTATGGATGTTAGCGTTGGATCATAAGGAAGGCTGAATGCCGAAGAATTGATGCTTTCAAACTGTGGTGTTGAAGGAGACTCTTGAGAGTCCCTTGGACTGGAAGGAGATCAAACCAGTCAATCCTAAAGGAAATCAACCCGACATATTCACTGGAAAGACTAATGCTGAAGTATTTTGGCCACCAGATGCAAAGAGCTGACTCATTGGAAAAGACCCTGATGCTGGGAAAAACAGAAGGCAGAAGGAAAAGGGGACAACAGAGGATGAGATGGTTGGATGGAATCATTGAGCCAATGGATATGATTTTGAGCAAGCTCCAGGAGATGGTGAAGGACAGGGAAGCCTGGCATGCTACAGTCCATGGGGTCACAAAGAGTTGGACATGACAGAACACCTGAACTGAACTGAATCTTATTTCTACACAAGATTCAAAAAATAGATATACCTTCTAGCTATTTTAAGTGAAATATTGTTTACCTCAGTAGATCACAAATAAATGACTTCAGCAAATTTAGTGAAAATATCAGAACTAAATTAAGCACTTTTCTCCATGACTGTGTTCAAAAATGCCTGAGTCAAAATTCTTGGATACATGGAATTTGTATATTCTTATTCACTGATGGTACTTAACCTTGTTTAAACTATTAAGATCAACTAGAATGATGGCCTTTGTTCTCAACATCTTGTCTAACCTGTGGCATGAGATTTAATAGTAGCAACATATCACAATTAGTGTTTGCTATTTTGAGAAATAGTATATTTCCCTCCCCTAGGCACTGTCTAATTATGTGAAATCTATTAAATATAAATATTTGATTGAAACATAGAAACTCATTGTTTTTATAAGACCAGAAGAACTTTGGCAATTCTTATGACTCAATCTAATTAAATATTCTGATTATTTCTTGACAACTAAGTTCAATATCAGGATATATGTGAGCCTTCACTACACTTTTATTAGATTTAGCGGCTCTCTCCAAAAGTATTCTAAGAATTTTAGTGGTAAATATTACTATCATAAGAATATATACAGACACAAAAGTATTCTGTAATTTCAATAACTGGAAAAATTTGAAAAATTAAAAAAAAACATATTGCATAATAAGTAGAAGTGCTAAATAGAAATGAAGTTAAAAGTGGAATACATTTCTGACATTTTCATGAGGAATCATGGAAATGGGGAGATTAATTTGTATAAAATCTCTTATCGCCAACTTCTTTAGAAATTGTCCATTATTAGACTTGTGTTTATTATTTTATAGATGTCATGGAACATATGCAATGCTCTGGATACATATTGGTAAAACAGAACATCTCTTTACAATTGAACACACAAACACAGAACTTGAGCTGGCTCCTCCAAATTTCCAGGAACTTCTTAGAGTTCATCTTACATAATATGAAAAAAAAGTTCTATGATTGCAGGGATAATGTGGAAAAGGAGTCATCATTCGCAGCAGAAGACTCCTTTCTTTAACGTTACACTTTAAATGGTGATCTGTGTTGCAATACATGATACGTTTGAAAATGTTACTGTTGGTTTGTTGAGATTAATCATTTCCTTATTGAGGAAATTTCCAAAATTAAAGCTTATTTTATATTCCACTCTGAACTCATCCACCCTGTTCTCAATCCCGATTTTTCTCATCAGAGTCCAGCCATATCTAATTTCTCAAAAAAATAGCAGGCATACCATGATGTAAGGAAAAGAAACATCTAACCATTACTCGAGATGACTGTTAAATGCTACCCTAAATATACGAGGAAATATCTAAACTCACTGACTATACTAAGTTACCTTGAAGAGACACTATATATATGACCTTGGGGACATCATTTATTGGCTGAATAACTAAAAGCATTCATATAAATGCATAGAAATAAACCTACAAAGGGAAGTGACTGTATAAAATGCTGAGTAAAAGACAAAACCACTGTTTACTTGACCCAGGAAGAATTCTCCTTCATAATCATCCAAAAAATGAATGTCTATTTGGAAAATTCTTGGCATTGGGCTATTTAATGATTTATGAGTAACAAACAAAACATAATCCCCCTCATTTCCGCTAATGGAATGTGACCCAACTAGGCGGGATTTTCCATTTATCTTGACAGAGGTAAGTAACATGAATTCAGTCTGTTTCTTCCGGTAACTTAGTTTCACAGAGCTACAACATTGGCACTTTGATTAGCTCAGTGAAATGATCTTGTGAAATGGAAGGATCTCCCACCCTTTCTATATTTGGCAGTCTTGACTCTATAAATATGTCTGTTTTGTCACTCTGATAGTTTTATGCCGCTGCCTTCCTCTTCTTCCCACTATGAGATATTAAAAAGTTGACATGAGGTTTTTCCAAGTGTGTCTGGATGGATGAAAAAGCCAGAATAAGCATGTCAAACTTAAAAATTCCTTGGGACAAGAGGGTCTTTAGACTGACTGGCTCTTCAAAGTATTCCAAGTGCCTCTGCCAATTGAGGATTATTAGCTGTTGATTGAGAAGGGGATAGGAGAATATGTGGTACACTTGAAACTGTAAATTAGAAGTTGGACTGTTATGACAGTGGTAACTGTCCCACAGAACACCACTATATAATTAAAATATTTAAAGCTCAACTTTGTCCTTAGTGACTCTGTCTTTATTTAACATAAACCAATTTTCTTTAATTTCAGAGTGCTAACATGGAATTCTGTCCCAGAATGAGCCTCTTTTCTCTTTATCCTTCTTCTTCCTCTTTAGACAAATGGAGTTCAAAGGGGATTACAATTTCCCCTGCCTATAGAGGCATCGCAATACGGGAGACACAAACATAAAAAGTCGAATTTCTTTGAAGATTTCAGAGCTGTTCCTCCAGATCTGAAAGTTTGAGTCCTGAGTGATATTTAAGGATCTAGCATATATTATTTTTTTTCTAAAAGGAAATCTAATCATTAGTGCAAATATTTAGAATCACATGTATGTGGACTATCACGGAATATGCGGCAGGTATATTGATTGGGTGATATAAATCAGACATGTAGTACCTATAAGTAACATATCAGTTATATATATATATATACATATTTTTTAGGCAACTATGTACGTGTTCTAAATAAAAGTACATTTAAAACTAATTCTTTTTATAAATTAAGTTTTTATTTAGGAGAAAGTTACTTGTGTGAAATAATTTTGCTACTAATTGAAATGATTCTGATGTTTGTTGCTTTAGAACATACCTGTTCTTTCTCTGTATCTGAATCTTGAAAGGTTTTTTAAAAATCAAGAAAAAATATTTTAAGAGATTAAACATTCTATTAAATTAAGGAAAATGTTGAATATGGGGTTAGATATAATATTCTTTGGTGTGTACATTTAAGTTATTTTAATAAATCCCATGTTGATTTAGTGTGTGGAAAAAGTAAATCTTGCAGCAGAATGGAAGTGAAAAATTGCAAATCTATAATTTGAATATTTCACATGTGGAAACCCTATAAAATGGGTGTCATTAATATTTTATGTCAAGATATAAATTACATAGATAAGTATGACTGGCATTAATCCAAAATCAAAGTAATGGAATAACTGTATCTCAGTTAAAAGGAGATGAATGAAAAGAGTTCAGTTTATATGTTTATAATTTTAAAAGCCCAACCATGAGAAAATAAACTGAAAATATCTCACTGGGATGAGAGATGTTTGTGTTACAAAAGGGTTAACTCACTATTCCTTTCATAGAAAAGAAGTTTTTCCCACTCTGGGTAATAGGTTTGTTTTATAGTTTATGCAAAAGGTTCTTTCACATTCATTATGACATACAAATGTGAGTAAAAGAAAGAGAAGGTAGTTTTAATTTCCATTTTATCCCTTGGGGAGATTGTTACTTGTCCAAGAATACACAATTCCATCTGGCAAATCTAGGATTTTTGTTCAGATATTTTTTTCTCAGAACAATTCAATTTTTCTTGCTAACAAAAACTAAAGACATTATTTTGATTGGGAATTTAGATACCACATACATTCGTATCTTCTTATTAACTTGAAAAACTATTAATAGAAATTTATAGGATTAAAAAAAACTTCTGAACAATACCAAATTTTCAATTATTTGAAAACAATTATTTCTCAGGATGTTGTTGTTGTTGTTATTTTTCCCTTTATGAGGCTATCATTGGATTGTTTCCCTAATGACCTCCAAAAATTTTTGACTTCCTTCCATGTATCCAACTCCCGTAGGTGGTCCTCTTTTACAGTGATACCGAGTTTGGTAATATGATTCACTTCAGACAATGGACATTAGGAAACAGCAGAGGCTGTGAACACCCATAAACACTGACGGTGTTCCTCTAAATACTCCTGGGAATGCTTCTACCACTATTTGAAGAATGCCAGGGAGCCTATTAGTAGATGATACCTCATATGCAACAGAGACAAGCTGTCCCCAGTGAGGCTGCCTAGACCAACCAGTTTTTTGTCATCCACTAGCTGACTAGAGCTCCACAAGGGTTCTAGGTAAGGCTAAAAGTAGAACCGTCCAATTGAACCCAGTCAAAATCTTTAATCCTCAAAACTTTGAGCAAATTAAGTGCTGATTATTATTTAAAGCCATTGAATAATTTTGAGTGGCTTGTTACACAGCAACGACTAAGTGATGTAGAATTTTAAAGGGACTCCTTCTAAAAAAACAGATTAGGGCTTCCCTGGTGGTCCAGTGGGTAAGGAGTCCGCCTTGCAGTGCAAGCGGCACCGGTTCGATCCCTGGCCCAGGAAGATCCCACCTGCCATGGAGCGGCTGGATGGGTTTGTCCAATTAGGAGCCAGAGCTCTGGAGTGCATGCGCCCAAAGCAGGTGCTTTGCAGTGAGAGAGGCCACAGCAATGGGAGACCCACACATGCCAAAGAGTAAAAAGATCGATGAAAATAAATATAAATAAAAGAGGCATGATGGGGGAAAAGGGAAAAAAAAGATTAAAATTGTTCATGTGTGTCTATATAGTATTAAAGGTGATGTGAAAGTATGAGCTGCTCAGTTATCTCTGACTCTGTCACACTGTGGACCATAGCCCACCAGGTTCCTCTTTCCATGGGATTTTCCAGGTAAGAATACTAGAGTGGATTGCCATTACTTTCTCCAGAGCATCTTTCTGACCCAGGGATTGAACCTCTGCAGGCAGATTCTTTACCATCTGAGCCACCTTGGAAGCCTTGTGAATATGGTGTGTATATATATAATTTTTCATATAATGGTTTATAATTCTTCTCTAAGAAAGGCAAGTCAGAAAGAAAGAAGAAATACTCAAAATGCCTTCAAAATTGCCAAATGAAATTTATAAAATTTCTCCTAAAAAAAAATTACTCTTGCCCCAAAGTGAAAGCTCTACTCTGTGATCAGATAATGACAGGTAACCACAGGACATCTCCAAAAAAGAAAGCAAAGATCTTGACTTTTCTCTTGATTAAGAGCATAGTTATACTTCCCATCATGTCTGTAGATTACAAGCAAACTATAGTTTACTATTTCCTTTATGTATAATTTAAAATATAGGGTCATTTCCTAGAATTCACTTTCGCTTTATAAAAACATTAATGTGTAATTCCATCTTTCTTTTTTTTTTCTGTTTCCTGTTAAAAAAAAAAAAAAGAAAAAAGGCAGAAAAACAGATGTCTGATGATGTAGATTTTGGATCCTGTTTTCCAGCATGCCAAATACTGTTCACTTATGGAGAGAACTTTGTATGTGAAGTTCAAGGGAAGGAAAATGCTGTGCTCCATAACTTAGGTACTAGCCATAATATTTGATAAAATACAAACTGCCAATAAGTAGAACCACATAAAAGTGTTCCTCTGTATATTTTCACTACCCAGAATGATCCTACTAAAAACTGAAATATAGAAATTAGCAGAAGGAAAGCAGATGATTTAAGAAGTTGGATAAAATTACTTGCTCTCCTAAGATAGTATTCATTTGTCCACACCCTGTTGATACTTCTTTGGTTCCAATGGGATCCCTAGAGGACGTGCACACAGTGAAAGAGGAAATGAGACTCTACTCCTAAGAGTGCCAATCATAACTGCACTGTCCATAAAGATGTTTGCATTTGCCTTTCAGGAATGTTTTTCTAAAGATTAGCAACTATTAACCATCGGTAGACTAGATTCTCTTAGGGAAAATCAGAACCCATACAAGGAGAGCTCTGGGAACACTATAGGAGCAAGTCATTTGCCATTCAAATAAAATCCAAAAAAGGACATAAAAAGTCATTAATTAAAAATATTATTTAGGTATGATTAACTGATATTCACAGATCACTGATAATTTCAAAGTGTTCTCTAAATGAGCAGGTACTAGAATTTTGAATTTTTGAGACCAATACAATTTCAAAAGTATTTGGATCAGTGGGGTAGAAATATTGACCAATGACCTATGTGCCCTTGCTCTCATCATGTCCCAGCTCCCTTGAACTGAAGTGGTACCATTGACTATTTCTGGACATTAGAGTGTAAATGGAAGTGACATGGGTCATTTCCAGGTGAAAACATTTAAAGGTCAACGCACAAACCTCCAACTCTTTCTTACCTCCTGTGGTTAACAAGGACACCACATGTCAGGATGCCAGAGGATCAGATTGGGTCCCTGAGTGATTATTTGGATGGCTGGACTTGTAGAGTTAGCATGGAGAGTGAACAAACAATGAATTTTATTCTTATGTCATTGAGGTTTGGTGGTTAAGGTATTACTGCAACATAAACCCTATTCTGAGCTATAGAAAGAACAAGCATGGGGCTGCAAACTTCTATTACATAAAATAAGGAGATTTTAAAAATAAAAAGACAAACTCCTCTCTATATGCCATCATTATATAAAAGAAATAATACTGTAAAACCAGAAAATATAAGAAAGGTATAATCACAGAACAAAGGATGATTCCCTAAACTGAATAAATTTAGTTTTCTTTAAAACATGACTATCTTATTCTTTCTTAATTTTGTCCCTTTGCTGGGCAAAAGCTTCATCATGAAACAGAAAACTCCATCTTCCCAATGATACTTGAGAACCACAGATCTATATATTTCCAAAATGGTGAGAGAAGATTGTTGACCCAAAGCAATTAAAAATATGTACTGACAAAATGTCCATCATTACCTGTCTTTCAGTGAGATCCAGATTCACTGCTATTTCATATCGCCTCAGTCTGGTCAGATAATTATGATGGGCAAATTCTGCTTCAAGTTCTCTGATTTGCTCTTTGGTAAAAGCTGTCCTTTCCTTTCTGGGTTTGCTATTAACTTCTGACTTGTAATTTCCTTCCTGGGAGTCTGGGGGGAAAAGAGTAAGAGAATTAGATTGAGTTCATTCATTCAAACACATTCAAACACATTATTTATACCAGAAACATTTCCTGAGTAGCTATTTTTCCAGGTACTCTATTAGACACTGTAAAAAAAGAGAGAGAAACCAAAACCAGTAAGATTTAGCTCCACAGTGTGAGAAATATTGACCAATGACCTATGTGCCCTTGCTCTCATCATGTCCCAGCTCCCTTGAACTGAAGTGGTACCATTGACTATTTCTGGACATTAGAGTGTAAATGGAAGTGACATGGGTCATTTCCAGGTGAAAACATTTAAAGGTCAACGCACAAACCTCCAACTCTTTCTTACCTCCTGTGGTTAACAAGGACACCACATGTCAGGATGCCAGAGGATCAGATTGGGTCCCTGAGTGATTATTTGGATGGCTGGACTTGTAGAGTTAGCATGGAGAGTGAACAAACAATGAATTTTATTCTTATGTCATTGAGGTTTGGTGGTTAAGGTATTACTGCAACATAAACCCTATTCTGAGCTATAGAAAGAACAAGCATGGGGCTGCAAACTTCTATTACATAAAATAAGGAGATTTTAAAAATAAAAAGACAAACTCCTCTCTATATGCCATCATTATATAAAAGAAATAATACTGTAAAACCAGAAAATATAAGAAAGGTATAATCACAGAACAAAGGATGATTCCCTAAACTGAATAAATTTAGTTTTCTTTAAAACATGACTATCTTATTCTTTCTTAATTTTGTCCCTTTGCTGGGCAAAAGCTTCATCATGAAACAGAAAACTCCATCTTCCCAATGATACTTGAGAACCACAGATCTATATATTTCCAAAATGGTGAGAGAAGATTGTTGACCCAAAGCAATTAAAAATATGTACTGACAAAATGTCCATCATTACCTGTCTTTCAGTGAGATCCAGATTCACTGCTATTTCATATCGCCTCAGTCTGGTCAGATAATTATGATGGGCAAATTCTGCTTCAAGTTCTCTGATTTGCTCTTTGGTAAAAGCTGTCCTTTCCTTTCTGGGTTTGCTATTAACTTCTGACTTGTAATTTCCTTCCTGGGAGTCTGGGGGGAAAAGAGTAAGAGAATTAGATTGAGTTCATTCATTCAAACACATTCAAACACATTATTTATACCAGAAACATTTCCTGAGTAGCTATTTTTCCAGGTACTCTATTAGACACTGTAAAAAAAGAGAGAGAAACCAAAACCAGTAAGATTTAGCTCCACAGTGTGAGAAAAATTGCTTTTTTTTCAATGTGCCCCAATATTACTCACAGTCTAACTATGACAGTGTCTAGTTTCCTTCTTTTGAAATATTAATATGAACAAAAAAAACCCCTTAACTGCTCTTAAGTTTAGCTGGCAAAGAATCTGCCTGCAATGCCAGAGACCCGGCTTCAATTCCTGGATTAGGAATATCCCCTGGAGATAGGAATGGCAACCCACTCCAGTATTCTTGCCTGGAGAATTCCATGGACAGAGGAACCTGGTGGGCTACAGTCCATAGGGCTGCACAGAGTCAGACACAACTGAGAGACTAACGCTTTCTTTTAAAATGCTAGTATAGTATTAGTATAAAAAGCCTCTCTAGTAAAGAATTTTTTACCTAACATTATTCAGATAAAAGATTTCCTGAAATAAGTTTTTCAACAAAAATTCTTGAGGTCTAAGTATAATTGAACAGAGGGGTTCCTAAAAAACAGTGGTGACATAGTATGTGATTAGTTAAGAGATTCAAACATTTAGTAACTGGGCCATAAAAGTCAGTTCAAGTTCTGACTAATCATACATAAGTGTGTGTGTGTGTGTGTGTGTGTGACTTTGTTGCCTTTTTAACTGCTATTTAATTACAGTCTCCTTAAAGCCAATAATAATGCTGTTTATTTTGAATAATTCTTAGGGTCATATGGAATCTATAAATAAAATCTTGCTCATTTAACTCAAAATATGAACAGAGTTTTAAATTCTTTCTCATTATATATGAGATAAACATAGGATGTATAATACCTAACATTAGCTACTCAAACACAAAATCTTATAATGCCCTGTAAGAAAATTATAATTTATAGTATATCATGCCATCTTTTCTTCTAAGAGATCAAGACCCAGTTAAAGGACAGTACTTCACTGGTAAAGAATCCCTTGCAATGCAGGAGACGTTGGTTCAACCCCTGGGTCAGGAAGATCCCTTGGCGAAAGAAATGGTAACCCTCTCCAGTATTCTTGCCTGAAGAATCCATGGACAGAGGAGCCTGGCAGGCTACAGTCCATGGGGTCCCAAAAGAGTCAGACATGACTGAGCAACTAAACAACAATAAATCTTCCTTATCCTCATAATATACCTGAGATGTATATTAGACACTCTTTATTGAAGGACAGAATATGTGTCTACAGAGGAAAAAATTCTACATGTATCTAATGAGAGATAATCACACCAGCTCTAATAATTCATGTCAAATTTATCCCCAGTGAAATATCAACATAATCAAGATAAAGTAGGATATCTGTATGGTCTCAAAAATTCAGTTTTGTGGGGTTTTTTGGACATGTATATACAAATAGAGATACCTTTATCAGGTAGGGGTACAATGAACTCTTTGATGAAGCAAAATGAGGTAAGTGATATAGGAAAACTGATGGTCAGTCAGATCACCACCAAATTACCAAGAGTAACATTTTTTAAAACTGGAAAATGTAGTACAGTACAGCTTAATGAAGGGTCTTTTAAAACAGTACTTGTTTCCTCATCCAATGATGCCTAAAATATGCAAAATGCATATATAAGCTGTATATAAGCATATATGCAAATATATATATATATTTAGTGCTCCTTCTCTTTCTGTCTGGCTGGGAGAAGTCTAACTGAAGTCAAGAGGAGCCTGCAAAATGGAAATCCACTAGACAAGGTCCGCTAATGTAGACAGTGCTGATTTGACTCTTACCAGACCTGAAGCAGACCAGAATGTAAAGTTTTCTAGGTTTAGTGGCAGCAGTGGCAAGAGGTTCATTCAAATCAAAATTTTGGCACAGGCCGTTACTTTTTCTCTGAGGAGTCACGGGGCATATTTCATGGACTGGTGCAGTGCCACTGTTGGAAATTCTCTAGAACTCACAGACCGCATTTCCGAGCTTGTCAGGTACCCCTGTGTTGACTGGGTCGCTACCTTGGCAGGCAGGCTTTATCTGGAGTGAAGAGTGATCTGCGATATGTTAGACACAGCCTGACTGTATTTTACTGTAAGCCCCTGGGACTGGATGAGTTACTTATTAGAGGATGTGTGAGCTCTCTGGTAGGGTGTGCTTACACAATGCCAACTTACCTGGCTCTGAGTGGAACCTACTGTCCATTATTCGCTTCTTTACACATATTTCTAAAAACAACAATAAAAATGCTATCCATGGGGTCCCAAAAGAGTCAGACATGACTGAGCAACTAAACAACAATAAATCTTCCTTATCCTCATAATATACCTGAGATGTATATTAGACACTCTTTATTGAAGGACAGAATATGTGTCTACAGAGGAAAAAATTCTACATGTATCTAATGAGAGATAATCACACCAGCTCTAATAATTCATGTCAAATTTATCCCCAGTGAAATATCAACATAATCAAGATAAAGTAGGATATCTGTATGGTCTCAAAAATTCAGTTTTGTGGGGTTTTTTGGACATGTATATACAAATAGAGATACCTTTATCAGGTAGGGGTACAATGAACTCTTTGATGAAGCAAAATGAGGTAAGTGATATAGGAAAACTGATGGTCAGTCAGATCACCACCAAATTACCAAGAGTAACATTTTTTAAAACTGGAAAATGTAGTACAGTACAGCTTAATGAAGGGTCTTTTAAAACAGTACTTGTTTCCTCATCCAATGATGCCTAAAATATGCAAAATGCATATATAAGCTGTATATAAGCATATATGCAAATATATATATATATTTAGTGCTCCTTCTCTTTCTGTCTGGCTGGGAGAAGTCTAACTGAAGTCAAGAGGAGCCTGCAAAATGGAAATCCACTAGACAAGGTCCGCTAATGTAGACAGTGCTGATTTGACTCTTACCAGACCTGAAGCAGACCAGAATGTAAAGTTTTCTAGGTTTAGTGGCAGCAGTGGCAAGAGGTTCATTCAAATCAAAATTTTGGCACAGGCCGTTACTTTTTCTCTGAGGAGTCACGGGGCATATTTCATGGACTGGTGCAGTGCCACTGTTGGAAATTCTCTAGAACTCACAGACCGCATTTCCGAGCTTGTCAGGTACCCCTGTGTTGACTGGGTCGCTACCTTGGCAGGCAGGCTTTATCTGGAGTGAAGAGTGATCTGCGATATGTTAGACACAGCCTGACTGTATTTTACTGTAAGCCCCTGGGACTGGATGAGTTACTTATTAGAGGATGTGTGAGCTCTCTGGTAGGGTGTGCTTACACAATGCCAACTTACCTGGCTCTGAGTGGAACCTACTGTCCATTATTCGCTTCTTTAAGCTACATATTTGCAAACCCCCACATCTCTGGCACATTTTTCTATTCTGGTATTCTGAACAAAACTATTCTATTCTGTGAACAAAACTTTCCAATGATTGCTTTTTTTTTTCTTAACTTTTCCATGGGATGTTCTGGCAGAGGCAAAGTCAGTCACAGCCCAGAATATTCAGATAAGTCCTGCTCACAAGGATTAGGGTTCTCATGTGAATCAAAAGTATTTTTGCCAACTTGGGGCCACCTTCGGTCTGAAATCTGTGGCTAATTATTCTTTATGTGGGGACAATGCTTTTCTCCCTTCAGTAATACAAGTCTGGAAACCGACAGTGAAACCAGAGCATTTTTTCTCATGAGCAATTCAATTTGAATGATTCATGGTTAACACATTCCCTTATATAAGCATGAATGAACAAACTCACATTGAGAAAAGCCTATTAAGTTGTGTTTATTTTTGAACCCGATTTCTTTTAACTTTCTCAGTATCCATCAGTACTTCAAAAAATACCACAGACACACACAAACATACAAAACTTGGGCCAGTGCTTGGAAGAAGGGTTACATACAGTGGATCTATATGCATGCCCACTGAAACTAGAAATATACAAGAAGAAGATTTATACATCCAGTGACTGAATTTGAATAAAAGTCTGGCAATAATTCAACATTTACATCCAAAAGCAACTTAACCAAGTGCCTGAATTCCAAACCAAAGTAGCTCACAAAGTGAAATCCAAAGATAGCACAATGTGAACTGTGCACACTTAAATTTACAATAATCAGGAGGGGAAGAGCTACATTGTACTTAGCATGACAAAGAGTGGGTATGTGCATCCTGATGTCTTTACCTAAAAGAGACTGTCAATCAGCGTAAATGAAGGAGCACCAATGTCAATTCATTTTGTCTGCACTTTTGCCCTTGGATCTGTCATTCTGTTGTGGTTTCCAAGCATGATGCTCCCACTTTATCCTTCCTATGAAAATCATGCTCTTTGGGATGACCTTTCTGAATTTACACGTCTATAATCTTGGATTGCAAACATTTTTTGACTTTCTTTCTCCTGCACTTTCCAAAGTCCATCCTTTGCGGACCACGAGGCTCCTTCTACTTTCACCTGACTAACTTTTCTTTGGTGGAAAATGGGTGGGCGCCTTCGCCAAGGCTTTGGGCAAATGGCACATTCGCTTCCATCTGTTTCCCAGCTGTTTCAACTGAGGTAAAACTCCCCCCGTTTTCTTCAGCCTCCCATAGCCAATGCCATATCGTAGGTGTTGAGGGAGGGGAGTCTGGAAACTGCCTTCCTTTCTTCCCTGCGACCACAACCAAAATGTCGCCATCTGTACAGTGCCTTGCAGTGTAAAATATTGCAAGTGTTGTTTCTTGTCTCAGATACTTTAAGGCACCTTGTGTGCACTCTCACCCTCCCTCGTCGCTTGGAGGAAGTGTTGACTTATGTGTTCAGGTATAGTTAGCAGTCCCAGTTCCCTAGCCTTTTGCTCCCTGGGACTATGCTAATGGAAGAAGTCTGCAATACTTCCGTGGAGGATAAAAAATTTCCCTCCAAGGATCATTTCTGTCTAGCGTTTAGAACTTCTCCACATGTGACTTTTTATTTCCCTAGAGCAAGAGGACGCCAAAAGATAATAATGTTTTATTGAAGACAAGTAATGGAAGGGCTTGGTCTGTTCACTAGTGGCACCGACTACTTTTTAGCAAAGGAGAAATAATAAAGTCTGATTGAGTATATTTGGCTACCCTGGGAATATAAGTCTTATTAGACTCAAGCAACTCAACCAAGTGCCTGAATTCCAAACCAAAGTAGCTCACAAAGTGAAATCCAAAGATAGCACAATGTGAACTGTGCACACTTAAATTTACAATAATCAGGAGGGGAAGAGCTACATTGTACTTAGCATGACAAAGAGTGGGTATGTGCATCCTGATGTCTTTACCTAAAAGAGACTGTCAATCAGCGTAAATGAAGGAGCACCAATGTCAATTCATTTTGTCTGCACTTTTGCCCTTGGATCTGTCATTCTGTTGTGGTTTCCAAGCATGATGCTCCCACTTTATCCTTCCTATGAAAATCATGCTCTTTGGGATGACCTTTCTGAATTTACACGTCTATAATCTTGGATTGCAAACATTTTTTGACTTTCTTTCTCCTGCACTTTCCAAAGTCCATCCTTTGCGGACCACGAGGCTCCTTCTACTTTCACCTGACTAACTTTTCTTTGGTGGAAAATGGGTGGGAGCCTTGGACAAGGCTTTTGGCAAATGGCACATTAGCTTCCATCTGTTTCCCAGCTGTTTCAACTGAGGTAAAACTCCCTCCGTTTTCTTCAGCCTCCCATAGCCAATGCCATATAGTAGGTGTTGAGGGAGGGGAGTCTGGAAACTGCCTTCCTTTCTTCCCTGCGACCACAACCAAAATGTCGCCATCTGTACAGTGCCTTGCAGTGTAAAATATTGCAAGTGTTGTTTCTTGTCTCAGATACTTTAAGGCACCTTGTGTGCACTCTCACCCTCCCTCGTCGCTTGGAGGAAGTGTTGACTTATGTGTTCAGGTATAGTTAGCAGTCCCAGTTCCCTAGCCTTTTGCTCCCTGGGACTATGCTAATGGAAGAAGTCTGCAATACTTCCGTGGAGGATAAAAATTGCCCTCCAAGGATCATTTCTGTCTAGCGTTTAGAACTTCTCCACATGTGACTTTTTATTTCCCCTAGAGCAAGAGGACGCCAAAAGATAATAATGTTTTATTGAAGACAAGTAATGGAAGGGCTTGGTCTGTTCACTAGTGGCACCGACTACTTTTTAGCAAAGGAGAAATAATAAAGTCTGATTGAGTATATTTTTGGCTACCCTGGGTAAACTTATTAACTCGTTTAAATGAAGAACATAATTTACCAATGTCTGTAAAATATCAAAATGTAAAGGAATGCTTCTATGACTTAGACTAAAATGAATACTTTTTTCATATTCTGAAAAAAGAATAAATTCTAACCCACAGTCTACTTCAGTTCTTTGTAACTTCTTGTATAATGAGAGGTGTTCTTTTGTTAACAAAGCTCCACAAACAGCAAATACTGGAAGCTAATAATTCTATTTACACAGGCATAGGAATTGTGGATAGAAGTAGGAAATTTTATAGAATATTATTGATGCTAGTAATTTCCACATTTAAAAGGAAAATTACCTGCCTTATGAGAAACTTATCCAACTTGCTACTCAAGCTTCTTAATGAGTGGGCATTTCAAACTTTCCAGATTTTTTTTTCAGAATAAACAATCTTCCCCAGGAGTTCTTAAATCCTCTATCTGATCCACTCTCCCTATTTGACAGTCTGAATGTGTCTATTATACACCGAGGTGTGTAAGCAGAAAAAAAGAGTTGAAAACTACTACGCTAAATCTAGAATATAAATTAGCACTGAAGATACCCACTATTTCTTGCAGCACAGATGTGAAAAATCTGTAGCCATTACAAGGGTTTCTCTATTTATAACGCAAGTCCAAATATCAAAGACCAAAAAAGAGAAGATGTTTCCATTTTTATTAACAGGTAATACTGAACAATCTTATGGACATTGGGATGATGGAGGGGAATATGCTGTGGGACTAGGGGCTCTCAAACAGGGGCTCTGGGGTGACCTGAAGGGGTGCGAAGGGGAGGAAGATGGGAGGGAGATGAGGGGTGGCACATATGCAAACCTATGACAGATTCATGTTGATGTGTGGCAGTAAACAACAAAATCCCATAAAAATAAAATTTAAAAAAATCATTAAAAAAAAGAAAGACTGGTTTGATCTCCCTGCTGTTCAAGGAACACTCCGGATCAACTATACCCTGATAAAAATTAACTTAGACATGCAACATATTTTTGGTATATTAATTTTGTGTCCTGCAACTTCACTGAATTTATTTATTAGTTCCAACCACATTTTGGTGGAGTCCTTGAGGTTTTCTATATAGAGTACCATGTCATCACAAATAGTGAATTTTTTACTTCTTTATGTCCCTTGCAATATTTGGAGATGCACTTAAACTAAAATGCTATTTACTATTTATCTGTATTTTAAATTGAATTGGGAGTCCTGTGCAGTATCTGACAACACTGAGAGTGGAGGTACGATTGCTACAGAATCGAGTGGTCTGCATAAGCCAGAGATGCTGCTGAACATCTTGCAATGCCCAGGACAGCCATCACTATCCATTTATCTTGAATGTGTTCTTATTTCCCTGCATATAAATATAATAAGAATTATCCAGTCCAAAATCTCAGTAGTGCTGAGGGTAGGAATTATGAGTTACAGGAATCTGTACCTTCACTTGGTATAACATTTAATCTCTTGGGTTTTGAATTTCATAATCCTAACATTGATTTGGTACTTTTCTATTGAATATCTTTAACCATATCATTATAAAAATTATATATAATATAAAAATGATATATATTTTTAAAATGGAGCTAATATTACCTATCTCCATTTGCCATCAATTATGTGATCGATGTGTGCTTTGAAAAGTTAGTTAATAGAAAGTGATATTGAGTGATGTTTTCTCTCTTTTTTTTTAGCTGAAGGTCATTCAAATTCTTATAAATGAAGATCCCTTAAGGTTATCACTGAAATCACAATCGATGATTTCAGCATGAAAATCAAAGATCCAAAGAGATTCAAAATTAGGTGCTTACCTCGGGGAACATGAAGATGAATAAGGTAAATATCTTACTATTAAATTACCTAGAGGCTAGAATCCAGATGAGTGAAAGACATGATGATAAATAAAAAGCTCAATAATTTATGAGTTACTGCTATAAAGATATATTAAATTCACTTGCCAAAAAATATACTGTGAATTGGCAAAAGAGGGGTTCAGAACAATGGTGTAAGTGGAAGTCCTCACACTCTTAGAAGACATGGACTCATATTCCAGAACATAAAAGAAAACATTCTTGGTAGCACTATTGTTACATGTCCAAGGGATTTCTCAAGCTGCTAGCTGAATTTTCTGTGGCCTCATTGCAAAAACTGCATGGTGCTTTCTGACACAAAAGGGGATCTCAGTGTTTTTTTTGTGCTGTTGACAGATTTAAATAGAAACATCAAAATTCTTCTGGCTACTGTCAAGTTAGCTAGATTTCCTTATTTCTGAAAATGACATCTTTCCTTCCTCTTCCTCTCAGGAACACAGTAACATCATGAAACTCCATGCAATTTGTTGATGTTAGGAGCTGAATAGAAGATGGATGGGGAGTGGATGCAGATATTTCCATCTGCTTCACCCACTTAACTATTGCTTCTGTGTGTAAATGTGAAAGCCGTTTTAATTGCTCATCCCCAATTACTACATAAATGAGAACAATAATTGACATAAAACATTTATATTCTAGTAGGGGAAATAATTAGTGGCAGAAGGCAGTGAGTACTGTAAGAAAGAAATGAGATCATTTCATGGGATCCCAGGGGAGGGGTGCACTTCTAAACTAATATGATTGGGGAATATACAGTGGAATGCTGTATGTCATAAACTCTTCGCTAGGGGTTCCTACTCCCATTGGAAGCGCAAATGGTGATTCTTGTGAAAGTCTTTGCTGTCAGACACAATCCAAGTAGGTACCTGAGTCTGAGCTTCTGTATTAAAATTTCTAAGCCTAGAAGTATGTAGCAAGATTGGAGGCATCTACATTTATCCTGAAAACATGTGCTGATTTTGTCTTTGTATTAAATACATTGAACTTGGTGTGTGCTACGTCCCTTCAGGTATGTCCAACTCTTTGTGACCCCATGGACTGTAGCCTGCCAGGCTTCGCTCTCCATGGGATTCTTTGGGCAAGGATACTGGTGTGGGTTGCCATACCCTCCTCCAGGGGATATTCTCCACCTAGGAATCAAACCCAAGTCTTTCATGTCTACTGCATTGGCAGGTGGGTTCATTACCACTAGCGACACCTGGGGAAGCCCTTGAATTTGGTAATGAGGACAAAATCTATGTTAAATTTGACTCAATGTAACTTGTACTATATTCCCATTTAGTGTGTCTTTTGATTCTTTCTAAATTTTTAGCAAAAATGGTGCTTTATTAAATATATTTGTAATACAACTCAATCATTATATTAATTTCATCAAAATTTGTTAGTTCTTTGATAGTTCGCCCTGTATTATGTTACAAAGGAAAGGTCACTAGGTTCGCACCTTACTATCAGAAAGAGTTACATAGTAAATAAATAATTTTTAAAAATGGCAACGTAATGAATTTAAAACAAAATCAACTATTCACATCTCATTTATTTAAAAACACAGGGGCTCCATGAAGATGTTAAAAGGCAAAACTGGATTCATATATTGATGGGAACAAAAAGTAGGGAATTGAAATGAGTTATTGCTTAGGTATCTACTTTACTTTTATGATACATATTTTTATTGAGGGAAATCAACACATAATACTATAGCAGTTTCATGTGTAGAACATAATGATTCAACATTTGTGTATACTGTAGAATGAGTACTGTAAGAAAGAAATGAGATCATTTCATGGGATCCCAGGGGAGGGGTGCACTTCTAAACTAATATGATTGGGGAATATACAGTGGAATGCTGTATGTCATAAACTCTTCGCTAGGGGTTCCTACTCCCATTGGAAGCGCAAATGGTGATTCTTGTGAAAGTCTTTGCTGTCAGACACAATCCAAGTAGGTACCTGAGTCTGAGCTTCTGTATTAAAATTTCTAAGCCTAGAAGTATGTAGCAAGATTGGAGGCATCTACATTTATCCTGAAAACATGTGCTGATTTTGTCTTTGTATTAAATACATTGAACTTGGTGTGTGCTACGTCCCTTCAGGTATGTCCAACTCTTTGTGACCCCATGGACTGTAGCCTGCCAGGCTTCGCTCTCCATGGGATTCTTTGGGCAAGGATACTGGTGTGGGTTGCCATACCCTCCTCCAGGGGATATTCTCCACCTAGGAATCAAACCCAAGTCTTTCATGTCTACTGCATTGGCAGGTGGGTTCATTACCACTAGCGACACCTGGGGAAGCCCTTGAATTTGGTAATGAGGACAAAATCTATGTTAAATTTGACTCAATGTAACTTGTACTATATTCCCATTTAGTGTGTCTTTTGATTCTTTCTAAATTTTTAGCAAAAATGGTGCTTTATTAAATATATTTGTAATACAACTCAATCATTATATTAATTTCATCAAAATTTGTTAGTTCTTTGATAGTTCGCCCTGTATTATGTTACAAAGGAAAGGTCACTAGGTTCGCACCTTACTATCAGAAAGAGTTACATAGTAAATAAATAATTTTTAAAAATGGCAACGTAATGAATTTAAAACAAAATCAACTATTCACATCTCATTTATTTAAAAACACAGGGGCTCCATGAAGATGTTAAAAGGCAAAACTGGATTCATATATTGATGGGAACAAAAAGTAGGGAATTGAAATGAGTTATTGCTTAGGTATCTACTTTACTTTTATGATACATATTTTTATTGAGGGAAATCAACACATAATACTATAGCAGTTTCATGTGTAGAACATAATGATTCAACATTTGTGTATACTGTAGAATGATTACTGTAATAATGGCAGTTACTATCTATAACCATACAATTTTAATATGGTATTATTGACTCTGTTCCCATGCTGGACTTTATACCTCCATGCCTTTTAATAACCAGAAGTTTGTCCTTCTTGATTTCCTTCACCCATTTCATAGTCTCCCCACACCCCAGGGCTCTGACTTCTCTCTGGTGGACACCAATATGCTCTCTCTATTTGTGAGCCAAAACGCTAATAAATCCAAGTTATACAGCTCTCTCTAAGAAGAAGCAACTTGATTCAGAAGTTACAGTAAATGCCTGATGTGTAAATAACATCAACTTTACACTACAGCCAAACCTTATCTCCTCCACGACAATGACCAGAGTATTCATGAAGTGTTTTCCTCAATGCTGTTTCTACATTAAAGCGCATGAGAGCTCTAATAGATTCATTATTTTATTAAATATATATCATTATATGAATAAGGTTGGTTTAAATCATATATCTTGATTTAATAGGCATGAATTTTTGAACTTGAACAGATTGTTACAAATCATCTAGTTCTACCTGCTGTATAACAATACAGCAGGAGGACAAATAAAGAGGCTGAGGGCTTCCCCTGGTGGCCCAGTGGGTAAGGACACCGCCTTGCAGTGCAAGGGGCGCCGGTTCGAGCCCTAGCCTGGGAAGATCCCACGTGCCGCGGAGCGCTGGACTGATGTGTCCAATTAAGGAGCCGGAGCTCTGGAGCGCATGCGCCCAGAGCCGGTGCTCTGCGATGACAGAGGCCACGGCGATGGGAGGCCCAAAGGAGCCAAAGAACGAAGACGAATGAAAATAGAGAAATAAAAAAAAAAAGCCCAATAGAAGTGGCCCACCCACTTCCCTCCCTCCCCAACCCAACCCCCGCCCAAAGTAAATAAATAAATAAATCTTTTTAAAAATAAAAATAAAGAGGCTGAGAGTGACTAAAAGTGTTCATCAGAAATCACATGCTAATCACATGCTAATAGTTCGCGTTTCTAGGCCTAAAGTGTCATTCAGTTATATAAGAAGGCAGGAAAGAATTCTTTCAGATCCCTAAATATCCTTACTTACTGTATGGCCTCTTCACAAGAACAAGAATTCAAGAAACATCACTATTTAAATGTGATACTAAATATAGCTGCCCCTTCCCAGTTGGTGCTAGTGGTAAAGAATCTGTCTGCTAGCACAGGAGATGTAAGATACATGAGTTCTATGCCTGGGTAGGGAAGAGCCCCTGGAGGAGGGCATGGTGACCCACTCCAGTATTCTTGCCTGAAAAATTCCACAGACAGACGACTATAGTCCATAGAGTTGCAGAGATGAAAACAATGCAATTGACTTAGCACAAATAAGGCTGTGAAAGCTACACAAACAGAGCTATTTATTAAATACCCAAGATGCCAAAGGAGCAGATGTTAAGAGCAGTCTCTGCCACCTGCCTGCTTACTCAACCATGAGCTTGCCTTTTCCTCATATTTAACATGGAATTAAAGTGAAGAGGATTAAATTAAGCAAATCATCTAGTTCTACCTGCTGTATAACAATACAGCAGGAGGACAAATAAAGAGGCTGAGGGCTTCCCCTGGTGGCCCAGTGGGTAAGGACACCGCCTTGCAGTGCAAGGGGCGCCGGTTCGAGCCCTAGCCTGGGAAGATCCCACGTGCCGCGGAGCGCTGGACTGATGTGTCCAATTAAGGAGCCGGAGCTCTGGAGCGCATGCGCCCAGAGCCGGTGCTCTGCGATGACAGAGGCCACGGCGATGGGAGGCCCAAAGGAGCCAAAGAACGAAGACGAATGAAAATAGAGAAATAAAAAAAAAAAGCCCAATAGAAGTGGCCCACCCACTTCCCTCCCTCCCCAACCCAACCCCCGCCCAAAGTAAATAAATAAATAAATCTTTTTAAAAATAAAAATAAAGAGGCTGAGAGTGACTAAAAGTGTTCATCAGAAATCACATGCTAATCACATGCTAATAGTTCGCGTTTCTAGGCCTAAAGTGTCATTCAGTTATATAAGAAGGCAGGAAAGAATTCTTTCAGATCCCTAAATATCCTTACTTACTGTATGGCCTCTTCACAAGAACAAGAATTCAAGAAACATCACTATTTAAATGTGATACTAAATATAGCTGCCCCTTCCCAGTTGGTGCTAGTGGTAAAGAATCTGTCTGCTAGCACAGGAGATGTAAGATACATGAGTTCTATGCCAGGGTAGGGAAGAGCCCTGGAGGAGGGCATGGTGACCCACTCCAGTATTCTTGCCTGAAAAATTCCACAGACAGACGACTATAGTCCATAGAGTTGCAGAGATGAAAACAATGCAATTGACTTAGCACAAATAAGGCTGTGAAAGCTACACAAACAGAGCTATTTATTAAATACCCAAGATGCCAAAGGAGCAGATGTTAAGAGCAGTCTCTGCCACCTGCCTGCTTACTCAACCATGAGCTTGCCTTTTCCTCATATTTAACATGGAATTAAAGTGAAGAGGATTAAATTAAGCAAATCATTTACATGGTAACTACACACTGTGGGTACCCAGTTAATCAACTGCAAGCTCTAGAGATTATTAGAGGAGACTGGGCTTTAAGGACTTTACAAATTGAAAATGTTAGATTCAATAGAATCAAGAGTTAAAAAGTTTTTTTAAGCATATTAAAATTTTGTTCTGGAAACAGAAGTCAACCTAAAACTTAGGAAGTTCAGAATTTTCACAGTAACTAGCAGAGGTTTATTTTTCATTGAAGAATGGACAAATCTCTACGAAGTTCTGTGTATTATTTTTGGCTAGTCTACAAATGAAACTGCAGGTTTAATTGTGATTTTTCCAATAAAATTGTCGGAGTGACACCTCACAAGGCCCAGTGGAGTCACTATGCATTTTTGTCACCTCTGTTAAGATAGAAAGTAGAGCCAGATAGAGTGTGTGTGTGTGTGTGTGTGTGTGTGCGCGCGTGCATATGTGTATATACCTGTGTGTGTTTCTTCTCCTGCAAAGAATCCTAGCAGCCAGGTATATAGCTTTAGGTAGAGAAGAGTCATATTCTGCCTTGATATTTGACTATATAAAATGTTTTAACTAACATTCTTAAATGGGTTGAAAAATAAGATCATAAGCATTTACTGAACATTATGAACCTATTATATTCTCGACTTTCAAACTTTTTTCATATGGAGAGTTTGAAAAGTAAATCACATAGGCATTTCTTCAACTGAAGAAATAATTGCATAAATAATTACATGGGAAGAGTAACAGTAAATAATTTGTGAATTGATTTTGCTTTATTTTCCCAGTTTACAAAAAGATGTAAATCACATAGGCTAAAAAATATACAGAGTTAAGGGGGAGCCCTGGAGGAGGGCATGGTGACCCACTCCAGTATTCTTGCCTGAAAAATTCCACAGACAGACGACTATAGTCCATAGAGTTGCAGAGATGAAAACAATGCAATTGACTTAGCACAAATAAGGCTGTGAAAGCTACACAAACAGAGCTATTTATTAAATACCCAAGATGCCAAAGGAGCAGATGTTAAGAGCAGTCTCTGCCACCTGCCTGCTTACTCAACCATGAGCTTGCCTTTTCCTCATATTTAACATGGAATTAAAGTGAAGAGGATTAAATTAAGCAAATCATTTACATGGTAACTACACACTGTGGGTACCCAGTTAATCAACTGCAAGCTCTAGAGATTATTAGAGGAGACTGGGCTTTAAGGACTTTACAAATTGAAAATGTTAGATTCAATAGAATCAAGAGTTAAAAAGTTTTTTTAAGCATATTAAAATTTTGTTCTGGAAACAGAAGTCAACCTAAAACTTAGGAAGTTCAGAATTTTCACAGTAACTAGCAGAGGTTTATTTTTCATTGAAGAATGGACAAATCTCTACGAAGTTCTGTGTATTATTTTTGGCTAGTCTACAAATGAAACTGCAGGTTTAATTGTGATTTTTCCAATAAAATTGTCGGAGTGACACCTCACAAGGCCCAGTGGAGTCACTATGCATTTTTGTCACCTCTGTTAAGATAGAAAGTAGAGCCAGATAGAGTGTGTGTGTGTGTGTGTGTGTGTGTGTGCGCGCGTGCATATGTGTATATACCTGTGTGTGTTTCTTCTCCTGCAAAGAATCCTAGCAGCCAGGTATATAGCTTTAGGTAGAGAAGAGTCATATTCTGCCTTGATATTTGACTATATAAAATGTTTTAACTAACATTCTTAAATGGGTTGAAAAATAAGATCATAAGCATTTACTGAACATTATGAACCTATTATATTCTCGACTTTCAAACTTTTTTCATATGGAGAGTTTGAAAAGTAAATCACATAGGCATTTCTTCAACTGAAGAAATAATTGCATAAATAATTACATGGGAAGAGTAACAGTAAATAATTTGTGAATTGATTTTGCTTTATTTTCCCAGTTTACAAAATAGATGTAAAAATATTAAATAACAGATAACGGTAATAAAAATTATTGGAAAAATCCCAATAAACTCAGGATTCTGGCCAATGCATCAAGCATCAACTGGTTGATTGCTGCTGGTAAATCAACTCCTTTTGATTGCTGCTGGTAAATCAACTCGTGACTTAATTTACCAAAATATAAAAGTCTGATGCAAATATGTTTGAGCATAATAACATTAAAATGACAAAAATGCTGCTGAGTGTTCCCAAAGTGTACAAGTCATATCATCATTTCTCCACACAATTATTACTGGCACTTACTACCTATAGAGTTGGGAAAAACTGCAATTTAGTTTGAAAAGATTCTGAAACATGAGCTCTGACCAAAAAAGGTTAAATGATAATCAAAAATAATTTTTGATAGTAAAATGTTCAGAATTACTGGGTTATGGGCTTCCCTGGTGGTCCAGTGGGTAAGGACACCGCCTTGCAGTGCAAAGGGCGCCAGTTCGATCCCTGGCCTGGGAAGATCCCATGTGCCGCAGAGTGGCTGGACTGATATGTCCAACTACCGAGCTGGAGCTCTGGAGCGTATGCGCCCTAGCCAGTGCCCTGCAGCAAGAGAGGCCATGGCGATGGGAGGCCCACACAGCCCAAAAGAACAAAGATGGAAATAAATGAAAGATCAATAGAAGTGGCCAAAAAAAAAAAAAATTACTGGGTTATTCAATAAAGAATATGTAAGCAAAGGTGGTTGCTACTAGATACCAGTGAAGCCAGAATAGCTGCAATGAATAAGAGGAAAAGATGAGAATCCATTTAGTATATAAATATTACTCTAAGAGATGAAGGAAGAGACTGAGATCAGAGGCTCTGATTCTAAACTTACACTTTTTGGACAAAAGAAAGTAGGAATGATGGTCAAATCTGGGACCTGCCTGTTTGTGGAGAAAGGAGTATTTAGAACTGACAAGCTTACTGAACTTTGAGGCTCAATAATAAAGTGGCATTTGCGTACCAATTTATCGTATAATCCATCTTTTAATCAGGCACCTATAATCAAATATGCCAAGCTGAGAGTGTGATGTGTTAGACAGAAATATGTATAGTTTATTATGTAAAGTGCTAGGACATGGATCAATATGATACATGATACCTATCCTAAGGTACACTACAATCAAGTTAGGGGTGGAAGCTGCTTACGAAATCCACAAGCAATTAGTAACAATTTTGGGCATACTATCACGGCAATTTGATGTTTGTCAAAATTTGATGTTTGGGAAGAATAACCTGTGTTTATGTTAAGAATGCTTTATGGGAAATATGTGGATAATATCATTATTAGTCCATTGCACGGTGGAGTAATTTTAGAAAGATACATATGTATATTTGCATCTATAATACAAACTAACCAGCTACCCATGAAGTCTTCCTTTATTCTCACATGTGGCATAAAACATTTTGCAAAGCCTTAAGAACTGGTAACTATATAAGGAGCTTCTAAAATATTTTGTGTTTGTGTGTGTGTTCAATCACGTCTGACTCTTTGTGACCCTTTGGACTGGAGCCTGCCAGGATCTTCTGTCCACAGAAATTTTCCAGCAAGAAATACTGCAGTGGATTGCCATTTCCTCCTCCAGAGAATCTTCCTAACACAGGGTTTGAACCCGTGTCTCCTGTGTCTCCTATACTGCAGGCAGATTTTTTACCAGCTGAGCCATGGGGGAAGCCCCAGAATACTTTTTAGAAGTCTTAAATGCAATTACGTTTACATAGAAACTTAAGAACTTAAATGCAATTATTGTCTATCCATTCAGAATATTTTCAAGACTAACTTTAAAGTAACACAGTAAGAATTTCACTATGAAATTTACTCTTGACTGAAGTTTGAAAAATAAAAATTATCATAATTACTTTATATTAGATTTTAAAAATCTTCTACACTTATTCTGAGTCTCTACCAAGATGGCATATAAACATTATAGAATTAAGTCTACAACAAAGTAGAACTTTCGTCTAGGTCTTGTGGACAATTCATGGCTAAAATTTTGCATCAGGTGAAGGCATTCTGCTAAAACTCACAACTTAGGGCTTCCCTGGTGGTCCAGTGGGTAAGGACACTGCCTTGCAGTGCAAGGGGTGCTGGTTCAATCTCTGGCCTGAGAAAATCCCATGTGCCCTGGAGCAGCTGGACCAATGTGTCCAACTACCGAGCCGGAGCTCTGGAGCGCACGTGCCCAGAGCCGGTGCTCTCTGCAGCAAGCGAGGCCACTGTGATGGGAGGCCCACACAGGCCAAAGAACAAAGATAAATGAATGAAAGATCAACAGAAGTGGCAAAAAAAGGCAAAACACCTCACAATTTGATAATTTTTTCACCTGTCACAGATCAGAACCTATACTTTTTGAAATGAAGGCTAGGTATTAAATAGCATTCAGTATTCCACTACTCTGTGGAGTGAAAGGGGCTTGAAACATGAATATTTTTGCTGTACTTAATATTTATGGTCAACACCTGTGTCGTATAAAAGGAGTATAAAATTTACTCCTAAAATGTAATTTCTCAACACACACACACAAATAATAAAGTTTATCCTCTGCTTTCTTGCAATAATTTTCAGTGGAAAAAAATCTTTAGATTAAAATCTTAAACTTCATTTTTAAAACTTTTGCATCGATTAAATAGAATTATAGCTATAATTAAAGCTACAAACATTTTATTTAAAAATACATATACATGTTATTTACAAATTTTATGTACTGAGAAAGGAAGAATGACTTAGAGAAAATGGAGGGAGCTTTGAAGTCAGCCAACCTCTGAGTTAGAAATCCACTGTAGCTACTTACAACCTGTGTGGTCTTAAGTCTTTTGAAATTCAGATTCCCCATTACAGAATTCACATTTGATTGCTATACAGAGGAAAGTGAGCAAATTTACAGCAGTATATCTGAGCTGTATTACGAATTCAATAATACACACCTATTATTAATAGCATTATTAAACTTCAATGTATCATGAGTAAGATTTAACTAACTGAAATTTTTACTAAATCACTTTATTAGTCTTTTAATTTTATTTGAATCGCTTAGTTGTCATTTCCCACCTAGTTTCTAGTTAAATACATCTTGATTTATTTTTTAAGAAATGATATTGATTTCAAAAGGAGGTAATTATATTTTCTAGCTCCTTCTACCAGCACATATTTTAAAAGACTCAGCTGTGCTCATAGTTTCTTTGGCCAATCAGCAAGGTTTAATTATGTTTCCTTTTCAAAAATAAATGGGTTTTGTGAGTCTGTATGATTTTATTTCTTTCATACTTTCTTTTTATAGCTTTGCTATTAAGAAGTATAGTCAAAATTAAAGCAAACATTTTTCCCGAGTGTAATTTGTCTTATTTTCAAAGTAAACCCATATAAAAAGTATATATAAGTTTGTGTGTGTGTGCATGCATATATATTTATACTCTAGATATTTAAACTATTTCATTTAGTTACCATTGGCCACATAGGCATTTAGATAAATACAGGCAAGTTTTGGTACACATATAAAGTACTTCTAGATTTTAAAATTTTCAATTACTTATGCAATATTAGAATCCTCTTTTTGAATGACTGTAAATGAATTTTATCCAATTTGCCACTCTCAGGTTGTAAATATTCTCACCGTAGGGTGATGGCAACTAGCTCTCCAACTTCCTGAAAATCTAACATTGCCTTTCTAGAGCCACTACTGACTGGCTCTAGCACACTGTTGTAGCACCTTACTATTCCATAAAGCTAACTTCTGGTAATTAGAAACTATCATAAGAGCATGGGTAACAATCTTCAGTTAGAAACTTCTAGAAAAGAAAGATTAGCCTTAAGAGGGTATGATTATCTAAGTCGAGAATGATCTCAAAGATTAGATAATAGTAATCAAAGAAGTATTCTAAAGTTCCTCTATAGAACTGATGGCATTTATCTAAGAGTCTTTAATATCCCCCCAGGTCATGTTGCTATGACAATCGATTCCTCAAAAGGGGTATGCTCACAGAGGCTATGCTCATGTCACTATGCACAAAGAGAATGCTAGAAGCTACTATGCTGCTGCTTAGTTGCTCAGTCATGTCAGACTCTTTGCAACTCCATGCAAAGGCTTCTCTGACTTCATGCCAGACTTCTCTGTCCATGGGATTCTCCAGGCAAGAATACTGGAGGGGGTTGTCATTCCTCCTCCAGGGAATCTTCCCAACCCAGGAATCAAACCCAGGTCTCCTGCATTGCAAGTGGATTCTTTACCATCTGAGCCAACAGAAGTTGCTATAAATAGTGACAAGATGTCTCTTTCATCCTGAGCAACACACCATGAGCTGCTGCTGATCATAGATTACATCTAACAATGATCATCACATTGGATTGTTTTGTTATTTAAATGACATAATAGCTGTGCCAAATATAAAGCATAGAATGAAAGATGCCAAAAAGACCACCGTCAGTTCTAAGCAATGGAAACTAAAAGTACAGACAACTAAAAATACTGGAAACTAAAACAGCTCCAAATTTCCCGCCATTGCAATAAAATGTTCATTTTAAGATGGATATAGGCATTATTTTCTCTTGAAGATATGTCCATGTTGAAATTACTTAAGCAATTTGTGAATTAAAACAAAGGAAAATATAAACATTTGTTTGGAAGACAACAGAGTACCTAAACTGTCAGGACTATCAAGAAAGAAGAAAACATTTCTTCCATGCTATTTTAAGAAACAGAAAACATCAGTAAACTATACAAAGTACCTACTTTCTAGAAAGAGTTGGCTTACAAATAGTAAAGAGAAGGACAATTACTACAGAAATGTATAAGCCTTGTTGTATTCTGAGAAATATGTATGAGTATTTGTGTCATGTGCATTTTGTTTCATACATATTTAAGTGTATGCTTATGGGTATATACTTGTGGCAGTATTCAGGAAAAATTTTTCTATTTTTAAGTTAATAATTACAACATCAAATTATACTCATTCCATAATGAGCACTTTCTATGAAATATTGGAAATTAAAAAGGATGTGCTTATAATTAAGCTCCATGTAAGTAGCCACACAATAAATGTCAATTAATCTACACTGAAATACCAAGTTTTCTGGCAATGGAAATGAAATAGCTATGGAAATGAAAATGGCAGTACATTTGATGTAAAAACCTCAGAGGTGTGAAAGAAACCCTGTTCATTTACTTAATAGTTGTAATCCTTTTATTCTCAATTTACTGCCAGCCTCCTAGATTTATTAAATGAACACATGAGATAATATATATGAAAGGACCTTATGAACAACTGCATAAATAAATAGAACATGCTACCTGGGACAAAATTTCTATACCACTATGTAATATATATATTCCTCCCCAGATATCAAATAAAGTCATTGAAAGGAGTTAATAGGCAGATTTGATAAGGAGGCAGCAGGTCCCAAGGAGGAAAGGGGGAGGAAAAAAGGAGAAAGAAAGGCAAAGAACTTCAATGCTGAAACTGAAACTAAGTTTCTTGTCTTATGTTAATACTGTGGTCCTAGCCAGGCCTGTACATTAGAATGTTTCATCCAGCCCTGAGGCCTGGAAACTGTACTCTGGCAAATCTCATGTTAATGTTGTGGGTGTGGGTCTACAGGGTCTTTACAACTGTAAAATATTCTTTTAAACTACTGTTAATAACTAACTGAAAAAGTATAAAACGCCATGCCTTAAGTGGTTTCTGGGGTACTCTTCTATCTCCCTTCCAGTGACTGTGCTGGAAGTTTTTCCCTATCCTTTCTTACTTTAATAAACTTCACTGCACAAAGCTCTGAGTGACCATCGCCAAGTCTTTTAATCCCAGTGTGAATTCTTCCCCATTGGAGATTAAGAATCTAACACTGCTCACGGTAACCTAGTATCATCTATCACCTATCAGTGATATTGGGTTTTCTATTACTGATTCCTTCAAATACCTATACATTTCTTTCCTTCAACTCTGGAATATACTATTTCTTAACTGATGAAAGACTATATTTGAAACACAGAAAAGTTTTCAACTTGAGTCTGAAGCATGTTAAATTCAACAAAATCCATGGTGTGAAATATCTAAACGTTGGAAATACTGTACTCAAATGATTATAACTTAATTGCTCATTATATTACAAATAGAGCTCTTAGTGTGCTTAGTTAGCTATAAAGCCATGACTTATTAAAAGAAAGTACTCCATGGAACATAAGAAGCTTTTTCTAATGAAAAGAGAAAGCTCCATCATTCATAATTATATTTAATCACCAATTTGAGGAAAGCTCCAGCGTTTTTCACTTAAATACATCACACTGACCTAAAATTAATATCCAGCTTGTTTATCTGTCTGCTCAGTCATGTCTGACTCTTTTCTACTTCCTGGGCTATAACCGGCCAGCCTCCTCTATCCATGGAATGTTCTAAGCAAGAATACTGGAGTGGGTTGCCATTTCCTCTTCCAGGGGACCTTCCCAATCCAGGAATCGAACCCACATCTCTTGTGCCTCCTGCATTGGCAGACTGAGTCTTCACCACTGCACCACCTGGGAAACTCTAATGTCCACATTAGTGATTTAGTAAATGTTTTATTGAATCTTTACTGGTCTTCCTCTTTAAGATAATGACTGATTCTAATGTGTTTTCTCTTTATGGATAGTTCATTATCCTCAAGGAACTGTACTGAATGTGATGTGTATATCTCAAAATATATTTGCCACACTAAATACTATTTATATACAGGTATTAACCACACACTCTCCATATTGATAGACAGATATATAAACACACCAAGGAACAAATATAACAAATATGTGTGTGTGTGTGTGTGTGTGTATACCTTATGTGAAACAAACCCTAACTAAAGCTAGAATTATCTCATGTTCATAAAAAAGACTAATGGGAGAAAAATTGCTTCTTTTAGGTATTTCAATAGTTCTAAAGGAAGAAATGTTTTATTAGCTTAAGGTCTTTTCTGATGGTGTTTATGCTCAAAAATACAAATTGAGGTTTCTGTTGGGAAAAAAATAAACCATCATATAATTTCCACAAGCCTGTGATACTTGAGTATACATAAAATGAATGTTGGAAGAATAGTTTCATTGCACATTTTTACCAATAATTCTGGTTTCCCTCATGAACTCATCATAACAGTATCTTGCTGAGGTCTCTTTGCTGTCCACATTAAAGTCGTAAGACATTTTCAGACATATGGCTCAAAGATACGTTTTAGTAAATGCTATAGCTAAATTCAACAAGCACCAAGATTATGCTTATTATGGAAAAGTCTACTTTGATGGTTCAATTTCTTTGTCTTCTCATATTACACTATTTCCTTTCCTTAGCAATTGTATGCATTAAAATAGCAAAAGCTCAAGGATCATGATCTAGCTTCTAAAATGTAAAGACAGGAAGCTCAATTTTATGGAACATGAAACTAAAGCTGCTGTGAACAGTCATTATATTCCAGGGGCAACTCTACAAGATTTAAACTTTATAATTGGTTTTAATACCTAATAACAACTACAAACCATGAAAAGTTTATTAGTGCAATTTTCCTGAAATGGCTATAACATAATTTCTCATTTTAAAAGATGACCATTAACAAAACAATAGGGCTTTTAAATTTTAATTAACTTTGAAAAGAACAATCACTTTTCTAGGATTGGCATGCATGCATTAGCTCATCTTCTTCCAAAAACTTAACTTCAGAACTCTCTTTTAGTTTTAAATTCCTCAGTTTACAAATCACGTTTTGGAGGGTTCACAAGACAAACTCAAATAATGGAAACATAATAATCTCAGAAGAATTTCCTTTATTCATTTGTTGAAATGGGAAAATCTGGTCTTCAAAGGCTGAATGTTAACATTTTGATCTTGTCATGCTAGAGATATTCCCAAAGTATTCAAATCCATCCTTGTAGCATGTTTTTTTTAACTAAATTAATACACATTGGAAAAAAATATCAAGACGAGGCAAATCTTGTCTTTCACATTTTAAAAGTCTTCAAGACTTAAGTAGCATAACAATTAAATAACAAGACAAATTTGAATCATATAATGTAGAAGGGTACTTTTTTCTTTTCTTAAAAATGTAACCAACTCCACATAAAAAGATCATAATTAGATGCTTCTGTGGATGAGAAAAAAAAATAAAACTTTGAAAGTGAAAATCATGTCACACAGAAAATAAATGATGGACTTTGTTGGGAAGGTTTAAGATGCCCTCTTTTGAAGGCTGTGTAGTCACTGCTGGATTAGAGAGTGAAGGACAGTGGGCCAGAGAAGGGGATGCGGGTCCTTTATTGTTACCAATAAAGTCATACATAAAACTGTCTCCACATTCCATAAAAATGCCATGGTGCTTCAGGAAAAATACAGACCTGAGACAATAGTTTATTTTGGCTGCAACTAAAGCTCCAGAACTGAAGAGTTACTGCCAGAAATAGGAACCAGCTTGGAGAAAAAATTAACTGAACTAGGATGCTAAGAAAGTGCTGCAGCCTTAATACCTTAGTGCTTTGGGATCTGAATCAAGGGCCCTTTGTTAAGAACGTTGCAACATAATTAATCATCCAGAGGAAGTAAAGAGGTTTGACGTTGCAGTCCAGTTACCCAGGAATTCCCTTTTCTCTGGCACCCACTTGCCTGTACAACTATAAAATAGGAGCAGAAATTTCTCATTTTAAAAGATGACCATTAACAAAACAATAGGGCTTTTAAATTTTAATTAACTTTGAAAAGAACAATCACTTTTCTAGGATTGGCATGCATGCATTAGCTCATCTTCTTCCAAAAACTTAACTTCAGAACTCTCTTTTAGTTTTAAATTCCTCAGTTTACAAATCACGTTTTGGAGGGTTCACAAGACAAACTCAAATAATGGAAACATAATAATCTCAGAAGAATTTCCTTTATTCATTTGTTGAAATGGGAAAATCTGGTCTTCAAAGGCTGAATGTTAACATTTTGATCTTGTCATGCTAGAGATATTCCCAAAGTATTCAAATCCATCCTTGTAGCATGTTTTTTTTAACTAAATTAATACACATTGGAAAAAAATATCAAGACGAGGCAAATCTTGTCTTTCACATTTTAAAAGTCTTCAAGACTTAAGTAGCATAACAATTAAATAACAAGACAAATTTGAATCATATAATGTAGAAGGGTACTTTTTTCTTTTCTTAAAAATGTAACCAACTCCACATAAAAAGATCATAATTAGATGCTTCTGTGGATGAGAAAAAAAAATAAAACTTTGAAAGTGAAAATCATGTCACACAGAAAATAAATGATGGACTTTGTTGGGAAGGTTTAAGATGCCCTCTTTTGAAGGCTGTGTAGTCACTGCTGGATTAGAGAGTGAAGGACAGTGGGCCAGAGAAGGGGATGCGGGTCCTTTATTGTTACCAATAAAGTCATACATAAAACTGTCTCCACATTCCATAAAAATGCCATGGTGCTTCAGGAAAAATACAGACCTGAGACAATAGTTTATTTTGGCTGCAACTAAAGCTCCAGAACTGAAGAGTTACTGCCAGAAATAGGAACCAGCTTGGAGAAAAAATTAACTGAACTAGGATGCTAAGAAAGTGCTGCAGCCTTAATACCTTAGTGCTTTGGGATCTGAATCAAGGGCCCTTTGTTAAGAACGTTGCAACATAATTAATCATCCAGAGGAAGTAAAGAGGTTTGACGTTGCAGTCCAGTTACCCAGGGAATTCCCTTTTTCTCTGGCACCCACTTGCCTGTACAACTATAAAATAGGAGCAGAAATGTCTCATTCTGGGAATGATTAATAAGAGCTAATTTACATGAAATTGAGCTGTTTTCTAGTTAAGCCACAGTTGACCTGGGCCCTAGGGAGGTCCTATCATGACTCCCTGAATAACCAAAGTAGTCACCCTCTCTGGGCTTCCTCATCTCTAATCTCCTTATTCTCTTCTCTCAAAGGGCTATGCTTAATCTGCTGTCATATGAATTTGCATATTGTGACAGTTCTCCATCTTCAAGATGTCAGTTACCACTCAATCAATATTTATTGAATATGTACAAACAGGTAAATAACATATCATATAACTTCATTCAGTTAAAAAGACTCTGTATGTGTGTGTGTGTGTGTGTGTGTTGGGTGATGACATCAGGGAAAGGGATATTTTTAAAAATTCAAAAATAATTCAAAATATCAAAAAACTGTCTGAGTGCCAGAACAGAGATAACAAATGCCCATAGATAACCAAAGAAGAAAAAATAAATCACATGAAGTTGAGGAATCATGAAAAGTTGCACAGATTATATTTGTGATGGTACTTTGAAAAAGGCAGGGCTTCTACAAAGGGAGATGGCAGAAAACACCTTTCCTGGTAACAGGAGAAATGAAAGTAATGTTAGAGACTAACCAGTGAGTAAAAAATATAGGAAGTATCTACAGTATACGGTACATGTGGAATAGATGACAGAATCACTCCCACAAAATAAGTTGAGGTCATGTGGCTCCATGAATGACAGGCTGAGGAAGTAATACACTTTTGAAAAATAATTTATTCTAAACTCTCAACATTGGTAACCAGACAAGACTACAAATCAAAAGTTTTAAGGGTCAACAACTAAGCAGGGTAGATGTCAGGAGGGCTCTCCCAGTCCCAGTCTTCTGACTGCCTCCTGGGCATTTCCACTTGGTTATTTTGCTATCCCTACGAGTCAACCGGGGCTCGTCAGGTGGTGCTAGTAGTAAAGAACATGCCTGCCAATGTAGGAGACATAAGAGATGTGGGATCCAGTGCCTGGATTGGGAAGATCCCCTGGAGGAGGGCATGCAACCCACTCCAGTATTCTTGCCCAGAGAATACCGAGGACAGAGGGGCTGGCAGGCTATAGTCCATAGCGTCACAAAGGGTTGGACATGGCTGAAGTGACTTACCCTTGTTTTTATTCTGCCTATAAAACTATGTGCCTGTTTTATCAGGGTAGGTATCATGTGTTCAAATGTGTCCCCAGAACATTTTTACCTAATTCCATCTCCAGTGAATGCAATTATTCACAGGATGTTTACTGAGTGCTTCCTTGTATGTGCCAGTAACTGCACCGGGCAGAGGAGAGGTTACAGAGATGAGTAAAAAGTTCTTCCTGCTCCTGAGGACCTCATAGCACCAAAGAGGGGGTTGGGAGGAGAAAGACAGAGAGCAACAGGGAAAGAGCAAGGAAGAGACAAAGGGAGGGAGGAAAGGAAAGAAAAATAACACAGATGCCAATTATACTCTTTTGGAACAATCAACCATTCTGAAAAAAAAAAAAAAAAAGGTCAATACAATGAAGAGGGTAGGGCAGAGGTAATTCCAAAGCAACGTGAAAAGAGAAGCATTCAAACTGCTTGATTCGAGTTACGAGGGAATGCATAGAAGGAAAAGGTGAGTCATAATTTTGCAACGGAGAAGAGTTCCTAAAAGAGAAGTTCAGAATTACATTACAATCAGAGTGGATGAAGGACTGAGACAGAGCAGGCTGAATGTGCCAGGAACACGAACTACCTCAAAGTGCTAGAGATGAGGATGCGAGGAAAAAGGGCCTTTGAGGCCAGAGCCATCTGTGAGAGCCTTGAATTTCCATGCTGAGTGTTGTCTCTTAATGAAAGCCATCAATGGTTTTAAAACAGAGAACATAAAAGATTCCTTTTGAATGTCTAATTTTGGTATTTATAAATGAAATATGACTCTCACTGCCTCTATGTGTGCGCTTGGTTGCTCAGTTGTATCTGACTCTTAAGAGATCCCATGGACTGTAGCCCGCCAGGCTCCTCTGTCCATGGGATTCTCCAGGCCAGAATCCCGGAGTGGGCGGCCATTGCCTCCTCCAGGGGCTCTTCCCCAGCCAGAGACTGAGCCAGCAGCTGTGCAGATGCTCATGCTCCTGTCCAGAGCAATTAAAAGCAGGCGCAATTTAATATATAATCACCAACAGTAATGCATGGTAGGCTTTGAACACAAGCCAATCAATCAATTTTAGGATAAGTTTGATGGTCAAAGATGGCAAGCTATTGTCTCTGGTAAAATTCCAAGATAATAACCTTTCTAACCTCTAAAGCATTCTTGATGTTGAGATAAAAGCAATGGTTGCCCCCTAAGTTGTGCTTATTATGTACCAGGCTGTACTGTAAGCATTCATGTTGACTGATTCAGTTAAACCTTTATTTCAGAAATGAGGAAACTGAGGCACAGAGAGGTACAATAACACATGCAAGGTCACGTGGTCAGCATGACCAAAGCTTGGGTTTAATCCTAAGGATTCTTCCTCCAGAATCTGTGCATTTTGCCACCTGACAAGACTGTCTTCTCCAAATCCTCTATTTTCAACTATATCAAAAGTGGTGCTTGGGCTTCCCCTGGTGGTCCAGTGGGTAAGGACACCGCCTTGCAGTGCAAGAGGCGCCGGTTTGAGCCCTGGCCTAGGAAGATCCCACGTGCCGCGGAGCGGCTGGACTGATGTGTCCAATCACCGAGCTGGAGCTCTGGAGCGCATGCGCCCAGAGCCGGTGCTCTGCAACGACAGATGGGGGGCCCACAAGAGCCAAAGAAGGAAGACGAATGAAAATGGAGAAATGAAAGACCAATAGAAGTGGCCCGCCCGCTCCCCTCACTCCCCAACCTGACCTCCGCCCAAAAAAAAGTAAATAAATAAATCTTTAAAAAAAAAAAAAAAAGTGGTGCTACTAAAAGAATTACAAAATAAGAAGGAGAAATCCATATGAGCAACATTTAATTACTTGATACTTCCCCATACAAAAACTTCAAAGCATATATTTAAACACTCTCAAGGTTTACACTTACACAGAGCACCGCATTATTAGTAAACTGCCATGGTTAGCTGGTATTTTTGCTACCCCAACATAAGGGCACTGGACATTAATCAGCATACTCTGGGAAGAAGGGATGATCTAGAATTCATCCAATGATAAACTCATCAGCTTTTCAGTCTTAGGTTCTACCAATAAGTGACCTGAACAGCTTGAAAAATACCATGTTTAATAGTGTGAAATTTCGATCCCTGGATTGAGAAGACCCACTAAAGGAGGAAATGGCTACCAATTCGAGTATTTTGCCTGAAAAATCTCATGGACATAGGTGCCTGGTGGGCTACAGTCCAAAGGGTGACAAAGAGTCAGACACAACTGAGCAACTAGGCGTGCATGCCTGCCCGCATTTACTATTAAGCATTAGACTTTAACTGCCTTGAATGTAGAGGCATCTCAGCAATTCATTTTCTTTTGACTTTTTCTGAAAATTTGTTTTGAAATGCAGTTATGCTTTTTTTTTTTTAACTGAACAAAAGAAACTATGACAGGTGAGCTAGCTGTAACAGTGTACTCATAGGATGGCTCTTCAGAACCTGTCACTCAGTGTAAAGCGCCTATGTAATTACTCATGTTCCCCGAATACTCTAAATAATTTATTATATTTTCAACAAAATGTATGTGGCATAAAAGCATGGAACATCTGTTGTGACATCTTTTGTAAACACCAGTCATGTAAGCAGATGTATTGTAAGCCAAAAGAAGTAGTCCCTATTTGGAAGGCAGCATTAACATCTCTTTGGAAGAGAAAATACATACTATGAGTATAAACTACATCATGAACTGTATAAAATGTTAAATAAATATGTTTTTTAATATAATAAGATAGCTTTAAGAACTCATAAGCTATGGTAATTTTTATTAAATTAACTCTTGAATTTTGAGATGATTATTGATTCACATATAGACATAAAGAACACCAGGAAATTCCACATACTCTTTACTCAACTTTACCCAATGGTATTCTTGCTAAAGTAGACCACAGTATTGTAATTGGGATGCTGGCACTGAAACAATCAAGATTCAAAGCATTTCCATCACCATAAAGATCCTTCATAGTACTCTTATGTAGACACACTCAGTGCCCTCTGGGCTCCATTCCTTCTTTATCTCTAGCGACCACTAATCTGGTCACCAGATGCAAAGAGCCGATTTGTTGGAAAAGATCCTGATGCTGGGAGAGATTGAAAGGCAAGAAAAGGGGACATCAGAGGATGAGACATGGACTGACTCCATGCATTTGAGCAAACTCCTGGTTCTACCAATAAGTGACCTGAACAGCTTGAAAATACCATGTTTAATAGTGTGAAATTTCGATCCCTGGATTGAGAAGACCCACTAAAGGAGGAAATGGCTACCAATTCGAGTATTTTGCCTGAAAAATCTCATGGACATAGGTGCCTGGTGGGCTACAGTCCAAAGGGTGACAAAGAGTCAGACACAACTGAGCAACTAGGCGTGCATGCCTGCCCGCATTTACTATTAAGCATTAGACTTTAACTGCCTTGAATGTAGAGGCATCTCAGCAATTCATTTTCTTTTGACTTTTTCTGAAAATTTGTTTTGAAATGCAGTTATGCTTTTTTTTTAACTGAACAAAAGAAACTATGACAGGTGAGCTAGCTGTAACAGTGTACTCATAGGATGGCTCTTCAGAACCTGTCACTCAGTGTAAAGCGCCTATGTAATTACTCATGTTCCCCGAATACTCTAAATAATTTATTATATTTTCAACAAAATGTATGTGGCATAAAAGCATGGAACATCTGTTGTGACATCTTTTGTAAACACCAGTCATGTAAGCAGATGTATTGTAAGCCAAAAGAAGTAGTCCCTATTTGGAAGGCAGCATTAACATCTCTTTGGAAGAGAAAATACATACTATGAGTATAAACTACATCATGAACTGTATAAAATGTTAAATAAATATGTTTTTTAATATAATAAGATAGCTTTAAGAACTCATAAGCTATGGTAATTTTTATTAAATTAACTCTTGAATTTTGAGATGATTATTGATTCACATATAGACATAAAGAACACCAGGAAATTCCACATACTCTTTACTCAACTTTACCCAATGGTATTCTTGCTAAAGTAGACCACAGTATTGTAATTGGGATGCTGGCACTGAAACAATCAAGATTCAAAGCATTTCCATCACCATAAAGATCCTTCATAGTACTCTTATGTAGACACACTCAGTGCCCTCTGGGCTCCATTCCTTCTTTATCTCTAGCGACCACTAATCTGGTCACCAGATGCAAAGAGCCGATTTGTTGGAAAAGATCCTGATGCTGGGAGAGATTGAAAGGCAAGAAAAGGGGACATCAGAGGATGAGACGGTTGGATGGGTTCACTGACTCCATGAACATGAGTTTGAGCAAACTCCTAGAGACAGCGAAGGACAGGGAAGCCTGGCGTGCTGTAGTTCATGGGGCTGCAAAGAGTCAGACACAATTTCGCAAGTGAACAACAGATCTATTTCTATAAGCTTGCCTTTCGAGTATATTATATAAATGGAATATTATATAAATTCTGGGACTGACTTTTCCATTTACCATCATTCTCTGTAGATTTATTCAATTGGGTGAAATTCATCAATAGCTACCTCCTTTTTAATTGCTGACTCTCTTACTAGGGACTTTCTCAGAGGAAAAGTTGTTTTGACTGAGTACAGCACCTGCTGTATTGAAGTTTTTTGCTCTGTGAGGCTAACCCCTTTCTGGGCCTGTGCTCATAGAACAGACTTTCATCCAAGCTTTTGCTGTTTTCCTTTGCTGGTGTTTTGAGGTTGCCATCTTCTTCAACTCCAAACCTGGGACACATAAGAGGAAAGCCAACTCAGGCACCTAACTACCATGTCATTTCTTGGTGTCTAAGTCCCTTGCCATCTGCCTTCCTTCTCTTTCAGAATTTTCTTAGCTTTGTTTTCCATAGGGTCCAGTATTTCCAGCTGTACTTAATAGAAGGAATTGACAAAAATCATCTCTTCTTTCTGGAAAAAGAAGCCTCCAAATTTACTTTCAATCTATAAATTTACTTAGATACTCTGCAATGTTATTTTAAAATGAGAGTGGTGTAGAAACCACAATATTGTGTCTTTTTTGCAAGCAATTTCCTTGTGTTTACTTTCAAGTATGGTGATTAGTGGTAGGAGAAAAGGAAAAAGAGCTTTTACTCTCCCGTGTGGAATGGAGATTTCATACCTATGTCTGTTAGCTGTCAAAGGAGGAATAATGTCTAGACTCAAAATTTGTAACACTTGCTAGTAAAGTGAATCAAGCTTATTTATTTTTAAAGTTTTGTGCAGTTAAGTCCTTCACTCTCTTTCTACAGTTGATTCAGTTATTTATTTTATTCTTCTATCAAATACTTAAAAGTAGGAACTCTGTACCCGACACTGTCCTGTGCACTTGGAGCTAATGGCTCAATCTCTGTCTTCAAGGTAAAGTGATATGGGTTAATACATCATTTTAATGCAAATGATTCATTCAAAAATAAAGGATGCACAATAATCTATAAAACTATTGAGAGGGAGGGAGTAAATCATGTTTCTAGGATGAGATAAGGATGACTTGAAGGAGGAAATGACTTCTGGGGTGGGTCTTAAAGAATGAGTATAATTCCTGTAGACGTAGAAATAAGAGTAGGCGAGACAAAGAAAAGAGCAAGAACAAAAGTTTACAAACAAAAAAGGGCACAGAATAACCCTTTCTTCAGAAAGTTAACAGTCTCCTGGGATTGAAGCCTAGCACCTGGAAAATGCTGAAGAACTGATGAGAAAACATTGGTAAGAGAGTATGAGCTGTAAGCAACATTGAGTATATTACATTAATTTGACGGTTGTAATCAGGGCAGAATTAGATAGCTGTGCCTTCAGAGAAAGAACTTGACCTTATTGTTTATTTAGATTCTCTTCATTCTTCTGGCCCCAGCCTCTCCTCAAAGATCTCTCAATTTAGGCACGAGTGACCTTTGGACCAGGTAATTCTTTGTTCTGGGCACTATCCTGTGTATTAGAAGCTGTTTAGTTGTATCTTTGGCTGCTAACCAATAGACTTCAATTGCAGTTCACCTTCCTTTAAGCTGCAACAATTATGTCTTTCTGTATTGTCAACTGACCACTTGAGGACAAAAATCAGCTTGCTTTGAAAACCAATTCGATTTTAAAGTTCTAGCACCAGGCATGACACATTGTCAGTGGTCACTGAAGGATGTTTAAATCAATGTTCATACTTGCATGTAAAAACAGAGAGCATTTCTAAACTAAGCAATTAGATTAAGGAAAATATTAAGCAGTTGCTCAGAATGTGAAATTGATAGGGTTTGTTACCTAAATACAGGAATGATTTTTCTGTTAGTAAGTGGTTTATCAGACTTTCATGATCTGTAGCTGAGATCTTACAACTAAGCTAATTAGCATGATTTGAGGAAGGAATATTCAAATTATTTCAATTTTACTCTTAATTGATTAGTACATTAACACATTGATTAAGTTAATATAGATGGGAGTGAACTTTAGACACTTTTTGCTTTTAAATCAACCATGTGCTCAGTCACTCAGTCAGGTCTGACTCTTCTGTGATTCCATGGACTGTAGCCTGCTAGGTTTCCTGTCCATTGGATTTCCCAGGCAAGAATACTGGAGTGGGTTGCCAATTCCTTCTTTAGGGGATCTTCCTGATCCAAGAATCGAACCCCTGTCTCTTGAATCTCCTCCATTGGAAGGCAGATCCTTTACCACTAAGGCACCTGGAAAGACCCCCTTTTTTTTTCTTTTTCTTTTTTTAAGTATAGTGCTTTGCCAATGGGAGGCACTCAATATAACATTGAAAGTGACTAAATGACTGCACAAATCAGGGAGATGGATTAATCATCCTAAAAATATGATCAACCATTTCAAAGTGGCTTCCTTGAATAGGTTTTCCATGTATGGCTGAGCAAACATACATGGTTCCTCGTATAATACTGAATGCATTTATTACATAACTGGCAACGATGAGGGCAGTTCTCTATAGCCACAAGAGAAAGTCGTTCTCCAGAAGCTAATGTCACAGAGGCATCATTAGCACTCTATCTGCTTGAGCAAATTGACAAATCTTCCAGCAAAAGATAATAACCTGCTGGGGTAACATATATAGGTGATACTACCACCATAATTAATCACATGATATGATATAGCATTATGCAACAGAAAGAGTCAAATTCAATAGGGTAAAATAAAATAATCTCATAGTTAGAACTTTGAACAGTTAACCATTTCATATTTATTTTAGGCAAAATGATTCTTACACCCTGGAATTCAAAAGGATAAGACCACTGCTCCTCCACACTAAACTGTAGTCTCTTTTCTTATGTTGACTAAGGAAATATGGAGTGGAAAATCAACACCTTCTGAATTATTTTTGAAAAGGAAAAGTAAAGTCAACCAGAGACTATTATTTAGAGATTTCTATATTTAGCAACTTTGAGGTCTTCAAGGAAGGGTGCCATATGAATACATAATACTTGTTCCATAGGGAAAGGCTTGATTTCGAGTGCTCTTCAGTTCTCCAGTTTCTTAAACTAAAAGCAACTAGGAGGATATGGAAAGAAATCTTGAATCAACTCTGTAATCAATAAGTTGGGTATATTGGATGGCTCGTATAGCATGAGCAGTATATCAGTTGTACGATATTCCAGTGAGAGTTTAACTGTCAGCAGACTGGAACTTAAATCAACCATGTGCTCAGTCACTCAGTCAGGTCTGACTCTTCTGTGATTCCATGGACTGTAGCCTGCTAGGTTTCCTGTCCATTGGATTTCCCAGGCAAGAATACTGGAGTGGGTTGCCAATTCCTTCTTTAGGGGATCTTCCTGATCCAAGAATCGAACCCCTGTCTCTTGAATCTCCTCCATTGGAAGGCAGATCCTTTACCACTAAGGCACCTGGAAAGACCCCCTTTTTTTTTCTTTTTCTTTTTTTAAGTATAGTGCTTTGCCAATGGGAGGCACTCAATATAACATTGAAAGTGACTAAATGACTGCACAAATCAGGGAGATGGATTAATCATCCTAAAAATATGATCAACCATTTCAAAGTGGCTTCCTTGAATAGGTTTTCCATGTATGGCTGAGCAAACATACATGGTTCCTCGTATAATACTGAATGCATTTATTACATAACTGGCAACGATGAGGGCAGTTCTCTATAGCCACAAGAGAAAGTCGTTCTCCAGAAGCTAATGTCACAGAGGCATCATTAGCACTCTATCTGCTTGAGCAAATTGACAAATCTTCCAGCAAAAGATAATAACCTGCTGGGGTAACATATATAGGTGATACTACCACCATAATTAATCACATGATATGATATAGCATTATGCAACAGAAAGAGTCAAATTCAATAGGGTAAAATAAAATAATCTCATAGTTAGAACTTTGAACAGTTAACCATTTCATATTTATTTTAGGCAAAATGATTCTTACACCCTGGAATTCAAAAGGATAAGACCACTGCTCCTCCACACTAAACTGTAGTCTCTTTTCTTATGTTGACTAAGGAAATATGGAGTGGAAAATCAACACCTTCTGAATTATTTTTGAAAAGGAAAAGTAAAGTCAACCAGAGACTATTATTTAGAGATTTCTATATTTAGCAACTTTGAGGTCTTCAAGGAAGGGTGCCATATGAATACATAATACTTGTTCCATAGGGAAAGGCTTGATTTCGAGTGCTCTTCAGTTCTCCAGTTTCTTAAACTAAAAGCAACTAGGAGGATATGGAAAGAAATCTTGAATCAACTCTGTAATCAATAAGTTGGGTATATTGGATGGCTCGTATAGCATGAGCAGTATATCAGTTGTACGATATTCCAGTGAGAGTTTAACTGTCAGCAGACTGGAACTTGAGAATGATACTGGATTCAAAATAAAGGAATAAAGATAGGATTGGAAATTAAACATATTTTGTAGTTGCCAGGCAACATAATTTTTGAAGGTTTAGTAATGCACTAATTCCCTATAGGAATAAGCAGACTTTAGCTTCCATAGTCTTATAAGCCAGATGTTGATTGTTTTATCTTAGAACAATTGATCAAGCCCCCGTTCCTTTAACATTTTTCCATATCCTCTTTAATATACACACAGTGCAGGGACTGAATATTTTTGGTAATTTATTTGTATTTCATTCTGAGATTTAGAAAGAATGAAACTATTCCAAGAGATTTATGATTTAATGTCCTGCATATGAAAATATAAAAACACAGTTCCATTAAATCAATCAATGATTCTCATAATTAAGAAAGTAACAGCCTAACAGGAAATGAATTCTTCATGCTCTGGAAGTCAAAGTCTAAGGTATTATCAATACTGCATGGATAGAAGTCCTAGGATTAAAAGTCCTCTATACCTTTTTATCAGATAATTGAGAAATGTAAATTACTCAAGCTTTGAATATACTAGCATAGGATTAATTTCCACATCTATAAATAACCAGCGCTAAATCTGTAGAGAGAAAATCAACTTTCCTATTGTGTTTCTCAGTGACTGAGGCTGCAGAGAGCATACTAGTATGATGCTTTTTTGTAGCTACAAATTTTATTTTCTTTAAAAATATCAGAAATCTCTGAAAGTCAGTAATTATAAATTTATTGATAATAAGGTGATAAGTATAAAGGCTGAATTATTTTTGAAAAGGAAAAGTAAAGTCAACCAGAGACTATTATTTAGAGATTTCTATATTTAGCAACTTTGAGGTCTTCAAGGAAGGGTGCCATATGAATACATAATACTTGTTCCATAGGGAAAGGCTTGATTTCGAGTGCTCTTCAGTTCTCCAGTTTCTTAAACTAAAAGCAACTAGGAGGATATGGAAAGAAATCTTGAATCAACTCTGTAATCAATAAGTTGGGTATATTGGATGGCTCGTATAGCATGAGCAGTATATCAGTTGTACGATATTCCAGTGAGAGTTTAACTGTCAGCAGACTGGAACTTGAGAATGATACTGGATTCAAAATAAAGGAATAAAGATAGGATTGGAAATTAAACATATTTTGTAGTTGCCAGGCAACATAATTTTTGAAGGTTTAGTAATGCACTAATTCCCTATAGGAATAAGCAGACTTTTAGCTTCCATAGTCTTATAAGCCAGATGTTGATTTTTTTAGCTTAGAACAATGGAGCAAGCCCCCGTTCCTTTAACATTTTTCCATATCCTCTTTAATATACACACAGTGCAGGGACTGAATATTTTTGGTAATTTATTTGTATTTCATTCTGAGATTTAGAAAGAATGAAACTATTCCAAGAGATTTATGATTTAATGTCCTGCATATGAAAATATAAAAACACAGTTCCATTAAATCAATCAATGATTCTCATAATTAAGAAAGTAACAGCCTAACAGGAAATGAATTCTTCATGCTCTGGAAGTCAAAGTCTAAGGTATTATCAATACTGCATGGATAGAAGTCCTAGGATTAAAAGTCCTCTATACCTTTTTATCAGATAATTGAGAAATGTAAATTACTCAAGCTTTGAATATACTAGCATAGGATTAATTTCCACATCTATAAATAACCAGCGCTAAATCTGTAGAGAGAAAATCAACTTTCCTATTGTGGTTCTCAGTGACTGAGGCTGCAGAGAGCATACTAGTATGATGCTTTTTTGTAGCTACAAATTTTATTTTCTTTAAAAATATCAGAAATCTCTGAAAGTCAATGTAATTATAAATTTATTGATAATAAGGTGATAAGTATAAAGGCTGAATTTTAAAAAGAATGAAATGAATAAGAATTTCCTTCTTGGTGCCAAATCTGTTGATGTCAATCAAGAGAAATTTCTACAATAAACTTAAAACTATTTGAACACCATAGTATTACATTTACTTTTTTTTTTTTGTCTCTAAGTCATCATTTACTTTTCATCCATCTTTATTCTTTGGCCTGTGTGGGCCTCCCATTGCAGTGCCCTCTCTCATTGCAGAGCATTGACTCTGGGTGCGTGCACCCCAGAGCGCTGGCTCGGTAATTGGACACATAGGTCCAGCTGCTCCTCAGAACGTGGGATCTTCCCGGGCTAAGGACTGAACTGCAGCCTCTTGCACCGCAAGGCAGACTCTTAACCTACTAGACCACCAGGGAAGCCCTCCACTTATTTTTAAAATAAAACATAATCGCACAAGTTTTCTGGAGGTAGAACCATTATAAATAGTTGCACAGTCCAGGCATCCTTAAAGTAGTCACGGATCATTCAAAGGCAGGGAATGACAGGAGTGAGAATCCTGTGCAATGGCATGATTTCAGTCACTGTGCTATTGGCACACATAACTCACTGTCTTGATCTCCCCTAGTACATTCTTGCTCCTTTCAACATCATCTATTTGAAATCCATGTATGTATCTACACATCTGCCTATCTGTTTATCTAACACCTGAAGTAAGAGGTTCATCAACCTGGAGATGAAGAAAATTTTCAGTTCAAAGAAAAATTGTTCATTTGGACCAAGTTGGTTTTGCATTTTTTCCCCCAGTATTATGACTGTTAAAACAAATATCAACCACAGTAATTTGTGCTCACAGAGCTACATATAAATGACACAAGTTAAAAGAAATTTGCTGTTACTGGGACTTCCCCGGTGGTCCAGTGGTTAAGAATTCACTTTGTGATGCATAGGAAGGAGGTTTGATCCTGGTCTGGGAACTAAGATCCCACATGCTATGGGCAACTAAGCCCCCTACTGAGGCCACCTGCCACAACTAGAGAGACCCTGGTGCATAAACTGATGCGTGAAGAAAAATATCAGAAATCTCTGAAAGTCAATGTAATTATAAATTTATTGATAATAAGGTGATAAGTATAAAGGCTGAATTTTAAAAAGAATGAAATGAATAAGAATTTCCTTCTTGGTGCCAAATCTGTTGATGTCAATCAAGAGAAATTTCTACAATAAACTTAAAACTATTTGAACACCATAGTATTACATTTACTTTTTTTTTTTTGTCTCTAAGTCATCATTTACTTTTCATCCATCTTTATTCTTTGGCCTGTGTGGGCCTCCCATCGCAGTGGCCTCTCTCGTTGCAGAGCATTGACTCTGGGTGCGTGCACCCCAGAGCGCTGGCTCGGTAATTGGACACATAGGTCCAGCTGCTCCTCAGAACGTGGGATCTTCCCGGGCTAAGGACTGAACTGCAGCCTCTTGCACCGCAAGGCAGACTCTTAACCTACTAGACCACCAGGGAAGCCCTCCACTTATTTTTAAAATAAAACATAATCGCACAAGTTTTCTGGAGGTAGAACCATTATAAATAGTTGCACAGTCCAGGCATCCTTAAAGTAGTCACGGATCATTCAAAGGCAGGGAATGACAGGAGTGAGAATCCTGTGCAATGGCATGATTTCAGTCACTGTGCTATTGGCACACATAACTCACTGTCTTGATCTCCCCTAGTACATTCTTGCTCCTTTCAACATCATCTATTTGAAATCCATGTATGTATCTACACATCTGCCTATCTGTTTATCTAACACCTGAAGTAAGAGGTTCATCAACCTGGAGATGAAGAAAATTTTCAGTTCAAAGAAAAATTGTTCATTTGGACCAAGTTGGTTTTGCATTTTTTCCCCCAGTATTATGACTGTTAAAACAAATATCAACCACAGTAATTTGTGCTCACAGAGCTACATATAAATGACACAAGTTAAAAGAAATTTGCTGTTACTGGGACTTCCCCGGTGGTCCAGTGGTTAAGAATTCACTTTGTGATGCATAGGAAGGAGGTTTGATCCCTGGTCTGGGAACTAAGATCCCACATGCTATGGGCAACTAAGCCCTCACCCTAACTACTGAGGCCACCTGCCACAACTAGAGAGACCCTGGTGCAATGAAAGATCTGGCATGATGCGGTGAAGATCTCACGTACTGCAATTGAGACCAGATGCAAGCAAATAAAACAAATATTGTTTTTCTAAAGAAGAGAAATTTGCTGTTACTGAGACAAACAGATTTCTTGATTAAAAATAAAGATGAATACAAAATTTAAAGAAAATAGCAATGTATCACCCTTTTAAATTTAATCTTGAAATACACTTAGGTTTCCTTTTTTATTTCCTCTGTATTTTATTTGCTTTTTGGTCTTTCTAGGAGCTTTAACATTTGGATTCTCTTTCTGTTTTGCCTCTTACTTGGGTGTGTATTTCCCTAGTGAATTTCTTGTTAGACTATATGTGCATTTACCTTTAATAAGCCCATTTATTTTGACTGAGATAAACAACAATAATGTTGTACAGGTTGGGAATTCTCTGAAATTAAATAAATGAGCAAACAAACAAAGAGCCCTCAGTGACAGATGCTTGACATTTACTCAACCAAAACCCTGCCTTTTTAATATATGTTCTTATATAGGGATCAATTGCCATTCGATTTCAACTAGAAAATGAAATAGTCTAAAGATAAAACAACAACAGGGCTAATTCAGTTGAGGGCCATGGCCCTCTGGATCCCTCACTTTTCCTCCTCAAATTTCCTAGGTTTCCACAATTCAGACTTTCAACTTAAGATGTTTCCAACGGTCTTACAGAATTTATTCTTGGCTTCATCTCTGCACTTTTGCTGAACGTCAAGGTCTGAGGTTTGTTTGCATTCCTGCTCTGAGGAGACCTGCTGGACTTTCTAGCAGGTGTGAAGACCCCATGGCTCCTTCTGTTGCATCTCATTTCCATTTATTAAATATTTTATCTTGGAGGATGAAGCAAAAGTGACTTTCATGTTTCCTGGCAGTCTCCTGCTTCAAAGAACTTAATAGTGATTTGTTTATTTCAGAGGAAATGGAGACCAGTCCGTGATGACAGATTTATTAGTTAAGTGGACATCACACACAAAAAATCCTTTTCTTACAGTTCAGGCTTTCTTCTAAGCACACTCTAAATGCTGAAGACAATGCCATACATTTTGATAAATCAAACCCATGTGATTCGATGTACTCAGTTTTGTGAACTGATATGACTTCTTCCATATGCATTTCCAGAATAACTTAAAGATCAGCAAAGAAAGCTAATATTTCCCAACATCAAGCACCTCGATGAACTGGTAACAGTGAATATGTTTTGGAAGATAACTAAAGGAATATTAAAGCAAAACATGATGAAACAAAAGAATTCAACTGAGATGTCTGAAACTGAGAATGAGAGTTTGGAACACTGGGAAACCATCAACTGCCAGATCATGAAGTTGTTTCAACTGCACAACACTATAGATTTAATTCTTATATTAACCACTGAGAAAGTACACATTAATGTATAAAATTTCAGGGTAAATATGAAGAACAGACATCAACTTCATAATGACCCAAATTATTCCTCTTTCATGAATGACCAATTTTATCAGGAAGTAAATGTCAAGCAAGACAGACACTGGGATCCCATAGGTGGAAATTTAGTCCCTTCCAGAGAAAGAAATCAGCTAACTAATATACAGAATTCATTCAAACCAAAGGGATGGTGGTAATTCAATGATAATATTGCTTGACATTTACTCAACCAAAACCCTGCCTTTTTAATATATGTTCTTATATAGGGATCAATTGCCATTCGATTTCAACTAGAAAATGAAATAGTCTAAAGATAAAACAACAACAGGGCTAATTCAGTTGAGGGCCATGGCCCTCTGGATCCCTCACTTTTCCTCCTCAAATTTCCTAGGTTTCCACAATTCAGACTTTCAACTTAAGATGTTTCCAACGGTCTTACAGAATTTATTCTTGGCTTCATCTCTGCACTTTTGCTGAACGTCAAGGTCTGAGGTTTGTTTGCATTCCTGCTCTGAGGAGACCTGCTGGACTTTCTAGCAGGTGTGAAGACCCCATGGCTCCTTCTGTTGCATCTCATTTCCATTTATTAAATATTTTATCTTGGAGGATGAAGCAAAAGTGACTTTCATGTTTCCTGGCAGTCTCCTGCTTCAAAGAACTTAATAGTGATTTGTTTATTTCAGAGGAAATGGAGACCAGTCCGTGATGACAGATTTATTAGTTAAGTGGACATCACACACAAAAAATCCTTTTCTTACAGTTCAGGCTTTCTTCTAAGCACACTCTAAATGCTGAAGACAATGCCATACATTTTGATAAATCAAACCCATGTGATTCGATGTACTCAGTTTTGTGAACTGATATGACTTCTTCCATATGCATTTCCAGAATAACTTAAAGATCAGCAAAGAAAGCTAATATTTCCCAACATCAAGCACCTCGATGAACTGGTAACAGTGAATATGTTTTGGAAGATAACTAAAGGAATATTAAAGCAAAACATGATGAAACAAAAGAATTCAACTGAGATGTCTGAAACTGAGAATGAGAGTTTGGAACACTGGGAAACCATCAACTGCCAGATCATGAAGTTGTTTCAACTGCACAACACTATAGATTTAATTCTTATATTAACCACTGAGAAAGTACACATTAATGTATAAAATTTCAGGGTAAATATGAAGAACAGACATCAACTTCATAATGACCCAAATTATTCCTCTTTCATGAATGACCAATTTTATCAGGAAGTAAATGTCAAGCAAGACAGACACTGGGATCCCATAGGTGGAAATTTAGTCCCTTCCAGAGAAAGAAATCAGCTAACTAATATACAGAATTCATTCAAACCAAAGGGATGGTGGTAATTCAATGATAATATTGCCAAGCATAAGCAAGTAAATTTATAAGCTATTAATACCCATTATGAAGAAAGTGAACAGCTGAGCAATTCTCAAAATAAATATTTTAGCTCTTTGACATCTTAACAAGCAAATGGGATAAAAATTTCAGACATCTCATTATAGAAATAAGAGAAAGAACCTGAATTGGAAGTTGTAAGCCCCAGCTCAGCATACATTATTTTAGGGGTGCCATGCTCTGAGTCTCACGTTTCTCATCCTTTAAGACTGAGAGGATGATTTTGATAAATTCTAGAACCCCCTCCCAAGTCTAACATTCTCTGACAGTGCTTGAATATAGTGTCAGGAAAGTCTTAAAAGCTTTCAAGATGAAGATGGAGATAAATATCAAGAAGACCAATGAAGGAAAACCAGGGAAAGATTAAAAGTCATTTCATATGTTTCACAATATTCTAGTAAGGTGAGCCTTTGAAATAGGGAGAGCTAACAGCATCACAGACACGCCTAAAGAATGACTCTCCAGTGTCCTCCATGGGCTTAAATTAATCCTTTCTTGTCTTATCAAGATAACATCAATCTCCTGCCAAATATACCACAGCATATATATTTAGTTAGCTAGAAAAATCTTTTATTTTTCACTATGATTTTATCAAGCACCTCGATGAACTGGTAACAGTGAATATGTTTTGGAAGATAACTAAAGGAATATTAAAGCAAAACATGATGAAACAAAAGAATTCAACTGAGATGTCTGAAACTGAGAATGAGAGTTTGGAACACTGGGAAACCATCAACTGCCAGATCATGAAGTTGTTTCAACTGCACAACACTATAGATTTAATTCTTATATTAACCACTGAGAAAGTACACATTAATGTATAAAATTTCAGGGTAAATATGAAGAACAGACATCAACTTCATAATGACCCAAATTATTCCTCTTTCATGAATGACCAATTTTATCAGGAAGTAAATGTCAAGCAAGACAGACACTGGGATCCCATAGGTGGAAATTTAGTCCCTTCCAGAGAAAGAAATCAGCTAACTAATATACAGAATTCATTCAAACCAAAGGGATGGTGGTAATTCAATGATAATATTGCCAAGCATAAGCAAGTAAATTTATAAGCTATTAATACCCATTATGAAGAAAGTGAACAGCTGAGCAATTCTCAAAATAAATATTTTAGCTCTTTGACATCTTAACAAGCAAATGGGATAAAAATTTCAGACATCTCATTATAGAAATAAGAGAAAGAACCTGAATTGGAAGTTGTAAGCCCCAGCTCAGCATACATTATTTTAGGGGTGCCATGCTCTGAGTCTCACGTTTCTCATCCTTTAAGACTGAGAGGATGATTTTGATAAATTCTAGAACCCCCTCCCAAGTCTAACATTCTCTGACAGTGCTTGAATATAGTGTCAGGAAAGTCTTAAAAGCTTTCAAGATGAAGATGGAGATAAATATCAAGAAGACCAATGAAGGAAAACCAGGGAAAGATTAAAAGTCATTTCATATGTTTCACAATATTCTAGTAAGGTGAGCCTTTGAAATAGGGAGAGCTAACAGCATCACAGACACGCCTAAAGAATGACTCTCCAGTGTCCTCCATGGGCTTAAATTAATCCTTTCTTGTCTTATCAAGATAACATCAATCTCCTGCCAAATATACCACAGCATATATATTTAGTTAGCTAGAAAAATCTTTTATTTTTCACTATGATTTTATCAAGCAATTCAGCTATCTACAATCAATTACTGCCTCTTGGTTCATAAAACAAAAGAATGCTTGAATCATAAAAGTTAAGGATATGGAAAAGAATACCCTCGGGGCAGATTTTGTGCATGATCCCAGAAGCCCAAAATCTACTGTACATTTACTGGCTTCATTATTCATATTTTTCACCCATGTCCTGGTTTAAGGATTTTCATGTGCTCATAACTTCAGAAGAGAAAAAGGAGAGGAATAAGGCAGGTTTCATGCATTTTCTGAAATCTTCCTGGACTTCTCCAAATATTTTCATCATTTTTGCTATACCATTATTTCTTCTATTACTGCATCCAGTTGTTTCCATCTTTACCTTCCCTACTATGTTGCAGACCCTTCCAGAAACCTCAAGACGTTCTATTCATCTTAGGGTACCCACAGCACTGAACTCAGTCCCTGGCACAGAGTACCCATTTAGTGAATTAAGGCTGAGTTTGTGAATTATGAGCCTAGTGAAATACTTACGGCATTGTATGTGTGTGTGTGTGTATGTGTCCTGTGTATTTATGGGACCAGGCGGAGGGTGGACTATAATTTGATATGAATTACCACTTGTTTTGTGTCTCTCTGGTGCAATCGGTTATCCTGTTCAGCTGTTAACTGAAAGGTTGGTGGTTGGAGCCCACCCAGGGACGCATCTCACCTTTTTTGGGGCTTTGGCTGCTCAGCAGCAAAGAGTCTGCCTGCCCCCTGGAGGTGAAAATGGCAACCTACGTCCATATTAGGAACCTGGCGGACTAAGCTCCATGGGGCTGCAAAAAAAGCAGGACATGACTTCGTAATTAAACCACCACCACCAGTATTTTAGTCTTCCTCTGACTCACTTAAAAAAAAAAAAAAAAAAAAAAAAACGAATTCAGCTTTATCTAAAATACGAATACGACTTCCTTAACAGATGGTTGAAAATGAACTGTAATTCTATTAGAAAATCCAAAATGAGAACTTTTTTTTTTTTTTTTTTTTGCATTTTTTGGTTTGTTTTTAATATTAGAAGGGTATAGAAACTGTGAGTATTGATGTCTGACCTGAGAACAGCACAACTACCTCGTGAACTGCTTGTGACTCTTGTTATGAAGTGGTCCCTCTCTCATTCTGCACCTCTTCAGGGCACAGTTAAATTGTGAACCTCTTTATTCCATCCACTTTCGATAGCGTATTCACATTCTTATTGGTTTAGTTTGACTTTCTCATGACCTGAGCTTTCAAGGTAAAATCATTCATCTTAGAAATCTCCTGTTTTTACTCTGTTCCTAACATCCACTCAACTACCTTAATGCATTTAACTAGCATACTTTAATTCGTGACACTTTAAAAAAAAAAAAAAGAGAGAGAGAGACAGCGAGAGTCAGAGCAAGAGAGATCCTTTAGGATTCCCTTGTAGCTCAGCTGGTAAAGAATCTGCCTGCAACGCAGGAGACCCTGGTTTGATTCCTGGGTGGGGAGACTCCCCTGGAAAAGGAATAGGTTATCCACTCCACTAATCCTGGGATTTCCTGGTGGCTCAGATGGTAAAGAATCCGCCTGCAGTGCAGGAGACCTGGGTTGATCCTGGTTGGGAAAATCCCTGGAGAAGGGACAGGTGACCCACTCCAGTATTCTTGAGTGGAGAATTTCATGGTTGTCCATGGTCGCCAAGAGTCAGATACGACCAAGCTACTTTCACCTTGCCTACACAGATTATTTATTCTAATCCTTTTTATAAAAAATGTAACCCTTTATTACTGCATCCTTGGAAAAAGCACACTGTTTTTTAAACTGGGAAAAGAAGTAAAAAAAAAAATTGCTATTAGTAATGGAGATGACCACATCCACACATTTACGCACCAATGCCCACCAACATCTTATGAGCAAATTTTCAATATAAAAGTAAACTCATAAATTTCAATCACAGAAAATAATTAAAAATTTTTTCTTACTCTTCTTCTACAATGCCAATAAAACTTTATTACAAATTACATTTGGTCTGGCTTGATTCTGTTCCAAAACCTCTCAAAAAAAAAAAACAAAAAAAAAACAATGAGCATTGCCTGGACATTTACACATGCTTGGCCCAGTGCTATAATGTGTGTGTTTGTTTTTTGCGTTCCTAAGATGGCTTGAACGCAATTCTTAAGGTTTTTCTATATTTTCCTACATGAGCTATACTCTGTCAACTCATAAATTCTAATGTGAAAGTATCCCGTGGTATCTTTGCTTAATATGTGGTGCTAATATTGTCTTTTCTCCCATAGACCACAAGCAGTTCAACCATCAATTAGTTACCAATTAATCTTGGTTAAAAATGAATCTGCTGATGAATAGTCCTGTTTCCCACATAGTCAAAACTCTGCAATTGGCAGCTACAGTGTGTAATGTATGGCTGCAGCCAAGCAGGCCCAGATGGTTCACAGGACAGCTGTGAGACGCCCTATACTGCACGATTCCTTGCATTTGCACTTTTCGAATGCCAAGATGAATATTTTATCCTCATTTTCTTCCCCTATTGTGAAAAGTCTTTTCTAATATGATCTTCTGTTTGTCAGCTACCTGACTTGAAATTCTGGAATTCACACCAGAGATCTTTTGAGAGGCTTTGAAAGTCAATAATTCTTTGTCATTAATTGCCACTGTCTGATTCTATTAAAGTTTTCATACTTTCCCCCTGGAAAATCTAGCCTAATTCCTGGCATGTTCCCCACCCTTTCCCAGAAAAATGTTCTCCTCCCTATTCCTCAAGAGGCCTGGAAGAATCTCCCTAGCTGACCTTACATTTTTGAATAGGCTTTCATTGTTTGCCTTCCCACTTCCAAAATTCAATTATTTTTTATATTTACATGCATCATTATGTTGTGATTTACTTCTTCAGTTCTTATTCATTGGCTTCACTTTATTTGTTACCACTGAACAGTTGAATTTTGGTTACTCTTTTCAGTAGCTGAATAGTAGGAAAGTTTGTCTTTTTGTCTAGAAGCACTTGTTCAATTAGACTTTCTAATGGATCGAAATGCTCCATACCTGCACTGTTGAATACAAGTTATGTCTTTTGTTTTTTTTAATAGATAGCATTCAATGACAAATTACATTGGGTCTTTTTCGAAAACCTCTCAAAAAAACAAAAAATGAGCATTGCCTGGACATTTACACATGCTTGGCCCAGTGCTATAATGTGTGTGTTTGTTTTTTGCGTTCCTAAGATGGCTTGAACGCAATTCTTAAGGTTTTTCTATATTTTCCTACATGAGCTATACTCTGTCAACTCATAAATTCTAATGTGAAAGTATCCCGTGGTATCTTTGCTTAATATGTGGTGCTAATATTGTCTTTTCTCCCATAGACCACAAGCAGTTCAACCATCAATTAGTTACCAATTAATCTTGGTTAAAAATGAATCTGCTGATGAATAGTCCTGTTTCCCACATAGTCAAAACTCTGCAATTGGCAGCTACAGTGTGTAATGTATGGCTGCAGCCAAGCAGGCCCAGATGGTTCACAGGACAGCTGTGAGACGCCCTATACTGCACGATTCCTTGCATTTGCACTTTTCGAATGCCAAGATGAATATTTTATCCTCATTTTCTTCCCCTATTGTGAAAAGTCTTTTCTAATATGATCTTCTGTTTGTCAGCTACCTGACTTGAAATTCTGGAATTCACACCAGAGATCTTTTGAGAGGCTTTGAAAGTCAATAATTCTTTGTCATTAATTGCCACTGTCTGATTCTATTAAAGTTTTCATACTTTCCCCCTGGAAAATCTAGCCTAATTCCTGGCATGTTCCCCACCCTTTCCCAGAAAAATGTTCTCCTCCCTATTCCTCAAGAGGCCTGGAAGAATCTCCCTAGCTGACCTTACATTTTTGAATAGGCTTTCATTGTTTGCCTTCCCACTTCCAAAATTCAATTATTTTTTATATTTACATGCATCATTATGTTGTGATTTACTTCTTCAGTTCTTATTCATTGGCTTCACTTTATTTGTTACCACTGAACAGTTGAATTTTGGTTACTCTTTTCAGTAGCTGAATAGTAGGAAAGTTTGTCTTTTTGTCTAGAAGCACTTGTTCAATTAGACTTTCTAATGGATCGAAATGCTCCATACCTGCACTGTTGAATACATTAGCCAATATCCACATATGACTAGTGAGTGCCTACTGATACAAAGGAGCTGGTTTTTAAATTTAATTATCTTTAATCAATCAAAGTTTAAATAGTCATATATGGCTACTGCTGGCGCTACCCAGCACAGCAGAGTGATACAATTATTGCTGATAAACACAGATATACAAGTGGGTATTAACAGTAACTCTAATATATTATTCAGCAACCATGTCTAGCATTTTTCTCCATGTGCAGAAAAGGGTAAGATTCAGAACACAGAGTCTCTGCCTCTCACACATTTTCAATCTAGCAACAAGAATGTTCAGGCTTGGCTATACATTAGAGTTCCTTGACAGCATTTTTAAAATATCAGTGTTCAGATGAAATAACAAGATATCAGAGATTTGTTTCAAAGTAACTGGGACAAAGTAAGGGAGGAGTGGAATGGTATAAATGAATTAAGATTTACAAAGTGTTGATATATATTGAACATGATGGGCACCTGAGTGCTCATTATATTATTATCTCTACTTATTTGTGATGATCATGATTTTCTATTATGAAATTTTTAAAATTTTAAAATAAACTTATGTAATTTATAGAATTTTAAAAAATTCTAATCTACTCTTGATTAATATAATCCTAATTTATGAGGCATTAGAATTTTTTGAGACTGCCCAGACCATTCCAATGTAACACCAGTGTTGAGTTACTAGTCTGACCAAATTAAACTTATGCATGCATGCATGCTAAGGCCCTTCAATCCCGTCTGACTCTTTGCAAGCCTATGGACTGTAGTGCACCAGGCTTCTCTGTCCATGGGGATTCTGCAGGCAAGAATACTGGAGTGGGTTGCATGCCCTCCTTCAGGGGATCTTCCCAACCCTGGGACTGAATCCACATTTCTATTTTTTTTTTTTATAATTTATTTATTCATTTGGTTGTCTGAGGTTTTAGTTATAGCATGTGGGATCTTGTTCCCTGACCAGGGTTCAAACTTGGGCCCCCTGCATTGGAAGCACAGAGTTTTAGCCACTGGACCACCAAGGAAGTCCCTGAATCCACATTTCTTACATCTTCTGCTCTGGCAAGTAAGTTTTTCTTTCTTTCTTTTTTTTTTTAACCACTAGTGCCACCTGGGAAGCCCTAAATTAACATTATGATACCATGTTAATAAAAAAGTTCAGAAGTATGAAAAACCTGAAAGTTATTTTTTTTATGAGTTGAAGGATGTGTTAAAATAGAATTAGTATCAGAGTCAAGGATAAGAGATTCTTTTAAAAAGCGTCAAAATGCTTTGCAATATGGATTCAGTTTACTCTTTTACAGAAATAAATGCTAACTGACAAGGAAAAATAGTCTTGTTGCAAACTCTTTTCATGAGACAGTTCATGTGATATATGACTAAGCTCAAAACAAGTGAGATGATTTTTTTTAGCTTGCCCACTCCTCTGTCACTACTCTTTCCTTAACAGCCAAGTCACCTCACATGTGGTCACTTGTCCATGTCATGGATCCACATTCTTTAAACACATAGCATTGTATGAATCTAGTTAACCAGTCATAAAACAGAATGATACAAAGTGAGGCATCATGAACTGAATCAGCATTACTGTTTTAAAGGTGCTCAGAAAAGAGACTTAATAATTCTTTTATAAAATTCAATCTACTTGAAAAATTAGAAAATAATTTATCTTCATTTTCAAATCACCAGGTACTATTCAACATGACAATATAAATAGATTAATACTCTGTATTTTCCCCAATTGCCTGATAAGTTCAAGTTTAATTTTTTGACTTTGTTAAACAGGCACTTTAAGGACTATGATTATTTGGCTGTATGTAACGTGTGACAACAATTCATAGCATAGCTGCACAGTATTTTCATAGAATCTCATGTCTTACCCCACAATAATGGAATGAGACATTCTTATACATTAGTTAACAGGAAACTGGCATAACAATCACTGAATTGTTGAGAATATATGCATCTTACCTTTGAAAATATAAATGATTTTCAATGATTTATAATAAAGTTCCTAACAAATGTGTATTTATTTTGATCCTTATTAATTCACAAACAACAAATATATGCCATGTAATCAAAGATACTTCACTTTAGAAAGCATCCATAAAAGTCATAAAAAATACAGATAATTACTTAAAGTCAATACTCATTCATCTCCCTTATGGATTGGCCAACAATCTTCTCAATTTCCAACCACTAGTGCCACCTGGGAAGCCCTAAATTAACATTATGATACCATGTTAATAAAAAAGTTCAGAAGTATGAAAAACCTGAAAGTTATTTTTTTTATGAGTTGAAGGATGTGTTAAAATAGAATTAGTATCAGAGTCAAGGATAAGAGATTCTTTTAAAAAGCGTCAAAATGCTTTGCAATATGGATTCAGTTTACTCTTTTACAGAAATAAATGCTAACTGACAAGGAAAAATAGTCTTGTTGCAAACTCTTTTCATGAGACAGTTCATGTGATATATGACTAAGCTCAAAACAAGTGAGATGATTTTTTTTAGCTTGCCCACTCCTCTGTCACTACTCTTTCCTTAACAGCCAAGTCACCTCACATGTGGTCACTTGTCCATGTCATGGATCCACATTCTTTAAACACATAGCATTGTATGAATCTAGTTAACCAGTCATAAAACAGAATGATACAAAGTGAGGCATCATGAACTGAATCAGCATTACTGTTTTAAAGGTGCTCAGAAAAGAGACTTAATAATTCTTTTATAAAATTCAATCTACTTGAAAAATTAGAAAATAATTTATCTTCATTTTCAAATCACCAGGTACTATTCAACATGACAATATAAATAGATTAATACTCTGTATTTTCCCCAATTGCCTGATAAGTTCAAGTTTAATTTTTTGACTTTGTTAAACAGGCACTTTAAGGACTATGATTATTTGGCTGTATGTAACGTGTGACAACAATTCATAGCATAGCTGCACAGTATTTTCATAGAATCTCATGTCTTACCCCACAATAATGGAATGAGACATTCTTATACATTAGTTAACAGGAAACTGGCATAACAATCACTGAATTGTTGAGAATATATGCATCTTACCTTTGAAAATATAAATGATTTTCAATGATTTATAATAAAGTTCCTAACAAATGTGTATTTATTTTGATCCTTATTAATTCACAAACAACAAATATATGCCATGTAATCAAAGATACTTCACTTTAGAAAGCATCCATAAAAGTCATAAAAAATACAGATAATTACTTAAAGTCAATACTCATTCATCTCCCTTATGGATTGGCCAACAATCTTCTCAATTTCCAACCACTAGAACCCTGGAACTAAGAGTCTCAGAAAACCCGATAGAGACAATTCATTCAATCTTGTGTCATTTTCTATGACACAAATGGGATTTACTAAGCACTTCTGTGTACCGAGTCTATTGCTGGATGCCACATTAAAAGAAAAAGAAGGCAGACATTTTCTTTGGGAATACATGTAATTCAAATCACAGACTAGAGATATGTGAAAGAGAACAGCAAAGAGAACCAGGAGGTGAAATTTAATTGTGCTGTTATGTAGTATACAGATACTAATGTGTTAAGAGAAATGTGTATTGACCTGAGAATGTGTCACAAGCTGTGTATCAATGAAAATAATAAATGTATATAGGAAAAAGACATTATAGCTACAGGATAAAAATACAAAATAAATCTGGCAGGTAGCACAGAACTAAATACACATATACATGCATGCATACATACAGGAGTACAATAGAACTAGTGAATAAGATTAGTAAATTTTATCAAGATAAATTCCTGGTTAGTATTAACAATGGAGAAAACTAAGGATATAGAGATCCTTGTGTATCATTTCTTTCAACTATATGTGATTATATAAATTTCTCAAAATAATAAACTTTTAAAAAGAGGTAGACATAAATTTATTGAGGAAACATTGGTTAAAAATAATCAAAATTGGGACTTCCCTGGTGGTCCAGTGGGTAAAGAGTCCGTCTTGCAGTGCAAGGGGCACTGGTACAATCCCTGGCCTGGGAGGATCCCACATGCTGCAGAGCAGCTGGACCAGTGTGTCCAATTACAAGCCAATGCTCTGGAGCGAAGAGGGGCCTATGCAATGCGAGGCCCACACAGGCCAAAGAATAAAGATGGATGAAAATACATACATAAATAAAAAACCAATACAAGAGGACAAAATTTAAAAAAAAGAAAAATCAAAATCAGTATCAGCAAAACTGGCCCAGCTGGTCAAAAAAAACCTTTAATGACAGTCGGGAGATTATAGAAGGAATCCTACTAACACATATCCCTGAATTCTTAGCAAACAAACAAGCATAGTACTATAAGCAATATGTAGCATGTCTTGACAAATGGGAGATGCAGAAAATCTTGTTGGAAAAATTCTTGAATGCAACTGTGACTGAATATATTTAGGTATCCATATTAGGAATTATCAAAAGATAATCTTAAACTAATATTTCACACTGTATTCCGAAGACTAAATGAAATATGACTTTGCTAGAAAAAAGTGCTTTAAACGTATCTTTTAGATTATATATATATATATGTATGTATGAGATTATATTGTATATTTAATTGTATGTAATATATACATATTATATCATATATTTAATTGTATAGGCTTCCCTGGTGGATCAGACAATAAAGAATACACCTGCAATGGGGGAGGCCTGGGTTTGATCCCTGGGTTAGGCAGATTCTCTGGAGAAGGGAATGCAACCCACCCTAGTATTCTTGCTTGGAGAATCCCAGGGACAAAGGAGTCTGGCAGGCTACAGTCCATGGCATTTCAAAGAGTCAGACATGACTGAGTGACTTTCCCTCACTAATGTATGATATATATTAGATATATATGATATTAAACAAAAATGTGATCTCACACAGAAAGCAGCACAAGTAAAACCTATGCTCTATAATAGACTACTATTAGCCACTCTTTGCTTGTGCATCAAAGCCTATAATTAAACATTCATACTGTAAGTATAAAAGACTTTCAGTTTATGCAGAATTTCAAGAAGAGGAATGACAAAGTCCACATGTTACTATAAGCTGAATAGAGGATTTCATTAGGGAAGAATGAACAAAAGTTAATATATTCAGAAGAGAAAGATACATCAGAAATCCTGGGGTGGGGGAAACAAAAATAAGGGCAAGAAGCATCAAAGTAGAAATATGAAACAAATAAATAGAATGGTAAGGAATAGAATGTGTTCAGGCTGAGCTGTGTAGGAAACGGCAGCATGACTGAGTTTTGAACTTCAGTAGGAAAGGAGTGGAAAATCATCAAACTAGCTAGAAGGGTAATTTTTGGTTGAGGCGGGACAGAATTGTGTTTAGATGAAACAGGGGAAACAATTCTTGGAAGAACCAAATGCATATTTTATGTTTAGTTTTGTTTTTCAGGGTTTGGTAAGAGCTAAGGATTGGGAATTACCATGAGAGGTCAACATTAGAGTGTTCCAGAGGTTATGTGGTTCACTGAACTGGGGAGGACCAGATGAGTCTGGCATTTACAATTTGTAGGGAAGATGAGTGTCGGCAGAATCAGAGGAGAAACAGGGAAGGCACACCTGGTTAGCAAAGGCAAGAACTGGCCAATCATTAACATTTCTTAGTATCTTCTGGACAAAGAGATTGTGTTCAACTAAAAAGTAATATCAATACTTATTTTAAAATAGAGTTAAAGTTAAGTCTTGGGACAAAGGTTCTTGGTGTCTACTTGGAGTTATCTATCACTTTCAGTACAAAATGCAAATATATTATAGGTAAAGTACAGTTAGACAAACTCTACTAGTATCACACTGAACATTTTAAAACAGGAAACAGATTCTTCAGTTCGCAAATGACTAGCCAAAATACAATTCCATGTACATAAATACCTATTACTTATAGAGATCATATAGCAAAGTCCATTTGCACATTATCATATATTAAACTTTAAAATGTTATGGTTTACTGTATGAGGTATCAAAATATATATAGGCATCATGCTAACCCACAGAAAGAACTATGCCATTGGAAAACTGAAGCTAAGAAAGAATAACAGTGTTCATATTCATAACATAAGAGTGAAAAATGACCAAAGTCATCATAAATTCAGATTCAGAGAGAGGTAGTTTACACCCAGTAAAGCATTTTGTCCATTCACTTTCATTCACTCAAAAGCAAGAGCCAGCATTTTAAATGATGCTGTATTTTACTTTTATTGGGAAGACTAAAGACTTACGGCTTCAAAATAGGATATGAGATTTTCCTATGAAGGGCCCCACCACAGAGTCGGCAAGAAGCATCAAAGTAGAAATATGAAACAAATAAATAGAATGGTAAGGAATAGAATGTGTTCAGGCTGAGCTGTGTAGGAAACGGCAGCATGACTGAGTTTTGAACTTCAGTAGGAAAGGAGGAAAATCATCAAACTAGCTAGAAGGGTAATTTTTGGTTGAGGCGGACAGAATTGTGTTTAGATGAAACGGGGGAAACAATTCTTGGAAGAACCAAATGCATATTTTATGTTTAGTTTTGTTTTTCAGGGTTTGGTAAGAGCTAAGGATTGGGAATTACCATGAGAGGTCAACATTAGAGTGTTCCAGAGGTTATGTGGTTCACTGAACTGGGGAGGACCAGATGAGTCTGGCATTTACAATTTGTAGGGAAGATGAGTGTCGGCAGAATCAGAGGAGAAACAGGGAAGGCACACCTGGTTAGCAAAGGCAAGAACTGGCCAATCATTAACATTTCTTAGTATCTTCTGGACAAAGAGATTGTGTTCAACTAAAAAGTAATATCAATACTTATTTTAAAATAGAGTTAAAGTTAAGTCTTGGGACAAAGGTTCTTGGTGTCTACTTGGAGTTATCTATCACTTTCAGTACAAAATGCAAATATATTATAGGTAAAGTACAGTTAGACAAACTCTACTAGTATCACACTGAACATTTTAAAACAGGAAACAGATTCTTCAGTTCGCAAATGACTAGCCAAAATACAATTCCATGTACATAAATACCTATTACTTATAGAGATCATATAGCAAAGTCCATTTGCACATTATCATATATTAAACTTTAAAATGTTATGGTTTACTGTATGAGGTATCAAAATATATATAGGCATCATGCTAACCCACAGAAAGAACTATGCCATTGGAAAACTGAAGCTAAGAAAGAATAACAGTGTTCATATTCATAACATAAGAGTGAAAAATGACCAAAGTCATCATAAATTCAGATTCAGAGAGAGGTAGTTTACACCCAGTAAAGCATTTTGTCCATTCACTTTCATTCACTCAAAAGCAAGAGCCAGCATTTTAAATGATGCTGTATTTTACTTTTATTGGGAAGACTAAAGACTTACGGCTTCAAAATAGGATATGAGATTTTCCTATGAAGGGCCCTACGCTGAAGTCAGGATATGGAAGTTCAGGTGGCACTATTGGCTGAACTGACAGACATTACTTCACTTCTCTGGGTACACTCTCTCATCTAGAAAACACACTCAATGACCTGGGTGGTGCCTCCGGTTTTCTTCCAGTGTCTTGATAATTCTGATTCTAATCATCTGTTGAAGTAATATAGATTATAAGTCAGTAAGAAAACTGAGAAGTCAATCTTTCCTGAAAGCCAAGAGGAATGAAGGAGCAGATGCAGTCAGCTTTTTCTTGTCCCTTTTGCGTATTACTGAACATTTCACGTTTTGTTCTTCTCCCTGGGCCTGTGCTCCCGACTAGCTCTCTGCCCTCCCATTATACACCAGAGAAGCCATCACTACTCCTTTGAACCTCTCATTTTAGGGATTAAATTGCTGTTAATATAAGAGCTTTGCAAGAGTTAGCTCTTGACATTTAGAATTTTAATACAATATTTGACTCTACTGTTTATTCAAAAGCAACTGCCACAGGCCATCACATAAAAAGAATATATTTCTGAATTCCCCCACATTAAAATGTGTGCCTAGAAGAGGTGACAAAGCTCCATAGAATGAAACTAACTAGTCATCCATAACTTGCGATTTGGGCTAGTTTTACACTCTGCTGCCTCAAACAAAGCAATAGGTCTCAGGAATTTATACAAACAAATAAATGCCTTTTTCCTTTGAGAAAAGAACTTACCACCATCGCAAAACTGTCATTATGCATTTCATGTGGGATATAATATATTTGTAGTTTTTTGTAGTATTTGCATATTTGCATTCATGAGGGTCTGCAAATGGAACCACCAAAAATAACAATTGGTGGTAATATGTAAATTCCCTTAGCAATGAACTCTATAGAAAAATGCCCTGCCCAACTTCCTAGCAACGGACATCTTCTGCTACTATTTCATTGTCATATTTAAAAGACTTTGTTTTCAATTCTGTTACCTCTTGACTAAATACTTTTTTGTACCTTACTCTTGAAAACAGGTGTTTGATGGAAAAGTGGTAGGAGACATTTGAGAAAGGTTAGGAGATGTCCAAACAAAAAAGGCAATGGAATAGGAACCTTAAGGGTCATTAAGTGAAGGCAACTTGAGTCTCTTATACAGGATGGTTTAAAACTCACCCTAATTCGGGGGGCACTATTGGCTGAACTGACAGACATTACTTCACTTCTCTGGGTACACTCTCTCATCTAGAAAACACACTCAATGACCTGGGTGGTGCCTCCGGTTTTCTTCCAGTGTCTTGATAATTCTGATTCTAATCATCTGTTGAAGTAATATAGATTATAAGTCAGTAAGAAAACTGAGAAGTCAATCTTTCCTGAAAGCCAAGAGGAATGAAGGAGCAGATGCAGTCAGCTTTTTCTTGTCCCTTTTGCGTATTACTGAACATTTCACGTTTTGTTCTTCTCCCTGGGCCTGTGCTCCCGACTAGCTCTCTGCCCTCCCATTATACACCAGAGAAGCCATCACTACTCCTTTGAACCTCTCATTTTAGGGATTAAATTGCTGTTAATATAAGAGCTTTGCAAGAGTTAGCTCTTGACATTTAGAATTTTAATACAATATTTGACTCTACTGTTTATTCAAAAGCAACTGCCACAGGCCATCACATAAAAAGAATATATTTCTGAATTCCCCCACATTAAAATGTGTGCCTAGAAGAGGTGACAAAGCTCCATAGAATGAAACTAACTAGTCATCCATAACTTGCGATTTGGGCTAGTTTTACACTCTGCTGCCTCAAACAAAGCAATAGGTCTCAGGAATTTATACAAACAAATAAATGCCTTTTTCCTTTGAGAAAAGAACTTACCACCATCGCAAAACTGTCATTATGCATTTCATGTGGGATATAATATATTTGTAGTTTTTTGTAGTATTTGCATATTTGCATTCATGAGGGTCTGCAAATGGAACCACCAAAAATAACAATTGGTGGTAATATGTAAATTCCCTTAGCAATGAACTCTATAGAAAAATGCCCTGCCCAACTTCCTAGCAACGGACATCTTCTGCTACTATTTCATTGTCATATTTAAAAGACTTTGTTTTCAATTCTGTTACCTCTTGACTAAATACTTTTTTGTACCTTACTCTTGAAAACAGGTGTTTGATGGAAAAGTGGTAGGAGACATTTGAGAAAGGTTAGGAGATGTCCAAACAAAAAAGGCAATGGAATAGGAACCTTAAGGGTCATTAAGTGAAGGCAACTTGAGTCTCTTATACAGGATGGTTTAAAACTCACCCTAAATTTCAGGAAAATGGCATGTGATGGATGTACAATTCTAAGGCCAGTTGCAGATTATTTTAAATAGCAGTCTTTCAGACAAGCAACATTTCCTACAGCAATATTAGTAGTAAAATACAAATAAATGGGTACATAAAACAGAAATTGTTTTCTGATGTGGATGGCCACAACATAACTGTACCTACACTGACAGAAGGCAAAAGTAACAATTAACACTGAGCCAGACATAAAGTTTGAAGTACTTTATGTTTATTGACTCACTTTAATTTTTAGGACCCTACACTACAGAGAGTCGGCTTCCCTGGTGCCCCAGAGGTGAAGGATCTGACAGTAATGCAGGAGGCCTGGGTTCAATTTGTGAATCAGGAAGCTCCCCTGGAGGAGGGCATGGCAACCCACTTCAGTATTCTTACCTGGAGGATTCCATGGCCAGAGGAGCCTGGAAGGCTACAGTCTACAGGGTCGCAAGGCATCAGACATGACTGAAGTGACTGAGCACACATGCACCCCACAGAGAAGTTACATCATAGTTAGCAAGAGCAGAGGCATATGTAGTGTTCTCCCAGATCAGCTCTTGACATTGCCCTTCTGTGCCTTGTCTTCCTATAAGCTGACTTCTAAGGGTTTTAGCCACCCAGACCTGAGTGATCTGCTTCACTATCTTCTGATCACATCTGGCCAATGGGAGGTAGCCGGAGGAGACTGGAAGGCATGAAGAAAGGCTAGTTGCATATTTGAGGTGAGCTGCAAACATCCACCTGAGTTTTCCAGAAGGTTTCTGTCCTGCTGCTTTCACTGGATTTCAGTATAAAAGGTTCTTCTCTTTGCCCTATCAGGTTTAGTGGTGCTACTGTCTTCCAATCGTGGGCAGCAGACCCGGGGTGGTTCCCCATCCTATTACTTCCAACATACTGCCCACCATAGGAGAGTCAGCATCAGGCTCTCTCTAGACACCCCTGTGAGTGTGCCACCAATGCACCAATGCCTTGTATAACAGGATGAGAAAGAAATAAGATAAACCCTTTGTGATGTATCAACTACTCACTCAAACTGCAAAAACAAACAAATAAAAGACCATAGTGTTGCTTTTTCTTCTTTTTTCCCCCAACATCTGGGTATCCAAAAAAAAAATCTGGTGCTCTACTTCTAGGAACAAAGAATAGTCTGGGAAGAAAATAGCTTCCATGATTCCTTGAATTTGAAAGTAGATGTTCAAAAGACAGTAATTCTGGAAATATGTCTGGCAGCATGACCCTAAATTTGGGTACCTAACTGCTGGGTTTCCTATCATTTGCATCTTTCTTTGCAGTTTATATCTAGATGCTCTCAGTTTAATGCATATCCAGACATGTATATACTACACAGAAGACAAAAAACAGTCCAAAGTAAAGGTAGCATGTAGTTGGGAAGCTTTTAATTTTTAAAGACAGTAAAAATACTGAAAACTCATTTTACTTTTGGAAAATATTAAATGAGAGCGATATCACTTAATGTCAATCTATGCAATTGGAAGTAAAGTTCTCTTTAGATGGTTATTAAAAGGTGAAAGTCATTCACTACATTACTGGTATCCTAATAAAAGCAAATAAATAAATCAAAGCTACTTTTTATCAGTGTGTCTCCCACTAAGCTTTTGATGGCACAATTATATTTTCCAGAACTGTCTGTTCTATTACAAGAAAATCAATCATTTGTAAAATTTTCTAAATGATCATTGTTTCTTTGATGAAGAGCCACTTCCCATCTCACACACATTTTTTTTAATTAATAAGAATACCTCAGTTTAGCCTGCTTATTTTTCAGGAGGATAAGAATACGCATTCAAAAGTTTTCTATGTGGTCCAGAAAGTTGTAAGAAGCCGTCTCTACAGACACAATATATTTCACCAGTACACTTGTAAATAACTAACATTTTCAAAAAATAAGTTTTTATTTGGGTGTCATTTCTGGCAAAGCTTTAAGGCTGTCTTTTCACAGAGCAAAATTCTCTGCCTTTAAAATTCTCCTGGCATCCACCAACCCAAGCTGGACCCTCCGCTAGGTTTCCACACAGTCTGAGAGAGAGAGATGACTTCATCTTAATCATTTTCTTGCCCACAGTCATGTAAGATAACTGGGACTGGTTTTTTTCTTGTAGCATTATGAAAAGCTCTTGAAATGTGGGGAGAATAATAAGTCAAAGGAAGCGAAAAACAAAAGAAAACAGAAACTGTAGGGAGTTGGCAGGTTGGATTTTACGACTATCATCGATTATCAGCTTTAGCCTGTTGGACTCTCCACATAGCCGTATATGCATCATATTCAATATTTTAGTTTGCGTCTGGAACGTTGAACATCATATTATTGTCTTTAATATGGATAGCTTAGTTCAGATAATATGGTATGAAGAAATTAAATTTGAAATTCTATTAGTGTATGTATAGACACATTTATATAAATAGATCATTTTGAAGTGCGCTTTAAATGTAGCTACCATGTTTGAGTTAATTCAGCACCTTCTTTTTTTTTTTTTCTTATATACTATTAACTTTTCTACAAAAATATGGTAGGGACTAAAAACCGTTAAAAAAAAAATAAACAACTTCCATTCACAATTTCAACCAATACAGTCTATTCAGCTTTAAGAAACATACCTATAACACCTTAGAAAGAAGACCTATAAAAAAAAGGAAAAAAACTACGAGGATATATATATATATACATTTGAAACATTTTAATTAAATTGATTCTAAGAAAAGTAACGATTTCAGAATTGAAGTCTTTAAAGAAAACCCTTAATGTTTTCATTACTATGAGTTATTACGTACTAAACTTATATTTGCTGTAAAGGCAAAAACTCCAAGGACTTAAGAATTAAGTCACCAAAACACAAAAATATTTAAGAGTAATTAAACATTTAAGGAAATGCTAACTTTAAAACGTAGCATAGCTATAATATCAGATAGGTTGGACGTTCAATTCATTAATTTTTAAAACTATATAGTATAAACAGCAAGATAATTATTTTGAAAGGATTTTCTTCATATAAACTCCTTCCAAAAGGATTTTCTTTTTCATGGGTCAATACTTTTGCTTTGCCCACAGTCTGCCTTTAAAATTCTCCTGGCATCCACCAACCCAAGCTGGACCCTCGCTAGGTTTCCACACAGTCTGAGAGAGAGAGATGACTTCATCTTAATCATTTTCTTGCCCACAGTCATGTAAGATAACTGGGACTGGTTTTTTTCTTGTAGCATTATGAAAAGCTCTTGAAATGTGGGGAGAATAATAAGTCAAAGGAAGCGAAAAACAAAAGAAAACAGAAACTGTAGGGAGTTGGCAGGTTGGATTTTACGACTATCATCGATTATCAGCTTTAGCCTGTTGGACTCTCCACATAGCCGTATATGCATCATATTCAATATTTTAGTTTGCGTCTGGAACGTTGAACATCATATTATTGTCTTTAATATGGATAGCTTAGTTCAGATAATATGGTATGAAGAAATTAAATTTGAAATTCTATTAGTGTATGTATAGACACATTTATATAAATAGATCATTTTGAAGTGCGCTTTAAATGTAGCTACCATGTTTGAGTTAATTCAGCACCTTCTTTTTTTTTTTTTCTTATATACTATTAACTTTTCTACAAAAATATGGTAGGGACTAAAAACCGTTAAAAAAAAAATAAACAACTTCCATTCACAATTTCAACCAATACAGTCTATTCAGCTTTAAGAAACATACCTATAACACCTTAGAAAGAAGACCTATAAAAAAAAGGAAAAAAACTACGAGGATATATATATATATACATTTGAAACATTTTAATTAAATTGATTCTAAGAAAAGTAACGATTTCAGAATTGAAGTCTTTAAAGAAAACCCTTAATGTTTTCATTACTATGAGTTATTACGTACTAAACTTATATTTGCTGTAAAGGCAAAAACTCCAAGGACTTAAGAATTAAGTCACCAAAACACAAAAATATTTAAGAGTAATTAAACATTTAAGGAAATGCTAACTTTAAAACGTAGCATAGCTATAATATCAGATAGGTTGGACGTTCAATTCATTAATTTTTAAAACTATATAGTATAAACAGCAAGATAATTATTTTTGAAAGGATTTTCTTCATATAAACTCCTTCCAAAAATCTGTACATGTTAATACAGATTTTACCTGTTTTTTGAATACATATGCACACAGAAGAGATCATATCTTACAATAATTTCAGAGCCCTATATAAATCAATAGACAGTATCAAATATCAATATATTACAAATATCAAAATATTACAATACACAGTATCAAATTTTCTGACAGTAATGGATTACATTCAGAAATATTATATTGTTGTGGAAAATGTGACATTATAAAAGAGATTTCATGAATATGGGGACTTTAACTGTATATTTAAAATTCCAAATATAGAGAAGCATTAATAAATGACCCGTTTACTCCCAAAGGAATGTATATTTTTACCAAGTAATTTTCAGTGAATTTAGTAAAAATTATTTTTAAAGGTTTTAAAGAGAAATATTTACTGTGAAGTATGAAAACAACATCTGAAACATCTGAACCAAAACCAACATTTGAAATTTATACAAACTGATTAATAGATATATTATTTATTACTCTGTATCATAAAATACTATCTAACACAGTTCCTTAAAGGGAAAACAAATTCCTTACACTTCTATAATGTAAGTAGAAAATCATTAGAGAAACAGGGATCCAGTTTAAATTAATGTTGCCTCTACACAGATAATGCAAATTGAAGGCTGAGACCCAAAGCAACCTTTGCTGTCTTAAGTTTTACTTCACAAGAGCAACAAAGTATTCTACGAGGTTTTTGCAGTTGGGTTTGAACCTCACTGTTGACTGTGACGTAGCGGTCGTGTGGAGGAAGAGAGTGTGGCCACTCATTGTCTCTCTACTATTGTATCACTTCATTTCTACGTGAGGGCTTCAACTTGATACAGCCATCCTAAGAAAAAAGAAAATTAGGGTTTGAGCTCATAGTCTTTAGAAAACCAATGTTTTCATTACTATGAGTTATTACGTACTAAACTTATATTTGCTGTAAAGGCAAACTCCAAGGACTTAAGAATTAAGTCACCAAAACACAAAAATATTTAAGAGTAATTAAACATTTAAGGAAATGCTAACTTTAAAACGTAGCATAGCTATAATATCAGATAGGTTGGACGTTCAATTCATTAATTTTTAAAACTATATAGTATAAACAGCAAGATAATTATTTTTGAAAGGATTTTCTTCATATAAACTCCTTCCAAAAATCTGTACATGTTAATACAGATTTTACCTGTTTTTTGAATACATATGCACACAGAAGAGATCATATCTTACAATAATTTCAGAGCCCTATATAAATCAATAGACAGTATCAAATATCAATATATTACAAATATCAAAATATTACAATACACAGTATCAAATTTTCTGACAGTAATGGATTACATTCAGAAATATTATATTGTTGTGGAAAATGTGACATTATAAAAGAGATTTCATGAATATGGGGACTTTAACTGTATATTTAAAATTCCAAATATAGAGAAGCATTAATAAATGACCCGTTTACTCCCAAAGGAATGTATATTTTTACCAAGTAATTTTCAGTGAATTTAGTAAAAATTATTTTTAAAGGTTTTAAAGAGAAATATTTACTGTGAAGTATGAAAACAACATCTGAAACATCTGAACCAAAACCAACATTTGAAATTTATACAAACTGATTAATAGATATATTATTTATTACTCTGTATCATAAAATACTATCTAACACAGTTCCTTAAAGGGAAAACAAATTCCTTACACTTCTATAATGTAAGTAGAAAATCATTAGAGAAACAGGGATCCAGTTTAAATTAATGTTGCCTCTACACAGATAATGCAAATTGAAGGCTGAGACCCAAAGCAACCTTTGCTGTCTTAAGTTTTACTTCACAAGAGCAACAAAGTATTCTACGAGGTTTTTGCAGTTGGGTTTGAACCTCACTGTTGACTGTGACTTAGAGGTCGTGTGGAGGAAGAGAGAGTGTGGCCACTCATTGTCTCTCTACTATTGTATCACTTCATTTCTACGTGAGGGCTTCAACTTGATACAGCCATCCTAAGACAGAGTCATAAAAGTATCATAACAAAAATAGGAAAAATGTTAGGGTTTGACTTTCTTTACACATTTACAAAAAGCTTATTATTGACAACTAAATGATATTAATGAGTAAAACACATAAGAGAAATAAGTTTCAACAATAAAATGTGTTTTCCTGTTTAAATATGAAAAATGTCTAACACATTTTCTAATTGTGGAATGCAATATTCCAGGAAATGTAATTTATCTGATTACTCAATACTTAATCCTTCCTATTTTAGGATTATAATCAGGGGGCAAAAATTCTACTCCTGATAGTCTTGCTTCATGTGCTAATATATTTTCCTCGCAAAACTTTTAGTATTATAAAAAACAATATGGAAGAAATACCAAAACAATGAGAGATAAATCATCCACAACTATTAACTCAACAAATATTAGTTAAGGAAGTGCTGTGTGTATTTTATTTTCTAATATTTTTTTACCTTTATCATTTATCACTCAAATGTTTGTAATAATCATAGCAATTCTTGGGGAAAAAAACAAAACATGGTCTTAAATTTTAAGAATAAATTACTGACGTGAACACAGTTTAAAACTAAAATATATTATTGTATTATATTGCTTTATTTTAAATTTGAAATGAAAATCTAAAAAGCCATATACTTTCAGTGTGTTTCTGACTGCGTTAAGTCAATAAATTAATGAAATAGCCCAGCACATACATAGCTTAATGTAGTAAATGAATAAAGCTGGCACCATTACCAGGCCAAAACTATCTAACACAGTTCCTTAAAGGGAAAACAAATTCCTTACACTTCTATAATGTAAGTAGAAAATCATTAGAGAAACAGGGATCCAGTTTAAATTAATGTTGCCTCTACACAGATAATGCAAATTGAAGGCTGAGACCCAAAGCAACCTTTGCTGTCTTAAGTTTTACTTCACAAGAGCAACAAAGTATTCTACGAGGTTTTTGCAGTTGGGTTTGAACCTCACTGTTGACTGTGACTTAGAGGTCGTGTGGAGGAAGAGAGAGTGTGGCCACTCATTGTCTCTCTACTATTGTATCACTTCATTTCTACGTGAGGGCTTCAACTTGATACAGCCATCCTAAGACAGAGTCATAAAAGTATCATAACAAAAATAGGAAAAATGTTAGGGTTTGACTTTCTTTACACATTTACAAAAAGCTTATTATTGACAACTAAATGATATTAATGAGTAAAACACATAAGAGAAATAAGTTTCAACAATAAAATGTGTTTTGCCGTTTAAATAAAAATGTCTAACACATTTTCTAATTGTGGAATGCAATATTCCAGGAAATGTAATTTATCTGATTACTCAATACTTAATCCTTCCTATTTTAGGATTATAATCAGGGGGCAAAAATTCTACTCCTGATAGTCTTGCTTCATGTGCTAATATATTTTCCTCGCAAAACTTTTAGTATTATAAAAAACAATATGGAAGAAATACCAAAACAATGAGAGATAAATCATCCACAACTATTAACTCAACAAATATTAGTTAAGGAAGTGCTGTGTGTATTTTATTTTCTAATATTTTTTTACCTTTATCATTTATCACTCAAATGTTTGTAATAATCATAGCAATTCTTGGGGAAAAAAAAAACAAAACATGGTCTTAAATTTTAAGAATAAATTACTGACGTGAACACAGTTTAAAACTAAAATATATTATTGTATTATATTGCTTTATTTTAAATTTGAAATGAAAATCTAAAAAGCCATATACTTTCAGTGTGTTTCTGACTGCGTTAAGTCAATAAATTAATGAAATAGCCCAGCACATACATAGCTTAATGTAGTAAATGAATAAAGCTGGCACCATTACCAGGCCAAATACATGTAATAGGTTTATATGTGGGAATTTTTTTTTAACAGAATTCAGCTATTAATTCATCCATAGGTTATTTCTCTTTAAAAAAGTTAGTATTTAACTAAATATATCAATAGCCTCCCAAATTTCCCTGAATCTGAGAGAAGGAGTTGTCCCTTTAGTTATTTTATTTTTGTTTAATATTATTTTCTTAAGACTATTTAGATCTTCTAATAAATAAGTTATTACAAATACCAATGCTGGGATGAAGGGTCTATGTTTTGAAACAGAGACAAACAATGTACTGCTTAAAATAAGTTTTTTAGCTTATTAGTGGCGATCAGTTTACAGTGTGCCAACATAATGGTTCCCATTGATAATGACCATAAGAAAAGATTAAAATTTTTTAATACTTAGTACAGGATTTTTAACTCAAATGAAAGTTTCAGCAGTATCATACATTATGTTTGATATGTTTCTTTTTCAAATCAACTATAAATAAAAATATTTACTGAGGAATGGAAACTATTTCAATATTTATTTACATTCTTCCTTCTATCATTACTGACTTTCCACAATAAACAACCTTAATTTTAAAGGAATTAATGCTCTTAACTTTTGATTGTAATCATTTGAAAACACTCAAATAGGTCAATGGTACTTAGAATTATTTCTTAATGTCAGGTCATTGTTTAAAATGTATACACCTAAAGTTAATCTACCACTCCAAGAAAAAGACTGAAAATGGTTACTTTTTTCAATTTCATAGATTTGAGGCAATTTATTTGTTCAATACCATCCTGTAATCATCCAGATCCAATAGACTGCACTTTAAATTCTAAAGCAAATGATGAAAAGTCATGATCCAGTAACACAGAAATGAATAATAAAATAACTTTTCTTTCAGAAAACATGATGATAGAAATATCTAGAAAAAAGTATATAATATAATACTAGAGTTAGGGTAGATAAGATATTACTCCGTATTTAAGATTTTGAAATGAAAATCTAAAAGCCATATACTTTCAGTGTGTTTCTGACGTTAAGTCAATAAATAAATGAAATAGCCCAGCACATACATAGCTTAATGTAGTAAATGAATAAAGCTGGCACCATTACCAGGCCAAATACATGTAATAGGTTTATATGTGGGAATTTTTTTTTAACAGAATTCAGCTATTAATTCATCCATAGGTTATTTCTCTTTAAAAAAGTTAGTATTTAACTAAATATATCAATAGCCTCCCAAATTTCCCTGAATCTGAGAGAAGGAGTTGTCCCTTTAGTTATTTTATTTTTGTTTAATATTATTTTCTTAAGACTATTTAGATCTTCTAATAAATAAGTTATTACAAATACCAATGCTGGGATGAAGGGTCTATGTTTTGAAACAGAGACAAACAATGTACTGCTTAAAATAAGTTTTTTAGCTTATTAGTGGCGATCAGTTTACAGTGTGCCAACATAATGGTTCCCATTGATAATGACCATAAGAAAAGATTAAAATTTTTTAATACTTAGTACAGGATTTTTAACTCAAATGAAAGTTTCAGCAGTATCATACATTATGTTTGATATGTTTCTTTTTCAAATCAACTATAAATAAAAATATTTACTGAGGAATGGAAACTATTTCAATATTTATTTACATTCTTCCTTCTATCATTACTGACTTTCCACAATAAACAACCTTAATTTTAAAGGAATTAATGCTCTTAACTTTTGATTGTAATCATTTGAAAACACTCAAATAGGTCAATGGTACTTAGAATTATTTCTTAATGTCAGGTCATTGTTTAAAATGTATACACCTAAAGTTAATCTACCACTCCAAGAAAAAGACTGAAAATGGTTACTTTTTTCAATTTCATAGATTTGAGGCAATTTATTTGTTCAATACCATCCTGTAATCATCCAGATCCAATAGACTGCACTTTAAATTCTAAAGCAAATGATGAAAAGTCATGATCCAGTAACACAGAAATGAATAATAAAATAACTTTTCTTTCAGAAAACATGATGATAGAAATATCTAGAAAAAAGTATATAATATAATACTAGAGTTAGGGTAGATAAGATATTACTCCGTATTTAATTTCCAGCATATTAACATAATACTTGCTTATCATTTTGCAGAGCCAGGCACACAGACAGACACAATTTGACAAGATATTTTATGATCTTGTAACTATAATAAAATATTTACAATTTTATGAGAATCTATCATGATTCAAAGTGTTGTAAAATCGATGCCCCAAATCTCTCCTTTTTGATATAATTTTGATAGTTTTATAAAAAATGACTTGCATTCATTCAATTAGTTTGAATAGAAGATATTTATATATTGCTACTTCATATTACCAGCATAAAAACTAGTTAATTTTATTTTGGTGTATTAACTGAAAGTGGGCTGTTTATACTTATCACTACATTGCTTGGTGAACAATGAAAAGTAATTGTAGCTAAGTAATTCACACTATTTATAGACATTTTTTTCTTCAGAATCACCTGTTTTGTGCAGATTGTTTTAAGTACAGTTGTAAAGTTTTGACTTTTAAGAGTTCCTTTGAAGGTGCGGCAGATGTTGGCTTTGCTAATAATGCTGGAAAGCATAGCAGGTTCAAAGTTTCAAATATGTTTAACACATATAAAAAAAACAGTGTGCTTTCAACTGTTGACAAAGTACAGTGGAAGTCTGAAGTCCATAAATATTTGTTGCTAGACCTGAAGCTTCTTGAGTTTGTATATGCGTGTTCATGAGTGTTTGGGAGGGGGAACACATGTAAATGCACACTGGGAAATATTGCATATTATAGTTTTAGCATCATCACCATGTATAAAAATTGGTGTTGTTCTTCAATATTTTCCAGTAGCCTAAAATTAATGCTCTTAACTTTTGATTGTAATCATTTGAAAACACTCAAATAGGTCAATTCTTGTTTCAGTCATAAAGCACCTAAAGTTAATCTACCACTCCAAGAAAAGACTGAAAATGGTTACTTTTTTCAATTTCATAGATTTGAGGCAATTTATTTGTTCAATACCATCCTGTAATCATCCAGATCCAATAGACTGCACTTTAAATTCTAAAGCAAATGATGAAAAGTCATGATCCAGTAACACAGAAATGAATAATAAAATAACTTTTCTTTCAGAAAACATGATGATAGAAATATCTAGAAAAAAGTATATAATATAATACTAGAGTTAGGGTAGATAAGATATTACTCCGTATTTAATTTCCAGCATATTAACATAATACTTGCTTATCATTTTGCAGAGCCAGGCACACAGACAGACACAATTTGACAAGATATTTTATGATCTTGTAACTATAATAAAATATTTACAATTTTATGAGAATCTATCATGATTCAAAGTGTTGTAAAATCGATGCCCCAAATCTCTCCTTTTTGATATAATTTTGATAGTTTTATAAAAAATGACTTGCATTCATTCAATTAGTTTGAATAGAAGATATTTATATATTGCTACTTCATATTACCAGCATAAAAACTAGTTAATTTTATTTTGGTGTATTAACTGAAAGTGGGCTGTTTATACTTATCACTACATTGCTTGGTGAACAATGAAAAGTAATTGTAGCTAAGTAATTCACACTATTTATAGACATTTTTTTCTTCAGAATCACCTGTTTTGTGCAGATTGTTTTAAGTACAGTTGTAAAGTTTTGACTTTTAAGAGTTCCTTTGAAGGTGCGGCAGATGTTGGCTTTGCTAATAATGCTGGAAAGCATAGCAGGTTCAAAGTTTCAAATATGTTTAACACATATAAAAAAAACAGTGTGCTTTCAACTGTTGACAAAGTACAGTGGAAGTCTGAAGTCCATAAATATTTGTTGCTAGACCTGAAGCTTCTTGAGTTTGTATATGCGTGTGTTCATGAGTGTTTGGGAGGGGGAACACATGTAAATGCACACTGGGAAATATTGCATATTATAGTTTTAGCATCATCACCATGTATAAAAATTGGTGTTGTTCTTCAATATTTTCCAGTGCCTAAAATTCCACTAGAATTTCACACAGCCCTACACACATACACATATTCATAGAATCTGTGAGATGCAAGGACACAGAATTTTGGTTCCGATTTTGCTCTGTAAATCTACTACATTCACTCTCAACTAGCAATACCAATTATAAATTGTCTCACAAAATATAAATGGTCTCTCTAATGCATGATGTGAGTTTTGTCAAATATAATTTTAAAATTTGCAGAGTGAGGAAATTATGTTAATTTAATTGGAAATATTGAAATATTGAAATTGTGCTCCTAAGCAATGATATATGCGTTAATAATACACCAGATTACACTGACTTTCTACTTTGCCTAACTTCTGCTAGATCAAGATGCCCTTATAATAATAGGAAATGAAACAGCTGTGAACATAGATTATGAAAGACCAGATAGACTATCATTCCAGAAAAAAAAAGATACCTTGAATTTAAATCTACCTAAAGAACCTAACAAATATTAACCAAAACAGTGAATTTGGCAAATTAAATTTTATTTTCAAAGATTATACATATATATATATATTTAACAAGAAATTAGTGTTATATTTGTTTTTAGACAGGTAAGAGTTCTTTCAAAATATCCCATCAAATAAAATGTTCATTCTAACTCCCTAGTGACTCTATCCTTAGTGATGACTAATTGTATTTCCCACTCAAGATGTAATCTATTAATACTTTATGTAGCTGACAGAAACTTTTGTTTTTTCTTTCAGGACTTCATCAGCTCCAACATGAAAAAGATAAACTTATTTTGTTATATGGCTATTTCCCACCAAAAGAGGGTAGCACTATTAATATAACCAATTTTCTTAAGAAAGTTATTAAAATAACTGAAGGAACCAGTTCTTTTATCCCAGCTTCCTTATTTCTCCTTGATCAAAATACCTTATGCCTATATGAAAATTCAGTTTGCCCTGTGAAGCCTATGCGCATTGGTTAAGTTGAGGGAGCACAGGAAACAATCCGTCACACAGGCTTCTCACTGCAGCGAGTAAAAGGAAGAGTAAAAGTTTCTGGTAATTGCAAAAGTGCCGCTGACCAACCTGAACTTAGATTTTATCCCAAAAAAGTTACAGTGATTATCAATCGCTGATTCTATAAAATGATCACTGCATTTGAAAACTGACTTTTTTTTTTTTTTCTCTAAAGACGATGGAAGCTTCCTTGCTATGATTAACTTTTCAACTCGGTCTGAAGAGTGTCTCACTTAGCGTTAGTAAATACCGTTACAAATGAGTGATACTGCTGGTAACTTTTTTGGATATAAATTAATTTGTGATGGGGCATTAGAAGTTCACCCTGACCTTGGAATGTAAAAGGGAGATTTTAAGTTTGTGTCAGAAGAACCCATTCCATATTAGAGCTGAATAACTGTTACCATTGCTGCAAAAGAACATGAAATGTGCAGCTCAATCATTGTCACTCATGTGGGATCTAACCTGAAGCACTATAAAGGATACACTTACAGCCCAGTCTTTCAAATCAATATCTGGGATTATCGTCCAGGACCTGAAACCAATGTCGCAAAGAAAGAAAATATCTAAATATTATATTAAACAAACATCACTTCACAAAAAGATGCTACGCAGGTCGCACCTTAGCCATAGAAGAAAGCTCACACCTTCATTATAATGCATCTTTTAACAATTTCATTAGGATACAGATAGGTAAGGGCTTTGAGAGTTGACCGCAAAATTTTAGTTTCTCTGGATTGCTAAAATTTAGTTGGTTGCCTGTGTCTTCAAGCATCCACATTCAGTAAGATTGCCCTTTTGCGAGGACGTTCAAGCTATCCCCACCGAACTTGAACCCTGGATAGTAGATACCGGAGATCAGTGCTTCCTACACAACACACACTCTCTCCTACCAGCACTACCCGGACTGCTGCTAAGCTCCCCAATCCTTGTTTCTGACTGTACTCAACTGGAGGAGGATTTTAATTTCCACTTTTGAAACTTAGATTTTATTTTTGGTTACCATCATATGAATACAACTACAATTAAGAATCATATTTAGTTACCATTGTCTGACACTTTCCTTAAAATCCTCTGAATTCCTATACTATATCTTCTTCCCTAAGAAAGGGAAATTTTACCATTTGGAATGGGTGCTATTTAAAGAACTCTGAAATCAGAATTAAAAAAAAAAAAAAAACTGAAACGTTTTTCTCATATGCTCTGCCAAGTTCCACTGCAAGTTCCAAATATTGTGCAATAATTTGGAAATCCAGTTAACGATGGGAAAAATCGAGCCATTCAGAGTCGGGAAAAGTCAAGAAAGGCACCCGCACGCACGCCCTCGAACGCTGCATCCTAGGGCGCATTCTTCTCCCCACCGCTCAGATGGGAGGTCATGCTTCGCAATTGATTTCACATACTTGTCACTTGTCCTTTTTTCTCAGCCCTCTGGTAAACTAGTTTGAATCTTGGAGAGCTTAACACAGTTGGCTGCCGCGTTGCCCTCGGAGAAACACGTGCCCCCAAATAAAAGGACCAAAGCAGCCTCGCCGACTCCGGCGGCGAGAAGCCAGAGAGGAAAAAGACCTGTCCCGTAAGGCCCCCCGCCTTACTCCGGTGCGGGAATCTCCCCAGTCCTCTCTCCGCCCCCTTTCGCAGAGAGTGCCCGGCGCGCCCTTACCTGAGCTATCGCTTTTCCTCTTGCCGCCACTTCTCTTCTCCGCCTCCGCGGGTGACAGCGCCTGGCGGCCGTAATCCCCGGGCGGGCACGCGGCCCCCGTCGGGGTGCTGGAGCCCAAGCTGGAAGAGTTGGAACACAGGACCGGCGGGCTGCTTCCCAGCTCCGGGGGCCCTCCCGAGTCCGGCTGGAGGCAGAGGCTGTGCCGAGCTGCGCTCGGCGGGGAGGACATCTGCGGGAGGTGCCAGTTGGTTTGCAGAGCTTGGTGCTGCTGCTGCTGGTGGTGGTGGTGGTGATGGTGGTGGTGGTGGTGGTGCCCCCTGTGATGCTGGCTGGCAAACATGCCCTCCTCGTTGGGGTAGCCCGCGATTATGCAAGACGAGGAAGACGTGGAGAGCTCGGGGTAGGACATATGGTCAGATCTTCCATGGAGGGCGAGAGAGGACTGGGAGAACGGGTGCAAGCCTTGCGCGGTGGCGTGAGGGCTGCGCAGGCAGCCAAAGAGCGGGTGTTCCATAGCATGCAAGTCTCGAGCTCCAGGCAGAAGACTTCACGACGGTTCCAAACGCCACCGCCCTCTGTCACTTTTCACTGCAAACCGTGTGCCTTTCCCCCCTCCCAAAGCAATAGACGCCCGCGTTTCTGCAGAGCTCGGATAATCCCGGTCCTGGGCCCTAGCGGCCAGTCTCCTTTACATATAAACACTCGGACCTGGAGAAGCTTCCCTCTGAGCTACTCAGATGTCAAGAGTAGGAGAGGTTGAAGCCAAAAGAAGGTGGTCCCAGAGAACTGCTTTCAGGGGGAAACGGCTCTGAGAGGTTATAAATAGAGTGTAATGTGAGCTGGGGGCTGGCTTAGGAGCCCAGTGCTGACCACATGCAAACTCCCTCCAAAACTCCCGCTCAGTCCGCGCCATGCGCTCCCAGTTCCACTTCCTATCTCCGGCTGGACGCACGCAGCGCGTCCACGCCCTCCGGCCACTGCCAACAGCCGGGAGTGCAAGCGGCGCGCCCGGCGCCTAAACTGTAGTCCTAGAGTGCAGCGGATCCCCTTCCCGCTCTGCCGGCCGGCGCGCCCGCCAGCCCCAACCCCGCACTCAGTGTCCCACCTGCTCAAGTCTCTCATGAAAGGCGTCTGGTTAGTGCCACTTAGGCACTGTCACCTGCAGGAAAGCCTAGGGTACGCCTAACTGTGAAGGTGCACGGAAGGGGTAGGATTAAGGAAAAGCATCAGCGCTAGTTTGGCGCGCGCTCGGATAAGTTTTTCCAACTCGTGTTCTGGGCACAGTGGCGCTCCTAGCTTTTTAGAGTTGGTGTCTGTGGGCGGGTTGTTAGAGGGCTGAGACGCCAGATCGGAGGACCCATTAAAGTTCACCACGGCCAAAGAGAGCCTTTCCCAGTTCCGCAAGGAGCGAGACCTTGCTGGGTAGAAGAAAGCCTGGGGCGGTGACAGTCGCAGATGTCTGGATTCTGGCATCCTCACCTGCGGTGCCAAGTGGGGTCTCTTCCCCTGCTTTCCTCAAATGTCCTCCCCTACACAGCCCCCGAGTTCCGGGTTCCACTCCATTTCCTAGCCACTTGTCCGCCCAGGAGAACTTATCCTGGGTCAGGAGTATTTCGAAGCGATTTCGTCCTGGTCACAAGTGATGGGTATTTTGCATGCATGCGCATTTCCAGTCTTTTCTCTCAGAAGCCAGCCCCCGTTCCCTCGTTTCCCTCCAGAAATCCACCTCTCTTCCGCTCAAAAATAAATCAGTTAATCACACCCTTTCCCTCCCTACCCCGCCATAGTTCCGTTTACTAAACAGATATTATTACACTTTAGTATCCCTCAAAGTTAGGGTCTCCCTGGTTACAATCTTGCATCATATAAAATAAGTTAGAAAACTTGTCACAGGCGAATTAATACGAGCGACGGCTGGGCTTTGATACTGCCACATGCCCGAGGGGCGATACTGTCTCCTGTGGGGCCAAGTCATTTACACAAGGCAGGCATGCTGGCCGCGCATAATAAGCTGCGGAAACACTTGAGCCCAGCCTGGGCGTGTGGTATTATCAGAAGGATATCGGCGCTCACCTACTCCTCCCGAGACCCCCAAATATGCCACCAGCAGTGTCGCCCTCTGTTCTCATGGTCTCAGGTGTCCAGAGGACGGGGTCTTGCAAGCTGTTAAAGGGATGGTTGGGGACAGCAAACTGGGCCAGACATCTGTTTTGAATTAGGAAAACATATTGATTAATCTTTGAGAAATGTCACCAAGGTAGAACATTTTCCCTAGCCTTGTCCCTCAGCCTTCAGCCTGGCCATCTCCTTTTGCTTTCAAGTATCCTGTAGAAAAGAGGCTTTGCAATAAACCTTTACATCCGTGTGAAAGTTCGCATTGTTTTCCAAGGATCAGAGGTGGGACTGCGGTTGTTAGAGGGCTGAGAGGGGCCAGATCGGAGGACCCATTAAAGTTCACCACGGCCAAAGAGAGCCTTTCCCAGTTCCGCAAGGAGCGAGACCTTGCTGGGTAGAAGAAAGCCTGGGGCGGTGACAGTCGCAGATGTCTGGATTCTGGCATCCTCACCTGCGGTGCCAAGTGGGGTCTCTTCCCCTGCTTTCCTCAAATGTCCTCCCCTACACAGCCCCCGAGTTCCGGGTTCCACTCCATTTCCTAGCCACTTGTCCGCCCAGGAGAACTTATCCTGGGTCAGGAGTATTTCGAAGCGATTTCGTCCTGGTCACAAGTGATGGGTATTTTGCATGCATGCGCATTTCCAGTCTTTTCTCTCAGAAGCCAGCCCCCGTTCCCTCGTTTCCCTCCAGAAATCCACCTCTCTTCCGCTCAAAAATAAATCAGTTAATCACACCCTTTCCCTCCCTACCCCGCCATAGTTCCGTTTACTAAACAGATATTATTACACTTTAGTATCCCTCAAAGTTAGGGTCTCCCTGGTTACAATCTTGCATCATATAAAATAAGTTAGAAAACTTGTCACAGGCGAATTAATACGAGCGACGGCTGGGCTTTGATACTGCCACATGCCCGAGGGGCGATACTGTCTCCTGTGGGGGCCAAGTCATTTACACAAGGCAGGCATGCTGGCCGCGCATAATAAGCTGCGGAAACACTTGAGCCCAGCCTGGGCGTGTGGTATTATCAGAAGGATATCGGCGCTCACCTACTCCTCCCGAGACCCCCAAATATGCCACCAGCAGTGTCGCCCTCTGTTCTCATGGTCTCAGGTGTCCAGAGGACGGGGTCTTGCAAGCTGTTAAAGGGATGGTTGGGGACAGCAAACTGGGCCAGACATCTGTTTTGAATTAGGAAAACATATTGATTAATCTTTGAGAAATGTCACCAAGGTAGAACATTTTCCCTAGCCTTGTCCCTCAGCCTTCAGCCTGGCCATCTCCTTTTGCTTTCAAGTATCCTGTAGAAAAGAGGCTTTGCAATAAACCTTTACATCCGTGTGAAAGTTCGCATTGTTTTCCAAGGATCAGAGGTGGGATGGGGTGGGGGATGATCAGGAATTCTGAGATTTGTTAGCGCTGCTTTCTTTAACGGAAATTGAGCCCTATTTTGAGGGAAATTAGTTTTGCAGACTTCGTTAAAAAAAAAAAAAAAAAGCCAAAACTTTTGTTCACCAGCTGCTCAACTTTTCAGTCTGGGTCTGAGCTGAACCTGTGCTGCAAGCGTTTGACGGTAAGGCTTTCTTTGCCGATATGTTTTGAGAATCTAATATTGTTTTAGGCTTCGAAAGGGGGTGTTCTTCACATTGCACGTTTCTAAGGGTTTTAAGCGCTCGCAGGATGGCGTCCAGGACTTAGATCTTAAGAATGTTTCTTCCTGCCACTCCCTACGCCCCGTGGCTCTTTAAGGTTTTTTTACAAAGGAGGGGATGTATTCTTCTAATATTGTTAGAATATTTTTTGAATTTTCATTGTGTTTATGGTTTCAATATGTGCTGTGATATTAAAAGTTAAAGTACAAAGAGCAACACTAAACTTCCCAAACTCGGGTAGCTCCTCTATGGATTCTGCACGAAAGCATTAAAGGCTTTATCTAAAGAAAAATTTAGGCAACCACCCCCATAAACAGTCACCAGAAATATTTATATAATACTGTCTACTAAAAGTATTGTGGAAAATGTCAGACAGGGCTAATTAAAGATACACTTGATCTGCACACATCAATAAAAAGCATCCATAAAGGTCCTTTTGGTTTACATTACAGTGGTTTAGAAGGAGAGACACAATTGAGAAATGAATGGATTCAAATTTAACCAGTGTGTTGCAGGTAACCAGCAACCAGCTAACACACAGAAGTTTTCATCTCCAGGAGCTGCCCCTACTCCTTGAACCTGCCCTGGGACTGTGCTGGCTTTTTCTCCCTCACTGTGTCAGATGTTAACGACATGTCCAGAAACTTCTCTACAACCTGCCTCAGTCAGTCAGCTGAATGTGGGACTAAGCGTCTGGTAAAGGGAAAATTAGGAAAGGCTACGAAAGAAAGGAGTCTTTTTGAAAGGCACACAATTAAAAGAAACCTAACAGAAAAGGTCTTTTTAAATGAAGACCCAAAATGTACATCAGTAAACATGAAGTTCTGCTGTCTAAAAAAAAGTACCAGGAAAACGCTATTTGGAAGAGAAAAAGTATGATTCAAAGGAAAAAAATAATGTGAAAAAGGAGGTCTTGATGTGTTCCAGAATCAAATATGACCGGTTTGTTTTATCTGAATTTCTAAATGTATACTAATTGTTTCATAAAGTTTAAAAAATTTTTTCATTTCTTAGACTACTTGGAATAACATAAAATATTAACTGATTTTCTGGGCCATAAAGTATTTTTTTGAATGCAATAATAACAGGAAAAGTCCCTAGCATTTCCTATAATAGCTACATCAGTGTCCACATCTATAAAAACCAACATTGAAAGATGCTTTTTACCTCTAATGGCTAGTGATATGGAGAATGGTAAAAACCACCATACTTATTAGAGAATTTCCATAGCATTCATTTTAAACTATGCATAGTATTTATCCTATATTTACAATATACTTGAATTTCTCTGAAAATGTTTGATTAATAATATTTTATGCAAGATTTTGATATCAAGCAGAACAGAGGTTGCATATATGAAAAAATGTAATCTGCTCATCATTCATAGGAAACATGATCAAAATTATTTTAAACATGTGCTAAAGTTTTTAAATTTGATAAGTATGTGTATCTATTATCCCTTTTGTTTAAGGAAATGATATTCAATAATAAAGGCATGGGTATTTTTAAATTAAGAATGAGGAGAAAGAAGCAATTTGAAAATTTTATATTTTAAGACTCACGATGAGTCTTTTAAGAGTTGCCATTTTTTTGTACATATGTTACATGAAGTATGATGACAATAAAATAATTTTAAATGAAAAAGTAATCCTTAACTTCAGATATTATAAAACTTTATTTTGAGATAAACAGACAAAATTGACTTGGTAACATATAGTCATGATATATGAATTTAAGTGTGGAAAATTACTTTGAAACCAGAATTTGTCTCTGAAAGTTTTGCTGAGAATATAAATATTATTTCTGCTATATTTCTCTAAGAAATAAATGATTGATTCTTTTGAAATAAAGAATTTTAAAAATATGTTAAAATATTCTAAGTACCCAATGGTAATTTATGTGATTTATGATGCACTCCATTTTAAAAAAACTTAAGAGCTGCCTTTCTCCAGGAATTATATATTATAAAATTTAAGGAACAATTTGGATACTGTATGTTATTTAGTGATTCTATGTATTTTACTGATTTTTAAAATGTTACTATTTTTATACAACAGCAATTAGTACCTTCACAATAAAATCTGTTATGTTTCTACATATACTAGGAGATATGAGTATAGCTATTCATTACTCTGAGAAGTATAAAATAACATTCAGCATATTTTCTTTCCCTGCTATCTATCTCTTCCTACATTTAGATTTATGATTTCTTTTAGAAATTGGTGGTTTTCTTCAAGTATCATATAGTAAATAATGTGTTGAAAAGTAACATTAAATACAGGTTGACTAGTAATATTAAGTTTACAAAATCTAAGTAAGAATTCAATCATATGCAATCTTCCCTAATGCCAGTTGCTTTACATATACACTTCATGAAATTCTAATTATCTCTATTTTTGGTGGCAGCGTGGAGGGAGATGATGACTGCCTCTCAAATTTCAAAACCTTCTAGCTGAACTTCCTTTGGCCCACCTGTCTTAAATCAAATTTTATTCGACAGAGTTACTTGAAAATGATGTCTATGAAGGATGATTAAATTCCATTCCTACATTTTCATTTGCACTCAACTCGTATGTTATTTTTATTGATAAAGTATATATCTCAGATTTTTATAGTTGAAAACTGCCTTCTTTACATATCTAACTATACGATGTGGAGGCACAGGAATGCAAGGCACTCCCATAATGAAATGCTACATGTTACATTACATATTCTATACCATGAAACTCACTAGCCTTACATTTCTATCCACATTTTAAGAGAAATAAGACATTCATTTCCCCCACGTCACAAAAAGCAGCGCTATAGTTTTCAGCTGACTGAATTTAGAACAAGTTCATAAATCTCGTGGAAAAAAAATTCAGTTGAAACTAGAGAGGCAAATTTTAGGGAAAACATTAGTCTTCTGTTTTAAGTTTTCCAACTTGAAGAGTTTAACATGACGAATATAATTTTGGCACTATGATGGGTTATTCTTATATATTTTTGTCTTTCATGTTTCATCACTTTGTAGCAAGTTTCATTCTGAAAGTATCACTTTCACTGTGAGCCTGGGCTTATGATTTGTATCACTAAAAAACCCCTGTGTTTTAGTTGTGTTGGTATAGCCTCCCCAAAATATTTAACTGCATGCTCCAATTTTATATAATTCAGACTTGGCAGAGAAAGACCAGCTGCCTTTGATATCAACATTTTTGTTTACGAGGTTAAAGGGAAAATTCTTTGCTTACCAAACAAAATGGAAAGTGAAGGCCAAATATACAATGTCTTATAAGAAAACATTTTAAGAGTTTAGTATTAGTACTTTGATTCAGTTCAGATTTGTAAAAGATCTGGAGAAACGACCTGGAGTACTTTTGTACAAGGTAATGGACATAAGAAAATGGATTGAGAGAAGAATGAAAATGACTGAATGAGGACTATCTGCTTTCGCCTGAGTTGACATAAGATATTAGAAGGATGATTGGAGGACAGATTAAGGGGAAAACCCGAGAGAAGATTTAGTAGGGGAAAAGGGAGAAATAAAATAGGCTTAAATATATAGAAAATAATTCTATGTTTGTGATTCAAAAAAAGCCAGGTATTTTGTTATAATAATGTAGCAAAACATTCAGTATGAGATGATTAAATTCCATTCCTACATTTTCATTTGCACTCAACTCGTATGTTATTTTTATTGATAAAGTATATATCTCAGATTTTTATAGTTGAAAACTGCCTTCTTTACATATCTAACTATACGATGTGGAGGCACAGGAATGCAAGGCACTCCCATAATGAAATGCTACATGTTACATTACATATTCTATACCATGAAACTCACTAGCCTTACATTTCTATCCACATTTTAAGAGAAATAAGACATTCATTTCCCCCACGTCACAAAAAGCAGCGCTATAGTTTTCAGCTGACTGAATTTAGAACAAGTTCATAAATCTCGTGGAAAAAAAATTCAGTTGAAACTAGAGAGGCAAATTTTAGGGAAAACATTAGTCTTCTGTTTTAAGTTTTCCAACTTGAAGAGTTTAACATGACGAATATAATTTTGGCACTATGATGGGTTATTCTTATATATTTTTGTCTTTCATGTTTCATCACTTTGTAGCAAGTTTCATTCTGAAAGTATCACTTTCACTGTGAGCCTGGGCTTATGATTTGTATCACTAAAAACCTCTGTGTTTTAGTTGTGTTGGTATAGCCTCCCCAAAATATTTAACTGCATGCTCCAATTTTATATAATTCAGACTTGGCAGAGAAAGACCAGCTGCCTTTGATATCAACATTTTTGTTTACGAGGTTAAAGGGAAAATTCTTTGCTTACCAAACAAAATGGAAAGTGAAGGCCAAATATACAATGTCTTATAAGAAAACATTTTAAGAGTTTAGTATTAGTACTTTGATTCAGTTCAGATTTGTAAAAGATCTGGAGAAACGACCTGGAGTACTTTTGTACAAGGTAATGGACATAAGAAAATGGATTGAGAGAAGAATGAAAATGACTGAATGAGGACTATCTGCTTTCGCCTGAGTTGACATAAGATATTAGAAGGATGATTGGAGGACAGATTAAGGGGAAACCAGAGAGAAGATTTAGTAGGGGGGGAAAAGGGAGAAATAAAATAGGCTTAAATATATAGAAAATAATTCTATGTTTGTGATTCATAAGCCAGGTATAGTTATAATAATGGCAAAAGGATCCTAGGTACATGTTTTAGTGTAATTGGAACCTTACAAATGATTACTCAGAAAGGTTTATGTTTAAACAAATATATGGCAGTTAGACTTTTGACAAAAGTAATAATAAATAATAAAACACTGTTAAAGAGACAGTTTCAAGTAATCACACAAACATAATGTGAAACATTGGTAGCAATGTAGTCAATGCCTAGAAATGTGCAGGTTACTGAATGTCTGAGTTTCTGAATAATCTGTGCCTTCTCAGTTTACAAATCTGCATCCTGAAACTCATTGTAGTCCATTGTTCCCTAAATTTTTATATTTTTAAAAGGATATTTTTGCTAAGTTGGGTAATAGTATATTGGAAGAGAAATAAGCTAGTTTTCAATAGCTTTTAGTAACTGAGCAGGCAAAAGAAAAGTATTGGCCTAACTGCATCCTAGAACACTTCAAAGTACAAGGGAATCCCGGTAGAATAAAACACAAACCACAACTCAGAAGGAGTATCAGCTCTGAGCCCCAGGCTCAGGATAGGGGAATTCCTTCTACCATCAGCTAACAGTTGTTTTTACCAGCAAGGAGACCAGTGATCAAAGTAAAGCTTTCTCCATACTGCATGAGTATATAAGTACCAGTTGAAACCTCTTCGGCACAGAGCCACTATATAAGATACCCCCGGCTTGGCAAATTTCATTTTGCCCAATGAATTTTTTGCCTTATAACGGCTCAGAATTGAGGTATGCTTTGCTTACCAAACAAAATGGAAAGTGAAGGCCAAATATACAATGTCTTATAAGAAAACATTTTAAGAGTTTAGTATTAGTACTTTGATTCAGTTCAGATTTGTAAAAGATCTGGAGAAACGACCTGGAGTACTTTTGTACAAGGTAATGGACATAAGAAAATGGATTGAGAGAAGAATGAAAATGACTGAATGAGGACTATCTGCTTTCGCCTGAGTTGACATAAGATATTAGAAGGATGATTGGAGGACAGATTAAGGGGAAACCAGAGAGAAGATTTAGTAGGGGGGGAAAAGGGAGAAATAAAATAGGCTTAAATATATAGAAAATAATTCTATGTTTGTGATTCATAAGCCAGGTATAGTTATAATAATGGCAAAAGGATCCTAGGTACATGTTTTAGTGTAATTGGAACCTTACAAATGATTACTCAGAAAGGTTTATGTTTAAACAAATATATGGCAGTTAGACTTTTGACAAAAGTAATAATAAATAATAAAACACTGTTAAAGAGACAGTTTCAAGTAATCACACAAACATAATGTGAAACATTGGTAGCAATGTAGTCAATGCCTAGAAATGTGCAGGTTACTGAATGTCTGAGTTTCTGAATAATCTGTGCCTTCTCAGTTTACAAATCTGCATCCTGAAACTCATTGTAGTCCATTGTTCCCTAAATTTTTATATTTTTAAAAGGATATTTTTGCTAAGTTGGGTAATAGTATATTGGAAGAGAAATAAGCTAGTTTTCAATAGCTTTTAGTAACTGAGCAGGCAAAAGAAAAGTATTGGCCTAACTGCATCCTAGAACACTTCAAAGTACAAGGGAATCCCGGTAGAATAAAACACAAACCACAACTCAGAAGGAGTATCAGCTCTGAGCCCCAGGCTCAGGATAGGGTAATTCCTTCTACCATCAGCTAACAGTTGTTTTTACCAGCAAGGAGACCAGTGATCAAAGTAAAGCTTTCTCCATACTGCATGAGTATATAAGTACCAGTTGAAACCTCTTCGGCACAGAGCCACTATATAAGATACCCCCTGCTTGGCAAATTCATTTTGCATGAATCTTGCCTTATAACCTCAGAATTGCAGGTAGTGCTTTGGTCAAATTTCGTATTTCTAAAGGATAATTCTTGAAGGCATGAGTAACTAATGGACAAGAAAATAGACATGATTGAAAAAGTCAAAACAATCTTGGTAAGCGTCATGATAGAATACAGTACATCTTACTAAGGATCTTGAAGGGGGCTGCAGGAGCAGCAGGAAGCTTGAGCAGGTCTCGTCTGTAATCTAGACCACCTGGAGCAATCTACGGCAGCATTTCTTAAGAGGACTCTGTGTGCAGGTTATACTAAGTGTCCATGAAGACATCCTCAAGGTCAATTTAAATAAATTTGACTCATTATTAAAAACAATAACATCTCCACTTACTGAAAACAACTTTACCAGTATTTCTCTGATAGATAAATATAGAGAAGTAAAAACAGCACAACTCTGACTTTCTAGGATAACTGTTGCTTTTTTTTTCCCCCAGTTACCATCTGTGGGCCAGTAGTCTCTGTCAATTACTTATGAGAGGCTTAGATTCCTCCAAGTTTTGTTCTTAGTCACCTCCTGAATCCTGCATTATTCACTTAATGATGTGATTTGATCAGAGTAAAAAGCTGAGTCACTTTGGATTATTAAGGTCAGATTTCCTAAAGTACATGGTCTACCCATCATCTGATAGACCCTGCCAAGGCAAATGGCTCAGGCCAAGTGGCATCACTTGGAATTGTTCTTCCAGGTCCGAAGATATGCACGTAACTACGAACCCCCACAAAAATCTCCACTGTTGCATGTGTGGTGACAAAGGTGAATGAGGCTCTTTTAAAAAGATATAAAACAAGCACATAGAGGCTTGTAGCCATTACGTGCTGTGCATCTGAGATTGTTCAATTAGCTGGTCATGTCCCTTTTCTATAACACTTAAGATCTGTCAATCCACAAAAATAGTTCTATTACACAAATGTTATATTTCTTAAATAGTTAGAAGGTGATAAATCATTAGCATGTCACATTTGTGACCAAATATAACAAATATAACCCCTGGACTGCAAGGAGATCAAACAATCAATCCTAAAGGAAATCAACCTTGAATATTCATTGGGAGGACTGATGCTAAAACTGAAGCTCTAATGCTTGGGCCACCTAATGGGAAGGGCCAGTTCACTGGAAAAGACCCTGATGCTAGAAAACACTGAAGGCCAAAGAACAAAGGGGGCAGCACAGAATGAAGTGGTCAGATAGCATCACTGACTCGACGCAAATTTGAGCAAACACTGGGAGACAATGAAGTATAGGAAAGTCTGATGTTCTGCGGTCCATGTGGTCATGAAGAGTTAGCCATGACTTAGTGACTGAACAACAACATAACCTAGTCACAGCTAAAACAAAAAAGTGGGTTAGGTGTCTTGCACTGTAGTACCAATTGTGATCATAATTGCTAAATCTCAACTTCACATTGACAAGTCCCATGTCCATCTGTCTTCAAACAGCATCATTGCCAATCAGTTTCTCAGGTCAGAAGCCAGAACTCACCCCAGAAAAGTCCCTCCCTTCTCACCTGTCTATATGCAATTAGTCATCAGGTAGAGTACACCTCTTTAATATTCATTAACTTCACCCTTCTCCCCATCACCAAACCGCACTTGAATCCTGCCCTTTTTTATTCACTTAATTGATGTGATTTGATCAGAGTAAAAGCTGAGTCACTTTGGATTATTAAGGTCAGATTTCCTAAAGTACATGGTCTACCCATCATCTGATAGACCCTGCCAAGGCAAATGGCTCAGGCCAAGTGGCATCACTTGGAATTGTTCTTCCAGGTCCAAGATATGCACGTAACTACGAACCCCCACAAAAATCTCCACTGTTGCATGTGTGGTGACAAAGGTGAATGAGGCTCTTTTAAAAAGATATAAAACAAGCACATAGAGGCTTGTAGCCATTACGTGCTGTGCATCTGAGATTGTTCAATTAGCTGGTCATGTCCCTTTTCTATAACACTTAAGATCTGTCAATCCACAAAAATAGTTCTATTACACAAATGTTATATTTCTTAAATAGTTAGAAGGTGATAAATCATTAGCATGTCACATTTGTGACCAAATATAACAAATATAACCCCTGGACTGCAAGGAGATCAAACAATCAATCCTAAAGGAAATCAACCTTGAATATTCATTGGGAGGACTGATGCTAAAACTGAAGCTCTAATGCTTGGGCCACCTAATGGGAAGGGCCAGTTCACTGGAAAAGACCCTGATGCCAGAAAACACTGAAGGCAAAAGAAAAAGGGGACAGCACAGAATGAAGTGGTCAGATAGCATCACTGACTCGACGCAAATTTGAGCAAACACTGGGAGACAATGAAGTATAGGAAAGTCTGATGTTCTGCGGTCCATGTGGTCATGAAGAGTTAGCCATGACTTAGTGACTGAACAACAACATAACCTAGTCACAGCTAAAACAAAAAAGTGGGTTAGGTGTCTTGCACTGTAGTACCAATTGTGATCATAATTGCTAAATCTCAACTTCACATTGACAAGTCCCATGTCCATCTGTCTTCAAACAGCATCATTGCCAATCAGTTTCTCAGGTCAGAAGCCAGAACTCACCCCAGAAAAGTCCCTCCCTTCTCACCTGTCTATATGCAATTAGTCATCAGGTAGAGTACACCTCTTTAATATTCATTAACTTCACCCTTCTCCCCATCACCAAAACCTGATTGTGGGACTTCACTGTTCTTACCTGGATGACATGGAACTCTCTATTGCAACCTACTTGCCTAGGGCATCAGCTCATCTCCAGAAGCTGGAGGGAGAATGGGTTTGAATCTTAGGTCTGTCATTTTCTGACTCCATCAGTGCATTCATTTGTTAATCAAAAGGCTACGATGATGAATGAATTCTACAGTCTTATGAGTGTGCCTAATACAATGCATAATGTAACAATAAATATGGAATAAGTTTAAGATAAATCTAGAGCTGCTGTTAAATATAGCTTCCTGGGGTGGTTGAGCATTTGAAACGTGACTCGTCTTTAAAGACGTGCTTTAAGATTAAAATGCCCATCAGATTTCAAAGACTTCAAGTGAAATGAATAAACTTTCATACCGGTGGCACGTTAAAATGATATTTGATGGACACATCAGCCTAAATAAAGCATATTATTAAAATCAATTTTCTTTCCTTTTCCCTTTTAACGTAGCTACTAAAATATTTAAAATTACAGATGTGGCTTATATAATCTTTCTCTTGGTCAGTGCTGATCTACAGGATGTAATTTAACTTTTTCTCTCTTTTATTTTCCTCACAAATAGGTACCCAATTACATATAGATCTGTCAGAATGATGTAAGACCTGAAATCTCTCTGTAATTTGATCCTCTTGACCCCGTGATTAGAAGCTTCACAATGTAGTACCACACCTGGGAATCTCCAGAACAAGATCTCAAGGAAACACAGGAAATTCCTGGAGTGGCAAAACATCCTATTTGAAGCCATTCAATTATTCCTCTGTGCATCAGGAGCATCGTCATTAATTAACTATTGATATGCTTGAAAGAGTTTGTTTTGCAACAGCCTTTCAGAAAGAACAAAGGGTCAGGCAGATTATTGAAGATAGACAAGATAATGCTGTCACAGTGAGTTAACCCCTATATCTTAAGCCTTTGGCAAAAGTTTAGCTCTTATCCCTGCAAATTTTGATGCAAGATGGTTGGCTCTCCAGGCAGATACTGACCTTGTGGATTAGATACCTCAACATGTTACTCTAAAACAAAACTCCACCACAGGGAAAGATGCAAGTGGAGGCTCACACACCTGGTCTTGGAAACTCTGATGCACGGTGAAACATGTCATTTTTGCTTATAGCTTGCCGGCCAGAAAAAAGCCTAATAGACCAGCAAGGGGCCTGGAAAACATTCTGGAGCACATGGCTGTTTGGTGAACAGAAATCTTTCTGCCACACCAGGCTTTGGCAGACTTCAAATTTGTTCCTTATAGGCCTAATTCATACCATTAACTGTATATGCCTTGAGTCTTTCTGGAATCTTACAGTAACGTTTTTCAAGTACAGTGTCTGGCACAAAGTACTCAACAAATATACTCAGCAGAATGCCTAGATCTGTAAAGTTCACTCTATCTTTGGACTTTATTACCCAGGTAGCTGCTAGATCATATCAGGAAAGTGTAACTGTTGCAACTCTAACTGCAAAGAAAATTAACTGAAGAAATGCTCAGTTCAGCCTCAGTTTTCTCATGGTTTTTATAGTTTTCCTTTGTTTCTTCACTCCAGAGCAGAAGTCCACACCTAACTGTCACAGGAATGAGAATAATAGTCCACACACAGTTCAAATTCTTGAGAATTTGTCTTCAAGTGTCACAAAAACCTTTTTTGTAAATCATATAGATCTGTCAGAATGATGTAAGACCTGAAATCTCTCTGTAATTTGATCCTCTTGACCCCGTGATTAGAAGCTTCACAATGTAGTACCACACCTGGGAATCTCCAGAACAAGATCTCAAGGAAACACAGGAAATTCCTGGAGTGGCAAAACATCCTATTTGAAGCCATTCAATTATTCCTCTGTGCATCAGGAGCATCGTCATTAATTAACTATTGATATGCTTGAAAGAGTTTGTTTTGCAACAGCCTTTCAGAAAGAACAAAGGGTCAGGCAGATTATTGAAGATAGACAAGATAATGCTGTCACAGTGAGTTAACCCCTATATCTTAAGCCTTTGGCAAAAGTTTAGCTCTTATCCCTGCAAATTTTGATGCAAGATGGTTGGCTCTCCAGGCAGATACTGACCTTGTGGATTAGATACCTCAACATGTTACTCTAAAACAAAACTCCACCACAGGGAAAGATGCAAGTGGAGGCTCACACACCTGGTCTTGGAAACTCTGATGCACGGTGAAACATGTCATTTTTGCTTATAGCTTGCCGGCCAGAAAAAAGCCTAATAGACCAGCAAGGGGCCTGGAAAACATTCTGGAGCACATGGCTGTTTGGTGAACAGAAATCTTTCTGCCACACCAGGCTTTGGCAGACTTCAAATTTGTTCCTTATAGGCCTAATTCATACCATTAACTGTATATGCCTTGAGTCTTTCTGGAATCTTACAGTAACGTTTTTCAAGTACAGTGTCTGGCACAAAGTACTCAACAAATATACTCAGCAGAATGCCTAGATCTGTAAAGTTCACTCTATCTTTGGACTTTATTACCCAGGTAGCTGCTAGATCATATCAGGAAAGTGTAACTGTTGCAACTCTAACTGCAAAGAAAATTAACTGAAGAAATGCTCAGTTCAGCCTCAGTTTTCTCATGGTTTTTATAGTTTTCCTTTGTTTCTTCACTCCAGAGCAGAAGTCCACACCTAACTGTCACAGGAATGAGAATAATAGTCCACACACAGTTCAAATTCTTGAGGGAATTTGTCTTCAAGTGTTTGCAGTTGTTCTGGGTCACCAATCCCTATGTGTGAATTAGAATCACTGTTTTATTTCTAACTGGTACTGTCCATTCTGTAGTGGTTCATTGTAGAGACTTGATGACATTTGGACTGTGTCTTATATTTATCCCTTACTGGCACTCAGATTGTGGCCAGGTTAGTAACTTCTTATGTCTAAGTTTTTTCCTTTCTAAAGAAAGATGTATATTTCTATAGTTTCATGTTGACAAACTAGTAAATCAATCTAAGTCTAGATTTAGTCAGTACTAAGTGTAGTATATCAGTGATAGATATTACTATCATAATGATAATTTTCATCACTGTCTATCCTAAAAAACTTATTCTGTCTTAAAAAGAAGTTCCTACAAAAAGTTTTGAAAGGATTCACTTATATATATTCATTCATTCCACTTTCCTCGCAATTAACACTCTCCTATCCTGAAATATTTTGTCCTAGGACAAGATTCCCTGCATGTTTTTTGAATGAGTAAATGATCTACTAACAATAAATGTAACTTTTTTCTCAACATTTTGTACATCATGATCATACATTTAGGTTGCACACATTTCACTTGATTTTTTTTTACCTGCTTCAAAATATGATTTTTAAAAAGCTGCAGGGATATAAAACCTAGATTCCAGGGTGAGTGATGACAATTCCTCAGTATGGCCAAAAGGACTCTGAATTTCCAAGGAAGAAGCTACATAACACTGCATAACTGTATAGTACTCTGGAATACTTACAGCAGTATTTGGCACATATTATTTTAGGTTTTACTGGATCGAGACATTTTGGTTTAAAGGTATACATATTTAAAGGTCTAGATCTTCAAAACTTTTCTTTACAGTATTCAATCACATAACTCAGCAGAATGCCTAGATCTGTAAAGTTCACTCATTATTTTGTCAGAAAGGAAAGTGTAACTGTTGCAACTCTAACTGCAAAGAAAATTAACTGAAGAAATGCTCAGTTCAGCCTCAGTTTTCTCATGGTTTTTATAGTTTTCCTTTGTTTCTTCACTCCAGAGCAGAAGTCCACACCTAACTGTCACAGGAATGAGAATAATAGTCCACACACAGTTCAAATTCTTGAGGGAATTTGTCTTCAAGTGTTTGCAGTTGTTCTGGGTCACCAATCCCTATGTGTGAATTAGAATCACTGTTTTATTTCTAACTGGTACTGTCCATTCTGTAGTGGTTCATTGTAGAGACTTGATGACATTTGGACTGTGTCTTATATTTATCCCTTACTGGCACTCAGATTGTGGCCAGGTTAGTAACTTCTTATGTCTAAGTTTTTTCCTTTCTAAAGAAAGATGTATATTTCTATAGTTTCATGTTGACAAACTAGTAAATCAATCTAAGTCTAGATTTAGTCAGTACTAAGTGTAGTATATCAGTGATAGATATTACTATCATAATGATAATTTTCATCACTGTCTATCCTAAAAAACTTATTCTGTCTTAAAAAGAAGTTCCTACAAAAAGTTTTGAAAGGATTCACTTATATATATTCATTCATTCCACTTTCCTCGCAATTAACACTCTCCTATCCTGAAATATTTTGTCCTAGGACAAGATTCCCTGCATGTTTTTTGAATGAGTAAATGATCTACTAACAATAAATGTAACTTTTTTCTCAACATTTTGTACATCATGATCATACATTTAGGTTGCACACATTTCACTTGATTTTTTTTTACCTGCTTCAAAATATGATTTTTAAAAAGCTGCAGGGATATAAAACCTAGATTCCAGGGTGAGTGATGACAATTCCTCAGTATGGCCAAAAGGACTCTGAATTTCCAAGGAAGAAGCTACATAACACTGCATAACTGTATAGTACTCTGGAATACTTACAGCAGTATTTGGCACATATTATTTTAGGTTTTACTGGATCGAGACATTTTGGTTTAAAGGTATACATATTTAAAGGTCTAGATCTTCAAAACTTTTCTTTACAGTATTGAAGACATTTAGTGGGATAATAACAACTGGACAAATCCTACCTTCAATTCTGCTGAAATACGTAACCCAACACTTAGACATTTTAACAGTGAAGCAAAATACTCCTCCAAACAAATAACATAGAACTTAAGATTGAACATTTATATACAAGATCCAGTAACTTATATAGTGAGAGTATATAAAGCATGCTAATTGTTACACAGGTAATGTTTAGAATTCTACTACCATCTATGCCCGAATAATGTGAGATACCTATAGATGTACATAAACTTACATTTTATTATACTGACTGCAAGGAAAACCTCCTAGAGCACTTGTTTCAGAACCCTAAATACCAGAAGAATTCTATTGGTTTTTTTCTTTTTTTTTTTTTTTTTTTTTTACAAAGGAAATTCATTATAGAACCAACTGTCTGAAGTGAACAATGAGGAACAGAGCAGTTATGATGGACTCAGATAAAGGTACTCTGTAGCACATGCCCAGGGTTTTTTCTCCTTGCCTCCTCACCTGCTACAGATTTATGGGTAGCACCTACAAAGAAACAAAGGACCTAAGACACAACCTGAAAACCATTAACCTGTCTCATGTATACAACCCACCTGGTAAAATGGCCCCTGAAATGCCATACCTTGTGTTTTCCTGGTCCACTGACGTGTTTGATAGGCACACTATTTTCTTGTATTTCCGTCTTCAAGGGTCTAGTCATCAGTTCTTCAGAGTTTTTACTTAAAAAAGAACATATATATATATATATATATATATATATATACACACACACATATATATATATATATTAGATTGTCATATATACGTAAGTTACATTGTCAAACTTCGCAACTGTCGAAATATTTTTTTTTTTAAGATTTATTTATTTATTTAGGGCAGGGGTCAGGTTGGGGAGGGAGGGGAGCTGGCGGGCCGCTTCTATTGGTCTTTCATTTCTCCATTTTCATCCGTCTTTGTTCTTTGGCTCATGTGGGCCTCCCATCGTGGTGGCGTCTGTTGCTGCAGAGCGCCGGCTCTCGGCGCATGCGCCCCAGAGCTCTGGCTCGGTAATTGGACACATCGGTCCAGTTGCTCTGCGGCACGTGGGATCTTCCCAGGCTGGGGATCGAGCCGGCGCCCCTTGCACTGCAAGGCAGTGTCCTTACCCACTGGACCACCAGGGGAAGCCCCTGTAGAAATATTTTTAGTGGAGTAGATTTTAATGTAAAACCCTGTATTTGTTGAGAATTAAAATTAGAGAGAGAAAAAAAAACTGTATGAGGAATATCTCCATAATGTCTGAACAGCACAGTGTTATTTAATAGAATCCAAAAGGATTTAATTTCTAGAGGATTCAGTACTAGAAAACAGATAGCCAGACCAAAAAGGAAATAACACAAGCTTTTAAATCAGAAAAAAAAACAAAGGAAAACCTCCTAGAGCACTTGTTTCAGAACCCTAAATACCAGAAGAATTCTATTGGTTTTTTTCTTTTTTTTCTTTTTGACAAAGGAAATTCATTATAGAACCAACTGTCTGAAGTGAACAATGAGGAACAGAGCAGTTATGATGGACTCAGATAAAGGTACTCTGTAGCACATGCCCAGGGTTTTTTCTCCTTGCCTCCTCACCTGCTACAGATTTATGGGTAGCACCTACAAAGAAACAAAGGACCTAAGACACAACCTGAAAACCATTAACCTGTCTCATGTATACAACCCACCTGGTAAAATGGCCCCTGAAATGCCATACCTTGTGTTTTCCTGGTCCACTGACGTGTTTGATAGGCACACTATTTTCTTGTATTTCCGTCTTCAAGGGTCTAGTCATCAGTTCTTCAGAGTTTTTACTTAAAAAAGAACATATATATATATATATATATATATATATATACACACACACATATATATATATATATTAGATTGTCATATATACGTAAGTTACATTGTCAAACTTCGCAACTGTCGAAATATTTTTTTTTTTAAGATTTATTTATTTATTTAGGGCAGGGGTCAGGTTGGGGAGGGAGGGGAGCTGGCGGGCCGCTTCTATTGGTCTTTCATTTCTCCATTTTCATCCGTCTTTGTTCTTTGGCTCATGTGGGCCTCCCATCGTGGTGGCGTCTGTTGCTGCAGAGCGCCGGCTCTCGGCGCATGCGCCCCAGAGCTCTGGCTCGGTAATTGGACACATCGGTCCAGTTGCTCTGCGGCACGTGGGATCTTCCCAGGCTGGGGATCGAGCCGGCGCCCCTTGCACTGCAAGGCAGTGTCCTTACCCACTGGACCACCAGGGGAAGCCCCTGTAGAAATATTTTTAGTGGAGTAGATTTTAATGTAAAAACCCTGTATTTGTTGAGAATTAAAATTAGAGAGAGAAAAAAAAAAAACTGTATGAGGAATATCTCCATAATGTCTGAACAGCACAGTGTTATTTAATAGAATCCAAAAAGGATTTAATTTCTAGAGGATTCAGTACTAGAAAAACAGATAGCCAGACCAAAAAAGGGGGAAATAACACAAGCTTTTAAATTATCAAAGAAATTTAAGTTTTAAACTATCAAATAAAAATGAACATGATCAAAATAATAAAGATATTGCAAGATACTTATAATGAAAATACAGGTTAAAGGTCATGTTATTTTCTTACCATCAAACTGACAAAGCTTAAAAAACAAGTTATTGTGACAAAAATTTTAGGAACATAATAACTCATACACTACTGGTAAGAGTATAATGAAGGGACTTCCCTGGTGGTCCAGTGGCTGAGATTCTGTTCCTACTGCAGGGGGCTGGGGTTCGATCCCTGGTAAGGGAACTAGATCCCACATGCAGCGACCAAAGATCCAGCCAAATAATTAAATAAACATTAAAAAAAAAAAAGAGTATAATGAAAACAGATTACTGAGACAACATCAGCATAAAATGCTAAATTTTGATTTCAAAATTCCAAACGATTTAATATATTCAAAGAAAATAATTAGATATATCAAAAATCTGGGTGAAGTTAACTATCTGAAGTGATATTCATTCTATCAAAATTGTATATGTAACAATAACATTGATTAAATGCTTTATGTTAAATCATGGTGAAAAATATAGTTCAACTATTAGAAACGATGTTCTATAATAATAAGAAAGAATATAGGAAATCAGTTATAATTCTAAGAAAAAAAGCAGGTTACAAATGTGTTAAAGATGGTCCAAAAACAATCACATCACATATCTTTCATTTTGTACATATTATATATTTGTTAAGTATATGGCATGTTAGGTTGCTTCAGTCATGTCTGACTCTTTTCTGATCACATGGACTGCAGCCTGCCAGGCTCCTCTGTCCATGGGATTCTCCAGGCAAGATCGAGCCGGCGCCCCTTGCACTGCAAGGCAGTGTCCTTACCCACTGGACCACCAGGGGAAGCCCCTGTAGAAATATTTTTAGTGGAGTAGATTTTAATGTAAAAACCCTGTATTTGTTGAGAATTAAAATTAGAGAGAGAAAAAAAAAAAACTGTATGAGGAATATCTCCATAATGTCTGAACAGCACAGTGTTATTTAATAGAATCCAAAAGGATTTAATTTCTAGAGGATTCAGTACTAGAAAAACAGATAGCCAGACCAAAAAAGGGGGAAATAACACAAGCTTTTAAATTATCAAAGAAATTTAAGTTTTAAACTATCAAATAAAAATGAACATGATCAAAATAATAAAGATATTGCAAGATACTTATAATGAAAATACAGGTTAAAGGTCATGTTATTTTCTTACCATCAAACTGACAAAGCTTAAAAAACAAGTTATTGTGACAAAAATTTTAGGAACATAATAACTCATACACTACTGGTAAGAGTATAATGAAGGGACTTCCCTGGTGGTCCAGTGGCTGAGATTCTGTTCCTACTGCAGGGGGCTGGGGTTCGATCCCTGGTAAGGGAACTAGATCCCACATGCAGCGACCAAAGATCCAGCCAAATAATTAAATAAATCTTAAAAAAAAAAAAGAGTATAATGAAAACAGATTACTGAGACAACATCAGCATAAAATGCTAAATTTTGATTTCAAAATTCCAAACGATTTAATATATTCAAAGAAAATAATTAGATATATCAAAAATCTGGGTGAAGTTAACTATCTGAAGTGATATTCATTCTATCAAAATTGTATATGTAACAATAACATTGATTAAATGCTTTATGTTAAATCATGGTGAAAAATATAGTTCAACTATTAGAAACGATGTTCTATAATAATAAGAAAGAATATAGGAAATCAGTTATAATTCTAAGAAAAAAAGCAGGTTACAAATGTGTTAAAGATGGTCCAAAAACAATCACATCACATATCTTTCATTTTGTACATATTATATATTTGTTAAGTATATGGCATGTTAGGTTGCTTCAGTCATGTCTGACTCTTTTCTGATCACATGGACTGCAGCCTGCCAGGCTCCTCTGTCCATGGGATTCTCCAGGCAAGAATACAGGAGTGGACTGCCATTTCCTTCTTGAGGGAATCTTCCCAACCCAGGGCTTGAACCCATGCCTCCTGCATCTCCTGAATTGCAGGCAAATTCTTCACTGCTGAGCCATCCAGGAAGCCCTTAAGTATATTAACATATAAACATATATATTCTATCAATAGATACACTGAAAATGGCAGCAGTTTAATGAATGTTACCTCTGATAGGTGAGATTAGTAGATAGTTCTATTATTTCTCCAGATGTTTCAAATTTGTATAATGAAGGTATGTCACTTTTATAATCAAGCAAACAGTATTATCTGCATACAATTAAAAGTTGTCCAATGAAGTAGAAAAAGTCTATGTGGCTTGAAGAAACTTTTTCCAAGTCAACTTGTTCCATCGTGTGTAGAAATAATTATATAATTATTGATTGGCTAGTAGCTTGTGTCAAATGCAATGGTTATCTTTGCTAGATCATTCCTAAGAAATGACTGCTCCTCTTCCTAAATAGTATCCATCACTCTAAAATTGTACTATCTCCAATTTAGAACTACCAATCTGAATCAACTCAAATGTGAAAAGATTCAATTGTCTGCCTCTGTAGTATGGTGAAGCATATGGAGTGCATTACACCAAAGACTGAGAGTTCATACTGGCTGCATGGCAGTGTCTGGAGTATAAACCAAGGTGCTGTCTTGGATAAATATAGTTCTTACTGATTTGTATTATAGTAAATTTGAAACTGATTCTTCACCCATGTGTGAAAATAGAGATGGAGTAAGGGATATTTTTTCTTTTTTTTGCAATGGCAAGATTTAATCTTTAGTGGGGTCAGAACAGTAGAAGGTGTTCTCATATTAAGGTATGACAAGGAAAAATTCAGAGTATCACATGATGCTTCTCATTGTTTAAGACACATGAGCTGCCACAGTGTTAAGTATATGGCATGTTAGGTTGCTTCAGTCATGTCTGACTCTTTTCTGATCACATGGACTGCAGCCTGCCAGGCTCCTCTGTCCATGGGATTCTCCAGGCAAGAATACAGGAGTGGACTGCCATTTCCTTCTTGAGGGAATCTTCCCAACCCAGGGCTTGAACCCATGCCTCCTGCATCTCCTGAATTGCAGGCAAATTCTTCACTGCTGAGCCATCCAGGAAGCCCTTAAGTATATTAACATATAAACATATATATTCTATCAATAGATACACTGAAAATGGCAGCAGTTTAATGAATGTTACCTCTGATAGGTGAGATTAGTAGATAGTTCTATTATTTCTCCAGATGTTTCAAATTTGTATAATGAAGGTATGTCACTTTTATAATCAAGCAAACAGTATTATCTGCATACAATTAAAAGTTGTCCAATGAAGTAGAAAAAGTCTATGTGGCTTGAAGAAACTTTTCCAAGTCAACTTGTTCCATCGTGTGTAGAAATAATTATATAATTATTGATTGGCTAGTAGCTTGTGTCAAATGCAATGGTTATCTTTGCTAGATCATTCCTAAGAAATGACTGCTCCTCTTCCTAAATAGTATCCATCACTCTAAAATTGTACTATCTCCAATTTAGAACTACCAATCTGAATCAACTCAAATGTGAAAAGATTCAATTGTCTGCCTCTGTAGTATGGTGAAGCATATGGAGTGCATTACACCAAAGACTGAGAGTTCATACTGGCTGCATGGCAGTGTCTGGAGTATAAACCAAGGTGCTGTCTTGGATAAATATAGTTCTTACTGATTTGTATTATAGTAAATTTGAAACTGATTCTTCACCCATGTGTGAAAATAGAGATGGAGTAAGGGATATTTTTTCTTTTTTTTGCAATGGCAAGATTTAATCTTTAGTGGGGTCAGAACAGTAGAAGGTGTTCTCATATTAAGGTATGACAAGGAAAAATTCAGAGTATCACATGATGCTTCTCATTGTTTAAGACACATGAGCTGCCACAGTGTTAAGACAGAAGTTCACAGAGTTCCAGTGTCTTGAGATTTTCCAGCACACTATAGAGGTCAAACTTCTACCTCCTCTCCCAATGATATCATTTTGGGAAATACTTTAACTAACAACGCAGCACATTCAAATTTCTAACATGTAACCAAAGGAGTTTTCTTACCTTACTTGATAGTGAAAGTACAGCACAAGAAAACACAACTTAATACCCATGTGCAGTAAACAAACATCCTCTCCTCTCTATTTCCCTCTCCTTGTCTCTCTCCCTACTTGTTACATTTCTAGCATGTAACTTAGATTCTGTTATTGGTATCTTTAATATTTAAATACCCTCAGCATAATTAGAGTTTAAGCCAGGCTTGAAACTCCGTGAAATGTAAAATGAACAACAAATCTTAGGGCTGGAAGAGAATTTAGAGTTTATCTAGTTTAATCGTCTTTATTTAAGAAGAATACAAAGGCTAGTGATGACTTGTGAATGACCTATAAGGTCCTAAGTTAAATTAGTTGTAATCTGCTAAAGGACTGTGACAAAATTTAAATCCCAGGTAGTCAACAAACCTAATACAACATTTTAAAACAGCACTGGTGTTTGCTATTATTTGATTATTATCAAGTTAAAGCTCTCTTATAGGGGCTTCCCAGGTAGCTCAGTGGGTTCAACCCCTGGGTCTGGCAGATTCCCTGGAGAAGGAAATGGTAACCTGCTCCAGTAGTCTTACTGGAAAATTCCATGGACAGGGTAGTTTGGCAGGCTACCGTCCATGGGGTCTCAAAGAATCAGACATGATTGAACACTCATGCATGCAAATATCTGAAGAGGTCTATCTCATTTTTAGTTATACTTTATTTAACCTAGGAGGAATAAATATGAATATACATGCAAAAGCATGGCAGTGTCTGGAGTATAAACCAAGGTGCTGTCTTGGATAAATATAGTTCTTACTGATTTGTATTATAGTAAATTTGAAACTGATTCTTCACCCATGTGTGAAAATAGAGATGGAGTAAGGGATATTTTTTCTTTTTTTTGCAATGGCAAGATTTAATCTTTAGTGGGGTCAGAACAGTAGAAGGTGTTCTCATATTAAGGTATGACAAGGAAAAATTCAGAGTATCACATGATGCTTCTCATTGTTTAAGACACATGAGCTGCCACAGTGTTAAGACAGAAGTTCACAGAGTTCCAGTGTCTTGAGATTTTCCAGCACACTATAGAGGTCAAACTTCTACCTCCTCTCCCAATGATATCATTTTGGGAAATACTTTAACTAACAACGCAGCACATTCAAATTTCTAACATGTAACCAAAGGAGTTTTCTTACCTTACTTGATAGTGAAAGTACAGCACAAGAAAACACAACTTAATACCCATGTGCAGTAAACAAACATCCTCTCCTCTCTATTTCCCTCTCCTTGTCTCTCTCCCTACTTGTTACATTTCTAGCATGTAACTTAGATTCTGTTATTGGTATCTTTAATATTTAAATACCCTCAGCATAATTAGAGTTTAAGCCAGGCTTGAAACTCCGTGAAATGTAAAATGAACAACAAATCTTAGGGCTGGAAGAGAATTTAGAGTTTATCTAGTTTAATCGTCTTTATTTAAGAAGAATACAAAGGCTAGTGATGACTTGTGAATGACCTATAAGGTCCTAAGTTAAATTAGTTGTAATCTGCTAAAGGACTGTGACAAAATTTAAATCCCAGGTAGTCAACAAACCTAATACAACATTTTAAAACAGCACTGGTGTTTGCTATTATTTGATTATTATCAAGTTAAAGCTCTCTTATAGGGGCTTCCCAGGTAGCTCAGTGGGTTCAACCCCTGGGTCTGGCAGATTCCCTGGAGAAGGAAATGGTAACCTGCTCCAGTAGTCTTACCTGGAAAATTCCATGGACAGGGTAGTTTGGCAGGCTACCGTCCATGGGGTCTCAAAGAATCAGACATGATTGAACACTCATGCATGCAAATATCTGAAGAGGTCTATCTCATTTTTAGTTATACTTTATTTAACCTAGGAGGAATAAATATGAATATACATGATACTAACAAATATAGGAATCCTCAAATTCTAGATGAATGTTCCTTTTATAGTTTCTAAAATTTTTTATTGAAGTATAAGATATATAAAGAAATTGGGCATGGTTTTGTTTTGGTGAGAAAACTGTTCTAAGAATTTCCTTAAGATAACAGATCCAATAGAGTTGTTTTGTGTTAAATGTACTGATAGAAAACAAGAAACTTATCCACTGAAATGTTCTTTACACAGGATGAGTTTCTCTGCAGAGCTCATGAGAGCTGCAAGCATCCAGGCCACAAATGGCAGTCAAAGCAGCACAATTCCTCATCTGGTGCTTGGCTTTGCTGAGGACTTCAGTGTGACCACTGTCTCTGAAGAACTGTGACATCACTTAACACTGCCATAGTGGGCAAGCTTATTTACAAGGGCATGTGTATGCAACACAAACTATATGATGTTTGCAAAGGAATTTTATCTGAAACAATGAAAGTGTATTACTGAAGCACTTTTAACATATCACTTAATAACCAATTGGTTATTAAGCATGTCTTAATTGTGTTCTTCTCTATTGCTATTACTGCATGCGTATTTTATCTATAAAATGCTAATTTTTAACAAGCATGCTTTTCCATTGGAGAAAAATGCACAGGAAAATTCATATTTGATTAAATTACAAAGATAATTTGGCTATTTGTACTTTGATCTAAAATTTCTAAGTGGTTTCAGTTAATACATACATCTTGAAAGAACTAATCTGATGATTAAGTGTACTGCCTTAATTCATATCAAAATATATGTATCAGAAATACTATTATTTAATTGTCCTCTTAAATTCTTCAACATTATTTTTATTTTGTATAACCAACACTGTTGATAAAAGTCTTCTTGCAAAATATATACTACTGAGATACTATTATGATTTACATTTAAGAAAAATGAATAGTAAACATTTTCTATTGGTGGTAAGTATATCTTGAAGCCATATCATCTACTATAGCATCAGCATTATTATACTTTAAAAGAATATTCTCATACTAAAATAAGCCATATGTAAACAAATATTTTATCATAAAATTATTATCCTATTTAAAAGGGAGAGTTTTATCCATGAGTTTTATTTATTTATTTATTTTTTACTATAAAGTGATAAAAAAAAAAGCCAAGAAGTTTTTCAGTTTTAAGGAAGAAAAGTTCAAGATTTCATTGGTATAAAAATGTGTGCTAGAGAGAGAAAAACATATTATTTTATATTTTTTATCTGATGTCAGTAGTATCTTTCCCTTTTATCTTGACTATTTTGTTCTCATCAAAAACTTTATTATATTTTATGCAATTGCAGCTGTAGGTAATAGGAATATTTTTGAAAATAAACCTGACACAAGGATGGGAATATTGGTTCTAAATAGGCCATAAATTTCATTTTTAATAGGCCAGATATGGCTCGGATCCAAAGGTGAGTGCAATATATTTACACTATAAAATTTGCCATCAGCTCAGCATTTCCAAATGAGGTGTCAAGAATATGAATATACACCATTTGTTTATTTTTAAAAACTTAAGATTATGTTACTATCAGATAATAAGTCTTTATGGACAACTTAAACAAGTGTGACTTTTAAGAACATGTTCTCCATGGGCTGCAGAATCAGACAAGTCAAAGACTGAATGTCTGCTCCACTATCAAATGAGCTTGAAAGTTAACCTCTTTGATCCTCACTGTCCTTCCTGTAAAGATATCAATTACAGTTACGATTCAAAACAAAAGCATGCTTTTCCATTGAGAAAAATGCACAGGAAAATTCATATTTGATTAAATTACAAAGATAATTTGGCTATTTGTACTTTGATCTAAAATTTCTAAGTGGTTTCAGTTAATACATACATCTTGAAAGAACTAATCTGATGATTAAGTGTACTGCCTTAATTCATATCAAAATATATGTATCAGAAATACTATTATTTAATTGTCCTCTTAAATTCTTCAACATTATTTTTATTTTGTATAACCAACACTGTTGATAAAAGTCTTCTTGCAAAATATATACTACTGAGATACTATTATGATTTACATTTAAGAAAAATGAATAGTAAACATTTTCTATTGGTGGTAAGTATATCTTGAAGCCATATCATCTACTATAGCATCAGCATTATTATACTTTAAAAGAATATTCTCATACTAAAATAAGCCATATGTAAACAAATATTTTATCATAAAATTATTATCCTATTTAAAAGGGAGAGTTTTATCCATGAGTTTTATTTATTTATTTATTTTTTACTATAAAGTGATAAAAAAAAAAGCCAAGAAGTTTTTCAGTTTTAAGGAAGAAAAGTTCAAGATTTCATTGGTATAAAATGTGTGCTAGAGAGAAAAACATATTATTTTATATTTTTTATCTGATGTCAGTAGTATCTTTCCCTTTTATCTTGACTATTTTGTTCTCATCAAAAACTTTATTATATTTTATGCAATTGCAGCTGTAGGTAATAGGAATATTTTTGAAAATAAACCTGACACAAGGATGGGAATATTGGTTCTAAATAGGCCATAAATTTCATTTTTAATAGGCCAGATATGGCTCGGATCCAAAGGTGAGTGCAATATATTTACACTATAAAATTTGCCATCAGCTCAGCATTTCCAAATGAGGTGTCAAGAATATGAATATACACCATTTGTTTATTTTTAAAAACTTAAGATTATGTTACTATCAGATAATAAGTCTTTATGGACAACTTAAACAAGTGTGACTTTTAAGAACATGTTCTCCATGGGCTGCAGAATCAGACAAGTCAAAGACTGAATGTCTGCTCCACTATCAAATGAGCTTGAAAGTTAACCTCTTTGATCCTCACTGTCCTTCCTGTAAAGATATCAATTACAGTTACGATTCAAAGAAGTTGAACCTAGGAAAGATTTGTATAATATTTGGACTTTATTAGTTAGTCATGAAATTTTAGTTCTGTTTCTTTATTTTTATGTTATCATTACAAGTTATATTTAGTTATCAAAATAATGGCAGTGAAAATAGTGATTCTTACCTGAAGTGTTACATATATCGTCATACGTATTCACTCAGTATTTTCACAGGTGTATCTAATTTAATTACCTTTTAAAATCTCATTTTTCAAGACTCCTAGTGTGTAGTGTGTGTGTAGATATATCTGTGTGCATACCCAAGAATTTCAAAGTGTTTCTTAATAAAAAATATTTTTTCCCTCTATTTTTGCCATGTTAATATGAGCATTCAAAGAATGAACTACAAAATTCAGATTAGACTGAAATGATGTTAACATTTTTGGAAGTCTGTGTTCTGTATGTGTGCATGCTAACTCACTCAGTTGTGTCCAACTCTTTGAGACCTGATGGACTGTAGACCGTCAGGCTCGTCTCTTATGTCTCCTACATTGGCAGGTGGGTTCTTTACCACTGGTACCACCTTGGAAGCTTATGTTTTTTTCTTTTTATAGATGTCCACATTTGTTTTCTAAACATCATAGATTTTGATGATTATATAACCAGTAAATAATATTAACCATGTGCCATAAAAGCAAACTAGATTTTTCATCAAAACATGAAAATATTGAGCAATAATTTTTAATCAAAATAAAATGAAAACCATTTTCTATATTTATGAAGACAAGTATTACTAATTTAACTGAGACAGAATGTACTTACAAGCATGCATATTCTACCATTGTGTCATGCACTTGCTCAGTAGTGTCTGACTCTTTGAGACCACGTGGACTGTAGCCTGCCAGGTTCCTCTGTCTATGGGATTTTCCTGGCAATAGTACTAGAGCAGGTTACCATTTCTTACTCCAGGGGATATTCCTGACTTAGGAACTGAACCTACATCTCCAGTGTCTTCTGCACTGGCAGGTGGATTCTTTACCACTGAGTCTCCTGTGAAGCTCATGTATTCTACTATTATGTTTAGTGAAACCATCAAGTTAATATTAATACTTTAATTCTATAGTGGAAAAAATACAGATTAAAAATACATACAGGGGCTTCCCTGGTGGTCCAATGGGTAAACAGTCTGCCTTGCAGTGCAAGGGGCACTGTCTTGATCCCTGGTCCAGGAAGATCCCACATGCCGTGGAGTGGTTGGACCGGTGTGTCCAATTATGAGCCAGCGCTCTGGAGCACATGAGCCTAAAGCCAGTGCTCTGCAATGAAAGAGGCCACTGCAATGGGAGGCCCACACATGCCGAAGAATAAAGATGGATGAAAAATAAATTTAAATAAATCAATAAAAAGAGGCCAAAATTAATACACACACACACATACACACACACACACAAATATAAAAAGGTCAACAAATATACCTTAAAATAAAACTAAATTCTATCGTTTAAAAACAGGAATTAATGCTTACTTCAGTAGGCAATGAAGGATACAGAGATCCTTAGATTTGTCACATTTGGTTGCATTGATTCTGGACTGAAATAAGTGACAATCAGGGTTAAGAAAAGTATTACAGATTTTTTTCTTCTGCTTCACCTTTTCCCATTGGATCTTCTTTTTCATTTTAATTATGTTATACACAAATAATTACTCATTCTGTACTAAAAAAGATTCCAGGCTTAATTACTAAACACTTATCTACATTTACTACAAAATAGTCAATAATTCAATAAATTAACTAGGCCAGACATGAAATAAGCCCAGAGCTACAAAGAAGTCTTCATCATAAAGGTAATATTTTATAAGTATAGTCAGATTCCTGTCCTAAGAAACTTGATGTATTTTTAGTAAGACAAGATTCATATACATGAGGAAGCTACATTAATATAAGAATATATGAAAACAGATATTCTTCTATAGTTTATGAATGTAAAAAAATGGTTTATGTATTAAGAGTTGTAAATGTTCTATAGGCTTCCCAGGTGGCTTGGTGGTAAAGAAATTGCCTATCAAGGCAGGAGCCACAGGTTTGATCCTTGGTTTGGGAAGATCCCCTCGAGAAGGAAATGGCAACCCACTCCCAGTATTCTTGCCTGGAGAATCCCATGGACAGAAGAGCCTCGTGGGTTACAGGCCACAGGGTCACAAAGAGTCAGACATGACTGACTGAGCTTCATCACTATCTCATTATCCTTATGAATATATAATGAATTCTACAATAAGTAAGTGATATAACTATTAAATTATATAATACAATTATATATAATATATTATATATAATTGTATATTATATATTATATAATACAATTATATATAATAATGTGATAACAATATGGATATCAACAGACTGACCAATAAGAACCTGGTAAAGAAACACATGTAAATAACTCTCTTATTAAGATCTCAGAATGTTATTAAACATGCAATTTTTAGACACTACAGAAGAAAGCATTTTAGATTTCAGGTAATAATTTTAAAGACCCCTTCTTCCACACAAACTTACAACTTGCTTTGTCAACCTTAAATTACACTTCATCACTCTTAAAACGAAATCGTATAAAACTCCTTTTTAAATTAAAGTAGCACAATTTGTCATATTTGGTTGCATTGATTCTGGACTTAAATAAGTGACAATCAGGGTTAAGAAAAGTATTACAGATTTTTTTCTTCTGCTTCACCTTTTCCCATTGGATCTTCTTTTTCATTTTAATTATGTTATACACAAATAATTACTCATTCTGTACTAAAAAAGATTCCAGGCTTAATTACTAAACACTTATCTACATTTACTACAAAATAGTCAATAATTCAATAAATTAACTAGGCCAGACATGAAATAAGCCCAGAGCTACAAAGAAGTCTTCATCATAAAGGTAATATTTTATAAGTATAGTCAGATTCCTGTCCTAAGAAACTTGATGTATTTTTAGTAAGACAAGATTCATATACATGAGGAAGCTACATTAATATAAGAATATATGAAAACAGATATTCTTCTATAGTTTATGAATGTAAAAAAATGGTTTATGTATTAAGAGTTGTAAATGTTCTATAGGCTTCCCAGGTGGCTTGGTGGTAAAGAAATTGCCTATCAAGGCAGGAGCCACAGGTTTGATCCTTGGTTTGGGAAGATCCCCTCGAGAAGGAAATGGCAACCCACTCCCAGTATTCTTGCCTGGAGAATCCCATGGACAGAAGAGCCTCGTGGGTTACAGGCCACAGGGTCACAAAGAGTCAGACATGACTGACTGAGCTTCATCACTATCTCATTATCCTTATGAATATATAATGAATTCTACAATAAGTAAGTGATATAACTATTAAATTATATAATACAATTATATATAATATATTATATATAATTGTATATTATATATTATATAATACAATTATATATAATAATGTGATAACAATATGGATATCAACAGACTGACCAATAAGAACCTGGTAAAGAAACACATGTAAATAACTCTCTTATTAAGATCTCAGAATGTTATTAAACATGCAATTTTTAGACACTACAGAAGAAAGCATTTTAGATTTCAGGTAATAATTTTAAAGACCCCTTCTTCCACACAAACTTACAACTTGCTTTGTCAACCTTAAATTACACTTCATCACTCTATGAAATGATCAAGAATTGATCAATAAGTTCAATAAAGAAACTCTCCTGTTGTTTAAAACTTAAAGTAGCACATTTTTTTCAATATTATCTCAGAGGAAACAGGAAGCTACATTTTGGATCTTTGAATCCTTGCAGAACACAAATGGGTCACTCTCTCACTTCATTTTTAACTACAAATCACTCTTTGGAAAGACATGCTAAACTGCAAGTTCAGTCAAAAATAAAGTAAATGGCGCTTCTCTGACTGTCCTGTGGGTAAGGACACTGTCTTGCAGTGCAAGGGGTGCTGGTTCGATTCCTGACCTGTGAAGATCCCATGTCCTGCAAAGTGGCTAGACCAATGTGTTCAACTACCAAGCCAGAGCTCTGGAGTGCATGCACCCAGAGCAGGTACTCTGCAATGAGTGAGGCCTCGGCAATGGGAGGCCCACCTGGGCCAGAGAACAAAGATGGATGAAAATGAATAAATGAAAGACCAATAGAAGTGGCCCCCTAAAAAAAACCAAATGATGATGATAATAATTTTATTGCTTATGTGCTGTGCTGTGCTTAGTCATTCAGTCATGTCTGACTCTTTGTGACCTGGTGGACTATATAGCATTCTCCAGGCAAGAGAATCCTGGAGCTGGGTTGCCATGCCCTTCTCCAGGGTATCTTCCCAACCCTGGGATGGAACCATGGATTCCTGCACTGCAGGTGAATTCTTCACCATCTGAGCTACTAGGGAATCCCTTTATTGCTTATAGAATCATCCAAATTGAGTGTTTTTAAAACATAGAAAAACGGGCTTCCCTGGTAGCTCAGTGGTGAAGAGTTTGCCTGCCAATGTAGGCACAACTCAATTCCTGATCCAGGAAAAGCCCACATGCTGTGAAGCAACTAAGATCATGCACCACAACTATTAAGCCTGTGCTCTAGAGCCTCAAAGCCACAACTACTGCGGCCCATGTGCCCTAGAGCCTGAGTTCTACAACAAGAGAAGTCACCTCAACAAGAAGATTCCCACATGCTGCAGAGCAACTAAGACCGTGAGCCACAACTACGGAGCCTGTGCTCTAGAGCCTCAGAGCTGCAACTACTGAGCCCATGTGCCGCAACTACTGAAGCCTGTGAGCCCGAGAACCAGAGTTCCACAATAAGAAAAGTCATCGCAATAAGAAGCCTACTCACCTCAACAAGAGAGTAGCCCCAACTCCCTGCAACTAGAGAAGAAACTGTGGCAGCAGTGAAAACCTAAAATAGCCAGAAATAAATAAAATAAATATTTTTTTAAAAAAAAGTAGGAAGAGAAATTTGACATGGGTTTAATTTTATTCTAGGAAATGATTTCAGAATTATAAGTATTAAACATCTAAATAGTTTAGGGTATTGTAAAGAAGCCTTTTAAAAACTACTTAAAAATAGAGAATGATTAAGTTGTGAGCTCAAGAATATACACTTTTAGAAAAAGTAAAATATATCCCAGTATTTTGCAAACTAGTATATAGTGAGATAAAATTTCATGTGAAAGAATTCTACAGTTTTTAACAGTTCTCTGTCTCAAAAGTGTAGAAGGTGGGGTTTATGTACTTTTGAAAACTGTATTGAAAGAGATCCCTGTATTTACAAATGCACTGGGTTGAAATATTTATTAAAAGTGCAAAGATATTAGTGTAAGTGCACTCCTAGGGCTGCTCTAACAAACTACAACCAATTGAGAGGTGCAAAACAGGAGAAATTTGTTCTCTCAGAATTCTGGAGACTAGCAGTCTGAAATCAAGGTGCTGGCAGGGTCATGGGTCCTCTGAAAGCACTATGGTAGGGTCCTTTGTCACTTCTCCTTACCTTCTGGAGGGAGCCAGCAATATCTGATGGTCCATGGTTATAGATACATCACTCATGCCTCCATCATTATGTGGCTTTGCTCACTGTGTAGCTTTTTTTGTTATAAGGATGCCAGTTATATTGGATTCAGAGCTCACTCTAATCTAGTATGACCTCATCTTAACGAATAACATCTGCAAACAGCCTATTTCCAAAAGATCATATTCCAAGGTACCAGGTGGACATGAATTTTGGAAGGACACTAATCAAACACACTAAATGAAAGTATTCCATAAAAGTAGAGAGTGGAAAATAGCAACATTTCTAAATCATATTTTATGTAGGGTTTAAGTATGTTTTTGAAAACTGAAAGACTGAATAATATAAATAGACAGCAATTCAGTCATATTTTTAGGTTCGCTTCTAATTCAAGCTCTCTTGTTAATTCCACCACATCTGCAGTTGCTTCCTCCACTGAAGTATTGAACTCAAAGTCAACCATGATGGTTGGAATCTGCTTCTTTCAAACTCCTGTTGATGTTGATATTTTGACCTGTTCACATGAATCATGAATGACCTTAATGACGTTTAGAATGGTGAATGCTTTCTGGAAGGTTTTCAATTTACTCTGCCAGAATCCATCAGAGGAATGGAGTTATGTATGAATTTCCTTACAAAATGTATTTCTTAAAATAATAAGACTTGAAAATCAAAATTACTCCTTGATCCATGGGCTGCAGAATGGATGCTATGTTAGCAGGCAAGAAAACAGTATTAATCTCATTATGCATTTCCAATAGTGCTCTTGAGGGACCAGGTGCACTGACAATACTGACAATATTTTGAAAGAAATAAATTTTTTTTCCTGAGCAGTAGGTCTCGACTGTGGGCTTAAAACTATTTAGTAAACCATGTTGTAAACAGATGTGCTGCCATCTACGCTTTATTGTTCCATTTGTGGAGCACAGACAGAGTAGATTTAGCACAATCTTTAAAAGTCCTAGGACTTTCAGAATGGTAAATATGCACTGGCTTCAACATAAAGTCACCAGCTGCATTAGGTCCTAATAAAAAAGTCAGTGTGTTAGTTGACATTTTGAAGTCAGGTGTCAACTTCTCTCTAGCTATGAAGCTAGAAAGATGCCTTCCTCTCAGAGGGCATCTTCGGTCAACAGAAGGCTATTTAGTCTACCTGAAAATCTGTGGTTTAGTGTAGCCACTTTCGTTAATTATCTTAGCTACATCTTCTGCATAAATTGTTGCAGCTTCTACATCAGCGCTTGCTACTTCACCTTGCACTCTGATGCACTTCTCTTGTTGTTTAGTTGCTAAATTGTTCCCGACTCTTTGCAACCCCATGGACTGTAGCCTACCAGGTTCCTCTGTCCTTGGAATTTCCTAGGTAAGAATACTGAAATGGGTTGCCATTTCCTTCTCCAGGGGATCTACCTGCCCCAAGGATTGAATTAGAGTCCCCTGCATTGGCAGGTGGATTCTTTACCACTGAGCAACCAGGGAAGCCCCAAACTTTCTCTATAAAGGCAATAAAGCTGTTTAACTTTATCATCTATGTGTTCACTGGAGCAGCATTTTTCATTTCTTTCAATGATTTTTCTCACTTACAACCTGGTTAATTAGTGAAAAAGAAAATGTTAGTCACTTAGTCATGTTTGACTCTTTGTGACCCTGTGGACTGTAGCCTACCAGGCTACATGGCCCATGGAATTTTTTAGGCAAGAATACTGGAGTGGGTGCCATTTCTCTCAGGATCTTCCCAACCCAGGGATTAAACCTGTCTCCTGCACTGGGCCCCGGGATTTTTAACCGAATGGATGCTATGTTAGCAGGCAAGAAAACAGTATTAATCTCATTATGCATTTCCAATAGTGCTCTTGAGGGACCAGGTGCACTGACAATACTGACAATATTTTGAAAGAAATAAATTTTTTTTCCTGAGCAGTAGGTCTCGACTGTGGGCTTAAAACTATTTAGTAAACCATGTTGTAAACAGATGTGCTGCCATCTACGCTTTATTGTTCCATTTGTGGAGCACAGACAGAGTAGATTTAGCACAATCTTTAAAAGTCCTAGGACTTTCAGAATGGTAAATATGCACTGGCTTCAACATAAAGTCACCAGCTGCATTAGGTCCTAATAAAAAAGTCAGTGTGTTAGTTGACATTTTGAAGTCAGGTGTCAACTTCTCTCTAGCTATGAAGCTAGAAAGATGCCTTCCTCTCAGAGGGCATCTTCGGTCAACAGAAGGCTATTTAGTCTACCTGAAAATCTGTGGTTTAGTGTAGCCACTTTCGTTAATTATCTTAGCTACATCTTCTGCATAAATTGTTGCAGCTTCTACATCAGCGCTTGCTACTTCACCTTGCACTCTGATGCACTTCTCTTGTTGTTTAGTTGCTAAATTGTTCCCGACTCTTTGCAACCCCATGGACTGTAGCCTACCAGGTTCCTCTGTCCTTGGAATTTCCTAGGTAAGAATACTGAAATGGGTTGCCATTTCCTTCTCCAGGGGATCTACCTGCCCCAAGGATTGAATTAGAGTCCCCTGCATTGGCAGGTGGATTCTTTACCACTGAGCAACCAGGGAAGCCCCAAACTTTCTCTATAAAGGCAATAAAGCTGTTTAACTTTATCATCTATGTGTTCACTGGAGCAGCATTTTTCATTTCTTTCAATGATTTTTCTCACTTACAACCTGGTTAATTAGTGAAAAAGAAAATGTTAGTCACTTAGTCATGTTTGACTCTTTGTGACCCTGTGGACTGTAGCCTACCAGGCTACATGGCCCATGGAATTTTTTAGGCAAGAATACTGGAGTGGGTGCCATTTCTTCCTCCAGGGGATCTTCCCAACCCAGGGATTAAACCTGTCTCCTGCACTGCAGACCGTCTTCTTCATCTCAGGTGAATTTTTTTTAACCAGTTGAGCCTCTAGAGAAGCCCTTAAATGTTTGATGCAAGAGGCCTATCTCACAACCTATACTGACTTCCAACACATCTTCCTCACTAAGCTTGATTATTGCTGGCTTGTGACTTCTTTTGAGAGACATGATTCTTCCTTTCATTTGAACACTTAAGAGGCCATTTTAGGGTTATTATTTGGCATAATTTCAATATTGCTATGCCTCAGGGAATACAGAGGCTGAAGGGGAGGGAGAGAGACTGGGAACAGTCAACTCTGGACCAGTTAGAACACATATATTTATTAAGTTTGTAGTCTTACATGATCATGGTTCATGGAATTCCCAATTACAATAGTAACCTTAAAGATCTCTGGTGACAGATCGTAACACATATAATAATCCATGAAATTCATGAAAAAGCTTGAAATATCATAAGAATTACAAAAATGTGACACAAAGACACAAAGTGAGAAAATGCTTTTCGAAAAATGATACCAATAGGTTACTTGATGTAGGGTTGCCACAAATCTTCAATTTGTAAAAAACACAGTACCAGCAAAGTGTAATAAACTAAGGCACAATAAAACAAACTGTGCCTGTATTTATTCTCAATCAGTTTATCAGAGATGTTAATACTCTGGCCAAGTTTGCGGAGTCTTTGAAGATAAGGACTATGCTAATGTCCAATAGCTTCCAATTGCAATCCTTGTATTTGTGACATAAAGTCTTTTTTGATTTTCTGCTTTCTCTAAGCACTTTCAGCTTTGCAATTGGTATTATGAGACTGAAAAGTGTTTCACTCTAGTTACTTCAGTTAAGCTCACTTACCTCCATAGATGCCTATGGGAAGCAGCAGCTTAATACATTTGGGAGCTCAGGGTTTAAAAGTCTAGAATTGTAGCCTTGCTTTACTAAATTCTGTTCCATGACCTTGGGCATGATATTTCATCTCTTTGTACCTGAGAGTCTTCATCTGTAAAGTGAAAAAAGCATCAGACGTTTTATTGGAGTGAGAATTTAATGAAGCATTCCTCATCAGGTAAATAGATCAATACTGGGCATTGAGTAAGAGCTCAATAATTGTTATCCATTGTTCTGTACCTCCTGTTGTCCCTCAAGCATTACACATGCACTAATCATTATTTGCATACTTTCTCCTTTTTAACAGTTCTTTGAAATATCTGATTTGATTTATAAGCTTCCTGAGTGTTGGGTACATAATTTATCTTGAAAAGTAATCGAAATACAGTATTCCAAGTGCTACTTTAGTAAATGTGAAGTGTCTAACAGCTCTTGAACAGATGGAAATATACATAATTTAAAATATTAAAAAAACACTTGGCTTTTAGGCACATTCTTTCAGATATACCTATTTTAGCTCTGCTATTTAAACTGTATTAAGTTCAAAAGTATAGTAACATGATAGATACAAGGTCCTGGACTGGATTTCAAAAACACAATGTAATTCCTATTTAAATAAAAACTGCATGAAAAATAAAAATTGGGGACTAAAGTTACTGACAAGTATAAACAATATTCTTACACTCTTTGAAATAAAAATTTACCTAAAATGCACTATATAATGGATTTTATATTTCACTTTTATTTACCATATACGCTCAACAGGAAAATTTCAGGGTCTACTCTCCTTGAAATTTCAATGAGATTTATATAATGCATTTTCTTTGTTGCATTAAATCCTCTGATTTACAGTTTAAAATTTTTGATCTTTATTTCATATACAGAGTAACTAGAAAACTTGAATAACTTTACTCCTGTAGCATTTTCTCTGTCCAAGTTAAGTTTATGATGAAAACCAGGACCAATCAGCCAGTGTTTCATACTTATCCCAAGCCCTTCTTATTTAGACAGTCAAATATTTCTAAGAAATAGTTTATTCTAGAATCTTTCATTTCTCTTAAAAATAAAACTCTTGCCAGCTGTCAAATCTTATCAATCCTAAATTCTACCTCCTAAATACATTTTGATTCTTTTACTTTTTCTCCGTAATCATCTCTATTGCAGTTTGTAAAATAACTTTCATGTTCTTTTGACTCTGGTTTAGGCATGATCAAACCAACATATATAACATAGCCTGAAGAATAAAACCCAGATTTGTTTATAAGATTTTTGTACATATACAAAGCACATGCAAAATGTCTGACACATAGATTCAATTTTAAGGTAGAATAGCATTATTTTGTTCTTTAAAATCCTCTTCCCAAACTACCACAATACTTTGTCTTCAAAATAAAAAATCCTTTGCTTCGATCATCTGATTCAATGAGTTTGATGCTAGAAAGTCAGAACTCAAAGTGGCTTAACAAAAGGGCTATTTTGAATGTGGAGCTTAGAGAAAGCATGGACTCTGCTCTAGTATGTACCTCAGAGTTCCAGCCCTGCTTCTCAGGGTTTTTTGGCTCTGCTTTGTGTCAGTTAATTATTCTGAAGCTGGCTACTGTCATGTTTGCAAGTGGAATTCCAGCATTTCCTATAGAACACAAGTCTCATCTGCTTGGAGAAAAAGTTGTTTCTCTTTTCCATTGAGCACAGAAGGCTCTCTGTGATTTCCTGTTTAGATCCAGTTACTTCTGAGCCAATTTTCAGAGGAGTGAAATTACTATGATAGGTGTATCATTATCTGGAGAATAATTATCTGGAGTATAATGAATATTGAAGAGAAGGAACTAAAGAGCCTCTTGATGAAGGTGAAAGAGAAGAGTAAAAAAGCTGGCTTAAAACTCAACTCTCAAAACTCTAAGGTCTTGGCATCCAGTCCCATCACTTCATGGCAAATGGAAGGGGAAAAAATGGAAGCAGTGACAGACTTTATTTTCTTGGGCTGCAAAATTTCTGCAGATGGTGACTGCAGTCATGAAATTAAAAGACTTTTGCTCCTTGAAAGGGAAGATATAACAAATCTAGATGGCATATTAAAAAGCAAAGACATTACTTTGCTGCCAAAGGTCCATATAGTCAAAAACTATGGTTTTTCCAGTAGTCACATACAGATGTGAGAACTGGGCCATAAAGAAGGTTGGGAGCTGAATAATTGATGCTTTGGAACTGTGGTGAGGGAGAAGACTCTTGAGAGTCCTGTGGATAGAAAGGAGATCCAACCAGTGAATCCTAAAGGAAATAAATCATGGGAAGGACTGATGTTGAAGCTTCAGTATTTTGCTCAGCTGATGCGAAGAGCTAACTTACTGGAAAAGACCCTGATGCTGGGAAAGTCTGAAGGCAAAAGAAGAGGGTAAACAAAGGATGAGATGATTAGATAGCACAACTCAATGGACATGAATTTGAGCAAACTCCAGGAGATAGTGAAAGACAGGGAAGCCTGGCATGCTGCAGTCCATGGGGTTGCAACAAGCCTGGCACAACTTAGCAACTGAACAACAACAATCATGGTCATGCCTATGTCCATGGGGTTTTGAATGTGGAGCTTAGAAAGCATGGACTCTGCTCTAGTATGTACCTCAGAGTTCCAGCCCTGCTTCTCAGGGTTTTTTGGCTCTGCTTTGTGTCAGTTAATTATTCTGAAGCTGGCTACTGTCATGTTTGCAAGTGGAATTCCAGCATTTCCTATAGAACACAAGTCTCATCTGCTTGGAGAAAAAGTTGTTTCTCTTTTCCATTGAGCACAGAAGGCTCTCTGTGATTTCCTGTTTAGATCCAGTTACTTCTGAGCCAATTTTCAGAGGAGTGAAATTACTATGATAGGTGTATCATTATCTGGAGAATAATTATCTGGAGTATAATGAATATTGAAGAGAAGGAACTAAAGAGCCTCTTGATGAAGGTGAAAGAGAAGAGTAAAAAAGCTGGCTTAAAACTCAACTCTCAAAACTCTAAGGTCTTGGCATCCAGTCCCATCACTTCATGGCAAATGGAAGGGGAAAAAATGGAAGCAGTGACAGACTTTATTTTCTTGGGCTGCAAAATTTCTGCAGATGGTGACTGCAGTCATGAAATTAAAAGACTTTTGCTCCTTGAAAGGGAAGATATAACAAATCTAGATGGCATATTAAAAAGCAAAGACATTACTTTGCTGCCAAAGGTCCATATAGTCAAAAACTATGGTTTTTCCAGTAGTCACATACAGATGTGAGAACTGGGCCATAAAGAAGGTTGGGAGCTGAATAATTGATGCTTTGGAACTGTGGTGAGGGAGAAGACTCTTGAGAGTCCTGTGGATAGAAAGGAGATCCAACCAGTGAATCCTAAAGGAAATAAATCATGGGAAGGACTGATGTTGAAGCTTCAGTATTTTGCTCAGCTGATGCGAAGAGCTAACTTACTGGAAAAGACCCTGATGCTGGGAAAGTCTGAAGGCAAAAGAAGAGGGTAAACAAAGGATGAGATGATTAGATAGCACAACTCAATGGACATGAATTTGAGCAAACTCCAGGAGATAGTGAAAGACAGGGAAGCCTGGCATGCTGCAGTCCATGGGGTTGCAACAAGCCTGGCACAACTTAGCAACTGAACAACAACAATCATGTATTTCCTTTATATAACATATTTAATTCTTATATGTTATACCTAATGTGCCTATACATAGTCTAAATGCTAATTCCAATGAACTACCTGTGGCTTCCTAAATGTCATGCTCTTCCTTCCCATTAGGCACTTTCCCTCTTTTGCATTCTTTAAAGGTTAGCTCAAGTCCCAACTTTCTTAAATACATTTCCTGATTCTACCAGGATGAATTAAGAACACCTTTCTTATGACCTTGCTTGCCTCAGCACAGTATTTCTCAACCACCTGCACACTGACATTGATTGGTGGATCATTTCAAACTACTGATGGCTAGAGACCACTCTCAAATATTCTGATTCAATTGGTTTGGGAGGGAGCCTCAACATGGGGAATTTTTTTAAAAAAACTTCTCAAGAGAGTCTAATATGAAATTAGGGTTGAGACTACTTCTCTAGCATAGCACTTGCCATCTCTAATTATTACCACGAATAAACCAATCTCTGTTTGTTTTTCTCTCCTTGGCTATGAGCCTGGGAAGATAGTGCTAATTTTTCTCCTTTGTAAACCAAGCACCTGAGAGAGTGCCTAAAACAAAGTCAGTGCTCAAAATCGGTTGATAAAATAAGGTTAACTTTTGAAAGATGGTCATTTGAATTCAACTCAGCAGTGATTAACTGCTTATTGTGTGCTGGGCTCTATTGGAGATGTTGGTGTACAAAAGGAAACAATGCAGTGTCGGCCTTTAGGGAAATCATTATTCAATGGGGTACTCAGAAATGAGCATACTGATAGTAGTATCTTAAATTACTCTGCAAGAATAACCAACATTGCCAACTGGCTAGAACAAATCTTTCTTTCCTTCAGTTATACTCCATCACTAGAAGTAAATCAATGCAAAAATTTTAAAAATAAGGTCTTGTAAGTATATATTTTATGCATATGAATGTGCAAAGACTAACTATAAATAGTTTTTTTTTTTTCTTTTATTTCTTTTACTAGTTTAAATCACTTATTTACTTTATACATGCTAAAGGGCTAATTCCCAATGGGCAACAAGCCTGGCACAACTTAGCAACTGAACAACAACAATCATGTATTTCCTTTATATAACATATTTAATTCTTATATGTTATACCTAATGTGCCTATACATAGTCTAAATGCTAATTCCAATGAACTACCTGTGGCTTCCTAAATGTCATGCTCTTCCTTCCCATTAGGCACTTTCCCTCTTTTGCATTCTTTAAAGGTTAGCTCAAGTCCCAACTTTCTTAAATACATTTCCTGATTCTACCAGGATGAATTAAGAACACCTTTCTTATGACCTTGCTTGCCTCAGCACAGTATTTCTCAACCACCTGCACACTGACATTGATTGGTGGATCATTTCAAACTACTGATGGCTAGAGACCACTCTCAAATATTCTGATTCAATTGGTTTGGGAGGGAGCCTCAACATGGGGAATTTTTAAAAAAACTTCTCAAGAGAGTCTAATATGAAATTAGGGTTGAGACTACTTCTCTAGCATAGCACTTGCCATCTCTAATTATTACCACGAATAAACCAATCTCTGTTTGTTTTTCTCTCCTTGGCTATGAGCCTGGGAAGATAGTGCTAATTTTTCTCCTTTGTAAACCAAGCACCTGAGAGAGTGCCTAAAACAAAGTCAGTGCTCAAAATCGGTTGATAAAATAAGGTTAACTTTTGAAAGATGGTCATTTGAATTCAACTCAGCAGTGATTAACTGCTTATTGTGTGCTGGGCTCTATTGGAGATGTTGGTGTACAAAAGGAAACAATGCAGTGTCGGCCTTTAGGGAAATCATTATTCAATGGGGTACTCAGAAATGAGCATACTGATAGTAGTATCTTAAATTACTCTGCAAGAATAACCAACATTGCCAACTGGCTAGAACAAATCTTTCTTTCCTTCAGTTATACTCCATCACTAGAAGTAAATCAATGCAAAAATTTTAAAAATAAGGTCTTGTAAGTATATATTTTATGCATATGAATGTGCAAAGACTAACTATAAATAGTTCTCTTTTATTTCTTTTATTTTAAATACTTAATAAATAAGGGTTTCTATTTTTATCTTAGTTCCAAAATACAAATACCAAAAAACCCTAATAAGTTTTACTTTGGTTCAGTATCCAAGCAAAGGCAGGTGTTCACTAAATAGAATGTGAAAATTAAAAGCAGTATAACTGCAGAAAGCCCTTTGAGTCACAAGTTTAAAATTCGTAATGGTTTTACAATTTTCTCAAGCTGTCAATGGAAAAAAGTGGCTTGACACTGAACACATACCAAGTCAGTAGCATAACTATTTTACAATGTCTGATTGGTCACTGAAAAAAATAGTTTAAAATTCAATCCATGTGATGGAAATGCCACTAAGAAAAAGACCATTCATACTGCAGTGCTTCAGGAAAATTGTGGTTGTAGCAGTTCCCATTTCATTCAGCAACAGGATTCTTAAAGAATTACAAATGGAATGGTTCCTAGAATATTACATATTAGGTATTATTAATATAAATTTTACCATCATAAAATTCATCATTAGTAAGAAGGAAAAATATTATTTTTCCATTCTATGGGTTAAAATGATTCCTCACATTAAATGAAGATTCTAAGGTTAATTTATGGGCTACCCTTTGGCAATGTCCATTCATAAATCCAGTAGGATATCTGCACATTAATTTAACTGAAATATACTATACATTTGTTGTTATTGTTTCTCACAACAGATGTGGGTTTGTCTATAGTCATCCGTCCAACTTCCACTTATACTAATTGTAGATTCTGAATTCTTTTGGGGAAGCCTAGGAGTAGATACAGACTCAATAGTGATTAGAGGCTGCTGAAAAAGAGTTGGTTGCTTCTTAGGGTTTATATGCTGGATAATCCTGCTTATTGTGTGCTGGGCTCTATTGGAGATGTTGGTGTACAAAAGGAAACAATGCAGTGTCGGCCTTTAGGGAAATCATTATTCAATGGGGTACTCAGAAATGAGCATACTGATAGTAGTATCTTAAATTACTCTGCAAGAATAACCAACATTGCCAACTGGCTAGAACAAATCTTTCTTTCCTTCAGTTATACTCCATCACTAGAAGTAAATCAATGCAAAAATTTTAAAAATAAGGTCTTGTAAGTATATATTTTATGCATATGAATGTGCAAAGACTAACTATAAATAGTTCTCTTTTATTTCTTTTATTTTAAATACTTAATAAATAAGGGTTTCTATTTTTATCTTAGTTCCAAAATACAAATACCAAAAAACCCTAATAAGTTTTACTTTGGTTCAGTATCCAAGCAAAGGCAGGTGTTCACTAAATAGAATGTGAAAATTAAAAGCAGTATAACTGCAGAAAGCCCTTTGAGTCACAAGTTTAAAATTCGTAATGGTTTTACAATTTTCTCAAGCTGTCAATGGAAAAAAGTGGCTTGACACTGAACACATACCAAGTCAGTAGCATAACTATTTTACAATGTCTGATTGGTCACTGAAAAAAATAGTTTAAAATTCAATCCATGTGATGGAAATGCCACTAAGAAAAAGACCATTCATACTGCAGTGCTTCAGGAAAATTGTGGTTGTAGCAGTTCCCATTTCATTCAGCAACAGGATTCTTAAAGAATTACAAATGGAATGGTTCCTAGAATATTACATATTAGGTATTATTAATATAAATTTTACCATCATAAAATTCATCATTAGTAAGAAGGAAAAATATTATTTTTCCATTCTATGGGTTAAAATGATTCCTCACATTAAATGAAGATTCTAAGGTTAATTTATGGGCTACCCTTTGGCAATGTCCATTCATAAATCCAGTAGGATATCTGCACATTAATTTAACTGAAATATACTATACATTTGTTGTTATTGTTTCTCACAACAGATGTGGGTTTGTCTATAGTCATCCGTCCAACTTCCACTTATACTAATTGTAGATTCTGAATTCTTTTGGGGAAGCCTAGGAGTAGATACAGACTCAATAGTGATTAGAGGCTGCTGAAAAAGAGTTGGTTGCTTCTTAGGGTTTATATGCTGGATAATCCTCTATCCCTTCTGCAAAGCCAACCAAACAAATAAAATAAGATCATAAGTCAAATGGTGAATTCGAAAATTCAATATTTTTATGGAAAATTGCTATGAAAAGCAAAATAGACATACCACATTTAGAAATCAGATTTACCTCATATATCTCAGTACTAGACAGTTTTGAGGCCTGTAAACTTTCAACTTAAATTTGTGCCAATTTCAGCAATATATAAATAGTCTAGCTTAGTTTTGATAAATCTAAACTAACTGACTTCCTTTTATGCTTACTTGCTTACCTACTTTGGGGCTTTTTCATTCTTAATTATTAATAGTAGCTTCCAAAATGTAAACGGACAAGGAAGAAAGCATTACAAGTCAAACAGCATTTGCCATACTTTGGTTATTAGCTCTGAAAATAATTTTAGTAGAAGACTAAAATTAGTAGATAAAATTAAAATTTCAGATTGTATGTGAATTTCTAAGATCTCTTTTATCCATTCCTCACCAGTGCTCTATATCTGGAATTAGTCCTACTGGGCACCGTTTGTTTGAAATTTATTCCCATTCCCATCTATAAAATGAAATTAAACTTAAAACCTATTTCAATATTGGTAGACTGATAACCAGTAAAAATTCCTGTGAAGTACTGAGAGATTTTCAAAGACAGAATATTTATGAGGTGATATCCTTAAAGTACTTTGAGACTTGGAAGGGAAGCTAATTTATATTTACAATCATTTTTTGATATAATTTCAATTTACTTAATTCCTTAAAGAAAGCATACTACTAAGGTTTCATTTTATTTTTTTAAATGAGATATTTTAGGTTCACTGCAAAATTAAGCAGAAAATTAGAGTTCCCATTTAGCCCTTGCCTCCGCATAAACAGAGCTTCCCCCACTAACAGCATGCCCTACTAGAGTGGTACATTTATTATAACTGGTGAACTTACATGGACATCTCATTATCACCCAAAGTCCACAGTGTACCTTAGGATTCACTCTTGGTATTGGAAATTCTATGTTTTTTGACCAATGTGTAATGACATCTGTATGCCATTACAGTATTATATAGAGTAGTTTCAGGCCCTAAAAATCCTGTGTTATGCCTGCTCATCTCTTCCTTCCCGTAACCTCTGGCAATTAACTATTGATATTTTTTCTGTCTTCATAGTTTTGTCATCTAAGTTGGAATTATATGGCATGGAATCTTTTCAGATTGGCTTCCTCCACTTACTATGTCTTGTCATGTTTTAACGCCTCATTTCTTTTCAATGGAAAATATTCCATTGTCTGGACAAAGCACAGTTTATATATCAACTCACCAACGAGGGACATGTTGGTTACTTTTGAGTTTGGGCAAATATAAAAAAAAATTGTTATAAATATTTGTGTGCATGTTTTTGAGTTTTAATTTTTTCAACTCATTTCAGTTAATACCAAGTAGTGTGAATGCTGCATCATATGGTACTATGTCTGTAAGAAACTGCAAAACGGTCTTCCAAAATGGCTATAATACTATTTTGCAATGAATGGGAGTTCCTGCTGCTTCACATTCTTGGTAGTATTTGGTGTTGGCCATGTTTGGATTTTGACATTCTAGTATGTGTATAGTTTGTAACACATTGTTGTTCTAATTCTCAATTCCCGAGTGATATATGATGTGGAGGGTCTTTTCACACGCTTATTTGCCATCTTCATATCTTCTTTATATATAAAATTTGAGATCCTACCACGCATGCATACTTAGTCACTCAGTCGTGTCTGAATCTTTGCAATCTTTGGACTGTAGCATGCCAGGTTCCTCTGACTTTGGGATTTTCCAGGCAAGAATACTGGGGTGAGTTACCATTTTCTTCTAGAGGGGATGTTCCTGACTCAAGGATCGAATCTGCATCTCCTGTGTTTCCTGCATTGCAGGCAGGTTCATCACCTGCTGAGTCATTGGGAAGCCAAAGGCTTCTTTGGGCTTCCTAGGTGGTGTAAGTGGTATCTTCTTTGCAGAGCTGTTGGCTCAGGTTTTTGGCCTATTTCTTAGTTGGCTTGTTTACTTTCTTAGAATTTTAAGAGTTCTCTGTATATTTCAGATAATGCTATTTTATCAGATATGTCTTTAGCAGATATTTTCTAACTCTGGCTTATCTTACTCTCTTGGCATTGTCATTCATAGAGCAGGCAGGTTTTTTTTGTTTCCCCTTTAAATTTTAATGAAGTCCAACTTCTGAAATGTTTGTTCCATGAATCATGCCTTTGGTATTAAACCTAAAAAAGTCACCATCATACTCAAGGTCATCTAGATATTCTCCTGTTACCATACAGGAATTTTATAAATTCACATTGTATATATTTAGGTCTCTAATCCCTTTTGAGCTAATTTTTATGAAGCAGGTAAGGTATGCGTCTAGATTCATTTTTTTTTATTGTGGATGTTCAGTTGTATTAAGGTTTTAATGCTTGTATTGCCATATTTGTGACAAAAATCATTTCAAATTTCATTATATTTATTTTAAAAATATAGTGCAAAATTAACCTTTAGGACTAGCTATCAAGGCAAAATAATAAAGAATTATAATCACAGCACTGATGAAGTGAATACATTGTATAAAGGCATTGGTAAAATACATAATATAACACTTCTACAGAAATCAGCAGAAACATCGAAAATATTTCCCTATTATGTTTTAAATTGAATCTTAACAAAATTCAGTTTTCCTGACGAAATGGTAAACAGTGATTTCACTATCCACTTGGGTTGTAACCATTTAGAAGAAAATTCATACCTAAACCTAAGTCAAAACAAATGCTGTCTGAAATCAGCATGAAACATCGAACATCTTAAATCTTTTTATATATAAAATTTGAGATCCTACCACGCATGCATACTTAGTCACTCAGTCGTGTCTGAATCTTTGCAATCTTTGGACTGTAGCATGCCAGGTTCCTCTGACTTTGGGATTTTCCAGGCAAGAATACTGGGGTGAGTTACCATTTTCTTCTAGAGGGGATGTTCCTGACTCAAGGATCGAATCTGCATCTCCTGTGTTTCCTGCATTGCAGGCAGGTTCATCACCTGCTGAGTCATTGGGAAGCCAAAGGCTTCTTTGGGCTTCCTAGGTGGTGTAAGTGGTATCTTCTTTGCAGAGCTGTTGGCTCAGGTTTTTGGCCTATTTCTTAGTTGGCTTGTTTACTTTCTTAGAATTTTAAGAGTTCTCTGTATATTTCAGATAATGCTATTTTATCAGATATGTCTTTAGCAGATATTTTCTAACTCTGGCTTATCTTACTCTCTTGGCATTGTCATTCATAGAGCAGGCAGGTTTTTTTTGTTTCCCCTTTAAATTTTAATGAAGTCCAACTTCTGAAATGTTTGTTCCATGAATCATGCCTTTGGTATTAAACCTAAAAAAGTCACCATCATACTCAAGGTCATCTAGATATTCTCCTGTTACCATACAGGAATTTTATAAATTCACATTGTATATATTTAGGTCTCTAATCCCTTTTGAGCTAATTTTTATGAAGCAGGTAAGGTATGCGTCTAGATTCATTTTTTTTTATTGTGGATGTTCAGTTGTATTAAGGTTTTAATGCTTGTATTGCCATATTTGTGACAAAAATCATTTCAAATTTCATTATATTTATTTTAAAAATATAGTGCAAAATTAACCTTTAGGACTAGCTATCAAGGCAAAATAATAAAGAATTATAATCACAGCACTGATGAAGTGAATACATTGTATAAAGGCATTGGTAAAATACATAATATAACACTTCTACAGAAATCAGCAGAAACATCGAAAATATTTCCCTATTATGTTTTAAATTGAATCTTAACAAAATTCAGTTTTCCTGACGAAATGGTAAACAGTGATTTCACTATCCACTTGGGTTGTAACCATTTATTAGAAAAATTCATACCTAAACCTAAGTCAAAACAAATGCTGTCTGTAGATAGCATTGGCATGGTTCTTACAAGGGAAGGGAGAAAGGAAAAGCAAGGATGATAAACATCGAACATGTTAATTCAGTCTCTAATATTAACAATTTATATGGCAACCACTATATATCCACTTGAAGCAAGACTGCTAAAATATATTCTAAGTGCAGAAGCTTGCTTTAGAAGGCAATTATTCATTCTTTAAAAGTGAAAAATGCACAGTTACCACAAAAAAAGATGTGTAGCTTAAGGGAATTTTAAGTCATTGTCTGTTATTGTGAAATATTAAATGTCTTTCCCTAAATAGACAAATAATATCTTTTTTATTGAGCACTGTTAAAATCAGCTGCTGAAAGGTCAAAAGCAATGGTGTGTGTGTCTGTGTGTATATGCAAGCTCTTTTTTCATGGTAAGAAGGTAAATAAAGGGCTTTTTTTTTCCCAGGACTTTAAGAAGTACAAATTTACACCTCTTCTTAAATAGAGTACAACAAGATAGTGTTAAAACTGATGAAAAGTATCCAGAAATGAGAGGAACAGGAATCACTGACAAAAAACTTGTGTGATATACAGAAGAGAGTTAAATATGTGTGTAAAGAAGTTAAATCGATCAAGGTTTTCTTGCATATAGCTCCGTGCACACACTATTTCAATAATTTGTCCTTTGGTGGGAGGCATAAAAGAACATACTTTGTTTTTTCTCTTAGGTACGCTATTAAAATAAGCAGATTTCCCCTTTCTCTTTCCTCTCAATCTCTGATCCATTTTCCAATCCCCCAATGATTCCATGTCAGCATGGTCTGTTTTTGACTAGACAAATAGTACACAGATTTATTCCTACAGAAACAATCTCTGGTAAAATCATACAGAGTGTCTGCTTAAAAAATACCCAAAACTTAACTGCATGCTTTCCACTGGCCAGAAATAACTCAGAGCAAATGAATCCACAAACCAGTCAATGGAATATTATAACCCTCTTAGGGGAGCCATTGTACTATGGGAGAAATTTGAAGCAGTGAACCAGCCTTTACTACACACACACACACACACACACACACTATACTGTGTGTGGTATTAACTATGGTAACAAAAAACCATAGACCTGCAAAAAAATTTCCACTTGAAGCCACATAATGTTATCTTATATTCCTTTCATTTATACTGTATAATGGTGATAATGAATTAAAATAATTTTCATTTATTATTCTTGTAACACTGACAGTGATGTAGATGGCAATGATTTCAAAACAGAAAGGGGTTGATGTTACCTCTTGGATATAAATCGAGATGTATTGGAGTGTTGGTAATATGGGATATGAGTTCTTTTAACTAAATTACAAAACTTATTTCAGGGGAAAAAAAAAATCTCATACTTTCAGAGCATACAGCAATTCTATATTTCTGAGATTAACTTTAAGAATTAATTCGACATATGTCTTTCACTAAGGTCACTTTGGAATTTGGTGATAAAACTAGGGCTACAAATGTGGAAAGCAAATATAGAAACAGAAATTTTCAGAAGTAAAACTAAAATGTGTCACTTGGGGAAAATCATTAAGTGTTCAAGTAAAAATGTTTGACTATTGTTATACCATGGTTCCACCAATGTGCAAATTCATTGTGTTACGATGACATGCTGTGTTATAATTTTTGTGTTATGTGTGGATGCTCATTTTTTGAAACTCTATGAACATACTGGGAGAGGATCTAATGTGCCTGAAACAAAGGAATGTAGTTTTTAAGGAAGTCAGTTAAGAGTAGAGACACATTCTAAATTTGCACCAATGCCTTAAATTCAAATGTCAGAAAGAATCAAGAGTCTTCCTTCCACTCCAGGGAGTTGGAAAATCTTTTCCCCTTCCAAAATGATATTCCAGGGGATTTCCAGATCTTTTTACCCTATTACACTTGATTGCTTTCTATTTTATCACCTCAAAATCTGGTATTTTCTAGAATATCTACACACTTATACAGGCACACACATACACACACACACACACTACAATAACTATATTGTCTTCTCTTTAGCCCTTGTCATGCTTCTTATTTCATATAAATTCTGGGCTGGGCACATTTTGCACTTCATCTAACTTTTGGGCTGGTTACATTGCTTCACCTCAATTCTGAGTAACGGCAGGATTTACCACGTCAGGACTGATAATGAAAAAAGCATGATGGTGAGGAAAGCCTACCATTGCTTTCCACATCTCCTGAGAATACAGATTTCTTGTCCTTATTTTTTCTTCAGAGGTGACACTTCAAGAGCTGATAGGATTCACTGCCCATAAGAGTGGCTCTGAGTTCACAGGACCCTCCACAGAAACCTCATCTGAAGTTTTCAACACCTTTTCCAGCTACTATTCCTCTGTGTTGAAACATTTCTACATTCTTAATGGGGAAGACAAACAAAAACAAAAGAATCACAAGGAGGCAAAAATGGAGAGTTCTTTACATAGCCTAATAAAGCTTTCCATTCACTCTGCATTTACACTTCTTTCCTGGTCTTTCCAGACCCTTTGTCCCAGACTCGGAACCACAGGTAGTTTACAAATTCTGCAAGCACTGCCGCCTTACCCAGGGCCAGGGCTGGGGTGTGACTGTGGCATCTCAGGATAGGATTGTGACTGTATTTTCCTTGTTTAATATTCTTTATGCACTATATGTAGACTAAATAAACACTGTGGGTCCGGTTGCAAATGCAACCAGCATTGACAACACTGGGTTTTATTCCTTGCTCAACAAATATCCACTAAGCACTATAAGGATGTATTCAAATTTGCAAGGACATGAGAATATAAGGGCCGTACATGTCTTAAATGGGCAATTATCTGGGATTAAAATGTGTATGTTGAAGTTATTCTGTTTGTCCTCTTCCAGAAGATGTTAGATAATAAAGTTTATTACTTAATCACCACTAGAGATTTAATACGCTTTCTCTACTTAGATGTGCTTGGGTAAAGTTTTAACTTTCAAAAAATAGATAACTTATATTCTAATTATTAAAATAAATAAAAAGATTATCTGATTTTCTGTCTCTGGCCTTCTTTCTACCTATCCATATGGACAAATATGTATACACAGAATCTTTATCTAGATAGATGTATATATCTATATCTGTATCTATATAGATATACAGATACAACTGAAGAAGGGAATGGTTACCCACTCCAGTATTCATGCTTGGAGAATTTCATGAACAGATGAGCCTGGTGAGCTACAGTCCGTGGGGTTGAAGACTCAGATAGACTGAGTGATTAACACCTTCACTTTTTCATATATATATAGAGAGAGATGCATATAGAAATAGATACTGATAACTATGTGCATGTGCTAAGCCACTTCAGTTCTGTCCAACTCATTGTAGAATTACTACATGATATTTTAAAAATATATTATCACGGAAACACTAGATTTTATTTAATATTACTTAATATCAATTCAATAGTTAATTCTTAATGGGGAAGACAAACAAAAACAAAAGAATCACAAGGAGGCAAAAATGGAGAGTTCTTTACATAGCCTAATAAAGCTTTCCATTCACTCTGCATTTACACTTCTTTCCTGGTCTTTCCAGACCCTTTGTCCCAGACTCGGAACCACAGGTAGTTTACAAATTCTGCAAGCACTGCCGCCTTACCCAGGGCCAGGGCTGGGGTGTGACTGTGGCATCTCAGGATAGGATTGTGACTGTATTTTCCTTGTTTAATATTCTTTATGCACTATATGTAGACTAAATAAACACTGTGGGTCCGGTTGCAAATGCAACCAGCATTGACAACACTGGGTTTTATTCCTTGCTCAACAAATATCCACTAAGCACTATAAGGATGTATTCAAATTTGCAAGGACATGAGAATATAAGGGCCGTACATGTCTTAAATGGGCAATTATCTGGGATTAAAATGTGTATGTTGAAGTTATTCTGTTTGTCCTCTTCCAGAAGATGTTAGATAATAAAGTTTATTACTTAATCACCACTAGAGATTTAATACGCTTTCTCTACTTAGATGTGCTTGGGTAAAGTTTTAACTTTCAAAAAATAGATAACTTATATTCTAATTATTAAAATAAATAAAAAGATTATCTGATTTTCTGTCTCTGGCCTTCTTTCTACCTATCCATATGGACAAATATGTATACACAGAATCTTTATCTAGATAGATGTATATATCTATATCTGTATCTATATAGATATACAGATACAACTGAAGAAGGGAATGGTTACCCACTCCAGTATTCATGCTTGGAGAATTTCATGAACAGATGAGCCTGGTGAGCTACAGTCCGTGGGGTTGAAGACTCAGATAGACTGAGTGATTAACACTTTCACTTTTTCATATATATATATAGAGAGAGATGCATATAGAAATAGATACTGATAACTATGTGCATGTGCTAAGCCACTTCAGTTCTGTCCAACTCATTGTAGAATTACTACATGATATTTTAAAAATATATTATCACGGAAACACTAGATTTTATTTAATATTACTTAATATCAATTCAATAGTTAATTTTTATAATGTATATTTTAAATTAAGACATGCATAAGGACTGGATTGATTTTAAGAAGAAATGAATGGATTGAAGCTAAATAGGCCTCCCTGATGGCTCAGTTGTTAAGGGTCAGTCTGCAATGCAACAGACTTGAGCTCAATCCCTGGGTCAAGATGATCCCCTGGAGAAGGAAATGGCAACCCACTTCAGTACTTTTGCCTGAGAAATCCATGAACAAAAGATTCTTGTGGGCTACAGTCCACAGAGTCACAAGAGTTGGACACAACTAAGCAACTAAACCACCGTCACCACCAATATTGATATAGTTGAAGGTATGCAGTCAGGCAGTTAGAAGCACTAAGCAGAATTTGTGACCTCTTGTTCAACCATAATGAATAGTTTTGATTTAAATTTTTGAATATCTAAATATAAAATATTTCAGTATGAAAATCTGTTTCAAAGACAGTTTGGCATTTCTCATAACATCTTAAAATTTTATATTTTAATACTGTGCTTCACACATTGAACCACAAAAAAAGAATTTCTTGAATTAGGTGAAAATAAAAACTTTTATTTTAATAACCCATATTTACAAGATTGTCATCTAAGTTGGAGGTATTTAGCAACATGAAGCCAGCCTATATTTTGCAAAATAACAATCTGGCTATAATCTAAGTATAACAATACCCATACAGTAGTAGCAGGCTCTTTTCTTGAAAATGACAGGTACTTGGAGTTTCTAAATATATCTATATCTGTATCTATATAGATATACAGATACAACTGAAGAAGGGAATGGTTACCCACTCCAGTATTCATGCTTGGAGAATTTCATGAACAGATGAGCCTGGTGAGCTACAGTCCGTGGGGTTGAAGACTCAGATAGACTGAGTGATTAACACTTTCACTTTTTCATATATATATATAGAGAGAGATGCATATAGAAATAGATACTGATAACTATGTGCATGTGCTAAGCCACTTCAGTTCTGTCCAACTCATTGTAGAATTACTACATGATATTTTAAAAATATATTATCACGGAAACACTAGATTTTATTTAATATTACTTAATATCAATTCAATAGTTAATTTTTATAATGTATATTTTAAATTAAGACATGCATAAGGACTGGATTGATTTTAAGAAGAAATGAATGGATTGAAGCTAAATAGGCCTCCCTGATGGCTCAGTTGTTAAGGGTCAGTCTGCAATGCAACAGACTTGAGCTCAATCCCTGGGTCAAGATGATCCCCTGGAGAAGGAAATGGCAACCCACTTCAGTACTTTTGCCTGAGAAATCCATGAACAAAAGATTCTTGTGGGCTACAGTCCACAGAGTCACAAGAGTTGGACACAACTAAGCAACTAAACCACCGTCACCACCAATATTGATATAGTTGAAGGTATGCAGTCAGGCAGTTAGAAGCACTAAGCAGAATTTGTGACCTCTTGTTCAACCATAATGAATAGTTTTGATTTAAATTTTTGAATATCTAAATATAAAATATTTCAGTATGAAAATCTGTTTCAAAGACAGTTTGGCATTTCTCATAACATCTTAAAATTTTATATTTTAATACTGTGCTTCACACATTGAACCACAAAAAAAGAATTTCTTGAATTAGGTGAAAATAAAAACTTTTATTTTAATAACCCATATTTACAAGATTGTCATCTAAGTTGGAGGTATTTAGCAACATGAAGCCAGCCTATATTTTGCAAAATAACAATCTGGCTATAATCTAAGTATAACAATACCCATACAGTAGTAGCAGGCTCTTTTCTTGAAAATGACAGGTACTTGGAGTTTCTAAATAAGTGCGTTTTTCCTTATAATTTCATTTATTCAGTGACATATTTCCAGTTATCTTTTCCATAAGTAGAATATCTATTGTTTTAAATAGTGTTTGTTTTTAAAAAGACAAAGTATCTGAAACAGACCCAATCTTGGGGAGTGCACAGAGTGCTAAGTGGGTGAGAAAAGCTCATGAAGGCTTATGGATTGGGGCTGATGTAGTTAGGACATTCTCCATGTTCATTATTTATAATTGCTATTACCATGATGACAAACCTTCCAGTAGCCTTGGGATAATTTAGATCTCTGATATTCTACAGCCTTAAATATTTAAATATCAATACATATATAAATATGATTGTGTGCTAAGCCACTTTGGTCCTGTCTGACTCTTTGCAATGCTAAGGACTGTAGCATGCTATATGTTCACTTAATACATACACGTGCATACTTTTCCCCATGTAAACACTATTACAACATAAAGTAAAAATTCAATGGGTGACTAAAAGCCATTAATTTAATTTGAAATTCAGGCAAAAAGCTTATGGTTCTATGCAACAAGTACAGGGTGTGTGACCACTGTCTTATTCTTTCCTGTACTTGTGTTCTGATGTCAGGAGGATCTACATTTGGGTTCCCAAATTCTTGACACTCTAGAAGAATTTTAACTTCCATATGATTCTTAGCAGTGAATACGAACCACCATTTCACATTGTATAACATTTCTTTCAATGTAGCAGATATTAAGGATGACATATTTAATTGAATCACGTATATACATGGTATAATGCATCTTGACCATTTAAAGTTGGAAATAAGAGTAATCTACAGAAGGAAAGGAAATATTTTAAGAACATATTTAACTTAGATGATAAAAATACCTTATTTTTACGCTACCTCTTTTTCTATTTTCACATTTTTGGCAAGGAATAAATACTTAGAGACCTCCCAGAATTAAATTTTTTTTAATTAAAAAATGTCAAGTTTTTAAACTCTATTTTTAAAACAAAAAATATTGAATGTTGTATTCAAATGTATAGATTTTAATGTCTCAAATTTTTAGAAGGCTTCTAAGTGCTCCATTTATACATGGCTTATATTAAATACCATGTGATCTTCATAGAGAAAAGAGAAGATGATATCTTCAAGAACATTCTTTATCTATATAAAATAGATAACCAGCAAGGACCTACTGAATAACAAAGGGAGCCATACTCAATATTTTAAATAACCTATAAAGAAGAGGAATTTGAAAAAGGGATATATATATAACTAAATCACCATGAATATACCTGAAACTAACACAACATTATAGATTAACTATACTTAAATTTTAATAAAATTCAAGTAACCCAAAAACAAAAACTTTCAAGCTGAAACTAAAAAAAAAAGAATCCCTTAACTGCTTTTAATGCCAAAAACTATATATTTAAGATGGTCTTTATGGGATTCTTTAGCTATAACTAATAGGAAATGAACATGGCTAGGTGACAGGTAAGTCCTGTTAATTTTGTAATACTTTAAACAAAGACCTTGTTGCAAATTATTGCATATGTGTACTACTTTAAACTTTATATTTTAAATGTAGAATATAAAACAATAGTGACTAACTTTTTCAGATAGATGCATTTTAATTTCTAGCAACAGAGTAAATTTAGGGAAAGAAACTTCTAAGAGGGTTTTGTTATTGTTGTTGTTGTTGTTATGAAATAACCCACAATATGTAGATGTGGAAAATCCCTATTTTTCCAGTGGTCAGATGTTTTGAACTTGTGTTGACGGAACCATGAAAATGGCTGACTCTAACAGTCTACTGCTAAGGAAATTAAACCTGAAAGATATATTTCCTTGCTTTGTTCCTCTTCTTTTTTCCCCCTCTGAGTTACTTCTTTTTCCTATACACTTCACAATCCCTTCTCGTATATTTTAAAATTATTCAAAGAACTGCAAACAAGTGAAAAAGACAGTCTTAACCAATTATGCAGTTGAAAGGTGATAAAAATGAACATCATACCCCATAATTTATAATGGTTTGGCCCTGCATGATTTTAAAGGTTTAGATATCATGGAATTAAAAAGTTGAATTAGAACAGGATACAGTTACAGCTACGGCCAAGAAAGAAAGGCCTTCTTTCCTAAAAACCCTCTACTTCCTGTATCTATATGATCCATTATTGGGATGCAGATATGGGAGGATAATATAAAAAAAAATAACTTAAGAAAAACTGGAAAACATGCCTAAGTGTTGGAGAAGTAGAAGCCTGTCAGTAACACGAGATTTAGACATTTTAACTATCTGCAACAACAGTCAACCAAAAGCACTTCATAAAATACAATGCAATGAGAATTACTTGGAAAAGCGATTTGCAATACGTGTAATGCTGAAGAACCTTCCCTCAACAGATTCTGTCAATATGGAACGCGATTTTTAAATTCTAACACTGAAAGTGTTTTCGTCCCTGACAATGAATCTCACCCTGTTAGCGCCATCTACCAGTTGCAGTGCAAACTGCAATGGAAGAACACATCTAAAACAAAGCCTTTGACTGTCAGTAGCTCAGATACGCCATATGATACACAGTTATATTGAATACGAAACACCTTATTTTGAACTCATCATTTTATACTTTTTATTTGGCCTCATAATAAGTGATTTAGGTTGTTTCCAGTTAGCCTAAAGTATGTAGTCATATAATCTATGGATCACTAAGACTTAGTTTTAATCAGGGCCACTATTTTCTCCAGGACAATATAGTGCTCATACTTTGTCCATGTCTAACTGTGATGATGTGTTATGGCAGATAAACCTTTTATATATTTCTGTATTGCTGGCCTTCTTATAGTATTCTTGGGTACAGAAAAATCCTGTACTTTTTAAATTTCAGTACAGATTTGAGCTTTACATTCAAAGGCCTAAAAGGTTAGCTTTCATTTTTCTCCTGTGGTATTGAAAATAATTGAAATGAGACTTATTACTAAATCATTATAAAGTATTATCACAAGATGTTTTTATATAGTCATTTGGTTTAGAGCCTGTGAAAGGGGAGGCACACTATTCTAAATTTTGCCTTGGAACACTGCTTTAGTTAAAAGACATTAAAGTCTCTCATGGGCATGTGGTATAGCCTTTTCTTTCCAAAACTAACAGTCAGTTGGCTTCATTCTCATTTCCTACCCTCCCTTTCTTCCTCTTCCTATTTCTGCTCCTCCTTTTCTGACAGAAGCAGGGATATTATTTGAGCCTTTTTAAATAAATGTCCTTTTGGGGCCCAACATGTCTCTCTTTTCATTACACAACTAGAAAAGCAGAAGAAGCTATGTAAACCCTGAGAACCAGTCCAAACTATGAGGCTGAAGGGTGAGCAAGTTTCCAAGATGAAACACAAATGCATCCATGGGTAATTGAATTGACTTTGGCAATCGAATCTCCATTAAAGATTCTAAAAGTTTTCTTATAAGCATAAACATACAAAGTTGTACATGCCTGAAGATATTTCTTCTTTCATATATAATCTGCATTAGGTATTATAAATGAAATGAATGAAAAGAACATTTGTTGGATCATAAAGTTCTATTTGGTTGACTTTGTTAAAAACTTTATGAAGAATTTTAAAGGGCCACAAATAATGTTCTGATTGTTTTACTTTTGGGAAGAAAGAATATTCAGTTAGCACTTGTCCAGACCTCAGCAATATAAAGGTCTTTTCCTTTTTGGAAAGGAAGCTTTTTCATACACTTGGTTGACTTCACAAAAAACAATCTGGGACGCAAATGTAGGCAATAGGCAATTTAAACTAGTCGTTTGGGTGAAAATCTTTCTGTCTTCATCTCACTCAAAATATTACCTAAATGTAATCTGAACCATTTAAAGTAGCTCTACTTAAATCGTGTTATGTTTTCAGTAGTAAAGACTGATAACTTGATAGTTCCCAAGGGTTTGATTCTTACAGTTTAAGTACAGAGTTGACATTACATGCTATTTTTCTGAAAATCCCCAGGGCTATATTAGAGATGAGATAAGTGAAGATGTACAGAGCTGCTTAGAAATCTGGAGCTATCTCATAGCCCAGTACTATTGGTCAACATCTCTATAGATTTATTCATTCTCATGTTAATCTTATTAACTGGAATTAAAAGTAGACTATGAAACATTGGCCTCATAGTTCTAAATATATATATATACACATTATTTATACTGTGAAAATACCATTAAACATACTTTGTAGATGTTATTTTGGAGGTCACGAGTTCTTTTTTTTTTTCATTCTCTTTAACACGGAATCAAATTTTACTACTAGAAAAACTCTTAGTTCAAGTCATTATAATTTCTCCTCTGAACAACTGCTTCACTCCCTGGGTCCCTGACCTTAGTCACACCATTCTTCAGTTTATTCTTTCCATAGTTATCACATTGATCTTCCTAACGTGATTATCTCACCATTAATGCATAACAAGATACACTGGTATTCAACAACAGTTTCTCATGCTAAGACTGCATCTCCTCACTTCTCCATCTCAAATTGGAAATTCAGCCACACTGAATTGATGCCAGCTATTTTAAAAGCCATGTGCTTTCTCTCTCAGTTACCCACTCCTAACTGCAGTATTATAAATGAAATGAATGAAAAGAACATTTGTTGGATCATAAAGTTCTATTTGGTTGACTTTGTTAAAAACTTTATGAAGAATTTTAAAGGGCCACAAATAATGTTCTGATTGTTTTACTTTTGGGAAGAAAGAATATTCAGTTAGCACTTGTCCAGACCTCAGCAATATAAAGGTCTTTTCCTTTTGGAAAGGAAGCTTTTTCATACACTTGGTTGACTTCACAAAAAACAATCTGGGACGCAAATGTAGGCAATAGGCAATTTAAACTAGTCGTTTGGGTGAAAATCTTTCTGTCTTCATCTCACTCAAAATATTACCTAAATGTAATCTGAACCATTTAAAGTAGCTCTACTTAAATCGTGTTATGTTTTCAGTAGTAAAGACTGATAACTTGATAGTTCCCAAGGGTTTGATTCTTACAGTTTAAGTACAGAGTTGACATTACATGCTATTTTTCTGAAAATCCCCAGGGCTATATTAGAGATGAGATAAGTGAAGATGTACAGAGCTGCTTAGAAATCTGGAGCTATCTCATAGCCCAGTACTATTGGTCAACATCTCTATAGATTTATTCATTCTCATGTTAATCTTATTAACTGGAATTAAAAGTAGACTATGAAACATTGGCCTCATAGTTCTAAATATATATATATACACATTATTTATACTGTGAAAATACCATTAAACATACTTTGTAGATGTTATTTTTGGAGGTCACGAGTTCTTTTTTTTTTTCATTCTCTTTAACACGGAATCAAATTTTACTACTAGAAAAACTCTTAGTTCAAGTCATTATAATTTCTCCTCTGAACAACTGCTTCACTCCCTGGGTCCCTGACCTTAGTCACACCATTCTTCAGTTTATTCTTTCCATAGTTATCACATTGATCTTCCTAACGTGATTATCTCACCATTAATGCATAACAAGATACACTGGTATTCAACAACAGTTTCTCATGCTAAGACTGCATCTCCTCACTTCTCCATCTCAAATTGGAAATTCAGCCACACTGAATTGATGCCAGCTATTTTAAAAGCCATGTGCTTTCTCTCTCAGTTACCCACTCCTAACTGCAGTATCATATGTATAGGATATATTCATTTTTTTAATGAGGGATGGCATTGTACTAAATGCTTACTAATTCTATCTACTTTTGTAGGAGTAGGGTACACTATGTGGCTTGCGGGATCTTAGTTCCCTGACAAGGGATCAAGCCCTGACCCTCCACAGTGAAAGCAGAGTACTAACCACTGGGGATTCCCTACTAATTCTATCTACTCTGTGGTCTTCCCTGACCTCTTCCACTTTCCATTCATCTACCTAGGTAACCTATTCAAATTGTATTGTAACCACTTCATGAGAGATTTTCACGAGTCTATAACATTTTAAAGGCAGAAAGCATGCTTAATTCATTTAGCAATCTTAGAATTGGACAAGATTTGACTAGAGATAATCCATATGAGTTTACTGAATAAATGAATGGATGACTGAATAAACAAACAGATCAATTCAGTAACTTAAGAAACAAGTTTGATTAAGAGACTCGTCTGAGGTTACTCTTTGAAAAAAAAAAAAAAGCACTATAATTTACCAGATTACAACTATTATTAATCATGCAGTGCTTCTCTCCTTCTTATATCTTGATAGTAGTCCCAGAAAAATCTGTCAGTATCATAGTTTATGACTAAATCTTAGCTACAATGGGCCAGTAAGAATAATACGCTGGCTTTTTTATTTCTTTGTTTTTAAACAGCCTATGTAATCTAGAACAGTACGATTTGAATTTAGTGGCCTCTGCCTTACATCTAAGATGGAGAACAGCTTTGGGAGCTATGATTGAGTGATAGCCCTTTCTATGAAATAATTAGGCTGCCCATTTAACCCTCTTCTCCATGGTTTCTTGAATGCTTGGGTTTTTCTGACTTCCTCCAGTGATTTTTTTTTTTTTTTTTTTTTTAAGTTTGGAGAAGTATAGCCAGCTGGCCAGAATCTGCTTCCATGTGTTCTCAATCATTTTTATTCCCCTAAGGACTAGTCTGTGCTTCTCAAACCTGACTACACATAAGAATCACAAGGGTAATTTTAAAAAAGATACCAGCAGGCAATCCTATAACCAGATACTGATCAAATTGTTCAGGGGTGACTTCTTGGGCCATAATAGCAGGTTATCAAAACTGCTATCTGATTCAAATGTGTGACTAGACCTGGCTAAGTCCACTCTTGACTTTTTCAGGTGGAATATTAGAATGGCCTGACTTTTTATTTGATTTGTACATATCTGCACACAACTTCCAGGGCAAAGGATGCTGCGTATCAACATATAACAACTATTCAAACGTGGAAAGAATGATTGTTCTGTCCTTATGTTTCAGTTTGGCAGTGTGGCTGGTCAATAATGCATATGGGGGGCAATCAGAAAAGAAGGAAACATCAGACTCCCCACCATCAATGTCTGACTTTCTCTTGGAAAGTGTATACTGGAAACCTACACAGATTTGGTTCTGGAAAGCCCCTCAGTTCCTCCTGGAAGTTAAGGCATGTGGTGGAAATGTCTGAATACAGAAAAAAGAACCATTTTCCCTAATTTCTCTTAAATTTCTGCATTTTAAAAAAAAATTTTTGTTTTACTTTTTACTTTACAGAGTTTTGCTGTAACTTTTGCATTTTTTAACTCAACTCCCATTTCTCTAAACATAACTCCCCTTTGCATTGAATATGCTATCTGAATAGGTCAACATCAATATAAATGTTAAAAGGATACTGCTAGTATCAACACAATAGAAGATTAATGAAAAGTGAACAATGAGCTGTACAAAATTGAGAAATATTAATAGCAGCATTTTAAACCTTTATAACTGCCTAATCAGTGATGATTCTGTTGAGATATTAATTCTGGCATTGGTGGAGAGTTTAGACAAAACAAACTGCAACTAACATGCCAGTCAATTCACCTGTCTTTACTATGCTTCCTTTTCAAAGAGCTGCTTTGGCTCATAGTATCTGACCACTGACCAGTGGGTCTAGGGAAACCTCCACCTCTGGCCATTTTTGACTGGACAAGAACAGACATTTCATTTAAAGCTATTCAGTTTCTGTGTGGCTAGTGGCTCAGATGGTAAAGAATCCGCATTGTGGGAGACCTAGGTTCGATCCCTGGGTTGGGAAGTTCCCTTGGCGAAGAAACTAGCAACCCACACCAGTATCCTTGTGGCCCCGGAAGGGTAATTTTAAAAAAGATACCAGCAGGCAATCCTATAACCAGATACTGATCAAATTGTTCAGGGGTGACTTCTTGGGCCATAATAGCAGGTTATCAAAACTGCTATCTGATTCAAATGTGTGACTAGACCTGGCTAAGTCCACTCTTGACTTTTTCAGGTGGAATATTAGAATGGCCTGACTTTTTATTTGATTTGTACATATCTGCACACAACTTCCAGGGCAAAGGATGCTGCGTATCAACATATAACAACTATTCAAACGTGGAAAGAATGATTGTTCTGTCCTTATGTTTCAGTTTGGCAGTGTGGCTGGTCAATAATGCATATGGGGGGCAATCAGAAAAGAAGGAAACATCAGACTCCCCACCATCAATGTCTGACTTTCTCTTGGAAAGTGTATACTGGAAACCTACACAGATTTGGTTCTGGAAAGCCCCTCAGTTCCTCCTGGAAGTTAAGGCATGTGGTGGAAATGTCTGAATACAGAAAAAAGAACCATTTTCCCTAATTTCTCTTAAATTTCTGCATTTTAAAAAAAAATTTTTGTTTTACTTTTTACTTTACAGAGTTTTGCTGTAACTTTTGCATTTTTTAACTCAACTCCCATTTCTCTAAACATAACTCCCCTTTGCATTGAATATGCTATCTGAATAGGTCAACATCAATATAAATGTTAAAAGGATACTGCTAGTATCAACACAATAGAAGATTAATGAAAAGTGAACAATGAGCTGTACAAAATTGAGAAATATTAATAGCAGCATTTTAAACCTTTATAACTGCCTAATCAGTGATGATTCTGTTGAGATATTAATTCTGGCATTGGTGGAGAGTTTAGACAAAACAAACTGCAACTAACATGCCAGTCAATTCACCTGTCTTTACTATGCTTCCTTTTCAAAGAGCTGCTTTGGCTCATAGTATCTGACCACTGACCAGTGGGTCTAGGGAAACCTCCACCTCTGGCCATTTTTGACTGGACAAGAACAGACATTTCATTTAAAGCTATTCAGTTTCTGTGTGGCTAGTGGCTCAGATGGTAAAGAATCCGCATTGTGGGAGACCTAGGTTCGATCCCTGGGTTGGGAAGTTCCCTTGGCGAAGAAACTAGCAACCCACACCAGTATCCTTGTCTGGAGAACCCCATGGACAGAGAAGCCTGGTGGACTACAGTCCATGGGGTTGCAAAGAGTCAGACACGACTGAGACACGAAGCACAGTGACCCATATTCTTCTCTTCCCAATCACCTGTAGTAGTGGTGTCACAGATATAAGGAGGGTTTCAGTGTGGGCTGATGACCAGTTTCACCAATGTGTAGGTATGGTTGTTAAACAGAAAAACATGGTTGCAAATTAAATGCACTAGGTATTGGGTATCTGGCTTCAAGAGTGACAGAAAATCGCCAGGGTAATTCTCCCTCAACAAAGCCAGAAGCGAGAAGGGAAGCAGAAGCCAAATGACGTGCTGATCCTGCTCAGTTCCCACGGAACCCTACCGACCTAAGCGAGCGGGGTGTCATGTAGCCCCTACGCGCCTTCTGGGTGCCAGCACCCGCCTAGCGGACGACCTGGAGCTCACAACCCGCCCCACCCGCTTCCACAGTCTCCAGGCATACCTGGCCCAAGAGAAGCCTTCTGTCTCTGTGCCTGTGCGCCCCGACCCGGCCCGGCCGACGTCTTGCGTCATCTCTACGTCTCCCCTCCCCAACGACGTCGAGGTCACAAGGTCAGTGTCCTGGGGCACTTTCGCTTGTCAGGGCGCTGGTGCACGAGCCCCGGAAGGCCCCCAGGCAGACGCGTGGTTATGATCGAACATTGTCAGCTGTCGCCTGCCACCTCCTGGCAGCCTCTGTCCTTCATCTCCGCTCCCCAGACAGCCTCACCGCAGCTGAAGCAGCAGTGGCCTGCCAGCCCTGCTCCCAGCCACCACGGGGCCCACAGCTCCTCACCTCCGCGGGAAGCAGAACTGCCTTCTCCCTTGTCCTTTTCCCACTCGGACCGACAAGAAGGTTCCAGATTCCTGGCAACCGCGGGCCCTGCCGTTTGTGCAACGTCTGGTTCGGTAGCCCGTCCACCTTCATCGCCCATTAGAAGTGTTACTGGTTCTCATACGCCACGGAGCACGTGAAGGGAGCTGAGCACCGCAGGATGGAGTGGTGCCCTATATATGTGGCCCACTTGCCTCTCCAGCAGCCCGTCTGGCTTTGCACATAGGCTCGTAGAGATGGAACAACCTCCAGACCACAGGCTATTGGGATCCTTGCTTCTGAAAGGTCACCAAGCACAGGCCCCTGCAGAGGAGTCGCCCTGGGTCCTTGTCACTTAATAAAGACGTACAGTTTGATGAGCCAGCTTCAGTGACCAGAAGCCCCTGGCCAGGCCCTAGGGTTTTTGATGACTTTTTGGTCCCTGGGAATCCTTGCTACGTTTCCTTCGGATTAGTTCGGGAGATTCCTGTGTTTATTTTTCCCTCAGCTACTTTTGGTTCATTAAAATAACACTGCTCTTTAATTAGGAGACTAGTAAATTCAAGAGCATAAACGTCCTGTTTAGTCTGCACTTTGATTTTCTTTCGGCACAAAGAGATTTAGTTTTGGACTGACAAATGTTCAGGGAAGGTTTTTCATCAGAAGATCAGAGCGGACAGAACCACATCCTTGTGGATGGAGAAAAAACCAAGAGAACTTGAAAAAATGAGAAAGGCATTTTGAAAGTTACTGATACTCCGTATCAGTAAAGTATTTCTTCTTATATTCCTTGCAGGAAGAAAAATATTTTTAATACTTTTAGAAAGCTATGTGTGTACCCTCTTTAAGAAATGCATTAAAAGAAAAAAAGAAAAATGCTGCCATTTGAAAGAAAGGTGATTATGGTGATGATGATAACAGTCGTTAATTATGAGGACGCCTCTGCCAAAATCACAGCAAAGTTCATTTGGAAGATAACATAGAGTTCTAACAACAGTATTTATGAAATACCATGCCTATTTTATTAATAAGTAAGCCTAAGCTTAGATGAAATCATATGTCTGAAGACACATGCTGGAATGTGGTAAGGCAAATTATGAATGAATTGAGCCTTAAGGAGGCATGATCTTAACCACCTTGCTTTTATACTTAAAGAGAAACTCTCCTTAATTTCTAGAGTTGGAACATCATCCAAGGGAAAGGCTGGAACTGTGACTATCTGAGAGACATTTCATTACAGCTGATTACTTGGAATGAATAGAGACTATGTAGGACTTAATTTGGAAAAAGATTATCTTGACACGTCTGAGAAACTTGATTCAAAAAAGAAAGGTAAGTCAGAAGACCATTTCAGTAATTAGAACAAAGCAAAGACATTATGGTTATGTTACAGACTTAGGTTATGGTTGTTGAGATTTGTGGGAGCTGGTAAAGGAGAAAACGAGTTACTGACAATTCTAAATTTTGAGTCTAATGGACTAAAATATTATGGTGTTCTGGGGGACAATAGGAAAACTAGAGTGTCCTTTTCATTAGGGAAGGAAAAATAATTTTACTGCTGGTTCAATCAAATTGTAAGCAAAGATATGAGGTAGATCTTTCTTTTGTTAAGGTGAATTGTTTCCCTGTTCTCTTTTAGAAAGGTTTCCTGAGTGTGGAGCTCTGTCTCTCAACCTCAGTATTTTAGCTGGTTTTACTGTGGTCTTTGCCTTGTGCTTTGGGACTGTTTTTTCCTCCCTATCCATATTTCAGTAGCTGGATAGTACACTATTGTACTATTGTATTGACCTGATATCCTGTTCTGTTTCCCACAAGGCTCCAAGGTTGTGGAGACCTGTAACTCATCTCAGTGGTTGGAGTTTCTAACTAGTGGTGGAGTTTCTAACACCCAGTAGTTGGTGCGGATGTTACATATACTTGGATCCTTGCTTTCTGACTTACATGCCCAGTTCTCATGGTGGTGTATTTTGCTTACCATCCACGACGTCACCATCCACTACATTAGCTGTTGGTAACTTGGTGACTGTACCTAGATAAGTCTGAATATCATAGATACCTATTTAGTTTCCAGAAAGCAGCTATTTCCAGTGGGGCTAATTCTACCAGGGTCACTGTCCAAATATTTTGGTTCTCCCATTGGTGCAGAATTTCTTGATTTTATTTAATAAATCAGATAGAAAAGTGCTGCTATAAATCTATAGATTAGGAGTCAATGTACCATCCTCTTTCCTTCCTGGTTTCAAACTTGCAATCACATGAAAGGGAGACCACCAATAACCTCAAATTCTTTTCTTTTTTATTTTACAAAGTGAAAAGTCATTCTTATGTTTTACTTAACCATTTCTGTCTGAAAAAATGTAACCATAATTTAGTAGAATTTGCTAAATGTATCTTTTCTGATTTTTACACATTTATACACATCTGCATTTGGACTCTGATACAGTTATTATATTCATTAATTAGATTCTTTGTTTAAAAAACTGGAATCATGGTCTGTACATACAGGCTTGCACTTTTTATCCACTTAATCAATTATTATGTGTAGGTTTACAGGTCAGTATCCCATTTTACTTAATCATTTTATAGTGCTCTTTGAATGAAAGTGCCATATATTTTTTTCGTATTTTACTGATCCTGAAACTGCATGTAGTGTTTGCAGCCAGTGTTGCTCTGTATGAGTGTGGATGTGTGTGTGCTACCATGGTTAGGCCAGTATAACTGAAGAACAGATTCTTGAAGACTAAATTACTTGGGGCAAAAGTAGGCAAATTTTGATATTACTTACATATTCCTAGACTACACTTCAAAGCTCATATCTTTTCACACCAAATATTTGAGCTAGCTATTGTACTATTGTATTGACCTGATATCCTGTTCTGTTTCCCACAAGGCTCCAAGGTTGTGGAGACCTGTAACTCATCTCAGTGGTTGGAGTTTCTAACTAGTGGTGGAGTTTCTAACACCCAGTAGTTGGTGCGGATGTTACATATACTTGGATCCTTGCTTTCTGACTTACATGCCCAGTTCTCATGGTGGTGTATTTTGCTTACCATCCACGACGTCACCATCCACTACATTAGCTGTTGGTAACTTGGTGACTGTACCTAGATAAGTCTGAATATCATAGATACCTATTTAGTTTCCAGAAAGCAGCTATTTCCAGTGGGGCTAATTCTACCAGGGTCACTGTCCAAATATTTTGGTTCTCCCATTGGTGCAGAATTTCTTGATTTTATTTAATAAATCAGATAGAAAAGTGCTGCTATAAATCTATAGATTAGGAGTCAATGTACCATCCTCTTTCCTTCCTGGTTTCAAACTTGCAATCACATAAAAGGGGAGACCACCAATAACCTCAAATTCTTTTCTTTTTTATTTTACAAAGTGAAAAGTCATTCTTATGTTTTACTTAACCATTTCTGTCTGAAAAAATGTAACCATAATTTAGTAGAATTTGCTAAATGTATCTTTTCTGATTTTTACACATTTATACACATCTGCATTTGGACTCTGATACAGTTATTATATTCATTAATTAGATTCTTTGTTTAAAAAACTGGAATCATGGTCTGTACATACAGGCTTGCACTTTTTATCCACTTAATCAATTATTATGTGTAGGTTTACAGGTCAGTATCCCATTTTACTTAATCATTTTATAGTGCTCTTTGAATGAAAGTGCCATATATTTTTTTCGTATTTTACTGATCCTGAAACTGCATGTAGTGTTTGCAGCCAGTGTTGCTCTGTATGAGTGTGGATGTGTGTGTGCTACCATGGTTAGGCCAGTATAACTGAAGAACAGATTCTTGAAGACTAAATTACTTGGGGCAAAAGTAGGCAAATTTTGATATTACTTACATATTCCTAGACTACACTTCAAAGCTCATATCTTTTCACACCAAATATTTGAGTGCTCTTTTACCACAACCTCGCCAACATTACTAAATGTTTTGATTTAGTTAAGCAGCCATGTAAAAGATATTGTGTTTTAATTATAGTAAAGATGAGGGTCTTTTTGTGTTTGCTGAGACATCAATTTACATCTTTATTTATTTTGCTCATTTTCTAAATTTTAATAAATTATTTGGAAATTATTTACTAAATTGTATTTCTCAGATTTGGCTAAACATTTTAGGTAAGAGATACTCTTTATTAATATGTTAGTTACATTATTACTTTGGTTTAATTAATCCTTAAGATTAATCCAGGGTTTCCCTGGTGGTCCAGTGGGTGAGGACACCGCCTTGCAGTGCAAGGGGCGCCGGGTCGATCCCTGGCCTGGGAGGATCCCACGTGCCATGGAGCAGCTGGACCGATGTGTCCAATTACCGAGCCAGAGCTCTGGAGTGCATGCGCCCAGAGCCGGTGCTCTGTGACAACAGAGGCCACTGTGATGGGAGGCCCATACAGACCAAAGAACAAAGATGGATGAAAATAGACAAATGAAAGACCAATAGAAGTGACCCGCCTGCCCCCCTCCCTCCCAACCACCCCCCAAATAAATAAATATTAAAAAAAAAGATTAATCCAATACATTTTTCTATTTGAATACAGTATTTTAAGCTTTATATTTTAAACAGTTGTACCTAAATTATTAAAAATGCATTAAAGTGGGACTTCCTTGGGTAGAGAGTCTGCCTTACAAGTGGGTAGAGAATCTGCCTTGCAGTACAAGGGGCACTGGTTCCATCCCTGGCCTGGGAAGATCCCACGTGCCATGGAGCAGCTGGACCGATGTGTCCAATTACCGAGCCAGAGCTCTGGAGCGCATGCACCCAGAGCCAGTGCTCTGCGACAACAGAGGCCACTGTGATGGGAGGCCCACACAGGCCAAAGAACAAAGATGGATGAAAGTAGACAAATGAAAGACCAATAGAAGTGCCCCGCCTGCCCCCCTCCCTCCCAACCACCCCCCAAATAAATAAATATTAAAAAAAAAGATTAATCCAATACATTTTTCTATTTGAATACAGTATTTTAAGCTTTATATTTTAAACAGTTGTACCTAAATTATTAAAAATGCATTAAAGTGGGACTTCCTTGGGTAGAGAGTCTGCCTTACAAGTGGGTAGAGAATCTGCCTTGCAGTACAAGGGGCACTGGTTTGATCCATGGCCTGGGAAGACTCCCACATGCCATGGAACAGCTGGACTGCTGTGTCCAATTATGAGCCAGCGCTCTGAAGCGCATGCGCCCAGAGCCGGTGGGCTCTGCAGTGAGAGATGCCACTGCAGTGGGAGGTCCACACATACCAAAGAATAAAAGTTGGATGAGAATAAATATAAAAAATAAAATAAAAAAGAGGTATGATGGGGAAAAATTTTTTAAAAATTCTTTAATGACTTTTTTTTTGCTTTTGCTTTTACATTAAGCAAGGACTACATGGGGAAATACACTTAATTTATCTGAATGTACATACAATGATAAAAAAACTCACCACATGCACGTTAAAAACATGTAAAATATATCAGCCTTGTACAGTCTGCACTTAATCATGGCAGCATGTTAAAGGAAATTTTAAAACTACTTAGCAGACATAATTGAAGTATTTACAAAGAACATAAAAATTGAGATTATGCTTGCCAGAAATACTGTGGTTTATACAGTTCTTCATATGATATGTTTTTAAAGCACAGCCAATTTTTAGCATATTTGTGAGGGACATGTATAAACAAATTTACTATGTTATTTCCCTGCAAAGTATTGTTTCATGACTTCATATTGAGTATGAACATAATAATGATTACAGTGGCAGTTTAGGTCTAGATTTATAGGCAATAATAATACTTCAATTAATGTGTTTTTAAAAGAATGGAGACTGAGACCTTGAAAGAGAAATAGAAAATGACAATAGCTGGAGAGAGATGCTCAGGGAGCAAATTCCAGATTGCTGCAGGAATCTAGGTAAATATATTGTACTAGGAAATTTCCTGCATTCATTTTCTCATTTTTCTTTCAGCTCAATCTCTTTTAATTCCTCCAAGAAAATGAAATCAGTGATAAAATTGAATATGTCTATACCCATATATCCATAGAAATTTGTATCATTCTTGTGTTATTTTTTTCCCTATGCATAAACTAAATCAACCAGAAACTGTCTTCACCACTCCGGATCATCTTGGGTTATGAAAAAGACATAGACATCTCTAAGAGAGTTTCAGAGGGAAAATATTTGCTGTCAGAGAATTTTAATCAGCACAAATACCCATTGTCTCCTAAGTATATAGTTGATATGCAGTCAAGTTAAACATTATATATGTTAAAATCAGTCAATACGTGTGAACTGGTAAGTGATTTATCCAGTATTTGTTGTGTATTAATGATATGCTGAAGAGTACAATGGTGAGTCAAGCCAGAAAGTTTCTTTTGTGAAACTCAAAATATATAATACTAAATAAAAAAAAAAGGGTAAAAAATTTTTAAAAATTCTTTAATGACTTTTTGCTTTTGCTTTTACATTAAGCAAGGACTACATGGGAAATACACTTAATTTATCTGAATGTACATACAATGATAAAAACTCACCACATGCACGTTAAAAACATGTAAAATATATCAGCCTTGTACAGTCTGCACTTAATCATGGCAGCATGTTAAAGGAAATTTTAAAACTACTTAGCAGACATAATTGAAGTATTTACAAAGAACATAAAAATTGAGATTATGCTTGCCAGAAATACTGTGGTTTATACAGTTCTTCATATGATATGTTTTTAAAGCACAGCCAATTTTTAGCATATTTGTGAGGGACATGTATAAACAAATTTACTATGTTATTTCCCTGCAAAGTATTGTTTCATGACTTCATATTGAGTATGAACATAATAATGATTACAGTGGCAGTTTAGGTCTAGATTTATAGGCAATAATAATACTTCAATTAATGTGTTTTTAAAAGAATGGAGACTGAGACCTTGAAAGAGAAATAGAAAATGACAATAGCTGGAGAGAGATGCTCAGGGAGCAAATTCCAGATTGCTGCAGGAATCTAGGTAAATATATTGTACTAGGAAATTTCCTGCATTCATTTTCTCATTTTCTTTCAGCTCAATCTCTTTTAATTCCTCCAAGAAAATGAAATCAGTGATAAAATTGAATATGTCTATACCCATATATCCATAGAAATTTGTATCATTCTTGTGTTATTTTTTTCCCTATGCATAAACTAAATCAACCAGAAACTGTCTTCACCACTCCGGATCATCTTGGGTTATGAAAAAGACATAGACATCTCTAAGAGAGTTTCAGAGGGAAAATATTTGCTGTCAGAGAATTTTAATCAGCACAAATACCCATTGTCTCCTAAGTATATAGTTGATATGCAGTCAAGTTAAACATTATATATGTTAAAATCAGTCAATACGTGTGAACTGGTAAGTGATTTATCCAGTATTTGTTGTGTATTAATGATATGCTGAAGAGTACAATGGTGAGTCAAGCCAGAAAGTTTCTTTTGTGAAACTCAAAATATATAATACTATATAAAGAATACAGTGGTCAGTTTCTTTGACCTCTCTTAATTGGTCTTAATTATTTTGTTAGAACACTAAACTAGAAGTAGGATCTTGGATTGTTGGGTTTCTACTCCTGCCTTCTCACTCCTACTCAGTCTGGGCCTCAGTTTCCTTATCTGTGAAGGAAGGAGACGGGTTCAGGTAATTTTCATATTTTAGGATGCAGGGAATCTTTGTCTTCACACTTAATTTCATATTCATGAAGTGAAATTAGCTTTCCTGGTGTTTCTTCATTCCTTTGTTCTTCAAGTTCTCTTGAAGGACGTTGTTTTGAATCAAGGAAAAAACTATGTTGAAAGTTTTAAAGTTTCAGAATCATTTATTTACCAGAAAGAACCTTTGCCATTGGATTTCAAACAAAGATAGGAGCGTTTTTAAGAAACGCAGTCTACACTACAGTTTATTTCCCAAGAGCTCCAAAAGACAGACCTCTCCTAAAACTTGCATTTTGGGAAAGGTGGAGCTGAACTCTCTTCTGTAGAAAAACATCTGTCAGAATATATGACTCATTGCCAGAAGCCCTCTTTTGGAATCTTTTCTTAATAACAACAATGTATAACAAAAAGACGCTTTGTGTTTCAGTAATGCCGTTATTTAGACCACCTTTCCAATCCATTTATAAACATGTCTAAGAAACAGGCCATGTCTAGACTACCAAACAAAAAGGCACCAGAATCGAACAGGAAGAGTGTTGTAGCACTGACGAACTGCTATGTTCAGGAGTTTGAATATTCATGGTAGTTTGTTCCATTTATAACTTTCATAGAGACGCTAGGAAAAATACAAATTTTAATCAGCACAAATACCCATTGTCTCCTAAGTATATAGTTGATATGCAGTCAAGTTAAACATTATATATGTTAAAATCAGTCAATACGTGTGAACTGGTAAGTGATTTATCCAGTATTTGTTGTGTATTAATGATATGCTGAAGAGTACAATGGTGAGTCAAGCCAGAAAGTTTCTTTTGTGAAACTCAAAATATATAATACTATATAAAGAATACAGTGGTCAGTTTCTTTGACCTCTCTTAATTGGTCTTAATTATTTTGTTAGAACACTAAACTAGAAGTAGGATCTTGGATTGTTGGGTTTCTACTCCTGCCTTCTCACTCCTACTCAGTCTGGGCCTCAGTTTCCTTATCTGTGAAGGAAGGAGACGGGTTCAGGTAATTTTCATATTTTAGGATGCAGGGAATCTTTGTCTTCACACTTAATTTCATATTCATGAAGTGAAATTAGCTTTCCTGGTGTTTCTTCATTCCTTTGTTCTTCAAGTTCTCTTGAAGGACGTTGTTTTGAATCAAGGAAAAAACTATGTTGAAAGTTTTAAAGTTTCAGAATCATTTATTTACCAGAAAGAACCTTTGCCATTGGATTTCAAACAAAGATAGGAGCGTTTTTAAGAAACGCAGTCTACACTACAGTTTATTTCCCAAGAGCTCCAAAAGACAGACCTCTCCTAAAACTTGCATTTTTGGGAAAGGTGGAGCTGAACTCTCTTCTGTAGAAAAACATCTGTCAGAATATATGACTCATTGCCAGAAGCCCTCTTTTGGAATCTTTTCTTAATAACAACAATGTATAACAAAAAGACGCTTTGTGTTTCAGTAATGCCGTTATTTAGACCACCTTTCCAATCCATTTATAAACATGTCTAAGAAACAGGCCATGTCTAGACTACCAAACAAAAAAGGCACCAGAATCGAACAGGAAGAGTGTTGTAGCACTGACGAACTGCTATGTTCAGGAGTTTGAATATTCATGGTAGTTTGTTCCATTTATAACTTTCATAGAGACGCTAGGAAAAAATACAAATTTTATGGCAGCAGATTTCATTTAAATCCTTCTCTATGAGTTTGGATGCATGTAAAACATCTTTGTTAATTGTGATGGGGTCTGGTAGTCTGAAGAAACGTAGGCTGCACCAGGTTTACCCACATAAAAAAGATAAACATCAAAGTAAGACGGTCTTAAAATATTTTACCCATTTTAAAATTGTGTTATTCTATAATTATTGAATTGGAGGTATTCTTTATATATTTGAGACACAAGTTCTTTCTCAGATATATGTGTTAGAAATATTTTGCCCTAGTCCTTTTCTTGTCTTTTTGTTTTTGAAAAGCAAATGTTTAGTATTTCCCCATAAATTTGGAAAACAAATTGCTGATTCCTACAATGAAGTCTGCTGGGATTTTGTTTGGGATTGCATTGAGTCTGAAGCTAAATTCGGGGGGAAATCCCTAGTGGCCCACTGGTTAGGACTCGGCATTTTCAATGCAGGAGCCCAGATTCAGTCCTTAGTCTGGAAACCGAGATCCTACAAGTGGCACCGCACTACCAAAAAAAAAAATTTGCAAAGAATTTGTGTCTTAGCAATACTGAATCATCCAAGTTACAGATTCAAGGTATTACTCCATTTGCTCTAGTCTTCATTTTATCCCTGGTAAGTTTTGTAATTTTCAGTGAATAGGTCTTACACCTCTTCTGTCAGTTTTATCCCTAAATATCTCTTATAACTGATGTTATTAAAAATAGTGTTATTTTCATAATTTCAATTTACAGTTATTAATCACTAATATACTAGAACTGTGATTAATTTTGTAAATTGATCTTGTACCCTTGCAATCTTGTAAATTTATTTACTAGTTCTGATAGCTTTTTGGGGGGACCCATTCTATAGGATTTTATATGCAGATGACTGTCTTTTTTTTCTTTTTTCTCCCTGAATACACACTAGAATCTCCAGTATAATGTTGGTAATAATGAAAATTATTACCGCCTTGCTTTGTTCCTGACTTTAGAGGAAAATATGTAGTCTTTTACCTTTAAGTATAAACTGATAGTTTTTTCCTAGATGCCATTTATCAGATTGTAAAGATTTTTGTCATTATTTACATTTGAAAGCATTCACCATACTTCACAGAGCACACACTGTTTAGAGGCAAAGGATAAGGTACAGAATGAGAAAGAAGTTAGACAAGCAGCAGGTATCTGAGCAGCAGGTAACCATACTCCACTGAGCACACACATTTGAGGCTACTGTTTAGAGGCAAAGGATAAGGTACAGAATGAGAAAGAATTCAGGCAAGCAGCAGGTATCTGTACCACATGTGTGCCATGCCGTGTTTCCAGTTACAATTGGCTGATCTATGCAAGGACTGTTGGCTCCAAGCGTTCTCTAAGGTTTCATTGGCCATTTAATCTATCAAGCAGGACTGTCAAATTGGGTGTGTTAGTGGCAATCATCAATAAAGAAACTGACCAAGAAGGTCATCAGAAGAATTGCAGATTTTACACAGCACATCATAAAATCTTCTTTTATCTTGTCCCGAGTTCACAAACCAAGCACCCAGGCAACTGATGAGATAAAGAGCTCTTCCAGTCCAGTAGTAAACCAACTCATTGTCTCACTTCTATTCTTTGTGTGCTAAGAGGGTATTTTTTAAAAAATCAGGAATGGATACTGTATTTTGTCAAACACTTTTTTCAGCAGCTGTTAAGATGATCACATGGCTTCACCTTTTAAAGCTGTTAACAGGGAGAATCACAGTGGTTAATTTTCAACTGAAATTATACAGGTACCCCTGGGATAAACCCCTTAGCTCCATTGGTTATGATATACTTTATTTTTTAACATATTGTTGACTTGAGTTGCTAAAACTTTTTTGGAATGTTTATATCTGTGATCATAAAGGAGATTCATGTCCAGCTTTCTTTTATTGTAATATATATGTTCAGTTTGGGGTCAGAATCACAACTGTCATATAGAGTTGGGAAATGTTTCTTCCTGTTTTCTTGAATATCTTTGTAGAATTGACAGTGCACTCTCCTAAAGTGTTTGGTAGAATTTTCCAGTGAAACTATCTGATTCTGGAATTTTTGTTATAGGAAGGTTTTAACTAGTAATTTGATTCCTTTAGTAGTTTTAGGGCTATTCAGATGACCTATTTTTGAGTGAGCTTTGTTGGTTTGAGCCTTTTAAGGAAGTTTTTCACTTCTTCCAAATGGTCAAATTTATTGTCATAAAATGTATTATATTCCGCTATTCATATAGTATGTTTAAAATTTGTAGTGACATCATCTCTCTTGTTCCAAATTTGGTAATTTGTGTCTTTTCACTTACAAGTTTGGTTAGAAGTTTTATCAATTTCATTAGTCTTCTCAAATAATTAGCTTTCACTTATATTTGCTTATTTTGTACCTGTTTCCATTTGTTTCTGTTCACAATTGCTATTTCATTTCTTCTGTTTTCATTGTGATTAATTTTGTTAGATTTTGATAGTTTCTGAGTACAAAGAATTTCTCAGTCATGTCTGACTCTTTGCGACTCTGTGGACATAGCTCACCAGGCTCCTCTGTCCATGGGATTTTCCAGGTAAGAATACTGGAGTAGGTTGTTGTTTCCTTCTCCAGTGGATGGTCCCCACCTAGGAATCAAACCTGTGTCTCTTGTGTCTCCTGCAATGGCAGGCAGATTCTTTACTGAGTGACCTGGGAAGCCCATAGAAGAATAGACTACTGATTTGATAAATTTATTGTATAACATAGACATTTAGTACAGTTTCAACTGCACCTGAGAACGTTTTATTGGTTGTGTTTTGATTTTTCTTCAGTTCAGAATACTTCCTTTTTTCATATATTCTTTGAATCATGTGCTATTTAAAATTTTGTCTTATAGTTTCCAAATATTTTGGGACTGTCTTAATATTTTATTGTTATGGGTTATTAATTTAATTCAATTTTGATGAAAGAGCATTTGAGACCTTCTAAATTCAGACTTCTTTTATGGCTCTGAAAGTGAAAAGACAGTGAAAGTGTTAGTTTCTCAGTCATGTCTGACTCTTTGAAACTCCATGGACTGTAGACCACCAGGCTCCTCTGTCCATGGGATTTTCCAGGTAAGAATACTGGAGTAGGTTGTTGTTTCCTTCTCCAGTGGATGGTCCCCACCTAGGAATCAAACCTGTGTCTCTTGTGTCTCCTGCAATGGCAGGCAGATTCTTTACTGAGTGACCTGGGAAGCCCATAGAAGAATAGACTACTGATTTGATAAATTTATTGTATAACATAGACATTTAGTACAGTTTCAACTGCACCTGAGAACGTTTTATTGGTTGTGTTTTGATTTTTCTTCAGTTCAGAATACTTCCTTTTTTCATATATTCTTTGAATCATGTGCTATTTAAAATTTTGTCTTATAGTTTCCAAATATTTTGGGACTGTCTTAATATTTTATTGTTATGGGTTATTAATTTAATTCAATTTTGATGAAAGAGCATTTGAGACCTTCTAAATTCAGACTTCTTTTATGGCTCTGAAAGTGAAAAGACAGTGAAAGTGTTAGTTTCTCAGTCATGTCTGACTCTTTGAAACTCCATGGACTGTAGACCACCAGGCTCCTCTGTCTATGGGATTCTCCAGGCAAAAATACTGGAGTGGGTTGCCATGCCCTTTTCCAGATGGTCATCCCAACCTAGGGATCAAATCCAGGTCTCCTGCATTGCATGCAGATACTTTACTGTCCAGGCCACAAGAGAAGCTCTTATGGTCCTGAATGAAGATTTTCTTGGTAAATATTCTGTGTGCATTTGAAATAAATGTAATCTGTTGTTGGATGGAGTACTTCATAAATATCAGTTCATATTGGTTTGTAATTTCATTCATGGTTTTTAAATCTTTGAGGATAATCTGTCTATTTGGTCTATCAGTCATTGAGAGAAGGATGCTATCTTGTCTTACCATGTGTAGTTTGGTCTATATTTTTGCTTGTAGTATCATCCATTTGTTCTTTATCTATCTTGTATTTGAGGTGCACACATTTGACACATTTATATTGGTCCCTTTTATCATTATGAAGTGACCATTTTCATCTCTTTTAATACTCTTAGTTCTGAAGTCTTATATCTTAAACTACTGCAGTCACTTTAGCATTGTTTTCATTAATGTTAGTATGGTATGTTCTCCTATTTTGTTAATTTTCATCCATTTCTGTCTGCATACTTACAGTAGGTTGCTTTTCCACTTTTGTAGTTGGTACTTGGGCTTCCCTGGTGGCTCAGTGGTAAAGAATCCACCAGCCAATGCAGGAAACACAAGTTTGGTTCCTGGGTCTGAAGAGCTCCTGGAGAAGGAAATAGCCACCCACCCCGATACTCTTGCCTGGAAAATTCCATGGAGGGGAGCGTGGCAGGCTGCAGACTATGGGGTCACATAAGGGTTGGACATGACTTAGTGACTAAACAACAAGTTGAATCTTGCTCTTTTATATAGTTTTAGCAACCTCTGTCTTTTAATTGGAGTGTTTAGATCATTTATATTGAATGTGATCATTGATACTATTGATTAAACTGTCTCATTATTTTTTAAGTTGTCTCATTTCTTCTTTTTCCTCTTTTCCTTGCTTTTCTTTTTTCAGACTGAGTATTTTTATGATTCCATTTTATGTAATTTTTGAGTTACTGACTCTATCTCTGTAATTGATGCCAAGCAAGCACATGAAAAAAATGCTCAACATCATGTATCATTAAGGAAATTTAACACTACAGTGAGATACTAACATACCCATAGAATGTGTAACTTTAAAAATTCAGATATAGTAAAACTTATCTCCAGGCAAAAATACTGGAGTGGGTTGCCATGCCCTTTTCCAGATGGTCATCCCAACCTAGGGATCAAATCCAGGTCTCCTGCATTGCATGCAGATACTTTACTGTCCAGGCCACAAGAGAAGCTCTTATGGTCCTGAATGAAGATTTTCTTGGTAAATATTCTGTGTGCATTTGAAATAAATGTAATCTGTTGTTGGATGGAGTACTTCATAAATATCAGTTCATATTGGTTTGTAATTTCATTCATGGTTTTTAAATCTTTGAGGATAATCTGTCTATTTGGTCTATCAGTCATTGAGAGAAGGATGCTATCTTGTCTTACCATGTGTAGTTTGGTCTATATTTTTGCTTGTAGTATCATCCATTTGTTCTTTATCTATCTTGTATTTGAGGTGCACACATTTGACACATTTATATTGGTCCCTTTTATCATTATGAAGTGACCATTTTCATCTCTTTTAATACTCTTAGTTCTGAAGTCTTATATCTTAAACTACTGCAGTCACTTTAGCATTGTTTTCATTAATGTTAGTATGGTATGTTCTCCTATTTTGTTAATTTTCATCCATTTCTGTCTGCATACTTACAGTAGGTTGCTTTTCCACTTTTGTAGTTGGTACTTGGGCTTCCCTGGTGGCTCAGTGGTAAAGAATCCACCAGCCAATGCAGGAAACACAAGTTTGGTTCCTGGGTCTGAAGAGCTCCTGGAGAAGGAAATAGCCACCCACCCCGATACTCTTGCCTGGAAAATTCCATGGAGGGGAGCGTGGCAGGCTGCAGACTATGGGGTCACATAAGGGTTGGACATGACTTAGTGACTAAACAACAAGTTGAATCTTGCTCTTTTATATAGTTTTAGCAACCTCTGTCTTTTAATTGGAGTGTTTAGATCATTTATATTGAATGTGATCATTGATACTATTGATTAAACTGTCTCATTATTTTTTAAGTTGTCTCATTTCTTCTTTTTCCTCTTTTCCTTGCTTTTCTTTTTTCAGACTGAGTATTTTTATGATTCCATTTTATGTAATTTTTGAGTTACTGACTCTATCTCTGTAATTGATGCCAAGCAAGCACATGAAAAAAATGCTCAACATCATGTATCATTAAGGAAATTTAACACTACAGTGAGATACTAACATACCCATAGAATGTGTAACTTTAAAAATTCAGATAATAGTAAGTTTTGGTTAGGAAGTGGAGTAATTAGAACTCTGATATGCTGCCAGTGGGCAGTGGAAAAGAAAAATTATGCAACCACTTGATAAAAGTGCTTGGGAGTTTCTTAGAAAATTAAACTTATGCTTATTATCCAGCTATTTAAAAACTAGGCATTTATTCAGGAGAAACAAAAGCAGATATAAAGAGCCATATAAAGACTGCACACCAATGTTGACAGGAATTTTATTCATAGTAGTAACTTGAAAACCGCCTGTATATCTATCAGGTGAATGAATGCATTGTAGAATGTCTATGCAGTAGAATTCTACTCTTCAACATGGTTAGTGGATATCAAAACAGTTGTGCTGAGTGTAAGATGTCAGATAAAAAATGATTCATAGAATCTTTCCTATGATGGTCAATTTTATGTGTCAGATTTACTGAGGCATAACCATGTATCTGATTAAATATTATTTCTGGGTATGTTTTATGATAGTGTTTCTGGAAGAGAATGGCATTTAAATTGGTGGACTGGGCAAAGCAGGTGGCTCTCCCCAACATGGGTGAAATCACCTAATCTGTTGAGGTCTTGAGGAAAAAGGTAGAGGAGAGTTGAGTTCAGTTTCTGGCTGACTGTTTCAGCTGGAATGCTGACCTCCTCCCCCAGTTCTTCTGTCACTCTGGTCATCAGACCCTGGATGAGCGTACAATTGTGGGTGCATGCTCTCTCTCTCTGTGTGTATACACAGAGACAGATGTAGATACGTATTGTTTTATTATGGAATTTTACATAAATAAATTATAAATGTTTCAGGCTGTGAAGAATCTGCCTGTAACACTGGAGACCCAGTTCAATCCCTGGATAAGGAAGATGCTCTGGAGAATGAACAGCTACCCACTCTAGCATTCTTGCCTGAGAAACCCCATGGACAGATTAGCCTGGCAGGCTACAGTCCATGGGGTCACAGAAGACTAGGACACAACTGAGCAGCTAACAGTTTCACTTTCACATATGTATGTAGATAATATATATAAAATTTATACAATCTTTGTAATCTGCAGTGAGAGAAAGTAGGTTAGTGATTTCCTAGAGTTAGGGAATGCTGCAGACTGCTTAGAGGCAGAAATCAACACAACATTTTAAAGCAGTTATCCTCCAATTAAAAAAGGCCAGTGGGAAAACACTTGGAGTTGATGGACAAATTTAACATCTTGATGGTGATGATGGATCTGTAGATAGATAGATAAATATTAAGCACTAAATATTGTGGCTCAACCATATTAAAATAGTAAGAAAAGTCAGCATAAGTTATTTTATACTGAATTCAAAGTAAAAGGTGAAGGAATTATGAATTATAAGAGTTCTAAGAGTTGATCGTTGTTGAGACTGGGGCAGTTACAAGAGGTGTTTTAGAAGTATGAGACCATGTACTCTTCAACATGGTTAGTGGATATCAAAACAGTTGTGCTGAGTGTAAGATGTCAGATAAAAAATGATTCATAGAATCTTTCCTATGATGGTCAATTTTATGTGTCAGATTTACTGAGGCATAACCATGTATCTGATTAAATATTATTTCTGGGTATGTTTTATGATAGTGTTTCTGGAAGAGAATGGCATTTAAATTGGTGGACTGGGCAAAGCAGGTGGCTCTCCCCAACATGGGTGAAATCACCTAATCTGTTGAGGTCTTGAGGAAAAAGGTAGAGGAGAGTTGAGTTCAGTTTCTGGCTGACTGTTTCAGCTGGAATGCTGACCTCCTCCCCCAGTTCTTCTGTCACTCTGGTCATCAGACCCTGGATGAGCGTACAATTGTGGGTGCATGCTCTCTCTCTCTGTGTGTATACACAGAGACAGATGTAGATACGTATTGTTTTATTATGGAATTTTACATAAATAAATTATAAATGTTTCAGGCTGTGAAGAATCTGCCTGTAACACTGGAGACCCAGTTCAATCCCTGGATAAGGAAGATGCTCTGGAGAATGAACAGCTACCCACTCTAGCATTCTTGCCTGAGAAACCCCATGGACAGATTAGCCTGGCAGGCTACAGTCCATGGGGTCACAGAAGACTAGGACACAACTGAGCAGCTAACAGTTTCACTTTCACATATGTATGTAGATAATATATATAAAATTTATACAATCTTTGTAATCTGCAGTGAGAGAAAGTAGGTTAGTGATTTCCTAGAGTTAGGGAATGCTGCAGACTGCTTAGAGGCAGAAATCAACACAACATTTTAAAGCAGTTATCCTCCAATTAAAAAAGGCCAGTGGGAAAACACTTGGAGTTGATGGACAAATTTAACATCTTGATGGTGATGATGGATCTGTAGATAGATAGATAAATATTAAGCACTAAATATTGTGGCTCAACCATATTAAAATAGTAAGAAAAGTCAGCATAAGTTATTTTATACTGAATTCAAAGTAAAAGGTGAAGGAATTATGAATTATAAGAGTTCTAAGAGTTGATCGTTGTTGAGACTGGGGCAGTTACAAGAGGTGTTTTAGAAAGTATGAGACCATGTCTTGAAATTAATGGTTATGTTCATGAAGGAAGTTTATGGTTAAAATGGACCCTGTTTTGGATGGTGCTAAACAGTAGCAATTTCCTGTAACTTTACACAGAAGGAATGTCTCCATATGCTACAAGCAGAAAACAATTGTATTCTATTTCCCCTTTGCCTATTTAGACTTTTCAATGGGGCTGGATATTTCCTCTCTTTGGTGACATCTATGGCAACAGCCCTCATGTCTTTGTCTAGTCTTATTTCAGTAATTAAAATGTCTAGATATATGTAACTGTCTAAACCAATTTCACTTAGAATCAGTGATTTCTATCCACTTCTCCTTGTACGTGTTCAGGTGTGGGGGCTTTAGTAAAAACAGAAACGTGCCTTCATTTTCTGTATTTTGCCAATCATTGTTTCTTTCTCTCCAACCCCTCCTCCTACAACCTGCCAACTAACCCACATTTCTACCCTCTCTGGTGAAGTTGGAAGAAAAGAGTTAAGGGAAGGAACTTACCTAGTACTATCATGATCTTGCTTTAGTAGCTATTAAAATCTGACTCTTTACCTTATGAAGTGTTCTGCTATACTTCTGGTTACTCAGATAATGTATCTTTCTGTTGGTCCCTTGCTCCTAACTCAAGATTCTAACTGGTTCTAATTGTAGTTTCTTAAACTGCTTACAGGTTTCACAAGAGTCAGGTAAGGTGGTCTGGTATTCCTATCTCTTATAGAATTTCACAAGAGTCAGGTAAAAAGGGGCCTAGAGTTAGGGAATGCAGACTGCTTAGAGGCAGAAATCAACACAACATTTTAAAGCAGTTATCCTCCAATTAAAAAAGGCCAGTGGGAAAACACTTGGAGTTGATGGACAAATTTAACATCTTGATGGTGATGATGGATCTGTAGATAGATAGATAAATATTAAGCACTAAATATTGTGGCTCAACCATATTAAAATAGTAAGAAAAGTCAGCATAAGTTATTTTATACTGAATTCAAAGTAAAAGGTGAAGGAATTATGAATTATAAGAGTTCTAAGAGTTGATCGTTGTTGAGACTGGGGCAGTTACAAGAGGTGTTTTAGAAAGTATGAGACCATGTCTTGAAATTAATGGTTATGTTCATGAAGGAAGTTTATGGTTAAAATGGACCCTGTTTTGGATGGTGCTAAACAGTAGCAATTTCCTGTAACTTTACACAGAAGGAATGTCTCCATATGCTACAAGCAGAAAACAATTGTATTCTATTTCCCCTTTGCCTATTTAGACTTTTCAATGGGGCTGGATATTTCCTCTCTTTGGTGACATCTATGGCAACAGCCCTCATGTCTTTGTCTAGTCTTATTTCAGTAATTAAAATGTCTAGATATATGTAACTGTCTAAACCAATTTCACTTAGAATCAGTGATTTCTATCCACTTCTCCTTGTACGTGTTCAGGTGTGGGGTCTTTAGTAAAAACAGAAACGTGCCTTCATTTTCTGTATTTTGCCAATCATTGTTTCTTTCTCTCCAACCCCTCCTCCTACAACCTGCCAACTAACCCACATTTCTACCCTCTCTGGTGAAGTTGGAAGAAAAGAGTTAAGGGAAGGAACTTACCTAGTACTATCATGATCTTGCTTTAGTAGCTATTAAAATCTGACTCTTTACCTTATGAAGTGTTCTGCTATACTTCTGGTTACTCAGATAATGTATCTTTCTGTTGGTCCCTTGCTCCTAACTCAAGATTCTAACTGGTTCTAATTGTAGTTTCTTAAACTGCTTACAGGTTTCACAAGAGTCAGGTAAGGTGGTCTGGTATTCCCATCTCTTATAGAATTTTCCACAGTTTGTTAAGATCCACACAGTCAAAGGCTTAGCTGTAGTCAATGAAGAAGAAATAGATGATTTTTTTGGAACCCCTTTCCTTTTTCTATGATCCAGTGGATGTTGGTAGTTTGATTCTCCGGTTCCTCTGTCTGTTCTAAATCCAGCTTGTACATCTGGAAGCTCTGGTTCACATACTGGTGAAGCCTAGCTTGAAGGATTTTGAACATTACCTTGCTAGCATGTGCAGAAATGAGTGCAGTAGTGAGGTATTTTGAACATTCTTTGGCATTGTTCCACTTTGGAATTGGAATTAAAAGTGACCTTTTCCAGTACTATGACCACTGCTGGGTTTTCTAAATTTGCTGGTATATTGAGTTCATCACTTTAACAGCATCATCTTTTAGGATTTGAAATAGATTAGTTGGAAGAGTGATGCTTACTAAGGCCTACTTGACTTCACACTCCAGGATATCTGGCTCTACGAGAGGGATCACACCATTGTGGTTATGTGGGTCATTAAGGCCTTTTTGTATAGTTCTGTGTATTCTTACCAGCTCTTCTTAATAGATTTTGCCTCTGTTAGTTCCATAGCATACCCCATGGACAGTATTTTCTCTTAGCTTCTTCTTTTTAAAATTTTACTTGTTTATTTAATTTTTGGCTGAGCCATGCGACATGCAGGATCTTAGTTCCCTGAGTGGAGATCAAACCCATGCCCCCTACAGTGGAACCATGGTGTCTTTACCAGTGGATCCTCAGGGAAGTCTTTCTCTTAGCTTCTTAATCCTCAGGAGGTTTGTGCATATTTAACTAGGGTGAACATTTAACTAGGCCTTGAAAATCAGTTTTCATTTTTGTTTTCTTTGCCAGTCTGATATAGATAATATTTCACCTCTGTGTGGAATGTGGAAGTACTTGCTTATTATTGTTTTCTTCTTAGAATTTGAAATCTCAGCCAGAACTGTAACAGAAAGGTATCCATTTTACATTCTGTTAAAAGACTGTATACTGCTAAGGGTTGGTTGTAATTGAATTTGACTGTCAGTCTATGGTTCTTAGAATACAGGATTGCAAGAGGCATCACTTATAAGCATCTTGAAAGAGTGTGTGGTTACAGTTAGGATATTTAGATTTTCGTTGGTTTCCATTTATTTCAGACTGTCTCAAGATGATATTAGAATTTGGAATGAATAGCTAAGTGATGTATAACTCTAAAAATATCAGAATACCAGAAAGCAATCTTAATTATATAGTAATTTTCCATGGAAGCCATCAGAATAAAAATTGTTTTTTAAAACAGATATTAACATAGATTTGTCTAGATTGACATTAAACTCATACTTTACTTCTGGCAATGAATAATGTATGGTTGATTATTTTGGGCATGGGATAATATGACTAAATGTCCAGCTAGTTTTATTAAGTCATGAATTTATCAGTCAAAAATTTATCAGGTTGAAAAATTTGTAACAAGTTAAAATAAGAAAGTCTCCTGCACCCCAGTGTTTGTAGCAGCACTGTTTGCAATAACCAATATATTGAAACAACTGAAGTGCTCAGAAACAGACATTTGGCTTAAGAAGATGTGATATACATACATTCAATGGAATATTACACAGCCATATAAAAAATTAAAATACTGCCATTTGAAAAAGCATAGATATACTTAGGGAATATTATACTAAATGAAGTAGGTCAGAAAAAGACAAATATTATATGATATCACTTACATGTTGAATCTAGAAAACAGTATAAGTGAATTGATATATAAAACAGAAATGGAGTCATAGACATAGAAAGCAAACTTACGGATGAACTACTGCACACAAAATAGATAAGCAACAAAAAAGCTGAACAGCCCACAGAATGGGAGAAAATCATAGCAAATGAAATAACAGACAAAGAATTAATCTCCAAAATCTACAAGCAACTCAGACAACTCAGCATCGGAAAAATGAACAACCCAATCAAAAAATGGGAAAAGATCTAGACAGACATCTCACCAAAGAGGACATACAGATGGCCCCAAAGCACATGAAATGATGCTCAACCTTGCTTATTATTAGAGAAATACAAATCAAAACTGCAATGAGATATCACCTCACACCATTCAGAATGCCCATCATCAACAGATTGACAGACAATAAATGCTGGAGAGAGTGTGGAGAAAAGGGAACCCTCTTGCATTGCTGGTGGGAATGTAAATTGATACAGTCTCTATGGAAGACAGTCTGGAGATTCCTTAAAAAACTAAAAATAGAAGCACCATACAACCCAGCAATCTCACTCTTAGGCTAATACCCTGATGAAATCAAAACTGAAAGAAGCACCTGTACCCCAATGTTCATTGCAGTTCACAATAGCTAGAACATGGAAGCAACCTAGATGTCCATCAACGAATGAATGGATAAAGAAGCTCTGGTACCTATATACAATGGAATACTACTCAGATGTTAAAAGAAATGCAGAAGAATCAGTCCTAATGAGGTGGTTGGAGCTAGAACCTATCATAAAAAGTGAAGTAAATCAAAAAGAGAAAGACATATATATGGAATCTAGTAAAATGGTAATGATAACACACACCATGAACCCGTGGAAAAACAGACATAGAATAGGCCTATGGACAGGGGAAGGAACAGTGGGTGAAGGAACAGTGGGTGGGAGGCATAGACATAGAATAGGCCTATGGACAGGGGAAGGAACAGTGGGGAAGGAACAGTGGGTGGGAGGCATAGAGGGAGTAACATGGGAACCTATACTATCATGTGTGAAAAATGTGACTATTGTCATCACACTAAGGGAATAGCAGTACTTACAGTGGCTTGGTGCAACTACCTGGAGAGGTGGGATGGGGGGACCTGGGAGAGGGGAGGGGACCAGGGATGTGCATGTGACTGATCTGGGAACATACATGTCTGTGAACAACAAAACTGTAAAACCTTTAAAATAAATAAATAAATTTAATTTAAAAATAAATAAGCAACAAGGATTTACTGTTTGCCACAGGGAACTATATTCATAATTTTTAATAACCAGTAATGGAAAATAATTACAAAATATGTATCTGTATATTTAACTGGATCACTCTGCTGTACACCTAAAACTAACACAATAGTGTAACTCATGTATACTTCAATTTTTAAAACCTTGTTGAATCTAAAACAAAAAACAGATGACAAACTTTAAAACTACTTCCTAAAATGGGGATATTAGCTGTAAATTTGTTAGGAGGTGTGTTAAAGACAAAAATCCAGACAAGTAAGGAAAATTATTTAAGCTCTTCCAATATAGAGAGCACCCTCAGATCTGAATTAAGTTTCTCAACAGAATGCTTTTGCTTTGAATGTATATAGATGGGAATACATAATTGATAGGCTTATCAACAGTTGCCTAACACAAGAAAGAACATGCTTTTTAAGGAAGATTTAGGAACACAGAGTCATGAAAATGACTGATTATAGAACAAGATGTGTTTGGGAAGTTCTACTTAATGTTCTTGTAGAAGATAGAAGAAAATATTGCCTGAATCCTTTATTTAATAAGAACCTCAGATGTTAAAAGAAATGCAGAAGAATAAATGAGGTGGTTGGAGCTAGAACCTATCATAAAAGTGAAGTAAATCACAGAGAAAGACATATATATGGAATCTAGTAAAATGGTAATGATAACACACACCATGAACCCGTGGAAAAACAGACATAGAATAGGCCTATGGACAGGGGAAGGAACAGTGGGTGAAGGAACAGTGGGTGGGAGGCATAGACATAGAATAGGCCTATGGACAGGGGAAGGAACAGTGGGGAAGGAACAGTGGGTGGGAGGCATAGAGGGAGTAACATGGGAACCTATACTATCATGTGTGAAAATGTGACTATTGTCATCACACTAAGGGAATAGCAGTACTTACAGTGGCTTGGTGCAACTACCTGGAGAGGTGGGATGGGGGGACCTGGGAGAGGGGAGGGGACCAGGGATGTGCATGTGACTGATCTGGGAACATACATGTCTGTGAACAACAAAACTGTAAAACCTTTAAAATAAATAAATAAATTTAATTTAAAAATAAATAAGCAACAAGGATTTACTGTTTGCCACAGGGAACTATATTCATAATTTTTAATAACCAGTAATGGAAAATAATTACAAAATATGTATCTGTATATTTAACTGGATCACTCTGCTGTACACCTAAAACTAACACAATAGTGTAACTCATGTATACTTCAATTTTTAAAACCTTGTTGAATCTAAAACAAAAAACAGATGACAAACTTTAAAACTACTTCCTAAAATGGGGATATTAGCTGTAAATTTGTTAGGAGGTGTGTTAAAGACAAAAATCCAGACAAGTAAGGAAAATTATTTAAGCTCTTCCAATATAGAGAGCACCCTCAGATCTGAATTAAGTTTCTCAACAGAATGCTTTTGCTTTGAATGTATATAGATGGGAATACATAATTGATAGGCTTATCAACAGTTGCCTAACACAAGAAAGAACATGCTTTTTAAGGAAGATTTAGGAACACAGAGTCATGAAAATGACTGATTATAGAACAAGATGTGTTTGGGAAGTTCTACTTAATGTTCTTGTAGAAGATAGAAGAAAATATTGCCTGAATCCTTTATTTAAAAACTGATTAGAACTTGTGACTGGATATGCATCACAACATTGAACTTATATGTATGTGCAGTAGACAAGGTGAGTGTGCAGGCAGGACGACCTTTTACAGGCAGGATGGCTGATAAACCAAGGGAAACCGTTTGCTTATCTGTGTTGTTCACAAGTCGTCTGGTAGATTTGCTACCAGATCTGAAGTCCAATGAAATATTATGCCAACTGGGTTTTAAAAAGAATGTATGTAACATACATGTCGGTGAACAACAAAACTCTGTAAAATCTTTAAAATAAAGAATTAAAAAAAAAAGAATGTATGTCTACTGTAGCAAAGTTATATAATACATATTCTAGCAGATCAGTGATACTAATCGTATCTAATTTAGTCATATGCTTATGGTAACTGTAATGAAACATTTATTCCATAGTCACCACTAAATAAAGTCAATTTAAAAACTTTTCAGAAAGTAATATATAATGTTCTCTGATTAAATACATATTACAGAAGCATAAGCATATCCTGCCAGAGTGTTTCTCTGACACTCTGAGGTGCATGTGATTTTCATAAATACTTTCATGCATTATATTGAGTTCAAAATCAGTGCCATATGTTTAACATTACCTGTTGAAGAAATTCCAAGTTTACATTCAATAGTTAAAGTAAGCAAATGCTTAGAAACACTGAAATTTCTTATAAACTGTCACTACCTGTCACCTGTCAGTGTTAACACTTTGAAACTTACAGAAAGCAATTGGCTTTAAAAAAAAGGGATATTAGCTGTAAATTTGTTAGGAGGTGTGTTAAAGACAAAAATCCAGACAAGTAAGGAAAATTATTTAAGCTCTTCCAATATAGAGAGCACCCTCAGATCTGAATTAAGTTTCTCAACAGAATGCTTTTGCTTTGAATGTATATAGATGGGAATACATAATTGATAGGCTTATCAACAGTTGCCTAACACAAGAAAGAACATGCTTTTTAAGGAAGATTTAGGAACACAGAGTCATGAAAATGACTGATTATAGAACAAGATGTGTTTGGGAAGTTCTACTTAATGTTCTTGTAGAAGATAGAAGAAAATATTGCCTGAATCCTTTATTTAAAAACTGATTAGAACTTGTGACTGGATATGCATCACAACATTGAACTTATATGTATGTGCAGTAGACAAGGTGAGTGTGCAGGCAGGACGACCTTTTACAGGCAGGATGGCTGATAAACCAAGGGAAACCGTTTGCTTATCTGTGTTGTTCACAAGTCGTCTGGTAGATTTGCTACCAGATCTGAAGTCCAATGAAATATTATGCCAACTGGGTTTTAAAAAGAATGTATGTAACATACATGTCGGTGAACAACAAAACTCTGTAAAATCTTTAAAATAAAGAATTAAAAAAAAAAGAATGTATGTCTACTGTAGCAAAGTTATATAATACATATTCTAGCAGATCAGTGATACTAATCGTATCTAATTTAGTCATATGCTTATGGTAACTGTAATGAAACATTTATTCCATAGTCACCACTAAATAAAGTCAATTTAAAAACTTTTCAGAAAGTAATATATAATGTTCTCTGATTAAATACATATTACAGAAGCATAAGCATATCCTGCCAGAGTGTTTCTCTGACACTCTGAGGTGCATGTGATTTTCATAAATACTTTCATGCATTATATTGAGTTCAAAATCAGTGCCATATGTTTAACATTACCTGTTGAAGAAATTCCAAGTTTACATTCAATAGTTAAAGTAAGCAAATGCTTAGAAACACTGAAATTTCTTATAAACTGTCACTACCTGTCACCTGTCAGTGTTAACACTTTGAAACTTACAGAAATGCATTCATTGGCTGGAGTGATCCCATGAAAACCATACCTAGAAAAAGTTTTGGTAAATGAACATAAAAATTTCATGCAGATGAAAGAAGATTAAAGAGGAGATGAGCTACCAAAATCTAGAGAGATCTCAGCTGACCCTTTTCCGGCTTTATGAGCTGCTTACTTAGGATGGCCAGGAGCCGTCCTTAGTTCTAAGGAGGGAGAGGGGTGTTCTGCCTGGGATGTTAATTCTAAGAGATCTTCTCTGGTGGCTCAGGTGGTAAAGAATCTGCCTGAAGAGCAGAAGACTTGGGTTCAATCCCTGGACCAGGAAGTTCCCCTGGAGTAAGGGAATGGCAACCCTCTCCAGTATTCTTGCCTGGAGAATTCTTGGGTTTCTGCCTGGGATGGAAATTCTAGGATACTCTAGGGAGTTTCCTTTTTCTGAACTGGCTAATATGTGTGACATGGTCAATGTGTATGTTGCCAGTGTGCCGAGAGTGGTCAGGATGTAAGAGCCATCTGTGTATCTAGATCTGGGCTGCCAGTTTATTGAGAAGCACAGGTGCTCCAGGAGGTGGTTGGCAAGGATATTGGCTATACCTTTTTCCAGCATACCTTTGTCAGTGTTGGTGTGATCCTGCCCTGGTAGCTGGGATATTGCTATAGGCAGATTGGTGCTTGAGTTTTGGAATTCAAGCCCCTGTTGTTCCAGGAATTTTCTTCTGGCTAGATGATGGAACCTTCTATCACACTGTCCCCTCTAGGCAAGAAGTAAGGGAATGAGTCTCTGGAATGTAACCTAAGTCCTGGGTAATCCAGTCGGTGGGAATCTCTTCTTCCCCAGACCCCCTTCCCATCTTAAACCTGGGGGCATGTGGGTGCTATATGCCCAATAGTTGCCCTCTGCCACCTGTAGAGTCTGAGTGAATCAAAGTGTTAATTTTACCAGTTACTGAGTGAACAACTCTTAACCTCTGTGTTCCTTAGTTAACTCAGATAAAGGAAGTGTAGCAACAAAATCTGACAGTAAAGATTCTGGAACTGTAATTCCCAGCTCCATTTTCTAGCTTAATCATCATGGACTAGTTATGTAACACTACTGTACCTCAATTCCTTCATCTGGAGAATGGGGATCATAGTAGTACCTATCTCATAGAGTTGTGAAAGTTAGATGAGTTAATATGTGTGAGTACTTAGAATGGATCCTTGCATATGATAGACACTGTATAAGTATTTGTTGTTACTACTATAACATCCCATCATCATCATGGGGTTTTCCCAGTAATAGAAGATTGGAGAGTTTCTGACCTGATGATTGGATATATCTACATTCGTTGGCCAGTGTGATCATGTAAAACAGGTGAAACTTCAGAAACACACAAAACAGGGAAATAGATGAGTAATGGAACATACATAGATATGTTCATAGATAATAGCATTTAAGTGGCCTTTCAGTATTTCAATGGGCTGTTATTTTCCTTCTGACTTTTCTGCTTTCAAAAAATGTATAACTAAATGTATCATGGTTTTTAAAAAAAGTACAAACTTGAAAAAAGCCTATAACTGACAAAGAGTAATATAAGCATGCAAGGAAAAGGGAAAAATTATTTATCATGTGGTGATTAGACAATTGGCTAGCTTCTATCAAAATAAGTTTCTAATGGAGGAAATTTTAAACGTTGAAAAGTCAGATAACAGAAAATACTGAGGGCAAATTAATAAATTTCCAAATCCGAGATGAAATTTATAAACTTAAAACTTATCACAGCAACAGTTTAGATTTGAGCAGGACTAATGAAGTGGTGAAGTGAGAATTTTGGTAAGTCTCCTCCACATAAACAACAAATATCAGCAAAACTAAGTCTTTCAGAACTCTAGAAATTAACCAATGGCTTCCAACAGTCTGAAGAAGGTTTGTTCAAGAAATCCAACAGTAAACTTTTAAGAAGGTTTGTTTAGCCCTTTTAACCAGTGGGTGCTATATGCCCAATAGTTGCCCTCTGCCACCTGTAGAGTCTGAGTGAATCAAAGTGTTAATTTTACCAGTTACTGAGTGAACAACTCTTAACCTCTGTGTTCCTTAGTTAACTCAGATAAAGGAAGTGTAGCAACAAAATCTGACAGTAAAGATTCTGGAACTGTAATTCCCAGCTCCATTTTCTAGCTTAATCATCATGGACTAGTTATGTAACACTACTGTACCTCAATTCCTTCATCTGGAGAATGGGGATCATAGTAGTACCTATCTCATAGAGTTGTGAAAGTTAGATGAGTTAATATGTGTGAGTACTTAGAATGGATCCTTGCATATGATAGACACTGTATAAGTATTTGTTGTTACTACTATAACATCCCATCATCATCATGGGGTTTTCCCAGTAATAGAAGATTGGAGAGTTTCTGACCTGATGATTGGATATATCTACATTCGTTGGCCAGTGTGATCATGTAAAACAGGTGAAACTTCAGAAACACACAAAACAGGGAAATAGATGAGTAATGGAACATACATAGATATGTTCATAGATAATAGCATTTAAGTGGCCTTTCAGTATTTCAATGGGCTGTTATTTTCCTTCTGACTTTTCTGCTTTCAAAAAATGTATAACTAAATGTATCATGGTTTTTAAAAAAAGTACAAACTTGAAAAAAGCCTATAACTGACAAAGAGTAATATAAGCATGCAAGGAAAAGGGAAAAATTATTTATCATGTGGTGATTAGACAATTGGCTAGCTTCTATCAAAATAAGTTTCTAATGGAGGAAATTTTAAACGTTGAAAAGTCAGATAACAGAAAATACTGAGGGCAAATTAATAAATTTCCAAATCCGAGATGAAATTTATAAACTTAAAACTTATCACAGCAACAGTTTAGATTTGAGCAGGACTAATGAAGTGGTGAAGTGAGAATTTTGGTAAGTCTCCTCCACATAAACAACAAATATCAGCAAAACTAAGTCTTTCAGAACTCTAGAAATTAACCAATGGCTTCCAACAGTCTGAAGAAGGTTTGTTCAAGAAAAACTACCAAACTTCAGTAAAAACAGTAGATGTTTGAGTTGGCTCTCTCCCATTTCCCTGTCCACAGAAACACAGTTTAGATGTCATTTCATATCACCTAGAATGCCTGTAATAAATGAGACCATCGGTAGCAAATGTTGGTGGCGTTGTGAAGAAAAGTGCTTTTGGGAGTGAAATTTGTACTACCCCCTTGGACAGTGGTTTGTCAATTTCTCAAAAGGTTAAACATAAAATCACTAAGTATCTGCACAAGAGAATTGAGCACGTATGTCTCCATAGGGAGACATGCTCACTGTTAAATTACTCATCAGGTCCCAAAACTGAAAAACTGCCAGTCAACTGGATAGACAAAATAGATGGCTTGACAGAATGTGGCATATCCATTCAATGAAATACTGTTCAGCAATTGATACATGCTATAGCACAAAGATCTTTAAAACATTATGCTAAATGACAGAAACCAGGGAAGAGACCACATACTATATGATTCTATTTATATAAAATACCAAAAAATGCAAATTTTCGGAAAAGTAAAGTCAATTAATGATTGCCTAAGGCTGGCAGTGGGAATTAGCTGTAAGTAGATAAGAACAATCTTATTGGAGGAATAAAAATGTTCCAAAGCTGATTTATGGTGATGTTTACACTAGTCAGTGATATTAATAAGCTATGATATATACTCTTGAAATGGATGAATTGTATGATATGTAAAATATAGCTCAGAAAATATGAATATTTGAAGCCAACTTTTACTCTCAGCAATCGGATGGAAATTATTACGGGGACAATTGGCTAGCTTCTATCAAAATAAGTTTCTAATGGAGGAAATTTTAAACGTTGAAAAGTCAGATAACAGAAAATACTGAGGGCAAATTAATAAATTTCCAAATCCGAGATGAAATTTATAAACTTAAAACTTATCACAGCAACAGTTTAGATTTGAGCAGGACTAATGAAGTGGTGAAGTGAGAATTTTGGTAAGTCTCCTCCACATAAACAACAAATATCAGCAAAACTAAGTCTTTCAGAACTCTAGAAATTAACCAATGGCTTCCAACAGTCTGAAGAAGGTTTGTTCAAGAAAAACTACCAAACTTCAGTAAAAACAGTAGATGTTTGAGTTGGCTCTCCCATTTCCCTGTCCACAGAAACACAGTTTAGATGTCATTTCATATCACCTAGAATGCCTGTAATAAATGAGACCATCGGTAGCAAATGTTGGTGGCGTTGTGAAGAAAAGTGCTTTTGGGAGTGAAATTTGTACTACCCCCTTGGACAGTGGTTTGTCAATTTCTCAAAAGGTTAAACATAAAATCACTAAGTATCTGCACAAGAGAATTGAGCACGTATGTCTCCATAGGGAGACATGCTCACTGTTAAATTACTCATCAGGTCCCAAAACTGAAAAACTGCCAGTCAACTGGATAGACAAAATAGATGGCTTGACAGAATGTGGCATATCCATTCAATGAAATACTGTTCAGCAATTGATACATGCTATAGCACAAAGATCTTTAAAACATTATGCTAAATGACAGAAACCAGGGAAGAGACCACATACTATATGATTCTATTTATATAAAATACCAAAAAATGCAAATTTTCGGAAAAGTAAAGTCAATTAATGATTGCCTAAGGCTGGCAGTGGGAATTAGCTGTAAGTAGATAAGAACAATCTTATTGGAGGAATAAAAATGTTCCAAAGCTGATTTATGGTGATGTTTACACTAGTCAGTGATATTAATAAGCTATGATATATACTCTTGAAATGGATGAATTGTATGATATGTAAAATATAGCTCAGAAAATATGAATATTTGAAGCCAACTTTTACTCTCAGCAATCAGAGAGTCTCCTGCTGGGTATTCTCTGGGACCAATAATCTGAAAGTTTTATTGGACAAAGAGGCAGAGTTTCAGTTGCTAATAATTTGCTATGACTAGTACTGAAAGCAGAGAGAGGGAGGAGAGTTTCATGAGATAGTTTCTTGAAAAGCCTTTGAATGAAAAACCCATAAAAAGAATGGCTGTTCTCTATGAAAAGGAAATTCTTTCTTTCGCTTGAATTTTTATTTTGTATTGGAGCATAATTGATTTCCAGTGTTCTGTTAGTTGCAGGTGTATAGAAAAGTGATTCCGTTATCCATATACATATATCCTTTTTCATATTCTTTTCCCATTTTGGTTATTACAGAGTATAGAGCAGAGTTCTTTGTGTTATCTAGTGGGTAGGTCCTTGTTGGTTATCTGTTTTAAATATAGCAGTGTGCACATGTCCATCTCGAACTCCCTGTCTGTCTTGCCGCCCATAGAAAGGGGGGTTCTAGGTGTGAAATTAAATTGCTGGATGAGATAAAGTCTAATATATGAAAAAAGATTTGAAGTCAAATTAGGAAGCAGTACTCAGACACATTTTTTTAATGACAAAGAGATGGCTAAGTGGCCTTGGGAAGCTGTGTATAAAAGGGTGCTATATTAATTGCTATGCATATTTCCTTTCCTCCTAGATTTTTTTTTCTGAGGAAATAAACATGGATAAATAACCAAGGCAAAAACAATGTAGAACTTCATTATTTATAAATAAGCATATTTTGTCATTGAAGCTGAACCGGGGGAAAATTCAAATTACAAATACAAACATTTGTTTATTGGACACTGTATATTTCACCTTTCTCCCTTAACAGAGGATAGGATATTTATGGTTCATAACAATTTAAAAAACAGCTATTGAGGAAGTATTTTGCTTCAGGTCCTCCTCTAAGCACTTGGGATTTAGCAGTAAACAAAAGAGACATCAAATGTTGCCTTCATTGAGCTTGAATTCTTAAGGAAAAAGAAAAACAAGAGCATAGAAGCATATATATCAGGTATGTCATAGAGCAATGCCACTTACAGGAGTAAATGCAGAGGGCATGTGTGGGAAATGAGCTCAGTTTTAGTGAGGGTGTATTTTATTGATGGATGAGACCTTTGTCCAGGTGCAACCACTTCAACAAACAGCCCCAGGACCTGGCTCCCAGCCTGTCTCATGATAGTTGAGGCAAATCTCTACATCTTAGACAGTCATCATGGTGGCTGACAGCTGAACATTGCTCACCAGTAGCAATCTCAACCATACTGACAAGTCCTTTCCTGAAGAGAGATCCTGGCCCACCATGTAGTCTGATATTTTCAAACTATGGTATTAACAGTGTAAATCGTTCATCAGTCATTATATGTAGGTTTATATATAAGTGTTTAAGTTCCAGTATAGTCAAACCAGATGAAGAGGTGATGCTGCTTTCATTTTAAATCTCTAGATGTATGCATCTATCTACTAAAGACTCTTAATCAAGTAATTAGGACTATACTGCCTAGCATAGGTTAAAAAAATATGAAACAATGATAAAAATAAACCTAAGTATAATACTTTACTGCTAAATTTTTAGGTACAGAATATGTGTAAGAATTAAAAGTATAATAGTAATATGGTGGAAGAAATCATCAAGGAGTGGACAGTTTCTTACTTGGGTATTTGCCATCTTTTTAATGCTTAGACCTAGTAAAACTTACATAATACCATTGTTTTGTCTTCTTTTTTTTCTCAAGTACTCTATGGCTTAAGTGAATTGATGATAAAATCATAGGTATATTCTTAAAGTTCTATTTCCTTCAAGCCTCAACAAATTCTAGTTCTTTGACATTTGATCACAATCAGATACAAGGTAATCTAATCTAAAGTAATAGTTATTTCATAAAGACTTGATGAGTGCATATGTTTAGAAATAGCTATAGCTATATCTGTTGAGGAATTTCTGTGTGTCAGGCATTATATGGAACACTTAAAGTAATGTATCTTAATCCTATAATATCCCTACCAAGAATATTCCACTCTTAATTGTCTTCGTTAGCATATGAATAATCTGAGAGCTAGAGCCTCTAAATAACCTATCTAAAGTTATTGGGTAGTAAGTAGCAGATCTGGGACCTTCCCCAGTCTTGGGCATAGTTTCAGAAATCTTAGGAGCTTTATTGCATATAATCCTTTCTGATGGTAACAGGAGAAACATTCTTGATATGAAACTGAGTGACAGAGATAATAGTCATATATCAGTGATGTGAGTAGCACTGCTTATTCTGGCTGCAAGCCTCAACTTTAGCTCTTCCCCTCAAATCTTGAATGAACAGTCAACCACCATGGGACCATTCACTTTTTTGTTTTTTTTTTAAAGATTTTACAGAGTTTTGTTGTTCACCAACATGTATGTTCCCAGATCATTCATATGCATATCCCTGGACCCTCCCCTCACCCAGTTCCCCCCGTCCCATCCCACCAGACCATTGCCCCAAGTGGTTGTAGGTACTCCTATTCTCCTAGCACAATGACAATAGCTATCTTTTCCACACATGACAGTATAGGTTTCCATGTTACTCCCTCTGTGCCTCTCTCCCACTGTTCGGTCTCCACAATGACTTTATGTTTATTCTCTGTTTTTTTCATGAGTTCACTGCGTGTGTTATCATGACCATCTTACTAGATCCCATATATATGAGTTAGTATACTATACTTGTCTTTCTCTTTTTGACTTACTTCACTTTTTATGATAGGTGCTAGAGCCAGCCACTTCATTAGGACTGAGTCTTCTGCATTTCTTTTAACAGCTGAGTAGTATTCCATTGTGTATAGGTACCAGGGCTTCTGTATCCATTCATTCATCGATGGACATCTAGGTCGCTTCCATGTTCTGGCTATTGTATAGAGAGCTGCAATGAACATTGGGGTACAGGTGCCTCTTTCATTTTTGATTTCATCAGGATATAGGCCTAATAGTGGGATTGCTGGGTCATAGGGTGGTTCTATTTTTAGTTTTTTAAGGAATCTCCAGACTGTCTTCCATAGAGGCTGTATCAATTTACATTCCCACCAGCAATGCAAGAGGGTTCCCTTTTCTCCGCACCCTCTCCAGCATTTATTGTCTGTCGATTTTTTGATGATGGCCATTCTGACGGGTGTGAGGTGGTATCTCATTGTAGTTTTAATTTGAATTTCTCTAATAATAAGCAAGGTTGAGCATTGTTTCATGTGCTTTGGGGCCATCTGTACGTCCTCTTTGGAGATGAGTCTCTTTAGATCTTTTTCCCATTTTTTGACTGGGCTGCTCGTTTTCCCTGTGCTGAGCTGTCTGAGTTGCTTGCAGATTTTGGAGATTAATTCTTTGTCTGTTATTTCATTTGCTATGATTTTCTCCCACTCTGTGGAGTGTCTGTTCAACTTTTTGGTGATTTCTTTTGCTGTACAAAAGCTTTTAAGTTTCATGAGGTCCCACCTGTTCACTTTTCTTTTCAGTTCCACTATTTTAGTAGGTGGGTCAGAGAAGATCTTGCTTTGATTGATGTCCTTGAGGGTTTTGCCTATATTCTCCTCTAAGAGTTTGATGGTTTCCAGTCTTACATTTAGGTCTTTAATCCATTTTGAGTTGATCTTTGTGTATGGGGTCAGGGAATGTTCCAATTTCATTTTTTTGCATGTAGCTGTCCAATTTTCCCAGCACCATTTGTTGAAGAGACTGTCTTTGTCCCATTTTTTATGTTCGCCTCCTTTGTCAAAAATAAGGTACCCATAGGTGCGTGGGCTTATCTCTGGGTTCTCTATCTTGTTCCATTGGTCTATAGTTCTGTTTTTGTGCCAGTACCATACTGTCTTGATGACTGTTGCTATGTAGTATAGTCTGAAGTTAGGGAGGCTGATTCCTCCAGCTCTATTTTTCTTTCTAAGGATTGCTCTGGCTATTTGGGGTCTTTTGTTTCCATGAACTGTGTTATTCTTTGGTCTAGTTGTGTGAAGAATGTCATTGGTACTTTCATAGGGATTGCATTGAATCTATAGATGACATTATTGGTAGTATGGTCATTTTCACAATATTGATTCTTCCGACCCAGGAACATGGAATATCTTTCCATCTGTTTAAGTCTTCTTTAAATCTTCTCATGAGTGTCTTGTAATTTTCAGTGTACAGTTCTTTTGTTTCTTTGGGTAGGTTTATTCCTAGATATTTGATTCTTTTAGTTGCTATGGTGAAGGGGATTGCCTCTTTGATTTCGTTTTCTGATTTTTCATTGTTTGTGTATAGGAATGCCAGTGATTTCTGTGTGTTGACTTTGTATCCTGCGACTCTTCTGAATTCGTTGATTAGCTCTAGTAACTTTGTAACCGTGTCCTTGGGACTTTCTATGTATAAGATCATGTCATCTGCAAAAAGAGAGAGCTTGATTTCTTCCTTTCCAATCTGGATTCCTTTGATTTCTTTCTCTTCTCTTATTGCTGTTGCTAGGACTTCCAGGACTATGTTGAATAGTAGTGGTGAAAGTGGACACCCCTGTCTTGTTCCTGATCTTAGAGGGAATGCTTTCAGTTTTTCACCGTTGAGGATAATGTTCGCTGTGGGCTTCTCATAGATGGCTTTTATTATGTTGAGATAGGTTCCTTCTATGCCCATTTTCTGAAGAGTTTTTACCATAAATGGATGTTGTACTTTGTCGAAGGCTTTTTCTGCATCTATTGAGATGATCATGTGATTTTTGTCTTTCAATTTGTTGATGTGGTGTATCACATTGATTGATTTGCAGATGTTGAAGAAGCCTTGCATGCCTGGGATGAACCCGACTTGATCGTAATGTGTGAGTTTTTTGATGTGTCGTTGAATTCTGTTTGCTAGGATTTTGTTGAGGATCTTGGCATCTAAGTTCATCAGTGAAATTGGCCTATAGTTTTCCTTTTTTTGTGTTGTCTTTGCCTGGTTTGGGTATCAGGGTGATGGTGGCCTTGTAGAATGTGTTTGGAAGATGTGTTCATTCCTGTGCAATTTTTTGGAAGAGTTTTAGAAGGACAGGCATTAGGTCTTCTTTAAATGTTTGGTAGAATTCGGCTGTGAAGCCATCGGGCCCTGGGCTTTTATTTTTCGGTAGATTTTTAATCACAAATTCGATTTCTGAGGTTGTGATTGGGTTGTTCAAAGTTTCTGTTTCTTCCTGGCTCAGTCTTGGGAGATTAATCCTCTCCAAGAAACTGTCCATTTCTTCCAGGTTGTCCAGTTTGTTGCCATAGAGTTGCTCATAATAGTCTCTTAGAATCCTTTGGATTTCTGCATTATCTGTTGTAATCTCTCCTTTTTCGTTTTTGATTTTGTTGATCTGGTTCTTCTCTCTCTTTCTCTTGATGAGTCTGGTCAGAGGCTTGCCAATTTTGTTTACCTTTTCAAAGAACCAGCTTTTTGTTTTATTTATCCATAGTATAGTTTCTTTAATTTCTTTCTGATTTATTTCTGCTCTAGTCTTTATAATTTCTCATCTTCTGCTGGCTTTGGGGTGTTTTTGTTCTTCTTTCTCCAATTGTTTTAAGTGGAGGGTTAAGTCATCTGCTTCATATTTTCCTAGTTTCTTGAGGTGGGATTGTATTGCTATAAATTTCCCTCTTAGAACTGCTTTTGCAGTATCCCATAGGTTTTGCACTGTCGTGTGTTCATTGTCATTTTCTTCTAGGAACTTTTTAATTTCTCCTTTGATTTCCTCAATGATCCGTTGGTTTTTTAGGTATGTATTGTTTAATCTCCATGTGTTTGTGTTTTTAGGGTTTTTTTTCTGGTAGTTGGTCTCTAGTCTCATTGCATTGTGGTCTGAGAAGATGGTAGATATAATTTCAGTTTTCTTGAATTGACTGAGGTTAGATTTGTGGCCCAAGATGTGGTCTATCCTGGAGAATGTTCCGTGAGCACTTGAGAAGAAAGTGTATTCTTCTGCTTTTGAGTGGAACGTCCTAAAGATATCGATGAAGTCCATCTTTTCTAGTGTGGCATTTAAGGCTTGTGTTTCTTTATTAATTTTCTGTTTAGATGATTTGCCTGGTTTGGGTATCAGGGTGATTGGCCTTGTAAATTTTTTCCTGTGCAATTTTTTGGAAGAGTTTTAGAAGGACAGGCATTAGGTCTTCTTTAAATGTTTGGTAGAATTTGGCTGTGAAGCCATCGGGCCCTGGGCTTTTATTTTTCGGTAGATTTTTAATCACAAATTCGATTTCTGAGGTTGTGATTGGGTTGTTCAAAGTTTCTGTTTCTTCCTGGCTCAGTCTTGGGAGATTAATCCTCTCCAAGAAACTGTCCATTTCTTCCAGGTTGTCCAGTTTGTTGCCATAGAGTTGCTCATAATAGTCTCTTAGAATCCTTTGGATTTCTGCATTATCTGTTGTAATCTCTCCTTTTTCGTTTTTGATTTTGTTGATCTGGTTCTTCTCTCTCTTTCTCTTGATGAGTCTGGTCAGAGGCTTGCCAATTTTGTTTACCTTTTCAAAGAACCAGCTTTTTGTTTTATTTATCCATAGTATAGTTTCTTTAATTTCTTTCTGATTTATTTCTGCTCTAGTCTTTATAATTTCTCATCTTCTGCTGGCTTTGGGGTGTTTTTGTTCTTCTTTCTCCAATTGTTTTAAGTGGAGGGTTAAGTCATCTGCTTCATATTTTCCTAGTTTCTTGAGGTGGGATTGTATTGCTATAAATTTCCCTCTTAGAACTGCTTTTGCAGTATCCCATAGGTTTTGCACTGTCGTGTGTTCATTGTCATTTTCTTCTAGGAACTTTTTAATTTCTCCTTTGATTTCCTCAATGATCCGTTGGTTTTTTAGGTATGTATTGTTTAATCTCCATGTGTTTGTGTTTTTAGGGTTTTTTTTCTGGTAGTTGGTCTCTAGTCTCATTGCATTGTGGTCTGAGAAGATGGTAGATATAATTTCAGTTTTCTTGAATTGACTGAGGTTAGATTTGTGGCCCAAGATGTGGTCTATCCTGGAGAATGTTCCGTGAGCACTTGAGAAGAAAGTGTATTCTTCTGCTTTTGAGTGGAACGTCCTAAAGATATCGATGAAGTCCATCTTTTCTAGTGTGGCATTTAAGGCTTGTGTTTCTTTATTAATTTTCTGTTTAGATGATCTATCCATTGGTGTGAGAGGAGTGTTAAAAGTCTCCTACTATTATTGTGTTATTGTTGATTTTTTCTTTTATGTCTGAAAGTACCTGTCTTATGTATTGAGGTGCCCCTGTGTTGGATGCATAGATATTCATGACTGTTATGTCTTCCTCTTGGATAGATCCCTTAATCATGATGTAGTGACCTGCCTTGTCTCTTAGAATCTTCTTTACTTTAAAGTCTATTTTGTCTGATATAAGGATTGCTACTCCAGCTTTCTTTTGATTTCCATTTGCATGGAATATCTTTTTCCAGCCTCTCACTTTCAGTCTATGAGTGTCTCTAGGTCTGGAGTGGGTCTCTTGTAAACAGCGTATATATGGGTCATGTTTCTGGATCCATTCAGCCAACCTGTGTCGTTTGGTTGGAGCATTTAATCCATTTACATTCAAAGTAATTATTGATACGAATGTTCCTATTGTCGTCTTCTTAGAAATTTGGTGTTTGATTTGTAAGGCTTCTCCTACTCTTGTATTTATTGGCTATATCAGGCCCTTTAACACTTGTTGTAGGGCTGGTTTTGTGGTACAGAATTCTTTTAGTTTTTGTTTGTCTGAGAAGCTTTTGACTTCACCATCGATTCTGAATGAGATTCTTGCTGGGTAGAGAATTCTTGGTTGGAGGTTATTCTCTTTTAGCCGTTTAAATCTATCTTGCCATTCTCTTCTGGCCTGTAGGGTTTCTGTTGAGAGATCCGCAGTTAAACGTATAGAGTTTCCTTTATATGTTATTTGTTGTTTGCTCCTGGCTGCTTTTAGTAATCTGTCTTTATATTTAGTCTGCGTCAGTTTGATTAGAATGTGCCTTGGTGTGTTTCTTCTGGGGTTTCTCCTGTATGGAACTCTTTGTGCTTCTTGGACTTGGTTGATATAATTTCAGTTTTCTTGAATTGACTGAGGTTAGATTTGTGGCCCAAGATGTGGTCTATCCTGGAGAATGTTCCGTGAGCACTTGAGAAGAAAGTGTATTCTTCTGCTTTTGAGTGGAACGTCCTAAAGATATCGATGAAGTCCATCTTTTCTAGTGTGGCATTTAAGGCTTGTGTTTCTTTATTAATTTTCTGTTTAGATGATCTATCCATTGGTGTGAGAGGAGTGTTAAAAGTCTCCTACTATTATTGTGTTATTGTTGATTTTTTCTTTTATGTCTGAAAGTACCTGTCTTATGTATTGAGGTGCCCCTGTGTTGGATGCATAGATATTCATGACTGTTATGTCTTCCTCTTGGATAGATCCCTTAATCATGATGTAGTGACCTGCCTTGTCTCTTAGAATCTTCTTTACTTTAAAGTCTATTTTGTCTGATATAAGGATTGCTACTCCAGCTTTCTTTTGATTTCCATTTGCATGGAATATCTTTTTCCAGCCTCTCACTTTCAGTCTATGAGTGTCTCTAGGTCTGGAGTGGGTCTCTTGTAAACAGCGTATATATGGGTCATGTTTCTGGATCCATTCAGCCAACCTGTGTCGTTTGGTTGGAGCATTTAATCCATTTACATTCAAAGTAATTATTGATACGAATGTTCCTATTGTCGTCTTCTTAGAAATTTGGTGTTTGATTTGTAAGGCTTCTCCTACTCTTGTATTTATTGGCTATATCAGGCCCTTTAACACTTGTTGTAGGGCTGGTTTTGTGGTACAGAATTCTTTTAGTTTTTGTTTGTCTGAGAAGCTTTTGACTTCACCATCGATTCTGAATGAGATTCTTGCTGGGTAGAGAATTCTTGGTTGGAGGTTATTCTCTTTTAGCCGTTTAAATCTATCTTGCCATTCTCTTCTGGCCTGTAGGGTTTCTGTTGAGAGATCCGCAGTTAAACGTATAGAGTTTCCTTTATATGTTATTTGTTGTTTGCTCCTGGCTGCTTTTAGTAATCTGTCTTTATATTTAGTCTGCGTCAGTTTGATTAGAATGTGCCTTGGTGTGTTTCTTCTGGGGTTTCTCCTGTATGGAACTCTTTGTGCTTCTTGGACTTGGTTGACTATTTCCTTTCCCATGCTGGGGAAGTTTTCAACTATAACCTCTTCAAGAATTTTTTCGTAACCTTTCTTTCCTTCCTCTTCCTCTGGAGCTCCTATAATTCTAATGTCGGTGTGTTTGATATTGTCCCATAGGTCTCTGAGGCTATCCTCAGTTCTTTTAATTCTTTGGGCTTTGTTCTGTTCTTCAGCACTTATTTCCACCATTCTGTCTTCCAGCTCACTTATCCCTTCTTCAGCCTCTGATACTCTACTGTTGAGGCCTTCTATAGTATTTTTCAGTTTAACAATTGAGTTGGTGATCTCTGTTTGCTTATTTTTCATTTCTTGCATGTCTCTTCTCAATGCACTAATTTCCTCTAATATTCTGTTTTCGGTGTTTTGCATCCTCATTAGTATAGCTTTTCTGAATTCTCTTTCAGAAAATTTGTCTATCTCCTCCTCTGTCATTTGAAGCTGTGTTTCTCTAGCTTGGTCCTTCATTTGTGCAGTATTTCTCTGATGTTTCATTATTAGGTTAATTTTTTGTTTCTTTGTGCGTGTCTGTGTGTATGGAGTTCTTTTCCCCACCAGGCTTCTTGATTGAATTCTCCCTTCCTTTGGGTTTCTGTCCTTGTAGAAGGGTTCAATGGTTTGTGTCTTGGGTGGTGTTAGGCCTTGTTTACTGGTGAATAATCCCTAGTGTTGTATGTTCTTTGATAGTGTGGGGTCTGGGAATCAGAGCTTCCGCTCCAAGGATCCTTGGTTTGATGATTGGTCAAGGGGTGTGGGCTCTATGTCTGGTTTGCTATGGTGTTCCGTGATATCAGTTCACATACTAGCATCCACACCGCGGCTCCTCGTGGTGGCGGGTTCTGGAGACTCCTCGCGGCAGCGGGTTCCGGCAGCTCCTCACGGTGGTGGGTTCCCGACCATCATTCACTTTTGTGATGGGAGATTAGAAAGCCAGGAGCTTAAAATCCTGAGAAATGACATGAGAGGTGATAATGATTTGGTAAAACCTAACAAAGGTAACTCAGTTGCAGAAAATTTCACAGGAGAAGTATATGATCTATAAGATGTGCTGTGGAATAGGATTGATTCTCTGAAGATACATAGAAAAATCAGTCCAGCATTGTAGGAACGGAATGCAGTGTTTACCCCAAGTAACTTGCTGAAAAGCTGTCTTTGCAAGAGCAGTTCTGAAGTACACAATTGCTTTAGATGAAGCACATGGAGTTAATCATGCCATATTCAAGATTTTTTTTTTTAACTTCTCCTTGAAATAATTAGCTACAAGACTGTAAGTGCATTTTTCATGTCAAATGGACAGTGGCTTCAAGTAAATTGGAAAGCGGATGTGCAAGAGAGTGAGCAAAGAAGACTGATTTGATGCACGAAAGACAAAATATCAACATCTCTTGTATAACCACTGAATGTGTCAGCAAGCATGAGGTCCCTTTCACTGGAAATAATAAAACTAGCATAAGTCATTTATTTAGTAAGAGAAGCAATAAAGTAGAGCTCATCTCACCTATCAGCACAGCAACTTGCAGGATATTGGGGACAACATGGGGTTCGTTAACCCTTAAATTCAAACAATATGAGTGAAAGTATGATAAAACTTCTAGGGAAACTAATGCTAAACATGATGTGTGGGAAAGAAGAGCAAAAACCTGATTCCTTCTTCAATCAGATCAAAGTTGATGAGATATGTTTTGGTGAGTACTCCACACTTCAGATAATGAAGGCAAAGGAGGGTATGTTAGGAGAACATTGCTGTCATAGAAAGCACGGTGGGAGATCTCTTATTCAAGACTATGAACCGGTAATACGAGGTTAGGTAGTTCTGTTTTAGTTCAGATTGTCAATTACATGGCTTCTGCCTGTGATCATCTGTCCCTGAATTTTTAGTAAGGAGTCAGTGTGCGTTTTGAGTCTCAATTTAGTTTCTCTCAGATTCTAGTAGCATGAATAGAAAAGAGGCACACTTCTTGATTGGCTATGCTAAGACTTATTTATTGCCAAAAGCTGTACAATGCATCATCAACCACAATTAAAATAATAATAATAATAACAGTAATCATAATTGCAATATTCTTGTCAGGCACCTTATATATATATCAACTCCTGTAACTGTCCTAATATTCCTTGAAATAGATCCTATTATATTCATTTTATGAATAGGCAAGCAGAGATGCCAGGGGGTTGAACGACTTTACTGCCTCGCACAGCTAGAAAGTAGTAGAACTGAGACTGAGAGCCGTTTGTTTTATCTGTAGAGTCTGTCTCTTAACCACGATATATTGTACTATAAAATGTGACAGTTATATTGAAACCACTTGGCTCTAATACATGCCATGCTCTCCCTCTTGGCTCTGACTAGTGGTTTCTCATTCACTACTGCTGACCATGGAACATCTCGTTTTGCTTCTTCTCTAGGGTAGCCTGGGTAGCATTTATGAGAATGTCATGACTTACGTGTAGCCTCTGGTGGAAACAAGTTGCTTTTCTTCTATATTATAGAACAAGGTCCTGGGAGGTCTAAATATAAAGTGAATGGAAATTTACCCAATTCAAAAGAAGATCATCCCGTATATCATAAATAAGAATGGTCAGGGGGGCTGTATCTAAGCTCTGCTTATATAAACTCGGGCTAATGATTGAAAAATGTTTTTAAAAAATTCAAAAAAAATGTTCTGAGCAGTTTTGGAATGAGTAATTGATGTTTGTGGTATCCAGGGACAAGTTAGTCATTCTGAAATTTAAGAAAGGAAGAAAAACCCTATGGGTGTTTCTCCATATCTTATTTTCCTTCTTCTTTTTTTTCCTGTTGTCCCTGTTTATTGTAATGATATGTCTGACTTTTGGATCCTTCTAGTCTCTCTTTAAATAGCTAAGATCACTTAAAGAGCCTATGCATGTGTGGCATTTCTTGGGTATAGAACCAGTCCTGAGGTTAATCAGTGATCATATAAGGAGAGGTAAACCAGCGAAGTTGGTCCATCTAACCTAGGACTTCTTTCTCCTTACATTCTAAAAATACCCAGGATACATGCTCCTATGTCTTAATTTTGTTTTGATGAGCTTAGCCATCCCATTATCTATGTCAGCAGTATGTCATTTCTTTGATTGCCACTCTTTCTAATATAAAATATATCCAGACTTCTACCTTTAGAATTTAGTTCTTATAACTAGAAGATTTAAACTTCTGCCTGTTCCAAGACTTCTAAATGTCCTAATTGCAATATTCTTGTCAAATAGGCATAGCCTATTATATTCATTTTATGAATAGGCAAGCAGAGATGCCAGGGGGTTGAACGACTTTACTGCCTCGCACAGCTAGAAAGTAGTAGAACTGAGACTGAGAGCCGTTTGTTTTATCTGTAGAGTCTGTCTCTTAACCACGATATATTGTACTATAAAATGTGACAGTTATATTGAAACCACTTGGCTCTAATACATGCCATGCTCTCCCTCTTGGCTCTGACTAGTGGTTTCTCATTCACTACTGCTGACCATGGAACATCTCGTTTTGCTTCTTCTCTAGGGTAGCCTGGGTAGCATTTATGAGAATGTCATGACTTACGTGTAGCCTCTGGTGGAAACAAGTTGCTTTTCTTCTATATTATAGAACAAGGTCCTGGGAGGTCTAAATATAAAGTGAATGGAAATTTACCCAATTCAAAAGAAGATCATCCCGTATATCATAAATAAGAATGGTCAGGGGGGCTGTATCTAAGCTCTGCTTATATAAACTCGGGCTAATGATTGAAAAATGTTTTTAAAAAATTCAAAAAAAATGTTCTGAGCAGTTTTGGAATGAGTAATTGATGTTTGTGGTATCCAGGGACAAGTTAGTCATTCTGAAATTTAAGAAAGGAAGAAAAACCCTATGGGTGTTTCTCCATATCTTATTTTCCTTCTTCTTTTTTTTCCTGTTGTCCCTGTTTATTGTAATGATATGTCTGACTTTTGGATCCTTCTAGTCTCTCTTTAAATAGCTAAGATCACTTAAAGAGCCTATGCATGTGTGGCATTTCTTGGGTATAGAACCAGTCCTGAGGTTAATCAGTGATCATATAAGGAGAGGTAAACCAGCGAAGTTGGTCCATCTAACCTAGGACTTCTTTCTCCTTACATTCTAAAAATACCCAGGATACATGCTCCTATGTCTTAATTTTGTTTTGATGAGCTTAGCCATCCCATTATCTATGTCAGCAGTATGTCATTTCTTTGATTGCCACTCTTTCTAATATAAAATATATCCAGACTTCTACCTTTAGAATTTAGTTCTTATAACTAGAAGATTTAAACTTCTGCCTGTTCCAGATATTGACCTGTCCTATAGAGATTGTCTTTCTAAATTCATTTGGGCTCATTCTCACTTTTACCTGTGTATAGAAAGTCCTTTCCCTGTCCTTTCAACACTGTTTATGTCCCATTATCTTTTATTTTTTTTTTTAATCTGTGACTTTTCTCTGTGGAGGTTATTTTTTTGACCCATTACATCATTGACATCCCTCACTCCCTGCCCTGTCCTCAGGCCAAAAGCCCACCCTAGAGCTGCTATTACTTTTTTTGATGATCTCTATCTTTATGCTCTTTTATAGTGGCTATTAGAACCACCAACTCTATTTTCAGTCAACCATGAGACATTATTTGATGCCTGATTCACTAATTTCCTTTTTAGGGGTCTTCTCCTGATTAAACTCCTGGTGTTTTGAGTGGACACTCAAATATATGTGTTAATAAAGGGAAGAAAAGAGGTGGAAAGAACATGAAGTCAAACATTCTTGTGTTCCAGCTTCAACTTAATTTCTCTCTGGGTTGGTGACTGTGAATGAATAAATAAAGCTCAGTGTAACTCATATTCCTCACTATTAAGGGGGAGTAATAGTACATTTCATGTGAATTAGGAAGGAGTAGTAATTTTTGCCTTTAGAAACAAGGTAGAATATTATGTCAGTAATGGAGTAAATACATTGAATTAAAAAGATGTATATATCATATATAATGGTATATGATTATATATTGTATCATATGTAACTATATATTATGATATATGTAATAACTGGATACCAGCTGATTAAAGGGAAATTTTAGTATGTTTTAGACCATTGTCTTTAGTTCACTTGTCTTCTTAAATACCAGATAACTGATAGATAACTTGCCCAAAGTAATGTATATATTAGCAACATCAGTTTTAATCACTTAGTAATATTTTAAATGGAGTGACAGAAAAGCCAGTATTTGCTATTTATATTTTTTTAATTCTGGAATTTTAAACTAATCAGTGAAATTTATTTGTGTCACACATAGGTTTCTCTTTTTGTACAAGAAATTGTACTACTTTTCTTTTTTTTTTTTCTTTATTTTAAAGATTTCACAGAGTTTTGCCGTTCACCAACACGTATGTTCCCAGATCATTCACATGCACATCCCTGGACCCTCCCCCCACCCAGTTCCCCCACTCCCACCCACCCCCAGACCATCGCCCCAAGTGGTTGTAGGTACTCCTATTCCCCTAGCACAACGACAACAGCCATCCCCTCCACACACGACAGCATAGGCCTCCATGCCACTCCCTCCATGCCTCCCCCCACTGTTTGGTCTCCACAATGTCTTTATGTCTATTCTCTGTTTTTTCATGAGTTCACCGCATGTGTCACCATGACCATCCCACTAGATCCCATACATATGAGTTAGTACACTATACCCGTCCCTCTCCCTTTGACCCACTCCACCCTCCATGATAGGTTCTAGAGCCAGCCACCTCACCAGGACCGAGCCCCCTGCACCTCTCCCAACAGCTGAGTAGTATTCCATTGCATACATGCACCAAAGCTTCTGCATCCATTCATTCATCGATGGACATCTAGGTTGCCTCCATGCCCTGGCTACTGTACAGAGAGCTGCAGCAAACACTGGGGTGCAGGTGCCCCTTTCATTCCTGACTTCATCAGCACATAGGCCCAATAGTGGGATTGCTGGGTCATAGGGTGCCTCCACCTCCAGTTTTCCAAGGAATCTCCACACTGTCTTCCATAGAGGCTGCACCAATCCACATTCCCACCAGCAATGCAAGAGGGCCCCCCCCTCTCCGCACACCGCTCAGCACCCGTTGTCTGTCGACTTGTTGATGATGGCCATTCTGACGGGCGCGAGGTGTACTTTTCTAAGTGTAGAAGAAGGAATATAAAAAAGTTTGAGAAAAGTTTTCATTACTTTCAGCAATCAATTATTGACTACAATAACGGTGCATAATAGAAGTATGGGTGCAGTATAGCTTACACTGTAATGTTTCAAGGTCTCCCCAAAACATTCTGTAATTTGGCTTATTAGCTGCACTGGTCTATTTCACTTGTCTTCATAGCAAGCAAGGTATTTAAATAGGAAATTATTCGAGCCAAGTAATTTCATTGGAAATAATTCAGTTCAATTGTAATTTTTGAGTCTCTCCAGGACAAGTCAGAATACACCTCAACTTACAAAAATCCAACGTTCTGACCTTTTGATTTTTCATAACTTTTTTTTTTTATTGACATGAGTTATTCTTCCCGCCCTTTTCCAGTTAGTAATTTGGATTCTTTCCTGAGGAGAATTTTTCCATGCACACCACATAAAGCTATCCATCAACTTCTTCCCATGGTTAGGTTTTTATTCATCTTACCAACACCAGTTTTTGTTGGAAACAAATCAGAAAGTTAGGAAAACTACAAATGGAAAAGATATGACATGTCAACCAGTATAACTTCCTACAAATGAGATTACTACTTAAAATTTATTTGGTTTGTTTTATTATACCTGACACCATCGCAAGAGCACCATTATCCTTTAATCAAAAAGTGAGAATATTATCCTTGTTTAATGCTTAGTGTAATGCTCAGTTATATGTTTTCTGCCTTCCCAGAGTTGGAGGGAAAAATGAAGAGAAATATTTTGGCTGCATAATTCTCCTCCCATCCCTGCCCATGCCAAGTCTTTTCCTTTGAGCCCTGAACCATTAACTCTTAGTGTACTCAGAGCCATTACTAAGCTTAAAGGGGATTCTCCTCACCAGGGAGGAAAGCTGTTATCATTTGCTGGTGAAGGGATAAAGAAAACATATCTAAATATATTCTCTGGTTAAAAACAGCCAGCACCATGATCCACTTAATTGCTATCGCTCCCTTCCAAACTTCCTTATCTTTGACTCTCCACTCTCTCACCCAGTTATTCAGACAACATTCAAGTAGTTCATATGGCAGGCGTTTTCCTAAGCATAGGGTTTAAAAAGCTGAAATTCTGTAATTCTAACCCTTCAAGTGGTGGGAAAAGAGATGGCAAACCACAATTACATACCATATATAAAGTGATTTAATAGAAGAATGCACAAGAAGTGGTGAAGATATAAAAAGACATTACCTCTGGGATTACAGAGAAGTTTCAGAGAAGGAATGATTGGATTTTGACTTGATATTTGACTTGAAGAATGACTAGGAGGAATTAATTAGGCTAAGTGGCCAAATAAAGGGAACAGAGCATGTAAAAACTGAAAGCCGTGAGTGATTGCAGCACACTTGGCACACAGTTCTGAGTCATAGGATGCCTGGAAGGAAAGAGTGAATTTGGAACCAGATGTCATGAGATCTTTGATTTTTATTCAGAAAAATCTGATGAGATTTTGGACAGTTTAAATAATAAGGGGTACATCAATCAAGTTTACATTTCTAAAAGTTTATCCATCTTATTGGCATAGATCTTCTGCCTAGATACCATTTAAAATATTTAGATGATGGTAACCGTATTCTCTGGTGAAAAGTAAGGCAGAAGAAGCATCATGGAATGACCATGTAAGGAATTCTGAGAATTCTTGCTTCCATAAAAGCAATATGAAGGGCTTCCCCTGGTGGTCCAGTGGATAAGGACACCGCCTTGCAGTGCAAGGGGCGCCGGTTCGATCCCTGGCCTGGAAGATCCCACGTGCCGCGGAGCGGCTGGACTGATGTGTCCAATCACCGAGCCGGAGCTCTGGAGCGCATGCGCCCAGAGCTGGCTCTCTGTGACAACAGACGCCACCGCGATGGGAGGCCCACAGGAGCCAAAGAACAAAAACAGATGAAAATAGAGAAATGAAAGACCAAGAGAAGTGGCCCGCCTACTCCCCTCCCTCCCCAACCTGACCCCTGCCCAAAAATAAATAAATAAATAAATCTTAAAAAAAAAAAATATGAATACAAATAGTCAAAATTAACTTTTTCAGAGCTTTGAAAATTGACCAGAAGACTTGAAACAATACTAGGAAACATATATTTAAGAGAAATGGATGATATGGGAGTGATGTCAGCAAGAAGGCTGTGTAAGACACTCCTTATCCTATCCCCCTTCAGCAACAGTCTGGCATCCATCTGCAAACAAAAGCACTTCTGAGGGAGCTGGGGGTCTAGCACCATACACCAGGGCGTCTGAGAGGACCCACCCAAGCAGTAGGTAGTGGACCCTGTAGTGGCCTGAGGACCGGCTCCCGATATTCAGTGCCCTCTCTCGTTGTTCTCTCCTGGAGAAGACTGTCTTAGTTACTTATGCATAGGTGAGTTTTTATGGCAGTACAGGAGAACTTCCAGCTCTTAATTGGAACCACCACCACAAAAACAAGTTTGGAAGCCTTAGCAAGGTTAAGAACCATCATTTGATGTATCTGTATCATCCCTACCCAAGGTGCCATGGCCCTGTGCCAAGAGAGACCTTCACCAGAGATTTCTCCCAAGGAGGAAAGGAACAGCATTTGAGTGAGCACCCCGTTTTCCCAGCAGAGTGAGTGGGATGCAGCCACAAAGGCCCCCTTCTCTCTATGTGTTGAGCCAAAGTGCTGACTGTGAGCTACAGCAGTTGGAGACCAAATGAAGCTGGGAGAGTGGCAGGTCCGACTCTCAGAGGGCATTATGTGCATATGGGTCCCAACACGGACTTTATGAGGAAGCTGCCTGTGAGCCAGTGGGGATGCCTCCTAGTGGCTGATGGGCATCCCTGACTCTGTGTACCTCACCCACGCATTTGTGGCTCACTGCTTGTGTGTACTCCCATTGGTGGCACAGTGAGTTTTGGTAGAGGACTAGTGAGCAGAAAACTGGCCTGAATCCACAGGCCAGGTAAGGACCACAATAAGGTCAATGACTTCATTGGAAACCATGGAAATCATGAAACTAGAAAGCAATGAGATGACATTTCAGAATTAAGTGTTTTATGAAAATATCCTTCAAAAATAAAAATTAGTTCATTTGCACACTAAAACTAAAAGACTATCATTAGCAGACCTAGTCTACAAGAAATATTATAGTCTTTTAGGCTAAAATAAAACTAGATAATAACTTGCTTCAACATAAAGAAGTAAAAACCCTGATAAAGGGCTTCCCTGGTGGTCTAGTGGGTCAAGAGTCTGCCTTGCTGTGCAAAGGGTGCTGGTTCCATCCAAGCCCGGGAAGATCCCACGTGCTGCAGAGCCACTGGACCAGTGTGTCCAGTTGCAAGCCAGCGCTCTGGAGTGCATGCGCCCAGAGCTGGTGCTCTGCAACAAGAGAGGCCATTGCAGTGGGAGGCCCACACAGGCTGAAGAATGAAGATGGATGAAAATAAATAAATAAATAAGCCAATAAAAAGAGATCAAAATTAAAAAAAAAACACTCTGATAAAGGTAATCACATAAATTAATACAGATTATAGTATGTTTATCTTTTTGGTAAATCTTTTATCTAATACAAAAGATGTGTAAATCAGTAAATATAAAACTATGCTTATAGTTTATAGAGATTATAATGCACAAAGATATAATCCTAGGGCCATCACTCAAAAAAAAATGTAGCAAAAGAAACAAAAATTATAAAACAGTATGTTAGAAAATCTCTAAAACAAAAGGAAGCATGGAGGGATAGAGGAATGGCAGCAACACAAAATAAATATAAGATGTATGGAAAACAGAAAAATGGCAACTGCAAATCCTTCTTTATTAATTATTACTTTACTGTAGATAAGCTAAACTTTCCAATCCAAACGACATGAAGCTGGGAGAGTGGCAGGTCCGACTCTCAGAGGGCATTATGTGCATATGGGTCCCAACACGGACTTTATGAGGAAGCTGCCTGTGAGCCAGTGGGGATGCCTCCTAGTGGCTGATGGGCATCCCTGACTCTGTGTACCTCACCCACGCATTTGTGGCTCACTGCTTGTGTGTACTCCCATTGGTGGCACAGTGAGTTTTGGTAGAGGACTAGTGAGCAGAAAACTGGCCTGAATCCACAGGCCAGGTAAGGACCACAATAAGGTCAATGACTTCATTGGAAACCATGGAAATCATGAAACTAGAAAGCAATGAGATGACATTTCAGAATTAAGTGTTTTATGAAAATATCCTTCAAAAATAAAAATTAGTTCATTTGCACACACTAAAACTAAAAGACTATCATTAGCAGACCTAGTCTACAAGAAATATTATAGTCTTTTAGGCTAAAATAAAACTAGATAATAACTTGCTTCAACATAAAGAAGTAAAAACCCTGATAAAGGGCTTCCCTGGTGGTCTAGTGGGTCAAGAGTCTGCCTTGCTGTGCAAAGGGTGCTGGTTCCATCCAAGCCCGGGAAGATCCCACGTGCTGCAGAGCCACTGGACCAGTGTGTCCAGTTGCAAGCCAGCGCTCTGGAGTGCATGCGCCCAGAGCTGGTGCTCTGCAACAAGAGAGGCCATTGCAGTGGGAGGCCCACACAGGCTGAAGAATGAAGATGGATGAAAATAAATAAATAAATAAGCCAATAAAAAGAGATCAAAATTAAAAAAAAAACACTCTGATAAAGGTAATCACATAAATTAATACAGATTATAGTATGTTTATCTTTTTGGTAAATCTTTTATCTAATACAAAAGATGTGTAAATCAGTAAATATAAAACTATGCTTATAGTTTATAGAGATTATAATGCACAAAGATATAATCCTAGGGCCATCACTCAAAAAAAAATGTAGCAAAAGAAACAAAAATTATAAAACAGTATGTTAGAAAATCTCTAAAACAAAAGGAAGCATGGAGGGATAGAGGAATGGCAGCAACACAAAATAAATATAAGATGTATGGAAAACAGAAAAATGGCAACTGCAAATCCTTCTTTATTAATTATTACTTTACTGTAGATAAGCTAAACTTTCCAATCCAAACGCAGATGTTTGTAGAATGAAGTTTTTAAAAAGATAAAACTGTATGCTGTCTATAAGATATGCAGACATTCAATGGCAAAAATAAGTTGAAAGTACATGTTAAAAAAATAAATACCATTCAAACAGAAGCCACAAGAGAGCTGCAACAGTTATACTCAAGTCACTTGAAATACACTTTGAGACAAAAAATGTTACAAGACAAGGAGGAATATGTTAACAAAAGAGTCTGTTCATCAAGATGATAAAAGAGTTATGAATCTATATATCCCTTCAGATAAAAGCCTGTCCTTTCTTCAGGGAAAGGCCGCCCACTGAAGTATTCTTTCCTGGAGAATTCCATGGCTCTTCCACAGGTCGCAAACAGTCGGACTCAACTTAGCAACCTTCACTAAGAAAAAAGAGCTACCCCCCCCCAAAAAAATGAAGCAAAAACTGACAGAGTTGAGGGAGAGTCAGACAATTCAATGATAATTTTTGGAGAATTCCATACCTTACTTTCAGTAATGATTACAATAACTAGACAGAATATCAAAAAAGAAAAACAGTATAACCCAGTTAACCTAAAGACACATCTGTTGATCACAACCCAGCATAGCAGCATGCATGTTGTTCTCTACTGTACATGGGATATTATCCAGGACAGATAATATGTTAAGGCCTCAAAAATATTTCCACAAATTTGAAAGACTGAAACTATATGAATGTGTTTTCTGACCATAAATGACCAATAAATAACAGAAGAATGATGAGTTCAAATCTGACATGATCAAACCATGAAGTCATATTTTTAAGCAAAAAAGAAAGCTTACGAACATTTTTAAGGAAAATTAATTTTTAAAGGTTAATATTCAGTATAAAAAGTACTATATAATCATATTCACAATAAAAACTGGTAGCGTATATAATCATATTAGAATGACCAAATTTAAGAATTACTCTAAGCACCTTGCATTCATGAATATTCTTTCATAAGACCTATGATAGATGAGATATTATTGTAGCTCTACTTCAAAGATAAGGAAATTCAGGATAATGAATACTAAAAACCTGTACACCATCACATATACCATAATTTATCAGTTTATCAGTAGGCATCAGGGTTGCTTCTGTTAAGGAGCTATAAGAATGGAGTAAGTATTAATATTTGTACACACTTGTTTTGGGAACTGTATGTTCATAATTCATGTCCTCTGAAAATCATACAGTAAAATGGGATTAGGTGTGAAAAATATTTATTGGTGGGACTGACTATGAAGAATAAAGGGAAGAATCAGAGAAGATGGAATAGCTTTCAGAGCACAGTTCAAGTCTAACAGGAGAGAAAGGAAGGATGATTGCTAAGAGATTGTATCAAGCTGCAGCACTTTTCTAATAAAGTTTTGGCCCAGTTAATGTAGGCCAAACTTGTAAATGTCATAACTTATATTAGTGAAGTGCCCTCTGGTCTTTATTTGCTGATAGTTTTTCATCATTTAAAAAGATTTAAAAGCATTAAATCTTATCAGTTGCATTTTTGTGTCCACTAAAATAATCACAGTCCTTGTTTCTTTATTTCTATCAGTGTAGTGAATTACATTGATTTTCAAATGTTAAATTTTTTCCAGAAAAACTACGGGGCCAAAATGATAATTTTGAGAATTCCATACCTTACTTTCAGTAATGATTACAATAACTAGACAGAATATCAAAAAAGAAAAACAGTATAACCCAGTTAACCTAAAGACACATCTGTTGATCACAACCCAGCATAGCAGCATGCATGTTGTTCTCTACTGTACATGGGATATTATCCAGGACAGATAATATGTTAAGGCCTCAAAAATATTTCCACAAATTTGAAAGACTGAAACTATATGAATGTGTTTTCTGACCATAAATGACCAATAAATAACAGAAGAATGATGAGTTCAAATCTGACATGATCAAACCATGAAGTCATATTTTTAAGCAAAAAAGAAAGCTTACGAACATTTTTAAGGAAAATTAATTTTTAAAGGTTAATATTCAGTATAAAAAGTACTATATAATCATATTCACAATAAAAACTGGTAGCGTATATAATCATATTAGAATGACCAAATTTAAGAATTACTCTAAGCACCTTGCATTCATGAATATTCTTTCATAAGACCTATGATAGATGAGATATTATTGTAGCTCTACTTCAAAGATAAGGAAATTCAGGATAATGAATACTAAAAACCTGTACACCATCACATATACCATAATTTATCAGTTTATCAGTAGGCATCAGGGTTGCTTCTGTTAAGGAGCTATAAGAATGGAGTAAGTATTAATATTTGTACACACTTGTTTTGGGAACTGTATGTTCATAATTCATGTCCTCTGAAAATCATACAGTAAAATGGGATTAGGTGTGAAAAATATTTATTGGTGGGACTGACTATGAAGAATAAAGGGAAGAATCAGAGAAGATGGAATAGCTTTCAGAGCACAGTTCAAGTCTAACAGGAGAGAAAGGAAGGATGATTGCTAAGAGATTGTATCAAGCTGCAGCACTTTTCTAATAAAGTTTTGGCCCAGTTAATGTAGGCCAAACTTGTAAATGTCATAACTTATATTAGTGAAGTGCCCTCTGGTCTTTATTTGCTGATAGTTTTTCATCATTTAAAAAGATTTAAAAGCATTAAATCTTATCAGTTGCATTTTTGTGTCCACTAAAATAATCACAGTCTTTTTTTTTTCTTTATTTCTATCAGTGTAGTGAATTACATTGATTTTCAAATGTTAAACCAACCTTGTTTTCCTGACATTGAATTTTCCTGCACTATGAGAATCATTTTAAAATTATGCCAGATGATTGATTCTTAAGCACATTAATATTTGAGAACAAATATAGTCCATTTGTGTACCTTCCATATCCTTTATTATGGCCATAAGGTGTGTGTGTGTATAAAATGAGTTCACACCAAAACCTCTTAATTCCTATTTAAAAGAACAGTTTTCTAGCTTTCTGCATTGTGATTCTTGTAAATCCTTTCACATACAGTGAATAATAGGGTACCCAATATCACTTGTTTCTTTAAGGATTTCCCCCAGAGATAAACAGTTTTTCATCCCTCCTGCTATCCATCATCCTTGTGACTACCTCATCACCCCATCTGAGCTGTGGCTACCAAGGCATTGTCTACCCTCTTGTCCACCAGTGCTCTCTTTGGCTTTCTTGAACTTCAGCCCCGCACACTGGGCGCCGGTTCCATTTGAACATGCTTCCCTCCCTGCTCAGGCTCTGACTCTCCAGTCAAGGCCACCCACCTTCTTGCATAGAAGCCTAGTTAGCATACTTGGGCTCCAGCAGCTTATATGGGCTGTTCTACATGCACATCCTCCTCACCTTGCTTAGATTCTAACTGCCCACTTGCTTGAACATACTCCTTGCCCTTCTGGGGCTCTGATATCTCACACCAGACTGTCCCTCTTCAGGAACCCACTTCTCACTCTGCTCTTTCTCTGACTCACTGCATTGGAATTTTTCTGGGTGGATTCTTTCCCATCCCACTCAGGCAGTGACCCTGTAGATGGGGCAGCCTTCTACAGGGATGCCATCTCACCTTACTTAGATGCCGACAGCTCACGCCAGGCTAACTCGGTAGAACTTAGCTCAGTAGAACTCAGACAGTCTTTCCAGGGTATTCCTGCCATGTGGATTCTGATACCTCATGCCACATGGATTCTGATGTCCCTCTCTGAACCTCATGTCTCTCAGTGTAATGCTTGCATAAGCCAGTTACCTTGATTTGCCTACTCTAACGCTTTCACAAATAATCACTGAAACAAGAAAGAGTAGAGTGAATGAAGGAAGAGTAGAAGAGATATAAATTTACTTGCCATAATTTTTTAGGACTAGCAGGAGGGATCCGAGGTGCACTTTCTACACTAGACAGAGTGCTACCTGATAAACAGTGCCATTGGATATAGTATCTGTGGACAGGAGCCATCAGTATTTATTCATGGGGCCTTGGAAGATGCTAGTTCTTTAAAAAGTATTGACATAATATTCACGTAACATAAAATTCATCAATTTAAAATGAACTGGCCAGTAATGTTCAGTATATTCACAAACTTGTGCAGTCATCACTACAATCTAAGATTTAGAACATTTTCATTACTCCAGAAAAATGCTGTACCTTAAGCTGTTACTCCTACCCCTTCACCCTCTGATGTAGGCAATCACTAATTTATTTTCTTTTCCTATAGACTTGTCTTTTCTGAATATTTCATGTAAGCAGATCTGTATAAAATGTTGTGTTTTGTGACTAGCTTCTTTATTTAGCTTCATGTTTTCAAGGCTCATACATGTTGTCACATGTATCATCTTTTTGTGGTTAAACAATGTTTCTTGGTAAGAATATGCCACATTTTGTTTATCATGTTCATCAGTTAGTGGACTTCTGAATCGTTTCCATATTTTTACCATTAGGAAAAATGCTTTTATGGAATTCATGTGCAAAGATTTCCATATACATATCTTTTATGTCCCTTGAATTAGTCTGTTTCAAGTAGCTGTAACAGAATACCACAGACTATGGCTTAAGAAATAGCACTTTATTTTCTCACAGTTCTGAAAGCTGGAATTTCAAGATCAGAATGCGGGTGGATTCTTTCCCATCCCACTCAGGCAGTGACCCTGTAGATGGGGCAGCCTTCTACAGGGATGCCATCTCACCTTACTTAGATGCCGACAGCTCACGCCAGGCTAACTCGGTAGAACTTAGCTCAGTAGAACTCAGACAGTCTTTCCAGGGTATTCCTGCCATGTGGATTCTGATACCTCATGCCACATGGATTCTGATGTCCCTCTCTGAACCTCATGTCTCTCAGTGTAATGCTTGCATAAGCCAGTTACCTTGATTTGCCTACTCTAACGCTTTCACAAATAATCACTGAAACAAGAAAGAGTAGAGTGAATGAAGGAAGAGTAGAAGAGATATAAATTTACTTGCCATAATTTTTTAGGACTAGCAGGAGGGATCCGAGGTGCACTTTCTACACTAGACAGAGTGCTACCTGATAAACAGTGCCATTGGATATAGTATCTGTGGACAGGAGCCATCAGTATTTATTCATGGGGCCTTGGAAGATGCTAGTTCTTTAAAAAGTATTGACATAATATTCACGTAACATAAAATTCATCAATTTAAAATGAACTGGCCAGTAATGTTCAGTATATTCACAAACTTGTGCAGTCATCACTACAATCTAAGATTTAGAACATTTTCATTACTCCAGAAAAATGCTGTACCTTAAGCTGTTACTCCTACCCCTTCACCCTCTGATGTAGGCAATCACTAATTTATTTTCTTTTCCTATAGACTTGTCTTTTCTGAATATTTCATGTAAGCAGATCTGTATAAAATGTTGTGTTTTGTGACTAGCTTCTTTATTTAGCTTCATGTTTTCAAGGCTCATACATGTTGTCACATGTATCATCTTTTTGTGGTTAAACAATGTTTCTTGGTAAGAATATGCCACATTTTGTTTATCATGTTCATCAGTTAGTGGACTTCTGAATCGTTTCCATATTTTTACCATTAGGAAAAATGCTTTTATGGAATTCATGTGCAAAGATTTCCATATACATATCTTTTATGTCCCTTGAATTAGTCTGTTTCAAGTAGCTGTAACAGAATACCACAGACTTGAGTGGCTTAAGAAATAGCACTTTATTTTCTCACAGTTCTGAAAGCTGGAATTTCAAGATCAGAATGCTGAAAGGATTGGTTTCTGGTGAAATCTCTCCTCTTCACTTGCAGATGGCTACCTTCTTGCTATATCCACACATGGACTTCTTTCTGCGCACATATTCTCCTGATATCGCTTCCACTTCTTATAAAGTCAGCAGATGATCTGGACTAGGGTTTCATCCTTGTGACCTCATTTAAATGGGCTTCCCTGGTGGCTCAAATGGTAAAGAATGTGCCCGCAATGCAGGAGACCCAGGTTCAATCCCTAAGTTAAGACGATCCCCTGGAGGAGGAAATGACAACCTACTCCAGTATTCTTGCCTGGAGAATTACATGGACAGAGGAGCCTTTCGTCAAAGGCATCATATTCAAACTGAGACCCACTGATGATTGGAGTCTCAACCTATCGATTGCCATGGGGAACATAATTCAGTCCGTAACTTTTGCACCGTTGCCTCCTCCAAATGCATATTATTCTTAAATGCAAAATAACAGTCACCTCATCCCAGGCGCCCCCAAAGCATCAACTCCAAGTGCAAAGTTTTATATAGATGTCATCTAAGTCAAGTGTCAGTGAAGCTCGAGGCATCCTGAGGCAAAATTCCTCTCCAGGAATGAGGCTATAAAACTACACAGGTTATATGCTTCTAAAATAAATGATAGGACAAGTGTTGCATAAATGTTCCTATTCCAAATAGGAGAAACTCTAAAGAAAGAGATAACATGTCCCATGCAAGTCTAAAAATCCAGCAAGGGGAAAATTTCCCTGAGATCTTAGGATTTCAGAATAATGTTCAATTAAGTGTTCTGCCCTTTGGGCCCCCTATGGTGGTAACTTTTTCCAGGTCTGCTGGAATGGGGCCTCACTATCAGGGCACATATAGGCAGCAGTCCCATCCCATTGGCTCTGACTGTGGTCTTGCCCTCAAGGCCCCAGGCAGGGACAGCCTGGCCTGCCGAAACCACAGAAGCAGCCGCACCTTCAGTAACCTGGGAGGAGAGAGTGTTGCTTGCCCCAGACAGGTGCACTCTGGGTCTGTGGTGGCAGTGAACTAATTACCAGTCAGTCCATAACAGATATATACCTAAGAGTGGAATTATTGGATCACATGGTAACTCTGTACTTAACCTTTTGAGAAATTTAACTAGATTCTTTTTCCAAAGTGGGTGAACTATTGTATATCCTCAGCAATGAATGAGGATTCTAATTTCTCCCTACCTTCAGCAACCCTTGCTTTATAAAGTCAGCAGATGATCGACTGGCCGCCATTTAAATGGGCTTCCCTGGTGGCTCAAATGGTAAAGAATGTGCCCGCAATGCAGGAGACCCAGGTTCAATCCCTAAGTTAAGACGATCCCCTGGAGGAGGAAATGACAACCTACTCCAGTATTCTTGCCTGGAGAATTACATGGACAGAGGAGCCTTTCGTCAAAGGCATCATATTCAAACTGAGACCCACTGATGATTGGAGTCTCAACCTATCGATTGCCATGGGGAACATAATTCAGTCCGTAACTTTTGCACCGTTGCCTCCTCCAAATGCATATTATTCTTAAATGCAAAATAACAGTCACCTCATCCCAGCCGCCCCCAAAGCATCAACTCCAAGTGCAAAGTTTTATATAGATGTCATCTAAGTCAAGTGTCAGTGAAGCTCGAGGCATCCTGAGGCAAAATTCCTCTCCAGGAATGAGGCTATAAAACTACACAGGTTATATGCTTCTAAAATAAATGATAGGACAAGTGTTGCATAAATGTTCCTATTCCAAATAGGAGAAACTCTAAAGAAAGAGATAACATGTCCCATGCAAGTCTAAAAATCCAGCAAGGGAAATTCCATGAGATCTTAGGATTTCAGAATAATGTTCAATGAAGTGCTCTGCCCTTTGGGCCCACTATGGTGGTAACTTTTTCCAGGTCTGCTGGAATGGGGCCTCACTATCAGGGCACATATAGGCAGCAGTCCCATCCCATTGGCTCTGACTGTGGTCTTGCCCTCAAGGCCCCAGGCAGGGACAGCCTGGCCTGCCGAAACCACAGAAGCAGCCGCACCTTCAGTAACCTGGGAGGAGAGAGTGTTGCTTGCCCCAGACAGGTGCACTCTGGGTCTGTGGTGGCAGTGAACTAATTACCAGTCAGTCCATAACAGATATATACCTAAGAGTGGAATTATTGGATCACATGGTAACTCTGTACTTAACCTTTTGAGAAATTTAACTAGATTCTTTTTCCAAAGTGGGTGAACTATTGTATATCCTCAGCAATGAATGAGGATTCTAATTTCTCCCTACCTTCAGCAACCCTTGCTCTTGTCTGAAGCTTGTCATTTTAAAGGAGCTCTTGAGTATGCTCGCGGCTGTCCTGTTTGAACCGCAAGCCTCCCCACATTCTTTCCTCTGCCCTTTGCTGACTTGTTTTCCTTTCTCTGTCATTTCTCCTCATCAAGCGAATGCCAGCGGACTCCCAGAAAGCAAAACATGAAAGGGACCTTATGAAACTATTTAAGGTTTTTATTTATTTGTTTATTTTAGCTTTGTTTTTGGTAGTATGACATTTGCCATCACTTAGCTAATACGGTTCTGCAAGGCAGGCCGTCTGAAGCTGGGTCGTTTTGCTGAGACATTCTCCCTACAGTTTCCATGCAGATAGTTTTTAATTACCTAGAATTTAGCTAAGTAAGCCCCAGGCAGGGACTGTCTAATGTCAGGCCAGTGTAAGTACACATTAGAGAAAAGTACATTTTAAAAAATCAATATAACTAATTGATATAATAGCATAAATTATGTAATTGCTCAGTAATTTGTGCTGTTTTCATAGCAAATTAACCCATAGTTTTAAAACAAATCTATGCACTTGTAATAACCTTTTCATGGGCACCAGTATGGGACAAATCTAAATACCAAGGGAATAATAAATGAGGTAGAATAAATATTTTTTTATTCAGTTAACTGTGAATTTTCTTAATAGCCCAAGTAAAACTGGTGCTTCTGGTTTCCAGCTGTGTAGTTCCTGTCTGAGATTTTTTTAATGGTTCTATTTTGGTCCTCAGTGGTCACATAAGATGGGATATCCTCTTTAACTTTCAGTTGAAGATTATCCATATCAGACTGGAATTACATCATGAAAGATTATGTGGACTGATTCATTAAAGCTGGTGTTGTAATGTTTCTTCAGCTCATACAGTGCGTTTACAGTGAAATCAGAGCTTCAGAGGCTTTTCTGAAGACAGGTTTTTCCATGGTAACAGAAAATATCTTTTCATTTTATAATTTACTAGATTGAAGGAGAACCCCGAAGTCAGCAGACATTAACAAAAGGAGGAACAAATTCCAGGCCAAAACGAAAGACATTAAAATGTCTAAAATTGCAGTCTTTATCTCTAAGGCAGGTGTTTCAAAACTGGATGGGTCCCAGATTTTTTTTCTTTTGGTTATTGTTTTTCTAGAAGAAGTCGAAAAGAATGTTAAAGATAAGGCAGGTGTTAAGATAAAATTCCTCACTAGGAATGACTCATCAACAGCCAATCAGGGCTTCTGTATCACCTTCTGTAACCAGGGGTGGTGGCTTGGTCTGGGCTATGAAAACTCCCTTCAGTCCAGAAGAAAACAATATTTTTAAACGAAAGTTTGAAATAATTCCCACTTAAGGAAGGAAAAATCTCCATAGCCACTTGCACCATTTAGATAACAAAGACACGGTTACTATATCACTATAAAGTTAGCAGCTCTGATTTCAACCTCAGTGCATTATATCTTTAATATTTAAAATTTTATAGGAGAGTAAATCTCTTACTACATCTAAACTGAGCTTATGAAAATGAGTTATGGAAATATGTCAATGAGTGAGTCATGAGCAAAAGGAAACAAACAGAAAGTTTGTTCTAGGTATTCAAGGCCAGTGTCTTCCAGAGCTCCACCAAGTTTTTGTTTTTTTTTTTCCTAGGAAGAAAATAGATTAACACATAATACCAAGAAAGAAGTTTATTAGCCCCTTTGGTCATTTACCTCTTCTGGGAATTATGGCAAGGAACAGTTGCCCTTGTTAACCTGTGAACATTTTTCACTCCCATAGGTCACTGACTCTGGCTCAGGGGTCCAATTTTCCTTTCATTCATTAACCACATTGGGAAGCAGAGTTCCTAACCCTTTCCAGTCTAAATGTGGAACAATCGCATCCCCTCACAATCAGCTGCCAGTGTGCTGGGACCTTTACGTTTCACTGTGCTCTTGCAGTGACGCAAGTGTTTAACAATTGAAGGATATTAACTCAAAAACTTGTTTTCTAATTGGAGGAGCTCAAGGGATTTCAAATAAATGAACTTGTATAAACTGGAAGCATGTACATGTGCCTTTCCAATTATTTTTATCCAAATTGGGGGAGAGGGCACTGCTAATCGCAGAGAGCAGATTTCAGAAATTATTTTAGCTATGAAGCCAACTCAGGATAACAAAACTGAGCAGCTGTGAATTGTTTGGATAGTTGAGAAGACATAACTTTGTCTTTTATCTTCGTAAAGATATCATATATTCAAAACAACCTAATCTAATTATTTAAATATGTGCATTTTTGGTTAATCCTGTAGAATGTTTCCTTTTATTAGATCCATTGGAAAGAAGAAAAAGAAGTGTCTATCATTGAATTTTAGACTTTTGCTAGACCTTTTTCACTTTCCTCTTTTTTACATAACTTAATTATGAATTTAAAAACCACAGTTGTAATTGTTATTGTAATTGTAACAATTATTGTTTTCATTAGTAAAAAAGACACTAAGAGATATATACATTGTTGGATATGAAGGAATATCTTCCCACACTGTTTGAATTAAATATATTACTTTCTGTAGATTGGCAGGAATACATGAAACAGAGCTTTCTAGGAACTTTCAAACTGTTCACGAGCATGGTGAGTTAAAGAAAGCTGGTTTGGAAGAATGATGGGGAAATCATCTGTGTTCTTTTGTCATTTTGTGCTCCCCTTACACAAATGAGTAAGGGAGAGAAAATGGGATGTGGGGTGGGATGGTGATTCTAATGGTTAATTAAGTCTTTAGTCAGATAATATCAGATATTTCTAGAAAATAACAAGATTTAAGCACTTCAAACCTATGCCTGATCTTTCAGGGGAACACATTTCTTATTGAAATATTTTATCATTCAGGAAAAACTTTTTATATAAAGTAATATATAAATATATGAATGTTTTACAAAATTTAACATTAAGAACTTGCCAGTTTTCACTCACATATGCACACACACACTCACTCACTCACTCACATAGACACACACACAAATACTGTATCTCTAATGGTAAAAGTGTCTTAATACTTAAATAAAAATTTTTTAGTCAGCCCCTGGAATCAAAAAACTAGTGGGTAAGGGGTGAAGTATGCACATTTGGGTATGGAATTGAAATAATTAACTCCATTCATTTAGCTTTTTAAAGCTTTTTTTTTAATTGCAGAATTCATAAAGACATATCTCTTGTAAAAGATTCACACTATACATAACACTCCTGGACAAACAGTTCTGCAAGATAGATTACCAGTGGTAGAATTTCTGGAAAAGAGTGTATCTATTTTTCATTCCCTTATTTTCCTACAAATACTTACTTTCTAATATATTACAGATTACCAATTTATAATTTTCACCAGTGTATGTGAGAGCGCACGTTTTATCAGAACTATATTAAGACTCAGTATTATTCACTACATTGTTTTCTGTATTATGGACAAAGTATTTTTATTGTTTTTTTGATTGTTTTTTTCTTATAGGTGAATTTGACCTTCTTTCAATATATTTATATTTATTTTAATTTTTGTATACTTTAGATTGTTTATATTTTTATGTTTTTATCAGAGCTCTGCATATTGTCTCAGCCTGAGACAGTTGCACTAAATAGTGTATTTGTTCAACATTTACTAAAGGCACTTACTGCAACTTGTCAGTCACTGTTTTATGTCCTAGGAAAGCAGTAATAAACCAGACAATTCAGTAAGAGAAGACAGACTAAAAATAAACAAATGAATATGTAAGACAGTTGCTGTGAAGCAAGTAGATTATAAAAGACAATTATACCAAAAACTCTCATTGCTGGTGAGAATACAAAATGGAATAGCCACTTTGTAAGAAAGTTTGACAGCTTTTCACAAAGCTAAGCATACTCTTTCTATGTGATTCAACAACACTGACTGAACCTTGGTATATACAAAAATGAGTTGAAAATGTACATCCACATGAAAGGATGGATGTTTATAGCAACTTTATTCATAATTTCCAAAACTTAGAAGCAATCAAGATGTCCTTCATTGGTGAGTGAATACATAAACTATGATGTGTTCAGAAAATAGAATACGTGAAAAGAAATGAGTTATCAAGCTATGAGAAGACATGGAGGAAATTTCAGTTTATATTATTAAATGAAAGAAGCTGAAAAGTCTACATACTGTATCATTCCAACTATGACTTACTGGAATAGGCAAAACTATAGTGATGGTAAAAAAAATCACTGGTTGCCAGGAGCTGTGTGGTGGGAAGGAGAGACAGGGATGACTAGGCAGAACACAGCTTATCTGGGGGCTAGTGGAAGTGTTCTGATGCTCTAATGGTGGATGTGTGTTAGTATACACTTGTCAAACTCTATATAGTTACAACATCAAGGATAAACCATAACGTAAAGTCTGGGCTTCAGGTAGTGGGGATGTCACTGTACGTTTTAACGTTGTAGTGACCATCCCAGCACTCGGGTGGGGTGTTGATAGTCAGAAAGGCTGTGCCTGTGTGGGGCAGGGGGCATATGGAAGCCCTGTACTTGGGGCTCAGTTTTGCTGTGAACCAAAAACTGCTCTAAAAAGTAAAGTCAGTTATAATAAATTATAAAACAGTTTCTCAAATTTCTTCTAATTTATTTGTAATTTAGCATTATTATATACACTGAATACTGTGAGGTAGGATCTAACTTACATTTGTTGAATGGGTAAGGATTTTCTACATGTTAAATGGGGTAAGGATTTTCTACATGTTAAATTTCATAATGATTTGGAGAGCTTTTGAACTCTCATGTTCACATAGGGCAGTATATGAACTCTGTATTATCCCATTACTTATATGTCCACACTTAGGACAATATCAAGTGGTTTTAATTACTTCCAGTTTATAATATACTTCATCATCAGGATGCATATGGTATTGGTCATGGATGTGGACTCTAGCATTAGACCACCCAGTCACTAATGGTATGTATAATTTGGGCAATATACTTAGTCATCTACTATCTCAAATAATTCATCAGTCAAATTAAGATATTAAGAGCTGTGTTAAATAATATACATGTATAGCTTTTAGATGAATGCCTGACAAAGAAGTGGCATTTATTACAGTGTTTACTAAATCTGTGATTGTAGCTGTCATGTGATAGCATTGCTGAATTCCATAAAAAAGATAAAATTTGCTGTCTGGATTTATTTTGTAACACGTTACAACTGAATGTTTATGTTAACTTGTATCAAATGAGTATTTTTCATTTATATCAAATGAGTGTTGTCATTGTACTGTCTTTCCCTGCAGAAATATTGAATTTCTTCCCTATTACTCAGTTATTCATGCCCATTGGTGGGTTTTTCTCTGTATAATAATGACCTTTCTGTGGTTATTTTATGATTGTTACTGTTTTGTTGTTGACGTTGCTATTTATGGAAGACACTCCTCCTCCTCCTCTAATTCTCTTTCTCCTGACAGTTTTTAGATTTTTATTTTGGGCCTAAGGGAAAATAAATAATTGATATTATATATAGTCACTTTTTTCAGTTAGCTTATTAATTCTATTGATTTTCCAGATGATTCTTTCTATCCCTACTTTTGGGGATGTAATTGTATTCCCCCAAAGGGTATTTTGAGCTCTTAATTCTCAATACCTTATAATGTGGCCATATTTGGAAATAGGACCCTCACACATGTAGTCAGGTTAAGATAAGGGTGTTAGTGAGGGCTCGAAACCAGTGTGATCTGTGTCCTTACAATAGACCATCACCACCAGAAACTAGGAAGAGACCGGAAAGCCTGAGAAGAATCATGTGTCTGCCAACACAGCTGATTTTTCACCTGTAGTTTCTGGTACTTTTTTATGACAGCTTTAGAAAACAAATACACTACGAAAACATCTGAGCTGCAAATGAGAGTTTTTAACCTTTTCTATTTGTACATCAGTCCTTTTTCTCATATGATTACATTCCTCAGGATTTCCCCGAAGTGCTCAACAGTAGTGGAGATAATGGGCAATAAACTTATTCTAGAATTCCATAAGATTCTTTTTTGTTTTTTACAGTCTTGGTTATTATCTTTTATTAACCATTTACCCTGATTGATAACCTGTATTCCATCTTTCAGTTTCTTACATAAAAGTTAATCTTATAGCAAGTTATACTGTTTCATGAGGACTTGTGTTCTCTTTTTTTTTAGTTTTATGAATACTGAGTTTTTTTTTTTTTTTTAATTCTTTATTTTAAAGGTTTTACAGAGTTTTGTTGTTCACAGACATGTATGTTCCTAGATCAGTCATATGCATATCCATGGTCCCCAACCCCCAGTTCCCCCCATCCCACCCCTCCAGACCTTCGCCTCAAGCCATTGTAAGCACTCCTATTCCCTTAGCACAATGACACTAGCTATCTTTTTCACACATAACAGTACAGGTTTCCATGTTACTCCCTCCATGCTTCCCCCTCCCTATTATTTCCCCACAATGTCCCTATGTCTATGCTCTGTCTGTTTTTCCATGAGTTCCCTGCGTGCGTTATCAAGACCATCCTACTAGATTCCATATATGTGTGTTAGTATACTATATTTGTCTTTCTCTTTTTGACTCACTTCACTTTTTATGATAGGTTCTAGAGCCAGCCACTTCATTAGGACTGAGTCTCCTGCATTTCTTTTAACAGCTGAGTAGTATTCCATTGTGTATATGTACCAGGGCTTCTGGATCCATTCATTCGTTGATGGACATCTAGGTTGCTTCCATGTTCTGGCTATTGTATAGAGAGCTGCAATGAACATTAGGGTACAGGTGCTTCTTTCAGCTTTGATTTCATCAGGATATAAGCCTAATAGTGGGATTGCTGGGTCATAGGGTGGTTCTATTTTTAGTTTTTTAAGGAATCTCCAGACTGTCTTCCATAGAGGCTGTATCAATTTACATTCCCACCAGCAATGCAAGAGGGTTCCCTATTCTCCGCACCCTCTCCAGCATTTATTGTCTGTCGATTTTTTGATGATGGCCATTCTGACAGGTGTGAGGTGGTATCTCATTGTAGTTTTAATTTGCATTTCTCTAATAATAAGTGAGGTTGAGCATCATTTCATGTGCTTTTGGGCCATCTATATGTCCTCTTTGGAGAGGCATCTCTTTAGATCTTTTTCCCATTTTTTGATTGGGTTGTTCGTTTTCCCTGTGCTGAGTTGTCTGAGTTGCTTTCAGATTTTGGAGATTAATTCTTTGTCTGTTGTTTCATTCGCTATGATTTTCTCCCACTCTGTGGGGTGTCTGTTCAACTTTTTGGTGATTTCTTTTGCTGTACAAAAGCTTTTAAGTTTCATGAGGTCCCACATGTTCAGTTTTCTTCTGCTATTTTAGTTGGTGGGTCAGAGAAGACCTTGCTTTGATTGATGTCCTTGAGGGTTTTACCTATATTCTCCTCTAAGAGTTTGATGGTTTCTGGTCTTACATTTAGGTCTTTAATCCATTTTGAGTTGATCTTAGTGTATGGTGTCAGCGAATGTTCCAACTTCATTTTTTTACATGTAGCTGTCCAATTCTCCCAGCACCATTTGTTGAAGAGGCTGTCTTTGTCCCATTTTATAGTTTGTCCTCCTTTGTCAAAAATAAGGTACCCATAGGTGCATGGGTTTATCTCCGGGTTCTCGATCTTGTTCTATTGGTCGATATTTCTGTTTTTGTGCCAGTACCATACTGTCTTGATAACTGTTGCTTTGTAGTAGAGTCTGAAGATGGGGAGACTGATCCCTCCAGCTCTGTTCTTCTTCCTCAGGATTACTTTGGCTATTCGAGGTCTTTTGTGTTTCCATATGAACTGTGTTATTCTTTGGTCTAGTTCTGTGAAGAACGTCATTGGTAGTTTGATAGGGATTGCATTGAATCTATAGATGACATTTGGTAGTACGGTCATTTTCAAAATATTGATTCTTCCGATCCAGGAACATGGAATATCTCTCCATCTGTTTAAGTCTTCTTTAATTTCTTTCATGAGTGTCTTGTAATTTTCAGTGTACAGTTCTTTTGTTTCTTTGGGTAGGTTTATTCCTAGATATTTGATTCTTTTGGTTGCAATGGTGAAGGGGACTGCCTCTTTGATTTCGTTTTGTGATTTTTCATTGTTTGTGTATAGGAATGCCAGTGATTTCTGTGTGTTGACTTTGTATCCCGTGACTTTCCTGTGCTGAGTTGTCTGAGTTGCTTTCAGATTTTGGAGATTAATTCTTTGTCTGTTGTTTCATTCGCTATGATTTTCTCCCACTCTGTGGGGTGTCTGTTCAACTTTTTGGTGATTTCTTTTGCTGTACAAAAGCTTTTAAGTTTCATGAGGTCCCACATGTTCAGTTTTCTTCTGCTATTTTAGTTGGTGGGTCAGAGAAGATCTTGCTTTGATTGATGTCCTTGAGGGTTTTACCTATATTCTCCTCTAAGAGTTTGATGGTTTCTGGTCTTACATTTAGGTCTTTAATCCATTTTGAGTTGATCTTAGTGTATGGTGTCAGCGAATGTTCCAACTTCATTTTTTTACATGTAGCTGTCCAATTCTCCCAGCACCATTTGTTGAAGAGGCTGTCTTTGTCCCATTTTATAGTTTGTCCTCCTTTGTCAAAAATAAGGTACCCATAGGTGCATGGGTTTATCTCCGGGTTCTCGATCTTGTTCTATTGGTCGATATTTCTGTTTTTGTGCCAGTACCATACTGTCTTGATAACTGTTGCTTTGTAGTAGAGTCTGAAGATGGGGAGACTGATCCCTCCAGCTCTGTTCTTCTTCCTCAGGATTACTTTGGCTATTCGAGGTCTTTTGTGTTTCCATATGAACTGTGTTATTCTTTGGTCTAGTTCTGTGAAGAACGTCATTGGTAGTTTGATAGGGATTGCATTGAATCTATAGATGACATTTGGTAGTACGGTCATTTTCAAAATATTGATTCTTCCGATCCAGGAACATGGAATATCTCTCCATCTGTTTAAGTCTTCTTTAATTTCTTTCATGAGTGTCTTGTAATTTTCAGTGTACAGTTCTTTTGTTTCTTTGGGTAGGTTTATTCCTAGATATTTGATTCTTTTGGTTGCAATGGTGAAGGGGACTGCCTCTTTGATTTCGTTTTGTGATTTTTCATTGTTTGTGTATAGGAATGCCAGTGATTTCTGTGTGTTGACTTTGTATCCCGTGACTTTGCTGAATTCGCTGATTAGCTCTAGTAGCTTTGTAATAGAGTCTTTGGGATTTTCTATGTATAATATCATGTCGTCTGCAAAAAGAGAGAGCTTGACTTCTTCCTTTCCAATCTGGATTCCTTTGATTTCTTTCTCTTCTCTTATTGCTGTTGCTAGGACTTCCAGGACTATGTTGAATAGTAGTGGTGAAAGTGGACACCCCTGTCTTGTTCCTGATCTTAGAGGGAATGCTTTCAGTTTTTCACCGTTGAGGATAATGTTCGCTGTGGGCTTCTCACAGATGGCTTTTATTATGTTGAGATAGGTTCCTTCTATGCCCATTTTCTGAAGAGTTTTTACCATAAATGGATGTTGTACTTTGTCGAAGGCTTTTTCTGCATCTATTGAGATGATCATGTGACTTTTATCTTTCAATTTGTTGATATGGTGTATCACATTGATTGATTTGCGGATGTTGAAGAAGCCTTGCATGCCTGGGATGAACCCGACTTGATCGTAATGTATGAGCTTTTTGATGTGTCATTGAATTCTGTTTGCTAGGATTTTGTTGAGGATCTTGGCATCTAAGTTCATCAGAGAAATCGGCCTGTAATTTTCCTTCTTTGTGTTGTCTTTGCCTGGTTTGGGTATCAGGGTCATGGTGGCCTCGTAGAATGTGTTTGGGAGTTTTCCTTCCTGTGCAATTTTTTGGAAGAGATTTAGAAGGACAGGCATTAGGTCTTCTTTAAATGTTTGGTAGAATTCGGCTGTGAAGCCATCGGGCCCTGGGCTTTTATTTTTGGGTAGATTTTGAATCACAAATTAAATTTCTGAGCTTGTGATAGGGTTGTTCAAAGTTTCTGTTTCTTCTGGCTCAGTCTTGGGAGATTGATCTTCCCCAAGAAACTGTCCATTTCTTCCAGGTTGTCCAGTTTGTTGCCATAGAGTTGCTCATAATAGTCTCTTAGAATCCTTTGGATTTCTGCATTATCTGTTGTAATCTCTCCTTTTTCGTTTTTGATTTTGTTGATCTGGTTCTTCTGTCTCTTTCTCTTGATGAGTCTGGTCAGAGGCTTGTCAATTTTGTTTACCTTTTCAAAGAACCAGCTTTTTGTTTTATTTATCCATAGTATAGTTTCTTTAATTTCTTTCTGATTTATTTCTGCTCTAGTCTTTATAATTTCTCATCTTCTGCTGGCTTTGGGGTGTTTTTGTTCTTCTTTCTCCAATTGTTTTAAGCGGAGGGTTAAGTCATCTGCTTCATATTTTCCTAGTTTCTTGAGGTGGGATTGTATTGCTATAAATTTCCCTCTTAGAACTGCTTTTGCAGTATCCCATAGGTTTTGCACTGTCGTGTGTTCATTGTCATTTTCTTCTAGGAACTTTTTAATTTCTCCTTTGATTTCCTCAATGATCCGTTGGTTTTTTAGGTATGTATTGTTTAATCTCCATGTGTTTGTGTTTTTAGGGTTTTTTTTCTGGTAGTTGATCTCTAGTCTCATTGCATTGTCGTCCGAGAAGATGGTTGATATAATTTCAGTTTTCTTGAATTGACTGAGGTTAGATTTGTGGCCCAAGATGTGGTCTATCCTGGAGAATGTTCCGTGAGCACTTGAGAAGAAAGTGTATTCTTCTGCTTTTGGGCAGAACGTCCTAAAGATATCGATGAAGTCCATCTTTTCTAGTGTGGCATTTAAGGCTTGTGTTTCTTTATTAATTTTCTGTTTAGATGATCTGTCCATTGGTGTGAGAGGAGTGTTAAAAGTCTCCTACTATTATTGTGTTATTATTGATTTCTTCTTTTAAGTATTAAAGTACCTGTCTTATATATTGAGGTGCCCCTGTGTTGGGTGCGTAGATGTTCATGACTGTTATGTCTTCCTCTTGGATGGATCCCTTAATCATGATGTAATGACCTGCCATGTCTCTTAGAATCTTCTTTACTTTAAAGTATATTTTTTCTGATATTAGGATTGCTACCCCAGCTTTCTTTTGATTTCCATTTGCATGGAATATCTTTTTCCAGCCTCTCACTTTCAGTCTATGGATGTCTGTCGGTCTGGAGCGGGTCTCTTGTAAACAGCATATATATGGGTCATGTTTCTTGATCCATTCAGCCAACCTGTGTCGTTTGGTTGGAGCATTTAATCCATTTACGTTCAAAGTAATTATTGATACGAATGTTCCTATTGTCGTCTTCTTAGAAATTTGGTGTTTGATTTGTAAGGCTTCTCCTACTCTTGTATTTATTGGCTATATCAGGCCCTTTAACACTTGTTGTAGGGCTGGTTTTGTGGTACAGTATTCTTTTAGTTTTTGTCTGTCTGAGAAGCTTTTGACTTCTCCATCGATTCTGAATGAGATTCTTGCTGGGTAGAGAATTCTTGGTTGGAGGTTATTCTCTTTTAGCCGTTTAAATGTGTCCTGCCATTCTCTTCTGGCCTGCTGGGTTTCTGTTGAGATCAGCAGTTAGACATATGGGGTTTCCTTTATATGTTATTTGTTGTTTGCTTCTAGCTGCTTTTAGTAATCTGTCTTTATATTAATCTGTGTTAGTTTGATTAGTATGTGCCTTGGTGTGTTTCTTCTGGGGTTTCTCCTGTATGGAACTCTTTGTGCTTCTTGGACATGGTTGACTATTTCCTTTCCCATGCTGGGGAAGTTTTCAACTATAACCTCTTCAAGAATTTTTTCGTAACCTTTCTTTCCTTCCTCTTCCTCTAGAACTCCTGTAATTCTAATGTTGGTGCGTTTGATACTGTCCCATAGGTCTCTATGGCTATCCCCAGTTCTTTTAAATCTTTTGGCTTTGTTCTGTTCCTCACCAGTTATTTCCACCAGTCTATCTTCCAGCTTGCTTATCCATTCTTCAGCCTCTGATACTCTACTGTTGAGGCCTTCTATAGTATTTTTCAGTTTAGCAATTGAGTTGGTGGTCTCTATTTGCTTATTTTTCATTATCTGCATGTCTTTTTTCAATGCACTGATTTCCTCTAATATTCTGTTTTTGGTGTTTTGCATCCTCATTAGTATAGCTTTTCTGATTTCTCTTTCAGAAAATTTGTCTATCTCCTCCTCTGTCATTTGAAGCTGTGATTCTCTAGCTTGGTGCTTCATTTGTGCAGTGTTTCTCTGTTGTTTCATTATTAGGTTAGTTTTTGTTTCTTTGTGTGTGTCTGTGTGTACGGAGTTCTTTTCCCCACCAGGCTTCTTGGTTGAATTCTCCCTTCCTTTGGGTTTCTGTCCTTGTAGAAGGGTTCAATGGTTTGTGTCTTGGGTGTTGTTAGGTCTTATTTACAGGTGAACCATCTCTAGTGTTGTATGTTCTTTGATAGTGTAGGGCTTGGAATCAGGGCTTCCACTCCAAGGATCCTTGGTTTGATGATTGGTCAGGGGATGTAGGCTCTATGTCTGGTTTGCTATGGTGTTCCGTGATATTAGTTCAAATACTAGCATCTGAGGAGCAAGAGTTGTGTCCCTAATGGGTGACAGTCATAAAAGCATGCAGATGTTTTCTAACATAGTTATAAGATATACATACATACACAGCAATAACCACATCTAACGAGTCTTACAGTGACAAAGCATAGGAAATTTTTCTGGCAGATGGCGCAATCAAAGATGGTACTTGCCCGTTAAGCGCTGAATTAATTAAAGTAGTGCCTGGAAAAATAGATCTTGGGTAAGTTCCTGGCTTGGACTATTTCATTGAAAGCAATTTTTAACTAAGACATGTGTTGAGGGTGAGGAGGTGGAGAGTGTATGGGTAATGCGAAGGAATAGATTCGACTTGGATTTTATAGGGTTAGGTAGCCAAGATTAGTGTGTTGTATTGTTTAGTGCAGCTGGAAGAGAATAGTGGAGACAGGAAGGTAGGAAATATTTGTCTAGGGGGTAGTGGTAGATAGGAGAAAGTTTTAGATTTAGAACATGGGGAAGAGGAAAGAAAATTAGAAGTTCAAGAATTAAAATTTTTTAAAAAATTAATAATTAAAAATCAAAAAAAGAAATTAAAAATTAAAAAAGGGAAGAGAAACTTAATGGTGGTCTCTATTTGCTTATTTTTCATTTCCTGCATGTCTTTTCTCAATGCACTGATTTCCTCTAATATTCTGTTTTTGGTGTTTTGCATCCTCATTAGTATAGCTTTTCTGATTTCTCTTTCAGAAAATTTGTCTATCTCCTCCTCTGTCATTTGAAGCTGTGATTCTCTAGCTTGGTGCTTCATTTGTGCAGTGTTTCTCTGTTGTTTCATTATTAGGTTAGTTTTTGTTTCTTTGTGTGTGTCTGTGTGTACGGAGTTCTTTTCCCCACCAGGCTTCTTGGTTGAATTCTCCCTTCCTTTGGGTTTCTGTCCTTGTAGAAGGGTTCAATGGTTTGTGTCTTGGGTGTTGTTAGGTCTTATTTACAGGTGAACCATCTCTAGTGTTGTATGTTCTTTGATAGTGTAGGGCTTGGAATCAGGGCTTCCACTCCAAGGATCCTTGGTTTGATGATTGGTCAGGGGATGTAGGCTCTATGTCTGGTTTGCTATGGTGTTCCGTGATATTAGTTCAAATACTAGCATCTGAGGAGCAAGAGTTGTGTCCCTAATGGGTGACAGTCATAAAAGCATGCAGATGTTTTCTAACATAGTTATAAGATATACATACATACACAGCAATAACCACATCTAACGAGTCTTACAGTGACAAAGCATAGGAAATTTTTCTGGCAGATGGCGCAATCAAAGATGGTACTTGCCCGTTAAGCGCTGAATTAATTAAAGTAGTGCCTGGAAAAATAGATCTTGGGTAAGTTCCTGGCTTGGACTATTTCATTGAAAGCAATTTTTAACTAAGACATGTGTTGAGGGTGAGGAGGTGGAGAGTGTATGGGTAATGCGAAGGAATAGATTCGACTTGGATTTTATAGGGTTAGGTAGCCAAGATTAGTGTGTTGTATTGTTTAGTGCAGCTGGAAGAGAATAGTGGAGACAGGAAGGTAGGAAATATTTGTCTAGGGGGTAGTGGTAGATAGGAGAAAGTTTTAGATTTAGAACATGGGGAAGAGGAAAGAAAATTAGAAGTTCAAGAATTAAAATTTTTTAAAAAATTAATAATTAAAAATCAAAAAAAAAAGAAATTAAAAATTAAAAAAGGGAAGAGAAACTTAATAAGAAGAGACAGGAGAGAAAAAAGAAGAAAAAATGAAAAAAAAAACAAACCCAAACCTGACCAATCAAACGAATAAACAGAACCTTCTGCAACAGATAAGCAAAAAAGCTAAATACTGTCCCTGGTTTTTATCCTCTCATCTGTCTGGTGGAAGCCAGTCTGCTCTCGATGGTGTTGTCTTGATGATGCAGCCTTTCCCTTATGGCACCGGTCTGCAAGCTCAGGTGCTGGCCGGGATGGCGGGCTGATCCCAGTCCGTCGGCCGGGGGACCGCTGCGCATGCGCCATCCGGGGTGGGTGGGGGCGCGGGCAGATCCCAGTCGGACGGGCAGGGGGCCACAGCGCGCGCGCAATCCCGTGCTGGGCGGGGCGTCCTGGCTCTGCCGCGCACCCGCCAGTAGCCTCTGATACCTGCCCTTCTCCCGGCTTCCTCCGCTGCGGGTGCAGCTATGGGGGTGCACGGGCTCCTCCGCCACTGGTGCGTGTGCACTGCTGGTTGCGCATCCAAGTCCCAAAGGCAGGCACAGGCTTCCCCATCTGGCTCGAGCCCGGTCCCTGGTCAGCAATCTGTGGGCGACTTCCCCTTCAGCTAGTCTCACACTAGGAGTGTTTGAACTCACCCGGTGCCAGGCGGAAAGTCGCAATTTTCGCCCGGCGGAGCTGCGCGATTTTCACTCTGGCCGCTCCCTCCCGTCTCCCAGTCGGTCGCTAGGCAGCACACCCCGCGTTCTGTCCAGCCTCAGGTCGCTAGGCAGCAAGTGTGCTCTGCTTGGCCCTGCTCCGATATCCTGTCTTCGCAGTGTCTTAATTTCTGCGGGCGATCCGGGCAGGTTCTTGGAGTTTTCACGCTGAGCGCTGCCTTCTCCCCCCGAGGCTCCACTGAGGCCCCCCTTTTAGGGCACTTGCTGGCCGCGCTCTCCATCGGTGCCGTCTGGCGTGGGGGTTAGGATAGAGGATTCTTAGAACCCTAGCTCCGGGAAATTTCTGGCTATTCACTCTTCTACTATCGCGGACCTATGGAATTCTTCTGTCGTCTAGCGGCTGGTTTGTTGGTGGTGGTTCTTTTCTTGATTAGTTCTGGTGATTCTGTTGGGGAGCTGGTGAAATCTTCCCCTCATTCCTCCGCCATCTTGGCTCTCCCCTCCATAAGATTCTTATTACTGATTTACTAATAGTATGTTACTTTCTGGAACTTCTATTAGATAACATTTATCAAGTAAAGAAAGTTTCCTTCTATTGTAGTCTGGGTAGCAAATTCCATTAAATTTTATTTTGGAAGTTTGGCAGGAGGCATTTATTAAGGTAACTGTATTCTTTTTCTTTAATACTTTCCTGAAGTCACTTGATTTATAGTATTCCCTCATGCTGAAATGTTATGTTCCTGAGTTATTGATAATGCATTGTTATTATATTACTTGATTCAATTGATTAACATATTACATAGGATATTTCATAGAATCTCATAGACACAATTGACTAATAGTTAATTTTATCTTTTGGTGTTCTCTTGGTTTATTTGTTTCAGGATTATGCTAATTTTGAAATTAATGATTGGGAAGTTTTAGATCTATTTCCAGCTTTATTTCTCATTCCTGTTATTATTTAGTGGCGTTTTTGCCTTTTTTTCTTTTTCTTTTAGTTTTTCCACATCATATGTATTTAACGTTCTCTTTAAATGACAGTGTTTGACACGAAATCTGGCCCTGCTCCCGGAGTGTTTGAACTCACCCGGTGCCAGGCGGAAAGTCGCATTTCGCCCGCGGAGCTGCGCGATTTTCACTCTGGCCGCTCCCTCCCGTCTCCCAGTCGGTCGCTAGGCAGCACACCCCGCGTTCTGTCCAGCCTCAGGTCGCTAGGCAGCAAGTGTGCTCTGCTTGGCCCTGCTCCGATATCCTGTCTTCGCAGTGTCTTAATTTCTGCGGGCGATCCGGGCAGGTTCTTGGAGTTTTCACGCTGAGCGCTGCCTTCTCCCCCCGAGGCTCCACTGAGGCCCCCTTTTAGGGCACTTGCTGGCACGCTCTCCATCGGTGCAGTCTGGCGTGGTGGGTTAGGATAGAGGATTCTTAGAACCCTAGCTCCGGGAAATTTCTGGCTATTCACTCTTCTACTCTGGCGGACCTATGGAATTCTTCTGTCGTCTAGCGGCTGGTTTGTTGGTGGTGGTTCTTTTCTTGATTAGTTCTGGTGATTCTGTTGGGGAGCTGGTGAAATCTTCCCCTCATTCCTCCGCCATCTTGGCTCTCCCCTCCATAAGATTCTTATTACTGATTTACTAATAGTATGTTACTTTCTGGAACTTCTATTAGATAACATTTATCAAGTAAAGAAAGTTTCCTTCTATTGTAGTCTGGGTAGCAAATTCCATTAAATTTTATTTTGGAAGTTTGGCAGGAGGCATTTATTAAGGTAACTGTATTCTTTTTCTTTAATACTTTCCTGAAGTCACTTGATTTATAGTATTCCCTCATGCTGAAATGTTATGTTCCTGAGTTATTGATAATGCATTGTTATTATATTACTTGATTCAATTGATTAACATATTACATAGGATATTTCATAGAATCTCATAGACACAATTGACTAATAGTTAATTTTATCTTTTGGTGTTCTCTTGGTTTATTTGTTTCAGGATTATGCTAATTTTGAAAAAAATGATTGGGAAGTTTTAGATCTATTTCCAGCTTTATTTCTCATTCCTGTTATTATTTAGTGGCGTTTTTGCCTTTTTTTCTTTTTCTTTTAGTTTTTCCACATCATATGTATTTAACGTTCTCTTTAAATGACAGTGTTTGACACTTTGATCATGACTACTATTTCTTTAATTTTTAAAAAGTATTTGACTAGAGTATAGTTGCTTTATAATGTGTTACTTTCTGCTATACAGCAAAGTGTATCTTTAAAATTGTGCTTATCTATTTATTTGTTTCTTCTGTTTGATACTATTTTATTCTACTTTCTTCAGATGAAGCTTAGATAACTTCATTTTTACATATTCTTTCTTTTTTTAGTAAACTAATTATGGATAAATGTTTTCTTTTGACCTTGACTTTGGTCATTTCTCAGAGATTTTGATATTAAGTATTCCTGTCTTTATTTCTAAAGAGATTCTTGTTTTCATCTGATTTCTTCATTGTCCCAAGAGATAAAATACTTTATTTTAAAATTAGCAAGTGGACATACTGATTGGATTATTAGATAACATTTATCAAGTTAAGAAAGTTTCCTTCTATTGAAGTCTGACTAGCAAATTCCATTAAATTTCATTTAATTTTTAAAATTTACTTTTAGTTTTGTGTTGTGACTTTCTAAAGCTAATATGAACTACATAGTCTCTACTTTTTGTAATCTATAGAGATTTCCTCTATCACCTAGTAGTTCCTGCTAATATGTGAATTCCCCAACTTTAAAAAAATATATATTTTGTTTGTAGAATACACACACTTTTGTTTATTATATACACACAATCATGTTTCAATTTGTCTTAAAATTTCTCCAGATATTTTTGTTAACTCTAGACATTTTTAAGGCTGTTTTAAAAAGTATGTTTCTTAACGTGTGTTTATTACCATTTCAGTCCTATTTAATGGATTTATTTCGAATTTTGTTGGAAGTAACCTTCTTGTAGTTCTCTTTTGGAAGCTATGTGTGATTTCTGATTATTTATGTTTTATAATGTCTTTTTTTTTTCTTTCTTTTGATTGGTGGTTTGGATGGATATAAAATTAAGACTCAAACTCTCTAAGAGACTCATACTCTCTAAACTTGATGAATACCTCTTTTTGTGCTATATAGCATCTACCGTTGAAAAAGTACCGGATTCAGGTCTTAATCTTGTTCTTTTGTAGAAATGCTGTTCTCTCTCAGAAGCTTTTAACTTTTCTCTTTATTCTAAGAGTTTGACATTTTACCATGCATTTCAATATGTGGTTATTCCTTCCTTCATGTTAGGATTTTGTTGTATATACATTTAATTGGAAGATGCCAATTCTTATAGGGGAAATGTTCTTCTATGTTACTGATTGTTGGTTTTTCTTCATGCATCTAGTGGTTCATTATTGTATGTTCATTGTTTTATTTCTAAAGAGATTCTTGTTTTCATCTGATTTCTTCATTGTCCCAAGAGATAAAATACTTTATTTTAAAATTAGCAAGTGGACATACTGATTGGATTATTAGATAACATTTATCAAGTTAAGAAAGTTTCCTTCTATTGAAGTCTGACTAGCAAATTCCATTAAATTTCATTTAATTTTTAAAATTTACTTTTAGTTTTGTGTTGTGACTTTCTAAAGCTAATATGAACTACATAGTCTCTACTTTTTGTAATCTATAGAGATTTCCTCTATCACCTAGTAGTTCCTGCTAATATGTGAATTCCCCAACTTTAAAAAAATATATATTTTGTTTGTAGAATACACACACTTTTGTTTATTATATACACACAATCATGTTTCAATTTGTCTTAAAATTTCTCCAGATATTTTTGTTAACTCTAGACATTTTTAAGGCTGTTTTAAAAAGTATGTTTCTTAACGTGTGTTTATTACCATTTCAGTCCTATTTAATGGATTTATTTCGAATTTTGTTGGAAGTAACCTTCTTGTAGTTCTCTTTTGGAAGCTATGTGTGATTTCTGATTATTTATGTTTTATAATGTCTTTTTTTTTTCTTTCTTTTGATTGGTGGTTTGGATGGATATAAAATTAAGACTCAAACTCTCTAAGAGACTCATACTCTCTAAACTTGATGAATACCTCTTTTTGTGCTATATAGCATCTACCGTTGAAAAAGTACCGGATTCAGGTCTTAATCTTGTTCTTTTGTAGAAATGCTGTTCTCTCTCAGAAGCTTTTAACTTTTCTCTTTATTCTAAGAGTTTGACATTTTACCATGCATTTCAATATGTGGTTATTCCTTCCTTCATGTTAGGATTTTGTTGTATATACATTTAATTGGAAGATGCCAATTCTTATAGGGGAAATGTTCTTCTATGTTACTGATTGTTGGTTTTTCTTCATGCATCTAGTGGTTCATTATTGTATGTTCATTGTTTTATTTGATAACACTTGTTCAAATTTCATTAGAACTGTTTCTGATTGTATGAATTTGTATGATCAGTAAATGGAAATGAATAGAGTATGCCTGTGTTAAATGTGATTATAGTTTTTTTCTCTGAATGTGGGGCTCCATTCTCCTTTTAAAAATATTGTCCAGATACCTTTGCTTCCTCTTGATTAGCCAAATCAGAAGACAGAGGAGATCTAATTCCTATGACGTTTATAGCTAGTTACTAAACAGCCTTCGTGGTTATCATTCTGCTCCTTAACATTCAGATACTTTGCCCTGTCTTCCATGACAGCTTGTCTGTAAGTGTTTCATATCATGTTAAGCTTCAGCTTCCCTCTCAACCTGGTTCTGCCTGCTTTACAAAAATCACTGCTAATTTCTAACCCCCCAGTGTAAGGCTTCTGTATTATGTATGGTACCTTTTGAGTCATGCCCTGCATAGCCTGTTAATGTGTGTGTGTAATTGGGCCAAGCAGGCATTGTTTTTTTTTTTTCTCTAATTTGTTGAGATTAAATTGTAAATTTAGAAATAGTTTTCTTCTCTACTACTTAGGAACCAAGCCAGGAGTATTTTGTTAGTCTGACACCTTCTCAAAGATCTCTTAATTGACTTTATTGTTTGTTCCTGTCATCTGTGCACCATAACCTGAAGTTGTTGTTTTTTTTTTTTTTTTGAGTAGTACAGTAAGATTTTTCCCTGTAATGAACATAAGTCTATTATTGCATGTAATCAGGTAACATAAATTTCCCACTTTTCTCTCTTTTGTGGGGACGTGCGTGTGTGTGTGTGTGTGTGTGTGCAAGCAGTAACAGTCCACTGTTACTGAGGAAATTTGGAATATGTTGACTTTGACTAAAGAATTATGTTCTTTAACATTGTCTAAAAATTAATAGAAAATTATTATGAAAGTTGAACAAGAGAAGCAATAGAGGAAAATAATTAGCACTCAGGCTTTTCAGAAAATCCATTGCTTGTTTGATGTCTGAAATTATTAGTTTGACATCAAAGGCTTTACCTGGCTTATGGCCTGGCAATAATTTCATCCTGAGTACAGTATTTTAGGAAACATAAACATGGCTTTCTAGGTTATTAGAAAACTTCTGGAAATAAGATGTATTCCTTCCTATCCTCTGCTGCAGAAAAAATAAATTAGAATTTTTTTATCTCATACAATCGGACTCTGCACAATGACTTACTGAAGTACACAACTCATTATTCTGCAATACTTCACCACTAATCAGCCCATCTAGAACTATATCTAGTCTTTAGCCAAAATCCTCCACCTTATTAAAGATGTTCTGACTTTTCTCTTAGTTTTCATTTCCTCCTACTCTACCCACGTGATGAGCTCTAACCTCTTTCCTTATTCCTCTGACATAAAATATATACCACAGTCTTGCTTCTTCACTGCCAACCATTCACCAAGGTAAAACTGAATTTTCATATATCCATCTCAAAAGAACTATCAAGAGAACCCACTACAACTGGAAAGAATTGCATCTCTTTCTAAGCTTATCATTACTCTACCGAATATATCAATTTGAATGTAAGAAATTATTTTAGTTTCAACTGTTCATACAGTTTTTTCAGTGTACAGACACATGTTTCTTCTCTATTTTTTTTTTACTTAGGAACCAAGCCAGGAGTATTTTGTTAGTCTGACACCTTCTCAAAGATCTCTTAATTGACTTTATTGTTTGTTCCTGTCATCTGTGCACCATAACCTGAAGTTGTTGTTTTTTTTTTTTTTTTGAGTAGTACAGTAAGATTTTTCCCTGTAATGAACATAAGTCTATTATTGCATGTAATCAGGTAACATAAATTTCCCACTTTTCTCTCTTTTGTGGGGACGTGCGTGTGTGTGTGTGTGTGTGTGTGCAAGCAGTAACAGTCCACTGTTACTGAGGAAATTTGGAATATGTTGACTTTGACTAAAGAATTATGTTCTTTAACATTGTCTAAAAATTAATAGAAAATTATTATGAAAGTTGAACAAGAGAAGCAATAGAGGAAAATAATTAGCACTCAGGCTTTTCAGAAAATCCATTGCTTGTTTGATGTCTGAAATTATTAGTTTGACATCAAAGGCTTTACCTGGCTTATGGCCTGGCAATAATTTCATCCTGAGTACAGTATTTTAGGAAACATAAACATGGCTTTCTAGGTTATTAGAAAACTTCTGGAAATAAGATGTATTCCTTCCTATCCTCTGCTGCAGAAAAAATAAATTAGAATTTTTTTATCTCATACAATCGGACTCTGCACAATGACTTACTGAAGTACACAACTCATTATTCTGCAATACTTCACCACTAATCAGCCCATCTAGAACTATATCTAGTCTTTAGCCAAAATCCTCCACCTTATTAAAGATGTTCTGACTTTTCTCTTAGTTTTCATTTCCTCCTACTCTACCCACGTGATGAGCTCTAACCTCTTTCCTTATTCCTCTGACATAAAATATATACCACAGTCTTGCTTCTTCACTGCCAACCATTCACCAAGGTAAAACTGAATTTTCATATATCCATCTCAAAAGAACTATCAAGAGAACCCACTACAACTGGAAAGAATTGCATCTCTTTCTAAGCTTATCATTACTCTACCGAATATATCAATTTGAATGTAAGAAATTATTTTAGTTTCAACTGTTCATACAGTTTTTTCAGTGTACAGACACATGTGCAAACACACACCATATTCATGACAAATTATATCCGATGACCCATTTCTGTATATTAACTTATGACAACAATCATTCTGTCTTCTCTGAATTGTTTGGAGGCAGGCTTCTTCAGTGTATCTCATTTATATTCTATATTTTAACTCTCCTCTTTATAATTTCTTACAGTATTGATAGCTTATAAAACAAATATACTTATCTAGTGTTAGTAATAGAAGAGAGCACAGAAATTATCTAATATAGCTTCTTACTCCCAGCATGGAAGCTTAAATATATCTAATTTGAGATAATTCCTATTTTTTGATCTTTGATTCATTAGGCCCTTTTTCAAGTGAATACATTTATCACTTTCCAGAAACACAAAGATTTTGTTTATTTTCACCCCAATTACCTGTCTCCTTTTTCCCTTTTTCTATTTTGGTAACATATTATAAATCTGTATATATGTATATTTCGCACCAGATAAGATATTGCTACCATTGATTTTTATAGACAATACTCACTTATATTTACCTTTTCTGTTGTTTTCCAGTCCGTCTTGCATTGCTATGTTTTAATCTTTGATCATTTTCCTTTTGCCAGAACAATAATTTTTAATATTTATTTTAATGCTAAATTATTCCTATTTTACTTTTGGCCTGAAAATTATTTTATTTTTGAATAGTTTATTTTGTAATGCTTCCTATGTCTGCCAATATACTTCACTTTTTCGAACATAATCAGCCCATCTAGAACTATATCTAGTCTTTAGCCAAAATCCTCCACCTTATTAAAGATGTTCTGACTTTTCTCTTAGTTTTCATTTCCTCCTACTCTACCCACGTGATGAGCTCTAACCTCTTTCCTTATTCCTCTGACATAAAATATATACCACAGTCTTGCTTCTTCACTGCCAACCATTCACCAAGGTAAAACTGAATTTTCATATATCCATCTCAAAAGAACTATCAAGAGAACCCACTACAACTGGAAAGAATTGCATCTCTTTCTAAGCTTATCATTACTCTACCGAATATATCAATTTGAATGTAAGAAATTATTTTAGTTTCAACTGTTCATACAGTTTTTTCAGTGTACAGACACATGTGCAAACACACACCATATTCATGACAAATTATATCCGATGACCCATTTCTGTATATTAACTTATGACAACAATCATTCTGTCTTCTCTGAATTGTTTGGAGGCAGGCTTCTTCAGTGTATCTCATTTATATTCTATATTTTAACTCTCCTCTTTATAATTTCTTACAGTATTGATAGCTTATAAAACAAATATACTTATCTAGTGTTAGTAATAGAAGAGAGCACAGAAATTATCTAATATAGCTTCTTACTCCCAGCATGGAAGCTTAAATATATCTAATTTGAGATAATTCCTATTTTTTGATCTTTGATTCATTAGGCCCTTTTTCAAGTGAATACATTTATCACTTTCCAGAAACACAAAGATTTTGTTTATTTTCACCCCAATTACCTGTCTCCTTTTTCCCTTTTTCTATTTTGGTAACATATTATAAATCTGTATATATGTATATTTCGCACCAGATAAGATATTGCTACCATTGATTTTTATAGACAATACTCACTTATATTTACCTTTTCTGTTGTTTTCCAGTCCGTCTTGCATTGCTATGTTTTAATCTTTGATCATTTTCCTTTTGCCAGAACAATAATTTTTAATATTTATTTTAATGCTAAATTATTCCTATTTTACTTTTTGGCCTGAAAATTATATGTATTTTCCCTTCATTTGTGAAGCTTACTGATTATAGAGTTGTAGATTGTTGAAACTATAGTTGTAGGGCTTCCTTGATAGTCCAGTGGTTAAACAGTCTGCCTTTCAGTACAAGGGGCACCAGTTGTATACCTGGCCCTGGAGAATCCCACGTGCGTGGAGCAGCTGGACGGGTGTGTCCAATTACAAGCCAGTGCTCTGCAGTGAGAGAGACCACTGCAACTGGAGGCCCACACATGCCAACGAATAAAAAGATGGATGAAAATAAATATAAATAATAAAAGAAGAGGGATGATGGGGGGAAATTTTTTTTTAAAAAATTGTCATTGTAGATTGCTTTTAAAACTTCAAAGATATAATTTCCCTATCTTTTGTCTGCTGCATAATCAGACTTTAAACATGCTATTCTTTATGTGCTTTTTTCTGGCTCATTTTAAAATAATATCTTAGATTTTGGTGTTCAACAATTTCTCTAGCCCATTAAAGGGTGTGGGCTTTATTGCATATATCCTCCCTAGAGCTCATAATATTTAATGCCTTAATTCAATTGTTGCATTTTCATAGTCGTAGAATTTCCATTTGATTATGTGTATAAATTCTACATTTGTATTGAAATTCTCCATTTTGCACCTATGTTTTCTGGTTATATTAATTATATTATTTTAAAATTTATGTTTGACTAGATCTAGTCTCTGAATCACCTATGTATTTGTTTCTATTGTCTGATTTTTTCGTCCTGATTTTCCGTCATTTGGTTCTATCTCTGGGATACCTGGTAATTATTTATTGCATGTTAAACTTTACATATAAAATGTTATGGAGTCTTTTCCTTGAACCAGAGATTTTATTTTTATCCAGCAAAATTTTGAATATGAGTAGGTTAATCTATTTTAACTAAAAAGTTAAAACAATTTTTATTTAGGTTTTAGTGTGTTTGAAATCTTAACTTCTGTTGTGCTCTTAAACCTAGGAAGGATCTATTACTAGGTCCTCAGTTGATGAGGGCCTCTTTTCCTTAGAGGGCAGTAGATTGTAACTCTTTTCTCTCTGTAACATTGGGAGATTGATAAAGTCTGTTTCATTTTTTAACTCTTTATCATCTGTTTTCTAATTTATTTTTTTGTAAGTATGGCCCACACAAGAGTAGTTTAGGAGTTAGAAAATCCCTAAAGGGAAATAGTAAAGGAAATGTTAGGCTCATTTCTCTATGATTCTTTTTATTATCTGGGATCTTGAAATCTTGAATCTTGGCTGCCTTGGTGGTCTAGAATTCCAATTTTTTATCTTCTTAACCTAAGTATTCTTGCCAGGGAAATCCCATGGACAGAGGACCCTGGCAGGCCACAGTCCATTTGGGTTGCAAAGAGCCAGATACGACTGATTGACCATGCACGCATGCAACCTGAGTTGATTGCTAAAATCTTTAACCTGTTGCCTCTTTGCACAATGCTTTGAATTGTCAATTGTCCCAAGGGGGAAAATGGCAGTGGCAAATGTATATCTTGTTTTGATGCATTTCCTTTCTGTCCTAGGTCCCCTTGGTTGTTTGCCAATTCTGTTGGCTGTGTTTTGCATTGTTGTTTAAAGGGTGTGGGCTTTATTGCATATATCCTCCCTAGAGCTCATAATATTTAATGCCTTAATTCAATTGTTGCATTTTCATAGTCGTAGAATTTCCATTTGATTATGTGTATAAATTCTACATTTGTATTGAAATTCTCCATTTTGCACCTATGTTTTCTGGTTATATTAATTATATTATTTTAAAATTTATGTTTGACTAGATCTAGTCTCTGAATCACCTATGTATTTGTTTCTATTGTCTGATTTTTTCGTCCTGATTTTCCGTCATTTGGTTCTATCTCTGGGATACCTGGTAATTATTTATTGCATGTTAAACTTTACATATAAAATGTTATGGAGTCTTTTCCTTGAACCAGAGATTTTATTTTTATCCAGCAAAATTTTGAATATGAGTAGGTTAATCTATTTTAACTAAAAAGTTAAAACAATTTTTATTTAGGTTTTAGTGTGTTTGAAATCTTAACTTCTGTTGTGCTCTTAAACCTAGGAAGGATCTATTACTAGGTCCTCAGTTGATGAGGGCCTCTTTTCCTTAGAGGGCAGTAGATTGTAACTCTTTTCTCTCTGTAACATTGGGAGATTGATAAAGTCTGTTTCATTTTTTAACTCTTTATCATCTGTTTTCTAATTTATTTTTTTGTAAGTATGGCCCACACAAGAGTAGTTTAGGAGTTAGAAAATCCCTAAAGGGAAATAGTAAAGGAAATGTTAGGCTCATTTCTCTATGATTCTTTTTATTATCTGGGATCTTGAAATCTTGAATCTTGGCTGCCTTGGTGGTCTAGAATTCCAATTTTTTATCTTCTTAACCTAAGTATTCTTGCCAGGGAAATCCCATGGACAGAGGACCCTGGCAGGCCACAGTCCATTTGGGTTGCAAAGAGCCAGATACGACTGATTGACCATGCACGCATGCAACCTGAGTTGATTGCTAAAATCTTTAACCTGTTGCCTCTTTGCACAATGCTTTGAATTGTCAATTGTCCCAAGGGGGAAAATGGCAGTGGCAAATGTATATCTTGTTTTGATGCATTTCCTTTCTGTCCTAGGTCCCCTTGGTTGTTTGCCAATTCTGTTGGCTGTGTTTTGCATTTGTGTTTTCATGTTTTATATTTTATTCAGCCTTTGTTCAGTAGTTAGCCTTAGCAGAAGCCTTCATCTCATATAACCTACATTGCTACAGTAAGAAGCATTCCAGTATTTTTTTAAAACATATTAAAAGTTGGATTACAGATTCATGAGTTAGATTAAGAAGACCAAGTTTGCTACTTTCTGACTCCCAACTATAAGCAAGTTATCCTGAGTTTGTATCTGTAGGTTCTGTATCCACAGATTCAATTGCAGAGCAGAAATATTTAGAGAAAAAACCTCCAGAAAGTTCCCCAAAGCAAAACCTGAATTTGCTGCACATCAGCCACCGTGTATTATATAACAATGACATTGTATATTTAGAGAGAGAGGGACGAGAGGTGATTTAAATATGTAGACAGATGCACATAGGTTATATGCAGATACTGTGCTATTTTACATAAAGAACTTGAGCATCTATAGATTTTGGTAAATGTAGGACAGTGGGAGGAGAGTGTCCTGAAGCCAATCCCCCTGCAGATAAGAGGCAATAACTGTATAAGAGTACTCGATGTGCTTTGCATTGAGTGTGGGGCTTGTGAAACACAAGACAAGTGACAAATACGAATATCAGGTTCTGCTCTGAAGGTATACACTCATCACTCAGCAGAGTAGAGATGTCACTTCTTTTTCAAATTAACCCTTGCCAGGGCTTAGCAGAATCTACTCAGTGATTGTTGCAACGTTTACTAAGTTACATAAGGCCAAGAGTAGTTTAGAGTTAGAAACTCCCTAAAGGGAAATAGTAAAGGAAATGTTAGGCTCATTTCTCTATGATTCTTTTTATTATCTGGGATCTTGAAATCTTGAATCTTGGCTGCCTTGGTGGTCTAGAATTCCAATTTTTTATCTTCTTAACCTAAGTATTCTTGCCAGGGAAATCCCATGGACAGAGGACCCTGGCAGGCCACAGTCCATTTGGGTTGCAAAGAGCCAGATACGACTGATTGACCATGCACGCATGCAACCTGAGTTGATTGCTAAAATCTTTAACCTGTTGCCTCTTTGCACAATGCTTTGAATTGTCAATTGTCCCAAGGGGGAAAATGGCAGTGGCAAATGTATATCTTGTTTTGATGCATTTCCTTTCTGTCCTAGGTCCCCTTGGTTGTTTGCCAATTCTGTTGGCTGTGTTTTGCATTTGTGTTTTCATGTTTTATATTTTATTCAGCCTTTGTTCAGTAGTTAGCCTTAGCAGAAGCCTTCATCTCATATAACCTACATTGCTACAGTAAGAAGCATTCCAGTATTTTTTAATACATATTAAAAGTTGGATTACAGATTCATGAGTTAGATTAAGAAGACCAAGTTTGCTACTTTCTGACTCCCAACTATAAGCAAGTTATCCTGAGTTTGTATCTGTAGGTTCTGTATCCACAGATTCAATTGCAGAGCAGAAATATTTAGAGAAAAAACCTCCAGAAAGTTCCCCAAAGCAAAACCTGAATTTGCTGCACATCAGCCACCGTGTATTATATAACAATGACATTGTATATTTAGAGAGAGAGGGACGAGAGGTGATTTAAATATGTAGACAGATGCACATAGGTTATATGCAGATACTGTGCTATTTTACATAAAGAACTTGAGCATCTATAGATTTTGGTAAATGTAGGACAGTGGGAGGAGAGTGTCCTGAAGCCAATCCCCCTGCAGATAAGAGGCAATAACTGTATAAGAGTACTCGATGTGCTTTGCATTGAGTGTGGGGCTTGTGAAACACAAGACAAGTGACAAATACGAATATCAGGTTCTGCTCTGAAGGTATACACTCATCACTCAGCAGAGTAGAGATGTCACTTCTTTTTCAAATTAACCCTTGCCAGGGCTTAGCAGAATCTACTCAGTGATTGTTGCAACGTTTACTAAGTTACATTTAGCTATTTTGTTTTTAAAATATGTTTTTCTGTCTCTTTTCTGTCCTGTGGCACCTTAGTTGTTCGGCAAAAAATGTCTTTAGTATTACCTGGAGTGATAATATACTATCTATGTTTATTTGGACCCTGTTTGGCATACAGTTATATACTGTTGTCTGTTTAACTTGTACTTATAATTTCTCTCCACCAAAATTGTACATCCCTAATGGAAACCATGAATATTGAGTTTTGTTGTAATTGTTGATAATAGCCTATGTGCAGAATATAGAGCACATCGTTGTCATTCAGTAATTATTCGTTGACTTTAGTTGGGGCATGAATTGAAAGAAAGTAACTGGAAAAAGATTCCCATTTCAGTTTAAAAAGTTGCAAAGATGTATTGGAATTCATGGTTCTTAAGACTCAGCTTTCAAGAAAATATTTTATTTCTCTGCTCTTTGATCACCAGAAGATGTAAAATGTTAAGTCTAGCAACAGAGATCATTTATTTCTTATATTCAAAAGATAGAATTATACATCTATTAATTTCAGAGACTAATCATGTCTTATAATAGGAAACATTGGGCTGTACTAACATATGAGAGCCATTGTACTATAAAACTTGCATTAAAGTCTTTTGTTACTTGAAAACAATTGATCTAACAGTTTGGTTTTATGATTAAAATTTCCAGGCTCTTTAGTAAGAGAGATAATTCCAGGAAGGCATAAAATATGAAAGCCTCTCTTTAAAGGCCTCTTAGCTGCCCTGGTCCATTAGGCCATTCTTAAGACAAGGCCTGGCTTGTTAAATTAAGAGACTTACCTGAAATAGAACTTAGTCTACCTCTGTTTCAGTTCTTTGTCTATAGATTTTGGTAAATGTAGGACAGTGGGAGGAGAGTGTCCTGAAGCCAATCCCCCTGCAGATAAGAGGCAATAACTGTATAAGAGTACTCGATGTGCTTTGCATTGAGTGTGGGGCTTGTGAAACACAAGACAAGTGACAAATACGAATATCAGGTTCTGCTCTGAAGGTATACACTCATCACTCAGCAGAGTAGAGATGTCACTTCTTTTTCAAATTAACCCTTGCCAGGGCTTAGCAGAATCTACTCAGTGATTGTTGCAACGTTTACTAAGTTACATTTAGCTATTTTGTTTTTAAAATATGTTTTTCTGTCTCTTTTCTGTCCTGTGGCACCTTAGTTGTTCGGCAAAAAATGTCTTTAGTATTACCTGGAGTGATAATATACTATCTATGTTTATTTGGACCCTGTTTGGCATACAGTTATATACTGTTGTCTGTTTAACTTGTACTTATAATTTCTCTCCACCAAAATTGTACATCCCTAATGGAAACCATGAATATTGAGTTTTGTTGTAATTGTTGATAATAGCCTATGTGCAGAATATAGAGCACATCGTTGTCATTCAGTAATTATTCGTTGACTTTAGTTGGGGCATGAATTGAAAGAAAGTAACTGGAAAAAGATTCCCATTTCAGTTTAAAAAGTTGCAAAGATGTATTGGAATTCATGGTTCTTAAGACTCAGCTTTCAAGAAAATATTTTATTTCTCTGCTCTTTGATCACCAGAAGATGTAAAATGTTAAGTCTAGCAACAGAGATCATTTATTTCTTATATTCAAAAGATAGAATTATACATCTATTAATTTCAGAGACTAATCATGTCTTATAATAGGAAACATTGGGCTGTACTAACATATGAGAGCCATTGTACTATAAAACTTGCATTAAAGTCTTTTGTTACTTGAAAACAATTGATCTAACAGTTTGGTTTTATGATTAAAATTTCCAGGCTCTTTAGTAAGAGAGATAATTCCAGGAAGGCATAAAATATGAAAGCCTCTCTTTAAAGGCCTCTTAGCTGCCCTGGTCCATTAGGCCATTCTTAAGACAAGGCCTGGCTTGTTAAATTAAGAGACTTACCTGAAATAGAACTTAGTCTACCTCTGTTTCAGTTCTTTGTCTAAGTCTACTTTGACAAGGGCTGCCATGATAGCTCATGTTCGTTTAGTGGTTCAGATGGTAAAGAATCTGCCTGCAATGTAGGAGAACTGGGTTTGATCCTGAGTCAGGAAGATCCCCTGGAAAAGGGAATGGCTACCCACTCCAGTTTTCTTGCCTAGAGAATTCCATGGAAAGAGAAGCCTGGTGGGCGACAGTCTGTGTGGTTGCAAAGAGTCAGACATACTAAGCAACTAACATTTCCCTGGTAGTTCAGTGGTAAAGAATCCATCTGCCAGTGCAGGATATGCTAGTTGAATCCCTGAGTCAGAAAGGTCCCTTGGAGAAGGAAATGACAGCCCACTCCAGTTTTATTGCCTGAAAAATTCCATGGACAAAGGGACCTGGTGGGATATAGTCCAGGGGGTCACAAAGAGTAGACACGACTAAGTGACTAAACAACGACTTTTGATGAACTCCATGGAAGTAGTGGAACATCTTATATTATCTACATTTGAACTTTGTTTACATCTTTCTTGTTTTCAGATTCTTTCCACAGAGGGCTCAAGTTAACATTTTCTGCTTAGGCTCCCTCTATAATTCCAATAAGTACCAATATTAAGCTTTTACAAACATGGCATAATAATTACATAAAATTCTCCAGAGAAGTTCTTTTTCTGTATCTTTTAGGGAATGCTTTGGCCACTCTGTGTCTAAAAATGAAACTTTCATTTAAAAATGAAACTTTCATTTAAAAATGAAACTTTCATTTAAAAATGAAACTTTCATTTAAAAATGAAACTTTCATGAACCCAAGCTTATCTGAGGGAAAGAATAGGAGTACTATAGATAGCGATTTAAATACTCTGTGATGTTTTTGGATTAGTCTTGGATTTGGATTGGCAGTCAGAGTCAAAGTAACACCGTTGACTTCACCCAACACCAGATTGGCTTAGCTTTAAGAAGGAACACATTACAAGAAAAAAATATAGCATCAAAACAATAGTATAGAACTCCCAGGCACAATTTCCAGTGTCCTGATAATTCACATTTGTGTTGCACATGCAGTTTGTGTTCTTCATGAAAGAAGTTAAGCCATCATTTTGGGGACCTTTCACATTTTATACCTGCTTAGTCACTCAGACCCTTAGTCACTTCAGAAGTATGTGACTGTTTCTTCCGATTCTCTGAAGCATCTGTGTCTTTCATCAGTAACCTCCAAATATTACTTGGTAACAGCTGCCTGGTAGCACTTCACCTAACTAGTTTCCATTTATCTTAGATTCAGTATAGATAATCTGCTAGTAGTTGCTTGAGTTAGAAGTAGAATTGTCCAAAGATCAGATGTCCTGAGAGCAAAGGAAAGGCCACAGAATGAGCTATAAACCCTAACTATTCAACAGTGTTTATGAATTTATGAATAATGAACAAAAATAGCCTCTGAAAAGATCAGTCATTTTGTAAATAGTTCATGATATTTACTTAAGGAAACATTTGTCTATCACTTACTATATTTTTTGGCATTAAACTTGCATTTAATGCAAGGATTTTCTTTTAGTTTGGCAGTTTAAATCCAAAATGGGTTTTGTTATTTAATGTTGGAATCATATTCTTAATAGAATGCTATAGTCATGTCACATTGGAAATGTTACATATTTATACTGATATTGGCACAGGAAAGGTTTGATAGCAGATAAGCTGGTATGAATGGATCATAGTGTCTAGCAGTGTCTCTATGTTCAAAATATTTGTACCAAATGAAACTCAGAATGAAGAAAAGTTTCTTCTTTACTTCAGTTGTTGATGACAGTAAATAATGTGAGGCCAAACTATAAAATTCTGAGCTTAGCTTTCTTTAACAAGATCAAAGTAAAACAACATCTGTCACAGCAGTTAACATGAAAATATTTCAGTGCTAGTAGCATTTGTAATATGTTTAACTAACACATTTGTAAATTTTTCAGACACAATAATAGGCTTCTAAGGTGGACAGTGGGAAAGAATCTGCCCGCCAGTGTAGAAGATGCAAGAGATACAGGTTCGATTGCTGGGTTGGGAAGATACACTGGAAGATGGCATGGCAATCCACTCCAATATTCTTGTCTGAAAAATTCCATGGACAGAGGATCCTGGTGGGCTACAGTCCCTGGGGTCGCAAAGAGTGTGATGTGACTGAGCAACCGAGCGCACACACACACACACACATACACACACACACACACAGAGAAAATATAAAGTACCATTAAACTAGGCAACATAATATTTATGGTAATGATATTGGAAAGTATAAAACTATTATCAGTTTTGAATTACTCTTCCATTGCGATCATTCCAAGAAAGTGCCTATGTTCTTGGCTCTGAATATATCATTGTAGATATCTGAGTAATCTGCTCATGAAATTCTTCTGTAAGTCTTCCCAGTATTAAGTGGCATTTGTTCTATAAGAAGGAGCATATGGAAAAGCCAATTAGGTTGCCAGGCTCCATAAGTATTTTAAAGCTGATATTTAAAAGAGGCAAATGGCTACTTTGATTTTTCAAAAATTTCACTAGGCTATAATTCCTCAGCTATCAGAATTAATGAAAATTCAGGAAAGGTCAAACTGCAGGGGATATAAAAACCTCATATAAAAACATTTTAGAAGAAGGATTTAGTAACCTTCCCGAAGGTCTTTCTTTGTATATATTAGAGAGAAAAGAGGTGGTAGAAGGTGTGTGTCAGTATGGGAGGCAAAGCTGAATCAAAAACTTCTGACAGATTAATTTTGATCCTCTGCTGTCCCTGAATATGGATCAGTCCCATTTAATTACCTCATCCTTCTCACATTTTGTAAGAGGTTGTTCGATTCTATGCAAATATTTGTACCAAATGAAACTCAGAATGAAGAAAAGTTTCTTCTTTACTTCAGTTGTTGATGACAGTAAATAATGTGAGGCCAAACTATAAAATTCTGAGCTTAGCTTTCTTTAACAAGATCAAAGTAAAACAACATCTGTCACAGCAGTTAACATGAAAATATTTCAGTGCTAGTAGCATTTGTAATATGTTTAACTAACACATTTGTAAATTTTTCAGACACAATAATAGGCTTCTAAGGTGGACAGTGGGAAAGAATCTGCCCGCCAGTGTAGAAGATGCAAGAGATACAGGTTCGATTGCTGGGTTGGGAAGATACACTGGAAGATGGCATGGCAATCCACTCCAATATTCTTGTCTGAAAAATTCCATGGACAGAGGATCCTGGTGGGCTACAGTCCCTGGGGTCGCAAAGAGTGTGATGTGACTGAGCAACCGAGCGCACACACACACACACACATACACACACACACACAGAGAAAATATAAAGTACCATTAAACTAGGCAACATAATATTTATGGTAATGATATTGGAAAGTATAAAACTATTATCAGTTTTGAATTACTCTTCCATTGCGATCATTCCAAGAAAGTGCCTATGTTCTTGGCTCTGAATATATCATTGTAGATATCTGAGTAATCTGCTCATGAAATTCTTCTGTAAGTCTTCCCAGTATTAAGTGGCATTTGTTCTATAAGAAGGAGCATATGGAAAAGCCAATTAGGTTGCCAGGCTCCATAAGTATTTTAAAGCTGATATTTAAAAGAGGCAAATGGCTACTTTGTTTTTTCAAAAATTTCACTAGGCTATAATTCCTCAGCTATCAGAATTAATGAAAATTCAGGAAAGGTCAAACTGCAGGGGATATAAAAACCTCATATAAAAACATTTTAGAAGAAGGATTTAGTAACCTTCCCGAAGGTCTTTCTTTGTATATATTAGAGAGAAAAGAGGTGGTAGAAGGTGTGTGTCAGTATGGGAGGCAAAGCTGAATCAAAAACTTCTGACAGATTAATTTTGATCCTCTGCTGTCCCTGAATATGGATCAGTCCCATTTAATTACCTCATCCTTCTCACATTTTGTAAGACTGGAATACATGATTGATAGAGCTTTTGCCGGATATGGTAATTGAAACAATGAATGGAAGTACAGAGCAAGTAGAATGATGCTTGCCAACTTCACATGCATACTAAGTCATTTCAGTAGTGTCTGACTCTTTGTGACACTTTGAATGTAGCCTGCCAGGCTCCTCTGTTCATGGGATTCTCTAGGCAAGAATACTAGAGTGGGTTGCCATTCCCTCCACCAAGGGATCTTCCCAGCCCAGGATTTGAACCTCGTCTCTTCTGTCTCCTGCATTGGCAGGCAGGTTCTTTACCACTAGCACCATCTAGGAAGCTTAGATCATGTGTATGTCCATCCATGACCCTTCATACACTGTTATTCTGGAAGGTGCTGACCACGTGTTAGGGAATACAGTTCTCACTGCATTAATCTTTAGGACCAGCATCTGTGAAGGTGATTGAAATAGTTTATTAGAATGTTCCCTATAAAAAGCAGGAAGGAAAATACCTCTGGCATATGTAGATTGAATTTTTCCTTTCCCCCAAGAAATGCATGTCTCAGCAAAAGCAATATTCTCCTTTGTAAACATCAGCTCTAATGCTTTTATTGAACTTTTTCAGAAATAGAATGTACAAGGTCAGTTCTATGTGCTTGAAATAATCCTCTGCATATCTGCCATTTCTCTCATGTTTTTAGTAAGAAAATACCAGATCTTGAATATAGATGAATGAAGAGTTTTGAAGCAGTGGTGCTTTGTATAGGTAAACCTTTGGAAGGCAGAGCGTTCATTTGAAACAGATCATGCATCTGTCAATATATTTAAGGGCTTTTTGCTCTGTGACCTATGGGTTTCAGTGACAAATTGGCCCAGTATCACTTTTCATCCATTTTTCACACTGCACTCAGAAACGCAGCCTAAACCAAAAAGACTGTGACTCATAGCCAAGGGGATCTCTTCTTTTCCTAGGGCTGTCCTCTGTAAGCACCTTGCCCCTCCCTAAAGAGCTTATGCTTTTACCAGCTCAACTTAAAATGGGTCTCTTCCATGTCCATTTCCTGCATATTTTGTTCTTGATCCAAAATAATTTTTCTCTACCTTTCATGTTAGTATTTTAAAAGCCATTATTGTGCCTTAGTGCATATGTTAAGTTATAAAATAAGAGAAGATTAAATATGTAAACGGTAAAGTAAGCAAGCAACTAAAGAGCCTAATACCAGAAAGGTCAGAAAGTAACAAAAGAAAAGAATGTTGAGTTTCTGAAATAGGCTTAAAGATAAACAGCCCCGTGACCTTGAGTTTAAATACTGAATGCATAGAATGATTGGACATATTTATTAAGGCAGATGATTTGAAAATTTTAATCCTCTGCTAAAGTTAAAAACATCCGAGGAAGACGGTATTTGAATGTCTGCCCTCAAGGCCAAGAGCAGGAATCTCTAGGGGTTTTCTGGAGAGAAGAAACTCTTATTACAACATTTTCCTGGCCTGAAAGCCTACTTAGGAGGAAGTGAATAGAGCCTTGCCCCACGGCCAAATTTCTAGTGGTTGGACTGCCTGAACATCCTACACACCGGACAGAGATAGTGAGGCCAAGACTACCCACATTCCCATGCTTTTAAAAACTGGGAGCCTCCAGGGGTGCTTGATTTATGCAGAATAATTGGCTTGCCCAAATACATTTTAGAAAGACAGCTTTGTCCAACACCCTCACCTGGGACCGAAGACTGTGGAAAATGGGGTGGAAGAAGAAGGAAGACTAAATTACTCCTTGGCTTTTTAATGCTTATGGACAGATTGAAAAAAATTTTTCCCTTTAGGTAAGAAAATACCAGATCTTGAATATAGATGAATGAAGAGTTTTGAAGCAGTGGTGCTTTGTATAGGTAAACCTTTGGAAGGCAGAGCGTTCATTTGAAACAGATCATGCATCTGTCAATATATTTAAGGGCTTTTTGCTCTGTGACCTATGGGTTTCAGTGACAAATTGGCCCAGTATCACTTTTCATCCATTTTTCACACTGCACTCAGAAACGCAGCCTAAACCAAAAAGACTGTGACTCATAGCCAAGGGGATCTCTTCTTTTCCTAGGGCTGTCCTCTGTAAGCACCTTGCCCCTCCCTAAAGAGCTTATGCTTTTACCAGCTCAACTTAAAATGGGTCTCTTCCATGTCCATTTCCTGCATATTTTGTTCTTGATCCAAAATAATTTTTCTCTACCTTTCATGTTAGTATTTTAAAAGCCATTATTGTGCCTTAGTGCATATGTTAAGTTATAAAATAAGAGAAGATTAAATATGTAAACGGTAAAGTAAGCAAGCAACTAAAGAGCCTAATACCAGAAAGGTCAGAAAGTAACAAAAGAAAAGAATGTTGAGTTTCTGAAATAGGCTTAAAGATAAACAGCCCCGTGACCTTGAGTTTAAATACTGAATGCATAGAATGATTGGACATATTTATTAAGGCAGATGATTTGAAAATTTTAATCCTCTGCTAAAGTTAAAAACATCCGAGGAAGACGGTATTTGAATGTCTGCCCTCAAGGCCAAGAGCAGGAATCTCTAGGGGTTTTCTGGAGAGAAGAAACTCTTATTACAACATTTTCCTGGCCTGAAAGCCTACTTAGGAGGAAGTGAATAGAGCCTTGCCCCACGGCCAAATTTCTAGTGGTTGGACTGCCTGAACATCCTACACACCGGACAGAGATAGTGAGGCCAAGACTACCCACATTCCCATGCTTTTAAAAACTGGGGAGCCTCCAGGGGGTGCTTGATTTATGCAGAATAATTGGCTTGCCCAAATACATTTTAGAAAGACAGCTTTGTCCAACACCCTCACCTGGGACCGAAGACTGTGGAAAATGGGGGTGGAAGAAGAAGGAAGACTAAATTACTCCTTGGCTAATGCGTTAGGACTTTTGGAAAAGAGTGTAAGGTTGGGAAAATAACAATGATCAGCAGTTATTGAGCACTTTCGATGTGTCATGCCATGTAGTTTTTAAATGTAGCATCTGCTCACATCATTGCAAAACTCCTATTGGCCATCTGCAATTATTATGCTAATTTTTATAGACACGCTTGAGCTAATTTTTATAGATGAAGAAGTATGAGTAAAAGATGTCAAAGGCTGTTTAGAGGGCTTCCTTGGTGGTCCAGTGGGTGAAAAGTCTGCCTTGCAGTGCAAGGGGCGCCGGTTCAATCGCTGGCCTGGGAAAACCCCACATGCTGCAGAGCAGCTGAACTGGTGTGTCCAGTTGCTAGCCAGTGCTCTGGTGCATATGTGCCCAGAGCTGGTGCTCTGCCACGAGAGAGGCCCCTGCAATGGGAGGCCTACACAGGGCCAAGAATAAAGATGGATGAAAAATAAAAAACGATGACTTAGAGGAAAAAAACAAAAAGACTGTTTAGAACCCACCTATAGAACAGTAAGTGCTTATGGAACATAAAATTACAATTTTCCTATTTATTCATATTGTAAAATTTGGAACCTCTATGGACTGGCCCTACTCCATTACCAACTGTTATCAATCTATTGATACTAAAACAATGAAGTAAAATTTTAAATGTCTACAATATGTTGTTTCCTGTGCTATTGCTATATTCATTCATATACATTCTCTGTCTCAATCTAAAGCCCTTTTCATTCCATAAGTATTTTTAAAATAATGAGGTTGGTAGTATTTCCTCGGTTTTCTAGGAGAAGAAACTCTTATTACAACATTTTCCTGGCCTGAAAGCCTACTTAGGAGGAAGTGAATAGAGCCTTGCCCCACGGCCAAATTTCTAGTGGTTGGACTGCCTGAACATCCTACACACCGGACAGAGATAGTGAGGCCAAGACTACCCACATTCCCATGCTTTTAAAAACTGGGGAGCCTCCAGGGGGTGCTTGATTTATGCAGAATAATTGGCTTGCCCAAATACATTTTAGAAAGACAGCTTTGTCCAACACCCTCACCTGGGACCGAAGACTGTGGAAAATGGGGGTGGAAGAAGAAGGAAGACTAAATTACTCCTTGGCTAATGCGTTAGGACTTTTGGAAAAGAGTGTAAGGTTGGGAAAATAACAATGATCAGCAGTTATTGAGCACTTTCGATGTGTCATGCCATGTAGTTTTTAAATGTAGCATCTGCTCACATCATTGCAAAACTCCTATTGGCCATCTGCAATTATTATGCTAATTTTTATAGACACGCTTGAGCTAATTTTTATAGATGAAGAAGTATGAGTAAAAGATGTCAAAGGCTGTTTAGAGGGCTTCCTTGGTGGTCCAGTGGGTGAAAAGTCTGCCTTGCAGTGCAAGGGGCGCCGGTTCAATCGCTGGCCTGGGAAAACCCCACATGCTGCAGAGCAGCTGAACTGGTGTGTCCAGTTGCTAGCCAGTGCTCTGGTGCATATGTGCCCAGAGCTGGTGCTCTGCCACGAGAGAGGCCCCTGCAATGGGAGGCCTACACAGGGCCAAGAATAAAGATGGATGAAAAATAAAAAACGATGACTTAGAGGAAAAAAACAAAAAGACTGTTTAGAACCCACCTATAGAACAGTAAGTGCTTATGGAACATAAAATTACAATTTTCCTATTTATTCATATTGTAAAATTTGGAACCTCTATGGACTGGCCCTACTCCATTACCAACTGTTATCAATCTATTGATACTAAAACAATGAAGTAAAATTTTAAATGTCTACAATATGTTGTTTCCTGTGCTATTGCTATATTCATTCATATACATTCTCTGTCTCAATCTAAAGCCCTGATCAGTGGTTAGCATAAAATATGCATTCCATAAGTATTTTTAAAATAATGAGGTTGGTAGTATTTCCCTCATTTTACAGATGTGACAACTGACACCCAGAGAAAACTTACCAAAGACCACAAGATCTCATGTAGGATTCAAGTTTAGTTTTGCTAACTTTAAAAACCATACATTTGGTATAATATCAAAAGCCACAAAATTACAGAATTATGTTGTTATAGAAATGAATAAAACTAGTGGAAAGGAGATTACACTTGTACAGGGTCTTAAATAATAGCAAAACCTTTCATGGAAGAAAAATTGATTGTATATTGGGATGTGGAAGAGTGTAGAAGGAAATATTCTTAGCCACTGCTTCCAAATTTGTTCATATCATATAATATTTTTATAGCATACTGTGGGAAATGAGGATATAATTGTCATCTGGAGTGCCCTGGCTACCCGTGACTGACCCACTTACCATGTGAGCTGTGGGGATTCATATCTTCTCCCACAGTTAATCCATTAGCTGAATACAAATAGTCCAGGATTACCAAATAAAAAGCTTACATCTAGGTATATAAATATAAAATAGCATGCAAAAATATAGATATAAGGAAATGCAGAAAATATTTTTTTATATCTTGAGGTGTTCAGCTTGGTTTAGGAGATATGGTGGAAGATGATTTTGAAGAAGTAGAGTCAGATTATTATTATAAAGATTCTTATATGCCATCGATTAGAATTATAAAATCATAGTAAATATGCAGAAAGCTAAAATCATACAATAATAATTTACCTAATTTGTTGCTTAAGTCTCATTTTGTGTATTTGAAACTACAGCTATAACTCAGGGTATTTTACTGTGATATAGGCATTGGTGTTATAAAAAACCTCCCATTGAAATTAATTATGAAAGCTGAATAAAATGAAATAAAACATAAAAGAGCAACTGTTTAAAATTATTCCAGGAACTTCCTTGGTGGTCCAGTGGTTAAGACGCTACATTTGCAGTGCAGGGGGCATGGGTTCAATCCCTGGTCAAGGAACTAAGATCCCACATGCTGCATGGTGTGGCCAAAAAAATTATTATCCAATAACTAAGGCAATGAGAAAATGAGGAACTAAATTCCTGAAGAGAAAGGAAATACATTAAAGAGAATTTGTGTCCACTTTTTCAAAGCCTTGGCTGCCAGTGCCGAGCCGTGGAAATAGAAACTGATTACAAAGCAGCAGCCTAGAAACTGCAGATAGACAAGAAATTAGACTTTAGGATTACCAGGAAAGCCATAATTTGAAGGATGAAAATCAAGAGACCTCTGACAGTCTACATGTAATTTCTACTCTAAACATTCAGTGACTCTGATCCATGGAAAAATGCTGAGATTCTGCTCAGAAGTTAAATAGTAGAAAATTTGAAAATCTTACGGTGTTAGAGAGACAAAAAGCAGTGTCAGATCCCCAAATAAGAATGATCCTGTTTAAACCCTACTCTAGTTTTTACTGAGATTCCTGCAAACATTGCATATAAGGAGTATAGCATACTGTGGGAAATGAGGATATAATTGTCATCTGGAGTGCCCTGGCTACCCGTGACTGACCCACTTACCATGTGAGCTGTGGGGATTCATATCTTCTCCCACAGTTAATCCATTAGCTGAATACAAATAGTCCAGGATTACCAAATAAAAAGCTTACATCTAGGTATATAAATATAAAATAGCATGCAAAAATATAGATATAAGGAAATGCAGAAAATATTTTTTTATATCTTGAGGTGTTCAGCTTGGTTTAGGAGATATGGTGGAAGATGATTTTGAAGAAGTAGAGTCAGATTATTATTATAAAGATTCTTATATGCCATCGATTAGAATTATAAAATCATAGTAAATATGCAGAAAGCTAAAATCATACAATAATAATTTACCTAATTTGTTGCTTAAGTCTCATTTTGTGTATTTGAAACTACAGCTATAACTCAGGGTATTTTACTGTGATATAGGCATTGGTGTTATAAAAAACCTCCCATTGAAATTAATTATGAAAGCTGAATAAAATGAAATAAAACATAAAAGAGCAACTGTTTAAAATTATTCCAGGAACTTCCTTGGTGGTCCAGTGGTTAAGACGCTACATTTGCAGTGCAGGGGGCATGGGTTCAATCCCTGGTCAAGGAACTAAGATCCCACATGCTGCATGGTGTGGCCAAAAAAATTATTATCCAATAACTAAGGCAATGAGAAAATGAGGAACTAAATTCCTGAAGAGAAAGGAAATACATTAAAGAGAATTTGTGTCCACTTTTTCAAAGCCTTGGCTGCCAGTGCCGAGCCGTGGAAATAGAAACTGATTACAAAGCAGCAGCCTAGAAACTGCAGATAGACAAGAAATTAGACTTTAGGATTACCAGGAAAGCCATAATTTGAAGGATGAAAATCAAGAGACCTCTGACAGTCTACATGTAATTTCTACTCTAAACATTCAGTGACTCTGATCCATGGAAAAATGCTGAGATTCTGCTCAGAAGTTAAATAGTAGAAAATTTGAAAATCTTACGGTGTTAGAGAGACAAAAAGCAGTGTCAGATCCCCAAATAAGAATGATCCTGTTTAAACCCTACTCTAGTTTTTTTCACTGAGATTCCTGCAAACATTGCATATAAGGAGTAAGAACAAACTATAAATAGGCCAGTTCTGCCTGGATAAATAGTACTAATGAAAATTAGGAGTACTTTGAAGCAGAAATCAAAGTAAACCAAAATAAATGCAGAAAAACACTATGGTCAATGATTGGTGGATTCAGTATTGCTAAGGTGCTAATTCTTTCAAAATTTATCTGGAGTTTCTACATAATTTCAGTTAAAATCCCAACTTTAAAACAAATCAACAATTTAAATTTACACAAGAATGCAGAGGGCCAAGAGTAATCGTGATCATCTTGAAGAAGAACAGATTTGGAAGATTTACATTACCAGATACCAGGCATTTTATAAAACTACTAAAATGAAAAATATGTGAAATCTCTGGTGCATAAAGAGATAATTTGACTAGTGGAACAGAATAGAGTACAGAAGCAGACCCTTTAATATATACTCACCTGATTTACCAGCAAATTATTATTAAAATGCAGTAAGGAAAGGATAGTCTTTGCAGTAATTAATATTGGATCAACTTAATTTTTATGAAAAAGTAATTTATTCCTACCTCATACCTCCTATACAGAATTCAATCACAGTAAATTATAGACCTAAATGTGTTTTTGTTTTTTTGTTTTGTTTTGTTTTTCTTTGGTATTTAGTCGCTAAGTCATGTCTGACTCTTTGCAACCACATAAACTATAGCCCACCAGGCTCCTTTCTCCATGGGATTTTCAGGCAAGAACACTTGAGTAAGTTGCTATTTTCTTCTCCAGGGACTCTTGCCAACCCAGAGATCAAATCCTCATTTCCTGTATTGCCAGTAGATTCTTTAGCCATACAGCAACCAGGGGAAGCCCAAAAAATATTTTAAAAAAAATTAAAATCCTACAAAATTAAAGAATATCAGTACATTCATTTGGTAGAACATATTTCTTACAGTCTTTCTCAAATTTATTTTTAAATCCTGTACCATTTTTTGAGATTCCTGTCTACATGTAATTTCTACTCTAAACATTCAGTGACTCTGATCCATGGAAAATGCTGAGATTCTGCTCAGAAGTTAAATAGTAGAAAATTTGAAAATCTTACGGTGTTAGAGAGACAAAAAGCAGTGTCAGATCCCCAAATAAGAATGATCCTGTTTAAACCCTACTCTAGTTTTTTTCACTGAGATTCCTGCAAACATTGCATATAAGGAGTAAGAACAAACTATAAATAGGCCAGTTCTGCCTGGATAAATAGTACTAATGAAAATTAGGAGTACTTTGAAGCAGAAATCAAAGTAAACCAAAATAAATGCAGAAAAACACTATGGTCAATGATTGGTGGATTCAGTATTGCTAAGGTGCTAATTCTTTCAAAATTTATCTGGAGTTTCTACATAATTTCAGTTAAAATCCCAACTTTAAAACAAATCAACAATTTAAATTTACACAAGAATGCAGAGGGCCAAGAGTAATCGTGATCATCTTGAAGAAGAACAGATTTGGAAGATTTACATTACCAGATACCAGGCATTTTATAAAACTACTAAAATGAAAAATATGTGAAATCTCTGGTGCATAAAGAGATAATTTGACTAGTGGAACAGAATAGAGTACAGAAGCAGACCCTTTAATATATACTCACCTGATTTACCAGCAAATTATTATTAAAATGCAGTAAGGAAAGGATAGTCTTTGCAGTAATTAATATTGGATCAACTTAATTTTTATGAAAAAGTAATTTATTCCTACCTCATACCTCCTATACAGAATTCAATCACAGTAAATTATAGACCTAAATGTGTTTTTGTTTTTTTGTTTTGTTTTGTTTTTCTTTGGTATTTAGTCGCTAAGTCATGTCTGACTCTTTGCAACCACATAAACTATAGCCCACCAGGCTCCTTTCTCCATGGGATTTTCAGGCAAGAACACTTGAGTAAGTTGCTATTTTCTTCTCCAGGGACTCTTGCCAACCCAGAGATCAAATCCTCATTTCCTGTATTGCCAGTAGATTCTTTAGCCATACAGCAACCAGGGGAAGCCCAAAAAATATTTTAAAAAAAATTAAAATCCTACAAAATTAAAGAATATCAGTACATTCATTTGGTAGAACATATTTCTTACAGTCTTTCTCAAATTTATTTTTTAAATCATAAAGCACTATCCCAAAAGAAAAGTATTGATACATTGCACTTTAATAAAATTAAAAGAAATTCTGTTGATCACAAACACACCTCTTAAAGAGATTTAAAAGATTAATCTCAAGATTAAAAAAATAAGTGAAAATTACAGTCCAAAGAGTTTGAGAAGACAATGAGAATACATATATTTGGTAAAGGACGTATTCAGAATTTATTTTAAAATATACAAAAATACTTAAGTAAAAGGTGTGGTGTGTGTGTGTGTGTGCTCAGTCACGTTAGAATCTGCAACGCCATGGACTGTAGCCTACCAGGCTCTTCTGTCTATGGATTTTTCCAGATAGGAATACTGGAGTGGGTTGCCATTTCCTATACAGAAGAAAAAGGTAGTCAATTTTACTTCAGTGGCCAAAGATATGAACAGGAATTGTGAACAAGATGATTTCCAGCTGTCCAATAAATGTCACTAAAGTTTCTCAGCCTTGTTAGTGATCAGAGAAATAAAAATTAAAATCACAAAACAATACCAAGTGTTAGTGAGTATATGAGACCCTGAACTGCTGTACACGGTGAGTGTTAATGTAAGTTTTTATAACTATTTTGGAAAGCTTATAGTGTCTATGGAGCCTAGTATTTGCATACTTTATGACCCAGCAGTTTCACTCCTAGCTGTGTTATCAAGAGAAATGCATACCACTGTGCATCATGAGGCAGGTTTTGGAATACTCACCTACACTGTTACTCACACTACACACTGGACACACATCTCCGTCAGCTGTTCTTGTTGATGTGTATGATGGAATAATGTGCAGTAATAATGAAACTATATAAAACGACTGGGTGAATCTTACTGATAGATGAGCCAAAGATCCAGACATGAAAGAATACCTGTGGTGGTGCTAACTCCATTATTTAAAAAGCTCAAAACTGACAAAACAAATCTAGTTGATATGGGTAAGGATAATGGTTAATATTTAGGGGTATTTTAGTAGGTAGACTTAGATTTTTGTGGGGTTTTCCATATTCTCTATAAGTTCTATTTTTTTCTTCTGGGTGTTAGTTACATAAATATGTTACCTTTGGAAGAAACATTCATTGAGTATGTCATATAGGCATACGTTATGTGGGTGACATTTCATTAAAAAAGTACATATATCTTTATGCATAGTGTGTATAAATTGTATACATTTTAACATACATACATTTAAACCATTCCCTTTGGGTGAGTAAACTGCTATCACCCTAAACTAAGGTGTATAAACTCATCTTGTCTTTGGTTTCACTTTCCTGCTCACATCTTTCTCTCTCTTCCCTTCCTTGATCCTTATAGGCCATAGAAACTTGAAAAAATAACTTTATACTTTCAGGACTCCTGTTTCCATATATTTAAAATATAAAGACTGTGCTACATTACTTTGAACTTTCTTTCATTTTATTAAACCTTTTCTTCAAACAACTACCACCCTACCAACAAATTCTGACATCATCAACAATAATTTATGAAATACCTGCTTGATTTTGAAGACAGAAACTATTCTCTGATGTCCACGCTTATGTGTTGTAGCTCTGGAGAACATCGCCTCTCCTATCTGCTGGTCCAGAGTCCTCACTAAGCCATGATTTCTACATATTCTCATATGTCTTCTTCTAATTTTTTAATTTTGGCCTCTTATTGGCTTTTTCTTTATTTATTTTCATCTATCTTTATTCTTTGACCTGTGTGGATCTCTCATTGCAGTGGCCTCTCTTGTTGCAGAGCATTGATTGTCTCTGGGCACATGAGCTCTGGCTTGTAATTGGACACACTGGTTTCACTCCTAGCTGTGTTATCAAGAGAAATGCATACCACTGTGCATCATGAGGCAGGTTTTGGAATACTCACCTACACTGTTACTCACACTACACACTGGACACACATCTCCGTCAGCTGTTCTTGTTGATGTGTATGATGGAATAATGTGCAGTAATAATGAAACTATATAAAACGACTGGGTGAATCTTACTGATAGATGAGCCAAAGATCCAGACATGAAAGAATACCTGTGGTGGTGCTAACTCCATTATTTAAAAAGCTCAAAACTGACAAAACAAATCTAGTTGATATGGGTAAGGATAATGGTTAATATTTAGGGGTATTTTAGTAGGTAGACTTAGATTTTTGTGGGGTTTTCCATATTCTCTATAAGTTCTATTTTTTTCTTCTGGGTGTTAGTTACATAAATATGTTACCTTTGGAAGAAACATTCATTGAGTATGTCATATAGGCATACGTTATGTGGGTGACATTTCATTAAAAAAGTACATATATCTTTATGCATAGTGTGTATAAATTGTATACATTTTAACATACATACATTTAAACCATTCCCTTTGGGTGAGTAAACTGCTATCACCCTAAACTAAGGTGTATAAACTCATCTTGTCTTTGGTTTCACTTTCCTGCTCACATCTTTCTCTCTCTTCCCTTCCTTGATCCTTATAGGCCATAGAAACTTGAAAAAATAACTTTATACTTTCAGGACTCCTGTTTCCATATATTTAAAATATAAAGACTGTGCTACATTACTTTGAACTTTCTTTCATTTTATTAAACCTTTTCTTCAAACAACTACCACCCTACCAACAAATTCTGACATCATCAACAATAATTTATGAAATACCTGCTTGATTTTGAAGACAGAAACTATTCTCTGATGTCCACGCTTATGTGTTGTAGCTCTGGAGAACATCGCTCTCTCCTATCTGCTGGTCCAGAGTCCTCACTAAGCCATGATTTCTACATATTCTCATATGTCTTCTTCTAATTTTTTAATTTTGGCCTCTTATTGGCTTTTTCTTTATTTATTTTCATCTATCTTTATTCTTTGACCTGTGTGGATCTCTCATTGCAGTGGCCTCTCTTGTTGCAGAGCATTGATTGTCTCTGGGCACATGAGCTCTGGCTTGTAATTGGACACACTGGTCCAGCCACTCCGCGGCATGTGGGATCTTCCCAGGCCAGGGATCGAACCAGTGCTCCTTGCACTGCAAGGCAGACTCTTTACCCACTGGACCACCAGGGAAGCCTTTTGTCTTATTTTTTCTCCCTCTCTTTGCATAGTGTTCATGGCCCCACTCCAGCCTTCTTTCTCCAATAAACATCTTCAATGAAGTGCCCTCATTGGTGTATCTATTTTCAAATACTTTGCAGACAGGATGGTGTAACTTTATGCTTTCATAATTTGCTTTACCTGTGACCTTTATATCTGCCTAAGGAGGTATCAGCCTCCTTAGGAACGGAAATATGGGTTTTCATTCCACACCATAAATTTGGCACGTGTAGTCTTCTGATGTAGGGCACTGCCTGCCAGTTTTCTTGAAATAAAATTGACACACAGCACTACCTAAGTTTAGGATGCATAGTGTAACATACATATACCAGGAAATCATTACCACATTAAGTTCAATGGCCATCCATCATCTCACATAGCTACAAAAAAAGCCCAAAACAAGTCTTTTTTTCCCCTTTTACTGAGAACTCATAGGATGTATTTTCTTAACAACTTTAATATATATCACTATCATACAGAAATGTTAACTACCATAAAGTTCTATGTAGCATCCCTAGTATTTATCTTGTAAATGGAGTTTGTGCCCTTTTGACCACCCTTTGTCAACTTCCTTCCCACCTCCTTTATCTGTATATAATTCATCTGTTTGAATACTCTGAAAGATTCTCAAAGCAAGACTTCTAATTATATACTTTGTTTCCTTAAGAGATGAGCCTAATGTCCTACATAAAGAAATGTTTCAGTACATACTCATTAATTACTTTTTTCTGATTCTTGCAAAGACACAGATAGGCCATTATAATATTAGAAACACCACAGAAGTTTCCTTTATCCACTCCCTCCAATCAGCTCACCTTCTGCCTAAAATTTATTTTCATCTATCTTTATTCTTTGACCTGTGTGGATCTCTCATTGCAGTGGCCTCTCTTGTTGCAGAGCATTGATTGTCTCTGGGCACATGAGCTCTGGCTTGTAATTGGACACACTGGTCCAGCCACTCCGCGGCATGTGGGATCTTCCCAGGCCAGGGATCGAACCAGTGCTCCTTGCACTGCAAGGCAGACTCTTTACCCACTGGACCACCAGGGAAGCCTTTTGTCTTATTTTTTCTCCCTCTCTTTGCATAGTGTTCATGGCCCCACTCCAGCCTTCTTTCTCCAATAAACATCTTCAATGAAGTGCCCTCATTGGTGTATCTATTTTCAAATACTTTGCAGACAGGATGGTGTAACTTTATGCTTTCATAATTTGCTTTACCTGTGACCTTTATATCTGCCTAAGGAGGTATCAGCCTCCTTAGGAACGGAAATATGGGTTTTCATTCCACACCATAAATTTGGCACGTGTAGTCTTCTGATGTAGGGCACTGCCTGCCAGTTTTCTTGAAATAAAATTGACACACAGCACTACCTAAGTTTAGGATGCATAGTGTAACATACATATACCAGGAAATCATTACCACATTAAGTTCAATGGCCATCCATCATCTCACATAGCTACAAAAAAAGCCCAAAACAAGTCTTTTTCCCTTTACTGAGAACTCATAGGATGTATTTTCTTAACAACTTTAATATATATCACTATCATACAGAAATGTTAACTACCATAAAGTTCTATGTAGCATCCCTAGTATTTATCTTGTAAATGGAGTTTGTGCCCTTTTGACCACCCTTTGTCAACTTCCTTCCCACCTCCTTTATCTGTATATAATTCATCTGTTTGAATACTCTGAAAGATTCTCAAAGCAAGACTTCTAATTATATACTTTGTTTCCTTAAGAGATGAGCCTAATGTCCTACATAAAGAAATGTTTCAGTACATACTCATTAATTACTTTTTTCTGATTCTTGCAAAGACACAGATAGGCCATTATAATATTAGAAACACCACAGAAGTTTCCTTTATCCACTCCCTCCAATCAGCTCACCTTCTGCCTAAAATCCTGAGTTCCCATCATTTCAACAGGCTGTATAGGATCTAGGCCTTGCCTTGATCTCAGACATTTCTGTCCTTGCATCGTTCCCCTTGCTTATTCTCAGTTGTTTTTTTGTTTTTTGTTTTTTGTTTTTTTTTTTTAACTTTTTACTTTATACTGAAGTAATGCTGATTAACAATGTCGTTACAGATTTGGGTGCACAACAAAGGGACTCAGCCATACATATACATGTATCCATTCTCCACTCCCATTCAGGCTGCCACATGACATTGAGTAGAATTCTCTGTGCTATACAATAGGTCATCCTTGGTTATCCATTTCAAATACAGCAGTGTTTGGGATGGACTTGTTCATACTCCTTCTCAGCCTTTAGTCTTACACTTCCCTTTACCTGGAATGCTCCTCTCCCTTGTCCTCACTGTGCCTAATTTTCACAAATGGTACATTCTTAGGGAAGGCATAATCCAGCTTATCACTCTTTATGAAGTATTGTCTTTTGTTTTTCTTAATAAGTTCACCTGTTCCCACTCCAAATGTAAACTATTCAAAGGCAGAGACTTTGACTTTCTTATTTTTTGTCTGTCTCCAAGCCTTGCAATGCATTATGTTTAATAAATGTGAGTTGAATAAATATATGAAGAAATGAACAAATGAAATAAACACCTACAAGTCATGACTGGAAGTAAGATTCTAATTTAAAGCATAAATTCAGCATGAATTAAAATAGAAAAAGTAATAGATCAATGATACAGAAGCTCAGAATAGGTGGGTATAATTAATAAAATTGGGATAATGCAATTGTGGGCAAATTTTTCTTAAAAAATAATAGGATAAGTGGTCATGTTTTTAAATTTCTGAGTTCAGCCTACATTAAACTATATGGTTAAAAATGAATAAAGTTGGCTATTTATGTCTAATTCTATTGTAAAAAGCACTGCATCTGAGGGCCAAGTGACTTTAGAACACATTATAGACAGTAACTCTTTCATTGTGTAGCATTGGTGGAGACAGAACTCATTATCCCCGTAGCAGATAGGCCCAAAAATTATAATATTAGAAACACCACAGAAGTTTCCTTTATCCACTCCCTCCAATCAGCTCACCTTCTGCCTAAAATCCTGAGTTCCCATCATTTCAACAGGCTGTATAGGATCTAGGCCTTGCCTTGATCTCAGACATTTCTGTCCTTGCATCGTTCCCCTTGCTTATTCTCAGTTGTTTTTTTGTTTTTTGTTTTTTGTTTTTTTTTTTTAACTTTTTACTTTATACTGAAGTAATGCTGATTAACAATGTCGTTACAGATTTGGGTGCACAACAAAGGGACTCAGCCATACATATACATGTATCCATTCTCCACTCCCATTCAGGCTGCCACATGACATTGAGTAGAATTCTCTGTGCTATACAATAGGTCATCCTTGGTTATCCATTTCAAATACAGCAGTGTTTGGGATGGACTTGTTCATACTCCTTCTCAGCCTTTAGTCTTACACTTCCCTTTACCTGGAATGCTCCTCTCCCTTGTCCTCACTGTGCCTAATTTTCACAAATGGTACATTCTTAGGGAAGGCATAATCCAGCTTATCACTCTTTATGAAGTATTGTCTTTTGTTTTTCTTAATAAGTTCACCTGTTCCCACTCCAAATGTAAACTATTCAAAGGCAGAGACTTTGACTTTCTTATTTTTTGTCTGTCTCCAAGCCTTGCAATGCATTATGTTTAATAAATGTGAGTTGAATAAATATATGAAGAAATGAACAAATGAAATAAACACCTACAAGTCATGACTGGAAGTAAGATTCTAATTTAAAGCATAAATTCAGCATGAATTAAAATAGAAAAAGTAATAGATCAATGATACAGAAGCTCAGAATAGGTGGGTATAATTAATAAAATTGGGATAATGCAATTGTGGGCAAATTTTTCTTAAAAAATAATAGGATAAGTGGTCATGTTTTTAAATTTCTGAGTTCAGCCTACATTAAACTATATGGTTAAAAATGAATAAAGTTGGCTATTTATGTCTAATTCTATTGTAAAAAGCACTGCATCTGAGGGCCAAGTGACTTTAGAACACATTATAGACAGTAACTCTTTCATTGTGTAGCATTGGTGGAGACAGAACTCATTATCCCCCGTAGCAGATGAGGCAATAGAAAAATGTTTGTCTAATAACATTTCAATGTTAATTTTAGAGTGTTATGTTGAATTTCAGTTCACACCTGCATGTTTGTTCCTCCATCTACTACATTTATTATTACATAATCACAGTTATTACATAATTTATATTGTGAACATAAGTTTCAGCATAGTGAGAGAAATATCACACTCTGCATTCTATAATAGATTTCTCTTTTGTAGTAATCATCCAATTATGGGAAACCAGAAAGGCCATGAATACAGCACTAGGTCTTAAATGTGGACTTTCCCCCCATTAATTTATTCTAAAATGATGTACTCATGGTCAGGGAATTGGTTCAGGTTCAAGAATGGACTGACTGTGGAAAGACATAAGTTCAAGCTCAGTTAGAATCTTACAGGAAGTATAGTGCCCCACAAAGCAGAGAAAATTGGGTTTGCGGTGGCAAAATTGTAGTACATACCAGTGTGATGACTGCTGAAAAATCACATACAGGCAGTTTCTCAAAAAATTATATCAAGATTTAGAAGTAATGTTAGTGGTATATAATCATTTTCCCCTTGTGTGCCACTTCCCATAGATTTATTTCTTTACTTTTAGTGATTTTTTATTCGTGGAGATCTCCAATTCTGCTCTCCCTCCACTATGAAAGTTCCAGCCTCAGAGTTGTTAAAGTAAAAACAATTGTTGTTAAAGTGGAAAATAGAAGCAATTTTTATCATTGGCCCACCACAGTTTGGCTCTATTCTTCAAGTCTCTGCTCTGGTGAGAATGAAGCCAGACCACACACTGCGGCTGAATTACAACACTTCAAAAAGCAGAAAAACAAAAAGTAATAGATCAATGATACAGAAGCTCAGAATAGGTGGGTATAATTAATAAAATTGGGATAATGCAATTGTGGGCAAATTTTTCTTAAAAAATAATAGGATAAGTGGTCATGTTTTTAAATTTCTGAGTTCAGCCTACATTAAACTATATGGTTAAAAATGAATAAAGTTGGCTATTTATGTCTAATTCTATTGTAAAAAGCACTGCATCTGAGGGCCAAGTGACTTTAGAACACATTATAGACAGTAACTCTTTCATTGTGTAGCATTGGTGGAGACAGAACTCATTATCCCCCGTAGCAGATGAGGCAATAGAAAAATGTTTGTCTAATAACATTTCAATGTTAATTTTAGAGTGTTATGTTGAATTTCAGTTCACACCTGCATGTTTGTTCCTCCATCTACTACATTTATTATTACATAATCACAGTTATTACATAATTTATATTGTGAACATAAGTTTCAGCATAGTGAGAGAAATATCACACTCTGCATTCTATAATAGATTTCTCTTTGTAGTAATCATCCAATTATGGGAAACCAGAAAGGCCATGAATACAGCACTAGGTCTTAAATGTGGACTTTCCCCCCATTAATTTATTCTAAAATGATGTACTCATGGTCAGGGAATTGGTTCAGGTTCAAGAATGGACTGACTGTGGAAAGACATAAGTTCAAGCTCAGTTAGAATCTTACAGGAAGTATAGTGCCCCACAAAGCAGAGAAAATTGGGTTTGCGGTGGCAAAATTGTAGTACATACCAGTGTGATGACTGCTGAAAAATCACATACAGGCAGTTTCTCAAAAAATTATATCAAGATTTAGAAGTAATGTTAGTGGTATATAATCATTTTCCCCTTGTGTGCCACTTCCCATAGATTTATTTCTTTACTTTTAGTGATTTTTTATTCGTGGAGATCTCCAATTCTGCTCTCCCTCCACTATGAAAGTTCCAGCCTCAGAGTTGTTAAAGTAAAAACAATTGTTGTTAAAGTGGAAAATAGAAGCAATTTTTATCATTGGCCCACCACAGTTTGGCTCTATTCTTCAAGTCTCTGCTCTGGTGAGAATGAAGCCAGACCACACACTGCGGCTGAATTACAACACTTCAAAAAGCAGAAAAACACTAATGGAAAAAGTCAAATGGGTTTCCAAATGGGAGGTAGTCGACAGTGCAGAAGCCTTCTAGCACAGCTCTTACGGGGACTACGCTCTGAATCCAAGGCCCCGACATGCAGTCTCGAGCTTGCACTCCCACTTAGCTGGGGCTGTCAAGCAGGAAATGTCCATTCAGCTGCAGAGTGTACTAGAGTCCACTGGCCTTGGTGGAAAAGCCTGTGAAGAGCCTTTCACCCCAGGCTCCATTTTTTGGGAGCTGATCCTGCCATTTGTGAAAATAAAAATGAGGGCTGTCTGAAATATTTTCTTCTTTAAGATTATTTCAGCAAGTGAATGAATAAATTAGGGAGTGAATAATTGGAAAGAAACCCTTACATTGGTAGGGGCAGAGAAACGTCTGTTATCTTGAACACAAAGGCCTCTTTCTAAGTCCTACATCCCAAGTATGTGTTGATGAATCAAATTGTGGGAAGGGCAGGAGTGATGATGTATTTTAGGGAAAAGTCAGAAAAGGTACTCAATTCCTTCTGGAATATTCTCCATATTTGGTCTCTGGATTAGGCACTTAGGGTATAGTTAGCAGAAGAAAATATCGTCCCTTCCTTCAGAGAGACAGATCTAAATTTAAAACAGCCACACAGACACAAAAGTTAGAATTGCTGTGAATACTAGAAACAAGAGATACATGTTAATAAGAGGGTGTAAAAAAAATGTGTGAGTTGACTAGGGAATCAGAGAGGACTTTTCTCAAGATGCAAAGGAGTTGACTTCTACTGTGTGCCAGACAGTCCCGGAATCATGAAGACTTTCATATCCTAAACACAGCTGGCCTGACAAGGGCTTTCCAACACTGTGTCTTGTTAGACCTGGGAAAGTTAGGGTCATATGGTGAGACATGTATGCTCTCATGGCTCTTTTAAAAATATTATGCAAACTTTTGAAAAAATGGACCAAGTTGGGCATTTAAGGTGTCCTTTGTAGAGGAGTGCAAGAGCTTAGTAGTTTACGAAGATGCTTTAAAACTCGTCATAATAAACAAAAGGGGAAAAGAGAGGAAAGAAGCAAAGGGAAGAAAGTGGACATTTTTTAAGTGTCAGGAAGAAACTACGCTCTATACAAGTTACCCTAAATTCTGTGGACATTGAGTGTAACTATCCCCATTTTATTCATATGGAAACTGAGTTCTAGCTCCACTGCCATCCAGCCATGCAGTCTCGAGCTTGCACTCCCACTTAGCTGGGGCTGTCAAGCAGGAAATGTCCATTCAGCTGCAGAGTGTACTAGAGTCCACTGGCCTTGGTGGAAAAGCCTGTGAAGAGCCTTTCACCCCAGGCTCCATTTTTTGGGAGCTGATCCTGCCATTTGTGAAAATAAAAATGAGGGCTGTCTGAAATATTTTCTTCTTTAAGATTATTTCAGCAAGTGAATGAATAAATTAGGGAGTGAATAATTGGAAAGAAACCCTTACATTGGTAGGGGCAGAGAAACGTCTGTTATCTTGAACACAAAGGCCTCTTTCTAAGTCCTACATCCCAAGTATGTGTTGATGAATCAAATTGTGGGAAGGGCAGGAGTGATGATGTATTTTAGGGAAAAGTCAGAAAAGGTACTCAATTCCTTCTGGAATATTCTCCATATTTGGTCTCTGGATTAGGCACTTAGGGTATAGTTAGCAGAAGAAAATATCGTCCCTTCCTTCAGAGAGACAGATCTAAATTTAAAAACAGCCACACAGACACAAAAGTTAGAATTGCTGTGAATACTAGAAACAAGAGATACATGTTAATAAGAGGGTGTAAAAAAAATGTGTGAGTTGACTAGGGAATCAGAGAGGACTTTTCTCAAGATGCAAAGGAGTTGACTTCTACTGTGTGCCAGACAGTCCCGGAATCATGAAGACTTTCATATCCTAAACACAGCTGGCCTGACAAGGGCTTTCCAACACTGTGTCTTGTTAGACCTGGGAAAGTTAGGGTCATATGGTGAGACATGTATGCTCTCATGGCTCTTTTAAAAATATTATGCAAACTTTTGAAAAAATGGACCAAGTTGGGCATTTAAGGTGTCCTTTGTAGAGGAGTGCAAGAGCTTAGTAGTTTACGAAGATGCTTTAAAACTCGTCATAATAAACAAAAGGGGAAAAGAGAGGAAAGAAGCAAAGGGAAGAAAGTGGACATTTTTTAAGTGTCAGGAAGAAACTACGCTCTATACAAGTTACCCTAAATTCTGTGGACATTGAGTGTAACTATCCCCATTTTATTCATATGGAAACTGAGGCTTCCAAGAGTTAAGTAGTTTACTGAATATGACAAATTCAGTTAACAGATACACTAAAATTTGAGTCCAGTTCTCTGGTTTCAGGCTCAGGTTCTTAATTTTTCCATACACAGTGCTTCTTCTGTAGATAAATCTCACTAGACCTTATCAGTGGATAAGATGTGTCATGTGAAACAAACTCTGCCTCTAATCTAATTTAAATAAAGGGGAATACTCTTGAGAATTCAACCAACTGCCATTATTCTAGGAGAAACATTCCAGAGATTTACTTTAACTCTGTGAATCTTTGATACCATTATTTCTATCAATCTAGTTATGCCCTGACCTTTATCTTGTGAAAGATTTTACTCTCCCATAAATTATAGAGATAGGCTCATAACCTCAGTTGGAATAACAATGCATTTCTGTCCTCTAGGCATAGTATTCATCTGTATGGCAGACATTGTGGTTTGGCTTCAATACTGAAATATAAGCCCTTTCTTCTCTTCCTAACTCTATTACAGAATTCGGAAAAGATGAAATAATCTTTATCCCCATCTCCTATGAGCTAAGAGTAGTAATCCATTCCATTTCTGGTCAATGAGGTGTATATTTGTTGAATAGTACTTCTGTGAAAAACTGTGTTTTCCCAGTAAAAAAGAAGAGACTCCGTTGGCTTGTTCCTTTTACTTATTTGTTCTCTGTCCAACGTGAAATTCAGATGTAATACCTGGAGATGCAGCAACAATTCTGTAACCAAAAAGCAATGAGGTCATAAGCCAACATTGAGGATATTGGAACAGAAAAATGGAGAGAGCTTGGAATTTTGAGTTACTTGGCTGGCTATTGACTATGTTCCCTTGGTTTTGTTACTGGGAAAATTTATGATTGTCTGATTGTTTAAGCCACTAGTTTTTAAAAATTCTTTTCTGCTATGACTTATTACAGGATATTGGATATAGTTCCCTGTGGTATACAGTAGGACCTTGTTCTTTATCCATCCTATATATAATAACTTGCATTTTAAGCCACTATTATGAAGTTATCTTCTGTTTTGCTGCCAAAAGCACTACAGACAGATTAAGTCAAAGTTGTGGTCGTAAAACAAGCAGGCCAGATGAAATCCTTCCTCAGTATTTTTCTGCTTTATTTAGAAGAGTGATGTCCTTTTCAATGTTTTGTCTGAAGGAAGTGGTCCTGTTCTGTCTGTTTATGGCCGCCCCACAGAAACATAATGGATCTCCAGTAAAACTGAGTTTGGATATCTAGAATGACGATGCTCCTTGTACCTAGGAAAGGCATGAAAAAACTAGGGACAAATCAGACAAAAAGTGTGCTAGGCTTGTACAAAAAAATACAAAACTTTATTAGAAGTAGTTTAAGAAAGCCTGAGTAAATGGAGAAACTTACATTGAACACGAGTTGGAGAATTCAATATTTTAACATGTAGATTCTCCCCAAATTAACTTATAGATGAAAAGAAATCAACAACCAAAATCCCAGCAAATCATTATTATTTTGGAGGGGGAGGCTAGTTGGGGAGGGAGGGAGGCCAGCGGGCCACTTCTGTTGATCTTTCATTTATCCATTTTCATCCATCTTTGTTCTTTGGCCTGTGTGGGCCTCCCATCGCGGTGACCTCTGTTGTCTCAGAGCACCGGCTCTGGGCGCATGCGCTCCAGAGCTCTGGCTCGGTAATTGGACACATCAGTCCAGCCACTCCGTGGCACGTAGGATCTTCCCAAGCCAGGGATCAAACCGGCGCCTCCTGCACTGCAAGGCGGTGCCCTTACCCAGTGGACCACCAGGGAAGCCCCTCAGCAAATTATTTTTGAAGAAAAGGATGAACTGATGTAAAAAATTATATAGGCCACGTGCTGCAGCCCACGTGTCTAGAGCCTGTGCGCCACAACAAGAGAAGCCACTGCAATGAGAAGCCTGTCCACTGCAAGGAAGAGTAGCCCCTGCTCACTGCAACTAGAGAAAGTCCATGCAAAGCAGTGAAGACTCAGCACAGCCAAATAAATAAATAAATAAAACAGGTTTTAAAATAATAGAGAAATGACTTAGGATAGCCATTAACAACCTTTGAAAATAGAGAAATAGTTGAAGGACCAACACGTGATTTCAGGTCTTGCTATAAAGCTATAGTCATTGAGACAGTGTCGTACTGGTATCCAAGTAGATAAATTGGTGAGTTAAGTATAATAAAATACCCAGAAATAGAACAGTACATATATGGACAGTTGATTCTTGGCAGGAGCAACTCAATGGAAAAAGGAAACATAGATGGTACTGTACAATTGGCTACCGTTATACAAAAAATAAATGCCAACCCACACCTCACATCATACATCTGTATCTATTTATCTGTAGATATAGATGCATAGACTTACTGTGGATCACAGAACTAAATTTGAACTGAAAAATATAAAACTAGAGAAGAAAGCATAAGAGAAAAGCTTTCCAATACTAGGTCAAGCTATTGTTTCTTAGATATGACACTATTGCAGGGGATGGGTGATAGTATTTCATTGAGATTTTCAGTTTTCATTTCCTTAGAGACATGGAGTGTTAATTTTTCTGTGCTTACCTGTCATTTTTGTATCTTCTTCAGTGAAATGTCTGTTCATCTTCAGCTTATTTAGAATGTTTTATTTTGCCTTATTGAGCTGTATATTCTTCATATATTCTAGATACAAGACATCAGATCATTGTTTTGCAAATATTTTTCTCCGTGTGTATCTTGCCTTTACATTTTTAAAAATAGTTTCCCTTCAAAAATAAAACTTTTAATGAATCAGCCTTATTTTATGGATCGACTTTATATATTCTAAGAAATCTTTGTTTACCACAGAGTCTAGATAATTTTTTAATGTGTTTTCTTCTATAAATTGTAAGGATTTACCTCCCACATTTAGGTCTTTAATCCTTTTGAAGTGTGAGGTAAGGTTCCATTCATTTTCTGCAAGGATATTCAGTCGATTTCATCATCTGTTTGCTAAAAAACTCCGCCCTTAAACCTTTCAATTATCTTGACACATTTGATAAAAATTGATTGTTCATATATAAGCATTTCTGAAGTCCCTGTTCTGTTTCATTGATCTTTTTATATACTCTTAATGACAGTATCACAAGTCTTGATTACTGTTGTTGTTTAGTCTCTAAGTTGTGTTTGACTCTTTGTGACCCTGTGGAATATAGCCCTCCAGGCTCTTCTGTCCATGTGATTTCCCAGGCAAGAACACTGGAGTGGGTTGCCATTTTCTTTTCCAAGGGGTCATCCCGACCCAGAGATCAAACCTGCGTCTCCTGCCTTGCAAGCAGATTCTTTTGTTGTTGTTTTTGTTGGGGGGGGGGGCGGTGGGGAGGCAGAGGGGTGGGCGGGCCACTTCTATTGGTCTTTCTTTATCTGTTTTCATCCATCTTTGTCCTTTGGCCCATGTGGGCCTCCCATCGCAGTGGCCTGTGTTGTTGCAGAGCACCAGCTCTGGGCGCATGCGCTCCAGAGCTCCGGCTCGGTAGTTGGACACATCAGTTCAGCCGCTCCGCAGCACGTGGGATCTTCCCAGGCCAGGGATCGAACCAATGCCCCTTGCACTGCAAGGTTGTGTCCTTACGCACTGGACCACCAAGGAAGGCTGCAAGCAGATTCTTTATCACTAAGCAACTCTGTATGAAATTCTTGAATTCTGGTATAATTTTGACTTTTACACCAGCCTAACCTGATTATTCTACATCCTTTGATTTCCATATACTTTTAGAGTTACTTGTGTATTTCTAAAGAAAAGACTGTCCCTTTTTTCTTACTCTGATTTGCAGATGCCAGCTACTTTGGTTTCTCCAGACTGTGATGTCTGTCTTTTTAAATCTCCATTCTACAAGGCCACCAGGCTCCATTTGGGCTCATCCTTCCTACCCGGAGGCCTGGAAATTGCTTCCAGGAAGTACACTGGAGCGTTTATAGGACTGACCTTGTTTGTTTCCTTTCTCTCAGGAGTCCCAGGTCTCTGCTGTCTGTTGTTCAATGTCTGGAAACACTTGTTGCAAATATTTTGTCCAGTTTTCTGTTTACATTGAGAAGGCAGTGTCTGTAGCAGTTAATCCTTCATGGGCAGAAGCAGAATTCCTGTCAGTCATTTTAATTTTAGCCCTTCTAGTAGATGTGTGCCAAAAATGATCTTACTTGTCCATGTATTTCTATTTAATGACAGTATCACAAGTCTTGATTACTGTTGTTGTTTAGTCTCTAAGTTGTGTTTGACTCTTTGTGACCCTGTGGAATATAGCCCTCCAGGCTCTTCTGTCCATGTGATTTCCCAGGCAAGAACACTGGAGTGGGTTGCCATTTTCTTTTCCAAGGGGTCATCCCGACCCAGAGATCAAACCTGCGTCTCCTGCCTTGCAAGCAGATTCTTTTGTTGTTGTTTTTGTTGGGGGCGGTGGGGAGGCAGAGGGGTGGGCGGGCCACTTCTATTGGTCTTTCTTTATCTGTTTTCATCCATCTTTGTCCTTTGGCCCATGTGGGCCTCCCATCGCAGTGGCCTGTGTTGTTGCAGAGCACCAGCTCTGGGCGCATGCGCTCCAGAGCTCCGGCTCGGTAGTTGGACACATCAGTTCAGCCGCTCCGCAGCACGTGGGATCTTCCCAGGCCAGGGATCGAACCAATGCCCCTTGCACTGCAAGGTTGTGTCCTTACGCACTGGACCACCAAGGAAGGCTGCAAGCAGATTCTTTATCACTAAGCAACTCTGTATGAAATTCTTGAATTCTGGTATAATTTTGACTTTTACACCAGCCTAACCTGATTATTCTACATCCTTTGATTTCCATATACTTTTAGAGTTACTTGTGTATTTCTAAAGAAAAGACTGTCCCTTTTTTCTTACTCTGATTTGCAGATGCCAGCTACTTTGGTTTCTCCAGACTGTGATGTCTGTCTTTTTAAATCTCCATTCTACAAGGCCACCAGGCTCCATTTGGGCTCATCCTTCCTACCCGGAGGCCTGGAAATTGCTTCCAGGAAGTACACTGGAGCGTTTATAGGACTGACCTTGTTTGTTTCCTTTCTCTCAGGAGTCCCAGGTCTCTGCTGTCTGTTGTTCAATGTCTGGAAACACTTGTTGCAAATATTTTGTCCAGTTTTCTGTTTACATTGAGAAGGCAGTGTCTGTAGCAGTTAATCCTTCATGGGCAGAAGCAGAATTCCTGTCAGTCATTTTAATTTTAGCCCTTCTAGTAGATGTGTAGTTTATCTTACCATGATTTTAATAACATATGATCTTGAGCAAATTGTCATGTGCTTATTGTTCTTTCATATATGTTCTTTTAGGAAAAGTTTTATCAAATATTTTGTTTATTTAAATAGCATTGCTTGTCTTTTTATTAAGTTGTAGGATTTTTGAATTTGTACTATGAAATGTTTTCTCCAGGTGTTTCTCATTTTTGATCGTGCTTTATGAAGTTTTAAATTCAATAAATTCCAAGTATTGATTTTCTTCTTTTATCATTCATACATTTTAATCTCAGGAGACCCTTTGCCTATCCCAAAGTCACAGACATTTTCTACTCTCTTATTTTTATATCAACTTTATAGTTTGTTTTTTTTTAAACATTTATTTATTTATTTATTTTGGGTGGGGTGGGGGGGGGATGGGGGTGGGTGGGCCACTTCTATTGGTCTTTCATTTGTCTATTTTTCATCCATCTTTGTTCTTTGGCCCATTGGGGCCTCCCATCACGGTGGCCTCTATTGTCGCAGAGCACCGGCTCTGGGTGCATGTGCTCCAGAGCTTCGGCTCAGTAATTGGACACAGCGGTCCAGCCACTCCGTGGCACGTGGGATCTTCCCAGGCCAGGTATCAAACTGACGCCCCTTGCACTGCAAGGTGGTGTCCTTACCCACTGGACCACCAGGGAAGCCCAGCTTTATAGTTTTAACTTCTGTGTTTACACCTATAATCCTTTTAGAATTAATTGTGCATAGATAAGGTAAGGTAAGAGTTTAGGTATATATTTTTTTGAATGGATATCAGCATCATATGTTGAAAAGACATTCTTCTCATATTATTACTTTAACATATTTGTTAACATTGATTAACCATATCTGTATAAGTGCTCATTTTGGGGCTGTCCACTTTTCAATCTTAATTTATATTCTTATTATATTTGAAGTTAGATAGTATAAGTCCTGTAACTTTGTTCTCTTTTAAAATTATTTTGGTTTGAAAGAAGAACAAAAGTTACCAGAGCAAACCTGAAGTCATTCACATTCAATGACCAGAAGGAAATAATTGATTAAAAATTAAATAGTCACAGTATTGAATTTTAACTCATAAAATATATATTTATATCTCCATGCTAAAATAGTTACCAAAAAATAGTTAATCCTTGGGGTCCAGTCATTTTAATTTTAGCCCTTCTAGTAGATGTGTAGTTTATCTTACCATGATTTTAATAACATATGATCTTGAGCAAATTGTCATGTGCTTATTGTTCTTTCATATATGTTCTTTTAGGAAAAGTTTTATCAAATATTTTGTTTATTTAAATAGCATTGCTTGTCTTTTTATTAAGTTGTAGGATTTTTGAATTTGTACTATGAAATGTTTTCTCCAGGTGTTTCTCATTTTTGATCGTGCTTTATGAAGTTTTAAATTCAATAAATTCCAAGTATTGATTTTCTTCTTTTATCATTCATACATTTTAATCTCAGGAGACCCTTTGCCTATCCCAAAGTCACAGACATTTTCTACTCTCTTATTTTTATATCAACTTTATAGTTTGTTTTTTTTTAAACATTTATTTATTTATTTATTTTGGGTGGGGTGGGGTGGGGAGTGGGGGGTGGGTGGGCCACTTCTATTGGTCTTTCATTTGTCTATTTTTCATCCATCTTTGTTCTTTGGCCCATTGGGGCCTCCCATCACGGTGGCCTCTATTGTCGCAGAGCACCGGCTCTGGGTGCATGTGCTCCAGAGCTTCGGCTCAGTAATTGGACACAGCGGTCCAGCCACTCCGTGGCACGTGGGATCTTCCCAGGCCAGGTATCAAACTGACGCCCCTTGCACTGCAAGGTGGTGTCCTTACCCACTGGACCACCAGGGAAGCCCAGCTTTATAGTTTTAACTTCTGTGTTTACACCTATAATCCTTTTAGAATTAATTGTGCATAGATAAGGTAAGGTAAGAGTTTAGGTATATATTTTTTTGAATGGATATCAGCATCATATGTTGAAAAGACATTCTTCTCATATTATTACTTTAACATATTTGTTAACATTGATTAACCATATCTGTATAAGTGCTCATTTTGGGGCTGTCCACTTTTCAATCTTAATTTATATTCTTATTATATTTGAAGTTAGATAGTATAAGTCCTGTAACTTTGTTCTCTTTTAAAATTATTTTGGTTTGAAAGAAGAACAAAAGTTACCAGGAGCAAACCTGAAGTCATTCACATTCAATGACCAGAAGGAAATAATTGATTAAAAATTAAATAGTCACAGTATTGAATTTTAACTCATAAAATATATATTTATATCTCCATGCTAATATAAATAAAAAATTTTTAAATGTGTATGGAAGAAGAGCACTTTCATTCAGATTTCCAACTAAGTACAGAAGGAATGAGAGAAAATTCTATAATATTTTGTTATAAATGACTATTGAATTGAATCATCTTTTGAGGTGATTTTTTTAATTTGTAAATGTGCTGAATTAAATGGTTGATAATTAATGTTTAAAATAGCAATGACACTTATAAATATTATGTGGTGGTGGTGTTGTTTGGTTGCTAAGTTGGGTCCCACTCTTTGTGAACCCATGGACTGCAGCCTGCCATGCTTCCCTGCCCTTCACTATCTCCTGGAATTTGCTCAAAGTAATGTCCAATCAGTCTGTGATGCCATTCAGCCGTCTCATCCTCTGTCACTCCCTTCTCAGTCTTTCCCAGCATCAGGGTCTTTTCCAGTAAGCCAGCTCTTCACATAAGGTGGCCAAAGTATTGGAGCTTCAGCTTCAGCGTCAGTCCTTCCAGTGAATATTCAGTGTTTATTTCCTTTAGATTGATTGGTTTGATCTCCTTGCTGCCCAAGGGATTCCCAAGTGTCTTCTACATCACCAAAATTCAAAAGCATCGATTCTTTGGCACTCAGCCTTCTTTATGGTCCAGCTATCATATTTGTATATTTGTTGTTGATCTTACTCTTCAGTTTCTCAGTCATGTCCGACTCTTTGCAAACCCAAGGACTGCAACACTCTAGGCTCCCCTACCCTTCACCATCTCCTGGAGCTTGCTCAGACTCATGTCCTTTGAGTCAGTGATGCCATACAACTATCTCATCCTCTGTCATCTCCTTCTCTTTCTGTCTTCAATCTTTCCCAGTATCAGAGTCTTTTCAAATGAGTAAGCTTTTCACATCAGTTGGCCAAAGCATTGAGCTTCAGCTTCAGTATGTTTGTCCAATGAGAATTCAGGGTTGATCTCCTTCAGGATTGACTGGGTGGATCTCCTTGCTGTCCAAGGGACTCTCAAAAGTCTTCTATAGCACCACAGTTGGAAGGTATAAGTCTTTGGCACTCAGTCTTTTTATTGTCCAACTCTCACATCAGTATATGATTACTGGAAAAACCATAACTTTGACTGTACAGATCTTTGTAGCCAAAGTAATGTCTCTGCTTTTTACTATGCTGTCTAGGTTTGTTATAGCTTTTCTTCTAAGGAGTCAACACCTTTTTAATTTCATAACTGCAGTCACTGTCCACAGTGATTCTGGAGATCAAGAAAATAAAGTCTGTCTCCTGTTTCCATTGTTTGTCTATTTGCCATGATCTTTGCTTTTTTGAATGTTGAGTTTTAAGCCAGTTTTTTCACTCTCCTCTTTCACCTTCTTCAAGAGGATCTTCAATTTTTCTTCACTCTCTTCTATAAGGGTGTCATTATCTGCATATCTGAGGTTATTGGTATTTCTCACAGCAATCTTGACTTCAGCTTGTGCGTCATCCAGACTGGCATTTTGCCTGATGTACTCTGCATATAAGTTAAATAGGCAGGGTGACAATATACAATCTTAACATACTACTCTACCAATTTGGAACCAGTCTGTTATTCCATGTCTGATTCTAACTGTTGCTTCTTGACCTGCATACAGGTTTTGAAGGAGGCAGGTAAGGTGGTATGGTATTCCCATCTCTTTAAGAATTTTCTACAGTTTGTTGTGATCTACACAGTTAAAGTCTGTAGCATAGTCAGTGAAGCAGATGTAAATGTTTTTCTGGAATTCTCTAGCCTTTTCTATGACCCAGTGGATGTTGGCAGTTTGATTTCTGGTTCCTCTGCCTTTTCTAAATCGAGCTTTTGTGTCTATAAATAAACATTTCACAAACTGTTGAAGCCTAGCTTGAAGGACTCTCAGCATTGCTTTGGTAGCATGTGAAACGAGTACATTTGTGAGGTAGTTTGAACATTCATTCATGACTGCCAGAAAAACCATAGTTTTGACTATATGAACTTTGTCAGCAAAGCAATGTCTCTGCTTTTTAATATACTGTCTAGGTTTGTCATAGTCTTTCTTCCAAGGAGCAAGTGTCTTTACATTTCATGATTACGCTTGCCATCAACAGTGATTTTGGAGGCCATGAAAAGAAAATCTTTTACTGCTTCTACTTTGTCCCCTTCCATTTGCCATGAAGTGATGGGATTGGGTACCATGATCTTCGTTTTTTGGACAATTGAGTTTTAAGCCAACTTTTTCACTCTCCCCTTTCACCTTCATCATCTAGAAGTAGATGTTTTTATGGAATTCCCTTGAAATAAATAAATATATTTATAAGATATTAATATATTTTATAAATATTATGTATATAATTATAAAAGTATAAATACATTAAATTACAGCATTAATATAAAGTATATTAATATCTTATGAGTTTTTTAATACTAATAAAATAACTATATAGTAATAATCATGCAGTGTTACACATATTCCTCATGTAATGACTTCATAATAATTTTTCCTCTTTATAATGAGGCAATCTGATCCAAACATAATTTTTCTGATATTAATAGAACTATTCTTACTTTCTTTTGTAAAAGAGTTTAAATATTATATCTCATTCCATTCTTATCCTTTAAAAAAATTCTAAATGGATTTCTTATAAAAAACATATAGTTATATTTTTATATACAGCCTGATATCTTAATCTTCTAATTGGATTTCTTATAATCTGTTGATAGTACAATTATCAATATTTTTTAAACTTAGCATGTTTTTAATAGTGTTCAATATGATACATTCACTTTTTGTGTCTTTTCTTCTTTCCTAAATTGAGTACTCATCCATATTCTATTCATACTATTACATAATTAAATATAGCATATTTGAACATTTTTTACCTTGTAATAAGGTCTCATCTGTATAAATTTAGCCTCATATATATGGCATATGTCCTCAAATTTATGTATGTTTAAAAATCTCACTATGATATAGTTTGATTTTCCCATTTTTTTCATTTCTTTTCATATATTTTTCCTACATGTGCTACAAACCCCACAATTCACTATTATTGATTTTGCTTTAGAGAGTTAGTTACTTTTCAAAAAATTAATAATTTATGAGAAATATATTTTGTATCTACCCATATAGTTATAATCTCCAGTTCTCTTACTATTGTTTGTAAGTACAAGTATTCATGTTTTTTTTCCTCTCTCTTAGCCAAAGAAACTTTCATTAGCATATCATGCACTACAGGTCTTCTGTCAACAACTTACCTCCCTTTCATCCTTCATTTTTTCTTTACTTCCAAAAATTTTTTTTATTATGTTTGCATTCTTTAAGTACTTTAATAGTACTTTTCTCAGTACTTTAACTTTAATAGTATAATCACATTGTTTACTTTCTTGTAAACTTTCTTAAGAGCAGTATGCTATCAGTTTATTCCCTGTGTGTGTGTGTGTGTGTGTGTATGTATGCATTTTGTTCTTTCCTTTTGAAAACTTTCCCTTTTTTGTCAGTTTTCATCAATTTAATTATGATGCACTTTGATATTTGTGGTAGGCAGAATAATGGCACCCCACAGGTAAACACACTATAGTACCCAGAACCCGTGAACATGTTACCTTTCGTGGCAAAGGAAAATTAAGGTAGGCAATGGCATTAAGGTTTGTTAATCAGTTGACCTTAAACTAAGGTAATTTTCCTGAGTTATCTGGGCTGATTCAGTGCATTCACAATGGTTCTTAAAAGTTTAAGAGAGACTCAGAGAATTATGAGAAGATTTGACGATAAAAGAAATTATAGTGAGATACTGTGTTGCTAGCGTTGAAAAGGGTTGCTAGTTGAAGGTCCTAGCATGTTTTTAATAGTGTTCAATATGATACATTCACTTTTGTGTCTTTTCTTCTTTCCTAAATTGAGTACTCATCCATATTCTATTCATACTATTACATAATTAAATATAGCATATTTGAACATTTTTTACCTTGTAATAAGGTCTCATCTGTATAAATTTAGCCTCATATATATGGCATATGTCCTCAAATTTATGTATGTTTAAAAATCTCACTATGATATAGTTTGATTTTCCCATTTTTTTCATTTCTTTTCATATATTTTTCCTACATGTGCTACAAACCCCACAATTCACTATTATTGATTTTGCTTTAGAGAGTTAGTTACTTTTCAAAAAATTAATAATTTATGAGAAATATATTTTGTATCTACCCATATAGTTATAATCTCCAGTTCTCTTACTATTGTTTGTAAGTACAAGTATTCATGTTTTTTTTCCTCTCTCTTAGCCAAAGAAACTTTCATTAGCATATCATGCACTACAGGTCTTCTGTCAACAACTTACCTCCCTTTCATCCTTCATTTTTTCTTTACTTCCAAAAATTTTTTTTATTATGTTTGCATTCTTTAAGTACTTTAATAGTACTTTTCTCAGTACTTTAACTTTAATAGTATAATCACATTGTTTACTTTCTTGTAAACTTTCTTAAGAGCAGTATGCTATCAGTTTATTCCCTGTGTGTGTGTGTGTGTGTGTGTATGTATGCATTTTGTTCTTTCCTTTTGAAAACTTTCCCTTTTTTGTCAGTTTTCATCAATTTAATTATGATGCACTTTGATATTTGTGGTAGGCAGAATAATGGCACCCCACAGGTAAACACACTATAGTACCCAGAACCCGTGAACATGTTACCTTTCGTGGCAAAGGAAAATTAAGGTAGGCAATGGCATTAAGGTTTGTTAATCAGTTGACCTTAAACTAAGGTAATTTTCCTGAGTTATCTGGGCTGATTCAGTGCATTCACAATGGTTCTTAAAAGTTTAAGAGAGACTCAGAGAATTATGAGAAGATTTGACGATAAAAGAAATTATAGTGAGATACTGTGTTGCTAGCGTTGAAAAGGGTCCATGAGCCTAGAAATATGAGTTGCTTCTCAAAGACAGAAAGGGCAACAAAAAATTCCTTCTCTACAGCTTTCAGAAAGAAATTCAGCCTGCCGACACCCTAATTTTAACAAAATTAAATTTGTGTTGGATTTTTGATGTACAGAATTTTAAGGTAATAAGTTTATAGTTTTTTGAGACACTGAATTTGTAGTAATTTATAAAAGCAGCAATAGGAAAATGGAGGATAACATTTTATTTATTTATCCTCTTGTGTGTTGTTAATTTTCATGTGTGAGTGGAATCATTTTATTTTTGCATTTTTTTGCGTTAATCTTGGGAAATGGTAGTTATTTCTTTCAGTCTTATGATTTTCACTCCTGGGACTCAAATAACACTGATATTACCTTATAAATCCCTAAGTGCTTGATTATATCACTTTCAGCCTTTTTTTCCTGTTAGACATTACAGTATTTTATAGCTTCAGTTGAAGATACAGTTCTTGTATCTTCACATTTACTAATCTTTTGTGGTGTCTACTCTTCTGGTTACCTCATTCAACAGCATGTTTACCTCAAGCATTATATTTCTTTAGAAGTTTTCTTAGTTTCTTTTCTATGACTTATATTTATTTTCTCATATTTTTCTGTTTTCCTTTAAATACTTGAAGATATTTCTAATAACACTTTTAAAATCTTTATTTATTTTTTCATGTTTTCTGTTTTGGGGAGGGTGTATTATGAACAAGATTAAAATGCAGTTTATGGACTAAGAGGGAATATTTGCAAATGATGCTACCTACACGGGGTTAAATTCCAAAATATATAAACAATTCATATAGTTAAAAAACAACTCAATCAAAAAATTTATTATGATGCACTTTGATATTTGTGGTAGGCAGAATAATGGCACCCCACAGGTAAACACACTATAGTACCCAGAACCCGTGAACATGTTACCTTTCGTGGCAAAGGAAAATTAAGGTAGGCAATGGCATTAAGGTTTGTTAATCAGTTGACCTTAAACTAAGGTAATTTTCCTGAGTTATCTGGGCTGATTCAGTGCATTCACAATGGTTCTTAAAAGTTTAAGAGAGACTCAGAGAATTATGAGAAGATTTGACGATAAAAGAAATTATAGTGAGATACTGTGTTGCTAGCGTTGAAAAGGGTCCATGAGCCTAGAAATATGAGTTGCTTCTCAAAGACAGAAAGGGCAACAAAAAATTCCTTCTCTACAGCTTTCAGAAAGAAATTCAGCCTGCCGACACCCTAATTTTAACAAAATTAAATTTGTGTTGGATTTTTGATGTACAGAATTTTAAGGTAATAAGTTTATAGTTTTTTGAGACACTGAATTTGTAGTAATTTATAAAAGCAGCAATAGGAAAATGGAGGATAACATTTTATTTATTTATCCTCTTGTGTGTTGTTAATTTTCATGTGTGAGTGGAATCATTTTATTTTTGCATTTTTTTGCGTTAATCTTGGGAAATGGTAGTTATTTCTTTCAGTCTTATGATTTTCACTCCTGGGACTCAAATAACACTGATATTACCTTATAAATCCCTAAGTGCTTGATTATATCACTTTCAGCCTTTTTTTCCTGTTAGACATTACAGTATTTTATAGCTTCAGTTGAAGATACAGTTCTTGTATCTTCACATTTACTAATCTTTTGTGGTGTCTACTCTTCTGGTTACCTCATTCAACAGCATGTTTACCTCAAGCATTATATTTCTTTAGAAGTTTTCTTAGTTTCTTTTCTATGACTTATATTTATTTTCTCATATTTTTCTGTTTTCCTTTAAATACTTGAAGATATTTCTAATAACACTTTTAAAATCTTTATTTATTTTTTCATGTTTTCTGTTTTGGGGAGGGTGTATTATGAACAAGATTAAAATGCAGTTTATGGACTAAGAGGGAATATTTGCAAATGATGCTACCTACACGGGGTTAAATTCCAAAATATATAAACAATTCATATAGTTAAAAAACAACTCAATCAAAAAATGGGCAGAATGCCTAAATAGATATTTTTCCGAAGAAGGCATATAGATAGCCAAAAGGCACATGAAAATATGCTCAGTATCAGTAAGTATTAAAGAAATAAAGAAATGTAAATCAAAACTACAATGAGCTATCACCTCACACCAGTCATAATGGCTATTATTTAAAACCCTACAGATAATAAGTGTTGGAGAGTCTATGGAAAGAAGAGCCCTCATACACTGTTGGTAGGAATGTAAATTGGTACAGACACTACAGAGAACATTATGAAGATACCTTAAAAACCAACAATAAATCTACTATAAGATCCTCTAGCCTCGCTTCTATGCATTTATGAAGACAAAACCTAATTTGAAAAGATACATACACCTCAGTGTTCATGGAAGCACTATTTACCATAGTCAAGATATGGAAGCAGCTTAGATATCCATCAAGAGATGAATGGATAAAGAAGACGTGGGGTGTATAAATAAATATATGTATACTTATGATGAAATATATATATGTATTTATGTAAATATAAATATATTTATATCTATGTAGATAAATATATATAAATATAAAGCATAGTTGTATTTATATAAATAAATATAGAGATATTAATATAAAGATATAAATATATTTTTCTCTACATTTTTACTTATATATATATTCATATATATGAATGTAAATGTATATATTTATGTAAATGTATATTAAATATATATATAAGTATATATTTATATATATTTACAATCATATATATGAATGTTTATATGTATGTTATGTGTGTATATTTATATATTATGTATAAATATATATATACACATATAACATAATATCTATTATAATGTATTATTTTACATACTAATATATTATCATATTTTGTTATTACAGTATCTAATATATAGTTGTATTGTTTATATTATCTTGTATTAATATATTATATTATATTAATATATAATATATTATAAAATATTATATATCATAAATATATTAAATGTAATATATATGTGTAGTGTATACTATGTTCAATATATAAATATAAATATGTAAATATAAATATATAATATATACTTACAATGAAATGTTACTCAGCCATAAAAAGGAATGAAATAATGCCGTTTCCAGTAACACAGATGAACCTAGGATTTATTATCTTAAGTTAGAGAAACATAATGAATGCCTAAATAGATATTTTTCCGAAGAAGGCATATAGATAGCCAAAAGGCACATGAAAATATGCTCAGTATCAGTAAGTATTAAAGAAATAAAGAAATGTAAATCAAAACTACAATGAGCTATCACCTCACACCAGTCATAATGGCTATTATTTAAAACCCTACAGATAATAAGTGTTGGAGAGTCTATGGAAAGAAGAGCCCTCATACACTGTTGGTAGGAATGTAAATTGGTACAGACACTACAGAGAACATTATGAAGATACCTTAAAAACCAACAATAAATCTACTATAAGATCCTCTAGCCTCGCTTCTATGCATTTATGAAGACAAAACCTAATTTGAAAAGATACATACACCTCAGTGTTCATGGAAGCACTATTTACCATAGTCAAGATATGGAAGCAGCTTAGATATCCATCAAGAGATGAATGGATAAAGAAGACGTGGGGTGTATAAATAAATATATGTATACTTATGATGAAATATATATATGTATTTATGTAAATATAAATATATTTATATCTATGTAGATAAATATATATAAATATAAAGCATAGTTGTATTTATATAAATAAATATAGAGATATTAATATAAAGATATAAATATATTTTTCTCTACATTTTTACTTATATATATATTCATATATATGAATGTAAATGTATATATTTATGTAAATGTATATTAAATATATATATAAGTATATATTTATATACATTTACATTCATATATATGAATGTTTATATGTATGTTATGTGTGTATATTTATATATTATGTATAAATATATATATACACATATAACATAATATCTATTATAATGTATTATGTTACATACTAATATATTATCATATTTTGTTATTACAGTATCTAATATATAGTTGTATTGTTTATATTATCTTGTATTAATATATTATATTATATTAATATATAATATATTATAAAATATTATATATCATAAATATATTAAATGTAATATATATGTGTAGTGTATACTATGTTCAATATATAAATATAAATATGTAAATATAAATATATAATATATACTTACAATGAAATGTTACTCAGCCATAAAAAGGAATGAAATAATGCCGTTTCCAGTAACACAGATGAACCTAGGATTTATTATCTTAAGTTAGAGAAAAACATAATGTATCACATCACTTAAATGTGGAATCTAAATGATGCAAATGAACTTATTTACAAAACAGAAACAGACTCACAGGCATAGAAAACAAGTATAGTTACCAAAGGGGATAGAGGATGGTTTAGGGAGATAGATGAGCAGTTTGACATTATAATATACTCACTACTGTATATAAAGGGACTTCCCAGGTGGCACTAGTGGTAAAGACCCTGTCTCCCAGTGCAGGAGATTTGAGACACAGGTTCAGTCGCTGGATTGAGACAGCTAGTTTTTTGTATAGTTTTTTGTATTTGTTTAGCTAGTTTTTGTATCCTTGGAAGAATATTCCTATTATTAGAATAAGAAGGGCCTTGACATTTATTAGCTGCCCATTTTTTATTTTTATAGGACTAATCCCTGAGGAATAACATGTTCGTAAATAAGAAAAGTAAAATGGAAAGAATTTAATTTTAACCATGTCATTCAATTCATCGTACATCTTCTGAGTGACATGTCAAAAATGACATGGTGATTTATGATTAAAAATTATTTTTGATGATCCATAAATGGATAACTAGATTGGGGCTTTCTCAGTGGCTCAGTGTAAGAAATCTGCCTGCTATTGCAGGAGCCACAGGAGACTTGGCTCGATCCTTGGATCAGGAAGATCCCCTGCAGGGGAAAATGACAACCTAGTATTCTTGCATGGGAAATCCCATGGATAGAGTTACCTGGCAGTCTACAGTCCATGGGGTCCCAGAAGAGTCAGACATGACTGAACATTCATGCACAGATGATAGTCTACTCCAGTGTTCCTGATTATAAAGAATATGAAACCATATTGTTGTAAAACAGAAAAAGAGCCATGAATTCTTTAGCTATAGGCACTTTCTTAGATAGACGATTTTAGGAAAGAACATAGATTGAACTTGCGAATCTGAATATATGCACTATCTGTGTCCATGCATTACTTGGAAAATCTGTACATACCCTATGTACACAGATACAAGATCAGAACCCTCAGTGTGTACATCTGCTATGAACCATTCTAGATGTTGTACAATATAGTGTAAGATGTGTATTTCTGCTTTCATAAGACTATTTAAATTGGAAAGACTACATGCTTAACTCTATAGATATACTACTCATTTTTTTATACTACTCATTTTTATAACTGAGACGAATGAAGCTCAGAAAAGTAAGGTAGGATGTCCTGTTTCACAGGGGGTGAATGTTGGCTCTGGAACTCAATCCTTGGCTTTTGTTATTCCAGAGTGCATAGTCATTTTACATATACTGTCTTACAAGCAGGTGGAAAAATAATTGCATTTGAGAAACTTCCTAAATGTAAGATACTAGCTGAGTAGCTGCAAGTCTATGTAAAGAGAGAAATAAGAAACTGGAGCTTGAAAAATGGGTAGGATTTTATAGGTAAAAACAAAGAGTTAAATAAGCTAGAGAATAGTACAAAAGAGTCAGGAATGTGTAAGACATGTTGTAGGATAGACTGGTAAGAAATACAGCTGTATGTGGAGTTTAACTGGAAAGTAGAGAAAGTTGGCAAGTTGTTGTCGAATCGGGTATAGAAAAATCTTAAACAGTGATTCAATCCTTGAGAATTTGGAGTCACCAATGGGTTTTGAACAGGGTACATGATAAAAGTCATGTTTTAGGAATTTGTAGTTGCCAATAGTTAAAAATTATTTTTGATGATCCATAAATGGATAACTAGATTGGGGCTTTCTCAGTGGCTCAGTGTAAGAAATCTGCCTGCTATTGCAGGAGCCACAGGAGACTTGGCTCGATCCTTGGATCAGGAAGATCCCCTGCAGGGGAAAATGACAACCTAGTATTCTTGCATGGGAAATCCCATGGATAGAGTTACCTGGCAGTCTACAGTCCATGGGGTCCCAGAAGAGTCAGACATGACTGAACATTCATGCACAGATGATAGTCTACTCCAGTGTTCCTGATTATAAAGAATATGAAACCATATTGTTGTAAAACAGAAAAAGAGCCATGAATTCTTTAGCTATAGGCACTTTCTTAGATAGACGATTTTAGGAAAGAACATAGATTGAACTTGCGAATCTGAATATATGCACTATCTGTGTCCATGCATTACTTGGAAAATCTGTACATACCCTATGTACACAGATACAAGATCAGAACCCTCAGTGTGTACATCTGCTATGAACCATTCTAGATGTTGTACAATATAGTGTAAGATGTGTATTTCTGCTTTCATAAGACTATTTAAATTGGAAAGACTACATGCTTAACTCTATAGATATACTACTCATTTTTTATACTACTCTTTTTTATAACTGAGACGAATGAAGCTCAGAAAAGTAAGGTAGGATGTCCTGTTTCACAGGGGGTGAATGTTGGCTCTGGAACTCAATCCTTGGCTTTTGTTATTCCAGAGTGCATAGTCATTTTACATATACTGTCTTACAAGCAGGTGGAAAAATAATTGCATTTGAGAAACTTCCTAAATGTAAGATACTAGCTGAGTAGCTGCAAGTCTATGTAAAGAGAGAAATAAGAAACTGGAGCTTGAAAAATGGGTAGGATTTTATAGGTAAAAACAAAGAGTTAAATAAGCTAGAGAATAGTACAAAAGAGTCAGGAATGTGTAAGACATGTTGTAGGATAGACTGGTAAGAAATACAGCTGTATGTGGAGTTTAACTGGAAAGTAGAGAAAGTTGGCAAGTTGTTGTCGAATCGGGTATAGAAAAATCTTAAACAGTGATTCAATCCTTGAGAATTTGGAGTCACCAATGGGTTTTGAACAGGGTACATGATAAAAGTCATGTTTTAGGAAGAATTATCTGGTAGTTGCCTGCAATATAGTTTGAAAACAGCTTTGACAAGACTACCTAAGTAGGTTGTTGTAATAATCCAGATGTACAATTATACTGGAATAGGCTAGATTGTTAGCTATGGGAATATAAAGGCGAAGACAAATACCAGAGACAGTAAGAAGAAGGAAATCACAGACTGGGATAGATAACTCATGTGGGGAATAGTGAAATATTAGACAAGAATAACTGCCTTGGGTTGCTCAGAGCCTTTAATACAAGCTCTGAGCTCTGGATATTATAAGTAGTGAGGAGCCAAATTTTTTTTTTGAGCATGAAAGTAAGAGTGTTTAAAGAATATTAATAATGAAATAGGTAATTTCTCTTATTCCACAGCAGTAACATTAGAATATAATTGTAGAAACCTAGACATAAATAAAGTCCTAATTCCATAAATTGTGAGTTCCATTCCTCAAAGAGTAATGTAAAGTTACTTGTCATATTAGGTCATATTATTGTTTCTGGTGTTTTATGTTTAAAAGAAAATGTTAAATGGTCAGTCAGACTTTTGGATTGCTCTAGAATTGGCTTCTATCAGGAGACGAAAAGAGTATAAACAATTTGGGCTTAGACACTTCTTCAGATAGTAAAGCTTGTTTAAGCAAGGGCGCCTACGCCCAGCTGTCTCGGCAATGCATGCCTCTTCCTTTCTGCCTATAAAGTCTTGCAGGGAAGATAGCGATGAAAGGATGTTTAGGGGTAGCAGAGCTATTTTGGTATTTTCCCAAGAAGATTGTGAGAGGATCGGATCCCTAAAGTTTTAAAGCACTTCAAACGTTTTGATGATTTTTCATTTAGATATACTTACAAACTTCCTGAAAGTTTGAAGAATACTAGAAGTAGACTCCCACACTGCCCATATTTATATAGTTTACATTTTATTTTATCATCGTCATCTATCTATCACCTGAAAGTTGGAGGTAATGAATCTTTTTGCCTTTAAAACTGCACTGTATGTATATTTTCTAAGACATCTGGTTCTTTTTAGAATGTGCCAGGACCAGCAATTTGTCCCTACTCTTCAATTCTAGTGATAAAATCCAGACCAACTGAAAAAATCCCACTCAATTTCTTATTATAAAAGCATTCTATGAAACATTTTTCTTAGAATCCAAATAGATAAAGAATAATATGAAGTAGATTTGTCATTATATAACTTATTTATTAAAATTTTAAAATATACTTGGCAATTTATTAGTCATGTTATATATGTAACTTATTGCTCTTGTCATATATTTCTAATTATGCTTTGCTTCACTGTAAACTTATAATGGAGGCTCTATTTGGACAAAGTTGGCACAAAATATCAGTTCACTAAGTAAAGAAACCAGAAAGTGCTATAAGTTAATATTTGATGAATTTAATTTATGCCCCTTTATGTTAGAAAGGATGGCTTTATATTCTATTAACAGAAAATGCTTGTAAGTAGTACAGAGCATGTGTGGTTTGTAGAAAACTGTATCAGATAGATTCTCAAGCTCTTATTGAAAGTGTTCACTTTGAGCAGGCAGTTTGGGTTGCATTTTTATATTTCCTTTATTTTGTTCTAGGCTTATTCACTGGGTACCACTGAAAATTTTTTTTTTCCCTTGAACATTAGTCATTTTCTATTATTTTTTTGGGGGAAAGGGGACAGGCTAGGGAGGGAAGGGGGCGGGTGGGTCACTTCTATTGGTCTTTCATTTCTCTATTTTTATCCGTCTTTGTTCTTTGGCCCTTGGTGGGCCTCCCATCGCAGTGGCCTCTGTTGTTGCAGAGCACTGGTTCTCAGCGCATGCGCTCCAGAGCTCCAGCTCGGTAATTGGACATATGGGTCCAGCCACTCTGCGGCACGTGAGATCTTCCCAGGCCAGGGATTGGTCCGGTGCCCCTTGCACTGCAAGGCTGTGTCCTTACCCACTGGACCACCAGGGAAGCCTCATTTTCTATTCTTGAATGTTTTGTTGACTACATGTTCACTTCTCTTCTGATGACCCAATGTTCTTTTCCATCCCACTCTTTGCTCCTTTTTCTTTTTCTGGTCCTGTATTTCCATGGACGCCTGTGGATCTAGCTTGCATAGAAGAAAGAACTCAGAGGGTCAAATAATTACAAAATTATTAGATGTTTTAAATAGCACAGACTAGATCATTCTTAAAGTAACTTCCATGTTAAAATCTCCCTGTTCTTTTCTCATCTTTGAGTGTAATTTACACATAAAATGTGATTGACTTAGTTTCTTCTAAGATTCGTGCATTGTTCTGTCATTTTACATAATGCAGTTTAATCTTCAAAAGGATTCTCTGAGGGAGTGATGTAACTGGTAACTGAGGAAAGATTGCTATTGAAAAATCTGTGACTAGAACATAAGTAGGTATTATATATTATAATTTAACGAGTCACTAGAACAGAAATGGTAGGATCTAAATAATAAAATATATAATAGCAGCTCAGTATTTGGGGCCTATTTTATAAAATACTACTTTTGTTTCTATTTCTGTTGGGTGTCACTTTGAGAAAAAAGAATCCTTGGAAGTTATTGGAGATGATTTTCCTCTCCCCACCTTACTCTCTGTCCTCTCTCTGCTACCTGAAACATATCATATGGCTGGATCTCCAGCAACTATCTTCAGTCATAAAGAGATCTTTGAAAGGAGAATTTTGTGCTAAACATGGGAGAGCAAGGAAAAAGTATTCCTGGTCATTAATGATATTGTGAAACTTCCATAGCAGCCTATAGCTGCCTAACTCTACACTTTTCTTTAATGTGGAATAAAAATATAATTCTCCCTCTTGTAAGCAGCTCTGGTATAATTTTTGATTTTTCTATTACATAGAAGTAAACTCAAACTCCTAACTTTAAGCGCAGTGGCCTCGGTCAATTGCGCATGCGCCAGAGCTCCAGCTCGGTAATTGGACATATGGGTCCAGCCACTCTGCGGCACGTGAGATCTTCCCAGGCCAGGGATTGGTCCGGTGCCCCTTGCACTGCAAGGCTGTGTCCTTACCCACTGGACCACCAGGGAAGCCTCATTTTCTATTCTTGAATGTTTTGTTGACTACATGTTCACTTCTCTTCTGATGACCCAATGTTCTTTTCCATCCCACTCTTTGCTCCTTTTTCTTTTTCTGGTCCTGTATTTCCATGGACGCCTGTGGATCTAGCTTGCATAGAAGAAAGAACTCAGAGGGTCAAATAATTACAAAATTATTAGATGTTTTAAATAGCACAGACTAGATCATTCTTAAAGTAACTTCCATGTTAAAATCTCCCTGTTCTTTTCTCATCTTTGAGTGTAATTTACACATAAAATGTGATTGACTTAGTTTCTTCTAAGATTCGTGCATTGTTCTGTCATTTTACATAATGCAGTTTAATCTTCAAAAGGATTCTCTGAGGGAGTGATGTAACTGGTAACTGAGGAAAGATTGCTATTGAAAAATCTGTGACTAGAACATAAGTAGGTATTATATATTATAATTTAACGAGTCACTAGAACAGAAATGGTAGGATCTAAATAATAAAATATATAATAGCAGCTCAGTATTTGGGGCCTATTTTATAAAATACTACTTTTGTTTCTATTTCTGTTGGGTGTCACTTTGAGAAAAAAGAATCCTTGGAAGTTATTGGAGATGATTTTCCTCTCCCCACCTTACTCTCTGTCCTCTCTCTGCTACCTGAAACATATCATATGGCTGGATCTCCAGCAACTATCTTCAGTCATAAAGAGATCTTTGAAAGGAGAATTTTGTGCTAAACATGGGAGAGCAAGGAAAAAGTATTCCTGGTCATTAATGATATTGTGAAACTTCCATAGCAGCCTATAGCTGCCTAACTCTACACTTTTCTTTAATGTGGAATAAAAATATAATTCTCCCTCTTGTAAGCAGCTCTGGTATAATTTTTGATTTTTCTATTACATAGAAGTAAACTCAAACTCCTAACTTTAAGTACGTAAGTATTCTATATATTTAGGTGCTGGTATTTTGTTTTACCATTAGCCCCATAGACACACTTAATAGGTATTAGGCATGGTAGAAGGGGATCCAATTTTTTTGTTTCAGACTTTGCTGAGTACAGTAGAGGGGATAATTTGAAAGGAAAACAGAAAAACAAACAAACAAAAAACACATAGTATTAGAGGCAGAAAACCAAATAGGAGACTGTTAAAGTCATCCAAGAAAAAGATAACAGAAGCCCAATCTAGGAAAGTTGTGGTTGGGATGGGAGGAAAAAGAGAGATTAAACAAATACTTAAGATGTAAAACTGTCAGGAGTGTAAGATTAATTGGAATTAGGATGACAGAAAAAGAATGGGCAAGTTCTGAAATCTCTTTGAGTTTCTAAACCTAGTGGTCCAATCAATAGAGTCAGTGAACACTGCAAGAATAAACGTCAGTGGGAAAGTTTAACTTTGCCCATGTTAAATATGAGTTATTTATGTAAAAACCAAAGGATATATGCAGGATACAGCTGGATAAGAAGACTCTTGCTGTTGCTTAACAGAGGAATTTTGACTGGCTCTGTGTGTGGGTGGATGTGAGTGTGTGTGTGTAGGCAGGGATGAGAACAAAAATTACCAACTAGAGAAAAGACAGAGAGTGGGAAAATGAATGAGCAGATAATATAACCCTAGAGATTCTTACAATTGAGAGGTTGCTGGAGTAAAACGGGCATCCAAACAGGAGACAGAGAAGTGAATGAGAAACAATATATCCAAGAATCATTTCAAGAAATGTCAAGGAGTGAATGAGAAAATGTGCTTGGTACAGCATATCATCACTGGATTGAACAATGAGAAATTCATTTTTGTTAATAAGCACAATTTCGGTTGAGTTGTTGCTGGGTTGGAATAATATTACAGTAGATTAGAACTGAGTTATGAATAAGGATAGTTGACTGTTCTTTGGAGGTTAGATGAGTAGTAAAAGGAAACATCAGTAATGGTGTGAGAAAAATCTAATATATGTTAGAAGATGATTAAATGATTAAATGACAGCTGTTGTTTTATCGCTAAATCATGTCCCACTCTTCATTGATGCTTTTGAATTGCAGTGCAGGAGGAGCCTCTTGAGAGTCCCTTGGGCAGTGAGAAGCTCAAACCGGTCAATCCTAAAGGAAATCAAGCCTGAATTCTGACTGGAGGGTCTGATGCTGAAACTGATGCTCCAGTACTTTGGCCACTTGATGCAAGAGCTGATTCATTGGGAAAGACCATGATGCTGGGAAAGAATGAAGGGGAGAAGGGGACAGCAGATGATGAGGTGTAGATAGCATCACTGACTCAATGGACATGATTTGAGCAAACTCCCTGGTGGCTTCCCTGGTGGCTCAGATGATTAAGAATCTGTCTGTAATTCAGGAGACCCAGGTGTGATCCCCGGCTTGACTAGAACCCCTGGAGAAGGAAATGACAACCTACTCCTGTATTCTGGCTTGGAGAATTCCATAGACAGAGGAACCTGGACAGCTACGGTCCATGGGGCCACAAGAGTTGGACACAAGTTGGTGATTGAACAATAACAAAATGAGAACCGATTTAAAAAATAAGACGATTGAAGTGTCATTGTTATATAATTGATTAAGAACATTTGGAGTGGCATCAGAATGATGGTCCTATCCTTGATCTAAAGAAATACAGTCTTGGCTTTGTTTTAAAAACAACATCTCAATACAAATTTTAAGTTCTGTGAGGCAATGGATAAAGTTACTAGATAAGAGATAATAAGGTGGTGTTGTCGTTCAGTCACTAAGTCATTTCCAAATCTGTGTGACCTTGTGTACTGCAGCATGCCAGCCTTCCCTGTCCTTCACTACCTCCCGGAGTTGACTTGAATTCATGTCTGTTGAGTCAGTGATGTTATCTAACCATGTCATCCTCTGAATAAATTAACTTTGGTTGGATTTTGTGTCAGTGAAAGAAAATGAAATAAATCAGGAAGACAATAAGGCAAAAGAATGATCCACTAATATATTTTCTTGCTTCTGCTGGAAATTAGGAAAATGATGCACCAGTCACATCTGCACTTTTTCAGTCAGCATCCAGATCCAGGAATAGACTGAGTTAGTTACCGTGAAGCCAGCAAGCCCATGCAAATGTTGTAACTCACGTTTTTGAATTTCACCATTTCCCAAAGCAAGTTGACCCAATGATCTATATTTAGTGGTGATTTTTATTCCCAGATGTTGAAAACAGCTTCTTTGCTGGCAAGAGGTCCTTGAGGATGCATTTTCCCTAAGCTTTAAATAGCATACTTTAGGGAATTAGTATTACCCAAGATATAAAAAGATTAATAAGGATTTAAAGTTAAATAACCTCGGTAATTCCGTTAATGGATATGCATCCAAACTGTTTCCTTGGTTAATATTATAGTGGCTTATTCATCACCACATTCCTAGGAGATAGCTCTCTTAAGTTTGTGACCATCGGGTTTCAGTCATAATGCGATGCTGAGACTACAGGCCTTATTTCTTGGCACAACATGAGCAACCTTGCATAAGTCCATGTGTGAGACTATCCCCTTCTATCCCCTGTGTAAAGTTTCTTTTTAAAGACATCTGAATTTTATCTGTGTCTTTCTGGCTTTCATTGAGAATGTTTATTCAATTCCATGTGACAGAACTGAACTCGACAAGGAGCATGATGAATTTTCTAATTCAAACTGGGTACCAAGAGGTGGCCTGTCATCATTTTCCTTTTGTTGCACTGAAAAAATAGCAAATGAGTTTCCTTGAGCACCATTCCCACCCCTGTTTCAAGTTCTCCCATCAAGTCATTAAACATTTTCTGGTCCTATTGATCTAAAGAAATACAGTCTTGGCTTTGTTTTAAAACAACATCTCAATACAAATTTTAAGTTCTGTGAGGCAATGGATAAAGTTACTAGATAAGAGATAATAAGGTGGTGTTGTCGTTCAGTCACTAAGTCATTTCCAAATCTGTGTGACCTTGTGTACTGCAGCATGCCAGCCTTCCCTGTCCTTCACTACCTCCCGGAGTTGACTTGAATTCATGTCTGTTGAGTCAGTGATGTTATCTAACCATGTCATCCTCTGAATAAATTAACTTTGGTTGGATTTTGTGTCAGTGAAAGAAAATGAAATAAATCAGGAAGACAATAAGGCAAAAGAATGATCCACTAATATATTTTCTTGCTTCTGCTGGAAATTAGGAAAATGATGCACCAGTCACATCTGCACTTTTTCAGTCAGCATCCAGATCCAGGAATAGACTGAGTTAGTTACCGTGAAGCCAGCAAGCCCATGCAAATGTTGTAACTCACGTTTTTGAATTTCACCATTTCCCAAAGCAAGTTGACCCAATGATCTATATTTAGTGGTGATTTTTATTCCCAGATGTTGAAAACAGCTTCTTTGCTGGCAAGAGGTCCTTGAGGATGCATTTTCCCTAAGCTTTAAATAGCATACTTTAGGGAATTAGTATTACCCAAGATATAAAAAGATTAATAAGGATTTAAAGTTAAATAACCTCGGTAATTCCGTTAATGGATATGCATCCAAACTGTTTCCTTGGTTAATATTATAGTGGCTTATTCATCACCACATTCCTAGGAGATAGCTCTCTTAAGTTTGTGACCATCGGGTTTCAGTCATAATGCGATGCTGAGACTACAGGCCTTATTTCTTGGCACAACATGAGCAACCTTGCATAAGTCCATGTGTGAGACTATCCCCTTCTATCCCCTGTGTAAAGTTTCTTTTTAAAGACATCTGAATTTTATCTGTGTCTTTCTGGCTTTCATTGAGAATGTTTATTCAATTCCATGTGACAGAACTGAACTCTCGACAAGGAGCATGATGAATTTTCTAATTCAAACTGGGTACCAAGAGGTGGCCTGTCATCATTTTCCTTTTGTTGCACTGAAAAAAAAAAATAGCAAATGAGTCTCCTTGAGCACCATTCCCACTTCTGTTTCAAGTTCTCCCATCAAGTCATTAAACATTTTCTGGGTTTTGTCAACAGCCTGGTAAACATCCAGCAAAAGAATCAAAATAAGATCGTTTATTTAACATTCTTCTCCTCCAACTGCTGATTAGAATAAATAGTTTGGATAAAACTCCTATTTGATCCAACAATCACAAAAAGAAAGCATTTAGCTGTTGGAGAAGTTTAGATTGAGTTGGAAATACTTTGAACAGTGAAGAAGTTTTTTTGCACACTTTGATATTTTCTTTATCTTCAGCTCATCTTGTTAAGGCAATGTCAGAGCTAAATATTAATGTTGAAAACTACTAGGAAAGCTCCTCAGCATTTAGGTAAAAATGTAGGCACCTATTTCCAGAACAAGGTATAGGCTGGAAAGCCTCAAATTCAATGTTCCATTTTAAGTAACTGAAAGAAGTTGAGTCCAGATAGCTGTTTCTGAGAGCTACCTTTTCAGACTGTAGTAAAAGGTGTGCTGATTCTCTTTATCGCCACAGAACTGAACAATATAGCCAAAGGGAAAAAATGTTTCTAATTATCAGAAGGACTTTTAGGCTTGTAAGAGATGAGACATAATATGGTAAGGCCTCATTTTATATCTGAGTAAGAGTAGTGGTGGATCAATAAGTTAAATACCTAGCAGATTATGTGTTTAACAGCATTCAAGAGTCTATAATTGTTCACAGAATCTCCTCTAGCTCCAACTCCTACCAACTTTGCTATTATTATCTATTCCATGCCTCAGATAAAATAGTATGAATATAGGCTCCACAGGATACCACACATTTTGTGCATTTCCGTCTTCCTCAGCCGTCTACTGGGTGTTCTTTTCCTTATTTAAGGCTAATTATAAATCTAACATTTCTCCTAGTGACCTCAGATGCCACCATGGAACATTATCTTTACTTGAAATAATGATTGACTGACAAACTGTGATTTTTCAGACTTGAATATTGGGCAAACCTTTCCTGGAAAAGGGATAAAATGAATCTATTACTTTGAGAAAAACAGCTGACAGTAATTATGATAAAATTAAAGCTGTCAAAAGAAAAGTAACGATTTTGGCAAATTTTTATCTACCACCATTAGTTCTGTCATTTTCCAGTACTTTGAATACTTTGCTGATGAAATTGGTGAGGACATTAAAAATTGTGACTTTTTGACAATGCATAATGAAATATGTCAGCCTTTGGAAGAACTACCTGTCAGTGATCTGTATCCCAAATGATGAATATATGAAGTTACAAAATCACATATCAGGACTTCCCTGGTGGTCCAGTGGATAAGACACCGCCTTGCAGTGGGTCCCACTGAGGCTGACTATGGTGGAAATACTTTGAACAGTGAAGAAGTTTTTTTGCACACTTTGATATTTTCTTTATCTTCAGCTCATCTTGTTAAGGCAATGTCAGAGCTAAATATTAATGTTGAAAACTACTAGGAAAGCTCCTCAGCATTTAGGTAAAAATGTAGGCACCTATTTCCAGAACAAGGTATAGGCTGGAAAGCCTCAAATTCAATGTTCCATTTTAAGTAACTGAAAGAAGTTGAGTCCAGATAGCTGTTTCTGAGAGCTACCTTTTCAGACTGTAGTAAAAGGTGTGCTGATTCTCTTTATCGCCACAGAACTGAACAATATAGCCAAAGGGAAAAAATGTTTCTAATTATCAGAAGGACTTTTAGGCTTGTAAGAGATGAGACATAATATGGTAAGGCCTCATTTTATATCTGAGTAAGAGTAGTGGTGGATCAATAAGTTAAATACCTAGCAGATTATGTGTTTAACAGCATTCAAGAGTCTATAATTGTTCACAGAATCTCCTCTAGCTCCAACTCCTACCAACTTTGCTATTATTATCTATTCCATGCCTCAGATAAAATAGTATGAATATAGGCTCCACAGGATACCACACATTTTGTGCATTTCCGTCTTCCTCAGCCGTCTACTTCGGGTGTTCTTTTCCTTATTTAAGGCTAATTATAAATCTAACATTTCTCCTAGTGACCTCAGATGCCACCATGGAACATTATCTTTACTTGAAATAATGATTGACTGACAAACTGTGATTTTTCAGACTTGAATATTGGGCAAACCTTTCCTGGAAAAGGGATAAAATGAATCTATTACTTTGAGAAAAACAGCTGACAGTAATTATGATAAAATTAAAGCTGTCAAAAGAAAAGTAACGATTTTGGCAAATTTTTATCTACCACCATTAGTTCTGTCATTTTCCAGTACTTTGAATACTTTGCTGATGAAATTGGTGAGGACATTAAAAATTGTGACTTTTTGACAATGCATAATGAAATATGTCAGCCTTTGGAAGAACTACCTGTCAGTGATCTGTATCCCAAATGATGAATATATGAAGTTACAAAATCACATATCAGGACTTCCCCTGGTGGTCCAGTGGATAAGGACACCGCCTTGCAGTGCAAGGGGCGCCGGTTCGATCCCTGGCCTGGGAAGATCCCACGTGCCGTGGAGCGGCTGGACCTATGTGTCCAATCACCCAGCCGGATCTCTGGAGCGCATGCGCCCGGAGCCAGCGCTCTGCAACAACAGACGCCACCGCGATGGGAGGCCCACAGGAGCCCAAAGAACAAAGACGGATGAACATAGAGAAATGAAAGACCAATAGAAGTGGCCCGCCCACTCCCCTCCCTCCCCAACCCTACCCCCGCCCCAAAATAAAATAAATAAACAAATCTTTAAAAAAAAAAATCACATATCAGTGAAGTGTAAGAAAAACTAGTGATTTTAATGTGATGAGGTAAGAAAAATTGAATGATACAATTTCAGGTTCTACATTCCAAATAACTTTTAAGAAATTAATACTTGTCAGGTTTTGGTATAGTATCAAAAAAGAGCATTTGCAATTATCTGAGAATTCTTGTTCCTTTCCCAGGTATTATCTGTGGGAAAGAGAGATTTTCTTCGTATGCTTCAACAACAAGAAAATATTCTATAGACTGACTGCAGGAAAAAAAAATGTAAGAATATACCTATCTTCAATAATGACATCAAGGAGATTTTCTATAAGCGTAAAACAGTGCCACACATTTCACCAGAATTTTCCATACATACATGGTTATTTTTCAGAATAGCTGCCAGCTGTATGTTTTAATTATTGCTGGAGTAAATTTCTCCATGAAAAATGTTATTATGTAAGAAATCCAACTTTGTAAACTTTAGCCCAATTTATTTTCTGTATACAAGTAAATCATTTGCCTGATGAAGAAAAAAATATATATATTTCCTAGTAATCTCATTTAAATTCAAGAATTTCTTAATGGTTTTGGGTTTAATACAAATTACTTTGATCTCTATCTTCCCATATAAATTTGGTGAAAGAAGAGAAAATGGAGGTGGGGCTGTGCAAGTTCTACAACTCTCAGTGGAGAAAGGGAAAGTTAATTTCTCAGTCTTGAGTGAAGAGAGGTAAGTATATGATGTGAGGAGAGCTACAAAAAGCATATCCATTTGAATTTTGATATATTACTGTCACCACATTGCTTTAGGTATATACATGTATACATATACATAGGTTGAATAATATTTCATCATATTTCTTTTAAAGGACATTATTCTTTTTTTTTTTTTTTTTTTTTTTTGGCCACTTCTATTGATCTTTCCTTTATTTATCTTTGTTCTTTGGCCTGTGTGGGCCTCCCATCACAGTAACCTCTGTCACTGCAGAGCACTGGCTCTTGGCGCATGTGCTCCAGAGCTCTGGCTCGGTAGTTGGACACATCACTCCAGCCACTCTGCAACACGTGGAATCTTCCCAGACCAGGGATCGAACTGGTGCCCCTTGCACTGCAAGGCAGTGTCCTTGCCTACTGGACCACCAGGGAAGCCCAGGATATTATTCTTAAGAAGACTTGGTGAGTATTTTGATGTTTCCAATTAATTTTTATTATAAACAATGAGCTTATATGAACGTCTGGTCATCTATTCACCCAAATCTTTGTATTCACTCATGGTGAGTTCTTTAGGACAAATTGCTAGTAAAGGAACCCTTGAGCCAAAGACTATATTAATAAAGCCTGGGGAAGTTTTTTCCCCTAAATTATCCGCTGGAGTAGATGTAAAAGTTCCATGCCAATGAGATGTGTAGAAGTGAATATAGAGTGATCCTTTAGATATCTTTACTGAATATCGTGTATATATGTATATATATATTTATTGCAGATATTATTATTTACATGGTAGGCCTTTGTTATTGTTGTAATTTTTGTTGTTGTTCATTGCTAAGTGGTGGCCACCTCTTTGCAACCCCATGGACTGTAACATGCCAGGCTCCTCTGTCATTTGCTACCTCCTGGATTTTGCTCAGATTCATGTCCATGGAGTCAGTGATGTTATCCAACCATGTTATCCTCTGCTGCCCTTTTCTCCTTTTGCCTTCAGTCTTTCCCAGCATCAGGGTCTTTTCCGTTGTGTCGGCTCTTCCCATCAGGTGGCCAAATTATTGGAGCTTCAATTGCACCAGTCCTTCCAATGAATATTCAGGGTTGATTTCCTTTACAATTAACTGGTTTGATCTCCTTGCTGTCCAGCTGCTGCTCAAAAGCATCAACTGATTCAAAAGCATCAGTTCTTTGGAACTCAACCTTCTTTATGGTCCAACTCTCACATCTGTACATGACTGCTAGAAAAACCATAGCTTTGGCTATCCACACCTTTGATATCTCTGTTTTTTAATACATTGTCTACATCATCATAGCTTTACTTCCAAGGAGCAAATGTTTTGTAGTCTCATGGCTACAGTTCCCATCTGCAGTGATTTTGGAACCCAAGAAAATAAATCTGTCACTGCTTCCACTTTCTCCCCAACTCTTTGCCCTGAGTGATGGCAAATAGGTCCATGATTTAGATGCCATGATCTTCATGTTTGAATACTGAGTTTCAAGCCAGCTTGTTTACTCTCTTCTTTCACTGTCATCAAAGGCTCTTTAGTTCATCTTGACTTTTTGCCATTAGGGTAGTATCATCTGTATATCTGAGATTGTTGATATTTCTCCTGGAAATCTTGATTCCAGCTTGTAATTCCTCCAACCCAGTATTTCACATGATGTACTGTGCATAGAAGTTAAATAAGCAAGCAGGGTAGCAGTATACAACCTTGTCATACTCCTTTCCCAGTTTTGAAGCTGTACATTGTTCCATGTCCAACTCTAACTGTTGCTTCTTAACCTCATGCAAGTTTCTCAGGCGGAAGTAAGATGGTTCAGCATTTCTGTCTCTTTAAGAATTTTCCAAGGTTTCTTATCTCCACAATAAAAGGCTTTAGTGTAGTCGATGAAGCAGATATACATGTTTTTCTGGAATTCCCTTGCTTTCTCTATGATCCAGTGAATGTTGGCAATTTGATCTCTGGTTCCTCTGCCTTTTCTAAATCCATCTTGTGGATCTGGAAGTTCTTGGTTCATATACTGCTGAAGCCAAGCTTGAGCATAACCATACTAGTATGTGAAATCATTGTAATTAAACTATAATTCTGTCAGTGATGTTATTAATACCTGCCTGTATTTTCTTTTAGTTACATTTACTTGTTCATTCTTTTATCTTTAAACTGTATCTACCATTATTTTATAAATGTATTTGTAAAATAACAAATACCAGGTTTTTATTTTTCTCAAGTTTCAACTAAGAAATTTAACCTATTCACGTATTTTTATAATTAGTATCTAAGTTTGGCCTTATTTATGTTGTCTTCTTTGTTTTCTGTTTTTTTAATATAAAATTTTTCCCCTCTAGTCTTTTGCTATTTAAGCATGTTTTCTCTGCACTTTTAAAAAAATGATATGGATATTTTATTTTTAACTTTATTGAGATTAAAAACATAAATTTGTAAGAAGTGTATGATACTATGACTTGGAATATTACATGTACATGGTAAAGGGATTTCACACTACAAGTGAGATTAACAAATCCATCACATCACATATTTACTTTGTTTCTGGTGAGAACATTTGTGTTCTACTTTCTTAACAAATTTTAATTTATTAATACAGTGGTAACAACTGTAATAACCGTGCTGTACGTAAGACTGATATATCTTACTTATCTTATAACTGAAAGTCTTTACCATTTTACTTGCTTTTCCTTGCTTCCTTCCAGCCCACAGCCCCTGGCAGCCACTTTTCTACCTTCTGTTTCTGTCAGTTTTACATGTTTTCCATCCTACTCCACACAGATGATAGATGATACCATGGAGTACCTGTCTTTTTCTGTCTTATTTAACTTCAAACCTCACTGCCTTCCAACTCTAACTGTTGCTTCTTAACCTCATGCAAGTTTCTCAGGCGGAAGTAAGATGGTTCAGCATTTCTGTCTCTTTAAGAATTTTCCAGTTTCTTATCTCCACAATAAAAGGCTTTAGTGTAGTCGATGAAGCAGATATACATTTTTTTCTGGAATTCCCTTGCTTTCTATGATCCAGTGAATGTTGGCAATTTGATCTCTGGTTCCTCTGCCTTTTCTAAATCCATCTTGTGGATCTGGAAGTTCTTGGTTCATATACTGCTGAAGCCAAGCTTGAGCATAACCATACTAGTATGTGAAATCATTGTAATTAAACTATAATTCTGTCAGTGATGTTATTAATACCTGCCTGTATTTTCTTTTAGTTACATTTACTTGTTCATTCTTTTATCTTTAAACTGTATCTACCATTATTTTATAAATGTATTTGTAAAATAACAAATACCAGGTTTTTATTTTTCTCAAGTTTCAACTAAGAAATTTAACCTATTCACGTATTTTTATAATTAGTATCTAAGTTTGGCCTTATTTATGTTGTCTTCTTTGTTTTCTGTTTTTTTAATATAAAATTTTTCCCCTCTAGTCTTTTGCTATTTAAGCATGTTTTCTCTGCACTTTTAAAAAAATGATATGGATATTTTATTTTTAACTTTATTGAGATTAAAAACATAAATTTGTAAGAAGTGTATGATACTATGACTTGGAATATTACATGTACATGGTAAAGGGATTTCACACTACAAGTGAGATTAACAAATCCATCACATCACATATTTACTTTGTTTCTGGTGAGAACATTTGTGTTCTACTTTCTTAACAAATTTTAATTTATTAATACAGTGGTAACAACTGTAATAACCGTGCTGTACGTAAGACTGATATATCTTACTTATCTTATAACTGAAAGTCTTTACCATTTTACTTGCTTTTCCTTGCTTCCTTCCAGCCCACAGCCCCTGGCAGCCACTTTTCTACCTTCTGTTTCTGTCAGTTTTACATGTTTTCCATCCTACTCCACACAGATGATAGATGATACCATGGAGTACCTGTCTTTTTCTGTCTTATTTAACTTAACATTAATAGCCTTCAGATCTGCCCATGTTACCAAAACAGAATTTTCATCTTCTTGATGACTGAGTAGTACTTCTGTTGTGTGAACAGTGCTGCAGTTAATATGGGGTACAGATACCTTTTTGAGAAGTGGTTTCATTTCCTTTGGCTATATACCCAAGGAGAGGCATTTCTGGATCCTTTAGTAGGGTCTAATTTGTATTTTCTTCAAGAAACTCCATACTGTTTTCCACAGTGGTTGTAGCGGTTTACATTCTCACTAATGGTGTACAAGGGTTCCTTTTCCTCCACATCCTAACTAATATTTTTTTTTTAAAGATTTATTTATTTATTTATTTTGGTGGGGGTGGGGGTGGAGAGGGAGGGGAGCAGGCAGGCCACTTCTATTGGTCTTTCATTTCTCTATTTTTCATCCATCTTTTTTCTTTGGCCCATGTGGGCCTCCCATCGCGGCGGCCTCTGTTGTTGCAGAGCACCGGCTCTGGGTGCTCGCGCTCCAGAGCTCCGGCTCGGTAGTTGGACACATCAGTCCAGCCGCTCTGCGGCACGTGGGATCTTCCCAGGCCAGGGCTCGAACCGGCGCCCCTTGCACTGCAAGGCGGTGTCCTTACCCACTGGACCACCAGGGAAGCCCACTAGTATTTGTTATCTCTTGTTTTTTGTTTTTGTTTTTGTTGTTGATAATCACGATCCTTCTGGATACAAGGTGATATCTCAGTGTGCTTTTGATTTAGAATTCACTGGTGATTAATAATGCTGAGCATCTTTTCATGTAACTGTTTGCCATATAAAGTGTTCATTTTATATTTTGGATATTAACTTCTTATCAGATATGTAGTTCACAAATATTTTCTTTCACACCATATGTTGCCTTTTCATTTTGTTGATTTTTTTCAGTGCAGAAATTTTTTGTTTTAATGTACTTCCATTTACTCATTTTTGCCTTTGATTTTTATGGCAAATCCCCCCCCCCAAAATATCATTACCAAAATATTTCAAGGAGTTTATTACTCCATATGTTTTCTTGTAGAAGTTTCAATGTTTCATGTCTTTATTTCAAGATTACAATCTATTTTGAGTTTATTTTTATGTATAGTATAAGATAAGGTCCAGTTTCTTTTGTGTGGGGGGTTATCCAGTTTTTCCATTACTGTTTAATGAAAGGAATATGCTTTACCCATTTCATACTCTTGGTTCCTTTGTCAAAAACTGACTACATATGTAACGGCTTATTTCTGGGCTCCTTTATTTTGAGGTTCTATGTGTCTGTTTTTCTTCCAATACCATACTCTATTGATTACTACAAGTAAGTGCAAGTGTTAGTTGCTCAGTCCTATCCAACTCTTTGTGACCCCATGGACTGTAGCCTGCCAGATTCCTCTGTTCATGGAATTCTCCAGGCAAGGATACTGGAGTGGGTTGCCATTTCCTTCTCCAAGGGATCGTCCTAACCCAGGGATAGAACCCAAGTGTACTTGTCTCGAATAGGAAGTAGAGAAATATGTGAATGTGTGGGTTTTTTTTTTTTCTTGCTTTTCTCTCTAATCTATTGAAGATTGGGTAATTGCATTATTTTCCAATTTACTGTAGCAACTATTTGGATTCTCTTTACTAGGAAAGTGTGTGTATGTGTGGCACCCTTCCTCATCCCTTTATGTCTGGTGGTGTCTGACTGCTCATCTTGCACATAAATGAATTCGGCTGGTTATAGAATTTTGCCACACATCAATAACATGATACCATTGTGTTCTGGCACTTAAAACATTTTTGTGTATCTGGATGCTTGTAGTATTGAGAAGTTTACTGTCAATGCAATCTAATAATCTTACCCATTGGGAAAGCAGCCTTTTGGTGACATTTGTGTGACTGTTTTCTGACATTATCCTCAACAGATTTTGCTATTCCTTTAGTATATTTCTAGTCCACACAGTGCTTTAGCCTTCTGTTGCCTGCTACCAGGAATGAGATCTTCTGTTACCTGCCACCAGGATAGGGATCTCCACTATCTCTTCCTCTAAACCAATAATGCACTGAAAATTTAAACAGAAAGTTGACATTCTCTTACTCCACTGAGACTGGTGGCATTTGCATAATCCTGTCCCCCCAGTCCCCCTCCTCCAAGTTTAGATGGTAGAAAAGGGATTAAAATAATTTAATATTAAACCTCAAATCATTCAAAAATCTCTCTAAAATATTGAATTCATCACATAATTCTCCTGGTTCAAAAACTGTCAGTGCACAAGAATGCCTATTGAATAAAATGTAAACATTACAACTCATCATCCAGGGCTGATCATAGTATACTTTTCAAATAGTCTCTCCAGTCCCAGCCCACATATCTCCTCAGCTCAGTTTTTTGCTACAACGAGATTGTTTTCTCATTTTTGTCCAGTTAAGCCATGCAAGATTCTACGCACATGCCTTTCACACTGTATCATTAGTCTGAAATGCCTTTCAACCTCTATTGATTACTACAAGTAAGTGCAAGTGTTAGTTCCCGTCCCTTTATGGACTGTAGCCTGCCAGATTCCTCTGTTCATGGAATTCTCCAGGCAAGGATACTGGAGTGGGTTGCCATTTCCTTCTCAAGGGATCGCCTAACCCAGGGATAGAACCCAAGTGTACTTGTCTCGAATAGGAAGTAGAGAAATATGTGAATGTGTGGGTTTTTTTTTTTTCTTGCTTTTCTCTCTAATCTATTGAAGATTGGGTAATTGCATTATTTTCCAATTTACTGTAGCAACTATTTGGATTCTCTTTACTAGGAAAGTGTGTGTATGTGTGGCACCCTTCCTCATCCCTTTATGTCTGGTGGTGTCTGACTGCTCATCTTGCACATAAATGAATTCGGCTGGTTATAGAATTTTGCCACACATCAATAACATGATACCATTGTGTTCTGGCACTTAAAACATTTTTGTGTATCTGGATGCTTGTAGTATTGAGAAGTTTACTGTCAATGCAATCTAATAATCTTACCCATTGGGAAAGCAGCCTTTTGGTGACATTTGTGTGACTGTTTTCTGACATTATCCTCAACAGATTTTGCTATTCCTTTAGTATATTTCTAGTCCACACAGTGCTTTAGCCTTCTGTTGCCTGCTACCAGGAATGAGATCTTCTGTTACCTGCCACCAGGATAGGGATCTCCACTATCTCTTCCTCTAAACCAATAATGCACTGAAAATTTAAACAGAAAGTTGACATTCTCTTACTCCACTGAGACTGGTGGCATTTGCATAATCCTGTCCCCCCAGTCCCCCTCCTCCAAGTTTAGATGGTAGAAAAGGGATTAAAATAATTTAATATTAAACCTCAAATCATTCAAAAATCTCTCTAAAATATTGAATTCATCACATAATTCTCCTGGTTCAAAAACTGTCAGTGCACAAGAATGCCTATTGAATAAAATGTAAACATTACAACTCATCATCCAGGGCTGATCATAGTATACTTTTCAAATAGTCTCTCCAGTCCCAGCCCACATATCTCCTCAGCTCAGTTTTTTGCTACAACGAGATTGTTTTCTCATTTTTGTCCAGTTAAGCCATACAAGATTCTACCCGCACATGCCTTTCACACTGTATCATTAGTCTGAAATGCCTTTTATCTTAGCAGTAAATTTTATTATTTTATTCCTAGCTCAAGACTTCCTTCTTTTATTGAGCTGTCTAAAACTGTAGAAGCCTATATACTTATATAGCATTTTCTTTCCTTTGTTACTTATGTTAGTGGTTAATTGTGTTGAATATTTTATCATATATGGAATGAGGACTTGTTTCATCTCTTCTACTTGGATAATATCTTGAGAAGTGGCCCTCAACACTAATACTATCTGGTTGTCGTTTTACCTCCAACATTATTTATATAGTAGCACTTAACAAGTGCTTTGTGTGTAAGTGTATAAAGAGTAAAAAATAAAAGACAAAAGACCTAGTAATTGGTTTCATTTTAAGGTACTTTACATATCTTTGGAAAAAGTCTAAAATTCTCAGTGAAAAGTTCAGCTGAGTTTATTCAATCGTTTCCACAAAAAAAAAAATTTTTTTAATTGTTATAAAAGAGAATTATACCACATTAGCACAGTATTTAGACTAATTCTCAGTGGTATCATTTCTAGAGAAAGGTAATATTATTTTATCATGGAGGTAGACTGGTGAAATAGGCTCTGAAGTGAGAGAACCTTGAGTTCAGCTCTCTACTCTTTCACTGTCTAATGGTCCTTGTGGGCAACTTTTTAATTCCACTTTACCATTTCTTCATCCATAAAATGGGAATAATAATGGCTCATGAATGATATTGAGAAATTAAGTGAAGGCTATTCAAATTATTTGTAAAAATGCAATGTCTGGTACATAGGAAGTAATAAAAATCCCATGTATTATGCTAACCCTTTTACTAATTAACTTCACTTTGATTATCTCAAAATAAAGGGATTAAAATAATTTAATATTAAACCTCAAATCATTCAAAAATCTCTCTAAAATATTGAATTCATCACATAATTCTCCTGGTTCAAAAACTGTCAGTGCACAAGAATGCCTATTGAATAAAATGTAAACATTACAACTCATCATCCAGGGCTGATCATAGTATACTTTTCAAATAGTCTCTCCAGTCCCAGCCCACATATCTCCTCAGCTCAGTTTTTTGCTACAACGAGATTGTTTTCTCATTTTTGTCCAGTTAAGCCATACAAGATTCTACCCGCACATGCCTTTCACACTGTATCATTAGTCTGAAATGCCTTTTATCTTAGCAGTAAATTTTATTATTTTATTCCTAGCTCAAGACTTCCTTCTTTTATTGAGCTGTCTAAAACTGTAGAAGCCTATATACTTATATAGCATTTTCTTTCCTTTGTTACTTATGTTAGTGGTTAATTGTGTTGAATATTTTATCATATATGGAATGAGGACTTGTTTCATCTCTTCTACTTGGATAATATCTTGAGAAGTGGCCCTCAACACTAATACTATCTGGTTGTCGTTTTACCTCCAACATTATTTATATAGTAGCACTTAACAAGTGCTTTGTGTGTAAGTGTATAAAGAGTAAAAAATAAAAGACAAAAGACCTAGTAATTGGTTTCATTTTAAGGTACTTTACATATCTTTGGAAAAAGTCTAAAATTCTCAGTGAAAAGTTCAGCTGAGTTTATTCAATCGTTTCCACAAAAAAAAAAATTTTTTTAATTGTTATAAAAGAGAATTATACCACATTAGCACAGTATTTAGACTAATTCTCAGTGGTATCATTTCTAGAGAAAGGTAATATTATTTTATCATGGAGGTAGACTGGTGAAATAGGCTCTGAAGTGAGAGAACCTTGAGTTCAGCTCTCTACTCTTTCACTGTCTAATGGTCCTTGTGGGCAACTTTTTAATTCCACTTTACCATTTCTTCATCCATAAAATGGGAATAATAATGGCTCATGAATGATATTGAGAAATTAAGTGAAGGCTATTCAAATTATTTGTAAAAATGCAATGTCTGGTACATAGGAAGTAATAAAAATCCCATTTATTATGTTTCTATCACCCTAAAATATATTAACTCATCTATTGTAACTTGATGAGACACTTTGTATTATCACCTCAATCAAAAATGCAAAAACAGATAGGATAAGTAATTGTCCAAGATCATAGTTTTTTAAAATGTGGGGCGAGGCGGTGGGGAGGGCTTCCTAGATAGCACAGGGTAAAGAATCCATCTACCAATGCTGGACACAGAGGAGAAGGGAGTTTGATCCCTGGGTCAGGAAGATCCCCTGGAGGAGGAAATGGCAACCCATGGCCATATTCTTGCCTGGAAAATCCCATGGGCAGAAGAACCTGGAGGGCTACAGTTCATGGGGTCACAGAGAGTTAAACACGACTGAGCACTCACACACACACGCATGGCAGGCTCATCTGTCACCAAGATGTATAGAGATTCTTGGTATCTATATTTACCCATCTCGATCACAGTGGCAGTCAGATCTCATGTAAGTTACTTGAGCAGAGCTGGTGTAAAGTAAGCCTGTTGGAATGTTAATGAGAAATGAAAATCCTCTATTTCTCTTGAGATGGGAATACGATGTGGGGGGATTTAAAAAAAATATATATTGCTACAGAAAGTCATAAAACCTCTTTTCTGGTGATTTTCGATAATATTATATGGAATGGTTAAGGTATTTCTGGATGAATTTTACATTTCATGGTCCCCTTTGAGTCCTGTGTTCATATACTTTGATTTTCTAAATCCACTGATACATGGTACAGATAAGTTTGCCTTCATATGGAAAATTTTTTAATTGTTATAAAAGAGAATTATACCACATTAGCACAGTATTTAGACTAATTCTCAGTGGTATCATTTCTAGAGAAAGGTAATATTATTTTATCATGGAGGTAGACTGGTGAAATAGGCTCTGAAGTGAGAGAACCTTGAGTTCAGCTCTCTACTCTTTCACTGTCTAATGGTCCTTGTGGGCAACTTTTTAATTCCACTTTACCATTTCTTCATCCATAAAATGGGAATAATAATGGCTCATGAATGATATTGAGAAATTAAGTGAAGGCTATTCAAATTATTTGTAAAAATGCAATGTCTGGTACATAGGAAGTAATAAAAATCCCATTTATTATGTTTCTATCACCCTAAAATATATTAACTCATCTATTGTAACTTGATGAGACACTTTGTATTATCACCTCAATCAAAAATGCAAAAACAGATAGGATAAGTAATTGTCCAAGATCATAGTTTTTTAAAATGTGGGGCGAGGCGGTGGGGAGGGCTTCCTAGATAGCACAGGGTAAAGAATCCATCTACCAATGCTGGACACAGAGGAGAAGGGAGTTTGATCCCTGGGTCAGGAAGATCCCCTGGAGGAGGAAATGGCAACCCATGGCCATATTCTTGCCTGGAAAATCCCATGGGCAGAAGAACCTGGAGGGCTACAGTTCATGGGGTCACAGAGAGTTAAACACGACTGAGCACTCACACACACACGCATGGCAGGCTCATCTGTCACCAAGATGTATAGAGATTCTTGGTATCTATATTTACCCATCTCGATCACAGTGGCAGTCAGATCTCATGTAAGTTACTTGAGCAGAGCTGGTGTAAAGTAAGCCTGTTGGAATGTTAATGAGAAATGAAAATCCTCTATTTCTCTTGAGATGGGAATACGATGTGGGGGGATTTAAAAAAAATATATATTGCTACAGAAAGTCATAAAACCTCTTTTCTGGTGATTTTCGATAATATTATATGGAATGGTTAAGGTATTTCTGGATGAATTTTACATTTCATGGTCCCCTTTGAGTCCTGTGTTCATATACTTTGATTTTCTAAATCCACTGATACATGGTACAGATAAGTTTGCCTTCATATGGAAATGAAACAGCTACTATCCTAAGTGGGAAAGAATTCATATTTCTAAAATTAGGCTTCTGTTTATACGATTTGGGGGAAAAATTAATTTTATTATATATACATTTAAATGACACTATACCTTTTTGTGGTTAATGAGGTAACTGCATTCCAACAGAGTTTAAAACATTTAGGTTTCTAAATCCTTTTCATGGCTACAACAAGATTCTGTATATTTTAGTCCAAGTGATTTAATGGTCACCTTAGAACATATAGCATAGACATATTAAGAGATACAGAAGCAGTAACAGAGAAGGAAAAAAAAACGAAGGAACAGGATAGCCGCAGTAGAGCAGCTCACTGGGCTGGAGATACTGCTGACTATGTATGTGTCCTGGCCTCGGTAACCATATTGGACCGTGATGACATTTCTAAAGGCTGCTCCCAGGATCTGCCAGACTTTTGGATGTGGATGGCATGATCATGAGTGGGTATGTGAATGTTTTCTCCTGGCTGGACAGACAGTTTACCTCTTTTGCTAGACCCTTGTTGTTTGTGTGGAGGATGAAATCCCTGTTCCTGGTGCTGTTCTAGGCACCAGGAAGCAGTAGGAACATAACTGGGCACCAGCTCCTATTTGGAAAAAAACAGACTAGCTCTTGGAAAACAGCCTCAAAATACTGAGTTACTCTTTGTGAAGAAAATCATTCTTCTGTGGTTTGCATATCAGTTATTTAAAATATCCTGAAACTGAGGCAAGGAGATAGCCCGTTACAAACATTGAACTGAAATGACCTCGGATGCTCATTTGGACCGAGTCTTGTGATACTGTCATAAAGCTGACAGTAGGAAAATCATGCAGGATAGTGGCCAATCAGCTTCCTGAATGCAAAGAGAAATATCGCAGTTTTTCACTTGTGAGGCCATTCCTACATTTTATCACCTCTCAGTGATGAAATGTCTCTTTACAAGTAGTGAATGTGGACACATTTGGACTGGGATATAAAAAACTATCCTAAGGTGGGGAAAGAAATTCCTCTTTTCTGGTGATTTTCGATAATATTATATGGAATGGTTAAGGTATTTCTGGATGAATTTTACATTTCATGGTCCCCTTTGAGTCCTGTGTTCATATACTTTGATTTTCTAAATCCACTGATACATGGTACAGATAAGTTTGCCTTCATATGGAAATGAAACAGCTACTATCCTAAGTGGGAAAGAATTCATATTTCTAAAATTAGGCTTCTGTTTATACGATTTGGGGGAAAAATTAATTTTATTATATATACATTTAAATGACACTATACCTTTTTGTGGTTAATGAGGTAACTGCATTCCAACAGAGTTTAAAACATTTAGGTTTCTAAATCCTTTTCATGGCTACAACAAGATTCTGTATATTTTAGTCCAAGTGATTTAATGGTCACCTTAGAACATATAGCATAGACATATTAAGAGATACAGAAGCAGTAACAGAGAAGGAAAAAAAAACGAAGGAACAGGATAGCCGCAGTAGAGCAGCTCACTGGGCTGGAGATACTGCTGACTATGTATGTGTCCTGGCCTCGGTAACCATATTGGACCGTGATGACATTTCTAAAGGCTGCTCCCAGGATCTGCCAGACTTTTGGATGTGGATGGCATGATCATGAGTGGGTATGTGAATGTTTTCTCCTGGCTGGACAGACAGTTTACCTCTTTTGCTAGACCCTTGTTGTTTGTGTGGAGGATGAAATCCCTGTTCCTGGTGCTGTTCTAGGCACCAGGAAGCAGTAGGAACATAACTGGGCACCAGCTCCTATTTGGAAAAAAACAGACTAGCTCTTGGAAAACAGCCTCAAAATACTGAGTTACTCTTTGTGAAGAAAATCATTCTTCTGTGGTTTGCATATCAGTTATTTAAAATATCCTGAAACTGAGGCAAGGAGATAGCCCGTTACAAACATTGAACTGAAATGACCTCGGATGCTCATTTGGACCGAGTCTTGTGATACTGTCATAAAGCTGACAGTAGGAAAATCATGCAGGATAGTGGCCAATCAGCTTCCTGAATGCAAAGAGAAATATCGCAGTTTTTCACTTGTGAGGCCATTCCTACATTTTATCACCTCTCAGTGATGAAATGTCTCTTTACAAGTAGTGAATGTGGACACATTTGGACTGGGATATAAAAGAGAGGAAAGAAGTGGGAAAAAATTTGCCCTTTAAGTACTTTAACACTAGGCACATAGAAGATGTCAGTGAATACCAGTCCCTTCTCCGTTACAAAAATCCTCTCACTAACCTTAAATATAAATATTATACCCATTCTCTAAAAAGGAAACTAAATCCCACCACTTACAAATGATAGAGCTTAACTTGGTGTATTTGATCACAGATGGCACAGACAAGCTTTCCACAGTGTCAGGATCTTTTTCCAATTGTACTGTCTCTCCCAGAAGTATAGAACTTTTCCTGTTTAATTGGTGTTTCTTCTTTAGAGGGGCTTCCATATTGGTTCAGTGGTAAGGAATCTGCCTGCCAGTACCTGTCAGTGCAGGAGACTCAGGTGTGATCCTTTGGGTCAGGAAGATGCTCTGGAGAAGGAAATGGTAGCCCACTCCAGTATTCTTGCCTGGAAAATCCCATGGAGGGAGGAGCCTGATGGGCTCCAGTCCATGGGGTGGTAAAAGAGTTACACATGACTTAGTGACTAAGTGTCTGTTTTAGTGAGAAAACCTTTCTCTCCCAAGCCATTATAAAGAAGTGTTTAAAAGTTTGGGCCTCTGGAGCTAGTCTGAATTTAAAGACAAGTTCTGTCAACAGTCATGGTATAATCTTGGAAATTACAGCTCAGATGTTCAGAATAGTGAAAGGACATTAAATAAGAGTTAAAGAATAGACTTTAGCTGAGAATAATGTATTGGTTCCTTAATTGTAACCATACTAATGTAAGATGTTAATTATAGTGTTGATACTAGTTCTGGACTTAGGATATATGGGAAATCTTTTCAATTTTCATGTAAATGCGTCCTAAAACATAAAATTTGTTTTTATTTTTTTAAATTTTGGCCTCTTTTATTGTTTTTGTATTTATCCGTTTTCATCCATCTTTATTCTTTGACCTGTGTGGGCCTCCATTGCTGTGGCCTCCCTCGTTTCAGAGCACCGGCTCTGTGCGCATGCGCTCCAGAGCTCTAGCTTATAATTGGACACATCAGTCCAGCTGCTCCACGGCATGTGGGATCCTCCCAGGCCAGGGGTCAAACCAGTGCCCCTTGCACTGCAAGGCAGGCTCTTTACCCACTGGACCACCAGGGAAGCCCTAAAATTTGTTTTTAAAAAGCTGCTTCTTATGGTCATCTTATGAAAATTTGATGAATTAAATACATATACATTACTTATTTCCTGGTAACTGTGAATATGCAAATAAGTGTTAACTATTTTTTTATTAGCTAGTTGGGAGAGATGTCTAGGAAATGGGGTGGTTTCAGCAGAGAAGGGAACGTGTTTATAGTGTGGAAAGAACCATTAGACTAAAAGATTCCTGCCTTCCTACACCAGAAATTGGTATAACAAATGTCTTATCAAGTATGTGGCTTATTTGTGGCTCAGATGGTAAAGAATCTACCTGCAGTACCAGAGAACTGGATTTGACCCCTGAGTTGGGAGGATCCCCTGGAGATGGGAATGGCAACCCACTCCAATATTCTTGCCTGGAGAATTTCCATGGACAGAGGAGCCTGAAGAGCTGCAGTCTGTGGGGTCGCAAACAGTTGAATGTGACTGACACTTTCACTTTCTATCAGGGATGTGCTTAAGGTCAGCAAGAATCCTTATGTCTTCCAAGAGGAGTTTACTAGCCTCCTTGTCTCCAACCTGTCCCCACTTGCCGAGAAGATTCAACTAAAACTGAAGGGAAGAAGCACATGAGGAGAAATAAACTAAGCACTGAAGAGAAGCACATTAATCCTACATACAGGTTAAGGATATTCTCCTTAGAATAGATTCAGTGTGACTGGTTGAACAATGAAGCTCCTTGTTGGAAACTCAAGATTCTGCAGCCTGATTTTTTTAGTCACCAACTGCCAGTCACCAAATTCCCTTGTGTGTCCTTGCATTGCTTCAGTTGTGTCAGACTCTTTGTGAAGAGAGTACAGTATGGACTGTAGCCCACCAGGCTCCACGGCATGTGGGATCCTCCCAGGCCAGGGGTCAAACCAGTGCCCCTTGCACTGCAAGGCAGGCTCTTTACCCACTGGACCACCAGGGAAGCCCTAAAATTTGTTTTTAAAAAGCTGCTTCTTATGGTCATCTTATGAAAATTTGATGAATTAAATACATATACATTACTTATTTCCTGGTAACTGTGAATATGCAAATAAGTGTTAACTATTTTTTTATTAGCTAGTTGGGAGAGATGTCTAGGAAATGGGGTGGTTTCAGCAGAGAAGGGAACGTGTTTATAGTGTGGAAAGAACCATTAGACTAAAAGATTCCTGCCTTCCTACACCAGAAATTGGTATAACAAATGTCTTATCAAGTATGTGGCTTATTTGTGGCTCAGATGGTAAAGAATCTACCTGCAGTACCAGAGAACTGGATTTGACCCCTGAGTTGGGAGGATCCCCTGGAGATGGGAATGGCAACCCACTCCAATATTCTTGCCTGGAGAATTTCCATGGACAGAGGAGCCTGAAGAGCTGCAGTCTGTGGGGTCGCAAACAGTTGAATGTGACTGACACTTTCACTTTCTATCAGGGATGTGCTTAAGGTCAGCAAGAATCCTTATGTCTTCCAAGAGGAGTTTACTAGCCTCCTTGTCTCCAACCTGTCCCCACTTGCCGAGAAGATTCAACTAAAACTGAAGGGAAGAAGCACATGAGGAGAAATAAACTAAGCACTGAAGAGAAGCACATTAATCCTACATACAGGTTAAGGATATTCTCCTTAGAATAGATTCAGTGTGACTGGTTGAACAATGAAGCTCCTTGTTGGAAACTCAAGATTCTGCAGCCTGATTTTTTTAGTCACCAACTGCCAGTCACCAAATTCCCTTGTGTGTCCTTGCATTGCTTCAGTTGTGTCAGACTCTTTGTGAAGAGAGTACAGTATGGACTGTAGCCCACCAGGCTCCTCTGTCCATGGGATTCTCCAGGCAAGAATACTGCCCTCCTCCAGGGGATCTTCCTGACCCAGGGATCACACCCTTTTCTCCTGCATTGCAAGCAAATTCTTTACCTCAGAGACATTGGGGAAGCCCCCAAATTCCCATACCCCTCAATATTTGGCTATGTTGCCTTGCTACAATCTCCTTACATAGGATGAAAAATTCTGTGTAATACCAAAGAAAGCAAGCATATGTTAAAAGCTAGTGAAAGGGTTTTGCCTCAATTTGAGACTTAAATCTAGGGCCCAGACCTGATCAACCCCTGCTTGGGACTTGAACCCATGTGGGTGGAGCTTGAATTCCAGCCAAAACCCTGTTTGGTACTTGAACCTACGTGACTGGGGCTTGAACCTAGCCAAAACCTGTTTGGAACTCAAACCCACATGGGCTAAGGCTTAACCCCAGCCAAAACCCTGCTTTGACTTGAATCTATGTAGTCAGGCCTCAATCCCGGGCCCAAAAACCCCGTCTGGTACTCAAACCCACGCAGCCGGGACTTAATCCAGCACTCACCCAATGTCTGGACCCACTGAGGCTCATGTTCTTTGTGCCTCAACACAGAAAGAATTCAACGAGTGGCAGAGTGATAGGCAAGAAGAGGATTTATTAGGATAGGGTACTTATAAGAGATGCAAGCAAGCAGGCAGGAAAGCTCTGCTCTGCTGCCCTCTCTGATTGAGTGGGCAGCCATATATATATAGGATGGTAGAAGACCGCCCCCCTCAAGTAGACACAGATGCAGGACATACATCATTGATTGCTTCTTCGCCAGCTCCTCCTTCATCAGCTGTTTATACCCAGTTGAGCCTGCTTTACTGAACAAAGAGCAGCTCTCCTGTGTTATCGTCAACTCACTGGCCTCCCAACCTTTCTTAGGTGTCTCCCTTCTACCTACCATCCCCCTACTAGGAGTCTACAACCACCTACCTATTCTACTCTGTCCCCATCACTAGCAAATTCATTAGGAAATGAAACTAGGTGTCAGATGAAAAGAATTCATGACTAGGACGAGTATCTATGAATTATCTTGAGCAGCTCTCACCACATGGTTGACTTTATGCATCACAAATTTAGGGACAGTGTCTCTGTCCCAACACGATGCTCCTCTTATTTGCTAGTGAATCACAAGAATTTTACCACCCTTTTCTCCTGCATTGCAAGCAAATTCTTTACCTCAGAGACATTGGGGAAGCCCCCAAATTCCCATACCCTCAATATTTGGCTATGTTGCCTTGCTACAATCTCCTTACATAGGATGAAAAATTCTGTGTAATACCAAAGAAAGCAAGCATATGTTAAAAGCTAGTGAAAGGGTTTTGCCTCAATTTGAGACTTAAATCTAGGGCCCAGACCTGATCAACCCCTGCTTGGGACTTGAACCCATGTGGGTGGAGCTTGAATTCCAGCCAAAACCCTGTTTGGTACTTGAACCTACGTGACTGGGGCTTGAACCTAGCCAAAACCTGTTTGGAACTCAAACCCACATGGGCTAAGGCTTAACCCCAGCCAAAACCCTGCTTTGACTTGAATCTATGTAGTCAGGACTCAATCCCGGCCAAAACCCTGTCTGGTACTCAAACCCACGCAGCCGGGACTTAATCCAGCACTCACCCAATGTCTGGACCCACTGAGGCTCATGTTCTTTGTGCCTCAACACAGAAAGAATTCAACGAGTGGCAGAGTGATAGGCAAGAAGAGGATTTATTAGGATAGGGTACTTATAAGAGATGCAAGCAAGCAGGCAGGAAAGCTCTGCTCTGCTGCCCTCTCTGATTGAGTGGGCAGCCATATATATATAGGATGGTAGAAGACCGCCCCCCTCAAGTAGACACAGATGCAGGACATACATCATTGATTGCTTCTTCGCCAGCTCCTCCTTCATCAGCTGTTTATACCCAGTTGAGCCTGCTTTACTGAACAAAGAGCAGCTCTCCTGTGTTATCGTCAACTCACTGGCCTCCCAACCTTTCTTAGGTGTCTCCCTTCTACCTACCATCCCCCTACTAGGAGTCTACAACCACCTACCTATTCTACTCTGTCCCCATCACTAGCAAATTCATTAGGAAATGAAACTAGGTGTCAGATGAAAAGAATTCATGACTAGGACGAGTATCTATGAATTATCTTGAGCAGCTCTCACCACATGGTTGACTTTATGCATCACAAATTTAGGGACAGTGTCTCTGTCCTCTTCTTAACACGATGCTCCTCTTATTTGCTAGTGAATCACAAGAACAGTGAACCCCTTACATCAGAAGATTTTCCTACAGCTGAAATTATATGTTGATTTTCCCCAATCTTGAATGTGCCTTTCTAACACTTCTAGACCTTTGAACCTCACTTTGTTGAGTAAGTTATAAAGGAGATACACTAAATTATGCCTACACACAGCATTCGAATTCAGTAAGGGCCAGCAGTCCTGTCTACCACTGGGTAATAAACTCCTGTGCTGTGAAACTCTCCAGTAATTCTAAATACGTCAATTGTTTTAACAGAAATGCTTGCTTTAGCTCAATAATCTTTAATTCTGCAGTACTAGGGAAATTTTCACAAATTGCCCCTTTGTAAACTACAGAGATTTTTATTTACTTGGGCTGGTGCAGCCTGAGCATTAGTATTTTTAAAATCTCTCCAGATGATTCTGTCATGCGGCCAAGATTGAGAATCATTGTAGAAATAGACCAGTTTAATTAATACCTTTTTCCTTTACCTTTTTCATTAGTGAGGTTTCTCACATATGGTACCAAGTTCTGAGTCAAAATAAGTGGTCTCTAGCTTCTAGGAATCTGAAAGAAAATATGTTTGAGAAATGTGTCCTGTACTTCTTATCCCTTTGTCCCACCTAAGTACTAACCAGGCCTGACCCTGTGTAGCTTCCAAGATTAGACGAGATTGGGTGCATTCAGGGTGGTATGGCTGAAGACCTTATCCCTTTCTTAAAGAATCACTATGCATTTACTAAAACTCAGTAGGTTTTCAGAGTTTCTGTTAAATATGAGCAGAATGCCAGAACTGTGGGACTGTCTGCAAGCAGATGGTAAATGGACTTTGGGCAGACATATGTATAGGTTTACATATCTATCTGGTGTGTCTAAAACCTGCCCTACCAGAAATGAACCAGTCTCTAGAGATGACCCTGAGAGTAACATGGGTGACAGAGTCTCTCTTGCCTAGTTAAGGACATGGGTATCAAGTTTGTGTCAGTGGAAAACATATTCACAGTAAGATCTTTAAATAGCACCATCACAGCTGTCGTCCCTCTTGCTTGTCCATCTGAAGGGAAGAGAAAATTTGAAACATGTTATAAACAGTAGAAATAGACCTTGGCTCTCCTTGGATCCGTGCAAGGAAGGAAGAGTGGTGTCTTGTGTCCTCAGTGTAGGACTCTGCATGCAGTCAGGATCAACTGCTGACAGATTTCTCCTTCACTCCACCCTTGGAACCAGGCCAGCAACTGGGCTTCAAAGTATATCTAAGTGAAAGTTCATTTCAGCTTTATCAACAAACATGAGTGCGGCCAAGTCATTCTGAATTGCCCTTATATAAACAACGTTTATCTGTTATTTCCCTTTGAAAATAAGTATTGTGTTTTTTGAATAAGCCCATAAAATATTGTTTTTCTTTGTGATTCCGGACTTATTTGTTTATACACATTCCATCAGTAAAACCTACTTTTGAAGATTCCCAAGACTGGAAAAGCATTTCGTGTTTTGCCTGTGAATGAGAGTGCCAACACAGAAAGGGCTATTCTGAATCATCAAATACTCAAGCGTCCTAATATTAAATATTACCACATAATGTTCTCCTCCTTTCAAACTTTAGTTTCCTTACTAGTAAAATGGGATGGATCACACCTACCTTTGTGGTAACGAGGATAAAGTGAGAAAATAATCGCCATGTTTACCAACCTTGACAGCCATCTGCTCTCAGTGGTTTGCTACCTGAACACAGGAAAGTCAGGTCCCACACTCCATTGTCCATGACCTGGTGGTGGGGTGTAGTACACTGAAAATAAAAGCCAAATATTGTCATACACTGAAGTTAAAATAGGGAGCTTCTTGCATCTGCATCAGACTCAAAGGGGAAGATACCCTTTCAGCTTCATTTACTCTCAAAACCCATTGAGATTCTTTCTGCTATTAGTCCAAACAGGTACAGAGGATTGCATGAAAGTGTTAGTTGCTCAGTCGTGTCCGACTCTTTGTGATCCTATGGAATGTACCCCACCAGACTTCTCTGTCCATGGAATTCTCCAGGCAAGAAGACTGGAGTGGGTTGCCATTTCCTTTTCCAGGGGATCTTCCCAACCCAGGGATTGAATCCAGGTCTTGTGCATGGCAGACCGTTACCATCTCAGCCACCAAGGAAGCCCTTTTAGGTCTTTATGTTTTAGAATCAGTGCTTTTTGAATCAGTTATCTTTATGTTTTAAAATTAGTTATCTTTATGTTTTAGAATCAGTTATCTCAGAGCCCAAACACTTGGGGAATCGGTGAGGGAAAGAGAAGGAATGACCGTAGGTTCAAACAGGTGCTTCTGTTTCCTTTTAGAGCAGCTTTACTCCTACTCATTTATAATTACTGATCTGGAAGAATATTTCTGGAAAAGAAAGTTCTTGCTGTAGCTCAGTATGTGTGTGGACCATTGCTTTAAGGAGTCACAGGAGACTGACCATTGCCTAAAATGAACCTACCTCCGTCCAAAAGAATAAGTGAAGTGACCACCAATGATTCTTTGAAGGGGTATGTTAAGTGGCAACTTCCACTTTAACCTCCTGTGTACTTTCAAATCTTTGTTTTCACTTTGAAGGATGTGTATGTTAACGTGGCAAGTTAAGTTGGCTATTCCCCCTTTTGAATCATCAAATACTCAAGCGTCCTAATATTAAATATTACCACATAATGTTCTCCTCCTTTCAAACTTTAGTTTCCTTACTAGTAAAATGGGATGGATCACACCTACCTTTGTGGTAACGAGGATAAAGTGAGAAAATAATCGCCATGTTTACCAACCTTGACAGCCATCTGCTCTCAGTGGTTTGCTACCTGAACACAGGAAAGTCAGGTCCCACACTCCATTGTCCATGACCTGGTGGTGGGGTGTAGTACACTGAAAATAAAAGCCAAATATTGTCATACACTGAAGTTAAAATAGGGAGCTTCTTGCATCTGCATCAGACTCAAAGGGGAAGATACCCTTTCAGCTTCATTTACTCTCAAAACCCATTGAGATTCTTTCTGCTATTAGTCCAAACAGGTACAGAGGATTGCATGAAAGTGTTAGTTGCTCAGTCGTGTCCGACTCTTTGTGATCCTATGGAATGTACCCCACCAGACTTCTCTGTCCATGGAATTCTCCAGGCAAGAAGACTGGAGTGGGTTGCCATTTCCTTTTCCAGGGGATCTTCCCAACCCAGGGATTGAATCCAGGTCTTGTGCATGGCAGACCGTTACCATCTCAGCCACCAAGGAAGCCCTTTTAGGTCTTTATGTTTTAGAATCAGTGCTTTTTGAATCAGTTATCTTTATGTTTTAAAATTAGTTATCTTTATGTTTTAGAATCAGTTATCTCAGAGCCCAAACACTTGGGGAATCGGTGAGGGAAAGAGAAGGAATGACCGTAGGTTCAAACAGGTGCTTCTGTTTCCTTTTAGAGCAGCTTTACTCCTACTCATTTATAATTACTGATCTGGAAGAATATTTCTGGAAAAGAAAGTTCTTGCTGTAGCTCAGTATGTGTGTGGACCATTGCTTTAAGGAGTCACAGGAGACTGACCATTGCCTAAAATGAACCTACCTCCGTCCAAAAGAATAAGTGAAGTGACCACCAATGATTCTTTGAAGGGGTATGTTAAGTGGCAACTTCCACTTTAACCTCCTGTGTACTTTCAAATCTTTGTTTTCACTAAGATGTGAAACTCAGATGTGTTTTTATGAAGATGTGTTTTTTTTTTTTTCTATCTCATTGAAATACTGAATGAAAATGACTTTGTCAATTTTGTTAAAATGCATTATGTTAAATGCCTTTTTTTAGGAATGTGATATTCAAGTCATCGCTCTGGACATTCAACATTTTAAAATGTGTAGAATCACATTTTAAAATAAACCACAGATGTGACTACGTGGTACATTTTCAGGGGGCTGTACAAAGAGTGTCTAATATGTGCTCTAAAAATTTTTATTTTTAAATTGTTAATCTTTTAAATGTATTTGCTAATTTCTGCATAGCAGCTTTTTCATACTTGCTAGCAGAAAAATTTCAAATACAAAGAGAGAGGTGTCAAATAAATAAATCGACTATAGTAGCACTTCATTCAATGCAAGGATGTAAAAACTCATTTAATAAATATTAATATAATAAACTGACATTTTAAACATGTGCATTATTAAAAGAAATATCAATCTCAAATATTACTATTTAAATATAAAATTCAGACATCATTAATGCTGTAAATTTTTCAAAAGAATTCAATTCACCAAATTTGATTCAGACCAGTGTGATATTTGAGCTGAGTTCCCAAATAATCACAGGTGAAAAAGATTATGTTTTTCATCAAGTTAAGTAGCTTTGGAAGAAGGTATGATTTAGTTTTCTTTCATTTTTAAAGGCAATGAAGAGAAAATATTTTTCTTTTCTCTCTTTTCTTTCTTTTCTGCTTAAATGAGTTCATCACTCTAGAGAGAACTAGAGGAGAATGAGTCTATCAGTTATTTCATAATGGGGTAAAATGACGATTCAAACAGGTGCTTCTGTTTCCTTTTAGAGCAGCTTTACTCCTACTCATTTATAATTACTGATCTGGAAGAATATTTCTGGAAAAGAAAGTTCTTGCTGTAGCTCAGTATGTGTGTGGACCATTGCTTTAAGGAGTCACAGGAGACTGACCATTGCCTAAAATGAACCTACCTCCGTCCAAAAGAATAAGTGAAGTGACCACCAATGATTCTTTGAAGGGGTATGTTAAGTGGCAACTTCCACTTTAACCTCCTGTGTACTTTCAAATCTTTGTTTTCACTAAGATGTGAAACTCAGATGTGTTTTTATGAAGATGTGTTTTTTTTTTTTTCTATCTCATTGAAATACTGAATGAAAATGACTTTGTCAATTTTGTTAAAATGCATTATGTTAAATGCCTTTTTTTAGGAATGTGATATTCAAGTCATCGCTCTGGACATTCAACATTTTAAAATGTGTAGAATCACATTTTAAAATAAACCACAGATGTGACTACGTGGTACATTTTCAGGGGGCTGTACAAAGAGTGTCTAATATGTGCTCTAAAAATTTTTATTTTTAAATTGTTAATCTTTTAAATGTATTTGCTAATTTCTGCATAGCAGCTTTTTCATACTTGCTAGCAGAAAAATTTCAAATACAAAGAGAGAGGTGTCAAATAAATAAATCGACTATAGTAGCACTTCATTCAATGCAAGGATGTAAAAACTCATTTAATAAATATTAATATAATAAACTGACATTTTAAACATGTGCATTATTAAAAGAAATATCAATCTCAAATATTACTATTTAAATATAAAATTCAGACATCATTAATGCTGTAAATTTTTCAAAAGAATTCAATTCACCAAATTTGATTCAGACCAGTGTGATATTTGAGCTGAGTTCCCAAATAATCACAGGTGAAAAAGATTATGTTTTTCATCAAGTTAAGTAGCTTTGGAAGAAGGTATGATTTAGTTTTCTTTCATTTTTAAAGGCAATGAAGAGAAAATATTTTTCTTTTCTCTCTTTTCTTTCTTTTCTGCTTAAATGAGTTCATCACTCTAGAGAGAACTAGAGGAGAATGAGCAGTCTATCAGTTATTTCATAATGTAAACTGTACTTTCCATAGGTTATCATAAATAAATGTTTTCAGTGTTACTAAGGTTACCAAATTAATGAAAAATATTTTGAAACCCTAATATATTTCCCCTTTGCTAAAGTTTGCTTTAAAGTATAAATTGGAGGTAGCTGACTTGAAATTGATATGTGAAGTTTCTTAACGGACATGTAAGAAGATATCCACTGTAGCATCTCTTATAGTGGTGATGATTCAGAGGCAAGCTGGGACTCCATCCAGGAGAAAGGGTAGTTCAGCTCTAGAGGATGAACAGCAGGAGACCAGAGCAGTTAGGTACTGTGGATCAGATAACATGTTGCAATGGAAATCAACCTTAAAGCTGTGTGTTCTTGCATGCTTAGTCACACAGTTGTGTCCAATTCTTTGAAACCCCATGGAGTGTAGTCCACCAGGCTCTTCTGTCCATGGAATTCTCCAGGCAAGAATACTGGAGTGGGTTGTCATTTCCTACTCCAGGGGCTCTTCTCCACCCAGGGATCTAACTTGAGTCTCTTGGATCTCTGGCATTGGCAGGCAAATTCTTTACCACTACACCACATGGCAAGTCCCATAGACGATGTAGTAATGGTCAATGCAAAGGACAGAAGAGAGTGCAATACATAACATAGTCCTATGTATGTAACTTAAATATCTCGGCACCCTAAACACAGTACTCTTTGCAAGAGTACATATAAACCTCCCTCCCAAAATGTGCACTGATTTAAAAATACGATTGTTTTATTCAATCTCTGCAACCACAGGCCACTGTAGAAGTGTTTATGATGTTAGTCCTCCATCATATGTTGATTAAGAAATACAAAGAGTTACTTCCAGGTTGTCCAGTGGTTAGGACTCAGCTCTTCCAATGAGGGGACTCAGGTCCAGTCCCTGGTTAGGAAACTAAGACCCCACATATCACATGGTGTGGCCAAAAAAATTAAAAAGAGAAGGAAATACAAAGAAGCAGACAACTTAAGGTTTTATCATGCCTTTTCCCCTTGTTACATGTAATTTTTTTAAAGAATTAATACTGAGGATTTACAGAACTGCTAAAAAGATCAGGATTATTAGCTCTCTTGAAGTTAATTTAATCTTTGTTTCTGATATGAACATTCTCCTTATAGAATTGCTTTCAGGTGCTTGTCAAGCCAACAAAGGAACACCTGTACTGAAGAGGGCTCTGCATTGTTGAAGAAGGACACTTTTTTTGGAATGTGCAGATTTATTCCATTAACACACACATAGATAGCAGAATGAATAAGAATGAGAATGCACTTCTTTGTACAAAAGTTTATTCTTCATAGGAGGTAAATCAGTGCTTGTTTCAAAGTAGAGGAATGGATGACTGGCATTAGTACCAGGGAGAATGTGATTAAATTCCAGACTTATGGTCTTCACCTTAGACCTACTGAATTAGAATCTCTGGATCTGGAAATTTGATTTTTTTTTTTTAGTTTATCATTTTTTATTTGAAACATAACTGATTTGCAATGTTATGTTAATTACTACTGTACAGCAAAGTGATTCAGTTACGTATATATGCAGCATTTGTTTTTTAATATTCTGTTTCCATTATAGTTTATCATAAAACATTGAATATAGTTCTTTGTGCCATACAGTTGGACCTTGTTGTTAATCCATACTATACACAAAAGCATGCATCTGCTACCCACAACGTCCCACTCTGTCAATCCTCCAACACTCTCCCCCTGGCAGCCAGCAGCCTACATTCTCTGTGGGTGAGTCTATTTCTGTTTCATAGATAGGTTCGTTTGTGTCATATGTAAATTCCACATGTAAGTGCTATCATATGGTGTTTGTCTTTCTCTTTCTGACTTCATTTAGTATGACAATTTCTACATCCATCCATGTTGCTACAAATGGCATTATGTTGTTCTTTTATGGCTGAATAGTGTTCCCTTGTATATACATAGCATATCATGGGGCTTCCCATGTGGCTCAGGGAAAAGAATTTTGTCTTCCAATGAGGGGACTCAGGTCCAGTCCCTGGTTAGGAAACTAAGACCCCACATATCACATGGTGTGGCCAAAAAAATTAAAAAGAGAAGGAAATACAAAGAAGCAGACAACTTAAGGTTTTATCATGCCTTTTCCCCTTGTTACATGTAATTTTTTTAAAGAATTAATACTGAGGATTTACAGAACTGCTAAAAAGATCAGGATTATTAGCTCTCTTGAAGTTAATTTAATCTTTGTTTCTGATATGAACATTCTCCTTATAGAATTGCTTTCAGGTGCTTGTCAAGCCAACAAAGGAACACCTGTACTGAAGAGGGCTCTGCATTGTTGAAGAAGGACACTTTTTTTGGAATGTGCAGATTTATTCCATTAACACACACATAGATAGCAGAATGAATAAGAATGAGAATGCACTTCTTTGTACAAAAGTTTATTCTTCATAGGAGGTAAATCAGTGCTTGTTTCAAAGTAGAGGAATGGATGACTGGCATTAGTACCAGGGAGAATGTGATTAAATTCCAGACTTATGGTCTTCACCTTAGACCTACTGAATTAGAATCTCTGGATCTGGAAATTTGATTTTTTTTTTTTAGTTTATCATTTTTTATTTGAAACATAACTGATTTGCAATGTTATGTTAATTACTACTGTACAGCAAAGTGATTCAGTTACGTATATATGCAGCATTTGTTTTTTAATATTCTGTTTCCATTATAGTTTATCATAAAACATTGAATATAGTTCTTTGTGCCATACAGTTGGACCTTGTTGTTAATCCATACTATACACAAAAGCATGCATCTGCTACCCACAACGTCCCACTCTGTCAATCCTCCAACACTCTCCCCCTGGCAGCCAGCAGCCTACATTCTCTGTGGGTGAGTCTATTTCTGTTTCATAGATAGGTTCGTTTGTGTCATATGTAAATTCCACATGTAAGTGCTATCATATGGTGTTTGTCTTTCTCTTTCTGACTTCATTTAGTATGACAATTTCTACATCCATCCATGTTGCTACAAATGGCATTATGTTGTTCTTTTTATGGCTGAATAGTGTTCCCTTGTATATACATAGCATATCATGGGGCTTCCCATGTGGCTCAGGGAAAAGAATCTGTCTGCCAATGCAGGAGATGCACATTCAATCCCTGGTTCAGGGAGATCCCATGGAGAAGGGAATGGCAACCCACTCCAGTATTCTTGCCTGGAGAATCCCATGGACAGAGGAGCCTGGTGGCCTACAGTCCACAGGATTGCAAATGAGTTGGACATGACTTAGCAACAAAACAACAGCAACCACATCTTTATCCATTCATTGGTCAATGGACATTTAAGTTGTTGCCAAGTTTTGGCTATTGTGAATACCGCTGCCATGAACATAGGGGTGTATGTATCTTTTTGAATTAGCCTTTTGTCTGAATAAATGCCCAGGGGAAGGATTGCTGGATCATATGGTAATTCTATTTTCAGTTTTCTGAGGAATCTCCATACAGTTGTCCATGGTGTCTGCCTCAATTTACATTCCCACCAGTAGTGTAGTGGAACTGCCTTTCTTCCACACCTTCCCCAGCATTTGTTACTTGTAGGCTTTTTAATGATGTCTGTTTTGACTGATGTTAGGTGGTACCTCATTATAGGTTTAATTTGCATTTCTTTAATAATTACTGATATTAAACACCGTGAAAATTTGAATTTTTAATGAGATTGCTACCCTCACACACATTAAGTGATTCTTATGCTAATGAAAGTTTAACGACTGCCTGATAAGGAAGCAACAGTAAAGTCTACTTCACTCCTGTTCCTGTTCATGCCTGTGGGCGTGCGCTGATATTTCAGTCATGCCGGACTCTTTGTGACCCCATCTACTGTAGCCTACCAGACTCCTCAGTCCATGGGATATTCCAGGCAAGAATACTGGAATGAGTTGTCATTTTCTCCTACAGGGGATCTTCCTGACCCATGGATCAAATCCACATCTCTTGAATCTCCTGCATTTCAGGTGGATTCTTTACCACTGAACCACCAGGAAAGCTCTTGTTCCTATTCATACAAAAAAAAAAAAATTAAGATGTCTGGCGGTGAGCTATTTTATATTTTTATCAAGTTCACCCTTTATTTTGCTTCTCTTTAATTGCTCTAAGTCTTCAAATCCACAATGAATTTTAAAATAGAGGAAACAAGTCTATTAGCATGTTTTTAATTTATGGTCTTGCTGTTATTGTTGAATAAGACTCCAAACCTTCTAAGAATAAACATAATAATTGCACTTATGTTCTTCTATCATGATAGCAAAGGATTATTCCTTTAAATATCTGCATAGTCATCCAATTCAAAAAATCCTTTTCCTTTCAATACTGTCAAAGAAAAACAAACACACACTCATTCACTGGCAGAATCGAAAGAAGGCATTAGGGATAAATAAGATCTGGCACTGAAGCTGTATTTGTCACATGTGCATATCTCCTACTAAGAGAGGATACTACATGAGAATTTTGAACAAGAGCAGCACTGTTTTGAAATCTAAGTTCTGAAGCCAAAATTCTCTGCTCTGTGCTAATGAGAGGGCCACTTTCCCCCTTGTCATTTTCTCTTTTGTAAAAATCTGAAAATTTATGCTTAACGCTGAGGAACAAAAAAAAAAAGCATAGAGAAAAGAAAAATGCTTTTTTCTAACCATGGTCAGTTAAAATAGACAGTATATTATCGGGCATGGAGAGATCAGGTTATTGTGGTTTTAAGGCTGTTATCTGCCTCATTGATTTGAATTTGTGAATTTTGGAATCCTGGCAATGATGCCAGGACTTGGGATTTGTAACATTTTTCCTTCTATTTTTTCTCCAAAAGCTCAAAGTAAACTACTCATCCTGCTGACACACACACACTACTGCACGCTTGCACGTGGGAGCATACGCATATGCCAGAGTGCATGCTCCACACACATACACACAGCCTGTCCTTCTGAGAACAGAAATCTGGTCCTTTGAGCATTACAAAGAGTACTAAGGGCCAAACCTCTTAGGGCTGGAAAATAGCTTATGTTCTTGCCAGTGAGTTAAAGCCGGAGTATCCCCTTTGTCATAGCCAAATTTATGACATGGATCAAAAACTATAAAAAGCTATGTTGCATCCTGCCATTAAGGAGAATTAATATTTTCAGTGGTATGTTAACCAACGTTTTTCCAGTGTCTCTCGTTAAAAGCAGATTGTTGACTTTTCATCATGGTGTGCCAAACATTTTCATTGAAACCCTAACAAGACTTTCATCTTAGAACCATTATTTCTTAATGGACTTGGATGGGGGCAACATAAAGGAACGACTCTGCTTTGCAGCACAGCGGCGTTCAACGATGGCCATCATTAGCGTGTTGGGCCTTGCTGAATCATTACACATGCAGACATTTAAGGCATTTCCAGGGTGACTTTTAATTTTTCCCTTGAAGCACACTTCATGTTTTATCTATTATGCTTAAGCCATATAGGTTCTTTTTCTATTTTTATGTATCTTTATTATGATCCTTTTTGTTCAGCTATCCAGTAAAAAATATAATAAATCATTCATACACACACAGAGCTTTTTTAGTTTCTTATTTTTCTTATTTTTCTTTGACTGGGACTCTCTCTCTGTGGAATTTTCTTCTATGCTTAGGAAATCAGTGTATATTTAACAACCCTTTAGCCCCAGTAATTTTTTAACAATGAACTACATGACATCAGTTGTTTAGATTCCCCAGATATGTACATTCTCATACATCATTGTCTGGATGTGACCTGGAAGTGATTGTACTACAGCAAAGGAAGTTGATAGCCTAGATGACAAAAGAGTGCCATGAAAACAGAATGGACCTTCCCTTTGGCTAAGTATTGAAATATATAATGTGAAAATGATTATGATATAACCATTGAGTGATGCCAACAGACTCTAATTTGCCCAGTAGTCCTTCTTTCTCTCAAGTACATATTCAGAGTCAATGACAGTTGCACACAGAGATGGAAATGTTGGCTTTTGGCATGGATTCTCACTTGACTGGATTGGCCCAAATGTCTATTGAGTGTTTTATGATGTGGTCAATCAAGCTATAAGAGATGGCCCTAGACCACACCACCAACTCTGAAACCAGCAAGCTGAGAGTCACCTAAAGTTAGCTATCAAAGTCAGATAAACTTCTAAACTCCAAGAAATGCATGGAAGAGGGCCATTTAGCCAAAAAATAATACTTAATGCTAAAAATCTTAAATTTTAATGAGTGTAATATGCCTCCCAAGAAGTTTTATGATTTGGAAACCAGCATGACTTAAATACATATTACAAAATCCTTTATTTTGGAATATAAGTATAGCTATTAAATTTTTATTCCTAGGAAGCAAAAATCATCCCACTTCCTCTAAATATACTATTTCGGTTCAGATGCTTCTGAATGCAAGTAACAGGCTTTTCACAATGTAAGTGGATTGAACAATGAAAGGTTGCCCATCCCAGAAGGCTAACGGAGAAACGCAAGTTTGTAGAGCTCTGCTCAGCACTTCTCTGTTTAGCTTTTCCTCTTACTTCCAAAACTGTTGTCACTCCAGGCATCCCTTCCTCACAGGACAATTTTCAAGGCTAAAACAAAAGTAATTAAGGCTTTTTACTCACATTTCCTTTTTCTCAAAAAAATACTTCTAAAAAACTCAACAGATACATATCTACTGAAAATAGATATATATTCTATATGTTTATGTGTTTGTTTTAGCAAAATATAGTACATATGTAAGGCAAATGCAAAAATTTTAAAAATTGTTTGAAGGAGGCTCAAATGATTAAAAACTTTCTATTGCGTCTGAACAGACATACTATTTAATAAACTGTACAACTTGGGGACTGACCAGAATAGATGCAGTGACCAGTCAGAATAGAAGTCAGCTGTAGTGATCGAGAGGCTGTTCAACTGAGAATTGGCTGACTTCAGTTGTCTTCATTTAGTTTTTCTAAGTGTTTAGATTAAAGGGCTTTAAAATAGAAGGTGATAGAAATGCACACTGTCATGACCTCCACCAGACTGTAATTTGTTGTTGTTGTTGTTGTTCAGCCACTAAGTCCTGCCTGACCTTTGTGACCCCTGTACAGCACACCAGGCCTCGCTGTCCTTCACTATCTCCTGGACTTTGTTCAAGCTCATGTCCATGAGTCGGTGATACCATCAGTCATCTAGCCCTCTGTTACCCGCCTCTCCTTCTGTCCTCAATCTTTCCCAGCATGAGGCTCTTTTCCAATGAGTGAGTTTCAGTTTAAGCATCAGTCCTTCCAATGAATATTCAGGGTTGATTTCCCTTAGGATTCATTGGATTGATCTTGCTGTCCGAGGGACTCTCAAGAGTCTTCTCAAGCACCACGTTTCAAAAGCATCGATTTCTTGGCACTCAGCCTTCATTGTGGTCCAAGTCCATGACTGTTAGAAAAACCATAGCTTTGAATATATAGACCTTTGTCAACAAAGTGTTGTTTTTGCATTTTAATATGCTGTCTAGTTTTGTCATAGCCTTTCTTCCAAGGAGCAAGTGTCTTTGAATTTCATGGCTGCAGTCCCCATCTGCAGTGATTTTGGAGCCCAAGAAAATAAAATGTACCAGTGTTTCCATTTCCACCATCTATTTGCCATGAAGTGATGTGATTAGATGCCATGATCTTAATTTTTTGAATGTTGAGTTTTAAGCCAGCTTTTTCGCTCTGTTCTTTCACCTTCATCAAGATGCTCTTTAGTTACTCTTCACTTTCTGCTATTAGGGTAGTATCATCTACATACCTGAGGCTATTGATATTTCTACCAGAAATCTTGATTCCAGCTTCTGCTTCATCCAGCCCAGAGTTTCACATTATGTACTCTGCATAGAAGTTAAATAAGCATGGTGACAGTCTATAGCCTTCATGTACAACCTTTCCAGTTTTGAAGCAGTCTGTTGTTCCAGGTCCAGTTCTAACTGTTGTTTCTTGACCCACATACAGATTTCTCAGGATGCAGATAAGGTGTCTGGTATTCCTATCTCTTATTTAAGAGTTTTCCACAGTTTGTTGTGATTGACAGAGTCAAAGATTTTAGCGTAGTCAGTAAAGGAGAAGTAGGTGTTTTTCTGGAATTCTCTTGCTTATTTCTATGATCAATTGTGTATTGGCAACATGATCTCTGCTTCTTTTGCCTTTTCTAAATCCAGCTTTATGTCTAAGAGTTCTTGGTTCATGTACTGTTGAAACCTAGCATGAAGGATTTTGATTGTTAACTTGCTAGCTGGTGAAATGAGTGCAGTTGTACAGTAGTTTGAACATTCTTTACCATTGCCTTTCTTCGGAATAGCAAAGAAAACTGACTTTTTTTGTTGTTAAGATTTGAAGCCATGTCTGAGTTTTCCAAATTTGCTCCCATATTTAGTGCAGCACTTTAACAGCATCATCATTTAGGATTTGAAACAGCTCGACTAGAAATCCATCATCTCTATTAGCTTCGTTCATTGTAAAGCTTTCTAGGGCCCACTTGACTTCACACTCTTAAGATGTCTGGCTCTAGGTGAGTGATCACACCATTGTGGTTATCTGGGTCATTAAGACCTTTTTAGTATAATTCTTCTGTGTTTTTTTTGCCACCTCTTCATTTTTTTTTTTTTTGGCCACTTCTATTGATCTTTCATTCATTTCCATCTTTGTTCTTTTTGCCTGTGTGAGCCTCCCATCGCAGTGGCCTCTGTTGCTGCAGAGCACTGGTTCTGGGTACATGCACTTCAGAGCTCCAGTTTGATAGTTGGACATGTCGGTCCAGCCGCTTCGTGGCTCGTGGGATCTTCCCAGGACAGGAATCAAACTGACGCCCCCTGCACTGCAAGGCGGTGTCCTTACCCACTCAACCACCAGGGAAGCCCTACCTCTTCTTAATCCCTTCTGCTTCTGTTAGGTCTTTGCCATTTCTTTCCTTTATTGTGCCCATCTTTTCATGAAATGTTCCCTTGATATCTCTAACTTTCTTGAAGAGATCTCTAGTCGTTCTCATTTTATTGTTTTCTCTTGTTTTTTGCATTGTTCACTTAGAAAGGCTTTCTTTTTTTCTCTCCTTGCTATTCTTTGGAGCTCTGAATTCAGTTGAGTACATCTACCTCTTTCTCCTCTGTCTTTCACTTCTCTTCTTTTCTCAACTATTTGTAAGGCCTCCTTAGACAACTGTTTTGCCTTCTTGCATTTCTTTTTCCTTTGTACGGTTTTGATCACTGCCTCCTACACAGTGTTATGAATCTCTGCCCATAGTTCCTCAGGCACGCTGTCTATCAGATCTAATCCCTTGAATCTATTTGTCACTTCCACTCTATAAGGGACTGTCAGTTTCTTGAGGGAAAATAGTATGCTTTATGTATTACTGGATCCCTAATATTCAGCATGGCACTTGAAAATCAGAAGTCACTCTAAGTAATTAGTGGATTCTTTACCATTGCCTTTCTTCGGAATAGCAAAGAAAACTGACTTTTTTTGTTGTTAAGATTTGAAGCCATGTCTGAGTTTTCCAAATTTGCTCCCATATTTAGTGCAGCACTTTAACAGCATCATCATTTAGGATTTGAAACAGCTCGACTAGAAATCCATCATCTCTATTAGCTTCGTTCATTGTAAAGCTTTCTAGGGCCCACTTGACTTCACACTCTTAAGATGTCTGGCTCTAGGTGAGTGATCACACCATTGTGGTTATCTGGGTCATTAAGACCTTTTTAGTATAATTCTTCTGTGTTTTTTTTGCCACCTCTTCATTTTTTTTTTTTTGGCCACTTCTATTGATCTTTCATTCATTTCCATCTTTGTTCTTTTTGCCTGTGTGAGCCTCCCATCGCAGTGGCCTCTGTTGCTGCAGAGCACTGGTTCTGGGTACATGCACTTCAGAGCTCCAGTTTGATAGTTGGACATGTCGGTCCAGCCGCTTCGTGGCTCGTGGGATCTTCCCAGGACAGGAATCAAACTGACGCCCCCTGCACTGCAAGGCGGTGTCCTTACCCACTCAACCACCAGGGAAGCCCTACCTCTTCTTAATCCCTTCTGCTTCTGTTAGGTCTTTGCCATTTCTTTCCTTTATTGTGCCCATCTTTTCATGAAATGTTCCCTTGATATCTCTAACTTTCTTGAAGAGATCTCTAGTCGTTCTCATTTTATTGTTTTCTCTTGTTTTTTGCATTGTTCACTTAGAAAGGCTTTCTTTTTTTCTCTCCTTGCTATTCTTTGGAGCTCTGAATTCAGTTGAGTACATCTACCTCTTTCTCCTCTGTCTTTCACTTCTCTTCTTTTCTCAACTATTTGTAAGGCCTCCTTAGACAACTGTTTTGCCTTCTTGCATTTCTTTTTCCTTTGTACGGTTTTGATCACTGCCTCCTACACAGTGTTATGAATCTCTGCCCATAGTTCCTCAGGCACGCTGTCTATCAGATCTAATCCCTTGAATCTATTTGTCACTTCCACTCTATAAGGGACTGTCAGTTTCTTGAGGGAAAATAGTATGCTTTATGTATTACTGGATCCCTAATATTCAGCATGGCACTTGAAAATCAGAAGTCACTCAGTTATTTGGGGAATTATTAATAATCAGTGACAAGGTGTAGTCAGGTCAGAGAGTATCTGGATTTGCTTACTATGAATTTGCAATTCTTTTTTGTAACTCTTCCATCTATTACACTCTTTAGTTGAATTTTCAGTAGCTTCCTTTCTTTAAGCTCTTTCTATGTTTTTATGGAGTATAATTATAGCTGGTTAGAATATTTTATTTTTGATATAATTAAATATCTTGCCATTTCATTGCTGATATAATAGAATTTAGCTACTCTGTAATTTTTGAAGGGACGTAGAATTTGCTACCCTAAAATATGTCTCCCTGGGACAAGGATTATTTTAGGCTGATCTTTCTTAAGAAATAGCAGACCCACAAAAAACCCTGAAAATGAATAGAAGTCATTCTTTTGTAAGAGATATTGCTTGTAAGATATATTTATTTGTAAGAAATATTTATAAGGGGAAAACTTAATTTGTAAGCGTGTGTCCTTCCAATTATGAGGAAGAAGAAGATGTCTAAGTTTCTGGAAACTTACCTAAGGAGGAAGCAAGGTCCTAAATCTATATAACGGCCTTATCCTTATTACTTAACTTTGCCTGATAACCTCCCATAACTGACTCCCCACCTCCCAACATTGTGTTTTGTCTTTAACCGTAGATGGCTTCAGCCATTTCAGGGAATTACTAGGGTTTCTTGAGTCTTTATTGTGAATACAGGAAGAATACACACTTATTACACTTGTGTTTCTCCTGTTATTCTGTCTTTCCTTGCAAGGCTTGCCTTAGCCGAGAACCTAGAAGAGTAGAGCAAAATTACTTTTCCTCGCCAAAACTTCCTTTCTGAAGTAAACATATCATGTTTACTTTTATAAATATTGAGTAAACATATGATACGGTTTTGATCACTGCCTCCTACACAGTGTTATGAATCTCTGCCCATAGTTCCTCAGGCACGCTGTCTATCAGATCTAATCCCTTGAATCTATTTGTCACTTCCACTCTATAAGGGACTGTCAGTTTCTTGAGGGAAAATAGTATGCTTTATGTATTACTGGATCCCTAATATTCAGCATGGCACTTGAAAATCAGAAGTCACTCAGTTATTTGGGGAATTATTAATAATCAGTGACAAGGTGTAGTCAGGTCAGAGAGTATCTGGATTTGCTTACTATGAATTTGCAATTCTTTTTTGTAACTCTTCCATCTATTACACTCTTTAGTTGAATTTTCAGTAGCTTCCTTTCTTTAAGCTCTTTCTATGTTTTTATGGAGTATAATTATAGCTGGTTAGAATATTTTATTTTTGATATAATTAAATATCTTGCCATTTCATTGCTGATATAATAGAATTTAGCTACTCTGTAATTTTTGAAGGGACGTAGAATTTGCTACCCTAAAATATGTCTCCCTGGGACAAGGATTATTTTAGGCTGATCTTTCTTAAGAAATAGCAGACCCACAAAAAACCCTGAAAATGAATAGAAGTCATTCTTTTGTAAGAGATATTGCTTGTAAGATATATTTATTTGTAAGAAATATTTATAAGGGAAATCTTAATTTGTAAGCGTGTGTCCTTCCAATTATGAGGAAGAAGAAGATGTCTAAGTTTCTGGAAACTTACCTAAGGAGGAAGCAAGGTCCTAAATCTATATAACGGCCTTATCCTTATTACTTAACTTTGCCTGATAACCTCCCATAACTGACTCCCCACCTCCCAACATTGTGTTTTGTCTTTAACCGTAGATGGCTTCAGCCATTTCAGGGAATTACTAGGGTTTCTTGAGTCTTTATTGTGAATACAGGAAGAATACACACTTATTACACTTGTGTTTCTCCTGTTATTCTGTCTTTCCTTGCAAGGCTTGCCTTAGCCGAGAACCTAGAAGAGTAGAGCAAAATTACTTTTCCTCGCCAAAACTTCCTTTCTGAAGTAAACATATCATGTTTACTTTTATAAATATTGAGTAAACATATGATAAATGTTTCAAAATAATCATATATGCTATATTTTGTCTCTACTGTGAGGATAATTATGAGATTTGAAATCACACTGCATTTTATTATGTTTTAGCATAAACCATTTAGTTTATGCTTCCTCTTTGGGCAGAGATATGTACATTAGCTGAATTTCCTAACTTTGCAAACTCCAAAGTGTAAGTTATCTTTAAGAAACACTTTGCCTAAGCAAGCAAATATTGTATCTTAAAATATATACAAATAGAAGATTATGGTAATAGCATCATCTCTCAACTATACATAGGAAAGACTATGATTATGACATTAATTCCTGGTTAAATAGATCTGAAACAAAGTCAGGGTACTTTTAAAATTTATACTTTGAAAAGAGTAACTGCGACAAAGGAAAAATGATGGGAAAAACGAAAGTTTCAAAATGTGACTTAGAAGAGAACACTATTAATATGATATTTGATGTGCTAAAATACTTTTAATTATTTCAGAATTCAAACCTGCTTTTGCTTACTTGAAATTGCATAACTCTAAAGTGCCATGATAATTCAACCCAAATGGTACAGTACTTCAGTGAGCTGGTAGAATTGGTTCAGGACATTAAAGAGATGCCTGCAAAGTTATAAATCGCTATTCTAACCGTAAGTGAAGAGGTTAATTCAGGATTCCCCTAAGACCTGACTGGCAGAAAGGTTTTCAGGGTCATGCATTTGGTTTGGGGTTTCTTCTTTTTTTTCCCCTCTGCTCTCCTTATGCCCTCTCTCTCTTCTTCCTCTCTCTGTTTCTGTCTTTCCCCTTTTTTTTTTTTTTTTTTTGACTCAGTAGGGGTTTGGAGAAGAGGTTTGGAAGGGAAGGAGAGGGCTGGTTGCAGGCCCCCTGCATTCCCTGGAGCCCCATTACGGAAGGGGGAGGGCTTCCTGCCCAGGCGGCCATCTGTAACATTCTGTGAACAGCAGGAACCCGGGGCTGCTCCAGTCAGTAAGCCAGAGTGAGGATTCTGTCTGCATTCAAAGAAAAACCTAGAGGAGTTTCCCCTCTTGTTTCTCAAATTCTCTCTGCCTCTCTTTTCTTTTATCTGTTGTGAAAAAGTGCAGAGCTGGCTCTAGTAGAAGTTGCTTGTATAAATAAAAAAAGCATCTCAACAATGTCAGAGTAACACTCTTGAGGAGATTGGCTTGACCAGGAGCAAAATACCCAGCCTGCCTCCTGGAATGTGCTGGCAGCAAGCTGGGAATGTCATCATCCCAGCTAATGTCACACTGTGGAACTCTTTCTGGGTTCAGTGGACGTGTGTCTGATGTTCCCTCAAGTTACTGCTTTCTAGGCTTGAGTCAATTAGAGCTGACTTTTTGGAAAGTGGTGTCATTTAAAACCCATTTTATGAAAGTTATTTTTGTGCCTATAATTTGGGGCTCACCCGTCTGTTATTTCCTCCAGTCCTTGGCATGCACAACATGCCGCCTATGGAAAGTAGTGAAGAGTGACAATGGAAAAAATAACAAGGGCTTTTGTACTTTCAACATCTGGAGAAAATGCATTTAAGGAAATGTTAACAAATAAGTACAGGAATTGATAAAGTAAAAAATGTATATGCTTCCTTATAGAGGCAAATAGTAATCAGGATATATAATTTTTAAATAATCGGTTTTACACAAAGAATACAATAAAATTTGACAATGAATATGATCTTATTTAAGAAGATTCCGTTCACATCCTTCCCTGGGGTCAGCCAAATGAGTAATGTCAAGTCCCCAAAGCACATAGGTAACGAAAATATTTTCTCAGAACTAAGGCACAGGATTCCAATTTTCAAATATTCCTAGTTTCCACTTTTCAATAAAGCTTTACTATTATATTTAGATTCCTGGCAGCAGTCTAGCAAATTCTACTATAGAATAAGAAACTTAAAATAAGAAAGAAGACTTGAAGAAGTATTCTAGTCCAGAGACAAATATTAAGATGTACAATATTAGGAAGAACAGTGTAGTGTTATTGAGGGGAAAAAAATGTACACATATGAAATTACCCTATTTTTATACACCAAAATAGCTTATTAAAGACAAAATATGCTTCAAGGGAAGATCAGTCATAATGAATATCTACTACTGTTTTACCAAAAAAGAAAAAGAAAGAAACAGTGGATACATTTCAGCATAGTTTTTCTATTCCTCAGTTTTTTCCACATTTTTTATACCTTAAAGTAAGCATCATTAAACATTCCTATCTGTTTTTCCTTTTTCTTTTTGGTCCTACATCACAGCTTTATAATAGCATAGGCTGATTTATAAAGATACTGCATCAAACTCTGAAAACACAAAGAATAAAATTAAAATATTTTTTCCCCCTTAGGATTAGCCATTCTTTGGATGAGAAAAAGATTCTAAATCAATATTTGGGGAAAAAAAATATACATCTTGACAATACTGTAACAACACTTGTTAAAAATTGCAGAATCAGTTATGTAGAAATGTTTAAAGTTTAGAAAATAAGTGGATTTCTTCCAAGTGCATAGTATTAGTGCTTACAGAGTTAGAATGCCCTTGTTGGAGGGATGGGGATGGAGAGGCACTTCCCAAGACTGCTTTAATTCCGTTCTTGTGTCCTGTCATCCTGATGTCAGTATCCAGCATGAAGCTTTGAGTTTAAATGTCAGAATTTCTTCTTAACATTATAAAGTAAAAATGTATATGCTTCCTTATAGAGGCAAATAGTAATCAGGATATATAATTTTTAAATAATCGGTTTTACACAAAGAATACAATAAAATTTGACAATGAATATGATCTTATTTAAGAAGATTCCGTTCACATCCTTCCCTGGGGTCAGCCAAATGAGTAATGTCAAGTCCCCAAAGCACATAGGTAACGAAAATATTTTCTCAGAACTAAGGCACAGGATTCCAATTTTCAAATATTCCTAGTTTCCACTTTTCAATAAAGCTTTACTATTATATTTAGATTCCTGGCAGCAGTCTAGCAAATTCTACTATAGAATAAGAAACTTAAAATAAGAAAGAAGACTTGAAGAAGTATTCTAGTCCAGAGACAAATATTAAGATGTACAATATTAGGAAGAACAGTGTAGTGTTATTGAGGGGAAAAAAATGTACACATATGAAATTACCCTATTTTTATACACCAAAATAGCTTATTAAAGACAAAATATGCTTCAAGGGAAGATCAGTCATAATGAATATCTACTACTGTTTTACCAAAAAAGAAAAAGAAAGAAACAGTGGATACATTTCAGCATAGTTTTTCTATTCCTCAGTTTTTTCCACATTTTTTATACCTTAAAGTAAGCATCATTAAACATTCCTATCTGTTTTTCCTTTTTCTTTTTGGTCCTACATCACAGCTTTATAATAGCATAGGCTGATTTATAAAGATACTGCATCAAACTCTGAAAACACAAAGAATAAAATTAAAATATTTTTTCCCCCTTAGGATTAGCCATTCTTTGGATGAGAAAAAGATTCTAAATCAATATTTGGGGAAAAAAAATATACATCTTGACAATACTGTAACAACACTTGTTAAAAATTGCAGAATCAGTTATGTAGAAATGTTTAAAGTTTAGAAAATAAGTGGATTTCTTCCAAGTGCATAGTATTAGTGCTTACAGAGTTAGAATGCCCTTGTTGGAGGGATGGGGATGGGAGAGGCACTTCCCAAGACTGCTTTAATTCCGTTCTTGTGTCCTGTCATCCTGATGTCAGTATCCAGCATGAAGCTTTGAGTTTAAATGTCTCAGAACTTTTTTTCTTCTTAACATTACAAAGAAAAAATCCAGCTCCATCTTCATGAGACTGCTGAATCATAGCAGAAAAAAAATGACTAATTTATACTTCTACGATGATAAATAATTATTATAAAAAAGGTGACTTCCCTGATTCATACAACCAGTGTTTCTTACCTGTTGGTAAACAACCTAGGAATCCAGTTCGCCTAGCAAATGAATTGGCAATGAGAACATGTTGTTCAGGATAAGAATGACCCAAATTCTTGTGACCGACACATCTTCTCCTTTAAGGCAGATGTTCCTTTTTAAAATGAATTAATATTTTGAATAATGTCACAGTCTGGATAGGAGGTCCTGGGATCCATTGTGTCTTTTCAGGGAAAATACGTTGGATGTTATACCATTCTAAAGTGCAAGTCTCAGCAAACAGTTTCACCTTTCTCACGTCTACATTTCCCAGGCACTTTTTTATTCTTTGTAACTTAGTAGTGACGGCAGCGTTTACTTCTGTCTGTTGACTGTTTTCAATGGCTGTAATTTCAAGAGAAATGTTATTGTGAAAATCTCTAAATTAATGAGATCCCCCATTTTTCTGGGCTAGAGCAAGATGTTCATGAACTTTAGCCAATTAAAGACTGTGAAAATCGTTATGGGGATGTCTACACCTGCTTAACCATTTTACACTGCCCCTGTGGTTAATACACAAAACCCTTGAGTAAGAATAATAACCTCTATTTTTCTGATGAGGAAACTCAACTTACACAATGTTTTCTTGTCATTCCTCTAGTAAAGACAAAGAATTTGAATAGTTCTCTCTGACTTCTCAGAAAGGCTACATGGCACTTCACTATTTTGACCTGTACTTGGTTAAAGAAAGATAATGTTCCATAAACTGAGATAGATTACTAGAGGCCAGGAACCCTGAAGCTTGATTCATACATTGCCAAAAACTAGCACAGTGAAACACAGATGAGACTCTCAGATATTTGCTGAATGAATGAATGGTATGAACTCAATAAAGAGTATCTCATTAAGCTGTTTTCTTAAAATTTATGCTCATCTTTGAAAGATGCCCTTGTTGGAGGGATGGGGATGGAGAGGCCTCCCGTGCTTTAATTCCGTTCTTGTGTCCTGTCATCCTGATGTCAGTATCCAGCATGAAGCTTTGAGTTTAAATGTCTCAGAACTTTTTTCTTCTTAACATTACAAAGAAAAATCCAGCTCCATCTTCATGAGACTGCTGAATCATAGCAGAAAAAATGACTAATTTATACTTCTACGATGATAAATAATTATTATAAAAAAGGTGACTTCCCTGATTCATACAACCAGTGTTTCTTACCTGTTGGTAAACAACCTAGGAATCCAGTTCGCCTAGCAAATGAATTGGCAATGAGAACATGTTGTTCAGGATAAGAATGACCCAAATTCTTGTGACCGACACATCTTCTCCTTTAAGGCAGATGTTCCTTTTTAAAATGAATTAATATTTTGAATAATGTCACAGTCTGGATAGGAGGTCCTGGGATCCATTGTGTCTTTTCAGGGAAAATACGTTGGATGTTATACCATTCTAAAGTGCAAGTCTCAGCAAACAGTTTCACCTTTCTCACGTCTACATTTCCCAGGCACTTTTTTATTCTTTGTAACTTAGTAGTGACGGCAGCGTTTACTTCTGTCTGTTGACTGTTTTCAATGGCTGTAATTTCAAGAGAAATGTTATTGTGAAAATCTCTAAATTAATGAGATCCCCCATTTTTCTGGGCTAGAGCAAGATGTTCATGAACTTTAGCCAATTAAAGACTGTGAAAATCGTTATGGGGATGTCTACACCTGCTTAACCATTTTACACTGCCCCTGTGGTTAATACACAAAACCCTTGAGTAAGAATAATAACCTCTATTTTTCTGATGAGGAAACTCAACTTACACAATGTTTTCTTGTCATTCCTCTAGTAAAGACAAAGAATTTGAATAGTTCTCTCTGACTTCTCAGAAAGGCTACATGGCACTTCACTATTTTGACCTGTACTTGGTTAAAGAAAGATAATGTTCCATAAACTGAGATAGATTACTAGAGGCCAGGAACCCTGAAGCTTGATTCATACATTGCCAAAAACTAGCACAGTGAAACACAGATGAGACTCTCAGATATTTGCTGAATGAATGAATGGTATGAACTCAATAAAGAGTATCTCATTAAGCTGTTTTCTTAAAATTTATGCTCATCTTTGAAAGATACACTTATTGGGTTTAAACTATGCTCACAATTTTGGAATTCTCATTTCGTTTAGCTCTATTACTTAGAATTATCAAGGATAAGGAAAAATGCTTTTTATCTATATAATTTAAAAATATAATCAGCTGAATATCATTAATAATTAAGGAAGTTCAAATCAAAGCTGCAGTGAGATACCATGTCACATGCATTAAAATGACTACTATTAAAATAAAAAAAATAAACAAGTGTTGGTGAGGATGTGGGAAAATAAGGACCTTTGTGTAATGTTTTTCAGAATGTAAAACATCACAGCTGTTACGGAATACAGTATGATAGTTCCTCAAAAAATTAAAAATAAAATTTTACTTCCTTGTATATGCCCAGAAATTGAAAGCAGAGTCTTAAAGAAGTGCTTGTTCATCTGTATCCATAGCAGCATTATTCCTAAGAGCTAAAACATATAATCATCCCAGGTGTCCATCAACAGACAAATGGATAAGCAAAATGTGGCATATACATACAATGGAATATTATTCAGCCTCAGATGGGAAGGAAATTCTGACATGTGCTACAACATAGAAGAAACTTAGGGACATTATGCAAAGTGAAATAAGCCAGTCACCAAAAGACACAGGCTATATGAGTCCACTTACAGAAAGTAGAATGGTAGCTGCCAGGGGCTGTGGGGAAAGGGGAGACATGGAGTTATTATTTAATGGGTATAGAATTGTAATTTTACAAGATGAAGTGGGCTTTGGAGATGGCTAGTGCTGGTGGTTGCACATAGATGTGAATGGACTTAATACCCATGAACTGTACCCATAAGAATGGCTAAGATAGCAGATTCCATATTTTGTATATTTTGCCACAGTGAAAAATTTTCAGAAAACAATATGATCAGAAAAAGAGACATTGATCCACACAATGTTTTCTTGTCATTCCTCTAGTAAAGACAAAGAATTTGAATAGTTCTTCCACTATTTTTGACCTGTACTTGGTTAAAGAAAGATAATGTTCCATAAACTGAGATAGATTACTAGAGGCCAGGAACCCTGAAGCTTGATTCATACATTGCCAAAAACTAGCACAGTGAAACACAGATGAGACTCTCAGATATTTGCTGAATGAATGAATGGTATGAACTCAATAAAGAGTATCTCATTAAGCTGTTTTCTTAAAATTTATGCTCATCTTTGAAAGATACACTTATTGGGTTTAAACTATGCTCACAATTTTGGAATTCTCATTTCGTTTAGCTCTATTACTTAGAATTATCAAGGATAAGGAAAAATGCTTTTTATCTATATAATTTAAAAATATAATCAGCTGAATATCATTAATAATTAAGGAAGTTCAAATCAAAGCTGCAGTGAGATACCATGTCACATGCATTAAAATGACTACTATTAAAATAAAAAAAATAAACAAGTGTTGGTGAGGATGTGGGAAAATAAGGACCTTTGTGTAATGTTTTTCAGAATGTAAAACATCACAGCTGTTACGGAATACAGTATGATAGTTCCTCAAAAAATTAAAAATAAAATTTTACTTCCTTGTATATGCCCAGAAATTGAAAGCAGAGTCTTAAAGAAGTGCTTGTTCATCTGTATCCATAGCAGCATTATTCCTAAGAGCTAAAACATATAATCATCCCAGGTGTCCATCAACAGACAAATGGATAAGCAAAATGTGGCATATACATACAATGGAATATTATTCAGCCTCAGATGGGAAGGAAATTCTGACATGTGCTACAACATAGAAGAAACTTAGGGACATTATGCAAAGTGAAATAAGCCAGTCACCAAAAGACACAGGCTATATGAGTCCACTTACAGAAAGTAGAATGGTAGCTGCCAGGGGCTGTGGGGAAAGGGGAGACATGGAGTTATTATTTAATGGGTATAGAATTGTAATTTTACAAGATGAAGTGGGCTTTGGAGATGGCTAGTGCTGGTGGTTGCACATAGATGTGAATGGACTTAATACCCATGAACTGTACCCATAAGAATGGCTAAGATAGCAGATTCCATATTTTGTATATTTTGCCACAGTGAAAAATTTTCAGAAAACAATATGATCAGAAAAAGAGACATTGATCCATTTATATGAGTCCCTTTTTGGATTCTACTCAGCATTACCCCCTCCTGTTTTTTAGTTTATTGTTAATATAGGAGCTTCTCCAGATGGCACAGTGGCAAAGAATCTGCCTGCCAGTGCAGGAGATACAGGAGAGGCAGGTTCAATCCCTGGGTCAGGAAGATCCCTTGGAGGAGGACATGGTAACCCACTCCAGTATTCTTGCCCAGAAAATTCCATAGACAGAGGAGCCTGGCGGGGTATCGTTCATTGCATTGCAAAGGGTTGAACACAGCTGAGAGCGTGTACGTATGCACACACATACATGCATTTTAAAATAGCTAAATCTTTTTAGCTTTTTATTTTGTATTGCAATTTTAGTTGTCTACTTGTATTTTTTTATTGTGAGGGAGAAGGTAAAACTCTATTGGACCTTAGTTAATTACTTAAGTGATACTGGCATTTTTCAAATTAAAATAATCAGTTTGTTCTCAGAGAGTTTTAAAAAGCCAGTGCTTAGATAGTCACAGGAAATATCACCAAGGAGCCTTAAGAAAAACAAGAATTATAAGACCCAGGTCTTTCAAAAACATCACCACCTTAGCATGAATTATGTATTAGCAAAAAAAATTTAAATTATTGATAAGACACAGGCATAAAAAGGCAGCAGCAGTTAATGAGCTGGGTCTCTTGCTCTATATTATATGGATTCTGTGAATTGATTTTGGAATTTTAGCCTTTGAGTAAGAAAGGCTTATTATTTAATCAGCCATCCATTAAAATATGTATTTTAAAAATTCATTTAGCAAATATTATTGATGACCTGGTGCACTAGCCTTGAGTAAGTAGGAGAGAATAGAAATATGACAAACGTGGATACGTTGAAATAAACATTTAATAAAATAACACTTCTGAAATTTAAATGGTTATTATACAGGCTTTTCTTTAAAATTTATATAATCCTTGTAGCATTGAATTAGAATGTCTAAAATGCACTAAAATTGATTTCCAAAAATTTGAATATTGCACTCTTTTACTAGTGTTTACAAGTGGTGGTGGTCCAACTCACTCATTTATGTTTAAGAAAATCTTTCATGATTGTTGCTCTGAGCTGTTTAATGAGGTCAAGGAAATTCAGTTACTCTGAGTTTCTTCTTTTGTGACTAATTATATAAACTCATATATCTAAGAATGTAACAAAAGGCACCATTAAGGAGATAGAGATAATGTAGATAGGAGTCTCAGCATTAATTCAGGTCCTGAAGCATGCTTTTAGCCATGGGAACACGTTGTTATGGGCTTCCCTGGTGGCTCAGATGGTAAAGAAGCTGCCGACAGTGCAGGAGACTCGGGTTCAATCCCTGGGTTGGGAAGATCCTCTAGAGGAAGGAATCGCCACCCATTCCGGTATTCTTGTCTGGAGAATCCCATGGCAGAGGAGCCTGGTGGGGCTGTAGTCTATAGGGTTGCAGAGAGTCAGACACAAGTGAACACACACACAGATACACACACACACACACACACACACACACACAGCCTGATCTCTCCCCAAGATGTATAGAGATTCCTGGTATTTATTCTTACAGTCAATGGGATAGGGGTCACAAAGAGTCTGATATGACTGAACAACTAGCATAGACACACACGTTGTTACATCTTTAGAAGTTAATGAAAAGGAGTCTGTGTGGCATGCTGCCATGTTTTTTTCAGAAGACCCCTGGTACCAGTGCCAGCAATCTTTCTTTCCGTTTTCTTCAAGAGAAAACGGAAGTGGAAGAACCTGAACTGTTAGAATTTTACACACAAATCATCTCCCAAACCCCGAGAATTAATCAGATAAAAACAATTTAAAAGTCAGCCCAAGTTCCTGTAGTCATGCATATGAAAGGAACATCTTCCAAATTTGGGTTTTAGTTTTAGAGTGAACACAGTTATCTACTCCCCAGCCCATCTCCAAACTAACCGGGCTGGGGAACATTTACAAAAGACACACTTTACATCTCTCCCACTTTGGACTCTTCTTTACACGGTTGTGTGCTTAGGTTTAGTTTTTCTAGGAGAAATATGAATATCTTTATGACGTGTATATGGTAAAGCTTTTGTCTCTGTGGAAGTTCAATGGGTGTATTAGTAGTAGATGCTTTGATAACAAGGCAGCATAGAGCAGAGGAGGTTGAAAACCTAAGTAGCAGGATTCGCTGCTGGCTTCTGTTTACATATGTTTGGTAAAGGGTAACAGCAGAGAATCCCCTGATGGTCCAATGGTTATGACACTGTGCTCTCACTGCTAGGCTCCTGAGTTCAGTCCTTGGTTGGGATGTTCTACCCCTGATTGGGAACGAAGCTCCCTACAGACTGTGCAGCATGGCCAAATGAAAAAAAAGGTAGCAAAATAATTTGCAAAACAAAAAGAGATGGTTCTACACTGGGAGGTGCAGATGAATAGTTTTGCAGCTTTAGTTGGTTATTAATGAAGCCAGTCATTCAGAGCTTTCAAGAAGCAACTGAAATCACTTTCTGATGAGCATTTCTGCAAGGAACTTTGCAGGAAAATGAATCCTATGTTGGTGGGGATAAAAGGGAGATTTTTGCAATAGAGGGATTTATTTCCCTTCTTTCTGGCCCACATCAATCTTACTGTCCCAGAGTGGTTTTAAACTGTCCATGTAGCACCGTCCAGAAGTAGCCATGTGGAGTTGGGTTGTGAGCAAATGGCAAGCTTTCCCCACCATGCATACATTATAAGGTTTTTCTTAAGTCGGAAGGAGAAGTATTGAAACTAGAAGACTGTAATCTGGTGTGATAATGATAGATTTCTCCTAAAATGGCACTCATCTTCACTTTAAGTCTTCCCAGGTGGCACTAGTGTTAAAGAACCTGCCTACTAATGCAGGAGACATAAGAGATGTGGGTTCAATCCCTGGGTTGGGAAGATCCCCTGGAGGAGAGCATGGCAACCCACTCCAATATTCTTGCCTGGAGAATCCCATGGACAGAGGAACCTGGTGGGCAATAGTCCATACAGTTGCACAGAGTCAGACACAACTGAAGCAATTTACCCCACACCCATGCACACGATTTTACGTTTGCAATATTTAGATGATTACAAAACAGGTTAAACTGTACATATATTTTACTGTCTCTCCAACTCATTTCATGTACATATTGTGTTTCATATATTTGAACATGTATTTCATTCCTCACATGGAGTACCCATTATAACAGTATTACCAGGCTGGTATCTTAGTTAGTGGTGATAAATTTGTAATTATGATTGTGCTGTAACATGGGTAAGGGAACATTGTGAGCTACTGCAATTTTTTGACAAGATAATTTTCATATTTATCTAGTGACAGCCAACAATCTAAATTATGAAATTTGTGAGAAAACAGTAATGTGGAAAAACGTAACTTAGCATGGACTTAACAGTGACCTTTCCTGCCCTTCCCCACTGTTTCTTTACACAATCCCATATTACCCCAGTTGATCCTCACAACTATTCTCTATTACATCCATGTTTGAAGCAAAATAATTTGCAAAACAAAAAGAGATGGTTCTACACTGGGAGGTGCAGATGAATAGTTTTGCAGCTTTAGTTGGTTATTAATGAAGCCAGTCATTCAGAGCTTTCAAGAAGCAACTGAAATCACTTTCTGATGAGCATTTCTGCAAGGAACTTTGCAGGAAAATGAATCCTATGTTGGTGGGGATAAAAGGGAGATTTTTGCAATAGAGGGATTTATTTCCCTTCTTTCTGGCCCACATCAATCTTACTGTCCCAGAGTGGTTTTAAACTGTCCATGTAGCACCGTCCAGAAGTAGCCATGTGGAGTTGGGTTGTGAGCAAATGGCAAGCTTTCCCCACCATGCATACATTATAAGGTTTTTCTTAAGTCGGAAGGAGAAGTATTGAAACTAGAAGACTGTAATCTGGTGTGATAATGATAGATTTCTCCTAAAATGGCACTCATCTTCACTTTAAGTCTTCCCAGGTGGCACTAGTGTTAAAGAACCTGCCTACTAATGCAGGAGACATAAGAGATGTGGGTTCAATCCCTGGGTTGGGAAGATCCCCTGGAGGAGAGCATGGCAACCCACTCCAATATTCTTGCCTGGAGAATCCCATGGACAGAGGAACCTGGTGGGCAATAGTCCATACAGTTGCACAGAGTCAGACACAACTGAAGCAATTTACCCCACACCCATGCACACGATTTTACGTTTGCAATATTTAGATGATTACAAAACAGGTTAAACTGTACATATATTTTACTGTCTCTCCAACTCATTTCATGTACATATTGTGTTTCATATATTTGAACATGTATTTCATTCCTCACATGGAGTACCCATTATAACAGTATTACCAGGCTGGTATCTTAGTTAGTGGTGATAAATTTGTAATTATGATTGTGCTGTAACATGGGTAAGGGAACATTGTGAGCTACTGCAATTTTTTGACAAGATAATTTTCATATTTATCTAGTGACAGCCAACAATCTAAATTATGAAATTTGTGAGAAAACAGTAATGTGGAAAAACGTAACTTAGCATGGACTTAACAGTGACCTTTCCTGCCCTTCCCCACTGTTTCTTTACACAATCCCATATTACCCCAGTTGATCCTCACAACTATTCTCTATTACATCCATGTTAAAGATGAAGAAACTGAGAATGTTTCACTGAGTAGTACTAGAAGGAAATAAAGCTGGAATAGGAACTCTGAGTCCAGGAGTATGTGCACTGCTCACCAAGTAGGCTCTCAATAAACACATTTATCCACAGAGACTGAGCGTTGCTTCCTAAGTGTTCTTGTTTTCCTGAAAGACCTTTCAGCAAGAACTGTGCTAAAAAATAAATTGGGGTATTGTAATTGAATGCTCTTGTGCTGCTGTCTGCTCATTGTCTCTCTCCTAAACAATAACACATGTCACATACATTTCTCAGCAGCGTAGCAGAGTACCACTACCTAATTGAGGCTTCATTCAGGAAATAAATAGCAGGTTCTAATAGGGCCTTGGGAGGCGCAAATACATGTGCATACATACCAGCATGAATGTACACGAGTCCCTTTGCTCTGCTCAGTCACAACAATTACCACAAAAGCTTCAGTAACTTCATTTTGGCAAATGGAATGACAGGTCTGTGAACCAAATGTTAGCCCTAAGTGTGTTTTTCTGTTAGATCATTAGGTTCCTTTTGTCTGTACTTAACAGATGTGTGGAAACTCAGTGGGTTTGGAGTCACTGATATTTTATGAATAGGAAAAACACTGACCTTCCTGTGAATAAAAACTAACATTATCCAGTTAATTGATGTAAATAAAATATTTTTCTGCATTAAAAAATATTTTTGAATGCTCTTAATTTCACTCCTTATCCTCGTAACTTCTGGAAACCTAAAGGTAAAAACCTATGAGGCTATAAATGAGCGAAAACTCTTACTTTTGAATTTTTCTCCACTTGGCTATGACACTTGACTCATGTTGTCTTTGAAGAGAAGTGACTGGCCAAGTCTGCAGCCCCTGCCATTGTAAACAATCCTATAACATGTGCTATGTCATCACACACTAATCACTGTATGGAATAACAGGAAGGGACTTTGACGATTACCTGATTTAATTCCCTTACTTTATAGAGGAGGAAACCAGGGTCTAGAGAGGGAAGTCCCCTACACAAGGTCACACAATTAATTAGGGGCATACCATGTTTATTTATGTTAATACAATTCAGCCTTCACTGTTCTACAGACAGCTGGTGGCTCTGTGACAGGAAAGAAAAAGAAAAGAAAAAAAAAACAAAACACTGCTGCCACATATATAAACTTCACTTATTCAACCAACTTTTATAAAATATTTAACTGAGCCTTCCAGCATGCTAATGTTGGGAATTCAGAGCTGAACATACAAGCTGAGGTCCCAGGAGACAAGAGCAATTCTCTGCATCCATAGGCAGCAATCAGAAGTTGTTCCATAATAAGCAAATGCCACTGAGGACTCTTCATAGCACATGGATATGGTGCAAAGATAACGGAGTAACAGAATTCAAGGGTTTGTACATTAATATTTTCAAAAACAGTAACAGCTGCCCCTTTTTGTCAGTAACACAATCATGAAAGACAATATACAAGGGCAAAAATAGAGCTGATGCTAGGACACTAATTCATGAACATCACTAATTGTTAAATTGAGGTTTTCCTTAAACTTCCTACTCTCTAAAATCATAGTTTTTTTTTTTTTTTAATAGTCTTTTAGCTCTTTCTTCCACTGCTGCTAAGGTGGTTGGTTCTTCCGAGGAGGCTAAGGCCATTTTGGGGTGAGGCCCTCACCTCATCAAGTGACGACTTGGGGAGTCACTGATATTTTATGAATAGGAAAACACTGACCTTCCTGTGAATAAAAACTAACATTATCCAGTTAATTGATGTAAATAAAATATTTTTCTGCATTAAAAAATATTTTTGAATGCTCTTAATTTCACTCCTTATCCTCGTAACTTCTGGAAACCTAAAGGTAAAAACCTATGAGGCTATAAATGAGCGAAAACTCTTACTTTTGAATTTTTCTCCACTTGGCTATGACACTTGACTCATGTTGTCTTTGAAGAGAAGTGACTGGCCAAGTCTGCAGCCCCTGCCATTGTAAACAATCCTATAACATGTGCTATGTCATCACACACTAATCACTGTATGGAATAACAGGAAGGGACTTTGACGATTACCTGATTTAATTCCCTTACTTTATAGAGGAGGAAACCAGGGTCTAGAGAGGGAAGTCCCCTACACAAGGTCACACAATTAATTAGGGGCATACCATGTTTATTTATGTTAATACAATTCAGCCTTCACTGTTCTACAGACAGCTGGTGGCTCTGTGACAGGAAAGAAAAAGAAAAGAAAAAAAAAACAAAACACTGCTGCCACATATATAAACTTCACTTATTCAACCAACTTTTATAAAATATTTAACTGAGCCTTCCAGCATGCTAATGTTGGGAATTCAGAGCTGAACATACAAGCTGAGGTCCCAGGAGACAAGAGCAATTCTCTGCATCCATAGGCAGCAATCAGAAGTTGTTCCATAATAAGCAAATGCCACTGAGGACTCTTCATAGCACATGGATATGGTGCAAAGATAACGGAGTAACAGAATTCAAGGGTTTGTACATTAATATTTTCAAAAACAGTAACAGCTGCCCCTTTTTGTCAGTAACACAATCATGAAAGACAATATACAAGGGCAAAAATAGAGCTGATGCTAGGACACTAATTCATGAACATCACTAATTGTTAAATTGAGGTTTTCCTTAAACTTCCTACTCTCTAAAATCATAGTTTTTTTTTTTTTTTTTTTTTAATAGTCTTTTAGCTCTTTCTTCCACTGCTGCTAAGGTGGTTGGTTCTTCCGAGGAGGCTAAGGCCATTTTGGGGTGAGGCCCTCACCTCATCAAGTGACGACTGGTACCGCACCTGGAAGCCTCCACCTAGCGCTCGCCTGCACCATGGCCTCCATCTCAGAACTTGCCAATATCTACTTGGTCCTCATTCTGCATGATGCTGCAGTGACAGTCACAGAGGATAAGATCAATTCTCTCATTAATGCAGCTGGTGTAGATGTTGAGCCTTTCTGGCCAGGCTTGTTTGCAAAGGCTTTGGCCAGTGTCAACATTGGGAGCCTCATCTGCAACATGGGGGCTCTTGGACCTGTCCCAGCAGCTAGTGCTGCACCCACAGGAGGTCCTACCCCAACCACCACTGCTGCCCCAGCTGAGGAGAAGAAAGTAGAAGTAAAGAAAGAAGAATCTGAAGAGTCTGATGATGACATGGGCTTTGGTCTTTTTGACTAAACCTCTTTAGTAACATATTAAAAAAAAAAAAATAACTGGGCTCTTGGCAAAAAAAAAAAAAAGAGAGAGAGAGAGAGAAATAGTCTTTTAGGCTCTGGAATAGAGGTCAAGAGATTAGAATTTTCTTCTCTTTGGTAAATGTCCTCAAGAAGTTTTTAAAAACGTGACAAAAAATCTTACACTCCTTTAAGAATTTCAGGCTAGATAAAAACTAATATCCCTTTTAGCTAAAAATTCTATTTCAGGGAATACTTCATATTTTGTAGAGAACATAATTTTATAATTTAAATTTAAAAACTGAAACATGTAATTCGAGTGATTATTTTTCTGTAGCAAGGTTAAACAAAATGGAAGGATCAGAAATAAATTCCTAGAAGGTTGGGGCAGCACCTAGGATATTTGTATAAGGTCATGTTGTTGCTGTATAGTGGCTCAGTCATGTCCGACTCTGTGACCCCATGGACCGTATCCCATCAGGCGCCTCTGACCATGGGATTTTTCAGGCAAGAATACTGGAGTGGGTTGACTTTTCCTTATCTAGGGGATCTTCCCAATCCAGGAATTGAACTCACATCTCCTGCATGGCAGGCACATTCTTTCCCACTGAGCCACTTGAGAAGCCTACATAAAGGTCATAAAAAAAAAAAAAAAACACTAAAAAAATAGTGAGCACTCAGAATTTTGACATATCTCATATAGGAAGGATTCATCATCCTGGAGATAAAAACTAATGGAAAGTATGGTTAGTTTCAAACAGAAGATTACCTTACTCACAATACAACCAACTCACTAAGGACAGAAACCAAAACAGCTCTGATTTCTAAATCTGAGCGGTACAATGTGCTGGGGGAAGCACATCCGGTTTGAAATACTTGTTCTGTCATAACAGTTTCGATAAGGTTCTAAAACATTGGAAACTATGAAGATGAGGTAGCCAAGTTTATGTTCTATATTCTTCAATTCAACTGTCCTTGAAAGTGCAAAATTTTCATTTAATTTTAAGCAATATTTCAGAAATGATACAGATCTGTATCACCTTTAGTTAGGCAAGATGCTTTATTCACCAAATTCTGCAGTTCCTTTGTCTGGTTTCTCTTCATTGACATTTTCTACAGCCAGTTGTTATTTCTGTTTCTTAAAGACATGGACAGTTAACAAGAAACAGATTAGAAACTGAAGTTAAAGCATTTAACTGAAGTTAAGAAAGTGACTGAGAACCAAAAAGGACTTGCTTAATTGCTTATTTTATGTCAAAGTAGGCCTTGGGCCCTAAAGAGGAAAGTGAGGCTGTTTCCTAACAGATAATTACTGGGAGGATAGTTTCAGTGACCGTTCCACTGCCAGAGGAGTCAGCGAATTGGCAGCCAAGTCCTTCCATTTGTCTTCTGGGTATTTCAGCAAGATAAGGTGCTGTAAGATCAGTTACCCCCCTTTCTCTCGCCCTGGACTTTCCATCTTTCTCTCGCACTCAAGGACGGTTCCTTTCCATGTTTCAACGTCAATCACCCCAGGCCCACCCATCCCGCCTTAGAAATCAGTGGAATCTGCCTTGGGTTAGGAAAGTTCCAAAATACTTCCTAGCAGAATCATGGAAATTAAAAATGTGGACTTCATTGGATCATCTCGTCCATCTCTTTCCCATTAAGGAGTTTTCCAGATGGACGACTTTCATACAATGGATGCCTCCTCTCATTTCTTGAACCCACATCTCCTGCATGGCAGGCACATTCTTTCCCACTGAGCCACTTGAGAAGCCTACATAAAGGTCATAAAAAAAAAAAAACACTAAAAAAATAGTGAGCACTCAGAATTTTGACATATCTCATATAGGAAGGATTCATCATCCTGGAGATAAAAACTAATGGAAAGTATGGTTAGTTTCAAACAGAAGATTACCTTACTCACAATACAACCAACTCACTAAGGACAGAAACCAAAACAGCTCTGATTTCTAAATCTGAGCGGTACAATGTGCTGGGGGAAGCACATCCGGTTTGAAATACTTGTTCTGTCATAACAGTTTCGATAAGGTTCTAAAACATTGGAAACTATGAAGATGAGGTAGCCAAGTTTATGTTCTATATTCTTCAATTCAACTGTCCTTGAAAGTGCAAAATTTTCATTTAATTTTAAGCAATATTTCAGAAATGATACAGATCTGTATCACCTTTAGTTAGGCAAGATGCTTTATTCACCAAATTCTGCAGTTCCTTTGTCTGGTTTCTCTTCATTGACATTTTCTACAGCCAGTTGTTATTTCTGTTTCTTAAAGACATGGACAGTTAACAAGAAACAGATTAGAAACTGAAGTTAAAGCATTTAACTGAAGTTAAGAAAGTGACTGAGAACCAAAAAGGACTTGCTTAATTGCTTATTTTATGTCAAAGTAGGCCTTGGGCCCTAAAGAGGAAAGTGAGGCTGTTTCCTAACAGATAATTACTGGGAGGATAGTTTCAGTGACCGTTCCACTGCCAGAGGAGTCAGCGAATTGGCAGCCAAGTCCTTCCATTTGTCTTCTGGGTATTTCAGCAAGATAAGGTGCTGTAAGATCAGTTACCCCCCTTTCTCTCGCCCTGGACTTTCCATCTTTCTCTCGCACTCAAGGACGGTTCCTTTCCATGTTTCAACGTCAATCACCCCAGGCCCACCCATCCCGCCTTAGAAATCAGTGGAATCTGCCTTGGGTTAGGAAAGTTCCAAAATACTTCCTAGCAGAATCATGGAAATTAAAAATGTGGACTTCATTGGATCATCTCGTCCATCTCTTTCCCATTAAGGAGTTTTCCAGATGGACGACTTTCGTACACTGGATGCCTCCTCTCATTTCTTTGCAGCCTAAAGTCAAATTCTGAGCATCCCAGCCTAATGTGGAAAGGTGAATAAGGCCTGCATTCAATAATTTCATAGACAGAAAAGTGCCTTATCCCAACGGTATTATCATATTACAACAGCTTTTGGATGGAGAGAGGTGACACCTCATCAGAACAGTTACGTGAGAGTGCTGTATGGTCCTCCCAGCTCCATGGCCTGACGTTTTTTTTTTGCAGACAGCAGTGTTTGGTTGCTGTGTCCTGAGCACAACGGAACCCATTGGGAACTTGCCCTTTTTTTTCCTGCTCTTTCTCTGTCTCCTTCTCTCTGTCTTTCTTTCTTTCTTTCTTGTTCTAGTTTTCTACATGAAAGAACTACTCTTTCAGGTTTTATTTTGTTTTGTTTTTCCCAGAAACTCCTAGAAGACATGAGTGATGTCCAATGGACATAGATAAATCTGCAGAAGAACATAAGTCAATAACAGATACCTTTTCACCAGAAATTTATTTATGAATCTCCCCTTCACACAGTGCCGCCAAAAATTGGTATGAATTTCTTAGTGTTAAATTACTAACCACTGTTGAGTGCCGTTGTGGTTAGAAGGTTATGGCCACGTTATGATCCAGAAGAACCTTCTGATTTTTCCTTAGTACAAAAACCCAACTTCAAAGTCAGGAATCCTAGCTTGATTTTCTCCCTTAGCTATGCAAACTTACATGAGTAATTAGCTTGAAACTAAACTAGCTTGAGTCTCAGTCTACTCATTTGTGCAATGATTTATATATATATATGTATAAAGCAAAGTAAATGTTAAAATATCTGGCCTGTGCCCAATAAATAGTTTTTTCTTTCTTCCTATTTTATGTTTTTAAAAAGGTAATTAATCTAGGAGACTTGGAAGAATCCCAAAAACAAGGGATAAAATGTAAAAATGTTTTTTCTCCTGCTTCATTTTAAGAAAAAGCCCAAATTAATTCTACACTTTTCTGGTAATAATAGTTTGTAAGTACACAGTTCCTTGATCCGTCTTTTTTTTTTTTTTTAAGAAAGAAGAGAAACAAATCGGCATTCATTGTAGAGTCGACAAAAACAGTTAAAAGAGTTTTAGATACTAAATTTATTAAATCCTCAGTATTCCATGGTGCCCTTGTCCTGTCACATTAAAATACACCTTAAAATATTAGTAATATTGGAATCATCATATATATCATACTCCTGGGTCAAAATGGTGAAGTCTCTTAGTTGCCAGTAGCAGGAAACAAATTGAATTAACAAACATAAAGGGCAACTTACAGGAATAATTATCTTTCCTTGAAATACTCTTCTCTCAAATACTTTATTTTTTCATTTTCTTTGCCATATTGTTATTAAAATCTTACTTTCTCAGTGACACTGTCCATGATCTCCCTAAATAAAACTGCAATCCCCTTTACATCCCCTGTACCCCCTTCTTGATCCTACTACATATGCATTTATTTGTATTGTTTATTTCATGTCTACTCTCACTAAATGTAAGGTCCACCGCAGCAGGGACTGTAGACTATTTTATTTATAGCTTTTGCCTTAGCATCTCAAATGGTACCCAGCATACAGTGAGAACTCAGTAAATATTTATTGACTAAGTGAATCTGAATCTCATGGAATCTTGAGGGGAAAAAAAAAAACCAAGGTCATGTGTTTTTCGAAGACGGAGTATTTTGATATTTCGCCTTGAAACCCTGCCATTAGCATGGAAGTCCGAATTTTATGGATAAAATGGGTCTTCTAATATGTCACCTTTTTTAGCTATGCAAACTTACATGAGTAATTAGCTTGAAACTAAACTAGCTTGAGTCTCAGTCTACTCATTTGTGCAATGATTTATATATATATATGTATAAAGCAAAGTAAATGTTAAAATATCTGGCCTGTGCCCAATAAATAGTTTTTTCTTTCTTCCTATTTTATGTTTTTAAAAAGGTAATTAATCTAGGAGACTTGGAAGAATCCCAAAAACAAGGGATAAAATGTAAAAATGTTTTTTCTCCTGCTTCATTTTAAGAAAAAGCCCAAATTAATTCTACACTTTTCTGGTAATAATAGTTTGTAAGTACACAGTTCCTTGATCCTTTTTTTTTTTTTTTTTAAGAAAGAAGAGAAACAAATCGGCATTCATTGTAGAGTCGACAAAAACAGTTAAAAGAGTTTTAGATACTAAATTTATTAAATCCTCAGTATTCCATGGTGCCCTTGTCCTGTCACATTAAAATACACCTTAAAATATTAGTAATATTGGAATCATCATATATATCATACTCCTGGGTCAAAATGGTGAAGTCTCTTAGTTGCCAGTAGCAGGAAACAAATTGAATTAACAAACATAAAGGGCAACTTACAGGAATAATTATCTTTCCTTGAAATACTCTTCTCTCAAATACTTTATTTTTTCATTTTCTTTGCCATATTGTTATTAAAATCTTACTTTCTCAGTGACACTGTCCATGATCTCCCTAAATAAAACTGCAATCCCCTTTACATCCCCTGTACCCCCTTCTTGATCCTACTACATATGCATTTATTTGTATTGTTTATTTCATGTCTACTCTCACTAAATGTAAGGTCCACCGCAGCAGGGACTGTAGACTATTTTATTTATAGCTTTTGCCTTAGCATCTCAAATGGTACCCAGCATACAGTGAGAACTCAGTAAATATTTATTGACTAAGTGAATCTGAATCTCATGGAATCTTGAGGGGAAAAAAAAAAACCAAGGTCATGTGTTTTTCGAAGACGGAGTATTTTGATATTTCGCCTTGAAACCCTGCCATTAGCATGGAAGTCCGAATTTTATGGATAAAATGGGTCTTCTAATATGTCATTCAGTGTCCATTCTCTGTTGGCAAACCAAAAAAATTCATTTGAAGGAGGGAGTGACTGAGTTGTCTGGCATTAGCGTCAAGTGGCACCTCAAACATTTCTGCTTAAATTCTGGAAAAGTGGCCAACACTCAAACACTTACCAAGAATATCAAGGTATGAAGCGGGCTGAATGTAATCCACTAGAGAGCAGTGTACCCTAGTGGTGTAATTTAGGGGACAGAGTATTGAAGCAGAGAACAGATCTCCTTTTTAAAAGGTGAAGCCCCTATTCAGTTGGGCTGAGTGCTCTATTCATCCAAAGCCTACTTTTCCCCCAGAGATTTTGATTTTCCAAAGAAGCTATGCAATTATGGATCTTTCTATAAAATCTCCAAATTTCAAAATTGTGACCATTATTTAAAATATTGTGTTAAAATACACTGTGAAGGTCATACAAACCACATGTAGAGGACAGATGTGGGAGCTTGTCCTGTTTGTAACTTCGAATCTAGAGTATCTCTCTGTTCTAGTTATCTGAATTTCATGACCTAAGCCATCTTCATTTATTTTTAGCATTTATAAAATTATTAATAAAACGTGCCATTTCTAGGGACTTCCGTGGTGGTCCAGTGGTAAAGAATTTGCCTAACAATGCAGGATACGCAGGTTCGATTCCTGGTCTGGGAAGATCCCACATGGTGCAGACTAAGTGCACGCACCACAACTAGAGTCCATGTGATGCTCCCTCATCATGCAACTAAGATCCAATGAAGTCAAATAAATAAGAAATTAAAAAAAAAAAAAAAAAAACAAAACCTGCCATTTCCAAACTAGATTTTTCATGCAGATAGTTTTTAACTTTTTTCTTTAAAGGATCCTCCTTATGCCCTTGATTATTTTATTGATTTGCATTAGGAACTTTCTAGTCCTTTACATTTGTATCTTTCTTGAGCGCTTAAGTGAGGTAGGTAAAAGCATAGATACTCTGCATAAAGAACACCTAGGTTCCATCCTAGGTCTCATTGGCTGTTCAAGCTTGAACGCAGTCATTCAAAATTTCTATAGTTAGATCTATGCCTTTATTCCCTTACAATGAGAATGACAACACTAATTCTTTTATCTGATGTGAGGCCAGGTACATGAAATAATTTGAAAACTATAAACTCCTGGACATGCAAGGCTTTATTCAAGTAGGGTAACACCATAGCTTAATAGAGCTATTAAGTCCCACTGAATGCTTTATTTCTAATAAAGTGCTTTATTGCCAATAAAATTCTTTATTCCCTATAAAATTTGGAATGCATAATTACATGGTTTTGCCGTTGTTGCTCCTGCCATGACAGCAACATTAAGAGATGTTTTCTAGACTCCTTGATCTCTTTCTTAAGTTGTAATTTATAATTCACAGTGTAATAGTGTATGAATTTGCTTTGCCCCCAACATGGCTCATTGTATCCCTTTTCACCCTTCAAACAAGCTCTCTGAATTTCTTCTTTTTGTTGTCCATTATCTCCTGTCAGTCACCTTGTCATATTTGTCATTTAATCCTTCTTTCTCATTTATTCTTCATTTTAAAATCCCTCCCTTATTACTCTCCAGCTTTAGAAATCATATCAGGACATTGTTAGCTCCTCCACTAGAATGTTCTTCTTTCAGCTCCCAATTCTTCCAGTTAAAAATGATCTCTTCTGGGCATCCCTGGAGGTTCAGTGGGTAAAAAATCCGCCTTTCCATGCAAAGGGCTCAGGTTCGATCCCTGGCCCAGGAAGATCCCATGTGCTGTGGAGCGACTGACCAGTGTGTCCAATTACGAGCCAGTGCTCTGGAGTACATGCGCCCAGAGCTGGTGCTCTGCAGTGAGAGAGGCCACTGCAATGGGAGGCCCACACAGGTCAAATAATAAAAAAGATGGATGAAAATAAATATAAATAAACGAGGCATGATAGGGAGAAAAAAGTTTAAAAAAATGATCTCTTCTAAACATTTATGAGACTTTATTAACTTAAACCTTAATTCTGATCACTTTGTTAAATATGTTTTCATGTATCAAAGTAAGAACCATGATTCAGTGTTGTTCATTTTTGTAGCTCGCACAGTTCTTAAAATAGGACATTGTATATAACAGATAACTCAAAATAAATTGGAGAAGTGGATTTTTCTTTAATTATATTACCTTTATTTTCTTACATCAAAGTTATGTGTTATTATTCTTTATTTTAATAGCTTTCCTTATATTCTTGCAGGGTATGCTTGTCAACTGAGTATCTCACTACACTTAAGACCTTGGCAATTAGGAAAAACAAAACTTAAAGAATTCTCTCTTTTTTTCTAAGCAATATATTTAACGTGTTGGTTGAGACTGTGTTCCAGCCTCAGTCCCCAGGGAACCCTGACACTAACTTTTCTAAGTAGAGAAATGATCATTTATTCCTACACATTGCTTCCTGTCATTAAGCCATTTCCGTACATAAGACAAAACATTTTCCATAATAACAAGGAAACCAAGTGTTTTTTTTTTTTTTTTTTTTTCCTAAATTGTTGTTTGACCACCTATAGCATACACACACTTTCGAAGTTTTTTGAAGTTAGAACTTCTCTTTTGTCAATATCTCCTCTGAGAAATCCAGGAGATTCATCTATTCAATAAATCTCTATTGAAAATCTGCTAAGTGCCAGGAACTATAAGAGACACATTAAAGGAAATCCTCTGTAGCACTCAAGATGCTTCACCTTTACAATTGGCTACCTGCTTTAGTGGGCTTCCTCGGTAGTAAAGAATCTGCCTGTAGTGCAGGAGACAGAGGTTTGATCCCTGGGTTGGGAAGATCCCCTGGAGGAAGGCACGGCAGCCTACTCCTGTATTCTTGCTTGGAGAATCCCATAGACAGAGGATCCCGGTGGACTACAGTCCACAGGGTTGCAAAGAGTCAGATACACCGGAAGCAACTTACCATGCACACACACACACCTGCCTTAGTGAGAGTACAGAGTAATTCTACCTCGTGGAATTACTTGGTGGTCAAAGGTCATGAGATACATTCTATGAAAATGAAATGGCACATGCTGAGGCATGGTGGCAAGCACCAGCACCCAGTGTGATGAATTAGCTTGTGGTAGCAAAAGACTTTATTAACTTAAACCTTAATTCTGATCACTTTGTTAAATATGTTTTCATGTATCAAAGTAAGAACCATGATTCAGTGTTGTTCATTTTTGTAGCTCGCACAGTTCTTAAAATAGGACATTGTATATAACAGATAACTCAAAATAAATTGGAGAAGTGGATTTTCTTTAATTATATTACCTTTATTTTCTTACATCAAAGTTATGTGTTATTATTCTTTATTTTAATAGCTTTCCTTATATTCTTGCAGGGTATGCTTGTCAACTGAGTATCTCACTACACTTAAGACCTTGGCAATTAGGAAAAACAAAACTTAAAGAATTCTCTCTTTTTTTCTAAGCAATATATTTAACGTGTTGGTTGAGACTGTGTTCCAGCCTCAGTCCCCAGGGAACCCTGACACTAACTTTTCTAAGTAGAGAAATGATCATTTATTCCTACACATTGCTTCCTGTCATTAAGCCATTTCCGTACATAAGACAAAACATTTTCCATAATAACAAGGAAACCAAGTGTTTTTTTTTTTTTTTTTTTTCCTAAATTGTTGTTTGACCACCTATAGCATACACACACTTTCGAAGTTTTTTGAAGTTAGAACTTCTCTTTTGTCAATATCTCCTCTGAGAAATCCAGGAGATTCATCTATTCAATAAATCTCTATTGAAAATCTGCTAAGTGCCAGGAACTATAAGAGACACATTAAAGGAAATCCTCTGTAGCACTCAAGATGCTTCACCTTTACAATTGGCTACCTGCTTTAGTGGGCTTCCTCGGTAGTAAAGAATCTGCCTGTAGTGCAGGAGACAGAGGTTTGATCCCTGGGTTGGGAAGATCCCCTGGAGGAAGGCACGGCAGCCTACTCCTGTATTCTTGCTTGGAGAATCCCATAGACAGAGGATCCCGGTGGACTACAGTCCACAGGGTTGCAAAGAGTCAGATACACCGGAAGCAACTTACCATGCACACAGACACACCTGCCTTAGTGAGAGTACAGAGTAATTCTACCTCGTGGAATTACTTGGTGGTCAAAGGTCATGAGATACATTCTATGAAAATGAAATGGCACATGCTGAGGCATGGTGGCAAGCACCAGCACCCAGTGTGATAAACTGCATGTAAGCTGTCAGGCTTTTCTGGAGAGAAGCCGTAAAGCAGATAAGACCAGAACAGACCTGTAGCAAAAGGCCCTTTGAACTGTGTTTGTTGTGGTTTTTCAGTTGCTAAGTCATGTCCGACTGTGACCCCATGGACTGCAGTAGAGCAGTCTCTTCTTTCCTCCACTATCTTCAGGAGCTTGCTCAAATTCACATTCACTGAGTTGGTGATGCTGTCTGACCATCTCATCCTCTGCCACCCCCTTTACATTTTGCCTCCGATCTTTTCCAGCATCAGGGTCTTTTCCAGTGACTCTGTGAACTCTTTTCAATGAGAACTGTGGTGGAGTCCCTATTTTATCCTGTAATCTGAACAGTCAAATGGTGTGCAAGCAAGGAAGAGATCCTATAAGATATATCCTAGAGAGTCCTGTGAATAATGGGATAAAAGATGTACCATGGAAAGTGAGGCTGTTTGTAAAGTATCTGAAAACTTTAGTTCAATACTCTAAGCTGTTAGAGCAGCAACAATGAAGAGAGGAGATAATATATATTGTTTTACAGGTTTAATCAAAAGGGGTATATAATGACTGAGTTCATTAGTAAGGCGTTATTTTCCCCTCATAGAGGGTACCTTATGTATTTCTCCCAAAGTTATATTTTTCTAGGAATCTATGATATTATCATTCTTTCCAGGTGCTGCCATACTGACAAGTATGAGGATACGAATCACCAGCCTGAAGTTCCCAGGTTTGCTTCCAATTTCCTCCCAATGGACACTGTGTACTGGAAACCATTAGTCTTTGCTACCACAAGACAGTTTAGCATGACAGTTTGAATATTCTAGCCAGAACTTTCACCAGGGTCCCTGATGACTTATTTATATCTAGTCTGTCAATTAAATACAGAACACACTCTTGATGTCCTCAGTACAACTTGGTTTTAGTTTTAACTTGCCCCTTAGTGAGAGTACAGAGTAATTCTACCTCGTGGAATTACTTGGTGGTCAAAGGTCATGAGATACATTCTATGAAAATGAAATGGCACATGCTGAGGCATGGTGGCAAGCACCAGCACCCAGTGTGATAAACTGCATGTAAGCTGTCAGGCTTTTCTGGAGAGAAGCCGTAAAGCAGATAAGACCAGAACAGACCTGTAGCAAAAGGCCCTTTGAACTGTGTTTGTTGTGGTTTTTCAGTTGCTAAGTCATGTCCGACTGTGACCCCATGGACTGCAGTAGAGCAGTCTCTTCTTTCCTCCACTATCTTCAGGAGCTTGCTCAAATTCACATTCACTGAGTTGGTGATGCTGTCTGACCATCTCATCCTCTGCCACCCCCTTTACATTTTGCCTCCGATCTTTTCCAGCATCAGGGTCTTTTCCAGTGACTCTGTGAACTCTTTTCAATGAGAACTGTGGTGGAGTCCCTATTTTATCCTGTAATCTGAACAGTCAAATGGTGTGCAAGCAAGGAAGAGATCCTATAAGATATATCCTAGAGAGTCCTGTGAATAATGGGATAAAAGATGTACCATGGAAAGTGAGGCTGTTTGTAAAGTATCTGAAAACTTTAGTTCAATACTCTAAGCTGTTAGAGCAGCAACAATGAAGAGAGGAGATAATATATATTGTTTTACAGGTTTAATCAAAAGGGGTATATAATGACTGAGTTCATTAGTAAGGCGTTATTTTCCCCTCATAGAGGGTACCTTATGTATTTCTCCCAAAGTTATATTTTTCTAGGAATCTATGATATTATCATTCTTTCCAGGTGCTGCCATACTGACAAGTATGAGGATACGAATCACCAGCCTGAAGTTCCCAGGTTTGCTTCCAATTTCCTCCCAATGGACACTGTGTACTGGAAACCATTAGTCTTTGCTACCACAAGACAGTTTAGCATGACAGTTTGAATATTCTAGCCAGAACTTTCACCAGGGTCCCTGATGACTTATTTATATCTAGTCTGTCAATTAAATACAGAACACACTCTTGATGTCCTCAGTACAACTTGGTTTTTAGATTTTAACTTGCCATTATTTGTGCATCCTTTGCTTTCCTTTAAAGATGAAGAGTTTATCCCTCACCTCAACAATCTCTGCTCAACCCTCATTTCTCATTCTAGCTTGCTAACAGGAGCTATGGTTGAGTTGCTTTTTAAAAACATGTGACACACATCTTCCCTGAGGTTTTTAGCAAGGTCGTCATAGGTGACTCCAGGCTTCCTGTGTTCCAGTTCCTCTCTAAATGACCCTTATTTTCTTTACCAGTTTATACCAATAAGTGAGGATAAAGAAATATGGGTCAGGATAGAATTCTGATACATTATGTATCCTGTACTATGAAATTAAAACTGTTGGGTATATCCTTAATTTTAAATTATTTTCTTTCTTAAGATCCCAGAAATTTAATTAAGGTACATGCCAATTGTTCCACTTATTTCTTCTATTCATTCTGATAGCACTTCTAAGCACAGGAAAAATACTTGGAAATAATCACAGTGCACTAAAATATTATATTTAGTGACTCAAGTATGGTGTATCTAGATAATATACTATGCAGCCATTTAAAAATTATTATTTTATATATGATATTTTGACATGTAAATCTATTCAATATATATAATAAAAGCCACATTACACAATTAGATATGGGCTATGGTTTGATTTTTAGAATTTTTTTGATAGGATACAATTTGAGTAATAGAATTTCAGTTGAATTTAATCTAATTTTTATCATTTCACATTTTCCGGTGAAGTTAGCACATTGCAGATTCAGAATACTGGTTGGCTTGGGAATGCTTGTCCTGTGAGCTTCGCTAAAATTTTCAGAATAAAATTATTAGTAATACAAATGATCAGTGACATATTTTAAGAATGTTTTTCTGAGATGTCACAAAAGAAATCAAAATAAACCAAAACCCTTCCATCATTTGCTCTGAGTTAGTAGCCCTTGTCTGACTAGAGAGAGACACTGGGGCTCCCCTGCCCTTGATCCCATCAGGGTTAATGTCACAATGCCACCATGACTAAAAAGTGGACAACTCCAGATTCACTATTTCTGAGATATTTAAACTTTATGTGTGTGTGTGTGTGTGTATAACATTTTATATATAAAGTTTGTATATATATATATATATATATATATATATATATATATTTTTTTTTTTTTTTTTTTGGATAGAAGACTGAGATTTTTTGTTTTTTTTTTTTCTTTTCCTATGCTGTTTGTTGAAATAATTCCAGCTCCGCAACCCTCCAGTCCAGTGTACCAGGGCATGATTTAGCATTATTATTCCATATTAAAAAAGGGAAACAATAGTGCTGGGAAAGTTGATATTCAGTTCTGTCTTTATTTTCTCATTACACGTATCCTCACATTTCCCATTTGATTACTAAACTGTGTGCAATTTTCTTTCCTTTTCGTTTATTTCCCTTTACTTTGGCAAGTTTTGCAGGAAGAGGGGATGACTTCTTCCAGTATCCAGTGAGGCCTTCTTTTTCCCATCACAATCTGGAAAATTTAATTATGAAATCTGAAATTTAATATTTATGCCACCAACACATTTTGTATGTTAATTTGCCAAGAAGATAAATCACATTTTCTTACGTTTCCAGAATCTCAAGGATTATAAGGCATCCCACACTTGTTCCCTGAATGTTCTGCACTGGAGCTCCATCTGGTTTTCTTTTCTGAACATGTTCCCCTGAGATTGTCTTTAATTCAAATGGTATTAAATTCATCAAACCTCTTAATGAGCCTTGGGCATTGTTCAACTTGTGTGGTAGTCCTGGATAGTAGCAGTGGAGAATCTTAACTGCCTTCAGTATCTGTACTTCTGGGCGTTCCCATCAGGTCTAAGCGCTGTTTCACATTATGTGAATGTCATAAATAACTCGGTTGAAAGGGTCAATGTTTTCTTATCTTGAAGAGAGTCAAAGGGCAGTTTGCATTTATCTAGGAAATGCACCTCACAGATGCTGGTCTTAAAAGCTCCTCAGGGGATGGGTGGGGAAATACTGTTATCCTTACATAATTCTAAAAACCTGGGGGTGGGAGGTGGGGGAGGGTGGACCTACTGCACAAATTCTTCCCTTTCCTTTTCATCAAGGCCATCACAAAAAGAAAAACACACACACACATGCCACTAGTAATTCCATTTATCTCAGAGCTCAGTTTCTTCGCAGTACTTGTCTTGTCACATCTTAGCTTATTTCCTTCAGGATGTTTTTTGCAGAGTATGCAGAGTGGATTCTGGGAGGTTTATTTCAATATTATCTTGAAAACAGTCTCAAGTACACCTCCCCAAATCAGAAAAATGGAAGCCAAAGGGTGTTTTGTTTTGTTTTGCTATGATGAACATGGATGTGACTTGAGAAATTTAACTCAAATCTAGTTTTAAAGAACAGGTCTTGTAACTGTATTTTAAAGGCCCCCTATGCAGTCTACAGCTGTCTGGATCTGTTCCTGGATGGAAATCATTGGTGAAGTCTGTGCTATCTTCCTCTTGAATTTTTTAATCTACCACCCAGTTTTAGTTCATGCTGTCTGCTCCTTGCCAAATTCTACTTCCTTGAGACTATAACCCATATCCATTGATTTATGTTGGAAGTCTGGGAAAATCGGCTTCTAAGCACTAAAGAAGTTGAATTTTATCAATTCACCTTAAAGACTAGATAAATGCATGCAAAAATTTCTCTTAAACATTTTGAGGTCAATTTTTCTTTATTATTGTCTTGCATGATGGAATTAGAGTTTCCTTTTCCTTTCAATCAACTTTATGGATGTATATTTTGCATAGAATAGAATGCATTTATTTTAAAGGTACAATTTGATGAATTTTCATAAAGACATGTGAAACCATAGAACAACCAAACCAAGCAAGATACAAAATAGTTTTAATCCCCTAAAAAATTCCCCTGTGCCTCTTCTAGAGCACAGCTAGTGAAAAATTCCAAAGGTATGGCTGAGATTGTCAGGTACAGGGAGCAGAGAGAAAGCCAGTGTAGCTGGCTTAGTAAAGAAGCAGAGAAGAACAACATGAAAAGAGAATAGAGAAGCAGGTGGGGCCAGATCTTGCATGAAATAATGTTTGCCTTTACGTTTGATGTAAAGAAGCCCTTAAGGGTTTCCCTGGTGGTCCACTGGGTAAAGAGTCCACCTTGCAGTGCAAGGGGCACCAGTTCGATCCCTGGCCCGGGAAGAATGCACGTGCTGAGAAGCGACTGGGCCAGTGTGTCCAGTTATGAACCAGCACTCTGGAGTGCATGTACCCAAAGCCAGTGCTCTGAAATGAGAGTGGCCACTGCAATGGAAGGCCCACACATGCCAAAGAATAAAGATCAATGAAAAATAAATAATGACTTAGAGGCAAAAAAAAAAAAAAAAGCCACCTAAAATCTTGTACATCGAGGAATATTTTGATTTGATCAGCATCTCATTTCCCTTCTGTCTCCATCTGTCCATTCCTACAGTTTCCACCTGCCAGAGATCCCCTACTGCATTATTTTCTGATCTCATCCACAGGAATTTTCTGGAATCTTTTTAACCCCAGTACTTTTTGTACTACACGTGTCTTCCATTATTCACACCATTGCTTCTGTTCTACTTTCTAGCATATAAAAGGGATAGAAGGAAAGAAAAGAAAGAAGGAAGGAAGGGTTTTTAAAATATACTGCACCAAATTATATATTTTATAATATATGACTGCCCTAATTGGCAATTTACTGTAATATAGGTAGTTCTATGAAAAGTGAGACTGGGCAGAAAAACAACCATTTGTTAAATGCATGCTATCTGGCATTAGTCCAGACACTAGCCAGCACTAGAGTAGAGCATTTCATTTAATAACTACCAGGCGCAATAGATGTTGCTTCTGTTAGCAAGTGAAGAAATAGTTTCAGAGAATTGAATTTTCCAAAGTCACCTAAGTTGTAAGAGTTCTTGGTTCTTTATGATTCCATAACCCATTCTATTCTCCTACTACATACTGTCTCCTCAATATTAGGGTTTCCTTTCTAGTGTGTTGGCTATGTTAGTCATTTAGTCATGTCTTGACTCTCTGTGACCCCATGGACTGTGGCCCACCAGGCTTCTCTGTCCATGGAATTCTGCAGGCAAGAATACTAGAGTGGCTAGCCATTCCCTACTCCAGGGGATCTTCGTGACCCAAGGAAAGAACCCAGGTCTCCTGAATTGCAGGCAGATTCTTTACCAGCTGAGTCACCAAAGTAATATGAGCATTTTAACCACATGAACAGAAGATAGGAAGGGAACTGTACTATTTATTAAGTTCCTAATATGTGCTGCTCAGTAGGCTAGGTATCTCAAATTTTATCTCTTGAAATTATTCCGTCAGTCCCAAAGGCAGACTCAGAGAAGTTAAGAAATCCCCTCAAAAGTCAGGTAGCTCATTGGGACAGAGCTGGAGCTGATTCATGTGTGTCTGGTTCTGATACTCATATTCATTCCCCCTGAGGAAGCCACCATTTGAAAGAAATGCTTGGCACCACCTTCCTAAAACTAGACTTAAAAGGTGCATAATATATTTATTCTATAGAAATTTTCATCCAAGAAAAAAATTGAAAGTAGGGCAGTAATCGCCTCCAGTTCTTCAGTGCCTGTGAAAGAGAATTTTTAGTGACAGTTTCCACCTGCCAGAGATCCCCTACTGCATTATTTTCTGATCTCATCCACAGGAATTTTCTGGAATCTTTTTAACCCCAGTACTTTTTGTACTACACGTGTCTTCCATTATTCACACCATTGCTTCTGTTCTACTTTCTAGCATATAAAAGGGATAGAAGGAAAGAAAAGAAAGAAGGAAGGAAGGGTTTTTAAAATATACTGCACCAAATTATATATTTTATAATATATGACTGCCCTAATTGGCAATTTACTGTAATATAGGTAGTTCTATGAAAAGTGAGACTGGGCAGAAAAACAACCATTTGTTAAATGCATGCTATCTGGCATTAGTCCAGACACTAGCCAGCACTAGAGTAGAGCATTTCATTTAATAACTACCAGGCGCAATAGATGTTGCTTCTGTTAGCAAGTGAAGAAATAGTTTCAGAGAATTGAATTTTCCAAAGTCACCTAAGTTGTAAGAGTTCTTGGTTCTTTATGATTCCATAACCCATTCTATTCTCCTACTACATACTGTCTCCTCAATATTAGGGTTTCCTTTCTAGTGTGTTGGCTATGTTAGTCATTTAGTCATGTCTTGACTCTCTGTGACCCCATGGACTGTGGCCCACCAGGCTTCTCTGTCCATGGAATTCTGCAGGCAAGAATACTAGAGTGGCTAGCCATTCCCTACTCCAGGGGATCTTCGTGACCCAAGGAAAGAACCCAGGTCTCCTGAATTGCAGGCAGATTCTTTACCAGCTGAGTCACCAAAGTAATATGAGCATTTTAACCACATGAACAGAAGATAGGAAGGGAACTGTACTATTTATTAAGTTCCTAATATGTGCTGCTCAGTAGGCTAGGTATCTCAAATTTTATCTCTTGAAATTATTCCGTCAGTCCCAAAGGCAGACTCAGAGAAGTTAAGAAATCCCCTCAAAAGTCAGGTAGCTCATTGGGACAGAGCTGGAGCTGATTCATGTGTGTCTGGTTCTGATACTCATATTCATTCCCCCTGAGGAAGCCACCATTTGAAAGAAATGCTTGGCACCACCTTCCTAAAACTAGACTTAAAAGGTGCATAATATATTTATTCTATAGAAATTTTCATCCAGAGATGAAATAGAAAAATCTATTTCCAGGAACTGGGGAGTAGGGCAGTAATCGCCCTCCAGTTCTTCAGTGCCTGTGAAAGAGAATGTGGTTGTCAAGTGCCCTGGAATAAACGACACGTTATGATAGAAGTACAAGTGGGTCTATACTTCAGGCCTCACAGCCACAGAACAGGAAATGGAGCTGTTTCCAAGAGAAATGAAGTTGCCTTCTCTTGGGAGAAACAAAAGAGCGTTTGAACAGACAGTTGATCAGTAAGAAAACTGCAAAGGGAGAAAAGAACTGGAAGTCACAAAAGCCCTTGGCATACTAGTTTTAATAAAACGGATTGTCTCCAGCTACACTTTATTCAATGAATGCCTTGACACATGTTCTAAATATTATCTTTAACAATGCAGGTGTTTCCATCCAGAGCCAACCCCTCTCTTTACCAAGGATAAAAGAATCCCTTTGGACTATTTATCTGGTTGACCAATCAGGATGTGCATTTATTTTTTTTTACTGGTTTTGACAAGAGTTTTCACTGCTCTCTATTGTCTCAGGCGGACAGAGTCTGCTATATTTGGGGGTGTGTGACTTTTCATCAATGATTCCTAGAGTTAAATCTGAAACCATTATAAAGTAGGTATTCCAAACCAAAAAATTCCTTTTAAAAATTAAACCAAAAATTTCTGCTTGATAAAGAAACCTTATTAAAATGAAGCATCTCCTGAATTGCAGGCAGATTCTTTACCAGCTGAGTCACCAAAGTAATATGAGCATTTTAACCACATGAACAGAAGATAGGAAGGGAACTGTACTATTTATTAAGTTCCTAATATGTGCTGCTCAGTAGGCTAGGTATCTCAAATTTTATCTCTTGAAATTATTCCGTCAGTCCCAAAGGCAGACTCAGAGAAGTTAAGAAATCCCCTCAAAAGTCAGGTAGCTCATTGGGACAGAGCTGGAGCTGATTCATGTGTGTCTGGTTCTGATACTCATATTCATTCCCCCTGAGGAAGCCACCATTTGAAAGAAATGCTTGGCACCACCTTCCTAAAACTAGACTTAAAAGGTGCATAATATATTTATTCTATAGAAATTTTCATCCAGAGATGAAATAGAAAAATCTATTTCCAGGAACTGGGGAGTAGGGCAGTAATCGCCCTCCAGTTCTTCAGTGCCTGTGAAAGAGAATGTGGTTGTCAAGTGCCCTGGAATAAACGACACGTTATGATAGAAGTACAAGTGGGTCTATACTTCAGGCCTCACAGCCACAGAACAGGAAATGGAGCTGTTTCCAAGAGAAATGAAGTTGCCTTCTCTTGGGAGAAACAAAAGAGCGTTTGAACAGACAGTTGATCAGTAAGAAAACTGCAAAGGGAGAAAAGAACTGGAAGTCACAAAAGCCCTTGGCATACTAGTTTTAATAAAACGGATTGTCTCCAGCTACACTTTATTCAATGAATGCCTTGACACATGTTCTAAATATTATCTTTAACAATGCAGGTGTTTCCATCCAGAGCCAACCCCTCTCTTTACCAAGGATAAAAGAATCCCTTTGGACTATTTATCTGGTTGACCAATCAGGATGTGCATTTATTTTTTTTTACTGGTTTTGACAAGAGTTTTCACTGCTCTCTATTGTCTCAGGCGGACAGAGTCTGCTATATTTGGGGGTGTGTGACTTTTCATCAATGATTCCTAGAGTTAAATCTGAAACCATTATAAAGTAGGTATTCACCAAAAATTCCTTTTTAAAATTACATTTCTGCTTGATAAAGCAAATCCTAATAGTTCTGAGGAAAATATTAAATGCTCCAGATTGGTTTACTATGAGAAAACACATCTTAGAACATTAGAGAAGGTTAATATCTAACATTTTGATTCTTATAACATGCTGACGTATATTTTATAATAATTATATTAGAATCTCAAAACGAGATAATAAAGGTGGCATAAATTATAGGCATTATGCAATCCATAATACTTTCTTGCTTTGAATACATTATTATATGGCACAGAACCATGCTAACTAGTAAAGTGACTTTTCAGCTGAAAATAAATGTAAGAGTTGCTACTGAGAATTTTCGGATTGCAAAAACACTGCTAACTCAGGCCCCAAATTACACATCTTGGTAATAAATAAGAATAAAAATCTCTTTGCCTGTGTAGAAACAGCTTCATCACATGGTGAGACAGGCATAGTGAAATGTTCTGTTTTTTGCTCCTTAAAACATTCAGAACTAGCCTTTACCTGGCATTCTCTAGGTAATTTATGATTTCAGTGCTACTGTAAAACAGCCACCTCTCAAAACTGGTGTGAATGAGCCATGTGCCCCAGAGATTTTTTTTTTCTTCTGGAATCTGTTGGGAGACTATTTGTTCAAAAGACTCTAGAGAAATTCAGCAACACATTGGGATCCTTCTCTATTATGATTGACCATAAAATACCCTGGTCTAATGTAGATGTCATCTCTAGTGGTTTCCGTGGGTGAGGAGAGTTGTGGAGAGGAGTTAGCAGAGTCCTCTGACTTTGTAGATTAGGATAGAATGATCATGTCTTGTGTTTATTTTTTGCTTCTATTCACCGTCTTTTGGAAACACTGTCTAGAATACAGGAGGAGTAATGAAATATTATCTTTAACAATGCAGGTGTTTCCATCCAGAGCCAACCTCTCTTTACCAAGGATAAAAGAATCCTTTGGATTTTGGACCAATCAGGATGTGCATTTATTTTTTTTTACTGGTTTTGACAAGAGTTTTCACTGCTCTCTATTGTCTCAGGCGGACAGAGTCTGCTATATTTGGGGGTGTGTGACTTTTCATCAATGATTCCTAGAGTTAAATCTGAAACCATTATAAAGTAGGTATTCACCAAAAATTCCTTTTTAAAATTACATTTCTGCTTGATAAAGCAAATCCTAATAGTTCTGAGGAAAATATTAAATGCTCCAGATTGGTTTACTATGAGAAAACACATCTTAGAACATTAGAGAAGGTTAATATCTAACATTTTGATTCTTATAACATGCTGACGTATATTTTATAATAATTATATTAGAATCTCAAAACGAGATAATAAAGGTGGCATAAATTATAGGCATTATGCAATCCATAATACTTTCTTGCTTTGAATACATTATTATATGGCACAGAACCATGCTAACTAGTAAAGTGACTTTTCAGCTGAAAATAAATGTAAGAGTTGCTACTGAGAATTTTCGGATTGCAAAAACACTGCTAACTCAGGCCCCAAATTACACATCTTGGTAATAAATAAGAATAAAAATCTCTTTGCCTGTGTAGAAACAGCTTCATCACATGGTGAGACAGGCATAGTGAAATGTTCTGTTTTTTGCTCCTTAAAACATTCAGAACTAGCCTTTACCTGGCATTCTCTAGGTAATTTATGATTTCAGTGCTACTGTAAAACAGCCACCTCTCAAAACTGGTGTGAATGAGCCATGTGCCCCAGAGATTTTTTTTTTCTTCTGGAATCTGTTGGGAGACTATTTGTTCAAAAGACTCTAGAGAAATTCAGCAACACATTGGGATCCTTCTCTATTATGATTGACCATAAAATACCCTGGTCTAATGTAGATGTCATCTCTAGTGGTTTCCGTGGGTGAGGAGAGTTGTGGAGAGGAGTTAGCAGAGTCCTCTGACTTTGTAGATTAGGATAGAATGATCATGTCTTGTGTTTATTTTTTGCTTCTATTCACCGTCTTTTGGAAACACTGTCTAGAATACAGGAGGAGAATAATGAAATTCTCTTGTGGAATACTGTATCTATATTTACAATATCAGATTCATCTGAAATTTACCCCAGGTACACAAAATGTCCTTTTAAGTGTAAAAGACTACATTATGATGCTAAGAGATGCTTTCCTACACACTTGATCAGCACAGTAGAGCTATGATGGGTGCTTGGACTGAGTTAATCAATTGTTTATATGCTTTGAATGGTCTGAAATAAATACTAATAATTGAAAGTAGCTAAGAAATTTAAACGTAGATTGATACAGTTTAGTGTTAAATATTTCTATATCCATTTATGTCCTTCCCAGTCAATGAAGAACTCTGTGCCTGTTACAGCATCCCCCGCCAAAATATGTTTGGGCTCTTATTTATTGCCATACTTTCTTGTTGCTACTGGTATTTTTGTTGTTACAGTCATTCTTCTCTTTACTCACATTTAGAGTCTATTTTTCAGATCTCTAGGTGTAGATCTGATCCTGGAGAATATGTCAGGGACTGATTGTCTAACAAACAAACAAACAGAAAGCCTCATGAAAATGGACTTAAATCATGTTTAAGAAACTCCTTTGCAACATGTCATCCTGCTTGTTTCTAGTTTCTCTCACTTTAGCAATGCTGAGAGAATGCTAACAAAGAAAATGAATAGAATTTTTTTAACTGTAATTTATTGGCATTGTTGATCTGTGAACAAGACAGGGTTTTTTGTTTGTTTGTTTTGTTTCATTTTTTTAATTTTCCATCAATCTGTCATAGCATGTGCCCACCCATCTTCACCTTGAGCTTGCAGTATTTCAAGCTGTAGTCAGGTAATTTATGATTTCAGTGCTACTGTAAAACAGCCACCTCTCAAAACTGGTGTGAATGAGCCATGTGCCCCAGAGATTTTTTTTTTCTTCTGGAATCTGTTGGGAGACTATTTGTTCAAAAGACTCTAGAAATTCAGCAACACATTGGGATCCTTCTCTATTATGATTGACCATAAAATACCCTGGTCTAATGTAGATGTCATCTCTAGTGGTTTCCGTGGGTGAGGAGAGTTGTGGAGAGGAGTTAGCAGAGTCCTCTGACTTTGTAGATTAGGATAGAATGATCATGTCTTGTGTTTATTTTTTGCTTCTATTCACCGTCTTTTGGAAACACTGTCTAGAATACAGGAGGAGAATAATGAAATTCTCTTGTGGAATACTGTATCTATATTTACAATATCAGATTCATCTGAAATTTACCCCAGGTACACAAAATGTCCTTTTAAGTGTAAAAGACTACATTATGATGCTAAGAGATGCTTTCCTACACACTTGATCAGCACAGTAGAGCTATGATGGGTGCTTGGACTGAGTTAATCAATTGTTTATATGCTTTGAATGGTCTGAAATAAATACTAATAATTGAAAGTAGCTAAGAAATTTAAACGTAGATTGATACAGTTTAGTGTTAAATATTTCTATATCCATTTATGTCCTTCCCAGTCAATGAAGAACTCTGTGCCTGTTACAGCATCCCCCGCCAAAATATGTTTGGGCTCTTATTTATTGCCATACTTTCTTGTTGCTACTGGTATTTTTGTTGTTACAGTCATTCTTCTCTTTACTCACATTTAGAGTCTATTTTTCAGATCTCTAGGTGTAGATCTGATCCTGGAGAATATGTCAGGGACTGATTGTCTAACAAACAAACAAACAGAAAGCCTCATGAAAATGGACTTAAATCATGTTTAAGAAACTCCTTTGCAACATGTCATCCTGCTTGTTTCTAGTTTCTCTCACTTTAGCAATGCTGAGAGAATGCTAACAAAGAAAATGAATAGAATTTTTTTAACTGTAATTTATTGGCATTGTTGATCTGTGAACAAGACAGGGTTTTTTGTTTGTTTGTTTTGTTTCATTTTTTTAATTTTCCATCAATCTGTCATAGCATGTGCCCACCCATCTTCACCTTGAGCTTGCAGTATTTCAAGCTGTAGTCAGGGTAGATAACACATTTTTAACTTTAACATTTCTTCTGCTGCTGCTAGAAGCCTTCTCAATTTTCTCTGAATCCGATCATCAGTGAATCTCTCTCCTTTTGCATAGATCTAGGCATATAGGACGTAGTTGAGTCCAGCCTGTCGCTAGTATGCCAGCATGGTGTCACCAGAAAGTGCAGAAAGACCTATCAGTGTTGACTTAGTCCACGGCCCAGCCAGTTGAAGGTCAGGACCTACTTTTTCTTGGGGCTAATTTACCAACTTTGACGGTGGAAACCACGTTCATGTCTGTAATGAAAACAATATTGTAGTTTCAAGATTCATAAATCCCCAAGGAGGTAATGCCTCAAGTATAAACATTTCTAGTTGCATTTATTTACTTGATTCCTCTTTATATGTTAGAAAAAAAAAATAGCAAAGAAACAAACCCAACAGTCTTTACAAAAAGCATTGTTACGGTGTCTTCACTTCTCCAGAACATCAGTTGAAATTGATAAAAGGCCAGGATAACACCAAATAGTGTTTATTTTTTCAAGTTACTTCTATAAATGAATCTTCCAGTTTCACATTTTTATGTTTCTCCATTTTTATGATTAGTTTTCGCCTTTATGATTTTATGATTATGTTTTTCCTTTATGATCAGTCTTTGGAGAAAATACAACTTAAAGAGTTTTTGTGCAGCTGAAGTGGAGTCTTTCTCTAGAAGAATTTCCTTCATAAAGCATAGATCAAATCTAAGCTCATATTTTGAATATGGAAATTCTCTTGGTGATGAAAGTTATACTGAGTAAATGTGGAATGTGTGCTTCATACTTTATGTGTTCTTAAAAATAATTGCGATGCCAGTGAACTTCAAGATGATGAAGTTTAATGGGCCCTGGATTCTGAACAAATCTCACTTCTTGGATACAGATATGAACTTGCAACCAGAAGCTTGTGTAGAATCAGCACAAAGCTGCAGAGAGCCATGGCTCTGGTGGGAAAAACATGTGTGCCAGTCAGAGCAGCCCCTGGCTGCCGTAAGTGATTGAGAACCTTGGCGCGCTCAGTGTCACTGGGTGCTAGACAGGATTCCATGAGGAAACTGGTGCTGAGATTAGACTAGTTTGTAAAGGATGCCAAGAAAAGCACAGTTGGGTCTGCTTGGGCCGACTGAAGCATGAAGAATGAAATCATTTGGACATTATAAGATACTCTAAAAGATGAAGGCTTATCTAATAATAATAATAATAAAAACTGTTGTCTTTAGTCTTTGGACCTGCATTTTTGTTTTTGTTTTTCCTTTTCCTCCTCTCTGTCATGATCGCTGGTTGACTGCCAGCTAGGTTCATTTTTTTGGATTCTCTCGCACGAATATCATCTGTCCTGGGAATTATAATTCATTCCTTTTGTGAAATAAGGACGATCTTAAAGCAATGCATTTATACTGGCGGAAGGTCAACGGTAGTTTCAGTGTTCTGAGGGCCTAAGAAAGTTGAAAGGTTTTCTCCTTTCATTTTCCTGGACAAAAAGCATTGTTACGGTGTCTTCACTTCTCCAGAACATCAGTTGAAATTGATAAAGGCCAGGATAACACCAAATAGTGTTTATTTTTTCAAGTTACTTCTATAAATGAATCTTCCAGTTTCACATTTTTATGTTTCTCCATTTTTATGATTAGTTTTCGCCTTTATGATTTTATGATTATGTTTTTCCTTTATGATCAGTCTTTGGAGAAAATACAACTTAAAGAGTTTTTGTGCAGCTGAAGTGGAGTCTTTCTCTAGAAGAATTTCCTTCATAAAGCATAGATCAAATCTAAGCTCATATTTTGAATATGGAAATTCTCTTGGTGATGAAAGTTATACTGAGTAAATGTGGAATGTGTGCTTCATACTTTATGTGTTCTTAAAAATAATTGCGATGCCAGTGAACTTCAAGATGATGAAGTTTAATGGGCCCTGGATTCTGAACAAATCTCACTTCTTGGATACAGATATGAACTTGCAACCAGAAGCTTGTGTAGAATCAGCACAAAGCTGCAGAGAGCCATGGCTCTGGTGGGAAAAACATGTGTGCCAGTCAGAGCAGCCCCTGGCTGCCGTAAGTGATTGAGAACCTTGGCGCGCTCAGTGTCACTGGGTGCTAGACAGGATTCCATGAGGAAACTGGTGCTGAGATTAGACTAGTTTGTAAAGGATGCCAAGAAAAGCACAGTTGGGTCTGCTTGGGCCGACTGAAGCATGAAGAATGAAATCATTTGGACATTATAAGATACTCTAAAAGATGAAGGCTTATCTAATAATAATAATAATAAAAACTGTTGTCTTTAGTCTTTGGACCTGCATTTTTGTTTTTGTTTTTCCTTTTCCTCCTCTCTGTCATGATCGCTGGTTGACTGCCAGCTAGGTTCATTTTTTTGGATTCTCTCGCACGAATATCATCTGTCCTGGGAATTATAATTCATTCCTTTTGTGAAATAAGGACGATCTTAAAGCAATGCATTTATACTGGCGGAAGGTCAACGGTAGTTTCAGTGTTCTGAGGGCCTAAGAAAGTTGAAAGGTTTTCTCTTTTCATGTCCTGACAATGCAAGCAAGTAGGCAGCACCAGAGGGAACTATGGGGTTTCTGGCATTATTTCCCTGGGCTTTGGTAACAAGAAGAAAAAGGAATGACTTGGAAAGACATAGAAAGTTGAGCTCTTACCTGGGTGGATCATGTCAAGGTTTGGTTTTTCCATTTCTCTGTATTTCATTTATTTTTTGGACAGTGCTGTAATTTTACAAAGTGGTTGTGAAAACACTGCTGACAGCTGAATTTACATCCCTGGGACATAATAGTCACCAGGAGATTGGGTCTACAGTGAATAAGCAGCAAGAATCTGGGTAGAGGTAATGGGCACAGAGATATTATGGTAAAAATTCATTTAAAATAACAAAGGACAGCACCCACTCATACTTTTTCCTAATCAATACAGCTGTAAGGTAGTTCAGTCCTCATACACAGTGGGGAGATATGGAAGAAGTCAGTCATGTAAATTAACATCTTAAATGCACTATTTTGTCTTCAAAAATCTTTATAATTACATGAAAAATATATTAGTATATTTGAATTTTCGAATTAAAGGATGAATTATTGCCAAATAATGAGCAGATTATCTTATTTTTAAGAGTTAAAAGGAGAAAAATCAAACTTATAAACTAAAAACAATCATTTATTGAACAGTACCTTATTGATAGAAACTTAGGAATTAAACAAGTTCTTTGCCTGTAATCTAGTACCAGAGAAAGTTTACCTGTCTGTTCCTTTCACATTCTTTAAGGCTGTGTGCCTTGCTGTAAAGAGTGTTGAAAGATTGTCTAGTTTAGTCAAGTGTTTTACATATACTATCTCACACCCTCTGGATTAAATACCACTGAGGAAGCATTATAGTTGTCTTTGTAGTTTTTTTTTGTTTTTCCTTTTCCTCCTCTCTGTCATGATCGCTGGTTGACTGCCAGCTAGGTTCATTTTTTTGGATTCTCTCGCACGAATATCATCTGTCCTGGGAATTATAATTCATTCCTTTTGTGAAATAAGGACGATCTTAAAGCAATGCATTTATACTGGCGGAAGGTCAACGGTAGTTTCAGTGTTCTGAGGGCCTAAGAAAGTTGAAAGGTTTTCTCTTTTCATGTCCTGACAATGCAAGCAAGTAGGCAGCACCAGAGGGAACTATGGGGTTTCTGGCATTATTTCCCTGGGCTTTGGTAACAAGAAGAAAAAGGAATGACTTGGAAAGACATAGAAAGTTGAGCTCTTACCTGGGTGGATCATGTCAAGGTTTGGTTTTTCCATTTCTCTGTATTTCATTTATTTTTTGGACAGTGCTGTAATTTTACAAAGTGGTTGTGAAAACACTGCTGACAGCTGAATTTACATCCCTGGGACATAATAGTCACCAGGAGATTGGGTCTACAGTGAATAAGCAGCAAGAATCTGGGTAGAGGTAATGGGCACAGAGATATTATGGTAAAAATTCATTTAAAATAACAAAGGACAGCACCCACTCATATTTTTTCCTAATCAATACAGCTGTAAGGTAGTTCAGTCCTCATACACAGTGGGGAGATATGGAAGAAGTCAGTCATGTAAATTAACATCTTAAATGCACTATTTTGTCTTCAAAAATCTTTATAATTACATGAAAAATATATTAGTATATTTGAATTTTCGAATTAAAGGATGAATTATTGCCAAATAATGAGCAGATTATCTTATTTTTAAGAGTTAAAAGGAGAAAAATCAAACTTATAAACTAAAAACAATCATTTATTGAACAGTACCTTATTGATAGAAACTTAGGAATTAAACAAGTTCTTTGCCTGTAATCTAGTACCAGAGAAAGTTTACCTGTCTGTTCCTTTCACATTCTTTAAGGCTGTGTGCCTTGCTGTAAAGAGTGTTGAAAGATTGTCTAGTTTAAGTCAAGTGTTTTACATATACTATCTCACACCCTCTGGATTAAATACCACTGAGGGAAGCATTATAGTTGTCTTTTGTAGTGAATAAAAGCATGACCCTCAGGGGGAAAAAAATAACTCCACTAAAGACATATTATTAGTAAGTGATGAAGTTCAGACTTTGAAACAGATCTGTCTATCCACCAGTTCATACTTGATTTACTTAACTGGCAAACTAGAAGTGGAAAGCAATTAAACATTCTTAAGAACCTGTATTTTTACCCTTAGTACTATGGGAATGAAAAAAATCAATAATAATAATTTAAAAAAAGCCCTGTTTTATTCATATTTTATTAATTCAGTGAGAGTAGTTTGAAGTAGCCTTGACCAAGGCTGGAGCAAAGAACTACCAAATATGCCTGAGTGCTCTCTGCAGATCCTCACTATCTGGAAGAGCCCAGTGCTTTTTGTATTGCTTTTTCTTATGGAATGGGCAGTCAGGTGTGTCACAAAAAGAGCCACAGGAGAGGCTATGGCACCAGGAGAGGCTTATGGTCACAGGTCTGAGAGAGGGAGGCAGGCAGACTACATGGGAAAGACACAGGGTGGTCAGGAACCAGAAGACAAGAGTGAGGGGAAAGCCTTAGACCTGAGCCTTAACTGGGGTTTCTGTGGAAAAGGAAAGTCAGGGAAGAAAGAACAGTTTAGGATTGGTTGGTTTGAATCCTTTCTGTGGGCTTTATCCAGCTATAGAGGTGGTCTCTAGTTATCTGGTAGTCATGTAGGGATGAGATAGTTGGACCATAAAGAAGGCTGAGCATCGAAGAATTGATACTTTCTAATTGTGGTGCTGGAGAAGACTCTTGAGAGCAGAGACCTGGATAAGCAGTCATGGAGTTACCTGGCAGAAAATTTTTCTAGGCAGCAAGACAGAAAATTCAAAAACCCAGAGATAGGACCATTCCAAGCGTGTTAGAAGACTATCAGAAAGAACAGTTCAGTTTTGTTCTTTCTGATATGAATGAATTAATGGCAGGAGTGGGAAAGATGAGGACAGAGAGGGGACACATACCTTATAGGCAGACATAGGATGTCATGGGCTACAAAGAAGACGCAATACTTTCTTCTTTTCAAGAGCTTTGAGTGGAAGTGTGACATCTCACTGTGGTGAGAAAACAGACTCTAAGGAGGCAAGACCAGACATAGGGAGACATGTTAGGAGGCAAAGACAGTAGTCCAAGTGGGAGAAATGATTGCTTAAATTGGGTAGACAGCATGGAGGTAGTGAGAAATTGCCAGATTCTGAATATATTCTGAATATTACTCAGAGATTGATTATGTAGTATGAGAGAAAGAAAGACATCAAGAATTATTCCATAATTCTGGCCTGAATAAGTGGAATCATCCTTTTTCTATGATTGTGGTAACTACAAGTTGAACTACTCTGGAGGAGGGTGGAGTTACAAGTTCAGTTTGGGATTTAGCAATTTTCAACTTCAGAATTAGTGGAAAATTCATATTTCTGTAGACTTCCCCATAGTATTGAGGAAGAGGCTGGGTATCCAGCGCTAGAATTCAGAAAAGAAAGTTAAGATTAAAGACCTAAATGTGAAAGTTATCTATATCTGAAAGTATTAAAAGGTGTGGGACAAAATTAAGTCATTTGGAGAATGAATAATAGATAAAGCAGAGTTTTAAGACTGGTTCTTGAACACATCAGTGTTAGGCAGTCAGGAAATAAGAGCATCACCTAGGGAAGGAAGGGAAGGTAGGAAGGTTCCAGAAGATTGGTTGGTTTGAATCCTTTCTGTGGGCTTTATCCAGCTATAGAGGTGGTCTCTAGTTATCTGGTAGTCATGTAGGGATGAGATAGTTGGACCATAAAGAAGGCTGAGCATCGAAGAATTGATACTTTCTAATTGTGGTGCTGGAGAAGACTCTTGAGAGCAGAGACCTGGATAAGCAGTCATGGAGTTACCTGGCAGAAAATTTTTCTAGGCAGCAAGACAGAAAATTCAAAAACCCAGAGATAGGACCATTCCAAGCGTGTTAGAAGACTATCAGAAAGAACAGTTCAGTTTTGTTCTTTCTGATATGAATGAATTAATGGCAGGAGTGGGAAAGATGAGGACAGAGAGGGGACACATACCTTATAGGCAGACATAGGATGTCATGGGCTACAAAGAAGACGCAATACTTTCTTCTTTTCAAGAGCTTTGAGTGGAAGTGTGACATCTCACTGTGGTGAGAAAACAGACTCTAAGGAGGCAAGACCAGACATAGGGAGACATGTTAGGAGGCAAAGACAGTAGTCCAAGTGGGAGAAATGATTGCTTAAATTGGGTAGACAGCATGGAGGTAGTGAGAAATTGCCAGATTCTGAATATATTCTGAATATTACTCAGAGATTGATTATGTAGTATGAGAGAAAGAAAGACATCAAGAATTATTCCATAATTCTGGCCTGAATAAGTGGAATCATCCTTTTTCTATGATTGTGGTAACTACAAGTTGAACTACTCTGGAGGAGGGTGGAGTTACAAGTTCAGTTTGGGATTTAGCAATTTTCAACTTCAGAATTAGTGGAAAATTCATATTTCTGTAGACTTCCCCATAGTATTGAGGAAGAGGCTGGGTATCCAGCGCTAGAATTCAGAAAAGAAAGTTAAGATTAAAGACCTAAATGTGAAAGTTATCTATATCTGAAAGTATTAAAAGGTGTGGGACAAAATTAAGTCATTTGGAGAATGAATAATAGATAAAGCAGAGTTTTAAGACTGGTTCTTGAACACATCAGTGTTAGGCAGTCAGGAAATAAGAGCATCACCTAGGGAAGGAAGAGAGGGAAGTAGGAGGGACCAATGAGTTTAAAAAAGAAAGGGATGTTCCAGAAGCCAATGAAGAATGTGCTTTAATGAGGGTAAGAATGAGTAAGTGCTTCGAATACCACAAATTGATAGATAAGACAACTGCAAAATGACCAGGATGTTTTAAGGAAAAGGTCAAATTCAACTTGCTTGACTTGACTTTTCTACAGGTACCACCTTATCATATTTATTTAGTGTATGGAAGGCAGATTAATTAAACTTTTATTTTTGAGATTATTTGATTTCTTATCCCAGATTAAAATAATAGCCAATAAGTGGTATAATTCAGTTCATTTCAGTCACTCAGTCATATCCAACTCTTTGCGACCTCATGGACTGCAGCACACTAGGCTTCCCTGTCCCTCACCATCTTCCAGAGCTTACTGAAACTCATGTCCATTGATTCCATGATGCTATCCAACCATCTGATCCTCTGTTGTCCTCTTCTCCTTCTTCCCTCTATTTTTCTAAGTATCAGTGTCTTTTCCAATGAGTCATTGGAAAAATGGTATGATTAGCAAGATAAAAGCTCCTGTCTTTGTCTTTCTACCTAGACTCCAATTTGATGAGTAGGTTAGGATTATTCTGAGGTTCACCCTGCATGGGGCTCTTGGAAATATGCAAATAGTACCCCCGACAAAGCAATGCATCTCTCATTGCATTTTAAGGCACACATTTTCAGAGCCACCAGAAAACTTTAAAACCAATCTGATTGACTTTAGCAGTAGTTGAAAGAAGAGAACAGCATATATTAATACTTTCTGGCAAGCCATTGAGATTTCTGTTTAACTGGCATTATATATACATAGGTGTTAAGTTATCAGAAGACCTCATGCCAATAGGAGAGGGTAAGTCTTCCAAACTAAAACATTTCCACATCTGTGAAACAGCTGAATTTATGTTAAATTTGTGAATCTATATAATTGTAAATTTAATTAAATTCCAAACGATATATTAATGAAGAATTCAGGTCTCCAAAATGAATATTATACGCAGATTTGGGCCTCTCTTTTTAATATTGACAGTCAAATATTTAGAGTAAAGGCTTCCTATTTTATTTTGTAGTAAAAACAGTGTCTTTAGGCTCAAGAGACCTGGCGGAGTGCAGTGCAATGAAAGGAAGGCTATGTTGTTTAAATAGTAGATAACAACTAGCCTTATGCTATTTCTTGATTATTTCTGTGTGATTCACAGGAGGTAAAGGAATACCTCCTTTTCATTAAATTGCAGTTCTTACTAAAGTTTTTTGATGAGATTATTTTTTGTCTTCTAATAAACACATGATTCACAGAAATCTTAGTTTTCATTAAATAGGCATTAGTGATTTTCTGTGACTACACATTTGAGAAGTGCCTCACTAACAGTGCATACATTAAGTAGGAATAGATTGTAGCTGAACAATTAGGGATAAATTGTGGCTTCCTAGGTGGCTCAATAGTAAAGAATTGCCAGTGCAGGAGGTATAGGAGATATGGGTTCAAACCCTGAGTTAGAAAGATCCCCTGGAAAAGGAAGTGACAACCCACTCTTGTAGTATGCTTGCCTGGGAAATCTCATGGACAGCAGAGCCCAGCAGGCTACAGTCCACGGGTTGCAAAGCGTTGGACACAGCTGTGTGACTGTGTACACACACACACAAATGGATAGATATTAGTTTTTAAAGGTCAAAAAAATCAGTATATCCATGAATAATTATTTAATAGTTTTTTTTTGTTCCAGACACTGTACTAAGCTCTTGATAAATAATTATTACTTCCTCAGAAGAATGCTAAGGGATAGGACCGTTTTGTAGATTAGCCCTGTTTTAAACAATGAAAAGTGGGATCTGGAAATTTTAAGTAATTTGGTGAAAGTCACTGTAGGTACGGAGACTTGCCAGGCTCTTAAGCAGTACTCTGCACTGGGACTTTATGTACAGGTCCAAGTCTGTACACTAAATCTCTTAAAAAGCTTCCCTTCCAGGGGAGGAGATTAATAATAAATAAATAAATAAATAAATAATTGCAATTTTGCCATATAGATATCTCACAGTTTCCTGAACTTTTATTAACATTTTTCTCAGTGATGAATAACTCTAATAGATATAAATATTATGTCTTGTTCCTTGTTAAAATACAAAACACATGGACTGTAACCCTCTGGGCTTCTCTGTCCATGGAATTTCCCAGGCAAGAATACTGAAGTGGGTTGCCGTTGCCTTCTCTAGAGGATCTTCCCAACCCAGGAACTGAACCCATGTTTCCTGTGTCTCCTGCATTTGCAGATGGATTCTTTACCACTAGAGCCACCTGGGAAGTCCTATGTGTTTTATTTAACTTATTGATAAACAAGGAAACCAATAAAATGTTGAAACATGTTAGAAAGAGAGTTTGGAGAGCACAGGTACAGGCATTCAGAATTGCTGAAGTGAATGTGTTAACAGTTAAAAAAATGAGATCTCAGAGGTGCGCTAGACAAGTTCACTTTCTATAGACAAGAATCATGTTTATTGCTACCCATTTCTACAAATTACAAAGTTATAAACTTACTCGAAGTTAATAAATGCAGATATAACTCAAGGGGGTGCTAGACAGGATGCCACATCATCTTTTTGCCGGTTCAGAAACTTTAGTATCTTTTCTCACAGTCTGTTCATCCTGTGGTTGTAGTAATCTCAAAGATTATTCTTGAGCATAAGAGAGTCAAGGTACTATTAGGCTTGATCCAATTATTTTCTCAAGTGCAAAGGATTGTTACTGTATCATATAAATTCTTTGAGTTTGCTTTGCAACTTCTGAGTCATACATGCAGTATTGAACAGATACAAAGGCCGTAAATTGACCTCTGCCTAGATTTTTCATAAGGAATCGCAGATTTTATTTTTTAAAAGTCTCTATTTTTCTATCCCAAGGCCAGGAACCCAAGCCCAAGAGTTTCTCTTCATCAGATGGATTTTACTGGCAGTACCTACACATCGAAGTGAATTCCTATCTCTTGGAAGTCTCCCAAATTTTTAAAGATTCCTAGTCTGCCAGGAATTTTCTTACTAAGCTTTAGGATAAGGCTGAGATCCTTTAAGCCAAAGATCCAAAGATATTGGACCAGTTTTCTTAGGAGAAGTTTGGAGGCGCTGGCTCCATACTTTTGTTTCCCCTTGAAGGCAGCTTGTCACACCTGATTAAAAGAGTTTCTCTAATACAGCACTGTAGGCAAAATCTTGAACGTATAAAATTCTTTTTATGGCTATGCAAATATTTTCATGAAAGGTAAGGAGATCTGCAAAGTTTATGAATTCTTGTAAGGTGGTAAGTTGGGTTGAATTGCATCTCCCCACACCTTGCCCCCAAATACCTCAGAATTCTAACACTTGTGAATGTTCCCTGTTTGGAAAGAGGCTCTTTGCAGATTAGCTAAGTTTTCTTATTCAGTCCCAGGAAATGAATTCTTATACTACTGGATCTTGGACTAGTGTCCTGATTTCTTGACAATCTGGTTTGAAAGTTGTCTGTGTGAGCTCAGCTTCAAAGCCTGTACCCAAGAGTGAATGTGTTAACAGTTAAAAAATGAGATCTCAGAGGTGCGCTAGACAAGTTCACTTTCTATAGACAAGAATCATGTTTATTGCTACCCATTTCTACAAATTACAAAGTTATAAACTTACTCGAAGTTAATAAATGCAGATATAACTCAAGGGGGTGCTAGACAGGATGCCACATCATCTTTTTGCCGGTTCAGAAACTTTAGTATCTTTTCTCACAGTCTGTTCATCCTGTGGTTGTAGTAATCTCAAAGATTATTCTTGAGCATAAGAGAGTCAAGGTACTATTAGGCTTGATCCAATTATTTTCTCAAGTGCAAAGGATTGTTACTGTATCATATAAATTCTTTGAGTTTGCTTTGCAACTTCTGAGTCATACATGCAGTATTGAACAGATACAAAGGCCGTAAATTGACCTCTGCCTAGATTTTTCATAAGGAATCGCAGATTTTATTTTTTAAAAGTCTCTATTTTTCTATCCCAAGGCCAGGAACCCAAGCCCAAGAGTTTCTCTTCATCAGATGGATTTTACTGGCAGTACCTACACATCGAAGTGAATTCCTATCTCTTGGAAGTCTCCCAAATTTTTAAAGATTCCTAGTCTGCCAGGAATTTTCTTACTAAGCTTTAGGATAAGGCTGAGATCCTTTAAGCCAAAGATCCAAAGATATTGGACCAGTTTTCTTAGGAGAAGTTTGGAGGCGCTGGCTCCATACTTTTGTTTCCCCTTGAAGGCAGCTTGTCACACCTGATTAAAAGAGTTTCTCTAATACAGCACTGTAGGCAAAATCTTGAACGTATAAAATTCTTTTTATGGCTATGCAAATATTTTCATGAAAGGTAAGGAGATCTGCAAAGTTTATGAATTCTTGTAAGGTGGTAAGTTGGGTTGAATTGCATCTCCCCACACCTTGCCCCCAAATACCTCAGAATTCTAACACTTGTGAATGTTCCCTGTTTGGAAAGAGGCTCTTTGCAGATTAGCTAAGTTTTCTTATTCAGTCCCAGGAAATGAATTCTTATACTACTGGATCTTGGACTAGTGTCCTGATTTCTTGACAATCTGGTTTGAAAGTTGTCTGTGTGAGCTCAGCTTCAAAGCCTGTACCCAAGAGTTTATTCTTCGAAGCGTCAATCATTAATTAAGAATTTCAAGATGAGATCATCCCAAATTTAGGGTGGGCCCTAAGTCCAGTGACTGGTGTTTTTTGTGAGAAAGATTTGGGACACAAATGTGTTGAGAGGAAGATGGTATGGAGATCGAGGCAGAGTTTAAGTGAAAGGTCTACAAACCAGGGAATGCTGAGGGTTGCCAGCTGCTCTCAGAAACTAAGAGACCTAGGGCACATTCTCCCCTCCGAGCCTTCAAAGGAATCAGCCCTGCAGAGACTTTGATTTTTAAACTTCTGGCCCCCAGAACTGTGGAGAATAAGTTTTTGTCATTTTAAGCCATTCAATTTTGTTATCGTTCGTTATGACAGTCTTAGGAAACTAACACAGGTGGTCAGTAAGAACCAAATATTATTTTAAAATACTATCTTTCTGCTTCAAAAATTCAGAAATTGAAAAAAAATTCAGATTTTACTAAATTGTATGCATTATAGATAGCTTAAGAAGATAGAGAGAGGACTTCTTCATATATCTGGAAAATAGAAACTTAGAACTATACCAATGGCATCCTAAACAATCATGATAAACTTATCGTCATCACTTTTCTTACTCAGCTCTAGGAAATGAATGCTTCTTACAGCGACTCTTGGGTTAGTGGTGTAATTTCATGAAGCCATCTAGTAGTGTGATGTGAAAGTTGTCTTGCGTGATGTCAGTTCCAGAGCATGTACTCAAGAGTTTATTTGAAATGTCAGTCTTTTAAAATCTCACAGACTCTCTGTCCATAATACAACTCTGGCCTGTAGCTTATGGCAGGGCCTTCAGGTAGGAATCAGTGAAATAAAACTGTTTAGTGACTTAATGACTTTTGTTAATTTATCACCATAGTCAATATCATCATAATCAATATTATCAAACAAAATAAAGTTCTCTGTTGGGGTATTGCATATGCCTATTTTATATAAATTTTGACCCGTTTTCCCCCTTAGGAGTAAAACACTATTATGGATAAAAAGGCCATTGACAAAGTTCCAGGGACTTCCCATGTTTTTGAATATTTACATGTTAACAACATTTTGCCTCCTCACACTTTATCTAGAAAAGGCTGAGTGTCTCTTCCCAATTGGTAACTTTTCTATGTGACTCTTCCAATTGCAATAATTGAGTAAACATAAAGTTGTCACACATCTCTTTTTATTAGGTGATAGAACAAATCTTTGTGATCTCTCAGGAGACCTCTGGGAAATCTGAAAAATAGTTCTAGGTGTAAAGTATATCCTGAAAATGTTGTCATTCTTTTCTCAATTCAGGGGCAGTTTTCAGGAAGACAAAGCAAAAGAGTAGTCAAGGCAATTTGGGCACCTTAAGGAAATAGAATAATGGGTGTCTGAGAAACAATCTCGAGTTACATATTTAATCAAAATGACAGTAAAAGATTTTACAAACAGATTCAGAAGATAATATCTGGAGTGAGTAGCCATCCCCTTCTCCAGAGGATCTTCTTGACCCAGGGATTAAACCAGGGTCTCCTGCATTGCAGGCAGATTCTTTACCACTGAGCCACCAGGAAAGTCCCATTTAATCAAAGTAACAGTAAAAAATTTTAGAAACAAATCCAGAAGATAATATCAGTGTTAGAACTTTAGCTCTGTAATAAATGAGGAATCTTTATTCTTTTCTGTTTGTTTCTGCTTAATTAAATAATCAAAGACATAAAAAAGTGAACATAAAGCACAGAAAATTATTCTGATGGAACCATCCCTCCTGTGCAAGCAAAGATACAAAGAAAATAAAATACTTTCATAATGTAGATGAAGGCATGAATCAGCTAACCAAGGAATAAATGAGAATTTTAACATACTTCATATTAATAACTTGTTTTCAGATTTAGGAATTATATATAAACCAAGGCTAATCAATCCCACCTTGCCAAGTTCTGTCCTCTATTACACTATTTCACATTCTGGAACATATTGACCTTTGCTTGGAAGACAACATATGTTCTGAGGACCCATGGGGAATTCTTCAGAAGTCTATGAGGTCAAAACTATTTTCACAATCACATTAAGGTTTTTTCTTCTTCTTCTTCTTCTTCTTCTTCTTCTCATTTTCCTTCTCTCACTAGTGTTTGTTGGAGTTTTCCAGAAGTGACACACTGCACGATATGACAACAGGTTAAGAGTCCAGCTGTTGTCTGTTATTTCATATATTAAAGAGACTTTTAAAAATGGGTGGCTTTTCCAACAAGAAACTTTTTAGGAAATAGGTATTTTCATCAAAATATGTTCTTTCTCTTCACCTGATTGATTTATTCCTTCTGTCTTTAAACATACCAGTAAATTTGTATTTTAAAACTCTTTCAGTTTTAGGCTTGAATATGACAAATTGGGGGTTGATAATAATTTCTAATAGTTTAAAGGTAGAGATAAAAAAGTTCGGGGAAAGCTGCTTTGGGAAAAATATATTCCTTTTCCTTAAAGACGAAAAGCATAGAGTTGTGTTTACTGTCTACTGCTCCCTGTACGGTCTCAACCACTATATTAATTATTACGTTTGACCACAGTAACTGGCTTCCATATCTAATGTCAGAGGAAAAAACACATTTATTAAAATGAAATTTGAGGCCGTTCTTCTATAGAATGGACTTCCCTGGTGGCCCAGATGATCAAGAATCTGCCTGCAATGCAGGAGACCTGGATTCAGTGTCTGGGTTCAATACCTGGGTCAGGAAGATCCCCTGGAGAAGGCAATAGCAACCCACTCTGGTATTCTTGCCTGGGAAATCCCACAGACAGAAGAGCCTGGTGGGCTACGGTCTCTGGGGGTTGTAAAGAGTCAGACGTGAGTGAGCGACTAACACATCCACTTCACTTTTTATAGAAAAGACATGAAATATGGACTACACTGATAGACAGCATTTAAATATCTAGGTAAGAACAAAAAAATAGCTCAGGGTGATTAGAAGGACTAGACACAACAGTGCACATGTTTTAGAGATTAACAAAACTTTATTAAAACTACAAGTTATCACATAGAGAAATTCAATATTAACCAAGAGACTGGCTCCCTGTTTTATGAATGTAGCCAGAAAAATCTAACAAGAGCACAGGAAGAAGGACAATCAGAATCACAGCCAAAGAAAATAAGGCTTAGTTCGAAAGATTCATATTAGACCCACTGAATAACTACACCTATATCTCCCCTAAAGATATAGGAAGATCTGCATCTATCTAGGAATTCACTGAAGATCTAATGACAGAGAGAAACCGCAAGTGATTATTTGTAAAGGTTATTTTATATGTGGTAAGTTTCATTTGTTTTTTGATTTTTCTCTTCAAAAAGAAAAAAAAAATCCATTATCAGTTCTGTTTTCGGTTCTTCCTAGGAAACGGTGACACAACAACTGAGTACAATCAGAGTCTGGTGAATGGAAAGAGATTACATAGAAATGTGAACAATCATCTTGATTTGAGAAATTTCTAGGAAATGTCCAATCTTAGAGGTGGCTCAATGGTAAAGAATCTACCTGCCAATGCAGAAAACACTGGTTCAATCCCTGGGTAAGGAAGATCTCCTGGAGTAAGGAATGGCAACACACTCCAATATTCTTGCTTCCCGTGAACAGAAGAGCCTGGTGGACTACAGTCTCGGTTCAGTACAGTTCAGTCACTCAGTCATGCCCAACTCTCTGTGACCCCATGGACTATAGCTCAGCAGGCTTCCCTGTCCTTTACCATCTCCCAGAACTTGCTCAAACTCATATCCATTGACTCAGTGATGCCATCCAACCATCTCATCCTCTGTTGTCCCCTTCTTCTTTTGCCTCCTACTTTTCCCAACATCAGGGCCTTTTCCAGTGAGTCATCACTTCACATCAGGTGACCAAAGTACTAGAGCTTCAGGTTCAGCCTCAGTCCTTCCAATGAATATTCAAGGTTGATTTCCTTTAGGATTGACTGGTTGGATATCCTTGCAGTCCAAGGGACTCTCAAAAGTCTTATGCAACACCACAGTTCAAAGGCATCACTTCTTCGGCACTCAGCCTTCTTTATGGTTCAACTCTCACATCCATACATGACTACTGGGAAAACCATACCCTTGACTATTTGGACTTTTGTTGGCAAAGTGATGTCTCTGCTTTCTAATACGCTGTTTAGGTTTGTAATAACTTTTCTTCCAAGGAGCAAACATCTTTTAATTTCATGGCAGCAGTTACCATCTGCAGTGATTTTGGAGCCCAAGAAAATAAAATCTGTCACTGTTTCCATTGTTTGCCTATCTATTTGCAATGAAGTGATGACTACAGTCTATGGGGTCACAAGAGTCAAACACGAGACTTAGCAACTAATGGACAACAAAGGAAATGCCCTGTGCAGTTCAAGAAGGTTCTACACAACTTCTAATGACAGAGAGAAACCGCAAGTGATTATTTGTAAAGGTTATTTTATATGTGGTAAGTTTCATTTGTTTTTTGATTTTTCTCTTCAAAAAGAAAAAAAAAATCCATTATCAGTTCTGTTTTCGGTTCTTCCTAGGAAACGGTGACACAACAACTGAGTACAATCAGAGTCTGGTGAATGGAAAGAGATTACATAGAAATGTGAACAATCATCTTGATTTGAGAAATTTCTAGGAAATGTCCAATCTTAGAGGTGGCTCAATGGTAAAGAATCTACCTGCCAATGCAGAAAACACTGGTTCAATCCCTGGGTAAGGAAGATCTCCTGGAGTAAGGAATGGCAACACACTCCAATATTCTTGCTTCCCGTGAACAGAAGAGCCTGGTGGACTACAGTCTCGGTTCAGTACAGTTCAGTCACTCAGTCATGCCCAACTCTCTGTGACCCCATGGACTATAGCTCAGCAGGCTTCCCTGTCCTTTACCATCTCCCAGAACTTGCTCAAACTCATATCCATTGACTCAGTGATGCCATCCAACCATCTCATCCTCTGTTGTCCCCTTCTTCTTTTGCCTCCTACTTTTCCCAACATCAGGGCCTTTTCCAGTGAGTCATCACTTCACATCAGGTGACCAAAGTACTAGAGCTTCAGGTTCAGCCTCAGTCCTTCCAATGAATATTCAGAATTGATTTCCTTTAGGATTGACTGGTTTGATCTCCTTGCAGTCCAAGGGACTCTCAAAAGTCTAATACCACAGTTCAAAAGCATCATTTCTTCGGCACTCAGCCTTCTTTATGGTTCAACCCTCACATCCATACGTGACTATTGGAAAAACCATACCCTTGACTATTTGGACTTTTGTTGGCAAAGTGATGTCTCTGCTTTCTAATACGCTGTTTAGGTTTGTAATAACTTTTCTTCCAAGGAGCAAACATCTTTTAATTTCATGGCAGCAGTTACCATCTGCAGTGATTTTGGAGCCCAAGAAAATAAAATCTGTCACTGTTTCCATTGTTTGCCTATCTATTTGCAATGAAGTGATGACTACAGTCTATGGGGTCACAAGAGTCAAACACGAGACTTAGCAACTAATGGACAACAAAGGAAATGCCCTGTGCAGTTCAAGAAGGTTCTACACAACTTCTAATGAAAGCTGTCTGTGTGCCTCTCAGCGGAGAGAAATGCTGCCATCTGGGCTTGTAAGAAACTTTTAACATTTTTTAATTTTCACATATAGTTGTTTATTTAATGTGCCTGAATGTAAAATGACAGTGAGGTACTGTACCAAGTTATAATACCGTATTGGGAATCATTAGCATGAATGATTATACTCACTGTAGCCAATGCATTGGGCTAAAGACAGACACATGTACTGTTCAGGAGTGTAACTCTGCATCTTTGCTGGAGGACTATTAGTCACATAATTAAAGCCCTTATTACTGTGTCAGTCCTATAAAGCAGCAGTTCTGGAAAGAAACACTCAGATGTTATCAGTGTTAATATAGTGTGCTAACAACAATAAAGAAATAGAAACAAACTGAACCAGCTCCCAGTTCAGAATTGGTTGGAAAAATTAGCAGTTCATCCATGTAACAAAACACTATTAATAGTTACAAATAATGATGTGACTTCATTTATATCTTCATTCACTCAACAAAAATTTAAGTGTAGTATTCTAGGAACTATTGTATAAACGGGGCATATAGAAATGAAGAGGAAAGTCCCTACCCTCCAGGAGCTTACATTCTAGCTGGAGAGAGGTGAAAACACAATAAGTCATGGTGGTAGTGCATCATGTTAGCACTAAGGAGGAAAACGAAAGAGGGAAGTTGGAAGGCTGAGGAAGGAGCCACTGAGAGAGTGCAGTTTGCCTCAAGATGTGAAGTAGATGAGAGAATAAACCACGTGAATATCTGGAAGAGGAGGATCCTGTACTGGAGAAGGAAATGGCAACCCAGTTCAGTATTCTTGCCTGGAGAATTCCATGGACGGAGAAGCCTAGTGGGCAACAGACCATAGGGTAGCAAAGAGTCGGACATGGCTAAGCAACACACAGGATCCTATAAATGGAACAGCTAATACCAGAGCCCCGGGAGAAAAGCAAGAAGCCAGCATGGGCAGAGGGGAGTGAGCAAAAAGATGAGTCCTAGGTGGTGAGGTCAGAGAGGAAAGGAAGTGCCAGTGAAGAATTTGGCCATTGGAGAAGAAGGAACAGAACGGTAATTTGAATTGTCTTGCATTATAGTAAGATTACAATGCCTGCTATGTTATGTATAGATAAGAGTGTGCTAAAGATGGAAAGAAAAAGACCATTTATAAAGTTTCTGTGGTTTTCTAAGCTAGCGGTAAAGTATTTGGACCTGAGTGTGATATTGGAGGTGGGAAGGGGTAAATACAGGGCTTATTTGGATTCTAATAGATGTGGATCGAAAAACAGGCATTCACTAGAATTCAAAGACGCCTGTATTAAACTCTGCATCTTTGCTGGAGGACTATTAGTCACATAATTAAAGCCCTTATTACTGTGTCAGTCCTATAAAGCAGCAGTTCTGGAAAGAAACACTCAGATGTTATCAGTGTTAATATAGTGTGCTAACAACAATAAAGAAATAGAAACAAACTGAACCAGCTCCCAGTTCAGAATTGGTTGGAAAAATTAGCAGTTCATCCATGTAACAAAACACTATTAATAGTTACAAATAATGATGTGACTTCATTTATATCTTCATTCACTCAACAAAAATTTAAGTGTAGTATTCTAGGAACTATTGTATAAACGGGGCATATAGAAATGAAGAGGAAAGTCCCTACCCTCCAGGAGCTTACATTCTAGCTGGAGAGAGAGGTGAAAACACAATAAGTCATGGTGGTAGTGCATCATGTTAGCACTAAGGAGGAAAACGAAAGAGGGAAGTTGGAAGGCTGAGGAAGGAGCCACTGAGAGAGTGCAGTTTGCCTCAAGATGTGAAGTAGATGAGAGAATAAACCACGTGAATATCTGGAAGAGGAGGATCCTGTACTGGAGAAGGAAATGGCAACCCAGTTCAGTATTCTTGCCTGGAGAATTCCATGGACGGAGAAGCCTAGTGGGCAACAGACCATAGGGTAGCAAAGAGTCGGACATGGCTAAGCAACACACAGGATCCTATAAATGGAACAGCTAATACCAGAGCCCCGGGAGAAAAGCAAGAAGCCAGCATGGGCAGAGGGGAGTGAGCAAAAAGATGAGTCCTAGGTGGTGAGGTCAGAGAGGAAAGGAAGTGCCAGTGAAGAATTTGGCCATTGGAGAAGAAGGAACAGAACGGTAATTTGAATTGTCTTGCATTATAGTAAGATTACAATGCCTGCTATGTTATGTATAGATAAGAGTGTGCTAAAGATGGAAAGAAAAAGACCATTTATAAAGTTTCTGTGGTTTTCTAAGCTAGCGGTAAAGTATTTGGACCTGAGTGTGATATTGGAGGTGGGAAGGGGTAAATACAGGGCTTATTTGGAAAGACAACAGCATTTTTACTAAATCAGATGTGGGATCTAGTAAAATAAAAGATGGCTTCAAGGCTTATTTCTTAGTTTCCTAACCAGGTATTGAACCCAAGTCTCCTGCATTGCAAAGTGGATTCTCAACCACTGAACCACCAGCAAAGTGCTGAGACTTATTTCTTGAATAATAGGAGGGAGTTATTTACTGAGATAGGGAAGAGGATTAAGTTTGGCAGATAATATCAATCAGATTTGAACTTGGACTTTGAATTTTTGAAACTTGTGTTTAGGATGCCTATGAAATCACCAAATAGAGATGTCAAGCAGTCACTTGTATGTATCAATCAGGAATTCAGAGAATTTCTGGCTGAAGATGTATAATCGGAAGTGTCATCCTGTAAAAGGTATTTATGGCTTCCCTGATGACTTAGTGGTAAAGAATCCCACTCCCAAGCAGAAGACATGGGTTTTATCCCTAATTGGGAAGATCCCTTGGAGAAGGAAATGGTAACCCACTCCAGTATTCTTGCCTGGGAAATCCCAAGGACAGAGAATCCTGGTTGGCTACAGTTCATAGGGTCACAAAAGAGCCAAGCAAGCCTTAGCAGCGAGACAACAACATAATATTTACAGGCATTGGATTATGTAGAAACACAAAGAGTAGAGGTAGAGAAAGAGGAGAAGAGGTGAAAGGACTGAGCCTAATAACACTACATATGTTTAAAGATGAATTGAGGAGAAGTCAGAGTAACCAAGGGAATTCCCTGTGGTTCAGTGGTTAGACCTCTGCACTTTCACTGCTGGGGCCCAGGCTCAGTTCATAGTTCAGGAACTAGAATCCTGCAAACTGCATAGGAGAGTCACAAAAAGAGAGAGAGACCAAGAAGAAACAGCCAGAAAATAAAATTAGAAGAAGTTCAGGAAGCCAAATGAAGACAGTGGTTAAAAAACAGGGAGGAATCCAGAAAGTCAAGTAAAGTTTAACTAAAATGAGGAATGAGGATTGCATATTGTTAGAAGCTAGTGATGATCTTATGGAACAGTCAGTGGAATGAATATAAAAGTGTAACTGAATCTGTAATTAGGCAACAGTTTTGAAACGCAAAAAGAATGTTTAGGGTATGAAAAATACATTTTTGGAAAGTGTAGTATGGATTTATTAAATATATATGTTCATATCAGTGTTATTTTTTTCTGAAATTTTATTCTGAGACTGTACATTTTATACTCATGACTCTTACTCTGTAACTGGAAGTTGTGTATCTTTTAATCTTCCTCACCTATTTTTCTAACAAGTGGGTGGTTGTCAGTGGAGCAAAGGGTAAGATAAGACAAATATCCACTGTGAATTTATATATATACATGCATACATATTTAGTACTAAAATACATGTATAGGATAGGGACTGCAGCCACAAAATTAAAAGATGCTTCCTCCTTGGAAGAAAAAGTATGACAAAACTAGACAGTGTATTAAAAAGCAGCAACATCACTTTGTCAACAAAGGTCCATATAGTCAAGGGTATGATTTTCCCAGTAGTCATGTATGTATGTGAGAGTTGGACCATAAAGAATGAAAGCTGAGTCCTGAAGAATTGTTGCCTCAAACTGTGATGTTGGAGAAGACTCTTGAGTGTCTCTTGGACTGAAAGTGGATCAAACCAGTCAATCTTAAAGGAACTCTGAATATTCATTGGGAAAGGGCTGACGCTGAAGCTGAAGCTCCAGTACTTTGGCCAGCTAGTGCCAAGAAATGATTAATTGAAAAGGACCCTGATGCTGGGGAAAATCGAAGGAGAAGAAGATGACAGAGGAAGAGATGGATATCATCACAGACTCAGTGAACATGAGTTTGAGCAAGCTTTGGGAAATGGTGAAGGACACGTGTGCTACAGTCCATGAGGTCACAAAGAGTCGGACTGAGCAACTGAACTGAACTACTAGAAGTATGTAATAAAGTCCACTAAGATATTAACAGAGTCTGTTTCATCAAGTGATATATTGAATCCTTTGGTTTTGAGACTTTCTTTAGTTTTTTTTTTGTTGTTGTTGTTTCTTGTCATGAGTATCTATTATATTTGCATTGAGGACAAAAAAAAAAAAGTTAGGGCAAAAGATAAGGAATAAAAAATAAACCACAAAAAATAAGGTAATCTGTACTATGGTAAAACTATCTGTAAGATAAAGAAGATAAAAAGACTGTTGATTCCTCTTAAGTTAGGAAATGTTTTAGAAAAAAACTTGGTTGTAAGTGCATTTGTATTTAAACACTTGAAGTTCACGGAACTCTTTCTCCTTACACTGTGAATTATTATTTAGTAAAGAATGTTCTTTTTTTGTTTTTTTTGGCTAAAATTATTTATTTCCTCACCTATTTTTCGGGGTGGTTGTCAGTGGAGCAAAGGGTAAGATAAGACAAATATCCACTGTGAATTTATATATATACATGCATACATATTTAGTACTAAAATACATGTATAGGATAGGGACTGCAGCCACAAAATTAAAAGATGCTTCCTCCTTGGAAGAAAAAGTATGACAAAACTAGACAGTGTATTAAAAAGCAGCAACATCACTTTGTCAACAAAGGTCCATATAGTCAAGGGTATGATTTTCCCAGTAGTCATGTATGTATGTGAGAGTTGGACCATAAAGAATGAAAGCTGAGTCCTGAAGAATTGTTGCCTCAAACTGTGATGTTGGAGAAGACTCTTGAGTGTCTCTTGGACTGAAAGTGGATCAAACCAGTCAATCTTAAAGGAACTCTGAATATTCATTGGAAGGACTGACGCTGAAGCTGAAGCTCCAGTACTTTGGCCAGCTAGTGCCAAGAAATGATTAATTGAAAAGGACCCTGATGCTGGGGAAAATCGAAGGAGAAGAAGATGACAGAGGAAGAGATGGATATCATCACAGACTCAGTGAACATGAGTTTGAGCAAGCTTTGGGAAATGGTGAAGGACACGTGTGCTACAGTCCATGAGGTCACAAAGAGTCGGACTGAGCAACTGAACTGAACTACTAGAAGTATGTAATAAAGTCCACTAAGATATTAACAGAGTCTGTTTCATCAAGTGATATATTGAATCCTTTGGTTTTGAGACTTTCTTTAGTTTTTTTTTTGTTGTTGTTGTTTCTTGTCATGAGTATCTATTATATTTGCATTGAGGACAAAAAAAAAGTTAGGGCAAAAGATAAGGAATAAAAAATAAACCACAAAAAATAAGGTAATCTGTACTATGGTAAAACTATCTGTAAGATAAAGAAGATAAAAAGACTGTTGATTCCTCTTAAGTTAGGAAATGTTTTAGAAAAAAACTTGGTTGTAAGTGCATTTGTATTTAAACACTTGAAGTTCACGGAACTCTTTCTCCTTACACTGTGAATTATTATTTAGTAAAGAATGTTCTTTTATTTAAAAATAAAAATCTGATTTCAATTGTTCTTAATGGTCTAACAAGATGCTGTACTTTAAAAGCTAAAAGGAATATGCATTAGAAAGTTGGAATTTTGTTCTTTTTTAAAAAATTCATTCTTTTCTATTTTCTTATAGCTCAATAAGTGTTTAATATAGCAAAACTTACATTTTACATGCTTTAATAGTGATACTTTAGGAAAGCCTCAGTTTACCAAAAGATCCTCAAACATAATTATGACCCAGGAAGCAGCTGTATTCCATTTCTAAAGAAAAAATTACACCATGCTGAATTGTTTAAAAGAAGTAATATAGTGGTGAATTTTTTTCCTGTGATTTAGTTTGAAATAGTGTGCCTAAAATGCTGAGCTTGAAGTCCCATAAAGCTTGGTATGCTTTGCAAAAAGCACTCCCAGCTTAATTTAGGCCAGGCTTCCTTTTGCTTTGAAGGAACAAAAAAGAAACATTAACTGTTCCTGGCCTTCTTCTTAGGAATTGACTCAACATTTCCTTAGCAGTCATGGTGATGTTCATAGCAAGCTGAGCTAATTCTTGAACGAATGAATGAATGAACGAACTGTGGAAAAATTTTTTTCAAAAGTAAGGCATCTTTTATCTTAACTGAATATAAATGTAAAGTCTTAGAAATGTAAAAGCTTACAGTCAAATATATTTTTCTTTCATGTGAAGCAATTTCCTTTCAAAATTATGGTAGCTTGATTTGTGCACTGCTATCTTTAGATTAAGCCTCATTGTGCTGTATCGCTTGTCTAAAATCTAAAATGAGATAACCTTTTGAAATATGTATATATTTACTCCTCAGTCCGAGTAATACAAATGGAGATTCAGTCTTTCTTAATATTTGTAATACTTGTACTTGTTTTCTCTTACTGTAGGAACTACCTTCTTTTCTTTTCTTGTAGTCAATCTGAAAATATCTTTCCACTGTCTCCATAATCTGAGTTTGGAATACAAGTTATCGGTGTCAAATAGCCAAATATCTCTTCTACTGATCTTATACAGATTGAAAGTTCAAATTCAAAAAGTAATCATATGGAATACATATTCTAGTCTATAAAGCAAAAACTAAAATTATAAAGCAATGAATTTTAGATTAAGAAATTGTTATGGGGGACAATACAAAATACTAGAAAGTATTTGATTATTTTAAAGGATCAGAGAAAAGCAAAGAATAAGAGAACAAAAGAAATGTAGTGACAAATAGAAATAAAATAGATAACAAAATTAAATTCATTTCCAACAATTAAATTAAATGTAAATGGACTAAACACTCCTATTTGAAGGCATAGGCTTTTAGAATGTTTTCAGATACACTGCTTACACTGATAAAGTTGACCAAGTTGAAAGACCTAACTATAGGTCTGTGTATATAAGAAGAGTGTACCATTTGGTACTGGCAAATAATTATAGATCAGTGGATCAGAATAGAGTTCAGAAGTAGACCCAAATATATATAATCAATTTCTTCTTGAAAATATGCTGAAGGTATTCAGTGGGAGAAAAGAAAATCTTTGCAACAAATGGCACAGGAAAAGCAGATAAACGTATGGGAAAAAACAAACCTTGACCCAAGCCTCATACCATGCATAAATGAGGTGAATTGTCAGCCTCGTGTAAAAGCTAAAACCATAAATTCCTAGAGGAAGAAAATGAGAAAAATATCTTTGCAAACTTAGAGAAAGATTCATTAGAAATTTAAAGGTACTCATTTTAAAACAACAAAAAAATGATAGACTCGGCTTTATAAAAATTTTGCTTAACAGAAATTTTCACAACTTGAAAAATCAAGCCATAGACTGGAATAAAATATTCACAATCAGCATCTCACAAGAACTTGTATCAGTTATATATAAAGAATTCTTAAAGAACTCTTGAAAATAATGTTATTCAAAATAGTCTAAAACTAGAAATGGTCCATGTCTTTCCACAGGTGAATGAATGAACATATTATGATATAAAATATATCATTATTCTACATGGCAATAAATAAAAGAGAATTGATAACAGGGTGAGTTTCAGACACTATATTGAGCAAGATAAGCCTGACAGCAAAGTGCTTATACTGTGCCATTTATATAAAACTCTAAAACATCGAAACTAAGCTACTGTGATGTAAATTAGAAGAGTTGTCCCCTGGTGGTGAAGGGACAGAAAATGGTAAGGGGCAGGAGGTAACTTTGCAGGTTAGTGAAAATGATTTATGCTTTGATTAATGAGTGCCTTCATGTGTGTATACAGTTGTTAACAATCATCAAATTGTACACTCACCTAAAAGTCATGCATCTTGTTGTACTTAATTTATACCTCAGTTTTTAAAATGTGATCATGGTAAGAAGCTCTGGATGTTGGGATTCATTACTGGGTTCTGGGGTACTAAGCACTACACTCTTTATCTTGCCCAGGAATGCTAAAGATAACTAACCCTACCAAAAGAATATATTATATATATTATTATACATATATATTTAATGTAGCTAACTCTACCAATAGAATATATTATATATACTATTATATATATAATCAATATAACCCTTTATAGCAGTTCAGTACATAGAACTTTTTCTCTGTTTTTGTTTTTAATTCAGCACATGGATTTTTTAAAGCAAACATAGCTCCCTTTTTGCCTTAAATTAAAATCTCAAGTTAAGTAGTCAAACGTCATTATTCCAAGTCATAAATGAGGAAAGTGAAGTGTTTTAGCAGTACATACAATTACAAGGAGAATCTCAGTTTTCTGACCATTAGCCAGTCCAGCTCTCCAGACCACTATATCTGTACAGACCATTGCTATCTTAAGGCATTGTTTGATTGCCCACATACAACAATCACCCACCTATCTCCTGGCAGGACTGTTGGATTTTAATGACATATAACACAAGGCATCCATCCTCAAGGAGAACACAGCCTATAGTTACTCTGGTGGAGTATACTGTAGGAGGATATCTGCTTTGAACACCCATACAGACATTAAGGGGCTTCCCAGGTGGTGCTAGTGGTAAAGAACCCACCTGCTAACACAGGAGATGTAAGAGATGCAGGTTCAATCCCTGGACTGGAAAGATCCCCTGGAAGAGGGCATGGCAACCCACTCTAGTATTCTTGCCTGGAGAATCCCATGGACAGAGAGGTTTTTCATGCTACAGTCCATGAGGTCATTAAGATGTGAACGCATTTCCTACATTATCATGTGTGTTGGAATTAAATTAGACATCTTAATCAATAATCTATCAAATGCATTTATTAGGAAAAAAATGCTTTTGGACTTTAAATTCATCATATGTCCAACTCTTCAAACCCTGAATGGTAGTTTTTTTTTTTTTTTTTTTACTACAACAGACCAACCCACTAAATGCGGGCCTTTATTTCTAAACTGTAAGTGGAGGCCTCAAAACCCCAGAAAGGAAACATTTGTTTTGGCCTTTTTAAAGCTGTCCTCATTGAGAACATACTGACAGCTAGGAGAAAGAAGGATCCTGTTAAATTTCCATAAAACCACCAGTCCTGACACCATAGAACAGTTTGTTCCTTTCATTGGTTTTCACATTCCCTGAAACTTGGAGGTGATCACTGGAAGAAGAAAGGCTCATCAGTAGGGAGATGAGAAATTTTCTGTAGAATAATGAGAAGCTTGGTTCTCCTGCACAATAATTTTTTATCTAATGAAATAAATAATTTTAATTTCACTCTGAAACAAAATGAAATGGTGACTTTTTCAAGGATGTCCTTCAGCCCTAATATTTTTCATCATACCCTGAAATTTTGGATACAATACTTAATTTTGCATTTTAAAATGAACAGCATAGAAGGACTTCCCTGGTAGTCCAGTGGCTAAGACTCCTCACTGCTAATGCAGGAGTCCTGAGTTCGATCCCTTCTCAGGGAACTGGATCCCACAAGCTGCAGCTAAGAGTTCAAAGGCCACAACTAAGACCTGGCACAGCCAAATAAATAGTATGTTTGGCTGAATATATACCTATTAGAATATATACCTATTGTAGCCATTTAAGTTATTTTAATGTATTAGAATTCATAGTTTATAATCTTTAAAATAGTAAGATATATTGTCATTTTATATAGCATTTATGAAAGATTAAAAATATTCCAAACTCCTGCATAAATGAGGAGCTGTAGAGCAACTGAAAGCCTCACTTGTAACTGTAATGAATGTCAAGAATAATTATTATTTACATTTTAATGGTTGCTAATACCATATTTGTTGTACATTTCTAGTGCAAAGTATGATTTGCTATTAACCTGCAGAAAAAAAGTTGACTGTGAGTTTTATCATAAAAATCACAAAAATTAGAATATAATAAAGAAAGATTTAAATAGGGGCTTCCCTGATAGCTCACTGGTAAAGAGTTTGCCTGCCAATGCAGGAGACACTAGTTTGATCCCTGATCTGGGAGGATCCTGCATGCTGTGGAGCAACTAAGCCCATGAGCCACTGCGTACTGAGCCTGTGCTCTAGAGCCTCAGAGATACAACTCTTGAGCTCATGTACCACAACTACTGAAGCCCGTGTGCCCTAGAGCCCGAGTTCCACAAGAGAAGTCACTGCAATAAGAGGCCTATTCACCTCAACTAGAGAGTAGCCCCCACTCCCTGCAACTAGAGAAGAGCCTGCAGCAGCAGGGAAAACCCAGAATAGCCAAAAATAAATAAATAAATAAAATTCAGTAGTATTCAGTAAAAAAGCGCCAGATGTTAGAATTATTAAGATTTAATCAGAAATTACTATGAAGGTGTCGAGTAACTTGTTAAATCTTGCAGCCAGACTGAAGAAGAAACTCTATAATCAAAGGAAGAACCAGTTTCCATTCCTAATTTTGCCCCTAATTAAATGTGTGATATTGGATAAAAACAGAATTTTAGAATGCTATGAAGGTCCAGAGAACTCAGTGAAGGAATTTCCTCCACTGGCAATGACTATAACACTGATCTTACAGCCTTTGCCTGATCACTTACATTAATGAGGACTCACAGCTCCATGAGGCAGATGTTAGTTTTATGTGAATTATCTGAGATGACGTCAGTTTAAAGAAAGTAGTATAAATGTGCATGTTTTAATCTGTGTCCTAGAGATGCTTCTTTAATTTAGAGAGTCCTAATCAAGACTACACATCCCAAGGATATTTAACTACTTTTTGGAAAGTTTTATATAGCATTAAAAATATTCCAAACTCCTGCATAAATGAGGAGCTGTAGAGCAACTGAAAGCCTCACTTGTAACTGTAATGAATGTCAAGAATAATTATTATTTACATTTTAATGGTTGCTAATACCATATTTGTTGTACATTTCTAGTGCAAAGTATGATTTGCTATTAACCTGCAGAAAAAAAGTTGACTGTGAGTTTTATCATAAAAATCACAAAAATTAGAATATAATAAAGAAAGATTTAAATAGGGGCTTCCCTGATAGCTCACTGGTAAAGAGTTTGCCTGCCAATGCAGGAGACACTAGTTCGATCCCTGATCCAGGAAGATCCCACATGCTGTGGAGCAACTAAGCCCATGAGCCACAACTATTGAGCCTGTGCTCTAGAGCCTCAGAGCCTCTATTACTGAGCCCATGTGCCACAGCTACTGAAGCCCGTGTGCCCTAGAGCCCGAGTTCCACAAGAGAAGTCACTGCAATAAGAGGCCTATTCACCTCAACTAGAGAGTAGCCCCCACTCCCTGCAACTAGAGAAGAGCCTGCAGCAGCAGGGAAAACCCAGAATAGCCAAAAATAAATAAATAAATAAAATTCAGTAGTATTCAGTAAAAAAGCGCCAGATGTTAGAATTATTAAGATTTAATCAGAAATTACTATGAAGGTGTCGAGTAACTTGTTAAATCTTGCAGCCAGACTGAAGAAGAAACTCTATAATCAAAGGAAGAACCAGTTTCCATTCCTAATTTTGCCCCTAATTAAATGTGTGATATTGGATAAAAACAGAATTTTAGAATGCTATGAAGGTCCAGAGAACTCAGTGAAGGAATTTCCTCCACTGGCAATGACTATAACACTGATCTTACAGCCTTTGCCTGATCACTTACATTAATGAGGACTCACAGCTCCATGAGGCAGATGTTAGTTTTATGTGAATTATCTGAGATGACGTCAGTTTAAAGAAAGTAGTATAAATGTGCATGTTTTAATCTGTGTCCTAGAGATGCTTCTTTAATTTAGAGAGTCCTAATCAAGACTACACATCCCAAGGATATTTAACTACTTTTTGGAAAGTTTTTAACAGAATCCTACACTATAAAATTATGGTGATAATCAATTCAGTGGTCCTAAGTGTTGATCCTTGATTATAATTATCCTAAGGAAAGTTAGCAGTGATTTTTTTCAGTGATGGAATGAGTATTGTATAAAACACTGGCTGATAACTCTGATCTTGGTAAAAATCGTGGGTTCTATCAGTTATGCAAACTGGTACCCTACACTTAGGGCTGTGTTTTCGCTCTTGACTAGCAGACTAAAATAACTTTGCTGAACAAAATGTTGTCACCTTTGCCTCAAGGGATCCTCTTGTTTAATTTCATTATAAGAGTGCCCCCCAAAACAAAGAAACTTTGTCAAGTTTGCAGGTTGCCTTCCTGACTTGTGCATGCCTGCTAATGTGTGGCCGAATTTGGCCTGCAACTTGCTTTTATCATAACATACCAAGTGCTAGGAAGGTGCTCCAGGCCCAAAATCCAATAATTATTTATTTCCAACTTTAATGAGATACAATTGATACATAACATTGTGCAGGCTTAGATGGACAATGTGATGATTTGATGTATATATTTATTGCTAAATGATTTTCACAATGAGAGGAACCCAATCATTCTGAAGGACTGCATCAGTTTGCTCACAACAAGGTGAGCTCATAACAGCAGCTCATTCTGTTTTTATTTTTGTGTTAATGTCTCAGAATACCATTTATTAATTTGCAAAGAGAATATCAAATTTTACCTGAGCCGAACATGTGTATTAGCTGATGCAGAATTTTAGAATGCTATGAAGGTCCAGAGAACTCAGTGAAGGAATTTCCTCCACTGGCAATGACTATAACACTGATCTTACAGCCTTTGCCTGATCACTTACATTAATGAGGACTCACAGCTCCATGAGGCAGATGTTAGTTTTATGTGAATTATCTGAGATGACGTCAGTTTAAAGAAAGTAGTATAAATGTGCATGTTTTAATCTGTGTCCTAGAGATGCTTCTTTAATTTAGAGAGTCCTAATCAAGACTACACATCCCAAGGATATTTAACTACTTTTTGGAAAGTTTTTAACAGAATCCTACACTATAAAATTATGGTGATAATCAATTCAGTGGTCCTAAGTGTTGATCCTTGATTATAATTATCCTAAGGAAAGTTAGCAGTGATTTTTTTCAGTGATGGAATGAGTATTGTATAAAACACTGGCTGATAACTCTGATCTTGGTAAAAATCGTGGGTTCTATCAGTTATGCAAACTGGTACCCTACACTTAGGGCTGTGTTTTCGCTCTTGACTAGCAGACTAAAATAACTTTGCTGAACAAAATGTTGTCACCTTTGCCTCAAGGGATCCTCTTGTTTAATTTCATTATAAGAGTGCCCCCCAAAACAAAGAAACTTTGTCAAGTTTGCAGGTTGCCTTCCTGACTTGTGCATGCCTGCTAATGTGTGGCCGAATTTGGCCTGCAACTTGCTTTTATCATAACATACCAAGTGCTAGGAAGGTGCTCCAGGCCCAAAATCCAATAATTATTTATTTCCAACTTTAATGAGATACAATTGATACATAACATTGTGCAGGCTTAGATGGACAATGTGATGATTTGATGTATATATTTATTGCTAAATGATTTTCACAATGAGAGGAACCCAATCATTCTGAAGGACTGCATCAGTTTGCTCACAACAAGGTGAGCTCATAACAGCAGCTCATTCTGTTTTTATTTTTGTGTTAATGTCTCAGAATACCATTTATTAATTTGCAAAGAGAATATCAAATTTTACCTGAGCCGAACATGTGTATTAGCTGATGAACACATTACCTCTTCTGGATTTACAGTTCCCTTAGGAAATATTCTTTATATCTAGCTGGCATTGACTTCTGTAAAACTTTTATGCATTTGTCATGGTTTTTTACCTTCTGGGCCACACACATAAGCGTAATCCCTCTAAAGCAGAGCTAAAATTTTAAACACAAGCTCAAAACATGACTTTTTTTTTCTATTCTGATTGAGGCCTCCTTTACCATAACAGTATAAAATTCAGTCTCAGTCCATTTGTGTCTTTACCCTTTCCAACTTATGTGAAAACCCCCAAGTCTCACAAAAGGTAGTCCATTCAGGGAGTCTTTCCCATCGTGAGTTGTTTGTTCTGAATTTCTCATTGCTTATGATCCTCTGATGAAGGCTGTACCTTGCCGTGGTCCCACACCCCTGGAGCTTAAGACAAGGCCCCTCTAGTTGTACCAGGTCATTGTACTCTGACATTCTGCCACTTTCTTGGAAAAAAGCTTCTTGGGAATCCAGGATATTTGATAGAATTACAATTCCTGACCCTCTTCTCACCATGGGAAAAACAGCCTAACTCTAGGAATTTCTAACTCTGCAATCTGCAAGGAATCTACCATTATGCATAAACACACACATACTTGTAACCTGCATCCTACAGTGCTTCATCATTCCCTTCTCCATGAGTCTTCACCACCATCTTCCCAGAGTAAGTTGCTATTATGATTTTTTAAACCATAGATTAGTTTTGCCTGCTTTAAAATTTATATAAACAGAAAATAAAGAAAAACAAAAATTTATATAAACAGAATTATATAATATGTATTATCTTCCTGTGTAAGAAATTCATTCTTTTTATTGCACTGTGGCAGCATTCCGTTAATATGAATATACCACTGTTTTGGAGAAGGAAATGGCAACCCACTCCAGTATTCTTGCCTGGAGAATTCCATGGACAGAGGAGCCTTGTGGGCTACAGTCCATGGGGTCACAAAGAGTTGGACATGTCTGAGAGATTAACACTACTTCCGTTTTAGGCATTCTCCTATTAAGTTGTCTCCAGTTTTTAACTACTATGAAAAGTGTATTTGTGAATGTGTATTTAAATCTCTTCCTGGTTAAGCTTATTGGAGCAAATTTATTGGATCATGAGATAGCTCATAAGTTCAGTTTTATAAGAAACCGTCAGACCTCTATTGAAAGTGACTGTACCATTTTACATTCACACTAAAATGAGTTATTCCACATCTTCATCAACATTTGGTGGTATTGCTGTATTTGTAAGTAAACTTTCTGTTGTGTATGCAGTTGTATCTCACTATGGTTTAAAGTCCATCTTGTCTATATACTTCAATGTCTTTTAGTAGTACTAATTTCAACTGTAAGTCATGGTAAACTATCACCTGTGTGTTCAAGTTTTGAATCTTCAAATATTGAGAAGTATCCCAGTTGAAAAGATGAGTATACAAGTCTATTCTTAACTCTTGGGGACAGGGGTACAGATTCACAGTTTACATTTGAATGCTCTGGCCTCTGTTGTTTCCCTTGCCTCCCTCACAACCACAGGGTTGCCCTGTGCCCATCCATGGGGACGGTGCATGCCAGGTGAGCTTTGTTCTAATCCCCATGCATAGCATCTCTTTGGGTCTAAGGTAGTGAACACTAGTGTCGTATAATCTGGAAGCGGGCTGAGTGGGTGAGGAATTCTGGGATTGCAGATAGCTATAGGGTGGACTATAAGAAGAGAACATAGACTCTAGGTGGACATATCCTTTGACCCTCCCCTCCCCCCAATTCTTGCTCTTTCAGAGAAGTAAGACCAGAGAGAGACCCCTCTTGTGCAAATCTGACTATAGACGTGTGAGAATACCCATTTCATCTACTTGCCTGAGTGATACCCCTTTCCACCACTTTTGCTGTATTGGCAGATCCTAAAGAGACCTCTCATTTCCTCAGTCACCTCGGCCTTTCTCCAGTATTTGGCTTAGATGAGTGTCATGTTTTCACAAGGGAAACAGAGAGAAACACCAAACCAACCAACAAACCCAGAAAATGCAAAAGCATGTATATGGATGTTGACCTGCCTCAGAGAACTGTTTATGACTGATATATAGAAATGCATGGAGCAAACTAACCAGAGCAAAGGAATTCACAGCCTTCTCCCCCCCACACAGACACATACCCCTTGCCAAATTTCTTTGTCATTAGCTTCGAAAAACTCTTCCTGGTTAAGCTTATTGGAGCAAATTTATTGGATCATGAGATAGCTCATAAGTTCAGTTTTATAAGAAACCGTCAGACCTCTATTGAAAGTGACTGTACCATTTTACATTCACACTAAAATGAGTTATTCCACATCTTCATCAACATTTGGTGGTATTGCTGTATTTGTAAGTAAACTTTCTGTTGTGTATGCAGTTGTATCTCACTATGGTTTAAAGTCCATCTTGTCTATATACTTCAATGTCTTTTAGTAGTACTAATTTCAACTGTAAGTCATGGTAAACTATCACCTGTGTGTTCAAGTTTTGAATCTTCAAATATTGAGAAGTATCCCAGTTGAAAAGATGAGTATACAAGTCTATTCTTAACTCTTGGGGACAGGGGTACAGATTCACAGTTTACATTTGAATGCTCTGGCCTCTGTTGTTTCCCTTGCCTCCCTCACAACCACAGGGTTGCCCTGTGCCCATCCATGGGGACGGTGCATGCCAGGTGAGCTTTGTTCTAATCCCCATGCATAGCATCTCTTTGGGTCTAAGGTAGTGAACACTAGTGTCGTATAATCTGGAAGCGGGCTGAGTGGGTGAGGAATTCTGGGATTGCAGATAGCTATAGGGTGGACTATAAGAAGAGAACATAGACTCTAGGTGGACATATCCTTTGACCCTCCCCTCCCCCCAATTCTTGCTCTTTCAGAGAAGTAAGACCAGAGAGAGACCCCTCTTGTGCAAATCTGACTATAGACGTGTGAGAATACCCATTTCATCTACTTGCCTGAGTGATACCCCTTTCCACCACTTTTGCTGTATTGGCAGATCCTAAAGAGACCTCTCATTTCCTCAGTCACCTCGGCCTTTCTCCAGTATTTGGCTTAGATGAGTGTCATGTTTTCACAAGGGAAACAGAGAGAAACACCAAACCAACCAACAAACCCAGAAAATGCAAAAGCATGTATATGGATGTTGACCTGCCTCAGAGAACTGTTTATGACTGATATATAGAAATGCATTTATGGTATAGTCAAAACATAACCAGAGCAAAGGAATTCACAGCCTTCTCCCCCCCACACAGACACATACCCCCTTGCCAAATTTCTGTATAGTTGAATCATTCAGATATACTTCAGAAAATATTTATCAGTCATAGTTGAACACTGGTTAGATATGGTAGTCACTGCTCCAAGGATTCTATATAGATCACTTATTTAATCCTTACACAATTTAGCAACAAAACAATAGCAGTGATTATTATATTCCTTTCAGATGTGGAAACTGAGGTATGATTAGATTAAATTTAAAAGATTACTTGCATTTACTCACTAGGAAGTCGCAAAGGCAACATTCAAAGTCAGACAGTCTGGCTGCCGAATCCACAGCCTGGCCAAGAGGCTGTGCTGGGTAGGTCTATGTGTTAGGCGTTTTATGAGGTGTTTTATATAGATTAGCTAATTCAAACTGTGACATAGGTATAATTATCTCTGCTTGACAGATGAGAAAACAGAGGCTAACTAATTTGCCAAAATTATAAAACTAGTAAATGACTGAGCTGGATTTTACTAACTTGACAAAATTATATAACTAATAAGTGACTGAGCTGTTTCAAACTTGATTAAATTATATATGGGTCACATAGCATATGAAGGCAACATGTAAATACTTTTTTTTTAACTTTATTTCCATGTAAATACTTTTAAAAATGTTTTTAAAAATGTTTTCTGTGTGTGTTTTCATTTTTCAATTTAAACACGAAAGAATAAAATTCAAGCATCTGGGCATTTCTTTTATAGGGAACACCCCAACCTCTAACAATGCCTGATAAATGAGGCATTACTGTACCCTACTATACACAGGGATGATTTGATTTGATTTCCAGTCCTGGGTTTTGAAAGTGCTGCTATAATTGGCATTAACTGCATTTGATTTTTCTCTTGGAGAAAAAGAGTTCCTTCTTGGACATAAAAAAAACCCCAAAAACCTACCCACAATACATCCATAAATATCAAACACGTTATTTCATTTCAGTATACTTTTATGGATAAGATAACTTACTGATTTCACATTTCCCTGTGAATGCAATAAAATCTGAAGAAAATTAAAGAAAAAAAACGTCCACACCAAATCATTCAATATGCATTCCTCGATGCATTCCACAGCTTGGAGCATATATAGGAAAGTATGGAAAAAGTGACTGCCTGAGCTCTCCTACTTAGAAAGATTTAATTTTCCTTCTGAGCCCTTGGTGTGAGCATAGGTGCAGCATTTATTGTACATCTGTCACACGTTTTCAAGTTGCCACTGAATTGAGCATGTGCTTCTTGAATGTAAGAGGGAGTAAAAAATCTAGGAAAGGTTCTTATAGAAAATAGTGCATTTTCTCTCCCTGAACAGAGAGAGATTTGCAGATTGAATCATAAACAGAGACTATGCTTTTCACCCAAATTTTTTACTTCTCAGTACACTGCTTTTATAATAATATCTTACCTGAAGACGTATTCACTGACTAATTATTCTGGTTAAATTATGCTTCATAAGCTTCAGAGTAAAATTCATTTTTCACTGATTTTGACAATACTAAAAGGGCCAAGGAGAGAATCCTTCCACAAACGGAGAGTTTCCAGTAGCATTGTAAAACTGGCGATTGGAAAAAGAAAAGCAAATACAATTACAAAAAACCCTGTGTATGTGTGTGTGTGTGAGTGTGTGTGTTGCTCAGTCATGTCTGACTTTTTGCAACCCCATGGACTATAGCCTGACAGGCTCCTCTGTCCCTGTAATTCTCCAGGCAAGAATACCGGAGTGGGTAGCTGGTCCTTTCTCCATAGGATCTTCCCAACCCAAGGATCAAATCCAGCTCTCCTAAACAGTAGGCAGATTCTTTACTATGTGAGCCACCAGGGAGGCCCACAATTAATCCAACAATTCCTTTAAAATAAGTACTTCTGTGGATATTACTTATGATGAGAATGCATTATGGATATGAATCTAGGTTTACTAAGCCTTGTGGTGGTGGTGGGTGTAAATGTTAGTGGATGATGGTGGTGAGAGTGGGCACCCTTGCCTTGTTACTGATTTTAGAGGAAATGCTTTCAACTTTTCACCACTGAGAATAATATTTGCTGTGGGTTTGTAATATATGACCTTTATTATGTTGAGGTATGTTCCTTCTGTGCCTACTTTCTGAAGAGTTTTTTATCGTAAATCGGTGTTGAATTTTGCCAAAACCTATCTCTGCATCTGTTGAGGTGATCATATGGTCTTTATCTTTCAGTTTTTTAATATGGTGTATCACATTGATTGATTTGCATGCATTGAAGAACCCTTACATCCCTGGGATAAAGTTCATTTGATCATGATGTTTGATTTTTTTTAATCTGTTATTGGATTCCATATGCTAGATTTGTTTTGAAGATTTTTGCATCTACGCTCATCAGTGATATTGGCCTGTAATATTTTTTTGTGGTATCTTTGTCTGGTTTTGGTATTTGGGTGATGGTGGCCTTGTGGAATGAATTTGGGAATCTTCCTTCCTCTGCAGTTTTCTGGAAGAGTTTGAGTAGGATAGTTGTTAGTTCTTTTCTAGAAATTGTGATACATGTACACAATGGAGGGATTCTCTGGCGGCTCAGATGATAAAGAGTCCACCTGCAATGCAGGACACCCAGGTTCAGCCCCTGAGTTTGGACCATTCCTGGAGAAGGAAATGGCAACCCACTCCAGTATTCTTGCCTGGAGATTTTCATGGACAGTTCATAGGGTCACAAAGCATCAGACACGACTGAGTGACTAACATTTACACTTTCATTTTCATACACGATGTAGTATTACTCAGTTATAAAAAGGAACACATTTGAATCAATTCTAATGAGGTGGATGAACCTACAGCCCATTATACAGAGTGAAGTAATTCAGAAAAAGAAAGACAAATGCTATATATTTACAGGTAAGTATGTCATCTAGAAAGATGGAACTGATGATCCTATTTTCAGGGCAGCAAAGGAGACACAGATATAAAGGACAGACTTAGGGTCACAGTCGGGGAGGGAGGATGAGGGATGCCTTGAAAGAATAGCATTGAAACATGTATATTAGCATCTGTAAGACAGATAGCCCCTGGGACTTTGCTGTATGATACAGGGAACCCAGAGCTGGTGCTCTGTGACAGCCTAGAGGAGTGGGATGAGGAGGGAGGCTTAAAAAGAAAGGGGCAGGTGTATGTACATCATGTTGGCAGAAACCATCACTATATTTTGAAGTAATTATCCTCCAATTAAAAATAAAATGAGAAGAGAGAGAGGGAAAAATAATTGAAGGAGAGAAAATGTCCTTTCATAAAAATATCTTCTTAAAAAATCTTACTGCTATGCCTAGAATTCAAATTAGGAAGAGAATATTTAAACCAAGAAAGAGCTCAGAGAGGTAATGACTTTATTTCATGAGTTTTACCTATCCTCACCATAAAAAACAAAGATTAGTGGGTGTGTTTTACTGCCCCTGAAGCCGCCACACAACCATGCTATAAAATGTCAAAGCATAGTGTTGCAACATATGTCTGTTTGTTTAACTTTAGAACTTGACTTTCCAAGAATGCTTCAGCAACGAATGAGAGGCCCATGGCGAGAACAGACCCCACACAACTGCTGGCACCGAGGGTGCCTGGGCATAACCCACACCGAGCAGGAAGTTGCTCCTGCATATTTGGCAGAGACTGCTGGGGCATGGAGCCACTGGCAACCTGGTCTCCCCATTGAAGTGAAGCGAAAGTCTCTCCGTTGTGTCCGACTCTTTACCCCATGAACTGTAGCCCACCAGGCTTGTGTGTCCGTGGAATCATCCAGGCAAGAATACTGGAGTGGGTAGCCATTCCCTTCTCCAGGATATCTTCCCAACTCAGGGATTGAACCCCGGTCTCCTGCACTGCAGGCAGATTCTTTACTGTGTGAGCCACCAGGGAGGCCCAGATCCTTTCCTAAAGGATAGTGTCTCCTTGACAGGGTGAAGTGGTTGTATGGCATCATTGACTCAGTGGATGTGGGTTTGAGCAAACTGTGGGAGATAGTGAAGGAAAGGGAAGCCTGGCGCGCTGCAGTCCACAGTATTGCATAGAGTCAGATAGGAATTTAGCAACTGAACCAACAACAACAATCTTGGGGGGATGGGAGCCAACACTGCCAGGGGCAAGGCTTAGAAATGAGCAGGGAACAAAGGGGAATGAGAAGGGGGGGAAAAAAAAGGCTGTGGCTTCTTTGCCAGAACTAACAATGCATGGAGAAATCCTCTAACTTGCTGGTTTGGAAGAAAGGGCCTTCAAGGTGAAGAATATTTTTCTTTTGTTCATTGTTTGAACTCTGCCCTGCTTTGATTTGTAATTTATACTTCATTATTTTTTTTTATTGCTGTTGTTTGTGGCTATTTAATTTTTTTAAAGAAACAAAATCAAATCCAATAGGAAATGAAAACAAACGGTTACCCTCCAGACTATAATGAAGATAGTATAGAAAGTATTTTTTAAATTAACTTTTAAAAAATGTTGGGGTGGCAAAATACTCTCACAAGAACGTGCTAGATATTTAACACATTATCCTATTTGGTGCTCATAATAACACCAATATCATCTTTATTTTTAGCTCTTTTTTGCTGATGTAGAATTTAAGGTATTAACCTTAGTGGCCTTGGCCCGCAGCAGCTTGAAGTGGGGCTTTGGCTCCCAGCCAGAGACTGAGGTCGTGTCATGGCGGTGAAGGCACTGAGTCCTAACCTCAACACCAGTGGTCCATGACAAGGGCCTGACTCGTTGGCTCTATAGAAAAAGAATCTCCACAAATACGGAACTAGTAAAAAAAGTAAAGTGCTTAATAGGAGAAAAAAGAGTACAGTATTTGTGGATAGGCACACAGGCACACGTGGAAAGAGACTCACTGCAGCCCCAATCTTTACTGTGTGAGCCACCAGGCAAGAATACTGGAGGGGGTAGCCATTCCCTTCTCCAGGAGATCTTTCCGATTCAGGGATTGAACCCAGGCCTCCTGCACTGCAGGCAGATTCTTTACTGTGTGAGCCACCAGGGAGGCCCAGATCCTTTCCTAAAGGATAGTGTCTCCTTGACAGGGTGAAGTGGTTGTATGGCATCATTGACTCAGTGGATGTGGGTTTGAGCAAACTGTGGGAGATAGTGAAGGAAAGGGAAGCCTGGCGCGCTGCAGTCCACAGTATTGCATAGAGTCAGATAGGAATTTAGCAACTGAACCAACAACAACAATCTTGGGGGGATGGGAGCCAACACTGCCAGGGGCAAGGCTTAGAAATGAGCAGGGAACAAAGGGGAATGAGAAGGGGGGGAAAAAAAAGGCTGTGGCTTCTTTGCCAGAACTAACAATGCATGGAGAAATCCTCTAACTTGCTGGTTTGGAAGAAAGGGCCTTCAAGGTGAAGAATATTTTTCTTTTGTTCATTGTTTGAACTCTGCCCTGCTTTGATTTGTAATTTATACTTCATTATTTTTTTTTATTGCTGTTGTTTGTGGCTATTTAATTTTTTTAAAGAAACAAAATCAAATCCAATAGGAAATGAAAACAAACGGTTACCCTCCAGACTATAATGAAGATAGTATAGAAAGTATTTTTTAAATTAACTTTTAAAAAATGTTGGGGTGGCAAAATACTCTCACAAGAACGTGCTAGATATTTAACACATTATCCTATTTGGTGCTCATAATAACACCAATATCATCTTTATTTTTAGCTCTTTTTTGCTGATGTAGAATTTAAGGTATTAACCTTAGTGGCCTTGGCCCGCAGCAGCTTGAAGTGGGGCTTTGGCTCCCCAGCCAGAGACTGAGGTCGTGTCATGGCGGTGAAGGCACTGAGTCCTAACCTCAACACCAGTGGTCCATGACAAGGGCCTGACTCGTTGGCTCTATAGAAAAAGAATCTCCACAAATACGGAACTAGTAAAAAAAGTAAAGTGCTTAATAGGAGAAAAAAGAGTACAGTATTTGTGGATAGGCACACAGGCACACTTGGAAAGAGACTCACTGAGCCTCACCCTTGTGGCAGTTTAAATCACTTATATGGGCCATTTCTTCCAGCAGAAATTTTGGTCAGTAGTTTTGATTTGCCTGTGATGGTTCACAGTCCATATTTGGTATATCTCAGGATCCTTCAAGGTGTGGGCATGCCTCTCTTAGCCAAGATGGATTCTACCAGAGAGGCCTGTGGGCAGTGAGCAGCGCTTAACTTCACTCCCCTTTTGGCTTCCAAAGAGCCTTTCTGCACGTGTGTAGGCGGGGAGGTCTCCTGACTTCAAGAGTGAGGAGTGGCTAGTCTGTTACTTTCTAAGTGAACAGAGCCCAGCCTCCCCTCTCAATCCTCCTTTATCTTGGAGTATCAGTCCTCAGGGAATGAATCTCTAGTTGCTTTATCCTCAGGGGAGAGGAGGCAGCAGCTATCTCCTGCAGCAGTTGGAAGACAGAACGTGACCTACCCAGAGTGAGACAGTTGAATTGTGACTCCGCCCATGTGCAACAGAGTTCATTCCCCATCATCACACTGAAAAGCATTTCCAGCTCATTTCTCCTCATTAATTATGAAATAATGTTGTCACATAATCATGTCTTATGCCAAATAAGAATTTAGATATTTCCCAGAAAAATCCCATTGTCAATTTTATATTCTGACTTTCACAAGATCTTTGTAGAGATGTGTTTCTAGCCTATTTGGTTGCATGGCTAGGATTAAATGTTATTGTACAGAATCCAAAGAGAATTGAATTAGGAGACTCTAGAGATTGTCGTCATACACTGTCCACAGTTGTCACTGGCCACATGGAACTTTTTAAAATATAAATTAATGAAAATTAAATAAAATGAGAAAAATGTATCCTTTTGTAAAAGAAGCCACATTTCAAGTGCTTGAATAGTCCCATGTGGCTGGTTGGTGGCTCCTGTATGGCACGCTACAGATTATAGAGCATTTCCATTGTTGCAGACAGTTCCATTGCACAGTGGTTCTCTATTCCTCACCATTTTACTTTTCAGATAAAGAAGTAGAATTCCAGAGAGTTACGGTTTGTATAACAAATATCTCTGGTGCGCCTTCTTTTCCAGCCCCCTTGTCCCAACACTACACTGTCATATAAGGTTTTTTTTCTTTTTATTATGAGAAAAAACAGGTAAACAATTATAGGAAGACCTGCAGGAAATTTATTTCTTGTTTGTTACATGCGTAAGTGAGAGGAAATGATCCTTTTTTTTTTCAGGGTCTTATTGTGAACTGTAGGTTTGGTGGCAACGATAGAACTCATCTGCCTCAAATCACGTTTCTTGTGAAACTGCTTTAAAACCTTGAGTGCCCTCTCCTCCAAAAAATGTCTGATGAAGTTTTAATTAGTAATGTCTTTTCCTAAATGTAAATATCTGTCAGAGTTTCTCATTTTTAAGTGATGCTCATATAATAGGGACTGTTTCTCAAATGCCTGTTTTGTGATAAAGTAGTCCTTTTAATTATACTTAGGTAATGATATTTAAAATTGAAACTACCAATATATTTTGCAAAAAGGAAAATAATCTCCAAAATGTTTTAAGCCTTAATTCTCATGGTATCTGGAAAATGTCATTTCTTCACTGATTCTTTCATATAATTAATCATATGTAGATTGTACACCTAAATCAACATTTCTTCATTTGGGCCTAAAACTTCATGTAAACAACTGAAACACTTTTAAGCAGAGGTCTCCAACCTCCAAGATCTAATGCCTGATGATCTGAGGTGGAGCTGATGTAATAATAATAAAAATAAAATGCACAATAAAGGTAAAGGGCTTGAATCATCCCCAAACTATCCCCTCCCCCTCCCCATACCGGTCCATGGGAAAACTGTCTTCCACAATATCAGCTCCCAGTGCCAAAAAGATTGGGGACCACTGCACTAAGGACATTCTGATTGAGACCCCAAAGACTTTTCGCTATCTGTATTTAATGTTCACATGTGGAATCACTTTTCATATAGTAGTTACAGCTGACTTTAAATGATAGCTCCCTGAGTCTTGGCGTTAATACCTGCTCCTCTACGTTTTCAGTCATATTTGTTTATTAAGAAGGATTCAAAATGCTTCGGTGATTACTTTCCTCAGAGTATCTCCCGATCTAAGAAAACAGCTAGCTAAATTCTGATTCACGGGAGGGGAAAATGAAGCACAAGCCGGTGAAAGCTTATTCTGAAAGTTTATTCAGTACACTAGAACCTGCAGCTGCTTGGATGTCAAGTAACCCAGGCCTGGGTGGCTCACAAATGATCACAGTCTGTGTGTGTGCGTGCTTTCTGAGTCGCTTCAGCTGTGTCTGACTTTCTGTGACCTTGTGGACTGTAGACTGCCGGGTTCCTGTCTATGGAATTCTCTAGCTACCAGTACTGGAGTGAGTGGCCATGCAGTACTCCAGGGGATCCTCCTGACCCCAGGGGTCAAGCCCACCGCTCTTGTGTCTCCTGCCTTGGCAGGTGAGTTCTTTACCACTAGTGCCACCTTGGGAAGCCTCACAAACTATTTGTCTTCATTTCCACATTAGTGAAATCAGTATAATAGTTAAAGGTCCTGATAGATACATTTATGACTGCGTTCAGTGTATATGTGAGTACACTGATCATTTAGGATAATACACCAGAGTGACGTATCTCTGCTAGATTTTGTGAAATAGATTGTGTGTGGGGTTAAGTCCTGACATGACTATAGCATTTAAAGATATAGGTCACTGCTACTATCCCAGCCCATCCCGCTTCCCCGTTAGCGGCATCCCATGAAAGAAGTTAGACAAATATGAATTTAAACCATCAACCTTCAGTTCAAAAGTTTCAGTGTTTTGTGTATGTGTGTGTGTGTCTGTGTGGTGGGGGAGGGGGGCGGGTGGGGAGCAAACCTGTGCCTTTCTAAAGTGGAATCTTAGAATCCTAAGCATGAGACCACCAGGGAAATTGCAGTTTCAAATTTTTTAAAGTTCATTTCCCACATTGTCTGTGTCTCATCCGAGTTCTTTTTTCTTTCCTTTGCTTTAGTTTCTTTTAGCGGTCTTTTCCATTAGGATTTTTCTAAAGCAATCAAGTCTTGGCAGTTTTCTTATGTTTGAAATGTACCCTGAAAAATGGATCAAGAAGGCAGAGCCTCTCCATTGGCAGGTAAGATCAGGCCCAGAGATGACTTCTCTCTAGCTCTCTGCCCGTTCCCTGTTAGACCCGTGCCCATTTAGCCTACACCCTACTCACCTGACTGACCTTCCTACACACTTGCCTCAGCCCCAGCTAATGACTGTCGAACTTTTAGATTAGAACATCTCCACCTGATAGCCTGTTTAAAGGGCAGTGAGGGGGCGGGCCCCTCTGCTGGTTTCCCTGGTAACCTGTGAGCCAATCTGGTATTAATTCTCCCTATAACAGGTAACCTCCCCCTGCTGGTGAGAGCCAAGCCTGCCACTGCAGTTCTGCCCACAGGCCTCCGCCGCACAGTGAGGTGTCGCTCCAGCACCTTGCCCCAGACAGGTAAGTTTGACGTTTCTGTCGCCGACTCCGGGCTCTTTCTTTGGTCTTGAAGCTGGACAGGGACAGGGCTGGCGGGCCTGAGGGACGTAGCCCAACACTTGACCGCACAGCCAGGAGACCAGGGAAGCCCCGTGAGCGCCAGGACTCAAGGGAATGGGAAGTTGAGGGGGCCATGCTCTAACCCAAGGGGCCTGAACGTGGCAGGGGGACCCAGGGCAACTGTTCTCTGAGGTGGGCCCCTGTGACAGCTGTCCTTGGTGAAAGGGGCCGCCCAGAGGGCACGGAGGATTCAGACACCCGCAGGCTGTTTCAGAGACACGGCCGCCATCTCAGTGGGGAGAAGTGGGCACAGGTGAGGCCTGGCCGCAGCTTTTTATCTCAAGACCGAGGAGCTCACAGCCCAGGTGAAGCTTAACTTGAACGCTGATCCTGACAAATATGAATTTAAACCATCAACCTTCAGTTCAAAAGTTTCAGTGTTTTGTGTATGTGTGTGTGTGTCTGTGTGGTGGGGAGGGGGCAGGGGGGGAGCAAACCTGTGCCTTTCTAAAGTGGAATCTTAGAATCCTAAGCATGAGACCACCAGGGAAATTGCAGTTTCAAATTTTTTAAAGTTCATTTCCCACATTGTCTGTGTCTCATCCGAGTTCTTTTTTCTTTCCTTTGCTTTAGTTTCTTTTAGCGGTCTTTTCCATTAGGATTTTTCTAAAGCAATCAAGTCTTGGCAGTTTTCTTATGTTTGAAATGTACCCTGAAAAATGGATCAAGAAGGCAGAGCCTCTCCATTGGCAGGTAAGATCAGGCCCAGAGATGACTTCTCTCTAGCTCTCTGCCCGTTCCCTGTTAGACCCGTGCCCATTTAGCCTACACCCTACTCACCTGACTGACCTTCCTACACACTTGCCTCAGCCCCAGCTAATGACTGTCGAACTTTTAGATTAGAACATCTCCACCTGATAGCCTGTTTAAAGGGCAGTGAGGGGGCGGGCCCCTCTGCTGGTTTCCCTGGTAACCTGTGAGCCAATCTGGTATTAATTCTCCCTATAACAGGTAACCTCCCCCTGCTGGTGAGAGCCAAGCCTGCCACTGCAGTTCTGCCCACAGGCCTCCGCCGCACAGTGAGGTGTCGCTCCAGCACCTTGCCCCAGACAGGTAAGTTTGACGTTTCTGTCGCCGACTCCGGGCTCTTTCTTTGGTCTTGAAGCTGGACAGGGACAGGGCTGGCGGGCCTGAGGGACGTAGCCCAACACTTGACCGCACAGCCAGGAGACCAGGGAAGCCCCGTGAGCGCCAGGACTCAAGGGAATGGGAAGTTGAGGGGGCCATGCTCTAACCCAAGGGGCCTGAACGTGGCAGGGGGACCCAGGGCAACTGTTCTCTGAGGTGGGCCCCTGTGACAGCTGTCCTTGGTGAAAGGGGCCGCCCAGAGGGCACGGAGGATTCAGACACCCGCAGGCTGTTTCAGAGACACGGCCGCCATCTCAGTGGGGAGAAGTGGGCACAGGTGAGGCCTGGCCGCAGCTTTTTATCTCAAGACCGAGGAGCTCACAGCCCAGGTGAAGCTTAACTTGAACGCTGATCCTGTTCCTCCAAAAGTAAGAAAGTGAAGAGTGGGAATGGGAGGGAATGATATGCATTACTATACCTTACTGTTATTTGTTAAACTGAATTTAGTGATTTAGAAATGGGCAGAAAAAAGAATCTCTGAGAAATGACCAGGATGGGAATCTTGACATTCTAAAACTGGTTTTTGTAAATGCCATGGGAGAAAGGAATTGGTATTTCTTTTTTTCTTTTTTTTAAGATTTATTTATTTATTTATTTTGGCGGGGTGGGGAGGGAGAGGAGCAGGCGGGCTACTTATATTGGTCTTTCATTTGTCTATTTTCATCCATCTTTGTCTTTGGCTCCTGTGGGCCTCCCATCGTGGTGGCGTCTGTCGTCACAGAGCGTCGGCTCTGGGCGCATGCGCCCCAGAGCTCTGGCTAGGTAATTGGACACGTCATTTCAGCCGCTCCGCGGCACGTGGGATCTTCCCAGGCCAGGGCTCGAACCGGTGCCCCTTGCACTGCAAGACCGTGTCCTTACCTACTGGACCACCAGGGAAGCCGTGGTATTTCTTTTTCTTGTTCTTTTGAGATGTAAATTGTCTGCTTGGGCTCTCAGGGACTTTATCCCTCAGAGAAAGAAAAAAAAGGCTTATTTATTTATGAATTGTAGTTTTACAACATTGTGTTAGTTTCTGGTGTATCATATATGTGTATTATATATATATATATATATATATATATATATATATATATTCTTTGTAAAATTATTTTCCATTATGATTTATCATAAGATATTGAATATAATTTCCTGTGGTATGTCATAGGATCTTGCTATTTATCCATGTTATAATAGCGTGTATGTGTTAATTGTAAAGTCCTAATTTATTCCTCTCCTTACCTTTCCCCGTTGATAGCCGTAAATTTGTTTTCAAAGTCTGTATTTCTGTTTGCAAGTAAGTACATTTGTATCAGTTTTTAGAAATTTCTGTATATAGGTAGTATCATATGATATTTGTCTTTTGGCTTACTTAGTGTATTAATCTCTAGGTCCATCTCTGTTGCTGCAAATGGTATTATTTCATTCTGTTTTTATGACTGAGTAATATTTCATTGTGTATATATCCCATGGCTTCTGTGTCCATTCATCCATCAGTGGACATCTAGGTTGCGTCCATGTCTTGGTTAATGTAAATAGTGCTGCTATGAACATTGGGGTGCATGTATATCTTTGAATTAGTTTTCTCAGAATGTGTGCCTGGGAGTGGTATTGTTGAGTCATATGATAGCTCTGCTTTTAGGTTTTTTTTTTTTTTTTAAAGAACTTGCATACTCTTTTCCGTAGAAACTGAACCAATTTACATTCCCACCAACCTGGTAGGAGGGTTCCTTTTTCTTCATACCCTCTCCAGCATTAATTATTTGTAGATATTTTAATGATGGCCATAAAAGAGGCTTTTTGAAACTCTAGCAGGAAAACTGAGAGGTCTGTGTCTATAGATATATGTGTGTCTACGTGTACCTTATAGTATACCTTATCGGTATAGTGTGTCTGTGTCTCCAAATGGCAGGGTCAAGATCATTAGGCGTAGAAGCAACAAGTGATTTCAAGTTAGTCACTAGGGGCGAAAGAACTTTTAATACTATTCAAGACTGACCGGGTTAACATTTTTATTTTTTTAAAGAAGAGTATAATTTCTTTGAGATGTGCTAGGTTCTGCATGACAGTGTGAATCAGCTGTAAGTATACATATCTCCTTTCCCCTCACGGGTTAACATTTTTGGAAGCCTTACAACTTCAGGCAGTATTCACTTTCCTATTTGGAGTGCTCTTTTTTATTTCTTTCTTACTTACTCGGGTCTTTTATGAGATATTGAGGCAAGAGACAGGAATGAGCTGTTAAAGAAATTGAAATAGCACCATAAAAGGAAGAAAATGGAAAAGAATGAGGTGGTTTGGGGGAACCACAAATACTCAGTTTTGCTGAATAATAAGAAACTTGTTGAACAGCAATAACCATCATGATGGTTAACTTTATTTATCAACTTGTGACTTGGCCAATGTGCTCAGGTATTTCTTCAGAGTTTACACTGGATAAGATTTACATTTAAAATCAGTTGATTGTGAGTGAAGCAGGTGGCCTTCCGTTGGATCAGTAACTGGCATCTAGCCAGTTGAAGGCTTGAATTAAACCAAACATTAACCTCTCACTGGAAGAGAATTCTGCAGTGGACCTCCTCAGCATCTACTCTGTCCCGAGTCTGCAGCCCAATAGCCTTTCAGACTTAATTGTACAGTCAGCTCATCCCTTGGTGTTCAGCCTTCCAGTCCACTATGCAGATAGTGGACTTGCCAGACTCTACAATTGCCAGACTACTTCCTTAAAATAAATGTCTTTCTATCTGTACACTGCCCATGTGTTCAATGTCTATGGACAACCCTGGTTCACCTGAAGGAAGAAAGGTAACAGGAAATTTGCAGAAAGAAACTGTTAGCAATTTTTAACTAGAAGAATGACAAGATTGGAGCCATGTTTCAGGAAAATGAATTGTGGTGAGATGGAGGGCCAAACATGGTAGAGAAACACATCCCGATGGGATCTAATAGAGGTTAGTAAGTGTTCAAGAACAGAGTGGCAATGTGGTCAAGAGAGATGGAAAAGATAGGAGAAAAACATAGGTGACGCTTAAAGGTTCTGGAAGTGGACTGATCAAGATGTGAAACCCTAGCTTTTTCCTTTCCTGTTTTTTTGAGCATAAATAAATTCCAGAAAAACTTTCCTTGCTGTAAAATAGAAGTAATATTTCTATTTCATAGAGTAATTAGAAGATTAGAATCAATGAATAATTACTCTTGTAATGTGTAGCACAGTTTCTGTGTAACTTGTACAAAACCCCTAAACAAATAATTAGTTTTTATACCTGTCTCCCACATACACATGATAACTACCACATACACATATATGCAGAGTTTTCTATATGTGTATGTGTGTACACACATATGCTGGCTGTACATATATGTGCTAGCTATCATATATACATGCTTATATATGCATTTATATATAAAACATATCTAAAGTATGTGGCACAATTGCAGCAGTTTGAATAAGAAATTAAAGGGAGGGGAGGAAATTCAAACTTTTGTGATGTGAAAAAATGGTAATGTTAAGAGGAGTAGCAAAATCGAAAGCTGTAGCTCTCTTGTTGTAGAAGACAAGGAAAGATATAAACTTGTTTATTTTGGAACATGTTAGATTTCATGTACTAAATGAGAACTGAGGAATATCTAGATGGTTAGACATGAAAGTTTAATAATATATAATAAAGCAGTTAGAGAAAAGCAGTATCTTAATTCTAGAATAACTGGAATGAAATGGTGAAGATTTTAATTTATGACTACATTTAAAGCTTAAAAAAATTAATGGAAAAATAGAAAAAATGCATGTAATCTAATTTATAGGACTCCAGATTGACTTGCCAGACTCTTTTAAAATAAATGTCTTTCTATCTGTACACTGCCCATGTGTTCAATGTCTATGGACAACCCTGGTTCACCTGAAGGAAGAAAGGTAACAGGAAATTTGCAGAAAGAAACTGTTAGCAATTTTTAACTAGAAGAATGACAAGATTGGAGCCATGTTTCAGGAAAATGAATTGTGGTGAGATGGAGGGCCAAACATGGTAGAGAAACACATCCCGATGGGATCTAATAGAGGTTAGTAAGTGTTCAAGAACAGAGTGGCAATGTGGTCAAGAGAGATGGAAAAGATAGGAGAAAAACATAGGTGACGCTTAAAGGTTCTGGAAGTGGACTGATCAAGATGTGAAACCCTAGCTTTTTCCTTTCCTGTTTTTTTGAGCATAAATAAATTCCAGAAAAACTTTCCTTGCTGTAAAATAGAAGTAATATTTCTATTTCATAGAGTAATTAGAAGATTAGAATCAATGAATAATTACTCTTGTAATGTGTAGCACAGTTTCTGTGTAACTTGTACAAAACCCCTAAACAAATAATTAGTTTTTATACCTGTCTCCCACATACACATGATAACTACCACATACACATATATGCAGAGTTTTCTATATGTGTATGTGTGTACACACATATGCTGGCTGTACATATATGTGCTAGCTATCATATATACATGCTTATATATGCATTTATATATAAAACATATCTAAAGTATGTGGCACAATTGCAGCAGTTTGAATAAGAAATTAAAGGGAGGGGAGGAAATTCAAACTTTTGTGATGTGAAAAAATGGTAATGTTAAGAGGAGTAGCAAAATCGAAAGCTGTAGCTCTCTTGTTGTAGAAGACAAGGAAAGATATAAACTTGTTTATTTTGGAACATGTTAGATTTCATGTACTAAATGAGAACTGAGGAATATCTAGATGGTTAGACATGAAAGTTTAATAATATATAATAAAGCAGTTAGAGAAAAGCAGTATCTTAATTCTAGAATAACTGGAATGAAATGGTGAAGATTTTAATTTATGACTACATTTCTATTAAGACAATATTAAGAAAAGAAAATTTTAATGGGAAAATACTATAATATAGTCATTTCTTTCAACATACATATTAATTAAATGCAGTTGATTCTGTGCTATAAAATTATAATTCATTTTAATTTTGTTTTCATTCCAGTAATGCTTCAGGTAAACCTCTGTTCTTTGAAAGTTGGTATGTGTGCCAGATGCCAAGTACTATAATTCATTAACATTGATCAATGAAAATGAGAAATCATGATTAGACATACATTCATGACTAACTAGCATTGATCACCTATTACATATCAGGTTCTGTGCTGTATTTACTTCTTCCACAAAATATCCCTATTGGTTAGGAATTTCTTCTCTAATGTATGCATGAGGCTCTCTTTCCTTTGAGAATACAAAACTAGTAAGAATACAGTTTGATTTGAACCCAAATTTATGTGATTTTATAGCACTTAGATGTGTGGACTGGTTACCAGAAAGCTTTTTTTTTTGAAACCCAGGGGTTACCAAAATTAAGCATTTTTATTGATCAGAAAAGCTTCAAAAGCATTCTGTGGTAAAAGGGTTCCCTTTTTGATTCTGTTCCGTCATAGCGGAAGTCGTAATAAAAGTTTTCATAGTGAGACACTTCAGCTACTGTCTCCTCCCACTGTCTATAAAAAAGTTTATGTACCACAGGCTATAAAGAACACAACTGAAGACAGACACTCTCAGGATAGGGATGTGGTAATCTGCGCTCAGCAGACACTCTTCCTCTCCACTATTTGTAGACAAGCACAATAAGACTTTTAGACATCTGTTTTTGAGGTTAACAATACCCGAAAACATCTACAGGCTTCAGATAGCCTTAAGGTCGTCAGCACGATCTGCCTTTTGGAAACTACCCATCAAAATACATTCTCTTAAAGCCACCTATTCCTCTTTCATAGTTTATCTGTGAAATTATTCTATTATCCATTCACCTGGCACCGAGTCTCGTTACTGTTTCTGGGGATACTTTTTAGAGTTAAAATAGCATTATAAATTGATGTATGCTGTATATTTCTTTCTTCTTCACATTTTCAAGCCTTGACAAGCCCAGGGCAAAGGCCTTTGAACACAGTCTAGAATCCTGCAACAAAAGGGAACATGTCAGGAAATGTGTGGGCTTCTTGAGGAGGCAAAGCTCCTAGCTGCTCAGTGACTAGGCCACAGTTTGGCTCATGGATAGCAAGCAAGTGACCACTTAGAAAAAGCACTATAACAGGTGACTAAAAAGGTGACTAGAACAAGAGCCTACTTTGAGTAAGAACAATCTATTTTTTCTTACAGGTGAAATGTTAAGAGATTTCGCCTAAAGCTTTTCCACACAGTAAAAATATCAAAACAAATAAATATTAAAAAAATAAAAACAAAACACAAGCACAAATTTTTGAAATACTCCTTACAACCAAACAGAATATAAAAACCACTGTGTTAATGAACCTTATGGTGAATCACCCTATATGAGTAGAAATGGGAAATCATCTTACAAGGCAAGTCCAGTGAGGTTGGAAATGTTTTATTCTTTTAGGAACCATTTCTCATTTCATCAGGATCAAAATCAGAATCATCTTGAATTTATTATTTATTAAACTATGAAAGTCTTGGAATTAGTAAAGCTCCAGACAATTATTGTCTCATATTTGCAGGGCCTGAGGCTTGCGTTAGGCATGTCTGAGAATTTTAAAGTTACATATCAGGCTATGGGGCTTCCTTGGTGGCTCAGAGGTAAGCAATCTGCCTGTCGATGTAGGAGCCACAGGAGACAAGGGTTTGATTGCAGGACCGGGGAAGATCCCCTGGAGAAGGAAGTGGCAGGCTACTTTAGTATTCTTGCCTGGAAAATTCCATGCATGGAAGGGCCTGGCAGGCTACAGTCCATGGGGTCAAAAAGAGACAAACATGACTGAATGACTGAGGACAATAAAAGGCTATAGTCATGACCCTGCTGGGTTCTCACTAGGGCCCTTGAAACCTGTTCTTGCACTTACCCTGAAGCTGTGGTACAAGAGGTGTTGCTCTCCAGGTTACATTGGTGCTTGTAAACCCCAGTATACACCTGGATCCACTGGCATAGGGCAAGGCAGAGGCTGGTCCAGTACCGAGGATGCCAGGGCAGTCACTAGAATTACCCCAGCCTAGAAAGGGTCTGACCTGGTAAAGTTACTCGGGAAGCCAGGGTGGGCAAGGTCTCCTCCCACTCTCCTTAACCTTTCTAGCTCAGGATTTCCAGGCATTTCTAAAAACTTCCCAAAGCTACATTGCCCCAGGACAGGGAGGGATGGTGTAGAATCCAGTCTGTCTGAATACCTACTTGGGGTGATTTGAGTCAAGGGGCTTAAACAGAAGCAGCTGCTTTCCCTGACTCCCAGGGCAGAAATTGTGATTTTCTCCACTCCCATCACACACCCTCAACACACATCCTTTGTGTTTTTTTGGTCCAATTAACTACTAAACTTTGGAAAACCTTCCTTAGAAGGTCAAAAAGAAGAAAGAAAAAAATTAAAAAACTTTGTATGTTGGTGTCTGAGAAATGTACGGATTCCCCTACAACCTAAGACCTAGCCCTGGAGCCTTTGAAGGTAGGACTTACTTAGAAGAGATTCATCTTGCTCATGCATGTTAACGTGCCCTTCATTGCTTTTCTCCAGTGTCTAGTAGTTCGGCCACATCTGCAAGAAAAACTGCTGGTTGTCTTAGACTCATTTTATGACAGTTATAGTCTTTCTTGTGACCCAGTTTGGTATTAAGACTTTCACATCTTGAAAGGTAGAATATCTGATAACGATCACATTCTTACAGTTAGATTGAGTTTCAGTATGACCAAAACTTGCCAGTGAGAGCCCTCTTCCAGCAAAGACGCACCCTTCTACACCCCAGCTGGTTCTCGGGACGTGGTCAGTCAGGGAGCCTTATTTGGGATTTGGTTCCTGGGTCCTGGGAATGTGACTTTTTCCCAGGGCATGCCCATTCATGCCCAACTCTTGGTGACCCCATGGACTGCAGCACACTAGTCTCCCTGTCCTTCCCCATGTTCTGGAGTTGGTCCAGGTTCATGTCCATTGCACTGGTGATGCCATCCAGCAATCTCATCCTCTGATGCTCTCTTCTCCTACTGCCCTCAAATCTTTCCCAGCGTCAGGGACTTTTCCAGTGAGTTGTCTGTTCGCATCAGATGACCAAAATTACTGGAGCTTCGACTTCAGCATCAGTCCTTTTACAGAATATTCAGGGTTGATTTCCTTTAAGATTCACCAGTTTGATGTCCTTGCTGTCCAAAGAGTGTGGTGTAGGACTGGACAATCTGAGTATCTTCTCCCATGGTAATGTGACTGGTGGCAAACGTGCCTATCAGCGTCCAGAAGATGTTGGGGACAGTATGTCTGAATACCTACTTGGGGTGATTTGAGTCAAGGGGCTTAAACAGAAGCAGCTGCTTTCCCTGACTCCCAGGGCAGAAATTGTGATTTTCTCCACTCCCATCACACACCCTCAACACACATCCTTTGTGTTTTTTTGGTCCAATTAACTACTAAACTTTGGAAAACCTTCCTTAGAAGGTCAAAAAGAAGAAAGAAAAAAATTAAAAAACTTTGTATGTTGGTGTCTGAGAAATGTACGGATTCCCCTACAACCTAAGACCTAGCCCTGGAGCCTTTGAAGGTAGGACTTACTTAGAAGAGATTCATCTTGCTCATGCATGTTAACGTGCCCTTCATTGCTTTTCTCCAGTGTCTAGTAGTTCGGCCACATCTGCAAGAAAAACTGCTGGTTGTCTTAGACTCATTTTATGACAGTTATAGTCTTTCTTGTGACCCAGTTTGGTATTAAGACTTTCACATCTTGAAAGGTAGAATATCTGATAACGATCACATTCTTACAGTTAGATTGAGTTTCAGTATGACCAAAACTTGCCAGTGAGAGCCCCTCTTCCAGCAAAGACGCACCCTTCTACACCCCAGCTGGTTCTCGGGACGTGGTCAGTCAGGGAGCCTTATTTGGGATTTGGTTCCTGGGTCCTGGGAATGTGACTTTTTCCCAGGGCATGCCCATTCATGCCCAACTCTTGGTGACCCCATGGACTGCAGCACACTAGTCTCCCTGTCCTTCCCCATGTTCTGGAGTTGGTCCAGGTTCATGTCCATTGCACTGGTGATGCCATCCAGCAATCTCATCCTCTGATGCTCTCTTCTCCTACTGCCCTCAAATCTTTCCCAGCGTCAGGGACTTTTCCAGTGAGTTGTCTGTTCGCATCAGATGACCAAAATTACTGGAGCTTCGACTTCAGCATCAGTCCTTTTACAGAATATTCAGGGTTGATTTCCTTTAAGATTCACCAGTTTGATGTCCTTGCTGTCCAAAGAGTGTGGTGTAGGACTGGACAATCTGAGTATCTTCTCCCATGGTAATGTGACTGGTGGCAAACGTGCCTATCAGCGTCCAGAAGTTGTGACAGATGTTGGGGACAGTATGTTCTTTTTATCAGCAATCTAGAGCATGTTGGATTAGGACTGTCTGAAGTCATCTTGTTACCTCATGGGAAAAGCTTCTGAAATGGAAGCCAAACAGAAGCAAGGAGAGATGAGAGAGGCAGTCTTCAGGACAGTGTTTCAATCCCTGAATCCAGTTGTGCCCCTTGAAAAAGTCAATAAATTTCTTGATTCAGTTTATTTTAGACTAGTTTGAGTTGGATTTCTGTCGCTTGTAACAAAAAAAAAACCGCCTGAATAATAGAATTTAATTCTACAAACAACAATTCCATCTGATCCCAGGCACATCCACCCAGATGTTTCACAATCATATCAATTTAAAATACTAAATCTATCTGTTTAACCCACCTCTGTGTCAAATCTGCTTTTCCTACTGTAGTCCATAACCTCTGACCAATAAATAGCACTCTCCCTGAGTTTCCAGCTCCATAAGTGCTGCCACACTCTGACCTGAATGGTGCTGAATCCATTGGCTCCTTTATTCTTCTACTGATACTGTTCATTCCATAATCGTAATTTATTTTACTTTTGCCAGACTATTGCAATAACCTTTTTCTAACTGGTTTTCTGTACCTCTAGTTTTGCCCACTTGCAGACTGTATTTGATGTTGTTGCTAGAATGAGATTTGTGACAATTACTTTTAATGATGTGACCTCTGTGCTCTACTCCACCCCCAACACACCCAGATACGGACGCATGCACATGTTTAATTGCTCATTATTGCCCCAAAGGTGAAATTCAAATAAGCTAGCTCCTTTATAATCTAGCTGAGGCCTGAACATATCTAAGCTGGCCTCCTGCCACTCTCTTATAAATAATCCGTGGTTCCTTCATAATGACTTGTTCCAGCTCCTGGGAGCACTCTTGTTTGTTTGCACATGCTATTTGTCCTTTATCTGAGATGGCCTTTCCAATATTTGTTCTCAGCATCAAATTCATATGTGCTTTTCTAGACTCAATTAAACCCTGCTTCCTTCTAGTAGTTTTAATCTTTCAAGGTTATCTGTAAAATGGAAAGTCTAAATCCGTCTTCTGATTATTTTTTTTTTTTTTTTTTTTGGCCACTTCTATTGGTCTTTCGTTTATTCCCATCTTTGTTCTTTTGGCCTGTGTGGGCCTCCCATCGCAGTGGTCTCTCTCACTGCAGAGCACCAGCTCTGGGCGCATGTCCTCCAGAGCTCCAGATCGGTAGTTGGACACGTTGGTCCAGCAACTCCGCAGCACGTGGGATCTACCCAGGCCAGGGATCAAACTGGCGCCTCTTGTACTGCAAGGCAGTGTCCTTACCCACTGGACCACCAGGGAAGCCCAGCATCTCCTGATTCTTGAGTTCACTTTGAGAATCTGTGTGGTATGATCATGGAGGAACAGGAGATGGTAGAAATGGATCTTAGAAAGTTGCTATGAAGAGGCTGTGGTTACTGTCTATGGTTCCAAAAGCCAACACCAATGCAAAATTTTACTGTAGTCCATAACCTCTGACCAATAAATAGCACTCTCCTGATTGCTCCATAAGTGCTGCCACACTCTGACCTGAATGGTGCTGAATCCATTGGCTCCTTTATTCTTCTACTGATACTGTTCATTCCATAATCGTAATTTATTTTACTTTTGCCAGACTATTGCAATAACCTTTTTCTAACTGGTTTTCTGTACCTCTAGTTTTGCCCACTTGCAGACTGTATTTGATGTTGTTGCTAGAATGAGATTTGTGACAATTACTTTTAATGATGTGACCTCTGTGCTCTACTCCACCCCCAACACACCCAGATACGGACGCATGCACATGTTTAATTGCTCATTATTGCCCCAAAGGTGAAATTCAAATAAGCTAGCTCCTTTATAATCTAGCTGAGGCCTGAACATATCTAAGCTGGCCTCCTGCCACTCTCTTATAAATAATCCGTGGTTCCTTCATAATGACTTGTTCCAGCTCCTGGGAGCACTCTTGTTTGTTTGCACATGCTATTTGTCCTTTATCTGAGATGGCCTTTCCAATATTTGTTCTCAGCATCAAATTCATATGTGCTTTTCTAGACTCAATTAAACCCTGCTTCCTTCTAGTAGTTTTAATCTTTCAAGGTTATCTGTAAAATGGAAAGTCTAAATCCGTCTTCTGATTATTTTTTTTTTTTTTTTTTTTTGGCCACTTCTATTGGTCTTTCGTTTATTCCCATCTTTGTTCTTTTGGCCTGTGTGGGCCTCCCATCGCAGTGGTCTCTCTCACTGCAGAGCACCAGCTCTGGGCGCATGTCCTCCAGAGCTCCAGATCGGTAGTTGGACACGTTGGTCCAGCAACTCCGCAGCACGTGGGATCTACCCAGGCCAGGGATCAAACTGGCGCCTCTTGTACTGCAAGGCAGTGTCCTTACCCACTGGACCACCAGGGAAGCCCAGCATCTCCTGATTCTTGAGTTCACTTTGAGAATCTGTGTGGTATGATCATGGAGGAACAGGAGATGGTAGAAATGGATCTTAGAAAGTTGCTATGAAGAGGCTGTGGTTACTGTCTATGGTTCCAAAAGCCAACACAAATGCAAAATTTTAGTTCTCTAGATCCCGTACCGTGTGGTTGGTTCAGTGTATCCATGGGTCACACACATGTAGTCCTGTGATATAAATGCAGAATACACACTGGTGTATGCTGTAAGCCTAGGGACATTCCACATAGTTCATGACCTTTCTTCTTCTAGAGAGCTTCTCTCGGAGGACCCAATGTGTAACTCCGTCTCTAGAGTTCTGAATTGGAGATTTTCCTGCATTTGCCTCAGTGTTTTACGTCAGACGTTTCCTCAAGGTCTCTGACTTGGATTCCCTAGGCACACACTGCCTACTTCAGGTTGCTTTGTAATGCATATATATGTTAAATTGTAGCCGGCCCACTGGACCCCACCGCTTACACATTTGCTGCACTCTTGGGCATTAGGGCTCTTCTTAATAGCGACCAGAGCCTCCTTTTAAGTCTGGTTAGCAGGAAATACGAATGTTGGCTTGGTCATGACCACAATTTAAAGACCCAGTAGTAATCACGACATCACCCAGATTTCGTTTGCAGTTACTTAGCACTCCTTCTTTCGTCTTGCCTTTTTAGTCTCCAAATGGAAGGAAACAAAAGTTCCTGTTTATGTCTCTAAAGTGCCTGTGACACCGATTTGTTCATTTCCAGCCCAAGGGTAGTCGAAGCCAGCAAGAGTGCAACTCATCCATTTAAAATAATTATTTCAGTCCATCTCAGCAGAGTGACTTGTTCTGGTTTCAAGGCAACAGTGCCTGGGCAGAATGGTTTATCATTATCCCTGGATTGCATGATGCCAAACACCGGCTTTTTAGAGTCATAGGTGTTCTGCAAAACCCTCAGTGCCCAGGCGAGACATGTTGGATAGATTCTAGGCATTCTGGGAAATACATCAAGGTAATAATTACTTCCACATTTCCCCTCTTAAATACACATTTTACTCAGGGCCACAGTTTGCCCTTACATACACCCAATGCATTTCAGATTTCTGTGTAATTTAAAGAAAAAGCATTGCCGAGGTAAGCCAAATTTATATACGAGCTCTTTGTGTAAGTTATTTCAGAGCTACAAAGGCTGTGGTTGGACTCAGTAGAAATGCAAAATTTTAGTTCTCTAGATCCGTGCCGTGTGGTTGGTTCAGTGTATCCATGGGTCACACACATGTAGTCCTGTGATATAAATGCAGAATACACACTGGTGTATGCTGTAAGCCTAGGGACATTCCACATAGTTCATGACCTTTCTTCTTCTAGAGAGCTTCTCTCGGAGGACCCAATGTGTAACTCCGTCTCTAGAGTTCTGAATTGGAGATTTTCCTGCATTTGCCTCAGTGTTTTACGTCAGACGTTTCCTCAAGGTCTCTGACTTGGATTCCCTAGGCACACACTGCCTACTTCAGGTTGCTTTGTAATGCATATATATGTTAAATTGTAGCCGGCCCACTGGACCCCACCGCTTACACATTTGCTGCACTCTTGGGCATTAGGGCTCTTCTTAATAGCGACCAGAGCCTCCTTTTAAGTCTGGTTAGCAGGAAATACGAATGTTGGCTTGGTCATGACCACAATTTAAAGACCCAGTAGTAATCACGACATCACCCAGATTTCGTTTGCAGTTACTTAGCACTCCTTCTTTCGTCTTGCCTTTTTAGTCTCCAAATGGAAGGAAACAAAAGTTCCTGTTTATGTCTCTAAAGTGCCTGTGACACCGATTTGTTCATTTCCAGCCCAAGGGTAGTCGAAGCCAGCAAGAGTGCAACTCATCCATTTAAAATAATTATTTCAGTCCATCTCAGCAGAGTGACTTGTTCTGGTTTCAAGGCAACAGTGCCTGGGCAGAATGGTTTATCATTATCCCCTGGATTGCATGATGCCAAACACCGGCTTTTTTTAGAGTCATAGGTGTTCTGCAAAACCCTCAGTGCCCAGGCGAGACATGTTGGATAGATTCTAGGCATTCTGGGAAATACATCAAGGTAATAATTACTTCCACATTTCCCCTCTTAAATACACATTTTTACTCAGGGCCACAGTTTGCCCTTACATACACCCAATGCATTTCAGATTTCTGTGTAATTTAAAGAAAAAGCATTGCCGAGGTAAGCCAAATTTATATACGAGCTCTTTGTGTAAGTTATTTCAGAGCTACAAAGGCTGTGGACCCATGCTTATATACAGTTTGTTTCCTTGTTATGGCTTTCTGCCATCAATTGAAATACCTTTCATACAGTGCCCTAGCTCCCAATATGAAAAAAGGTTACTTATTTTTTTATTAATTTTTTAAAAGAAAGACTTCTTATGTGTGTGTGTGTCTGAGAAGACTGGTTTACATTTTAAGTCCACTCAATCTGGATGTGGTAGGTGAGGCAATATGTTGGAGAGGAAAAGAGTGGATTGCAAGTCCCATGAAAAGAAGGGGATCATTTTCTTTGGGGGTGAAGGAGAACATATATGATTTTTTGTTCTGTGGAAATAGAAAGTATATTGTACCATGTTTTTATGAATTATAAATAGAACTAGCTTCTGTTGTACTTATTCCTTGTAGAATGTATATAGTCATTTAGTGTCATATCATTTTGAAGTCTTTCTTCAGCATTACTGTTCAGGCTACTATTTTGTGCTACACTCTATTCAGTATTGATCATGTCAATTACATTATTCACCTCCACAGGCTTTGCTTTCATTACTCTTTGGAAACGGTTTTAATATTTCTTTAGTCATAGGTCTTTCATATAAAATTAGTCTTCTGTTTTAAGTGAGCCTTCTAATTGTATTTGATACAAGAACACTTGGAACTCGATTTGGAGGTTCTCATTGTGCATTGTTTTTACATTTTCCTAAAATTGGTGACAGTTTATGGATGTATTAGGAAGTCACTAGATTTTTTTTTGTGTTTTTATTCTGGTTTCAAGGCAACAGTGCCTGGGCAGAATGGTTTATCATTATCCCCTGGATTGCATGATGCCAAACACCGGCTTTTTTTAGAGTCATAGGTGTTCTGCAAAACCCTCAGTGCCCAGGCGAGACATGTTGGATAGATTCTAGGCATTCTGGGAAATACATCAAGGTAATAATTACTTCCACATTTCCCCTCTTAAATACACATTTTTACTCAGGGCCACAGTTTGCCCTTACATACACCCAATGCATTTCAGATTTCTGTGTAATTTAAAGAAAAAGCATTGCCGAGGTAAGCCAAATTTATATACGAGCTCTTTGTGTAAGTTATTTCAGAGCTACAAAGGCTGTGGACCCATGCTTATATACAGTTTGTTTCCTTGTTATGGCTTTCTGCCATCAATTGAAATACCTTTCATACAGTGCCCTAGCTCCCAATATGAAAAAAGGTTACTTATTTTTTTATTAATTTTTTAAAAGAAAGACTTCTTATGTGTGTGTGTGTCTGAGAAGACTGGTTTACATTTTAAGTCCACTCAATCTGGATGTGGTAGGTGAGGCAATATGTTGGAGAGGAAAAGAGTGGATTGCAAGTCCCATGAAAAGAAGGGGATCATTTTCTTTGGGGGTGAAGGAGAACATATATGATTTTTTGTTCTGTGGAAATAGAAAGTATATTGTACCATGTTTTTATGAATTATAAATAGAACTAGCTTCTGTTGTACTTATTCCTTGTAGAATGTATATAGTCATTTAGTGTCATATCATTTTGAAGTCTTTCTTCAGCATTACTGTTCAGGCTACTATTTTGTGCTACACTCTATTCAGTATTGATCATGTCAATTACATTATTCACCTCCACAGGCTTTGCTTTCATTACTCTTTGGAAACGGTTTTAATATTTCTTTAGTCATAGGTCTTTCATATAAAATTAGTCTTCTGTTTTAAGTGAGCCTTCTAATTGTATTTGATACAAGAACACTTGGAACTCGATTTGGAGGTTCTCATTGTGCATTGTTTTTACATTTTCCTAAAATTGGTGACAGTTTATGGATGTATTAGGAAGTCACTAGATTTTCTTGTGTTTTTTACTGTTGTCCATGCTTTCTATTAAAATCCTGATTTAAAATAGCACAAAATGTTGTCTGTGGTTTTGGGAACATTAAACTTAAGTGCATTCTGTGAATCAAATGTGTGTCTGTTCAAAGACATTCAAAAAGCAAAGCAATTGAAAACTCAAGTGCAGTGTTGTTATGTTTTTATTGAAGAGAATTTTTTAAAATCCAGATATTGTGGTGCCAGATACATTACTTTAACGGTTAACACCTTGACATTCAGTCAGAAGGTACAACTTGTATCTGGGATAGCTTTACGGGATAAAAAGGTCATATCTTTGAGTTTACTACCTCTGACTATAGAAAATTGTTTTGACTGATTAACCCTGGGAATGGCCATGTGTTCAGTAGCATCCATGGAGCTTTTGTGGGGGAAGTTATACTGAATTTATCGTTTTTAGGGTATCCTTAGATTGTTTGAATAAGCTTTAAATTAAAAATGACTTGAATATATTAACATGAGTTAAATTCCAACTCAATTCTAGGCCTATTCTCCAAATGAGAAGTCCAGAATTGAACAAGTCAGGATTTATTTAAAGAAGCTTGTGCCTGGAGAATGAGGAGAAAGAGAAGGTGGGGCTACAAAATGCCGAGTCCTTCTTCATTTGGGTTGATGCTTCCAATTCTTTTTGGTTCCGTAGCTCTTACTTGGAAGAAAGGATCATCAGGTGGCTTAAAGTTTGGCTTTAGAAACACACTGAAAGTGTTCAAATACCAGGTTTTCTATTTGGAAGTGTGTCAAATACCAGGTTTTATATTTGGTAGTCACATGCAGTTGGTAAAATTGTGTCCTCAATGATAATTAATATTCCCTTGAAAATAAGTGCATTTTAACCTATATCATAGGACATTGGGGAAGATCAAATGAGACTGATGCAAGTGAATTGTTTATCTTAGACTCTGGCACATTATAAGATTTGCTAAATCATTCCCTAAGTATTAGAGGTGAGGTGGAAGTTAGGGAGTGGTCACAGCACTGCTGAATGGCATACTACTACCATTTGCTAATATGCCAACAACAAAATGAAAGTGATCAAATTTAGTACAGATTCACTCTTATATTGCCATCTCTTTTAGCAGTTTGCTTGTCAGATTTGATAAACTCAGAAGTGAAGTGGGCATTCTGGGCTGCCCAAAGACAGACGTGAGCGAGGGGATGGTGACTATGTGGTCGCCCAGCACCTTCCCACACTGTTGATACTGGAGATGTTCATGACTGGGCAGATGAGCACTTGGCTTCCAGTGCCCCCAGTGAGACCATATCTGTCCAAGCAGTTGCTCTTGATCACAGTGACTGGGAAAATTGAAATGTGAAAAATACATGTAGTGTGTACAAATATACAGAATTTTGCAAGCAGATGCAAGTCTTGCCTATGTTTCCTACTAAAGGAAAATACAGTGTCTGTAAACTAAGGTATCTGTAAACCTTTGTCATGGTTTTAGAAACATTGCCACAGAAAGATAGTTAACTACATGTATTTTTACTGAGTTTGCTTCCTTCAGGAAAGAATTAGCCCTGATCTAGAGGGTTCATGCTAGTGTATTATAGAAGTGACTGTCAATGTCAGAAAAGCACCCAGAATGTTTTCTTAAACAATTCACATAAGTTATCCCACCAGCATGTGGAATGAGGTTTGAGAAAGAACACAGCATCATACCCCTTGTATGTGAAACACAGACGAGTCTGTGTTCAGTCTGGCCTGTAATTTTTTGTTTCTATTTCAGTCTTTGTTTCTCCACTCACATTTAATTTCTTTTAGATACAGGGGGTAAATCTTGTCCTTTTGCAAAGAACAGTTCATATCAGATGACTCTGGTTTTAAAAGTTTTTCTTCTTCCTCTGCCAAAGCATTGCTACTGAGGAATTACCACCAGTGCTCTCAGTTACATGTCACCAGTGTGGATGGTGGGGCTGAGTCACCCATGTTGTCACTCAATCTCACAGCAAACATTTGCAAGACAGCTGGCAGGAATGATGATTAGGTGCAGTGAAACCGTTCATCTCAGATTGATACTTGAACCCATGTGCTAAGACTCAGACCCAGCTAAAGCCCAGTATGAGACTCAAACCCACAAAGCCAGGACTCTAACCCAGCCAAAACCCTGTTTGGGACTTGACTCCATGTGGCTAGGACTCGAACTCAACCAAAACCCACAGTTTTAGGACCCAGAGACATATTAAAGCCTTTCCCAAAGAGGAATGAAGCCAAAACCTGTGGAAATAATAATGTAATTGATTTTGAATAATGTGATCTCCAACTGAGATCACAGACCTGCTTTCAGGACCTAATGAAGTTCTAGTCTTTGATGTCCCATTGCAGAAAGAATTCAGTGAGAGACAAAGTGATACAAGTGGATTTATGTAGATATAAGAAAGAAGTGGACTTATTTAGAGATTAGCATACTCCATAGATAGAATATGGACCATCTCAGAAGGCAAGAACAGCCTTGGGAGAAACACATTTCACAGACAAGAGCGTGGGCCGTCACAGAGGGCAAGTGTGGCCTCAAAATGTGACTTGGGTAGTTTTTATGGGCTGGGTAATTACATAAGCTGATGAGTGCTGAAGGGGTGAAGACTGTAACTCCAGCATCGTTAACATCATTCTACACAGCCAACTAAGCTGCATGCTGACATCTGTATTTGAACTGGGATGAAATTCACAGTGGCATACTAGATTCATTCTACACTCACTTGTGCTGATAATGGCAAATCAGAACTTCTGTGTGTATTTTGTGCCTCAGAGGTTGGTGGACCTGAGGAGGTGATTTGGGAGAGAGAAATGTGAGTTCTAGGTCTAACTGGGTTGGTGACTTCACTGGGTTTGTAATTTTGTTTCATTCTTCATATCTATAAAGCAAGAGTTTGGGCTAGATGGCCAAACATACTGAATGTTACTAAGTTTATCAAGTTGTAATTAATCCTAAACATTGCTACTGAGGAATTACCACCAGTGCTCTCAGTTACATGTCACCAGTGTGGATGGTGGGGCTGAGTCACCCATGTTGTCACTCAATCTCACAGCAAACATTTGCAAGACAGCTGGCAGGAATGATGATTAGGTGCAGTGAAACCGTTCATCTCAGATTGATACTTGAACCCATGTGCTAAGACTCAGACCCAGCTAAAGCCCAGTATGAGACTCAAACCCACAAAGCCAGGACTCTAACCCAGCCAAAACCCTGTTTGGGACTTGACTCCATGTGGCTAGGACTCGAACTCAACCAAAACCCACAGTTTTAGGACCCAGAGACATATTAAAGCCTTTCCCAAAGAGGAATGAAGCCAAAACCTGTGGAAATAATAATGTAATTGATTTTGAATAATGTGATCTCCAACTGAGATCACAGACCTGCTTTCAGGACCTAATGAAGTTCTAGTCTTTGATGTCCCATTGCAGAAAGAATTCAGTGAGAGACAAAGTGATACAAGTGGATTTATGTAGATATAAGAAAGAAGTGGACTTATTTAGAGATTAGCATACTCCATAGATAGAATATGGACCATCTCAGAAGGCAAGAACAGCCTTGGGAGAAACACATTTCACAGACAAGAGCGTGGGCCGTCACAGAGGGCAAGTGTGGCCTCAAAATGTGACTTGGGTAGTTTTTATGGGCTGGGTAATTACATAAGCTGATGAGTGCTGAAGGGGTGAAGACTGTAACTCCAGCATCGTTAACATCATTCTACACAGCCAACTAAGCTGCATGCTGACATCTGTATTTGAACTGGGATGAAATTCACAGTGGCATACTAGATTCATTCTACACTCACTTGTGCTGATAATGGCAAATCAGAACTTCTGTGTGTATTTTGTGCCTCAGAGGTTGGTGGACCTGAGGAGGTGATTTGGGAGAGAGAAATGTGAGTTCTAGGTCTAACTGGGTTGGTGACTTCACTGGGTTTGTAATTTTGTTTCATTCTTCATATCTATAAAGCAAGAGTTTGGGCTAGATGGCCAAACATACTGAATGTTACTAAGTTTATCAAGTTGTAATTAATCCTAAACATTGCTATTCAGCAGGGATACAGCCTGTACATCCATGATTTTTACCAAACACTCAGGTAACTGATATAACAAAAATGGGGGGAATACTAAATTAGATGTTGTTTGACTTCCTTGCCCCTGGCTTTGAAAAGTCAACAATATAGGAGGTAGTAGTTACCACATTGTCATTAACATTCATCTGCAAATGGTTCTGCTGAGAGATGTGCCTATTTTATCACCAGAAAAATCCAAGAAATAAATTACTATTAAGGACACATTATTTTGCTTTTATTGTATAACTAAATGACAAAATACACATCTGTTGTGTGTGTATTAGTTGCTCAGTCATGTCTGACTCTTAGTGACCCCATGGGCTGTAGCCCGCCAGGCTCCTCTGTACATGGGATTATCCAGGCAAGAATACTGGAGTGGGTTTCCATTCCTTTCTCCAATACATTCCTTAGTATATACTAATATGTTGAAGCCAAAAGACCAGCCTCCTGTCCCCTCAGGGCTCAAAAGTGTATGTGTGTGTGTGTATGTCTGTCTCTCGGGCCAATGGGTTCTGAGAACTCAGAGTACATGCCAGTGCAAGCCGCCCATAGCGTGTTGTTGAGGCATCTGTGTTGTGGTCTCTTGTCCTCGATGCTGTGTTTCCAGAATAGGACTCAAGCTCTCTGTCCTCTGTGAGCTGGCCCCACTGGATGCCTGGAGCAGCCCTACTCTGGGGAGCTGAGGGAAAACATGAGGCTTGTCCCCCAGCGCCCCCGCCCCTCACATGACGGACAGGCGGGAGAACAGGATCAAGGAAAGCACAGCAAGTAGCGAGCTCCTTGCTTCCCTGGGCAGTTAGTTCTCGGGCCAGAAGCATCTGCCCATGGGCACATGCCTAGCTGCTGCTCCCATAGCCTCCTCCAAGGCAGTGGGACCGCATTGACTGGCTGCTGTTGCTGAGCAGCCGATTCCCTATAGTCTGCCTGGCTCTCAGGAGGAGAGCAGAGTGGCTGATGCAAGGGGAGCCCCAGGGACCATGGGCTGCCATGCCCCAGAGCAGAGGCAGGTGGGGAAAGGCCAAGTTCAGGAAGCACATGAGTGCCAGCAGCATCGCCAGGCCACCAGAGCGGGAGTGAGCCTGGGGTGGGTAGGAGAGGACTATAAATATTTCAGCTCCATTATTTATAGAAAATGTACAGACATGTGAATGTGAAATAAATGTCCTGAACTCCTCTCTCCACAAAAAGTTAAGTTTTATTTGGGGCACAATTAGGACTGCAGCCTGGGAGGCAGCATATCAGGTAGCTCTGAGAGACTGCTCCAAACAGGTGGTAGGGAAAAGGTAAATATATGAGGTTTTGAGGAAGGGACAGTTCAGTATCAATAAACAGTCATTTTACAAAGGGTTTTCGGTTCATCATGAGGATATGATGTCACCATGAAGGGATTTAGTGTTTTTCCAGATATAAGGAGATGCAAAGATTGAGACCCGGGCTTATTTCCAGGCAAGAATACTGGAGTGGGTTTCCATTCCTTTCTCCAATACATTCCTTAGTATATACTAATATGTTGAAGCCAAAAGACCAGCCTCCTGTCCCCTCAGGGCTCAAAAGTGTATGTGTGTGTGTGTATGTCTGTCTCTCGGGCCAATGGGTTCTGAGAACTCAGAGTACATGCCAGTGCAAGCCGCCCATAGCGTGTTGTTGAGGCATCTGTGTTGTGGTCTCTTGTCCTCGATGCTGTGTTTCCAGAATAGGACTCAAGCTCTCTGTCCTCTGTGAGCTGGCCCCACTGGATGCCTGGAGCAGCCCTACTCTGGGGAGCTGAGGGAAAACATGAGGCTTGTCCCCCAGCGCCCCCGCCCCTCACATGACGGACAGGCGGGGAGAACAGGATCAAGGGAAAGCACAGCAAGTAGCGAGCTCCTTGCTTCCCTGGGCAGTTAGTTCTCGGGCCAGAAGCATCTGCCCATGGGCACATGCCTAGCTGCTGCTCCCATAGCCTCCTCCAAGGCAGTGGGACCGCATTGACTGGCTGCTGTTGCTGAGCAGCCGATTCCCTATAGTCTGCCTGGCTCTCAGGAGGAGAGCAGAGTGGCTGATGCAAGGGGAGCCCCAGGGACCATGGGCTGCCATGCCCCAGAGCAGAGGCAGGTGGGGAAAGGCCAAGTTCAGGAAGCACATGAGTGCCAGCAGCATCGCCGCGTGGGCCACCAGAGCGGGAGTGAGCCTGGGGGTGGGTAGGAGAGGACTATAAATATTTCAGCTCCATTATTTATAGAAAATGTACAGACATGTGAATGTGAAATAAATGTCCTGAACTCCTCTCTCCACAAAAAGTTAAGTTTTATTTGGGGCACAATTAGGACTGCAGCCTGGGAGGCAGCATATCAGGTAGCTCTGAGAGACTGCTCCAAACAGGTGGTAGGGAAAAGGTAAATATATGAGGTTTTGAGGAAGGGACAGTTCAGTATCAATAAACAGTCATTTTACAAAGGGTTTTCGGTTCATCATGAGGATATGATGTCACCATGAAGGGATTTAGTGTTTTTCCAGATATAAGGAGATGCAAAGATTGAGATCATAAAATCTGTTCCTGAAAGTATCCACCTATCTAAAGACCTATCCCACCAGATTGCCTAGAGCACAGAGTGCCTCAGTCAACCCTAAACTACCTCAGGGGTTGTTGAAGGTCAGCACCTCCCAACAGCACAGGGTTCAGTCTCTGCAGAGGCAGATGGCAAACGCCCTTGTTGTTCAGTCATTGGCAATGCAATTGGTAAAATGCCAATTTGTAGTTGACAATGGTAGCCCTTAAATGCTTGTGCCACTGTGTGGAATAAAGTCTGCGAAGAGGGAAAACAGTTTCACTTCTATGTTCTACTCTCTAGCCTTACCTGCGTTTATAGAATTCCTTTGCAGCATACCATTGTAGGCTCTAGAGCATGAAGAAGTATTATAAAAATCATGGAGATTTAGGCTTGATATGATCCGAACTGTGAAAATTGTGAGCATGGGCCCTATTAAAGAGATGAATGACATAAAACGATTTTATAACACACACACACTCCTTTGCTCATGCTCAAGCATCCACACACACAAGCGCATTCCTGCCCCCACAGATACGAACATATGCACACCCTCTTCGGAACACATGTTGTGTCACACTCTCAACTCTGGATTGAGTTTTTAGTTGATTAAACACATGAAATTGAAACTATCCAAATAAACTCTCCTGGCAGTTATTGAAAGTCTTTTGAAGTAAGCCAGAATGCCTCTGCCGTCAGCGTTCCCATACTGAATCCGTCCCTGTCACAGTGATAATGTGTTTATTTTTTATGTTGGAACATAGATTTCTTCTTTCATTGCACCAGCTCTGCAAAGATAAAAATAAAAGACAATAATGCAACAGTCTGTGGATTTGAGAACCTCCTCTGTGGTGACAGCTTTGGTGATAATTTTTTTTGCAGTCTATTTAAAAGATGAGGCTGCTACTTTGTGGCAGTATTCTCAGACTTTTTCTGTCCCCTCTAATTGGGAAAACAGTTTCTTGCTTCTATGAAGCAGTAAAGCTTCCTAATATGTGGTGGTTCCCTCCTTCTTTTTGTGTTTCTGGGGTCATGCGGTCTGTTGGAGCTTGCCATTTCTAACAGGAACTGACTGGGAGGGACTCATATGGGCAATCCTGAAGGTAATTTTGAAGATTTCCCCCAAAGCTTGTTTCTTTTCTCAGAGCCCTTTACTGCTCACAAAACAAAACATTTTGAAATATCAAATTTAGAACTTGAACTACAAGGTAAAACAAAATTAAATATTTCCAAAACTTAACTTATACCGCTCACCTAAAACCACCCCCTTCCTCTGGAAGTCCTGGCTTTGAATAGTGGCGTCAACTGAGGACTTGGCCTCGTATCCTCCCTAGCTACTCTTCACATGCTTTCTCAACATCCATGACAGCGCTTAGTTCTCCTCTGTCTGTACTCACCTTATGGTTGAGTAGGATTTTGTTGGAATATGATCTCATCTCCCTGCCTCTGTTTGCTTAAACCCTAGCACTGTTGAAACAGTCTTACTTCTAAGGTATGAAACTGATCTTGCCTTAAGGAACTTTGTAAATAGAAAAATGAACAAATGCTTTTCTCTTAGGATTATCAGCTCCTTTATAACTGATCCACATTCTGACATCTCAGACTCATATGCTGTAATTTCCTTTAGCCCCTAATTAACCCCCCAACTCCCTTTTAGGGACACAGACCTTCTTCGCATCCTCTAAATAGGCCCTATTTTGGTCTGGACGATCTCCCCTGACATGGCATTCCACTGCCTCTCGCATCATGACACCTCTGCCCCAGGACAGCAAACCCCAATTCACCTCATATATATATCTCGTGTCTTATTCCCTATAGGGATTCCACATACCTGCCTCCCAGAGAACTCTGTTAACACTCTATTCTAGTGCAAATCATGCCATGGCTAGTGTAGTGAGTTGAATGTTGGCCCTACAAAAGGTATATCCTCACCCTAACCCCTAGACCCTCTGAATGTCACCTTGTTTTGGAAAAGGCTTTTGGTAGATGGAACTAGGAATCTTGAGATGAGAGCGTTATGGATACAAATGGGCTTTAAGTCCTGTTCAGGTGTCTCAATAAGATACATAGAATAGAGACACACAGGGAGAAAGGGAGACTCTGTGAAGATGGAGATTGAATTGATCACAAGCTGAGAAACTCCTGGCGCCACCAGAAACTGCAGAGATTACCCCCTAGAAACTAGGGAGGAAACATGGCCCTGCTGACATCCCGAATTCAGACTTTTGATCTCCAGCAATGTGAGAGAATGCATCTGTTTATAGCCACCACGTTTGTGCTAATTTGTTGCAGCATACCTAGGAAATTAAGGATGGTTATTTATACATCTACCTCAGACTAGATCTGGAAATCCCAAAGGAAGAAAGCACCATAGACTCTTATGCTTTAAAATTATTAATAGACATTTTGGGAGGGACTTTAGGTTAATAGAAAAATTGAGTGGCAAGTACAATATTCTCATATATCCCGTCTCCTCAAGTTTCTTTTGTTAGTGGTGTATATTTGTTACAAGTAATGAGCCAACATGTACGCATGCTTGTTGAGTGAAATCCATAGTATATATTAGGGTTCACTCTGTGTGGTACATTCTTTGACTTCCAACAAATGTATAATCACATGCTTTTCTCTTAGGATTATCAGCTCCTTTATAACTGATCCACATTCTGACATCTCAGACTCATATGCTGTAATTTCCTTTAGCCCCTAATTAACCCCCCAACTCCCTTTTAGGGACACAGACCTTCTTCGCATCCTCTAAATAGGCCCTATTTTGGTCTGGACGATCTCCCCTGACATGGCATTCCACTGCCTCTCGCATCATGACACCTCTGCCCCAGGACAGCAAACCCCAATTCACCTCATATATATATCTCGTGTCTTATTCCCTATAGGGATTCCACATACCTGCCTCCCAGAGAACTCTGTTAACACTCTATTCTAGTGCAAATCATGCCATGGCTAGTGTAGTGAGTTGAATGTTGGCCCTACAAAAGGTATATCCTCACCCTAACCCCTAGACCCTCTGAATGTCACCTTGTTTTGGAAAAGGCTTTTGGTAGATGGAACTAGGAATCTTGAGATGAGAGCGTTATGGATACAAATGGGCTTTAAGTCCTGTTCAGGTGTCTCAATAAGATACATAGAATAGAGACACACAGGGAGAAAGGGAGACTCTGTGAAGATGGAGATTGAATTGATCACAAGCTGAGAAACTCCTGGCGCCACCAGAAACTGCAGAGATTACCCCCTAGAAACTAGGGAGGAAACATGGCCCTGCTGACATCCCGAATTCAGACTTTTGATCTCCAGCAATGTGAGAGAATGCATCTGTTTATAGCCACCACGTTTGTGCTAATTTGTTGCAGCATACCTAGGAAATTAAGGATGGTTATTTATACATCTACCTCAGACTAGATCTGGAAATCCCAAAGGAAGAAAGCACCATAGACTCTTATGCTTTAAAATTATTAATAGACATTTTGGGAGGGACTTTAGGTTAATAGAAAAATTGAGTGGCAAGTACAATATTCTCATATATCCCGTCTCCTCAAGTTTCTTTTGTTAGTGGTGTATATTTGTTACAAGTAATGAGCCAACATGTACGCATGCTTGTTGAGTGAAATCCATAGTATATATTAGGGTTCACTCTGTGTGGTACATTCTTTGACTTCCAACAAATGTATAATCACATGTATCTTACAGAATGGTTTCACTAAGAAGCTTAAAAAAAAAAAAGCCCTAAAATGCTCTGGTATTCTAACTATCCATCCCTCCCTCTTCCAAACCTTGGTAACCATTGATGTTTTCCCTGTTTATATGTGCCTTTTCTAGATTGTCCTTGAATTGGGATCATATAGTATATAGTCTTTTCAGATTGGCTTCTGTCACTTAGCAATATGCACTCGGGTTTCTTTGATCTCTCTTCATGGCTTGATAGCCCACTTCTTTTTCCAGTGGCTGTTATTCAGGGTTTCTGGGTTCCCTCTGGGTTCTACCTTGCTCTGATGTGATTTGTGTAATATCCTGAAGTGAAAGGACTAAGCATGAACCAGTCACGAAAAGGACAGTGAAACACCAGCTGTAACATGAGAAAAAGGAGCATTAAACTTTCGAAAGATGGATGACTCATATTCATAGGTTAAATATATTTTCAGTCTTATGATTGGTAACTTTGGTTTATTTTTTAAAACATTAAAAGGTAACTGGGGTAGCATTTATCAATCTCCTTTAGAGTCTGATTTTAGGCTATTCCCATTGCTAAGCCCCATGGCTTGATGGCTGAAATCCGAGTTACCCTTTTTATCTTGCCCTACCAACCACCTCTTTTTTAAGAAAAGAGTATCTTTCAGTAGCATTCAGTATGAATGAATGAACAATGGGAAGAGAGGTTTTTAAATCAAAATCATCTTGAGAGGTCTTATAGGGAGAGATACTGACTTGGCCTAAATGGTCATTCAGGTTTTTCATAAGCTGTTCTGGAGAAATCTGAACAATTTTTTTGGTCAACCCAATACATGTGAAAGAAGATTGGTCCTGAGATGATAGTTATTAAAAGTGAGTGGTAGAGATATAAGGGCTTGTTTTATTCTCTAAATTGATACGTATTTGAGTTTACTTACTTGAAAATAATACTAATAAAGAGAATTTTGACATATTGTTAGGTAACTATGTTAATTGAGCTGAATTTTTTTTATCTCATGTCAATGCGGAATTTTTATATGCCTAAAAAATTCTAAAAGACAAAATGTTTTGTATGAATTAAGCAACATAAGGATCTGAATGCAGAAACTGTCTATATACACATATATGTGTAAGTGGTATGTGCATTGAATAATGTATTCCTAGAAAAACAGATATTCCAAAATAGTGACAACTCAGGGTAAATATATTTGAATCACATTTATGAAAATGCTAGGGAGAAAATGCTTGAACAGATATTGGCAACAGATAGTACATAGGCAAATGGAAACATTTTGGGCTCCATTTAAAGTATGAAAATCCAAATATAGAAAATTTCTTTACTATTAAAAAAGTTCCAAGACAGGGCATTTGAATAATCTCATAAAATTTTCATCTTACAATGCAATTTTGGGTGCAGTTTATTCATGCTGACTTCAGGGAAGACATGGGAAGCAAATAAATGTATGATGCAACGTCATAGTAAATAATTTATGTTCAATCAAATTATAGATACATCACAAATGAGAAGGATTGTCCTCCAGCCGCATTTAAGACTATCTTTAAATAAACTATAAATTTATGTTACTATCTGGCAGTGAACAGAGGCAGATAGATCATTTCCTTTTGAATAATGAAAAAGTTGTCTTCAAGATGCCTTCTTCAATAGGAAGTCCTATGACAAAAACTTACTTTGATCAAACTGTTATTTAGTTTTATTTCTTAATAAATATATGTATACTTACATAAAAAAAATTCATTTAAGAAAAGAGCAAAAGGAAAAGTCCCTACCTCTGGTTTTCAGAAAATACAGACTGCTCAAACATGAAATCTCGGCTCCCTACAGATCCAGCCGGTCCCCTCTCAACAACTCAAACTGTTAGCGTCTGCTCTTGCATTCTTGTTCCCCCTTATTTGTGATAAAAATTTCTAGTACACTTATCATCTTTGGTAAATTGTTGAGTCTGATTTGCTGTCAGCTTTCTGGTGAACTTGCAAAAGAGCTGAAATGTGTGTTTTGGATTAACGTTTATTATTAATAAATGATTTTTTTTTTTTGCTTTGTAGCATTGTTGTGATTTCACTTGTTTTTAAGCTTCTTTGATTTTTGCTACACATTTGTCATTTGACTAGTAGGAAAATGTTTGCTTCTTATTCATGTCAAATGATTTATTTCTTCTCTTGTTTTCTTTTTTTTGTAACATCAGGCATTTTACTGATGCCTCTAAATTTATCATGCAACTGTTAAAAATCTGCTCTAGAATCATAGCATGTGTGCATTGAATAATGTATTCCTAGAAAAACAGATATTCCAAAATAGTGACAACTCAGGGTAAATATATTTGAATCACATTTATGAAAATGCTAGGGAGAAAATGCTTGAACAGATATTGGCAACAGATAGTACATAGGCAAATGGAAACATTTTGGGCTCCATTTAAAGTATGAAAATCCAAATATAGAAAATTTCTTTACTATTAAAAAAGTTCCAAGACAGGGCATTTGAATAATCTCATAAAATTTTCATCTTACAATGCAATTTTGGGTGCAGTTTATTCATGCTGACTTCAGGGAAGACATGGGAAGCAAATAAATGTATGATGCAACGTCATAGTAAATAATTTATGTTCAATCAAATTATAGATACATCACAAATGAGAAGGATTGTCCTCCAGCCGCATTTAAGACTATCTTTAAATAAACTATAAATTTATGTTACTATCTGGCAGTGAACAGAGGCAGATAGATCATTTCCTTTTGAATAATGAAAAAGTTGTCTTCAAGATGCCTTCTTCAATAGGAAGTCCTATGACAAAAACTTACTTTGATCAAACTGTTATTTAGTTTTATTTCTTAATAAATATATGTATACTTACATAAAAAAAATTCATTTAAGAAAAGAGCAAAAGGAAAAGTCCCTACCTCTGGTTTTCAGAAAATACAGACTGCTCAAACATGAAATCTCGGCTCCCTACAGATCCAGCCGGTCCCCTCTCAACAACTCAAACTGTTAGCGTCTGCTCTTGCATTCTTGTTCCCCCTTATTTGTGATAAAAATTTCTAGTACACTTATCATCTTTGGTAAATTGTTGAGTCTGATTTGCTGTCAGCTTTCTGGTGAACTTGCAAAAGAGCTGAAATGTGTGTTTTGGATTAACGTTTATTATTAATAAATGATTTTTTTTTTTTTTTTGCTTTGTAGCATTGTTGTGATTTCACTTGTTTTTAAGCTTCTTTGATTTTTGCTACACATTTGTCATTTGACTAGTAGGAAAATGTTTGCTTCTTATTCATGTCAAATGATTTATTTCTTCTCTTGTTTTCTTTTTTTTGTAACATCAGGCATTTTTACTGATGCCTCTAAATTTATCATGCAACTGTTAAAAAATCTGCTCTAGAATCATAGCATGTGTGCTTTGATGGTGCAATGAATGTGCCTATTTTAAAATTTTCATTAATATCTTAGGGCACAGCAACCCACTCCAGTACAGAGGAGGCTGGTGGGCTGCAATGAACAGGATCTAAGAGAGTCAGACATGACAGAAGTGACTTAGCGTGCACCAGCATGGTATAGAATCCATGACAGCATCTCTGATTTCGTTGCCTGTCTCAGGAGTCATTGTAGGTCACTGAACGACCCTTCTGATAGGATTTTTGTAAAGATTTGGTTTTTAAATAGTCACTGCCTCTTTTATTTTGTTTGTTTTGTTTGGTGCTGTTATAATTTTCCCTTAGTCCCATACCACCTTCATAGGCACTCATTTAGTTTTTTGTTTTTGTTTTGTTTCATATACATTAGTTATAGATTTTTTTTAATTTATATTTATTTTCATCTAACTTTTTTATTCTTTGGCCTGTGTGGGCCTCCCATTGCAATGGCCTCTCTGGTTACAAAGCACCGGCTCTGGGTGCATGCACTCCAGAGCACTGGCTCATAATTGAATACACTGGTCCAGCTGCTCTGCGGGTTGTGAGATCTTCCTGGGCCAGGTATTGAACCCATGTCCCTTGCACTGCAAGGCAGACTCTCTACCCACTGGACTACCAGGGAAACTCTCATTTAGTTTTTTTTTTTTTTTTCCCCCCTGGGGGTGGGGGGGGAGGCGGGGGTGGGCGGGGCACTTCTATTGGTCTTTCATTTATCTATTTTCATCCATCTTTGTTCTTTTGGCCCGTGTGGGCCTCCCATCGTGGTGGCCTCTGTTATCGCAGAGCACTGGCTCTGGGCACATGTGCTACAGAGCTCCGGCTCGATAACTGGACACATCGGTCTAGCCACTCTGTGGCATGTGGGATCTTCCCAGGCCAGGGATCGAACCAGGGCCCCTTGCACTGCAAGGCAGTGTCCTTACCCACTGGACCACCAGAGAATCCCCCCTCATTTAGTTTTAATTGATTTATTTCTTTGATTAAGATTTTGTGACCACTGCTTATTTGCCATGCACTGGATTAAACATTGGAACCATAAGATGAATAGGACATGATAGCATATGAGTAGCTCACACATGGTGAGGCACATCATCGTTCAAAAAGAAAAGAGAAACTGGTATTAAGACAAGAAAAATGAAAGTCACAACATCTTTCTCTGAGACAGGCATAACTGAAACAATAAAACTAATTTTGACAGCTGTGGAGGGAAAGGAGACTTGCAGAAACATTTTAAATTAGGAGTAGACATTTGGGTTTAAGCACAAGGCTATCTAGAACCCACTGAGGTTGAATGACAAGGGTTTCTGGTGACATTTTTTCAAGTCTGCGGGCAAATGCTGTGTATTGACAGTCTGGAGGTCACCAAGTGGAGGTGCAGGGTTTTGGAATGAAGAGAGACAAAGGAGGGTTAGGAAAATCAAAACTAGTAAAGTTTGAAAGTTTAGAAATTGAAATAGTAGAGACCGCGTATTGATAATAGGGTGATGAGAATGACAGTTGAAATACTAGGTGTTTTTTCTCATGTGTATGATAGTGATAGGGTGGTGGTGGTTGAGTTGTAAATGAATAATTGTATGAATGTGGTAATTGTTATGCTCTATATTAGTAGATTTAAAAGTGTTATCGTTGGCTTATACAACAGAATGGCTGTTAGTCACCCTATATGAGCAATTGATGAATAAGCTATGATTTTTCATAGTTGTGTTTGGTATGGTCTGGCTTATAAAATTATAATAGTATGAATGGGTAATCATAGGTTTAGACTGATGGATAGTGAGATTGGGTATAATACTGACCAGGGTGTAAGTTTTTGCCATGTTAATAAGATTTAGCCTGCTGTTCCTGGGATACCTTGTAACTTGGGGTACTCAGAAGTAGAATAGAGATAGTCCTAGTTTTATGGTTAGGCCTGTTTTTACTACTATTGCTGCTGTTGGGTTAAAGATTTTTTTAATAGTTCATTGACTAGCATATAATAGGTTAATAATAATGGCTGTTGTAAGTAATATTGATGTGGTAGCTTGTGTTAGAAAATATTTAGTGAATGCTTCTATACCTCGTTGGTTAAACTTTTTTGTTAGGGGAATAATGACTAGTATGTTTACTTTAAAATCAGTTTGGGTAAGTAGTCAGTGTGAACTGATTTTTACAGTTATGGTTCCTGAGATGTTTGTTAGGATGATGGTCAAGATGATTGGATGTGGGCTTCCGCTGGTGGTCCAGTGGGTAAGGACACCGCCTTGCAGTGCAAGGGGCGCCAGTTCGATCCCTGGCCTGGGAAGATCCCACGTGCCGCGGAGCCGCTGGACCGATGTGTCCAATTACCGAGCCGGAGCTCTGGCGCGCGTGCGCCCAGAGCTGGCGCTCTGCAGCGACAGACGCCACCGCGATGGGAGGCCCACAGGAGCCAAGAAACAAAGACATATAGAGAAATGAAAGACCAATGGAAGTGGCCCGCCCATTCCCCCCCCACCCCCCCAAAATAAATAAATAAATCTTAAAAAAAAAAAAAAAAGATGATTGAATGTATTAGTATGGAAAGGAAAGGCTATAAACCGAGATTTTAGGGCTATGGGCCTGATGGCTTGTTTAGCTGACCTTATTGTTTAATCGCTAAGTCATGTCTGACACTTCTGTGACGCCGTGGATTGTAGCCTGCCAGGCTCCTCTGTCCGTGTAGTTCTCTGAGCAAGTTCTGTTCCCAACCCAGGGATCGAACCTTCAACTTGTGAATTGACAGGCAGATTCTTTGCCGCTGATCCACCAGGGAAGCCCCGTAGCTGATCTTACTATAGAATATAGTGTAATGTGATAGTGTGAAAAATTCTGAATTCCTAAGTGTAGGTTCAATTCCTCTGATTCTAGAAATAAGAAAAATTAACCCTTTATTATTCACTCTATCAACATAAGTCTTTTATCTAACATGTTCTTTATGTTTGTGGGGGAGTACTTGATGTTATTATAGTAAGTAATGAGGCCTGTCACATGCATAGCACTAGCTTTAGTGGTAAGTTTTTTGAAGTAAATGTATTAGTTGATCATATGGGAATCGTATCACATTGAATTCATAGGAAAGAGATCATTAGTAGTAGTGTTTTGATAATAGAGTTGATTGTATACAGTTTTGGTTTATAGAGGCTATGGAACACAGCTATAAATAGGATTGTTGAGAAAATGTTTATGATGATGATGGTGGTGTATTCTGCTGTGAAAAATATGACGAATGGGCCTTCTGTGTATTGTACATTGAAGCCTAATACAAGATTCAGATTTTCCTTCTGTTAGGTCAGAGAGGCTCAGTTAGTTTCTGCTAGACTGTAAATCATAACTAAGTGTTGTGATGGGAAAAGTATTCATAAATGCTCTTGTGCTGTGATGAGGATTGAGAGGGTTAAAGATCTATTTATGAAGAGGCCTGATGAAAGAAGAATTGCTGGGGTTACATCATATGAAAGTGTGCTCTTGCTTGGTTGTGCTACTCCAATTAATGTGTATTTTGAGTTGGAAACTCATCCAGATCATAGAATGAAGCATACAGCCAGGTTTGAGATAGCTAGCATAATAATACTCCTAGATTCATATTAATGAGAGGGTAAGGTAAGGTTAGAGGAATTCATATGCTTAAGGCTAGGATTGGTGCCATGATAAATATGAAAATAGAGGATGTGGCTGATCGTAGTGGTTCTTTATGATTTGACTATATCACCAATGGATTGTAATAGGCCATATGGTCCAAAGATATTTGGCCTTTTTCAAAGTTGCATATAACCTAAGATTTTCATTCAATTAATGTTAGGAATGTTATGCCTCGAAGAATGGAGATAACAAATATTAAGATACAAATTATAAGCATTGTGTTAAGGAGAATATTTGAACCTCTGGTTATAAGTTTGTTTTATCCACTTAACCAGACTCTTAACAAATCCTGATCTTGGGTAATGTTTTGTATATAGTAATTAAATTGAGATTATACCATTAATTGTTTTTAGGGCACTTTTTAAAGTGGACCTTATTTCTCTTGTCCTTTGGTACTGGTATAAACATATAACTGATTGAAATTGACCTTGACTATTCCGGCCTGAACTTAGATCACACTGGACTTATCATTGAACAGTGAACCTTTAATAGCTGTTAGATCACTGGGTTGTCCTGATCCAGCACTGAGGTTGTAAACCCTTTTGTTGATATGAACTCTGGAATAGGATTGCATGGTTATTCCTAGGATAACTTGTTTCATTGATCAGTAAGTAATATGCTTTGACTGGTAAGTTTAGATTTTAGCTATGTGGAGACTTTTTTGTTCTGCAGAGTCACCTCAAGCAAAATTTCAACCCATATAAAGTGCTGTCATCCCTTAATGATTTAATCTGGAGAAGGGAATGGCAGTCCAATATTTTTGCCTGGGAAATCCCATGGACAGAGGAGACTAATGGGTTTCAGTCCATGGTGTCACAAAGAGTCAGACACAACTTAGCAACTAAACAAGCAATGGTTTAATCAGAGTTCCTTGGAGTTAATTAATGAAAGCTCCATAGGATCTTCTCATCTTGTTATCCTTGCCTATTCATGGGAAGATCAATTTCACTGATAGAAAGTAAGAGACAATGGAAGAAAAAGTCTCAGAGGACAAATGATCATGCTACCTTTGTATGGTCAGGATATCACAAACATTTAACAGTTGTCACTGGGCACGCATTGCCTGTAATACTAGTTACACCCACTTGAGGTGATGTTTTTGATAAACTGGCAGAGTTTGTTTTGGCTGAGTTCCTTTTACTATTTTTAGCCTTTCCTTGAGTGCATGTTGTGTTCAATTAGCAGTATAAATAATGTTGAATTGCATTTATTTACTGTTAACTATCAATATGTTGTTGGTTACTGATGTTAACTTATGCAAAGAGAAATACTTATTACTCACATTCACATCATTGTCTCAATGGGTCATTGATTAGTTCAGTGTAAATCTAGGAGTTGATTTACTTGTTACTGGTTTTAAGGTAAAATTATTGTTGACGTTGAATGCTTTCTTAGTTGATGGCACCAACTATGGTGTTTCTTTTAGTCTGTAGTTAAGGTTGTATCTATTTTTGAAAAGCTGTACCTTTTAAATTAACATTTAAAAGTATATTAAAATTTATAAATTTTTGGTAATTTTTAAAGTTGAACTGAAATTCTTTGCCTGTACAGCCGACTATCACCAGGGTTGTTAGACTTATCACCTCTACTTATAAATCTTCTCACTTTTAGGTCACAAGATGAGTTTGTTCTAATAAACTGTCCATAAGTACCTCATCTGGTTTCAGGATATATAACTTCTCTTTGCCAAATGTTTGCTAGTTAAATCATTATGCAAAAGGTACTAGGGGTAAACTTTGCTTTTTATTACGCTTAATGTTTCTTTCATCATTCCCTTTAGTTCCACAGGGTATTTTAAATTTCTGTCTCCTATCCTTTGCTGAATAAATGCTGGCTTTATAATTTAGCTGCTTACACTTGTAGAATGGGGAAGAGTGTTGAGCTAGATTTAGTTTAGAGTATTCAAATTATGAAATCTCCCAGGGGTAATCTAGGTGCTGTGTTTAAGCTATGATTTATTAATTTGTTGAGACTTGTTTCCTTTCATGTAATTAGTATTTGCTAATAGATAATAGGAAATTACTAGAGTACTTGAGGGTGTGCTTCGTGGCCTTATTCATTAAGAACTCTATTCTAAATTTACTACTAAATATCCTCCTTTGGGTTTTAGTTTTCAGAAAAACTTTCAAATGGTAAGAAATGTATTTTTTTTTGAGAAATGTATTCTCAAAGTAGAAAATGTAGCCCATTTTTTCCAACCCATAGGTTACACCTTAGCCTAACGCCTTTATTGTAATAATTACAGTTACTTTTATCTGTTTTTAGTGTTTGCTGAAGATAGCAGTATGTAGACTGAATTAGCAAGAGTTGGTGAGGTTTGTTGGTACCTATTGATTCTACAGTCAGCCTCCTCTAGAGGAGTGTGAAGTACTGCCAACTCCTTTTGAGTTTTAAGCTGCTGCTAGTAGTACTCTGGACAATAATGTTTTTTATTATAATTATTTGAGTTGAGGGCTAAGCATAGTAGGGTATCTAATCCTAGTGTGGGTCTTAGCTGCTGTGTAATCAGGAAGTACTAAAGTCGCTTTTGTAGTTAGTTTTTATTTTAGTTATGGGTTTTTACCAGCTTAAGTTTATTTTATATTGCTCTTTAACATGCTTGACATTGTATTTCTATTAATTTGGGTTAATCATTTGACCGCAGTGGCTGGCATGAAATTTACCAATCCTAGTTAGTATAACTTAGTTGAACTTTCATTTATGGCTTAATTTTTATCACTGTTGTTCCCCATGGAGGGTGTGGTTAAGCAAGGCGTTATGAGGTGCTAATGACAGTGGCTTGATGCCTGTTCCTTTTAATCTTATGATTTAGAGGGTATTCTCGTGGGCCCTGGATGCTTGCATGTGTAATTTTATTAAAAAACAATAGAAAGACTGGGCCCCAAACATATGTTTATGCAGTTAGTAGACTCATCTAGGCATTTTAAGTGCCTTGCTTTAGATTTTAAACTACATTAACAAGCTGTTCTTAGATAGAGAAGTACTATATATATGGTTACTTTGTGGGTTCTTTGTTGAATTTTGTGTTAAAATTTTGATAAAAATAGCCAGTAGATCTAGGGGGACATCTGTCTACATAAATGGTAAATATCTAAGTAGTTCATTGGTATGATTATAGTTCAGTTCAGTTCAGTCATTCAATTGTGTCTGACTCTTCGTGATTCCATGACCTGCAGGACTCCAGTCCTGCTTGTCCTTCACCATCTCCTGGAAATTGCCCAAGCTCATGTCCATTGACTCAGTAATGCCATTCAACCATCTTATCCTCTTGTTATCCTCTTCTGCCTTCCATATTTCCCATTATCAGGGTCTTTTCCAATGAGTCATCTCTTTGCATCAGGTAGCTAAAGTATTAAAGCATTTGTAGACTGAATTAGCAAGAGTTGGTGAGGTTTGTTGGTACCTATTGATTCTACAGTCAGCCTCCTCTAGAGGAGTGTGAAGTACTGCCAACTCCTTTTGAGTTTTAAGCTGCTGCTAGTAGTACTCTGGACAATAATGTTTTTTATTATAATTATTTGAGTTGAGGGCTAAGCATAGTAGGGTATCTAATCCTAGTGTGGGTCTTAGCTGCTGTGTAATCAGGAAGTACTAAAGTCGCTTTTGTAGTTAGTTTTTATTTTAGTTATGGGTTTTTACCAGCTTAAGTTTATTTTATATTGCTCTTTAACATGCTTGACATTGTATTTCTATTAATTTGGGTTAATCATTTGACCGCAGTGGCTGGCATGAAATTTACCAATCCTAGTTAGTATAACTTAGTTGAACTTTCATTTATGGCTTAATTTTTATCACTGTTGTTCCCCATGGAGGGTGTGGTTAAGCAAGGCGTTATGAGGTGCTAATGACAGTGGCTTGATGCCTGTTCCTTTTAATCTTATGATTTAGAGGGTATTCTCGTGGGCCCTGGATGCTTGCATGTGTAATTTTATTAAAAAACAATAGAAAGACTGGGCCCCAAACATATGTTTATGCAGTTAGTAGACTCATCTAGGCATTTTAAGTGCCTTGCTTTAGATTTTAAACTACATTAACAAGCTGTTCTTAGATAGAGAAGTACTATATATATGGTTACTTTGTGGGTTCTTTGTTGAATTTTGTGTTAAAATTTTGATAAAAATAGCCAGTAGATCTAGGGGGACATCTGTCTACATAAATGGTAAATATCTAAGTAGTTCATTGGTATGATTATAGTTCAGTTCAGTTCAGTCATTCAATTGTGTCTGACTCTTCGTGATTCCATGACCTGCAGGACTCCAGTCCTGCTTGTCCTTCACCATCTCCTGGAAATTGCCCAAGCTCATGTCCATTGACTCAGTAATGCCATTCAACCATCTTATCCTCTTGTTATCCTCTTCTGCCTTCCATATTTCCCATTATCAGGGTCTTTTCCAATGAGTCATCTCTTTGCATCAGGTAGCTAAAGTATTAAAGCTTCAGTATCAGTCCTTCCAATGAATATTCAGGGTTAATTTCCTATAGGATTGACTGGTTTGATCTCCTTGCTGTCCAAAGGACTCTCAAGATTCTTCCCCAACACCACAGTTCAAAGGCATCAATTAGTTAGGGCTGATTTTGAGCATTAAGCTCATGTTTATTGGGTAGAGCATGGGATTCAGTGTGGCTTTTGGGGGTTTGCTATACAGGTCATTTAACTTTCCAATGGGTGCATGAAAGTGTACAGGTATACATGTCTCTGCAGTTTCCTTCAGTCCTGTAACCTGTAACAGCTTATAGTTGATGTTGGTAAATAATACCAAAATCCAACTACAATTTATTTGGATGTATGAAGGCCATACACAGCCATAACTGGGTCACAGTATTCCCTTAAAAATTAAAAAATACCAAATGCATGTAGGCACAGTTATTTGTGAACATGGGCTGATCAGTCATTAGTTCATCAACCATGTCTTATTTAAGGCAAAAGAGTAGATGATTTTAGGTTAGATAGTCCTAAGAATGAGATGTCTGATAAAGTTCACCTGTGCTTAGAAAACCAATCAAGTAGTGGGCCTGGAGTGAGAGGAGGGACACCTGCCCATGTGATCTGTTGGATATGATATGCATGTTGACTAGAACTGATTTGATCTAATGTGCTAGGTACAGTCAATAACAATATGTACTGTGTAATATTAGTAATATAATATGCATACTTATAAGCATGGCCTAAGTAATGTATGACTGTAATTAATCTATAATTAATATATAAATATAATGTATTATGTACCATCCATAGAGTAATGTTCATGCTTACAAGCATGGGGGATATAATTAATGCATGTTATATATGTAATATATTATATACAGTATATGTATGTGCATAATAATGCAGTAGTGAATGTATGCATGAAGTATATAGGATTTTATCCCCTACCCAACTTGACAATATGTTCCATGTCTCGGGTTCCAAGACCCAAGATCTTTTATGTTCCCAGTCTACACCTTGATATTTGAATTCATTCTTTGCCTTTGGGTTTAAGTATAGTCTATAATCCTAAATTCGTTTTTTGGCCTAGCATTCACATTGGAGTTCCATATCCATATCAAGCTGCATGATAAACCATCAGGCATTGCACAGGTGCTGACTAGGTCATAGGCTTTTCTAGAACTTCAGTCTCCACCATCAGGAGCTTTACATCACAGTGCCATCCAACTGGCTTTCAAGCCAGAATGCTGTTCTTGTCTTTCTTGACACTTCCCCTCTTCTTCAATATTTGTATCTAATCCACTGTCAAGTCTTGTGAATTTTGACTCTGTTACAAATTTTCTGTCTTTCTTCACTGTTATTTATCTTCACAATCACTAAAAGGTCTTTCTGGTTGTATTCTGGCCCTTTTCCAAACCATTCTCAATATCGTGCCCCAAAGAGATCTGTTTTTAAAAACCAGATCTGATGGAGCTTCCCTAGTGGTCCAGTGGGTAAAGAGTCTGCCTTGCAGTGCAAGGGGCACTGGTTCAAACCCTGGCCCGGGGAAATCCCACATGCTGCAGAGCAGCTGGATGGGTGTGTCCAGTTACAAGCCAACACTCTGAAGCATGTGTGCCCAGAGCTGGTGCTCTGCAGTGAGAGAAGCGATTGCAATGGGATGCCCACACAGGCCAAAGAATATAGATGGTTGAAAATGAATAAAGGACCTTAAATAAAAGAGATCAAAATTAAAAAAAAAATAAACCACAGCTGATGATGTTACTGCAGCTTCTTAAACTTCTTGACTCTATTCTTCAAAACTTCCCAGTACGTTATATTAATATTCAAAATCCTTAACAGGCTCTGTGGATCCTCCATGATCTAGTTGAGGCTTGTCTCTCCAGCCACTCTCTGCCCTGCTTGCTCCACTTTGCAGTGTGCTTCTTTAAGTCCCTGGAAAGAAAAGGCTCTTTCCTAATCCCTGAACCTTCCCACACGGTCTTGTTTTATTCTCCCTGAAGTGCACTTCTCCCACCATTTGCTTTTATATTCCCTTTTTATACTCTTAATCTACACATTTCTTCATGAAACTAAAAGCTTTACTTTGAGTCTCCCTATAATAAATATCACATGCTTCATTCGCATCCTCTCTTTCCAGAGGTGAAGAAAATGTCTGAAATAGTGGATATCAATTGCTCACACTTGTATCTTTTACTGGGAATGGTCATCTGCAGAGGGCTATACCATGTCTGATGTTGGGACAAAAATGTCTGACCCTTTGCCTCAAGTTGAGACAGCTGAGCTCCAGATGTCTATGAGGGGTTTTTGAGGCCTCCGTTTCATGGCAGGTCAACATCTCTCTCTGTCCAATCCTGTTTTCCCACTTTTTCAGAGACATCTCCATACAGCTCTTTCTTCACCCTTTTAGAACACAGCATTTCCCTCCCTCTCGAAGTCTGTTTTCAGAGAACCCAGTCTCTGATCATATCAAAAAATGATCCTAAGGAGCCAACTATAAAGTGAAAACCTTAGTGCTGAACTGCTCAGTGCCTAGGTGGCAATAGAGCACTATCATTGATGTTAGGATGAGTGTGGATAGCCTCTGGCATGACAAGTCAGCTTGTAACATAGAGGGAGGGGGCCATCCCCCGGACCGCAGTATATACTCTGAGTCAAGGAAGTTTGTACATTGGTTTGTCCTCAAGATCTCAAACACACAAGACTGGGAACCAAAGAATTGGAAGTATCAATGGCCCTACTTTGTATCACTCCCAATGACCCAGTAGGAAAGTTTGGGCCCTTGTCTTACCAGGGACACAATAAGCATCCTACTCAACTCTCAACATAAAAGTTATTCTCCAGTAACTTCCAGCTTGATGATGTTACTGCAGCTTCTTAAACTTCTTGACTCTATTCTTCAAAACTTCCCAGTACGTTATATTAATATTCAAAATCCTTAACAGGCTCTGTGGATCCTCCATGATCTAGTTGAGGCTTGTCTCTCCAGCCACTCTCTGCCCTGCTTGCTCCACTTTGCAGTGTGCTTCTTTAAGTCCCTGGAAAGAAAAGGCTCTTTCCTAATCCCTGAACCTTCCCACACGGTCTTGTTTTATTCTCCTGAAGTGCACTTCTCCCACCATTTGCTTTTATATTCCCTTTTTATACTCTTAATCTACACATTTCTTCATGAAACTAAAAGCTTTACTTTGAGTCTCCCTATAATAAATATCACATGCTTCATTCGCATCCTCTCTTTCCAGAGGTGAAGAAAATGTCTGAAATAGTGGATATCAATTGCTCACACTTGTATCTTTTACTGGGAATGGTCATCTGCAGAGGGCTATACCATGTCTGATGTTGGGACAAAAATGTCTGACCCTTTGCCTCAAGTTGAGACAGCTGAGCTCCAGATGTCTATGAGGGGTTTTTGAGGCCTCCGTTTCATGGCAGGTCAACATCTCTCTCTGTCCAATCCTGTTTTCCCACTTTTTCAGAGACATCTCCATACAGCTCTTTCTTCACCCTTTTAGAACACAGCATTTCCCTCCCTCTCGAAGTCTGTTTTCAGAGAACCCAGTCTCTGATCATATCAAAAAATGATCCTAAGGAGCCAACTATAAAGTGAAAACCTTAGTGCTGAACTGCTCAGTGCCTAGGTGGCAATAGAGCACTATCATTGATGTTAGGATGAGTGTGGATAGCCTCTGGCATGACAAGTCAGCTTGTAACATAGAGGGAGGGGGCCATCCCCCGGACCGCAGTATATACTCTGAGTCAAGGAAGTTTGTACATTGGTTTGTCCTCAAGATCTCAAACACACAAGACTGGGAACCAAAGAATTGGAAGTATCAATGGCCCTACTTTGTATCACTCCCAATGACCCAGTAGGAAAGTTTGGGCCCTTGTCTTACCAGGGACACAATAAGCATCCTACTCAACTCTCAACATAAAAGTTATTCTCCAGTAACTTCCGACTCCTGAAAACAAGAAAAGATCAAGAAAAATAGAGAATCACCATCTCAACAGGCATCTTGGCAAGAAACCCACCCAAATCATCATGCTGCAAAATGGGAGTGAACATAGGTTGTGCTCAGGTGATTCACTGGGGTATCTCACTGCTTCCATGACCAGTTTTAATAATAAACAAGCACAGCAGCCATTGTCTGAGAGAAGCATGGAAACTAGGAACTCGAATTCTTCAGGGACAAAGATCTCATTCATTCTACTGAGAAAACCACCTAGCAAGCAAGGGTGTTGACTGAGAAATGAGAAAAACCTGGAATGTGTGCTGGAGCAGGGTGATAATTATTGGTGCTAAAGGTCACGTGAAGCAGCAGTGGTTCATCCCATAGCCCTTCTCTTATAAGTTTCCCAGGAAGCCTGCAGGAGCTGTTCCCTGAAAGGGACAGCTTACTGGAAGATGTTGGTGGATATGTACCCCTTGGTGATAGACTATGATTATTACTTGATGTTTCACTGAGATAACCCTTTAGGGCTGATGCACTGCCCCCAGCTGTTGGAAAAACAGGCTGCTGGGAGCCTGATACACCTTTCTCTGAATTCCCTCAGCTGCCACAGTGTGCTTTACCCTCGGTGATAAACTCTTCCAGGAGAGCAACCTGTAACCAGTGACCATGAAGATGCAAAGCTCTGTTCCATTCCCTTAATTTGGGATAGCCTGGAAGGACCATTCCAGCAGCCAGACTTCCATAGGATCCACTGAGAGCTCAGCTGCCACCTCATTGTGGCCCAACAACTCCCTTCACCCAATTCTGCTTCCTCAATGTCTCCATGGGATTCCCTTGTAGCTCAACTGGTAATGAATCCACCTGCTGTGCAGGAGACCCCAGTTTGATCCCTGGGTCAGGACGATGCCCTGGAGAATGGATAGGCTACCCACTCCAGGATTCATGGGCTTCCCTTGGTGGCTTAGACGGTCAAGAATCTGCCCTCATTGTGGGGCACCTGGGTTTGATCTCTGGATTGGGAGCATCCCCTGGAAGAAGGGAAAGGCTGCCCACTTGAGTATTCTTGCCTGGAGAATTCCATGGCTCATCCATGGATTGCAAAGAGTTGGACATGACTGAGCAACTTCACTTTCAGTGTCTCCCATAACTGTCCTGAGAGCACTGCACGATGAGTCCTCTTTGTGAAGTGACCACTCTGCATGTTTCCAGAATATCCAATCTAAAACAGTCGACTCTTTTAGCTTCTCATCATGTATCTTAATTTTCTTTCACAGCAATTAATATTATTGGCACCTAACATTTGAGTATTCATTTATTTCTGTCTCACCTACTAACATGATTGAGGGAAGGACACATATGTAACTATTTTGTTCACCCCTATATCCCCTTATTCATGGTACATAATTGGTACTTATTTAAACTATCTTTTTCTTTCTGCTGTTACTCAAACTAGATAACATCTATTTTTTTCAAGTCCTCTATCAGTAATACTGTCCCCTCCCACTAATGAATTCTTCAGTTACTAGTATGGAAGAACCCTAAGCATGAAGGAATGTAGCTGACTACTTTGTGCAGGTGCAGGGTGCTAATTTCTTCTGGAAAAAATAGGAGCAGCTCCCAGGTTATACCATGAGCTGGAGCCTCTACTTGTTCCTCAACCCTGTTTCCTCATCCTTTTAGATCTTCCTAATCAGCTGCTTTTCCTTTCCCATGAACAACCAATTCAACCATTTTTAAGTTCCTTAAGCACTTCCCCCTTCTCTCTTAACTTGTGTCACTGCAGAGGACTTGAACTTCCTGACAGTACATATGTTTGCAGAATCCACAAAGCCTATACCTGTATCTACTTTTTTAGTTCCAAATCATTAGGGGTACTTTTTGTCTGAGCTTATCATCCCTGTTTTTTAGGCTAGCACTCATTCTTTCCGTCACAGATGAGCCTCTTAAAGAGTTGTTGAATTTACTATTTCTGCTTCATCACCTTCCAGTTTTTTCCCTTCCATTTCAGCTTCCTTTGTGGAGTCCATCATTCCACTGAAATTACTCATATGAAGATTGCCAGCAATCTCATTGTTAATAAATCCCAACAGAATCTTTTTCAATCATCAGATTTCAGAGCCTTCCTTAAGAATGCATGACAGTTGTCCTGTCTCCTGAAATGCCCTCTTTCCTGGCTTTCATGACACCAGCTAGCTTTGTGTTCCTCTCACCACTCTTCAGAATTATTGTCTGGCAAACTGTATTTGATTCCTTGTCTTCTGGGACTCCCATAATTTTTGATGTTTTCCTCTTCTCTCCACATTTTATGATGCTCAGAAGATAACCCTATTCCATTCCTTGGTCTCATTTATTCCATCCATACCTCCAGTGCCAATCTCTATGTGAGTATCACATTCTACATTTCCAAACTCTAGTTTTTTATCTTTCTCATTCGCTCCTCCTCCACTGCTCTTTTCCATACCCTGTTCACCCAGAAACACAAATCAGAAATTTAGGAGTAATGCTTCACTGTTCACCACACAGCTATTGACAGAGCTTTGTGAAGTTGCAGCGCTGATTATGTCAGTACCTTACTTAAATCCCCTCAATGACCTGTAAAATCCCCTAGGAAAATTTCTCTTTTTTTTATTAGACTCTGAGAACTTTATTGAGTTGAACTCGCTCTCACCAGAAATATTTTAATCATTCTTCTCTGTCTTGTCTAGAAAGGCAAGATACTTCCAGACAATAGAGATGCCTAAACTTGAATTTATCATGTATTATCCGTCTGTATGAAATTTATAATCTGTGTGAGGCAAAAGAACTAATTTGTCCATATCATTTGCCTTTAATGTGAAAAGAAATGAGTAATAATACTCCTTTAAGAACTTCCCTTTTTGACGGGTACCATATGTTTGCAGAATCCACAAAGCCTATACCTGTATCTACTTTTTTAGTTCCAAATCATTAGGGGTACTTTTTGTCTGAGCTTATCATCCCTGTTTTTTAGGCTAGCACTCATTCTTTCCGTCACAGATGAGCCTCTTAAAGAGTTGTTGAATTTACTATTTCTGCTTCATCACCTTCCAGTTTTTTCCCTTCCATTTCAGCTTCCTTTGTGGAGTCCATCATTCCACTGAAATTACTCATATGAAGATTGCCAGCAATCTCATTGTTAATAAATCCCAACAGAATCTTTTTCAATCATCAGATTTCAGAGCCTTCCTTAAGAATGCATGACAGTTGTCCTGTCTCCTGAAATGCCCTCTTTCCTGGCTTTCATGACACCAGCTAGCTTTGTGTTCCTCTCACCACTCTTCAGAATTATTGTCTGGCAAACTGTATTTGATTCCTTGTCTTCTGGGACTCCCATAATTTTTGATGTTTTCCTCTTCTCTCCACATTTTATGATGCTCAGAAGATAACCCTATTCCATTCCTTGGTCTCATTTATTCCATCCATACCTCCAGTGCCAATCTCTATGTGAGTATCACATTCTACATTTCCAAACTCTAGTTTTTTATCTTTCTCATTCGCTCCTCCTCCACTGCTCTTTTCCATACCCTGTTCACCCAGAAACACAAATCAGAAATTTAGGAGTAATGCTTCACTGTTCACCACACAGCTATTGACAGAGCTTTGTGAAGTTGCAGCGCTGATTATGTCAGTACCTTACTTAAATCCCCTCAATGACCTGTAAAATCCCCTAGGAAAATTTCTCTTTTGTTTATTAGACTCTGAGAACTTTATTGAGTTGAACTCGCTCTCACCAGAAATATTTTAATCATTCTTCTCTGTCTTGTCTAGAAAGGCAAGATACTTCCAGACAATAGAGATGCCTAAACTTGAATTTATCATGTATTATCCGTCTGTATGAAATTTATAATCTGTGTGAGGCAAAAGAACTAATTTGTCCATATCATTTGCCTTTAATGTGAAAAGAAATGAGTAATAATACTCCTTTATGTGTGTATGAGAATTAATTCATATCTAATATAAAAATTCTACAATGGTGCCTGGCAAGTAAAAAGCACACAACAAATGTTATCTATATTTATTATTTTTGTTATTATTACTGTCAATAATGGTAGTAGTAGTATCTGATTCTAGATATTAAATTTCTTCATGGAAGGTACTGTGATAGGCATATAATAGATATTAATTTAATGCTCATCATATGGATAAAAATAGACGAGTTCTCTTTAGAAACTCAACACATGATACTACAGAATATTTTACCATTTTAAATGCTGAAATAATTGCAAAACTGAGCACATTTCAAAGAATTTCAGTAAGTATAAACTCTGAAATTATGGCAGAAAGAAAATATTCTGTTTTGTATAAAATTAGAAGGAACATTATTATCTTGAGAGACACACACTTTACATGTAAAAGCTTGAGAAGCAAATACTTTCTGAAAAAATCAAAAAAGCAAATGAAAAGTTAGGCCATAAATGTATCACACCTATGGTATAAGAGAAAGCAAGCTTTGCAAAATAAAGCTCAACCAGAGCTGACTTGCAAAATTTTTTATTTAAACCTCCTGGAAGAGACTGAAAACTGAACTGCTTGGCTTATCAAAGACCCCACTCAATAAAGCAAGGCTTAAGAAAGTTTGGAATGAACAAGCTGCTTCACAGACTCGGAGCGTTATTAGAGTCAAAGCCAACCACACCAGATGGCTGCTGAAAAATTCACTCATCAGGAAGAGCCATAAAATTGTAGTATATTTCTAGAGGCATAAAACTCCTACCTATTAAGGATTAAAAAAGAGAGTGAGAAATTGGAAGGAAAGAGAAGCAAGATTAGAAGTCTTCCAGAATGTTCTTCAGGCCTGTGTGCTACATAGCAGACACTTAAATAGGTATAACAGCGTTACAGTATACAGGTATAACAGTGTTAATAGCCATAACAGTGGCACACAGAAATTCCAGGCTGTTTGTGAATTGTCTGTGGAAATTACCAACTCAGTTCTCGCCATGATTGACAGATGTCCTTCCAGTGTTTTTTTCTTTCACCTACTTCATGTCCTGATTCAACTACTACCATGCATTTCCATTTATTCCACCAACTTATGAGTAATGAAGCAAGTATTATTTTTAATAAAACCATAGCATGTAGATATCAAAATATACATATTTCTAAATCTAAATAACTTTGACTCTCAGTCACTGGTAAGAAATTCAGTCTCTCACACTGCAGATCCTCAGGTTCCCAAAATTATATAAAATCTAGAATATTTAAAGAGGAACTCATGATTTTTTTTTTCCAGTGTTCATTTTCTGTTTGTTGGTGCATATTGATCCAGTTGGACTGGTTCCCTGAGGGTGAGAGGTACCACGGGTTTCTCACCAAGCTGGGGAGAGGGCATTTTTCCTGAATTTACCAGGTAACTCGGTGGTAAAGAATCTGCTTGCAGTTCTTCAGGAACTCAAGGAGACATGGGTTTGATCCCTGGGTCAGGACCATCTCTTGGAAGTGGGCATTGCAATTGATTACTCCAGTATCTTGCCTGGGAATCCCATGGACAGAGAAGCTTTGTATCTAAACCTTGGAAGAAAACAAGCTTTGCAAAATAAAGCTCAACCAGAGCTGACTTGCAAAATTTTTTATTTAAACCTCCTGGAAGAGACTGAAAACTGAACTGCTTGGCTTATCAAAGACCCCACTCAATAAAGCAAGGCTTAAGAAAGTTTGGAATGAACAAGCTGCTTCACAGACTCGGAGCGTTATTAGAGTCAAAGCCAACCACACCAGATGGCTGCTGAAAAATTCACTCATCAGGAAGAGCCATAAAATTGTAGTATATTTCTAGAGGCATAAAACTCCTACCTATTAAGGATTAAAAAAGAGAGTGAGAAATTGGAAGGAAAGAGAAGCAAGATTAGAAGTCTTCCAGAATGTTCTTCAGGCCTGTGTGCTACATAGCAGACACTTAAATAGGTATAACAGCGTTACAGTATACAGGTATAACAGTGTTAATAGCCATAACAGTGGCACACAGAAATTCCAGGCTGTTTGTGAATTGTCTGTGGAAATTACCAACTCAGTTCTCGCCATGATTGACAGATGTCCTTCCAGTGTTTTTTTTTTTTTTTCACCTACTTCATGTCCTGATTCAACTACTACCATGCATTTCCATTTATTCCACCAACTTATGAGTAATGAAGCAAGTATTATTTTTAATAAAACCATAGCATGTAGATATCAAAATATACATATTTCTAAATCTAAATAACTTTGACTCTCAGTCACTGGTAAGAAATTCAGTCTCTCACACTGCAGATCCTCAGGTTCCCAAAATTATATAAAATCTAGAATATTTAAAGAGGAACTCATGATTTTTTTTTTCCAGTGTTCATTTTCTGTTTGTTGGTGCATATTGATCCAGTTGGACTGGTTCCCTGAGGGTGAGAGGTACCACGGGTTTCTCACCAAGCTGGGGAGAGGGCATTTTTCCTGAATTTACCAGGTAACTCGGTGGTAAAGAATCTGCTTGCAGTTCTTCAGGAACTCAAGGAGACATGGGTTTGATCCCTGGGTCAGGACCATCTCTTGGAAGTGGGCATTGCAATTGATTACTCCAGTATTCTTGCCTGGAGAATCCCATGGACAGAGAAGCTTGGCGGGCCACAGTCCACAGGGTCACAAAGACTCGGACACAACCGCAGTGTCTTAGCACACAGCACACACAGCTTCCGCGTCCACCATCTGGTCTCATGGGGATGTCCTGAAGCTAGTGTTTTCTGAGGTCCTGCTCCCCCCTCCAAAATAACCAGAATCATGCATTGTAACTGTAAAAATGCAGCTTGAGTCTTGTTTCCTGTAGCCCTATTAAGTCTTATTCAATAGTTTAATTATTCACTATTCTTGAATGAAATCCTGGATTACACAAGGTCCCTGTATTTTGTGTTCTTTATGTAATCAGTCACTTTGTCACGAACACTGTCTTATTTCAGTTATTAGCATGTCCAGACCAAGATGCTAATTAAACTCTTAACTTGAATAAACATTGATCTGTTCTTTAGGCTAGATCAACTTCAGGCTGGAGTCTGTGAAAGGGATTCTAAGACAGAGTCAGATATTTGAAGTCAGCTGCACTGCTTGCCTTGGTCTGTGGTTAAGTTCTCAGAAGGAAAGAGTTTCTCTTGTGAGGCACTTGTATAACCTCTGCAGGGACCCTCGCCTGTTGAAACCTCTGTTCTGCAGCCCCACACCAATCTCTATTTTGAGCAGATGCTTTGTACACTCTTCATCCTGTGAAACACTCTTGTCACCTCTCTCAGCTGAGGTCTCCTTAGTCTTCTAACCACCCTTCTTGGCATGATCTTGGATAACCACAGGCCAGCTCACGTGGCCCATTCGATCTGCTGAACCCAGTCTCACATGCTTTTCCATGAGAAACCTTCCAGTGCTGTAGCATTCTGCCTGCTTATCCCCAAGCAATTAGTTGGCCCTTCTTCCACCCACTAGTGCTTTCGATGTGACCCTCACCTGCGAGATCAACACGTTAGTGCTCCAAGTCTTCTGTGGAAGTCCTCGCCAGGCTTCAGGTGGTGGTATGGAGCCATGTGTCTTTGGTGGAGGTGCCCAGGTTGTTTGTAGAGTGTATAGTGCCATCTTCTTCACAGGTATTATCCTTAGAAATCTCTCTCCATACTTCCATCTCTTCTCCTGCAAGTTCTTGGGTGGGTGACACAGAAACGCAGACATTTTAAGAATATGTGTTGCCTATAAAGATCTGTCTCACGTCCACTCTACTACTGGGACATATTTGAAAGTGAGTCAACAGGAGTCTCACCCTGGTATCCTCTCATAGTAGCATGGCTTGCTCACACCACAGCTTCTGCAGTTTGGGGGGCACTTTCTCAGACTTGACACTCTTGCTGCTGTTTTTCTCCTTGTTACTTTCAGTAAAGTGGAAGTATTAGTGGCTCGATCTTGTCCAATTCTTTGCAACCCCATGGACTGCAGCCTGCCAGGGTCCTCTGTCCTTAGAATTCTTAAGAATATTGGAGTGGGTAGCAATTCCCTTCCCCAGGGGATCATCCTGACCCAGGAATTGAACTGGGATCTACCACATTGCAGGCAGATTCTTTGCCACTGAACCCACCAAAAAATATAATTTCCTCTCTATTTAATTTGGCTTGTAAATCCTATGTTCTTATGTTAGAGTGTATAAATAGGATGTTAAGACCAGTCTTATATTTTTTTCATCAACTTATTTCACTATATGAGTAATAAAAATGAAAGGATTTCATATAACTGCACAGATCAGTAACTACTGAGAAATAATATATGCTTATTATATATTTCCCAAGAGTAAAAGATAAATATGTGTGTGTATGTGTGTGTGTATACATAGAAAATTTTTGTGTTCCAGTGCATTTGAAAGCTCTGATAATCTTTGCAGTGAGTGATACGTCTTTAGTGCTAGTGAAACAAACCTTCCTTGGACATACAATGAACATTCAACAGAGAATTTAAAACTTTTATGGAAGGGCAAATATAACAAAACCAGTCATCAAAGTTAAAAACCTGTGGTGTTTCCCACAGATACTGTGACAGGTGAGAGTTCAGATCATTGATCTAAGTTTTCTTTCATCTTCTTTCTCTAGTTTTTTCAAATGATGAGTGTATCTGAGTCTCAGCTGTGTGCAGAAATATAAATAATGCAATGAAGAATCTCAGAAGCCATTTATTTTTTCGTTAACAAAAGAGAAAGACAAGGGCCCATCTGAAATACTTGAATGAGATCCCAGAGCTGAAGCTTGATACTTGTATCTTAATAGAAACTTGAAATTAAACCAAGTATTGAAATAGAGAAGCATGTAAAAAATCACAGTGATGTCAGTTATTTGAGGCATCAGATAAAAATTTAGTAAACATCCACTCTACTACTGGGACATATTTGAAAGTGAGTCAACAGGAGTCTCACCCTGGTATCCTCTCATAGTAGCATGGCTTGCTCACACCACAGCTTCTGCAGTTTGGGGGGCACTTTCTCAGACTTGACACTCTTGCTGCTGTTTTTCTCCTTGTTACTTTCAGTAAAGTGGAAGTATTAGTGGCTCGATCTTGTCCAATTCTTTGCAACCCCATGGACTGCAGCCTGCCAGGGTCCTCTGTCCTTAGAATTCTTAAGAATATTGGAGTGGGTAGCAATTCCCTTCCCCAGGGGATCATCCTGACCCAGGAATTGAACTGGGATCTACCACATTGCAGGCAGATTCTTTGCCACTGAACCCACCAAAAAATATAATTTCCTCTCTATTTAATTTGGCTTGTAAATCCTATGTTCTTATGTTAGAGTGTATAAATAAGATGTTAAGACCAGTCTTATATTTTTTTCATCAACTTATTTCACTATATGAGTAATAAAAATGAAAGGATTTCATATAACTGCACAGATCAGTAACTACTGAGAAATAATATATGCTTATTATATATTTCCCAAGAGTAAAAGATAAATATGTGTGTGTATGTGTGTGTGTATACATAGAAAATTTTTGTGTTCCAGTGCATTTGAAAGCTCTGATAATCTTTGCAGTGAGTGATACGTCTTTAGTGCTAGTGAAACAAACCTTCCTTGGACATACAATGAACATTCAACAGAGAATTTAAAACTTTTATGGAAGGGCAAATATAACAAAACCAGTCATCAAAGTTAAAAACCTGTGGTGTTTCCCACAGATACTGTGACAGGTGAGAGTTCAGATCATTGATCTAAGTTTTCTTTCATCTTCTTTCTCTAGTTTTTTCAAATGATGAGTGTATCTGAGTCTCAGCTGTGTGCAGAAATATAAATAATGCAATGAAGAATCTCAGAAGCCATTTATTTTTTCGTTAACAAAAGAGAAAGACAAGGGCCCATCTGAAATACTTGAATGAGATCCCAGAGCTGAAGCTTGATACTTGTATCTTAATAGAAACTTGAAATTAAACCAAGTATTGAAATAGAGAAGCATGTAAAAAATCACAGTGATGTCAGTTATTTGAGGCATCAGATAAAATATTAAGTAAAAGCTTATGTGGAAAAGAAACTGTACTCTAAATGAAAATATTGCTTTGCTATCTTATACATCAATCCTTGTAAGAAAAAGGCAAGAAATATTTAAGCTGTCAAATGAATAACAGTGCCACTTATTTCCCTCAAATACAAAGAACATCATTTAGCTCAATTCAAAATTATTTTTTAGGCATCATGGTTTTAGGTTGTCATAGAGTTTCTGTTGTGTGTGCGTGCATGTGTATGCATGTATAAAATGGAATGAGAGCTCATTAATGGTATGGAAGTAATTCAGTTGATGAATTAGATTGGCAATGTGGGAGGAAGAGTGGTTTGCTGTAACTGTTGTTCAGGTATGATATATTACTGGGATCAGAAAATAAGTTCTCTACAACAACAGGATTGTGTTTGGGATGTGCTAAGTGACACATTTTTAAACGTATTGGGATGAACAATAACTCATGGAATGATGTGTAATAAGAGAAACGTGACACCACTTAACATTTTTAAAATGACAGAAAAAACTGAGAATGCTTCCTTGGGAGAAAAGTATTCAATTGGACATGTAAGTCGAGGAATGTGAATACTATCTTCATATGTTTGGAACTACCATGTGTTTCAGGAGACAGATACTCTAGGTGCCAGAGGAAAATCAGCCAAAGGTAAAGGGAAATCATGTTTGGATCAAAGATAAAATGGGATATCTCAGAAGGAAGGAAGTTCTCTGCCATCTGAGGTGTCCTGATGGGCGATGTTAATCATGTCTGAGCTGGAGTTTCACTTGGCTTATGTTTCTGGACTCATGGATCCTTGTCCATCACCTACTAACACATTAGACTGATAAGGAACATATTCATATAGGTTATAGAGGCCAATGTACAGAAATTTGCCTTGGCTCTTTAACCCTAATTAGGGATTCCATATTGACTCCTACTCGTGAGCCTGGGGCTAAAAGGGCGTGATACTCAGGCCACAAAATTCTTTCGCATCTTAAACCTTTCAAAACAGATGACTTCCTCCACTAGACTCTCAGTCAGCTTTAAAGAATCCTGTCTCTTTGTTCAATTTATCCATACCTTCCTTTTTGTTGTTTTCAGTTATGAAACTTTTTTATGGATTTCATAACTTAAAAATTCTTGTAATACACTGACAGACCAAAAAAGCACTTTCTCTTTTCAACATCTGTACTATTGTGATTTATGACCTCTTTTTATTTGGTTTGCTGTCCTACATTTTTTCAGCAGTAGGTAGAATGAGAATCAGTTCTTTGAACTGTACTGTATATAAATATGTGAGCTGAAGTACAATAACGGGTTTGTTGTGCATCACAAAGCAGAACCAGTAAGGTAAATAATGTAGCCTCATAAAAATATCTTATTATTCATATTATAAACACCTCTGGTTTTACCTAAACACAGCCAAGTACAGAGTAACCATATTATCTTCATGTTGTCCGTGGCAACCATGAAGCATATAAACTTGCATAGGTATTTATTTTTGACATTTTCTAATCATTAAATGGAGGTTAGCGTTAGTTCATCTTTAAATTCAGAGCATTATTCTATACAGATGGAGCTTTGACATTTTTCCCCGTATGGTGTTATATTTATTTCAACAGAGGAAAAGTGATGACAGAATTAAAAAAAAATTTCTAAAAAATATGTATTAAAACAGCAGTAGATTTCCCATTAAGCAAGGAATTCAGTACCTCATTTTTCAGCCAGTTGAAGGAGCGCCGAGAATGTCCTGGCTTTGAGAAAGATACATCCTTCTAGCCAAAACTCTTCAGAGAAGTTCAATAGGAATAATTTCCATTCAGGAATTCCATCTTTCATATGCCAGGTGTCAAACCCGTCAAGTCTTTGGACTGTTTAGTCTTATCAAACCTAATAAAACAATCATACATAACCACTAGGAAACATTTTGTTGTTCTTTTCTTCACAGCATTACTTTTAAGTTCAGCTTGGTTTACTAAAAACCAGTTTTGTGTTCTTGAACATCTTGTTCAGATTTCTAAAAAGTTTTCTTGAAAAGTATGTCAGTATAAGGAGTTACCCAAATATACACATAATACAAGGGTGATATTCAAATGCTTATATAGTGAATGTAAACTGTAAGACAGGAAGTTTAAATGGTATTCTTTCTGAGGATAAAAAAAAATCAGTGGTAGAAACCTTTTAGCTTTACCTTACTGACAGTTCATGGGGAGTCGGTTGATGCTGGCTGGATATTTCTTTTTACCAAACATTTGAAATTCAGTACAGAAGATGCGTGCGCAGATTGCCTGCTTGTGCCATGATTCAGTTTTATGACAGGGATGGCTTCCCTTGTAAAGCTTTGAGTTCAGGAGGCCCATAAGTTGTAGTTTACAAAAGGAGGGGAGTAAAGAGAACTTCTGAAATGAAATACTGTGTCACCTACAATTAATGTTGTTAAAATTCCTTGGCATAATAACATTAAAGTCTCTTTGAATTTCTTCAATAATATATTGGTGAAGAAAAGGGATTTATTTCCAGAGGGAAAAAAGTGGAAATGTTAGTCACTCAGTCATTTACGACTCTTTGCAACTCCATGGGCTGTAGTCCACCAGACTTTATCCATGTAATTCTCAGGCAAGAATTATGGAATGGATAGCCGTCCCGTTCTCCAGGGGATTTTGCTGACCCAGGGATCTAACTCAGGTCTCTTGCATTGCAGGCAGATTCCTTACCATCTGAGCTACCAAGGAAGCCCCAAGGGACTGATGCAGTTGCTTAGTGTTGCTGTGGAATAGGATGCAGCATGATACAGACTGCATTTTTATAATCCTCTGTGGGTTAAACTTCTCTGGATTTATGAGAGAATAATATAAATCACTCTTTGCATACCTATCCTGGGATGATTGTGGATGATCTTAGCAATTCCTGGATTCCACTTAAGAAGGAGATAACTTTATTGGCTTCCCTGGTGGCTCTGTGGTAAAAATCCGCCTGCCAGTGCAGGAGGTGGGGTTTCAGGCCTTGGGCTGGGAAGGTTCCCTGGAGGAGAGCATGGCAATCTGCTCTAGTATTCTTGCCTGGGAAATCCCATGGATAGAGGAGCCTGGTGGGATACAGTCCAGGGGTCACAAAAGAATTGGACATGACTGAGTGACTAAACAATAACGCTGAGTTTTTTTGACCCAACTGCCAGATAATGGGCAGATAATGTTTTTAGATATATTAGCTCCACTCACAGTTTCAGTTGTCCCCCAGAGATTGTCAACCAGTCCTGCTTTTAGTTAGGAGGAAGTCTAAACCATGACTTGTTTTCAAATCACTGGGTTCAGTAGATCTTTTCTGACTCTGAATTATAGCTGTAGAATCAAAGGTTCTGTCTTAGGTTTAAAACCAAGTCCCTGACCTTTGAATCAGTTTTATTAGGTGAGTGTGTGGTTTATTCTTTCAATTCTGGCCTGATACTTGAGTACATCCAATAATATGTGGTTCTGTTGGCTTTACCCATGTTTCTCCAGAGACTTGAGTTCAGTCCTAATAGTACTGCCTCTGTGTCTTGATGTTTTATTACCAACTTCCAGTATAGAATATCCAGTCATCAATGTGTTGCAGCTTGCATGATGGTACCCATCACTTTGGGAATTGTAAGTAGTAGCAACTGTAATAGAGATGTTCATAAATCTGTATATTCTTACAGCAGAGTGATGCCTTTGAACAGCAGCTATCATATTTGCCATTTTTTTTTCAAGTTGGAAATCATCAGTTGTAGGAAGTTTCAAGGAAGTGTTGTAGTATGGTTATATCTCAAGGGGATAAAATTTTCAAAGCCAAAGGGCCCTTCTCATCACTGTATTCTTTGCAGCTAAAGTGGATCCTGGCCTGCAGATGCCTCTGTCCTGTCTTTAAAAAGCAAGCAGGTCTAGTTGCTGCATTCTAATCTTTCCAGTCTGTCTCCAAAGTTTAATTCTAGTATCTGATAGCTTACTTTTTTTTCTTAGAACCTTAGGGGCTTAAGATCTTCAAAAATATTTAAATGAGATTAGCAGTTGTATAAATCAATGTCAGAGCAGAGCAAAGAGTAAAGAAACTAATGTGAAAAGGGAAGAAAGAAGATATGTCACCTAAGATGATCATAGTGATTTTTGTGATTCGTCATAAAACTGTATTTGACGGTTAATGTTTAGTTTAAAGAAGAGCTTAGTTTTAATAAAATGGATATTTTAGGGGGACAGTTATATTCCTGACTTTTTATTTAATTTTACTTTTTTAAATTACTTTTTATTGAAGTATAGTTGCTTTACAGTGCTGTGTGAGTTTCTACTGTATAGCACAGTGAGTCAGTCACACATGTAAATATATGTGGGCTTCCCAGGTGACTTGGCAGTAAAGAATCTGCCTGCAACGCTGGAGACCTGGATTTGATCCCTGAGTTGGGAGGATCCCCTGGAGAAGGAAATGGCAACCCACCCCAGCAGGTATTCTTGCCTGAGAAATCTCGTGGACAGAGGAGCCTGGCAGGCTTCAGTTTATGGGGTCATGAAAGAGCTGGACACGACTTAGTGACTAAACAACAATGTGTGTGTATGTGTGTGTGTATCCTCCCTTTTGGACTTCCTTCCATTTAACTATTTTATACATAGTATCGTTGGTGTATATGAATCAAGGGAGTATTGGGAAGAATTGGGATGTATGTCATTTTGAAGAATAGTTAATCTACTTAAATAACAGTTCTTTTTCCACATGAGTTCTCATGACAGTCAGTGTTCCATACCTGACACTGCATGCTTATATTCATGTTTAAGCACCAAATCTAGAATTTTCTTCCCAGTGGTCTAGAAAGCAAGGAAATGAGGATGCCATGGGGCATAGATATGTTCTTGGTTCTTGTCTAATTACTATTTAAAGTAAAATTTATGTTTATTTATAAAATTTAACAAATTTGGCACACATACTCTTGTTAGTTGGAAATGTTTAAGCAAAAGCAAACTGTAGTTAATAATCAAGAAATGACATACAGAGAGAATATTAACCAAATGTGAAAGTAAATCTCTATACTGCTTAACATATACAGTTGGAACAGAGAAATATGAATTATCCAAGAGAACAAATAAAGTAAGAAATGTAGGAGAAAGCATCTATTGGACAAGAGAAATGTTTCACATTTTTTTAGAGAGTATATTTAAGTCTGCTTTGGTAATGAATAGTGTGTGCCCCCAAATATTAGATGATCATGCAGCCAGGTGCAATAGAAAATATTTGGGGAATATGCCTGAATTTTATAAATTAATATATACCAGGTCTATAAAAGAGTTTCTGAGTGATAATTTTTACATGGTGGTATAAAAGTATTCTTGTAGCTTACGGAACTTGACAGTACATTATCCTTCTTGGAAAACATATTGTTGAGGTGCAATGATTATTTACTGGATTGTGGCCCAGGTGACTTGGCAGTAAAGAATCTGCCTGCAACGCTGGAGACCTGGATTTGATCCCTGAGTTGGGAGGATCCCCTGGAGAAGGAAATGGCAACCCACCCCAGCAGGTATTCTTGCCTGAGAAATCTCGTGGACAGAGGAGCCTGGCAGGCTTCAGTTTATGGGGTCATGAAAGAGCTGGACACGACTTAGTGACTAAACAACAATGTGTGTGTATGTGTGTGTGTATATCCTCCCTTTTGGACTTCCTTCCATTTAACTATTTTATACATAGTATCGTTGGTGTATATGAATCAAGGGAGTATTGGGAAGAATTGGGATGTATGTCATTTTGAAGAATAGTTAATCTACTTAAATAACAGTTCTTTTTCCACATGAGTTCTCATGACAGTCAGTGTTCCATACCTGACACTGCATGCTTATATTCATGTTTAAGCACCAAATCTAGAATTTTCTTCCCAGTGGTCTAGAAAGCAAGGAAATGAGGATGCCATGGGGCATAGATATGTTCTTGGTTCTTGTCTAATTACTATTTAAAGTAAAATTTATGTTTATTTATAAAATTTAACAAATTTGGCACACATACTCTTGTTAGTTGGAAATGTTTAAGCAAAAGCAAACTGTAGTTAATAATCAAGAAATGACATACAGAGAGAATATTAACCAAATGTGAAAGTAAATCTCTATACTGCTTAACATATACAGTTGGAACAGAGAAATATGAATTATCCAAGAGAACAAATAAAGTAAGAAATGTAGGAGAAAGCATCTATTGGACAAGAGAAATGTTTCACATTTTTTTAGAGAGTATATTTAAGTCTGCTTTGGTAATGAATAGTGTGTGCCCCCAAATATTAGATGATCATGCAGCCAGGTGCAATAGAAAATATTTGGGGAATATGCCTGAATTTTATAAATTAATATATACCAGGTCTATAAAAGAGTTTCTGAGTGATAATTTTTACATGGTGGTATAAAAGTATTCTTGTAGCTTACGGAACTTGACAGTACATTATCCTTCTTGGAAAACATATTGTTGAGGTGCAATGATTATTTACTGGAGTTTATAATGCTAAAAGCTAGTGATGACAGTGATTGCAAAACTGTTACTCAGTCTCAGAGCATTTTTTGGAAAGTGTACGTACATACATGTTCAGTCATGTCTGACTCTTAGAGACTCCCCCCACCTCCCAGGCTCCTCTGTCCATGGAATTTTACAGGCAAGAATATTGGAGTGGGTTGCTATTTCCTGCTCCAGGGATCTTTCGAACCCAGGGATCAAACCCATGTCTCCTGTGTCTGCTCCATTGGCAGGTGGGTTCTTTACCACTGTACCATCTGTGAAGCCCCCAGAAAATGTATGCGTGTAATTAATATGGGGTTGAAGAAGCATTCCTCCAGAAGATAGTAAGAAGAGGTTAATACTAGTAAATTTCTTAGCAACAAGTTTTCATAGAATCTCAGTCACATCTATATTCTTACCTATCGTCTAAAATCTCCAGCTTTTCACTGAATAATTTTAGTTATTTTCACAGAGATTGAAAGGCTGAGACTGTGAGAGTGAATGTGTGAAACACTTCCTAAAATGGGTACCTGTAACAAGACTTTTTTCTGTTTATTTTACTCATATTTTCACTCTTGTACTATTTTTTTAAAACATATTTTCCTTCAAACTTTGACCTGAGGTTTCCTTCAAACTTTGAGACTGAGGTAAGTCTCCACTACTTCCTGACACTTCCAAGTACAAAATTCTCTCACTCTTTACATCTAGTGGGGATCATGGTTTCTTGTCATGAGAAGGTGTGCTGTGAAATTCCATCTGTCACCACTCAACATAACATCTGTCTAATCCCTGGTGATGGTCAGAGGTCTAGGTGGCATAAAATACTGTCACACACACTACAGAGAAGCACAGAGAATGAATATTCATATTCAGATGCTTATAAGGGTATGCAATGATGACACAGTGGTGAGAATCAAGTTTTGTTTTTGTTTTTATTTTTTTTAAATTTTGGCCTTTTTTATTCGTTTTTTATTTATTTATTTTCATCCATCTTTATTCTTCGGCCTGTGTGGGCCTCCCATTGCAGTGGCCTCTCTCGTTGCAGAGCACCAGCTCTGGGCACATGTGCTCCAGAGCACTGGCTTGTAATTGGACACACCAGTCTTAGCTGCTCCACGGCACAGAGGATCTTCCTGGGCTAGGGATCAAACCAGTGCCCCTTGCACTGCAAGCGGACTCTTTACCCACTGGACCACCAGCGAAGCCCCTGTTTGTTTGTTTTTTTAAATAACTCAGCCAGTGTATCATCAGGAGACTTTTTTTCATGTTTAATTTAAAAATACTTGTAAGCTTTAAAAATAAAATTTTGAGGGAAATATCATAAATATAATTCATGAAAATTAGACCACAGATAGTGACCAAAAGATATTTTCAGCAAGTTGAAAATTACATTAGTTGTCCACAAACAGTAGCAGTCTGAACTTTTCTCAAGCTTAGTGTTATTTTCATTTGTTTGAAATTCTTTTTGTACTTTATTCCTAAATTTCTCATGTCATCCTTTGTCATACTGAAAGATTCAAAAACGTTTCACAAATATTTTTATATACACATATATATACTCACACACATATACTTACGTATATATACACAAACATTTTGGAGAATAGAATATTTATCTGTGTATTTCTCTGTTCTTTCAATTCAAAGCCTATGTTTTGAATAAGACTATGTGTGGTCTACTTGTTAAAATTAGTGAAATAGTCTTCATGTTTTGCGTGTACATTCTCTGTAATGATGATGCTCATTTTTTTTTTTAACTACCTTCTCTACTATAAATTATCATTCCAGATGGCATTCCATTGTTTCAAAACTGATGCCACTTGTCTTCTTTTAGGAAAAGATTGTATTTAATAGGAAGTCTGGGCAGTGTTTTTCTACAAAAAGGGAGAGAGGGTGTAGCTTGAGGAACAATATTAGGTTTTGCAATTGAATTGTTCTTCTATGAATTACTTCCTAAAAACTGATGTAAGCAAATAACTCTTCCAAGTCTCTAAGAACTGCTTTACAATAGGAAGTATCTCAACAATTTGCTGAAAATATTTTCATCTCTTCACTCAGGAAATGAGGATCAAAAGTGATTCTGATTTCTTCTTCCTTAAAGAAACACATCATAGGTGCTGTGGGTCATAGAACACATGCCCTTGGTGTGTATCCCTGTTGAGAAACACTAGCAGACTCTTGGGAAGAAGTATCTTCCTTCCCCCACCCCACGTATGTTTTAATATAAATTAAATGTAAAGGTCCCTGGGAGTAGAAAGAAACTTTTATTCACTGCAGTCATCTCAGGGCCTAGCTCAGGATCTGACACAAATGCTTGATAAATATTGACCAGGTGAAGGAATGAAAGCTGTTTAGTTTCTGTCACTAAGCGATAAACTTAGTGAACTCGTGGACTCTGGGTGCTCTCTTCACTCAATAATTCAGCCCCCTAGGTAAGAAAGGTCTCACAGAGATCTCGGTGTCCGTTGAGCCTTTCAGTTGATAAGAATTATCTATATTGTGTCTGGAAAACACCAAATATGGAGATAAAGACCATACAGAGGGACTTCCCTGGTGGTCCAGTGAATAAGGACACCGCCTTGCAGTGCAAGGGGCGCCGGTTCGATCCCTGGCCTGGGGACATCCCACGTGCCGCGGAGCGCCTGGACCCATGTGTCCAATTACCGAGCTGGAGCTCTGGAGCGCATGCGCCCAGAGCTGGTGCTCTGCGACAGCAGAGGCCACCACGATGGGAGGCCCACATGGGCCAAAGAACAAAGATGGATGAAAATAGATAAATGAAAGACCAAAAAAAGTGTCCCTCCTGATCCCTCTCTCCCCAGCCCCTCAAAATTAAAAAAAAAAAAAAAAACATACAGAAAATTAGGAGGAAAAAATAAATCACACCAGACTGAGCCAGGTAGGAACTAGACTATCACTTGCCTGTTAGGTGAAAGAGGTGGCCCAGTGTCTTGGTCTCTTTCAGGGTCTATATTCCATCATTCTATAACCATTTCCCCACACTGTACACTGTTTGCTTATACTCATGGGTGTTTTGGCTAGATGAGAACTAGCCTAAAGAACTCCCTAAAGTCACTCAGGAGTGTGCAATTTAGAAGGTCCTAGTCTCTGCCCTAGTTCTGCCTTGGGCATTGCTTTCCATGCGGAGTCAGTTTTATTTCGTTTCACACTCCCTAGTTCTTCAGTTGAGATTCTGCAGGTTGTGAATTTTAAATCCTATAATAACTATTTTTTAATGAATGGGTTTGAAGGTTATAGTATAGTGGTTAAATTTTGGTTCATCAATAATCAATGCCTTTTTTCCATTTCCCTTGGAGTTTTCAACTGGCATCCCCTATGCCCTAGACTCACACAATCATGATAGTTTCTCTTCTAATCAATACTATTGACCTAAATGCTCTAGTAAATATTTTTTAGTGAAAATAAGGATGACAGGCTTCAATTTGAATTTTATGTATGTGACACACTAGACTTTGATGATTTCTGTAACTCATGTTAGGGCGTGCTATGTAGGAATTATGAGTACTTCACTTGTTTATCACATTTCTTACACTGAGAAAAGACAAGGGACTGCTCTCCCCAACCCTTGGTGATGAAGCTGGTACAGTTCAAGAGTCCTTCACTTCTCCTTTAGCTTCATTCACTTTAACTCTGTTGACAGCCTGTGTAGTGAACAACTATTGCTTCTATTAGCCCAGCAAGGGAGCCACCCCACTCTAAGTCTTAGACCTGTGATTAGAAGGTTACTGGCATTACTGCAAGATTCAGGTTGGGGCTTGTAACCCAAGTTTGTCAGATCATTCACATCACACTGTTACAGCAGTTTCTTCAAGGGTAGGTGGGTCACTCAAGCCAGATTAATGAAATTCAAGTCTGGAACATTTTTCTCCATGGGGTCACAAAGAGTCAGACACGACTGAGCAACTAACACTTTCACTTTTTGCTCTACATCATTTGTGTACATACAGGTAAATGGAAAAAATAGCTATGGATATGTATATATGTATGGAAATGTGTGCATGCATGAGTTTGCACACATTTCTTTCAGTGACATCCTGTCAGCAGGTTAACACACCTCATGCCCAGGTATTGATTTCTAAATGCCATTTCTCTAACAAAGGAACAGGGTTCCTGTAAAAAGTGATTTTGTCTACTAGTGAGTCAAGAGAAAATGAGATGAGCCTGGAGCATTCTGTGGTGACAGAAGTGAAAAAGTGTAGGGGGGGAAGACAAAATTAAGGAGGCGAGCATATGGAAGGACCTAGGAGGCAAACTGAAGGATTTCCTAATGGATGAAGTTTGAATTGCTTGAACAGTACAACAGTTTATTGGGATAGATGTTTGAGATTTAAACCCCCAAAATAAAAATCTGTAAGTATAAAACAATGTAAATAAATTAATTATTGCATAAATAAATAGGGAAAAAATTGATGAGTCGCCCAACAGAAGAGTTTCATTTAACAAATTGAAATGCCCTAAGAGAAAATAGAAAACCACCATTAGAACCCCACATTGAAGAATGACACAGTCAAGAGTCAAAGGTGAATACTAAAGTGAGTTGGAGTAAGTTTAAGTTGAAACAAGGTATTTGCACAATATTCCTTTGTAGTCCTTAATAATTAGAAGAGAAAAAGTATTTGTCCATAGCCAAGTGATAAGATTGCCATCATCAGTATTGACTTCATGTAGTCTCTGATACTGTATATCGAAAGGGGCACTTTGATTTCATGATAGTCTTCTCATTACTCTATAACTTCAAGCTAATCATGAGAAAATATTAGACAAACCCAAGTTGAGGGACCTCCTACAGGATAACCAGTTTTCACATGTGTTGAGGTCATAGACACAAGAAAAGGCTGAAGACTTCCACACATTGAAGGAGACCCCATAGACGTGAATCCAGCACAGGAATCCTGGAATAGATTTGAAATAGAAAAATAATCTTAATTTTTTTTAAATGGTATAATTTGAATAGGACCTGTACTTTTGTTAATAATAGTGTCCTAAGCTTGATTTCTTGATTTTTGATAAATGTTTTATAGTTACATCATCATAGCAAGTTGAGTGAAGGGTACATGGAATTGTGCTGTTTCAGCAATTATTTTATAAGTATTAAAATTTTCCAGAGTTAAAAACAAGTGAGACTTCTTGATCCTTTAACCAGTAGTAGGCTATCAGTGCTATTCATCCCATACTGCCAATTTGAGTTTTTATTATTTAAGGCATTTTCTCATTTTCCCTATTGTGTTTTCTGCCATTATAGGAAAAAAAAAAGTGAAAATACCGCAAAACATCATGTACATATATTTTATTTAAATTAACTAAGCTGCCATGATAAACAGAAAGTGAAGAACCTGTGACTCTAGTTCTTCTTCCAAAATAGTACAGAATGGGACTTCTAGGGTTATCAGGCAGCTGGGATCCATAGAGTGATTCAGAGATCCAGGTTTCATTCATATTTTTTTCCTCACCAGCCTCTATGGGTCTTCCTCATGTGTTACCACTATGTCTATGTTAGAACCGATGAGAAGTAAAAAGAAAAACTCAGGAAGATGACTGGACTTAAGAAATTATCCTGGATATGGCACCTGCCATTTTACTTATACAAACTGGAACATCTGTCAGGATGTCTAGGAACTAAATCAGCTACAGTTCTATCTCTGTGGAAGAAAAGAAGAGTTTGGCAGTTGACTACCAGTCTCTAATACGAGAATAAAGAGTATTTTTAGAAGATTCTCTAATAATCATTTGCAATAATAAGGAAGTTCATATTTAGAAAAGAGTCTTTTTTTTTAATTTTTATTTGACTTTTTACTTTTACAGAGTTATGTTGTTTATAGATATGTATGATCCCAGATTAGTCATATATATATCCCTTGCATCACATCCCTCCAGGCTGTTGCACAGCACCTCTGCAGGATCCCCTTTTCCCACAGCACAATGACAATAGCTACTTCCTTTACACCTCCCACCCACTGTTCATTCCCTGCAATGTCCATATGTCCATTCTCCATGTCTGTTTTTCCATTGTTTCACTGCATTGTTACCATTACTATCTTACTATATTCTGTATATGTGTGTTAGTATATTGTACTTGTCCTTCTCTTTTTGACTTACTTCACTTTGTATGATAGGTTTTAGATCCAGCTACCTCATTAGGGCTGATTCTTCTGCACTTCTTTTTACAGATGAATAGTACTCCATTGTATATATGTACCAGAGCTTTTTTATCCACTTATTTGTCGATGGACATCTAGGTTGCTTCCATGTTCTAGCTATTGTATAGAGAGCTGCAATGGACATTGGGGTACAGGTGACTCTTTCAGCTTTGATTTCATCTGGGTATAAGCCTAGTAGTGGGATTGCTGAGTCATATGGTGCTTCTATTTTTAGTTTTTTAAGGCATCTCCAATACTGTCCTCCATAGCGGCTGTATCAATTTACATTCCCACCAGCAGTGCAAGAGGGTTCCCTTTTCTCTGCATCCTCTCTAGCATTTTTTGTCTGTTGATTTGTTGATGATGGCCGTTCTGATGGGTGTGAGGTGATATATCATTGTTTTAAGCAATATGAATATGTCATAAATATTAATGCTAATAACTGACATCTGAATAGTAGGCTATACTTCAAAAGTAATCTGTGAAATGTGACATTTAATTCTGTGAATTAATAATCGCAGTTTACAAAGGGAGAAATTAAAGCAGAGAGAGATTGAATATTAAATGACAGTACTACAAAAATACAATTCTAGATTATTTTACCCAGCATGGGGCATTTTCTTTTTTTTTCTCTTGGCCACTTCTATTGGTTTTTCATTTATTCTTTTTCATCCATCTTTATTCTTTGGCCTGTGTGGGCCTTTCATCGCAGTGGCCTCTCTCGCTGCAGAGCACTAGCTCTGGACGCATGCTCTCCAGAGCTCTGGCTCTGTAGTTGGACACACTGGTCCAGCTGCTCTGTGGCACGTGGGATCTTCCCAGGCCAGGGATCGTACCAGGCTGCCCTTGCACTGCAAGGTGGTGTCCTTACCCACTGGACCACCAGGGAAGCCCAGGGCATTTTCCTTGTAGACTGTGTATGGGTACCTTCAGTTTAACTGTTAAGAATGGTTTAAAAATTCAAAAATAAAATCTTACCTCAGTGTCATTAAAATCACATTGTTAGAAAATTGTATACAGTGTATTAAGAGAATTATGAGTTTAAGAATGAGTCAGACTCTCTTTCTGAATGTGACCTAACCATATTTGTTCAGTTTGTAATGACTGAATGTTTTATTTAGACCAAAGAACCACCAATTTCAGGCTCTGGTTAAAAGCCAGACCTCGAAGTCTCCTATTATTCCAAGACTCCATTTCCAAATATTTTATTTCCTTGATTTGTCTCATGTGCTGGTTTTGTCCCAGGCAGTTCTCGTTCAAGTTCAAACAAGAGCCTTCAGTCTCACAGTCTCTCATCTCTCCCCCAATTTGTTTTGGCTGATCGCCTCCCACTGTGGCCACACAATTCCTCTCATTTGCACAGTTGATGCCATAAGTCACTGTTGTTGGCAAGGGAGCCTTTGAAAGGGGTATGTTCCTTCATAGAGAATGTGGTTAAAGGACAGAACCCAGAACGCTGGGCCTCTCCAGTTCATCGCATTTCATGACCAGTCCCCTCCTTATGGAGGGATAAATGTCACTCCTATACAGCTTAGGATTCTAAGTAAGTGTTCTGGTCATTTCCTTTCCTGCCCATATAACATTGTGATCAAGATTGTAATGAAGCTGCCAAAATTGCTAATTTGGTTTTTCATTAATGGAAGCTTAGGTATCTTAATGGAGAAGCTGCTATATGTCCTTTCTCTGTGATAGACTAAGGAAACAGAAAATCTTAGGCAGAAGTCATGCTCTTAGAGCTGAAGAGGACTGTCTACACTTGTGGGCTATTAGAAACGTAGAAGAACTCAAGACATTCCAAGAAGAATAAGAGTTCTTACTAAGAGCAGACAAGAATTGCCTCCAAGTATCTCACGGGCAGTACTGAAGCAGCCTTCGGTAAGGCATCACTTTGCATTACCTAATAGAGAAAGCCAAACTTTGGTAATGGTGAGAAATCATGTCTTAGCTTGACAGGAAGAAAAATAGCTGTTAATATAAGAGGTATCTGAAAAGTTTGGTGTGTATGCAATGCTCTAGTTCCTCATCCCTTGGAAGGCTTCAGGCACAAGAGCAGCAGTGTGAGAGTCTGTGGTTAAAAGAGTGCCAACCACACAGCCTGGCTCTGCAAACTTGGACACACTGTCCTTTATCATCCTTGCAGCATAAGTGAAATAATACTGTCATCTATTGTAAATAGATTTGTGATAATTAGTTTACATGCAAATACTGAGATGAATTTTTAATAATTTTTTTTTTGACCACTTCTGCTGGTCTTCATCTACTCATTTCCATCCATCCTTGTTCTTTGGCCTGTGTGGGCCTCCCATCACAGTGGCCTCTCTCATCGCAGAGCTCCAGCTCGGTAGTTGGACACATCAGTCTAGCCGCTCTGCTGCATGTGGGATCTTCCTAGGCCAGAGATCGAACTCGCACCCCTTGCACTGCAAAGTGGTGTCCTTACCCACTGGACCACCAGGGAAGCCCAATTTTTAATAATATTAAATGTTCAATAAATACTGAAAATATTTTTTTAAAAAACAGAACTGGAAATAAAAGTCTGTAAATAGAAAAAGTTAAAAATGCATATAGGAAATTGAAGAGTGATAACAAAAAAGAAGCTATAACAGGTTCATAAACTCCGCTTAAGACTCCTTACAGTCTGCTTTCTGTATTATCTTTTTATTTAACTTTTATTTTGCTTTTAACTTTTACAGTTTTGTTGTTTACAGATATGTATGTTCCCAGATTAGTCATATGTATATCCCCCCCTTCACATCCCTCCTGACCATCGCATAGCACCCCTGAAGGATCTCCTTTTCTCACAGAGAAATGACTATAGCTATTCTCTTTATTAAATGGCTAAGTATTAGAGGGAACAATGCCAGTTTGAAGTCAGGGCAGATGGGGTAGCACTCGGCTTTGCCACCAGTGTGTCATGGCTTATCAGAGTGCTGTGAATAGAAAATGATGTGATTACAGGAGATAACAAAATTTGAATCAGTTTTACAACCATTTAGAGTTTGTGTCAGTTGAAATTATTGCATGGAGTCATTTCAAGCCTCAAAACTGATATGAAAAAATTTCATTTTGCCAAGTTTAACATGTTCATTAAAACTTCTGAAAACATTGTCAGCCTCTTTATTACCGATAAATAAAATACAGAACCATGTATTCTGCATGGAGTCTTTGGTGTAAATGATTTTTGCCAACCAGCAGTGTGAGAGTCTGTGGTTAAAAGAGTGCCAACCACACAGCCTGGCTCTGCAAACTTGGACACACTGTCCTTTATCATCCTTGCAGCATAAGTGAAATAATACTGTCATCTATTGTAAATAGATTTGTGATAATTAGTTTACATGCAAATACTGAGATGAATTTTTAATAATTTTTTTTGACCACTTCTGCTGGTCTTCATCTACTCATTTCCATCCATCCTTGTTCTTTGGCCTGTGTGGGCCTCCCATCACAGTGGCCTCTCTCATCGCAGAGCTCCAGCTCGGTAGTTGGACACATCAGTCTAGCCGCTCTGCTGCATGTGGGATCTTCCTAGGCCAGAGATCGAACTCGCACCTTGCACTGCAAAGTGGTGTCCTTACCCACTGGACCACCAGGGAAGCCCAATTTTTAATAATATTAAATGTTCAATAAATACTGAAAATATTTTTTTAAAAAACAGAACTGGAAATAAAAGTCTGTAAATAGAAAAAGTTAAAAATGCATATAGGAAATTGAAGAGTGATAACAAAAAAGAAGCTATAACAGGTTCATAAACTCCGCTTAAGACTCCTTACAGTCTGCTTTCTGTATTATCTTTTTTTTTTGAGCTTTTATTTTGCTTTTAACTTTTACAGTTTTGTTGTTTACAGATATGTATGTTCCCAGACTAGTCATATGTATATCCCCGCCCCCCCACCCCTCCTGACCATCACACAGCACCCCTGAAGGATCTCCTTTTCTCACAGAGCAATGACTATAGCTATTTTCTTTATTAAATGGCTAAGTATTAGAGGGAACAATGCCAGTTTGAAGTCAGGGCAGATGGGGTAGCACTCGGCTTTGCCACCAGTGTGTCATGGCTTATCAGAGTGCTGTGAATAGAAAATGATGTGATTACAGGAGATAACAAAATTTGAATCAGTTTTACAACCATTTAGAGTTTGTGTCAGTTGAAATTATTGCATGGAGTCATTTCAAGCCTCAAAACTGATATGAAAAAATTTCATTTTGCCAAGTTTAACATGTTCATTAAAACTTCTGAAAACATTGTCAGCCTCTTTATTACCGATAAATAAAATACAGAAACTGTTTCTCATGAGCCTCATGTAGACCATGCCCCCGAAATCATTTCCAGACAGTGCCAGTGTGCCGATGAAAGAAAATGATTTTCTGTGTCACGACATTAAAATGTATGAGAAGTACTAGACTCCATGCTTTTTTAAAAATAGAGTAGTCCCTTGATAAATGCAGAAGATCGGTTCCAAGACCCTTCCCACAGTTATAAAAACCTAAAATTACTCAAGCCCTTATATAAAATGGCATAGAATTTGCATATAAACTATGCTCATCCTCCTGTATAGTTTAAATTAGCTCAATTATTTATAGTACCTAAAATAATATAAGTGGTATGTATACAGTTGTAAATATATGTAAATGCTATATAGGTAGTTGAGAGTATGCAGCAAATTCAAGTCTTGCCTTTTGGAAAATTTTTTAAAATATATTCTCATTCGCGATTGATTGCATCTATGTATATGGAACGTTTAGATACAGAAGGCTCTGTCATCTCTTTATCTGTATCTTATATAAATCCCAATATAAAAATTGTGATAAAGCCAAGTTAATCTGGTCACAACGAAAATTCGATCACACTGGGTATAAGATTAGCTAGATATTATTCTTCCAAGGGACACAGCTTAAGAATTTTGTAAAAACCACGCTTCAGTGATGGCTTATGGTGTGGTCTGTGATCTCCTTTTGGGGAGAAAGAGTTTATCTGCTGGGTGAAAATTTACATAAAATTCAATAACTTTTTTTTTTTTAAAGATTTATTTATTTATTTATTTTGGATGGGGGTCGGGTTGGGGAGGGAGAGGAGCAGGCGGGCCACTTCTATTGGTCTTTCATTTGTCCATTTTCATCTGTCTTTGTTCTTTGGCTCCTGTGGGCCTCCCATCGCAGTGGTGTCTGTCATTGTAGAGCGCCGGCTCTGGGCGCATGCGCTCCAGAGCTCCGGCTCGGTGATTGGACACATTGGTCCAGCTACTCCGCGGCACGTGGGATCTTCCCAGGCCAGGGATGGAACCTGCGCCCCTTGCAGTGCAAGGCGGTGTCCTTACCCACTGGACCACCAGGGGAAGCCCAAAATTCAATAGCTTTTTTCTTCTGTTCTTATGACCATACTATGGTCAACTCCATACAGTATATATTTATGTAGAATAGCTTTTTAAAGTGAATTATTATATCTTATTAAATATCATATTTATAAATAAAAACTAATGCATTCCTCTTACTTATTGTCAGTTTTTTCTGCAATGAAGTCTGGCTCCCAAGCCACATTCAGCCATGCTGCCAGCCTGCTGTTGAGTGGTGCTTATATGTGTGGGTTGGAAATTTAGCATTGTCCAAGAAGGCATCATTTGTTTTAGCCTTGAGTTGGATGTAGTTTTCAGTTGGTTTTCTTGCTGTCTAATAAATTCTGCTCTTAAGTCACTCTGGACAAAGTTTGCTTTAGTCTACATTTTATTTTTATTGCATTTGTGCCTTCTTCATCCACCAATAGGAAGTATAAATGGAAACCTTAGGTGGACTTTGTATGCCTAAATGTATTATTATCAAAATGGTATGGGAGCCAGAACTACAGTGAAGGAACACTAAAAGTTTTCTTAATTGTCGAATTACTTTAAGCCATTTATTTAGCCCCACTGGGTCTATTTTCCCAATAGTAAAAAGAGTGACAACATTCCTATTACAATTACTATCTATTACAAAGAGAATGGAGGAACCGATCTTCCAAAGACGCTTAGAGATTTGAGTTGTGTCTGTGTCTAAATGTTTCTAGTGATCAGTTTAGTCTTAACAGTGTAACTTTGGATTGCAGAAGGGACTCCCAAACAGAAGCCATAGTAAACAATCTCCAGTAAAAGCAAATGGTGTGAAATAGGCTCTCCTTCAGTAACTTTCCCCCAGAGCATCCACTGATTGTTGGCTAGCTGTGATGCAGGCATTCATTTATAAATACATTCAGGCGAAGAGTATAGTGACTAGACAGCCACAGTATCACTGACAAAGTTCATTTAATCCTTTTAACAGTTGCCTTGAATTTTTTACTGAATGTGTTAACTGCATCTAAATCTGTGATAAATTGAAATGAAGGTTAATGGACCCAATCAAAGTCAAAAATAATGGGAAGTAGGGAATGGAAAGGCAAACACAGGTCAACTGGAAAATAACAAGGGGTGTGAACTCATGTCTAGATGCATACCTTCTCTGGTGATTCCAGAATACTACAGCCCTCAACATGAGATACCAAAAGTGATCGAGACATTTTTAAAATATAGCATGCATTGAAGGATGTAAACTTGAATACAAATGTACATTGAATGCAGTTGCAAAGCTGAAAATCATAGAAGTAAAGTCATGCCACACCCATGGCAATATTACATGTTGTCGGAATACTGCCTGGTCTGACGGCTGCATTGAGTGTTCATGGCCGAATGTCAGCACTTTTCCTGGTCACAATGTTCCTGGTGCTTGGAGAGCAGATACCAATGGATCACGTGAGAATAGTGAAGATGAGGGTTATTTCATTAGACTCAGAGCAACATAAATAAGGAAGTCTTCTACAGCAAACTTTCATTTTCTGTCCCTCCCTTCAACAGTACTTGTCGACCCTCTCAAATGAAGCACTAAGAAAAGCAACTTTACACAAGTGGAGGCCTCAGCTGTGCCAGGGAAGATGTGTCTATTCTTTCTCCCCAGGGCTGTTTCCTCCCATGGTGCTGTCAAGAGTCCTGCAGGCAGCTCTGTGAGGAAGGGTGACACAACCTAGGACAACTTCCCAAGCCCTGCTTGGAGGGGGTGATTTTCTGTGAGGGAAGAAAATTGAAAGGAAAGTCTGCATCTTTCCATCTTAGGTCCATTAACATCAGGTTCCTGACTCCATCGACTCCTTCCAGGGGTAGTGAATAGGCCAGAGTTACTGTATGTACACCAAGATTGGATTTACAATATGCAGGGAAGAATATAGGAGTCTCAGTTATGGAAAAATTACTTTGATTTCATTGTATTCATTGTTTACATGGTTTGAAAGAGCAAAGAACATAACTTGGTGTTCAAGTAAGTAAGTAGAATTTATTAAGACAGAAGGATCCTAAAGAACAAGAATCATGCTTGCTTGAGTTCAAAGATGCTTCGAAATGTAAGCCCACAGTCGGGCTGGTCACTGAGTAACCATCCTTGCTGGGTTCACAGGAAATCTAAATCTGCAACTTAAAAGGCCTTGCAATATTCTATTAAAATACTTTTTTAATTAAAATAACTACCAATGTCAGAAGATAAATAGGTTGGTTTCTGGAGATGCAGTTTGGTAGAGAATCAGTGTCTCCAGAACTTTGGGGCTGGATGTTTTGTTGAGATTTTTCACTTCTTTCCCTGACAAGCCATTAAGTGACTCTCTATGTCATCATTTCAGGAAAGACATAGCACAGGAAAGAGGAATGAGCCACAGAGTCTTTGTGAATTTTTTTCCCCTCAATTTTTAAGTTCTTAGGAGAACCTAGAGGATATTACAATGAAGTAAAATCTTTCTTGGTTAAGCATAGGTATACCTTTCTGAACAGTGGGAGAAGGATGGACTAGATTGTGACTAAGAAGAGACAGAAAGAGGGCAGTTGACTCATGGACTAGGGAAACCACATCATGTTCTTCAGCAGTTCCTCTGTGTAACTGGCTGACTGGCAAGCAGACAAGATCGGTAGGTAGGCAGATATGTACATACCTGGCTGTGTTAGCCAGTTGAGTACACAAGATCCCTGGAAGGTAAGTAAAAGGTCCTGTCAGGCAAGAGGCAAGAATGGACAGGAAGCAGTGAGGAGTGGCTGAATTCAAAGAGCCTATCAGCCTTCCACAACACTCATCTCCAAAGCAGGCCATAGAAACCACAGACCAGGGTCATCTAGGATGACTCACATGTCCCAGGTTTCCTAGGAGTTCCCCAGTTTTAGGAGACTGCAATTCCCTTAGTCTCATTCAAACCAGACATTTGTTGTCTCTTCATCTTCCTCCCCTAACCCTAAACACAGTTTTTAAGTACATGAAGCTATGAAACAAGTCTAGGACGACTATTTCAGAAAAGACTAAGATTTCCACCTGACTTAAGCAATGGTCAGGTCAGGAATTGAGATTCCCAATTCAAAGGGAACTATGGAAAATATAGCTGTATTCTTTTGCATACCAGAGCTTCTATACTAAGTGACACAATAACTGAATACTGAAGGCCCTAAAGAACAGTCGTTGGAGTTCAAAGATGCTTGAAATGTAAGCCCACGGGGAGTAACTATCCTTGCTGGGTTCACAGGAAATCTAAATCTGCAACTTAAAAGGCCTTGCAATATTCTATTAAAATACTTTTTTAATTAAAATAACTACCAATGTCAGAAGATAAATAGGTTGGTTTCTGGAGATGCAGTTTGGTAGAGAATCAGTGTCTCCAGAACTTTGGGGCTGGATGTTTTGTTGAGATTTTTCACTTCTTTCCCTGACAAGCCATTAAGTGACTCTCTATGTCATCATTTCAGGAAAGACATAGCACAGGAAAGAGGAATGAGCCACAGAGTCTTTGTGAATTTTTTTCCCCTCAATTTTTAAGTTCTTAGGAGAACCTAGAGGATATTACAATGAAGTAAAATCTTTCTTGGTTAAGCATAGGTATACCTTTCTGAACAGTGGGAGAAGGATGGACTAGATTGTGACTAAGAAGAGACAGAAAGAGGGCAGTTGACTCATGGACTAGGGAAACCACATCATGTTCTTCAGCAGTTCCTCTGTGTAACTGGCTGACTGGCAAGCAGACAAGATCGGTAGGTAGGCAGATATGTACATACCTGGCTGTGTTAGCCAGTTGAGTACACAAGATCCCTGGAAGGTAAGTAAAAGGTCCTGTCAGGCAAGAGGCAAGAATGGACAGGAAGCAGTGAGGAGTGGCTGAATTCAAAGAGCCTATCAGCCTTCCACAACACTCATCTCCAAAGCAGGCCATAGAAACCACAGACCAGGGTCATCTAGGATGACTCACATGTCCCAGGTTTCCTAGGAGTTCCCCAGTTTTAGGAGACTGCAATTCCCTTAGTCTCATTCAAACCAGACATTTGTTGTCTCTTCATCTTCCTCCCCTAACCCTAAACACAGTTTTTAAGTACATGAAGCTATGAAACAAGTCTAGGACGACTATTTCAGAAAAGACTAAGATTTCCACCTGACTTAAGCAATGGTCAGGTCAGGAATTGAGATTCCCAATTCAAAGGGAACTATGGAAAATATAGCTGTATTCTTTTGCATACCAGAGCTTCTATACTAAGTGACACAATAACTGAATACTGGAAGGAAAGAATGCCAGCAGTTTTCCAATAACACTAACCTTAAACTCAATACTGAGCTAAAACATTCTGTCGAGCAACCAAAGAAATAGTGTCAAAATTCAGAAAAACTCATAGTATTCCTGAAAAAGGTCCTTGAAGAACTACTAGTTAATATAGAAATATATCAGAAGCAAAACTCTAGAATCAGAAAATCGTATAATATCATATGAAAGTCTATAGAATGAAGTTTAAATAATGTTTGTAAAAATGATAGTACAATTAAATGCAAAAGTGAAAAGTTTCTGAGAAAAAAATGACACAAGAATGATAGTTCAAAGGTAACTTTCATCATTTGGGCCTGTGTGTATTTACAAATTGTAGCATCAAAGATGGGGAAGTAAGATTATCTTTTAATTCTAAAAAACTTTTTATTGAACTATGATTTATAATGTATTAATTTCTGCTGTACAGAAAAGTGATTCAGTTATGCAGGTTTGTGTACACACTTTTTAAATATCTTTTCCATTATTTTTTATCCTAGAATACTGAATATCATTCTCTGTGCTCTAGAGTAGTATTTTGTTGTTTACCCATTCCATATATAAGATTACATTTGCTAACCCCTGCTTCCTACTCCCATCACTCCTCTGACCACCTCTCTGTCAGCAACCAGAAGTCTGTTCTCTATGTTCATGAGTCTGTTTCTGTTTCATAGATATGTTCAATTGTGTCCTACTTTAGAGTCTATACATAATTGATATCATATGGCATTTGTCTTTACCTTTCTTATTTATTTTATAATCTTTGTCTATGTTGCTGCTAAAGGTATCACTCCATTCTTTTTGATGACTGAGTAATGTTCTATTATTTTTACATACCACATCTTCTTTGTTCATTCTTCTGCTGATGGACAGTTAGGTTGTTTCCATGTCTTGGCTATTGTGAATATTGTGAATAGCTGCTATGAATACAGGGGTGCATGTATCTTTTTGGATTAGAGTTTTGTCTGTATCTGTGCCCAGGAGTGGGATTTTTGGATTGCTGGATCATATGGTAATTCTCCATTTGGCTTTCTGAGAAACCTACATACTGTTTTCCATAGTGGCTGCACCAACTTACATTGGGGAAGTAAGACTGAAAACATTCTCAGTTTTTTAAATTTACCAAAAATGTCAAAACTTTGTTAAGTGATTTCATTTAATAATAATATACAGGGTAAAATAATTGTCCAGAAAACCATAAATAGGTTGTTTTAAGTGAAAGGAAAATAAAAGACAAAAAGAAATAGAAAGATTGTATACATAGATTGTATAAACACAAAAGGTTGTATAAACACAAAACAATTACTACAGTAGGTCTAGTCAGTGTTTCTGATAATGAAGGTTAATGAGTTAAACTCCTTAAATTACAAAACTCTTCATGTTTATATTTTAAAATATAACTTACTATTGAACATACACTGTTGTTATAAAAGAAATGCCTAAGTTCAAAAATATCTTTGGGCTATCCACTACTGCTGAATCTTGAAACCCTGTTGTAGTATCACTTAAAGTGATTATTTTAAAAGACATAGACCCACAAGGATAGGGAGAGTAGGAGTAGCGACAATAGCGACAGGACTTTGAGGCCTGGGTAGCATATGAATGAGTGGCCATGGCCTGATGTACCCCACAGAATCTGCAAAAGATTCAAGAATCAATGTCCACAGGTACCTCAGTTAACTTGGATGAGAGCTATTCGAGAAGCAGTTGGCTGACCGTATCTCCTCTCCCACTCTTTCCCCTAATTTCTCCCACACCTGAAAACTCCTGGAAACTTGACAGAGAGGATCTCTGGACTGAGATACACAAGAAAATATTGAGGGCAGGTGTGCTATGACAAGAAAAAAAAAAAAAAACCAAGAGGAATAAGAGTCACATAACAACTGTGTAGTGAGACTTCCTCCTCAAGTCACTTTGCCTTTTTCAGTCCTTCCCCAGCCAGGATTCTGGGCAGGACTTGAGAGAGTTGTTCAGTGGGAAAGGTGATTGTCCCCAGAGACCAGGACTGAAGATGCTGTCGGGGAGGGCGCCACCCCTACATGGCCCAGTCAGAGCACCTGCTGTCGGTCTCAAGAGCAGCAATCCCATCAGAGGCACAGGGCTTCTCAACAGCTCTTTAGGCCCTTCACTCTTCCAAACAGTAAAGAAAGGAGGATAAGCAAGCATTTTAGGAAAGCCTCTAATATGAAAGATAAAAGATCCAAACAAACAAAAAACAATTGTCAGGAGAATTGTGAAAAGTGAAGGAAAAAAAGAAGCATAATCAGAGGGAGGTACTGAATCTGACTCAAGTATACAGAGACTTTATTATCCAGAAAATGCAAATTATATCTATGATAGCATCTAATTTTAATGTCTAATGAAGGTTAAAAGCAATAATTATTAATGGTATAAAAGGTGTGAAGTACTTTGCCAAAACTTTGTAGGAAAGAAATCTGGAGTAGTAAACCAAGAGACACGAACATTTATCTGCATTTTTGCCCAGAAAACCCAGGTCTAGGAAATGATAAATAATTATGGATGCACAAATAGATATATAAGGACAGTCAATCTGAAAGTACTCATAATAGCAAAAGGTGATGAAAATTCCATAGGTGCATGAAACAGCAGATGGTTTGCATATAAAGTGACTCAGATTATTTTAGTCATTAGAGATAATATCATGTAACAATAATAGAAGAGTGAAATATTTTGCAATATGATTTTAAAACTTGTAAATTGAAATTTTAGTTTTGGGTATGTGTGTATATGTGGTTATATATAAATAAATGGTAAACTGAAAAGTACATCAAAATTTAACTTTCTGTTTTCCCACACTTTTTTTGAAAACTCCTGGAAACTTGACAGAGAGGATCTCTGGACTGAGATACACAAGAAAATATTGAGGGCAGGTGTGCTATGACAAGAAAAAAAAAAAAAAACCAAGAGGAATAAGAGTCACATAACAACTGTGTAGTGAGACTTCCTCCTCAAGTCACTTTGCCTTTTTCAGTCCTTCCCCAGCCAGGATTCTGGGCAGGACTTGAGAGAGTTGTTCAGTGGGAAAGGTGATTGTCCCCAGAGACCAGGACTGAAGATGCTGTCGGGGAGGGCGCCACCCCTACATGGCCCAGTCAGAGCACCTGCTGTCGGTCTCAAGAGCAGCAATCCCATCAGAGGCACAGGGCTTCTCAACAGCTCTTTAGGCCCTTCACTCTTCCAAACAGTAAAGAAAGGAGGATAAGCAAGCATTTTAGGAAAGCCTCTAATATGAAAGATAAAAGATCCAAACAAACAAAAAACAATTGTCAGGAGAATTGTGAAAAGTGAAGGAAAAAAAGAAGCATAATCAGAGGGAGGTACTGAATCTGACTCAAGTATACAGAGACTTTATTATCCAGAAAATGCAAATTATATCTATGATAGCATCTAATTTTAATGTCTAATGAAGGTTAAAAGCAATAATTATTAATGGTATAAAAGGTGTGAAGTACTTTGCCAAAACTTTGTAGGAAAGAAATCTGGAGTAGTAAACCAAGAGACACGAACATTTATCTGCATTTTTGCCCAGAAAACCCAGGTCTAGGAAATGATAAATAATTATGGATGCACAAATAGATATATAAGGACAGTCAATCTGAAAGTACTCATAATAGCAAAAGGTGATGAAAATTCCATAGGTGCATGAAACAGCAGATGGTTTGCATATAAAGTGACTCAGATTATTTTAGTCATTAGAGATAATATCATGTAACAATAATAGAAGAGTGAAATATTTTGCAATATGATTTTAAAACTTGTAAATTGAAATTTTAGTTTTGGGTATGTGTGTATATGTGGTTATATATAAATAAATGGTAAGAAATAAAAAGGACTGAAAAGTACATCAAAATTTAACTTTCTTTCTGAATAATGGGGTTATAAATTTATTTTATTTTTTTTTTATTCATGTTCTTGAAATTTTTACATTCAGAAGCTAGTCCAAATATTTTAAAATTTAAATATTTAAGCATTTTAAATATAAATTCGAAATCCTCTGCAGTTGAATTGGCGAGTGATGACTATGGAGTGAATAGCTGTCCAAAGCATTTGATTGCTATTATAGACTTAGTGCGCCTACTGGCAGAAGAAGCCCGAAATAACCAATAAAACTTGTTCACACAACTGTGCTGACAATGCTATTAATGCCCAGAACAACAGTTCACTAAGGGAAAACCATGTTGGGTTAGACTTAGTGAGAACCAAAGGAGGGTAAAAGCAAATGGAAAAAATGAAATTGACAGGCAAAATCAAGGCTCAGTTCAAGCTCCCAGCCTGGGTGGGCAGTTTGAATGGGAAACTAACCTCTCCAGAGTTTGGGTTCACTGACCGCAAGTAGAACAAAGGCTCGCTGGGTAGGACAGATGGAAACACGAAGCTGTAAAAGTGCTCTGCCCTGCGAGTACCACCCTGCCATATAATTGGCCACATGAACAAAGGAAAACCGTGCCCGGGGTTTCTCCATTCAGGAAGCAAATTTGAAGAGCAGGAACTGGAGCCATGTGCCACCACTTCCTCAAGATCAGAGGCCAAGAAAATAGTATAATATCTGAAAAACAAATCTGGTCAGTTTCACATAGCGCTTTCTAACTCAACTATTTTGAATTGGCAGTGTATTTCTAAGGATCTGGATATTGGTTCTATCCTAAAATCGTGAGATTTTGTGGGGTTACTTTTACATGGTAACGAACTTTGCTAGGTTATATAAACTGTAATTTCTGGTATTAGAAAGAGAGCTAGTCTGACCTGGATTGTTGGAATACCTGTTACTTAAACACAAAACAACAACAGTGTGTGTATATGTGTGTGTGTGTGTGTGTGTGTGTGAAAATATGAACTTCCTTGGTGGATCAAATGGTAAATAATCTGCCTGCAGTGTGAGAGACTCGACGGTTAGAAAGATCCCCTGGAAAAGGAAAAGGCAACCCACTTCAGAATTCTTGCCTGCAGAATCCCATGGACAGAAGAGCCTGGCAGACTATAGTCCATGAGGTCACAAAGAGTCAGGCATGACTGAGTGACTAATAATTTCACTTTCATAAAAAAAATGCACATATATATATACATATATGTGTATATATATATATATATACACATATATATGGAAAAATCTACATAAGCTTCAGCCCCTTTTCTTCACTAATGTGAGCATTTAGCCACTGTTCTCAATATGTAAGGCACTGATTATGCCTAGCCACTGAGGAGTATATAAAGACAAATATTCTTCTTCAAATCTAGTAGGGGAGGGAGTAAGATTAATATATAAATGGTTTATTTGTGTAATCATATGTAAAGGCCTCTTATTAGTATACCTAGGCTATTTTGCAGTAATTAAAAAAAACTTTGTTGTATTAGTGATTTCATATAATAAAGCTTTATCAATCATAAAAGTCTAAAGAAGATAAAAAGTTTTCTAGAGAAAAGCTCCACCAAATGTTGACCTAAGAATACAGGCCAAAACATAGCCTCTAAATTTGCACCAAAATGATGGAAGAGGTACACTACTCTTAAATATTTCAGATCAGAAATGATGTTTTTACCAAGTGTCAGTGTATGTGTGTGATGAGAATACATAAGATCTACTCTCAACAAATTTCATGTATGAATTACAGTATTATTAGCTGTAGTCATCATGTTGATTTATTCATCTCATAATGGAATATTGTACCCTCTCACCAACTCTCCTCACTTCCCACCAGCCTCTGGCAATCACGTTCCTACTCTCTGGCTTTTATGAGTTCAGTTTTTTTTAATTCCACATATAAGTGAGATTATGCAGTATTTATATTTCAGTCTGACTTTATTTCACTTAGCATAAGGTCCATGTTATCACAGGTGGCAGGATGTCCTTCTGTTTTATAGCTGAATAGTATCCTATTGTGTATGCTATGTGTGTGTATATGTATGCATCAATATGTACATATATATGTACACACACCACATTTCTTTATACATATCCATCTCTTGATGGACTCATAAGTCATTACCATATCTTGGCTATTGTGAATAATGCTCCAAGGAACATGAAATGACAGATTCTTTTTGGAGATACTAATTTCATTTTTTTTTTTTTTTTGGATATATGCTCAAAAGTGAGATTACTGGTAATATGGTATTTCTATTTTCAATTTTTTTAGGAACCTTTATACAGATGACATATTTATGTCATCTTTGAGAAAATGTCCATTCAGGTCTTTTGCCCATTTTCACATCATGCCATTTTTTTTATATGGAGTTGTAGGAGTTTCTTATATATTTTTTGTTTTAACCTCTTATTAGCTATATGGAATGAAGCTATTTTCTCCCATTCTGTAGGTTGTCTTTTCCTTTTATTAACTGTTTCCTTTGCTGTCCAGAAGCTTTTTAGCTTGATGTAGTCCCACTTTATGTTTGCATCTGTTGCCTGTGCTTTGGTGTACTATCCAAAAAAATCATTGCAGAGACCATTGATGAAAGCGTCCCCTTACATTTTCTTGTAAGTTTTATAGTTTCAGGTCTTACATTTAAGTTTTTCATATATTTCGATTTTCTATTTTGTGTACAATGAAAGATAAGGATCCGGTTTTATTCTTTGGCATGTGGCTATTGAGTTTTCCACACACAACTTACTGAAGAGACTATCCTTTCCCCATTTTGTATTTGTGGCACCCTTGTCAAAGATTAGTTGACTGTACATGCATGGGTTTACTTCTGGGTTGTCTATTCTCTTCCATTGGTCTATGTGTCAGTCTTAATGGCAGTACTGAAGGGATGTTTTAGGCTCTGCAATTGGGTGGAGTTCGGTGGGCCTACTTCAAGGGACAAAAACAAGTGTTTCTCCCTCCAGGTGTCCAAGTAGGCAGGACAGCTGTCAGACCATAGCTGAGAGAAGCTCGGGTCAGGTAATAGAGCCATTTCAGGGTCTGCTCTCAGACCCAGAGTAGTGGGCCTGTCTCAGAAGGAATGGGAAGGGGACAGATGAGCAGAATTGCCTCCACATAACCACTAGGAGGGGCTGGAGTCAAATCATAGGATCACACCCAGGACCAATTGTCAGCAGGCCTGTTACCCAAGGCACCTAGGGCATGACTGCTGCCAGGTGCCTTGGTGGGTGGTCCTGCTGGCAGGGCCAAGGCTGGTTGTGGCTACAGCCAATTCCACAGGGGTGGAGCTGTTTCTGGGTCTGTGTCCAAGGCCATGGGATTCCTGAGTGACTCAGTGAAGAATCTGCGTGCCAATGCAGGAGATGAAGGAGAAGTAGGTTCGACCCCTGGGTCAGGAAGATCCCCTGGAAGAGGAAATGATGACCCACTCCAGTAGTCATGCCTGGAAAATTCCATGGATAGAGGAGCCCAGAGGGCTGTAGTTCATGGAATTGAAAAAATTCAAACACTGCTAAGTGACTGAGCATTGCACGCCCCACCATGGTTGGAGTCAGCCACCTGGCCATGGAAACCATGGTGGGGAGTCAGGGCATGGCGTCCACTTTTGCATCTGTTGCCTGTGCTTTGGTGTACTATCCAAAAAAATCATTGCAGAGACCATTGATGAAAGCGTCCCCTTACATTTTCTTGTAAGTTTTATAGTTTCAGGTCTTACATTTAAGTTTTTCATATATTTCGATTTTCTATTTTGTGTACAATGAAAGATAAGGATCCGGTTTTATTCTTTGGCATGTGGCTATTGAGTTTTCCACACACAACTTACTGAAGAGACTATCCTTTCCCCATTTTGTATTTGTGGCACCCTTGTCAAAGATTAGTTGACTGTACATGCATGGGTTTACTTCTGGGTTGTCTATTCTCTTCCATTGGTCTATGTGTCAGTCTTAATGGCAGTACTGAAGGGATGTTTTAGGCTCTGCAATTGGGTGGAGTTCGGTGGGCCTACTTCAAGGGACAAAAACAAGTGTTTCTCCCTCCAGGTGTCCAAGTAGGCAGGACAGCTGTCAGACCATAGCTGAGAGAAGCTCGGGTCAGGTAATAGAGCCATTTCAGGGTCTGCTCTCAGACCCAGAGTAGTGGGCCTGTCTCAGAAGGAATGGGAAGGGGACAGATGAGCAGAATTGCCTCCACATAACCACTAGGAGGGGCTGGAGTCAAATCATAGGATCACACCCAGGACCAATTGTCAGCAGGCCTGTTACCCAAGGCACCTAGGGCATGACTGCTGCCAGGTGCCTTGGTGGGTGGTCCTGCTGGCAGGGCCAAGGCTGGTTGTGGCTACAGCCAATTCCACAGGGGTGGAGCTGTTTCTGGGTCTGTGTCCAAGGCCATGGGATTCCTGAGTGACTCAGTGAAGAATCTGCGTGCCAATGCAGGAGATGAAGGAGAAGTAGGTTCGACCCCTGGGTCAGGAAGATCCCCTGGAAGAGGAAATGATGACCCACTCCAGTAGTCATGCCTGGAAAATTCCATGGATAGAGGAGCCCAGAGGGCTGTAGTTCATGGAATTGAAAAAATTCAAACACTGCTAAGTGACTGAGCATTGCACGCACACATCTAGGACCATGGTTGGGGAGTCAGCCACCTGGCCATGGCCCTCCCTTCTCAAAATACCCCTCTTCAGTCTTGGACTCCATTGGGGTTTCACAGTCTCCTGTGTGGGTCCCAAAGTTCTCACAAAGGGACTTTTATCTGTGGGTGGCTGCCAAATTATTGTTGCTGAAGGCACATAGGAGCAGGGATCTCCAACTTTGCCAGCTTGCTGAAGTCACCTAATTTCTTTTTTCTTTTTGTATTTAACATAATAGCATCAGGGGGGAAAATGTCAATACCACTTATTTAAGATTTTGTATTTATTAATGTAAATGAGGACCTTGCTTAGCACAGTGCCAGCACATAACAAGTTCTTCACCACTATTTTGACAAATTAACTAAAAACCAGTAATAAGAAAATCATGCTTAAGCAAGCACAAAATTATATCCATTTATGACATGGTGAACTGTTTAAGAAATTCTCTTTAAAAACAGTGAAATTGACTTGAAAAAGAGCTGGAAGAGTAGTCATCAGGTAGAGATTCTAGAAATACAGTATCAGCCCCCAGGTCCAAATCAGCCAAAGTTCTAGTCCAAATTCAGAAAACAAAGCTGTTTAAAAATGTATAACCAAAAAAAAAAAAAAAGGAAAAAAATGCAGAACCACAGCAGATCTAATAATTTAAGTAATCTTTTCCCCAGATCTTTCTACTTACAACTTTGTAGGAATTACTTAATTATGTTTTATCCTACTTTTTTCTTCCCTTTTTTGTTAGTTGGCTCCATTTCTGTGTAATTGTGCTACTCTTATACAATGATTCCCACATTAGATGATGCAGAACTACTGCGCTCTGTGATTATTGTGAAGGTGGATTATGGCTCAGTGTTTCTCATTGCATTTTGCCCTTCATTAACAAGTACAAAGAGAATGGTACCAGTTTTACAATACATAACACCTGGGCTTAAACAAGGGTCTCTATTGCCAAATTATCATTACTGAAGCTAGCTGTGAAGAAAGTCATGTACTAAGTCAGCTGAAAAGATAAAAATCCAAGCAAATACATTAGACATATTTCACTGATAGTAGTATGCTTTGAAATTTGGACTTCTCTGATTCTAATGTTCTCTCTCATTCTAACAAAGAGAAGTTATGAAGAGAAGTAACTTCCAAAGACAAGGACTGCTGAAAAAAATGTCTAAATCATTGCTTCTAAGTATTTATCCTTATGGCAGCCAGATACAGTTGTCAATTGGCTGTAGCTGATGAAACAAAATCCAGGAAATTCAGCTCAACTGTTTAAAGTATATTTTGGGATACCTACTAAGTGCTGGGCACCAGTGACCTCTGGAAATAGAAAAACATGTATGATATTTTCATGCTGATACTGGAGTAAATAACACTTACTCAAACTCTGATAGCAAGTCTGGATAAATTACTATATCTCAGGAATATTCCCAAAGGCATCCAGAAAGCTTCCGACTCAGTCAACATTTGTACTTAGATAATAGTTAAGAGTCACAAATTAAGCTCCCACAGCATTCTAGACCCTAAAACCCACCTGAATATATGAAGCTCTCACTTTCAAGGTGGTATTGGGCATAATGGTCCTATTGTTCTAAGATTTCTCATCCCTAATTCTTTATCTGGAAAAAAAGCACCATGTAGAGTTAAATGTTTTATTTCATTATATTAAATGAAAGTTTACACATGGAAACTGCTGAGTCCTCCATACATATGCTATACTGTTTGTCCTTAAGTCTTGGGATTTCCTTTTCTTGGCATGAATTATAGGAGAAGTGCCTAACACCCAGACTGAGTGAGTTATTCTAGCTTATGGCGGTGTTGGAGAGAAAAGTGCATAAACCAGAGGATGTCATTAGGCCAGTGACAATGGAGGAGAAAATATCCAGCGCTGACAGCCCTGCACACTTGCAAGCTGACGAGTGTCAACATGCAGAGCAGTACAGACAGAATGGCTTAGGAAGGGGCTGGCTGCATCTGGAGAGAAAGGAAGTGTAACAGCAAAAAGAGAACAAAATAGTGTATGTCTGTGTTTGCTCCACCTAGGAAAAGCAGACACAATGAATCTACAGTATGTACAGAGAAGGAACTAACCACATGTATTAATACAGTCTTTGTGCCTTGGCTATAAAATGGATTCTGGGCTTATAGTTAAAGTGGCTACACAGATGGGGCCTTTTCCCCTTTTTTTGCAGTATTCCATATTGTAATCATGCCTTGTACTGCTTCTGGCATGAAAGAAAGGCCCCTGATTTGGCCCCCAGAGTAGGCATGATAAAAAGCCAGGCCCATCAACTCGCGTAACTGCTCTTTGCCACTTCCCTTCTCCTCCCTCTGCTAATTCAGTCTGGATTTGTTTTTTGGTTTTTTTTTTTTTTTCCTTTTGACAGCATTTGGAATTCTTCAAGCTGTCTCTGGTTGCTTTTCACTCACTGAAAAAAAAAAAAAATCATATCCTCACTATACAGTGACTATACAGTGACTGACAGTAGAGGAAGCCCAGACTAGTTAACAGTGTGGTATAAAACCCCATAAGCCTATGGAGTTCTAATAATTGATTATAGTAAAAAGGACCATGTGAGAGCTTGTAGGATTGTCCAGTGTTCTATGTAAAATTCAAGTGCAAATTTCCCTCATAGGCGATTGGTTTCCCCACTTGGTATTTCATGTTTGTCCTAAATGTTTAGATTTTCCATTTTAGAGCATAAAAGGATAACATAAAATGAATGATAACTCAATGAGATAGATGGTCTAAATCATTTCATGTTTCTGTGATTGCGCATAACCTTGCAAGTTTTCTATACTATACAAATTGGTCTTAAATGATCAAGTGTTAGGAACATTCATTGAACTATACCTTAATATTCCATCAAATTCTTATGAAGAACAGTTGTAACAATGAATCTCATGTAAGCTATGTAGCTGTATTGGAAAGTATCCTGCACAATCTATATGTAGGTTTTAGCTCTTTGAATATAGTACTGACACAATTCTTAGGGGCCTGAAAAAAAACACTTGCAACTGACGAGTGTCAACATGCAGAGCAGTACAGACAGAATGGCTTAGGAAGGGCTGGCTGCATCTGGAGAGAAAGGAAGTGTAACAGCAAAAAGAGAACAAAATAGTGTATGTCTGTGTTTGCTCCACCTAGGAAAAGCAGACACAATGAATCTACAGTATGTACAGAGAAGGAACTAACCACATGTATTAATACAGTCTTTGTGCCTTGGCTATAAAATGGATTCTGGGCTTATAGTTAAAGTGGCTACACAGATGGGGCCTTTTCCCCTTTTTTTGCAGTATTCCATATTGTAATCATGCCTTGTACTGCTTCTGGCATGAAAGAAAGGCCCCTGATTTGGCCCCCAGAGTAGGCATGATAAAAAGCCAGGCCCATCAACTCGCGTAACTGCTCTTTGCCACTTCCCTTCTCCTCCCTCTGCTAATTCAGTCTGGATTTGTTTTTTGGTTTTTTTTTTTTTTTCCTTTTGACAGCATTTGGAATTCTTCAAGCTGTCTCTGGTTGCTTTTCACTCACTGAAAAAAAAAAAAAATCATATCCTCACTATACAGTGACTATACAGTGACTGACAGTAGAGGAAGCCCAGACTAGTTAACAGTGTGGTATAAAACCCCATAAGCCTATGGAGTTCTAATAATTGATTATAGTAAAAAGGACCATGTGAGAGCTTGTAGGATTGTCCAGTGTTCTATGTAAAATTCAAGTGCAAATTTCCCTCATAGGCGATTGGTTTCCCCACTTGGTATTTCATGTTTGTCCTAAATGTTTAGATTTTCCATTTTAGAGCATAAAAGGATAACATAAAATGAATGATAACTCAATGAGATAGATGGTCTAAATCATTTCATGTTTCTGTGATTGCGCATAACCTTGCAAGTTTTCTATACTATACAAATTGGTCTTAAATGATCAAGTGTTAGGAACATTCATTGAACTATACCTTAATATTCCATCAAATTCTTATGAAGAACAGTTGTAACAATGAATCTCATGTAAGCTATGTAGCTGTATTGGAAAGTATCCTGCACAATCTATATGTAGGTTTTAGCTCTTTGAATATAGTACTGACATAATTCTTAGATAAAGTGTCTTCTATTTTAGTGGAATCTTTCAAAATATTTGATACGTTTCCCCCCCTTTTTCTTTCTTGCAGTCATCTTCCCCTGATACATCAATACTCTGTCATTTGAAAATCATGAACATTGTTATATTCATTCACTCATTTATTATTTTAACAAATATGCACCAGTGCCTTGAAATAGAGTTAATACACCAAAATAAAACCCATACTCTCCTCAAAGGAAATAGGTAATAGATAAGTAAGCTAGATACTGATAGGAATTACAGGAAAAATTAAGGGAATAAGAGGAATAGGAAATGAAATTAGAGTCTCCAGGAAATGCTTCACTGAGAAGGCTATTTATACTTTAATAGAAATAGATAAAAATCCGTTCATGTGCATTTATATTAAAAAACAGTTTGGTTGAGGAAAGTGCAAAAGCTTTGAAGGTAGATTACTCATGGAGTGTGAGAAGAGCACAACTGCCAATATAACCAGAATGGAACAACCAGCCAGGTTGATCATGGAGACATCACTGGGACCAGACGATGTAGACCAATGTACGGACTTGAGCCTTTACTCGGAGTGAGATGAGACAGCTTTGGAGGGTTTATGTAGAAGAGTGACATGTTTGAATTTATGTTGTGGAAGTTAGTTATATTACTAACAAGTTGATGGAGAGGAAAAGGCAGAAATGAGAATATTAGCCAGAAACTTGTTGTAATTATTTATTCAAGAAATGATGACACTTTGGACGAAGTTGATACGGATGAAGGGAGTACAAAATGGTTGGATTATAGATGTATTTTTTATTTATTTATTTTTGGCTATTCTGGGTTTTCACTGCTGCCACAGGCTCTTCTCTAGTTGCAGGGAACAGGGCCTACTCTCTAGTTGAGGCGCGCAGGCTTCTTGTTGTGGTCACTTTTCTTGTTGTGGAACTCGGACTCTAGGGCTCCTGGGCTTCAGTAGTTCTGGAACATGGGCTCAATATTTGCGGCCCCAAGGCTCTAGAGCACAGACTCCATAGTTGTGGCTCATGGGCTTAGTTGCCTGCAGCATGTGGGATCTTCTCAGATCAGGGATCCAAACTCATGTCTCCTGCATTGGCAGGCAAACTCTTTACCACTGAGCTACCAGGGAAGCCATATAGATGTATTTTAAAGGTAGAATGGGTGGTACATGGTGATGGATGGAAAGCAGGTTTTGAGAGGAGAAAAATCCAGAGATTTGAATGTTGACAAATGAAATGTGGATTTGCCGCTTAGTGATAGGGAGTAAGACTCTGTGTAGAATATATTTGGAGGGAATGGGAACAGCATAATTTTGGAGTTCCTGAACTTGAGACACCTATGAGATATCTAAGTAGAGAGATCTTGAATTTGGAGAAGAGATCTAGGATGGAGATAATCATTTGGGAGCTGTTAGAGGGGAAATTATTTTTGAAATCAATTAAAAGATGCAACAGCTAGAATAGTGTTGAGAGAGAAGGGTCTTGGGTCTTAGCCATGAGTCCCTCCAGTGATTCCTAGTCAGGGGTATTAAAAGAAACCCTCAAAGGAGTCTTAGCTGAAGCAGCCAGTGAGGGAAAAAAAAAAGAAGATTCTGAAGACTGTATCCTGGAGTCCACATGAGGGAGCTTTCAAGTCGGAGGGAGTGATCAACTGTATCAAATTGTGATGACAAGTCAAGTGAGATGATGAGCAAGAACTGATTTAGATTTGGTAATATGGAAGTCATTGGTGATTAGACAAGAACAATTTCATCAGTGTGTTGAGTTCCACAGCTTGATTAGAAAGGCTATAAGAAAGAAAGATAGGAGAAGAATTGAGGACTGTTGATTTAGATAACATTTTGAAAAGTTTTCTCTTATTAGATATAGAAGGAAATGAAAAATTAAGTGATAGCTGAGTGGAATGATAGTCAATAAAATTCTTTTTTCAGACGAGGGTAATAGTGAATGTTTGTTATACATGATCTAGTAGGAAGTAGAGGAAAATAAAATAGGAGGGACCACAATGTCTAGAAGTAAAGAGTCTCCTGCCCAGTGGTAAAATTGTCTTTGGATAGGAAGGAGCTTAAGTTCAAGGAGCAGATGCAAGTTGGTGGTTAGTTATTATGGAAGGACCTTGTGGAAGCTCTCTTCTATTTGTTTCTATTTTATCTGAAAGCAAAGTCATCAGGTAGGAGTTAGGATTTAAGAGGCAGTATTAGAAGTTTGAGAAGAGAAGAAAACTTACAAAATATTTTTAAGGAAGACTAGGAGAATGAATGGACTAGGAAGATATCATACGATTGCCAGGCAAGGTTAAGAGCCCCCTTGAGATTAGAGATCATAACTTTAGAGAAAGACAGTCGCTAAGGTTGTGTTTTTCTGCAGCCATATTCAGCTGTGTGGGAGCAGATGTGGCATAGGCAAAGAGATGGATTAACCATGAGTGAAATTCCACAAGACAGATACAATGCAAGGAGAGAGAGACAGTGGAGGGGAGAGAGGCAGAGACAGAGTGGGGGAGAAGGAGAGAGAGAAATCACAATGATGGACCATGAGAAATAAGGTAGGTGAATAGGGAAGACAGTTCATAAGGGCAGTAATAAAAAAGTGATACGATTAACCGATTTGGGCCCTATGATGTAGAAGCAGCCAAGAACTGGAAAGATACAGAGTCAGAGAGAGAGATTGCTGAAGATATAATATTAGGAATTAAGAGTTGTTAGTAAAAGGAAACTATGTGGTTTATCGTTAGTATTGACTGTCCAACGTAGATGGAAAGTGATCATTTTAGAGGAGAGGAGGGCAAGGAACCAAGAAGCTAGACTGAAGAAAGATCTACGTAGATTTTTTGAAATCTGTAAGACTAAAGACAGGAGTAGTTAAAAAAACGCTTTTATCTAAGAATTAAATTCTCATATAAAAGGAATTCTTAGATAAAGAAAAAAAGAGACGTGACCTAGCAGCCAGCAAATGAGTGCAACAGGGGAGGGAGTTCATGTTATGAACTCTCACAGCACAAGCTTTAAAGACTTGATGAAGAAAAAGAATTGCTGAGAAATAACAAGTGCCTTACCCATCTCTGGGCCCAGGGGTTGGAGAATGTAGAAAAGAGCTACCCATGAAGGGGACTCCTGAAGGAATGGTGTCCTCAAGAAAAAAATCAATTCAGTTACAGGGGTGGTTCTCAGCCTTTCATGTTCATCTCATAAATACATTAGCTAGATAATAGATAGGATAGATTGTAGGGTTGTTGTTCTTCATTCGCAAAGTTGTATCTGACTCTTTGCGACCCCATGGACTGCAGAATGCCAGGCTTCCCTGCCCTTTGACGTCTCCAAGAGCTTACTCAAACTCATATCCATTGAGTCAGCGATGCCATCGAACCATCTCATCCTCTGTTATCCGCTTCTCCTCCTTCCCTCAACCTTTCCCAGAATCAAGGTCTTTTCCAATGAGGTGGAAAAGACTTTTCTATCAGGTGGCTAGAGTACTGGAGCTTCAGTTTCAGCATCAGTCCTTCTAATGAATAGTCAGGGATGGTTTCCTTAAAGATTGACTGGTTTGATCTCCTTGCTGCTCAAGGGACTTTCAAGCATCTTCTCCAGTGCCACAGTTTGAAAGAATAAGATCAATTTATTTCAAGTAAGTAATTTTAAGTTTCACTTGTAAAGTTTTCCCCCAAAATTCTCATAGGAAACCTGACATAGGATTAAAAGAATTTTTCAGTCAGTTAAATCCCGGGAATGACATTATGTACATTCTCTATTATGTAGTGAGAAAAGTATCCACAATCATGCACATAATCAGTTTTCATTATCCCAGGAGATTTAATCAAACATAATTAGGCAGGAAGCAATCTCACTTAAACATTCTTTTGGTATGAAGAGTTCTCCAACGATAATAAAGAATAATCCTTTTTCATGTGTAACATTGAAGCTATAGAATTACATGTATCACTGGGCACAGTCCGAGATGGCTGTGTTACTGCCACAGGAAGGCCAAGGAACTCTACTGAGCTTCATGTTCATGCTGCCTCTGTTACAGCCATTGTACCCAAGGAAACCTAAAAATACAATAGCAGTCTAGCATGTTAGTGAGAAAAGCTGTATATGCATGATTTCTATAATGTTGTTCAGTCGCTCATTTGTGTCCAGTTCTTTGCAACTCCATGGAGTACAGCACACCGGGCTTCCCTGTCCCTATCTGTTACCCAGAGTTTACTCAAACTCGTATCCATTGAGTTGGTGATGCCATCCAACCATCTCATCTTCTATTGTCCCCTTGTCCTCTTGCCCTCAATCTTTCCCAGCATCAGGGTCTTTTCCAATGAGTTGGTTCTTCCCATCAGGTGGGAAGGTACTGGCCAAAGTATTGGAGCTTCAGTTTCAGCATCATTCCTTCCAAAGAATATTCAGGGTTGACTTCCTTTATGATTGACTGGCGAATTAATGTCCAACTGATGCTAGAGAAAAAGTTTAAGTACTTAATTATAAGAGACAAAAGATCCAATTCAGATCTTTTTAAGACTGAATATTTTATCATTTTAAAATGTATTCATTTTCTTCTTCAGATAACAAGTCCTGAGTATCTAATATGTGCAAGGCACTCTACAGGCTAAAGGACACACAGCAATGAATGATACTCGAACCTCCCACAGTTTTACATTCTTCTTCACAATACTGAAGAGCCTTTTTTATTCATCTCCCCAAAAGCAAGATATATGAGTGTTCCCAGATAAATAGACGGGGCAAGGATTAACTTTGAATTGGATATTTCCTCCTAAAATTATTTCCTGATATCCCTTGTGAAGATAGAAGATGTATAGGAGTCTTCACAAAACTTGCAATGAGAACTCCCAAACTCGGAAAAAACTAGTTTCTTAGTAAATCTCCTGTGATGTTTGTAATTTCAAAGATCAGAAACAAATGTTTCTGTCACCCCTAACAAGTGGACAAAGGCAGTTAAAATCAACTCATATGTCTTAGGTTTCTTTTTTTGTTTTTAAAGATGAATACTAAGAACATAGATGAGATTAAATAAGAACAAGAGGGATCTGAGGGTTTAAAAGTAAAAAATGTAGTCTTAATTCCTCTGAGAGGAAGAGCTAAGACAGAGTAGAGTGGTGTTGCAGAAAGAAATGAAAATCCCCAAGGCAGCCCAGCAAAGGAAGAAGAGGTTCTCTTAAAGTATAAATGGGCCTTTGTTGAATTTTAACAAGCCCTCAAAGGACAGATGCCCGGAGATGTCTGAAGTTCTTCATTTAATGTGAAAATACTTTACACTTTCCTTTAAACAAAGAAATCACCCCACTGGCTAGGAGCCAGAGCTTGCACATTTTTTTGAGGCACCGCAGGAAAAGAGAAAAGAAAGAAGCCAAGCATTTCCACATTCCCCCTAGGGGAAGAATGTGCCCCACGTCCCAGGTTCTCATCAGTGGCAGCTCTGGATCCTGATTAATGAGTCCGTCCCTGCTCCCAGCCTCACCGCCCCCGCTGCTGCGCTCCAGTTTCAATTTTCACCGCCAGTCTGGACGTGGCTCCTCAGTGAAGAAAGCCCCGAGATGATGTGGAGGGAATAAAAGGGAAATGCAGATATTAGTGCTACCTGACCAGCAGGAAATTTGAACTGGATCAACTGAGAGGGCCCAAAAAGCTGTTGAAATGTAAGATAAAGTTTAGAACAGGATAACTCTGCCGTGGATTATTTGGGGGAGGCAGCCGTGGAGGGGGAGCAGAGTTTAAACTACAAGTTTATGTGTCACTGTGCCATACCTTCACTGTTTCATTGCCTCCTGCTCTGGACGGGGGGCTTCTGTGAGTCACAGCTGCCGTTGAGGCTTTTTATTTCACCTCCTGAAAAGGACTCTCTGTGTCCTTTGGGTGGCTGAGCTGGGATAACTTTTCCATGGGTTATGATTTATTTAAGTATGTGACTATGATAATCATGGATACAGAGACGCATAATAATAGCACTTACCTTTCATACTATCTGGGTTCTATAAATAGGAGATAAATAATTTCCACAGCATGGCAGTATGACACAGAAATGGAAGACAGAGCATGATAAGATTCACTCATGGTCCTCGAGCCAGGGTGCTTCTCAGATGGGCAGTGGTAAAGAATCAGGAGATCCAAGAGATGTGAGTTCAACCTCAAGTGGGGAAGAACTCCTGGAGGAGGAAATGGCAACCAGTCTAGTATTCTTACCTGAAAATTTTTCATGAACAGAGTACCCTGGTGGGCTACAGTCCATGGCATTGCAAAGAGCTGGATGCGCCTGAGCATCACAGCCAGTCCCCAGCTAGGAGATAAAGACCTGGGGCTCTAGACTGTGCTCCCAAGCACCCAGCCATCTTCTTTGCGAGGGAAAACTTGATATGAGCACTAATTGTCATTTTCAAAAATGAACAGATGCTCCTTTTGTCACCAGCAGAGCACATGGGGATCCTCCAGAAAAACAAGCTGGGATCCAGGTGATAGTCTCTGTCCTTTTCCTTTGTGCTTAGTCTAGTCCCCTTGCCTATAGGGGGCTGTCTTGTGTGCAGGCCTTGCACCTCCCACATGGGATTAGAGCTCTCAGGGTAGAACTGCCGCTCCCAAGATCCCATCCTGGTGGTCTGTGTGCTTAGATGCACCTGCAGCTGGCAGGCCAAGTGCAGACGTGCTGTGCTCGCACTGAGATCTAGATTTTGAGCAGTGTTGCGGCCCCTGCCTCCATTAGCTTTCCTTTCCTTCTGAACCAAACTTGGACTCTTTCTATCGGATCTTAACACACCGTGCAGGAGGACCCTTGTTAGGGGCTAACTGGGGAGGGTGGGTAACACTTGGAAGAGAAACTAACATTTTTAATTAAAGTAGAAAAAGCAGGAGTATATAAGAGGGTAACACAGAACAGCAGTGAAGAGACAATTCTGCGTTTCGATCTGTTCTTCAGCCTGTTTCAGGCTTCCCTGCTGGCTTGGATGGTAAGAAGTAATTCGGGAGACCGCCTGCAATGCAAGAGACCCTGGTTCAGGCCCTGGGTTGGGAAGATCCCCTGAAGGAAGAACTGGCAACCCACTCCAGTATTCTTACCTGGAAAATTCTATGGACAGAGGAGCCTGATGAACTACCGTCCATTGGGTTGCAAAGACTCAGACACGACTGAGGGACTAACGCTTTCAAGTTCAGCCTATTTCTGAGCTCTGTGATCTTGGACAAATACCAGCCTTCTTAAGACTCAGTTTTCTCATCTGTTAACCAGGATTATAATAGGAGGTTTACTTTAAAGATGATGAAATGATGCATAATAGATAGAACATAATGTGGATAATAACATAATAAACGGTGGCAGTTTCTTTAGTGTCTTTCACATGCCCCCAAATATTCTAATAGTGAATGCACCCTCAATAGAGTCTAAAATTTCCGCTGGTTCTGTTCACAGAATATATATTAGAAAGTTGTTTTATATACAGCTCAGAGATTGGAAGATGGCCAGGGACATTTTTGGTTACAAGAAAGAATTGTGAGAATAAATTTGTGTGTGTTAGTCAATCAATTGTGTCCGACTGTTTGCAATCCCATGGACTAATCTCCTCTGTTCATGGGGATTTTCCAGGCAAGAATCCTGAAGTGTGGGTAGACATTCCTTTCTCCAGGGGGTCTTTCAGACCCAGGGGTCGAACCTGGGCTCCTGCAATGCAGGCAGTTCTTGACTGTCTGAGCCACCAGGGAAGCCCAGAAATTAATTTGAGCATATCCAAATTCTGGCAACAAGCTGACAACATGACGCAAATAATTAAACTTAGAAAAAACAAAGAAGGGGCTGTCCAGGGTAAATGAGAACAAGTAATGCCTCCTTCCTAGTTAGCTCCCCGAATTTTCCCTTAGTCTTAATTTCTTCAGAACTCTGGTTTACAGACGCTGTGTTCATGGAGTAGCAATTTCTTGGAGCTCAGCACTGTGGTTTCTAGAACAAAAGGAAGCTTTATGACCATATCACTCTAAGTTGCTCTGATTCAAGCTGCCAAAGACTTTGGGGTTAAGAAGAATGGTAGAGGACTTCCATAATTTAAGACCAGTTTTCTTTGTTTTTTTTTTTTTTTTCCTTTGTGTGTGTGTGTGTGTCTGTGTTTTGGTTTTTTTCCACTGGAGCGATTCAGTGCGCATTGTGTGCACATGTGTTCCAGTACAGATGGAGACTCAAATGACTATCAGACCCTTTGGTGTGAGTTCAAATTTCCTGAAAGTGTTGGAATGTCTGTAAAACATCAGATGTCCTCCTGCTTGAGTATTTTTTTTAAGTAAATATATTTTAATTCTCTGCTGATTTGAAATCTCACTTTATTTAGGGAAAGGCTTGATGGTGTCTTTGAAAAATTTTTCATAGGAAAAGTGTATGTTTTGGGGCAGGTAACTGATTTTCATACTAAAGAGTTAGATCCAACATGTCCATAACCAAACACCAAACATTGTGTTTCTGTGTGTTCTCTCCCCCACACCCCAAAATCAAAAGCCTTTTTTCTTGTTCCAACACTGTTAGTCATTTTTTAAAGAATTATTGGTGAGCCGCTGTCATCACTCTTATGATGCTTTTTCCTATTTAAGCTTCAGAATTTTTTTTTTTTTTTCAGGGAGGCTTGGACAATGTTATCAATATACGTGCTGGGGTTTTAATGCTGTCTTTCAATAACTGTAGAGTAGCTTCCTCACACTTCATTTTAAACTGACCACAATTGTCAAAGAGAGAGGACAGAAGCCTGCTCCAATGCTATGCCTCAAGTAGCAGATCCTGCAATTGGTGGCTTCCCCTGGCTACCTTTGTAGCTCAGAATCACAACGCTGAGAAACTGCTACGAAAATGACTTGGGGCAGATAAAATCCTTGGTTCAGAGTATCTCCGTCCTCGGCCAGAAACTGGAAATACAAAAATATCTATCGGTTAAGACATCATTAGCAACCCATTTGCAAGTGTGCTGAATATGTAGCTGCTTATTGAGGTGCGCGTTTGGTTCCCATTCGCCCAGTTATCCCCTGCATAAGATCTCCTACTCCCTGTCCCCTGGCGGAAATTCTGCCATGAGAGTCACTCCTATAGATTCCAAACCAAAGTCTAAAGCAAGGCCACTAGAATGCCCCTGTGACAATGTAACACATGATACCAGCTGACTCAGGATAGGTGTGTTCATGCTGTGGGAGCCAAGTACCGCCACGTCCCAACAACTTTAATAAAAGTCTTATTTCTCTTATGTGACACGAGGGTTTCTTCTCCACAGATTCAGAGAGTTTTCTTATCATCATTCCAAAAGAAAAGGGATCAAATGACTATCAGACCCTTTGGTGTGAGTTCAAATTTCCTGAAAGTGTTGGAATGTCTGTAAAACATCAGATGTCCTCCTGCTTGAGTATTTTTTTTAAGTAAATATATTTTAATTCTCTGCTGATTTGAAATCTCACTTTATTTAGGGAAAGGCTTGATGGTGTCTTTGAAAAATTTTTCATAGGAAAAGTGTATGTTTTGGGGCAGGTAACTGATTTTCATACTAAAGAGTTAGATCCAACATGTCCATAACCAAACACCAAACATTGTGTTTCTGTGTGTTCTCTCCCCCACACCCCAAAATCAAAAGCCTTTTTTCTTGTTCCAACACTGTTAGTCATTTTTTAAAGAATTATTGGTGAGCCGCTGTCATCACTCTTATGATGTTTTTTCCTATTTAAGCTTCAGAATTTTTTTTTTTTTTTCAGGGAGGCTTGGACAATGTTATCAATATACGTGCTGGGGTTTTAATGCTGTCTTTCAATAACTGTAGAGTAGCTTCCTCACACTTCATTTTAAACTGACCACAATTGTCAAAGAGAGAGGACAGAAGCCTGCTCCAATGCTATGCCTCAAGTAGCAGATCCTGCAATTGGTGGCTTCCCCTGGCTACCTTTGTAGCTCAGAATCACAACGCTGAGAAACTGCTACGAAAATGACTTGGGGCAGATAAAATCCTTGGTTCAGAGTATCTCCGTCCTCGGCCAGAAACTGGAAATACAAAAATATCTATCGGTTAAGACATCATTAGCAACCCATTTGCAAGTGTGCTGAATATGTAGCTGCTTATTGAGGTGCGCGTTTGGTTCCCATTCGCCCAGTTATCCCCTGCATAAGATCTCCTACTCCCTGTCCCCTGGCGGAAATTCTGCCATGAGAGTCACTCCTATAGATTCCAAACCAAAGTCTAAAGCAAGGCCACTAGAATGCCCCTGTGACAATGTAACACATGATACCAGCTGACTCAGGATAGGTGTGTTCATGCTGTGGGAGCCAAGTACCGCCACGTCCCAACAACTTTAATAAAAGTCTTATTTTTCTCTTATGTGACACGAGGGTTTCTTCTTCCCCACAGACATTCAGAGAGTTTTCTTATCATCATTCCAAAAGAAAAAGGGATTCCTAAAATGATCCCGAAGTTACAGTTAAGTACTCAGCTCTCCAGAGTGACACACATCACTTACAGTTACAATTCATCTGTCATCACTGGTTACACGGCCCCCACAACCGCAAGCATGGGCCAACAAGTGCATCCACTATGAAGTGAGGGGAACCCAAAAGCACTTGTTGGGAGCACTAATGACTCTTGACAGTTACCTCAAAGGAGGAGTTGTGAACTTGGAAACAGCTTTCTCTTTCTGGCTCCACAAATTCTCAAGATGAAGCGCTGGATGAGCAGGGGGGATGTAGGAGCAAGCCTCATTAGGTTAAGAGACTTCACGGATGGAAGCCACAGGGAGGGGATCGTGTTTGTCTGGAAGCAAAGAGCAGATGTTAGCAAGGCCAAAGCAAGAGGGAGAACAATTTACTATGCAACATTGCTCATATCAGTTTTGCTTGCAACTGTATTGTTGAAATCAGTATCAGCGTTTTTATGAAGATATAACAGGCTTTAAACATAACACAAAGTAATGAATACTGTATGTGAGAAGATTAGCATAAAAGTGTGATATACTTGTGTCTAGTCACTCTCTCAAACCATGAAGCCATCAATGAATACTAGATTCCTTAGCATTTTCTTAAGTGTGTCTTAGGAGTGAGTTCCTTTTTATGTTGCGTAGTATTCCATTGTATGGAAGTGAAAGTGTTACTTGTCCAGTCGTATCCAACTGTTTGTGATCTCGTAGACTGTAGCTCACCAGCCTCCTATGCTGATGGGATTCTCCAGGCAAGAATACTGGAATGGGTTGCCATGCCCTCCTCCAGGGGGATCTTCCTGACCCAGGGGTTGAACCTGGATCTCCTGCATTGCACACAGATTCTTTACTGCCTGAGCCACCAGGGAAGCCATTCCATGTTATGCGTATATGCAGTTGTTTATCGAATGATCTGTTGAAGGGCATTTGAGTTGTTTCTGGCTTTGGTATTACAGATAAAGGTGCTTTGAGCCAAGTACCGCCACGTCCCAACAACTTTTAATAAAAGTCTTATTTTTCTCTTATGTGACACGAGGGTTTCTTCTTCCCACAGACATTCAGAGAGTTTTCTTATCATCATTCCAAAAGAAAAGGGATTCCTAAAATGATCCGAAGTTACAGTTAAGTACTCAGCTCTCCAGAGTGACACACATCACTTACAGTTACAATTCATCTGTCATCACTGGTTACACGGCCCCCACAACCGCAAGCATGGGCCAACAAGTTCATCCACTATGAAGTGAGGGGAACCCAAAAGCACTTGTTGGGAGCACTAATGACTCTTGACAGTTACCTCAAAGGAGGAGTTGTGAACTTGGAAACAGCTTTCTCTTTCTGGCTCCACAAATTCTCAAGATGAAGCGCTGGATGAGCAGGGGGGATGTAGGAGCAAGCCTCATTAGGTTAAGAGACTTCACGGATGGAAGCCACAGGGAGGGGATCGTGTTTGTCTGGAAGCAAAGAGCAGATGTTAGCAAGGCCAAAGCAAGAGGGAGAACAATTTACTATGCAACATTGCTCATATCAGTTTTGCTTGCAACTGTATTGTTGAAATCAGTATCAGCGTTTTTATGAAGATATAACAGGCTTTAAACATAACACAAAGTAATGAATACTGTATGTGAGAAGATTAGCATAAAAGTGTGATATACTTGTGTCTAGTCACTCTCTCAAACCATGAAGCCATCAATGAATACTAGATTCCTTAGCATTTTCTTAAGTGTGTCTTAGGAGTGAGTTCCTTTTTATGTTGCGTAGTATTCCATTGTATGGAAGTGAAAGTGTTACTTGTCCAGTCGTATCCAACTGTTTGTGATCTCGTAGACTGTAGCTCACCAGCCTCCTATGCTGATGGGATTCTCCAGGCAAGAATACTGGAATGGGTTGCCATGCCCTCCTCCAGGGGGATCTTCCTGACCCAGGGGTTGAACCTGGATCTCCTGCATTGCACACAGATTCTTTACTGCCTGAGCCACCAGGGAAGCCATTCCATGTTATGCGTATATGCAGTTGTTTATCGAATGATCTGTTGAAGGGCATTTGAGTTGTTTCTGGCTTTGGTATTACAGATAAAGGTGCTTTGAACACATAGACCCGAGTCCTGAGTGGATCTATGCTTTCAGTTCTCTTGGACATATACCTAGAACTGGAATGACTGGGTCATAGAAATGTGTATTTTTAACTTTTCAAGTAATTGCTGAACTATTTTCCAAATGATTGTATGATTTTCTATTCCTGTGAACATCATATGAGAGTTCCATTTCCTCCATATTTTCACAAACACTTGGTTTATCCAGTCTTTTTAATTTTAGACGCTCTAATAGGTGGATAGGAGAATTTCAGTGTAGCTTTAATTTGAATTTCTCAAAGACTGAACATTCCTTCATAGGTTTACTCACCATTTCAAAAATGTTGTGAAGTATCTTTTAAAAGCGATGGTTTATTCTTTGGGTTGACATTCTTGTTGTTTGTAGTGGACTTGGAAGAACTCTATATATTCCTGATACAAATCTTTTTATCTGATAGTGTTGGAGTTTCTGCCAGGCTGTTTTTGTGTTTTCATTTTCTAAACTGTGGTTTTGGAAGACCGAAAGACTTAAAAAAATACAGGGACTTTTCTAAAGAATGGGACTGTCCTCAGTGTTGCATCCCATTCTTTCTGGGTCTAAGACCCTAGGCATCATTAAGGGATGAACAGTTCAGAGCTAAAGGTACTCAAAACAATATCCATTTCCTGAGTGCTCAGGCGGTGCTAAGCAATGTGGTTAGCTACCGAGGAAGCGAATGAGACAGAAGCCCTCCCAACTACAAAATTATATAGTTTTTAACTCTGCCAAAGTCAGCACATTTTATGGTAGTGGTCATAACTACTCCAACAGCTTAAAAAACAGTAAATAAAAAATGCACAATGTGTAAACATCTACCTTTCTGACTCTTTTGAATATCGTGATACTGAGACAGAAGAGTAGTTTGATGCAGGTGATAAACTCAGAATGCTCAATCAAATCACTTTGCATTCATCTCACTTTTTAAGAATTGATTGAGACTGATACAGATTATATCAAATAACTAAGAGGGATTATTTGTTTTTATCTATTTTTAAACTCCTTTTTCTTAATATTTACCTAGCTTATGTTTTAACTATTAAAACAAACTAGTTCGCTCTGAGGAAAATCTTACGATGTTTTAAGGTAAAACATGAAGTTTCTGGAAAATAGCATTCTTAGGTTGGATTAGTTCAGTTGTTCCCCTGGCACAGGGTTCTTTATTCACTGGCACTTGTCATGTGGTTCTCTCTGAAAAAGCAGCCAATAATTGACATGCAAGTCAAAGGGATTTTGATGTTTAAGTCTTAAATGGTGGTAAAAGGTTATGTATGTACCTCTCCATATGGTAAGCTCTAGCTTCAGGGTAACCCATTTCAATTTTCAAGCAAATGAACTGAGATTAAACAATAAAAAATTCAAACCACAGAGCAAATAAGTATATACAAAATGTGGAAAATATAAAATACAGATTTAAGCATAAATATACCAATAATTGCAGTAAATGTTAATACATTAAATTTCCTATTAAACTCAAAGATTTTAACTGAATTTATCAACAACATCGACAATTCCATGCTTGTAACATGGAAGCACAGCTAAATACAAAGTTAAGAAAATAATTAAAAGTAAAAGAAAAATTTGAATAGTAGAAGTGAGACAGACGCAAAAAGCAACTGAAGTGATAATAATATTGAGGTGTATAAGTCAAAAAGCTTGGGCAGAGATGAAAATTTTTATGTGATAGAAGGTTCAATTGGCCATGGTAATGAGAGGTTCAATCTAAATACATAATTATATAGCTTCAATTGTATGAGAAAAATTAACCAAAATTCAAAAATAAAATATTCATGTGGAATAGTATATACATTATGATCACTGGGCTATAAAGCAAGAAATGAAAATAATATAAACCACAAGGTAAAAATATTAAAGATGTCCAAACCAAATCTTGTGAGATTAAAGAAATATATTACAATTAAGGTATCATAAAAAGTGAAGTCAGTCAGAAAGAGAAGGACAAATACAGTATATTAAAACATATATATGGAATCTAGTAGGATGGCGATGATGGCACACGCAGTGAAGCGACAGAAAGACAGACATGGACAGTGGACATATGGACATTGTGGGGAAGGAACAGAGGGTGGGAGGTGTAAAGGAAGTAGCATGAAGGCCTGTACTATCATAAGTGAAGAAAATAGCTATAGTCATTGCTCTGTGAGAAAGGGGGATCCTTCAGGGGTGCTGTGTGATGGTTGGGAGGGGTGGGAAGGGGGGGAATATACATATGACTAATCTGGGAATATGCATATCTGTAAACAACAAAACTGTAAAAGTTAAAAGCAAAATAAAGGTTTAAAAAAATAAAGAGAAAAAAACATATATTACATATACTACAATTAGGAAAGGATTATTCCAGTTTTGCTACATTAGTTCAATATTTGAAAATCAGTGTATTAAATTGAATTAGTTTAAAAAAAAATTTTTTTGGTAAGCTCTAGCTTCAGGGTAACCCATTTCAATTTTCAAGCAAATGAACTGAGATTAAACAATAAAAAATTCAAACCACAGAGCAAATAAGTATATACAAAATGTGGAAAATATAAAATACAGATTTAAGCATAAATATACCAATAATTGCAGTAAATGTTAATACATTAAATTTCCTATTAAACTCAAAGATTTTAACTGAATTTATCAACAACATCGACAATTCCATGCTTGTAACATGGAAGCACAGCTAAATACAAAGTTAAGAAAATAATTAAAAGTAAAAAAAAAATTTGAATAGTAGAAGTGAGACAGACGCAAAAAGCAACTGAAGTGATAATAATATTGAGGTGTATAAGTCAAAAAGCTTGGGCAGAGATGAAAATTTTTATGTGATAGAAGGTTCAATTGGCCATGGTAATGAGAGGTTCAATCTAAATACATAATTATATAGCTTCAATTGTATGAGAAAAATTAACCAAAATTCAAAAATAAAATATTCATGTGGAATAGTATATACATTATGATCACTGGGCTATAAAGCAAGAAATGAAAATAATATAAACCACAAGGTAAAAATATTAAAGATGTCCAAACCAAATCTTGTGAGATTAAAGAAATATATTACAATTAAGGTATCATAAAAAGTGAAGTCAGTCAGAAAGAGAAGGACAAATACAGTATATTAAAACATATATATGGAATCTAGTAGGATGGCGATGATGGCACACGCAGTGAAGCGACAGAAAGACAGACATGGACAGTGGACATATGGACATTGTGGGGAAGGAACAGAGGGTGGGAGGTGTAAAGGAAGTAGCATGAAGGCCTGTACTATCATAAGTGAAGAAAATAGCTATAGTCATTGCTCTGTGAGAAAGGGGGATCCTTCAGGGGTGCTGTGTGATGGTTGGGAGGGGTGGGAAGGGGGGGAATATACATATGACTAATCTGGGAATATGCATATCTGTAAACAACAAAACTGTAAAAGTTAAAAGCAAAATAAAGGTTTAAAAAAATAAAGAGAAAAAAACATATATTACATATACTACAATTAGGAAAGGATTATTCCAGTTTTGCTACATTAGTTCAATATTTGAAAATCAGTGTATTAAATTGAATTAGTATAATAAATAAAGAAATCTGATTTCACGTATTCAGAAAAAGATTTAGAAAAAATTGCTATTACCTAGAAAAACTTTTATAAAACTAAATTTTAAAAAACTTCACACTAAAATGTATCTTCAAAAATGTATAGCAGGACTTCCCTGGTGGTCCAATGGGTAAGGACACTGCCTTGCAGTGTCCAGATACCAAGCCAGAGCTCTGGAGCACATGTGCCCAGGGCCGGTGCTCAGCAGCCAGAGAGGCCACTGCAGTTGGAGGCCCACACAGGCCAAAGAACAAATATGGATGAAAATAGATAAATGAAAGACCAATAGAAGTGGCCAAAAAAAAAAAAAAAAGATAGGTTCTTGACATGAGTAAAAATGAAAATACAGTATATCAGCTTAGAACAATTATATGGGCAAAATTTATAGCAAAATACAAAGTCATAAAATATTTAAAATTTTTCCCATTAATGTTAAATTTGTTGTCAAATCTGCTATTCTACTTTTTATTGTGTTTCCTAGACATTATAAGGCAAGAAAGGAAACAAAATTTATATGGAATGGAAAGAAAGAAATGTCACTCTTCACAAAAAAGGAAATCCAAAACAATCTCTATATAAATTATTAAAATAAGTGAATGCATCAGAGTTACTCTTTATAAGGTTGTATTTGGGTTATCTAGAGAAACAAAATTGAAAGGAGGGAGGAAGATAGGCAGGTGGGTGGTGTGGGGTGATGGATGGATAGATGATTAGAAAGAAGGGGAAGAAGTTAAGAAAATGTCTTAATTGTGGGGCTGGGAAATCTATAGGGTGGGAGGTGTAAAGGAAGGTCTGTACTATCATAAGTGAAGAAAATAGCTATAGTCATTGCTCTGTGAGAAAGGGGGATCCTTCAGGGGTGCTGTGTGATGGTTGGGAGGGGTGGGAAGGGGGGGAATATACATATGACTAATCTGGGAATATGCATATCTGTAAACAACAAAACTGTAAAAGTTAAAAGCAAAATAAAGGTTTAAAAAAATAAAGAGAAAAAAACATATATTACATATACTACAATTAGGAAAGGATTATTCCAGTTTTGCTACATTAGTTCAATATTTGAAAATCAGTGTATTAAATTGAATTAGTATAATAAATAAAGAAATCTGATTTCACGTATTCAGAAAAAGATTTAGAAAAAATTGCTATTACCTAGAAAAACTTTTATAAAACTAAATTTTAAAAAACTTCACACTAAAATGTATCTTCAAAAATGTATAGCAGGACTTCCCTGGTGGTCCAATGGGTAAGGACACTGCCTTGCAGTGTCCAGATACCAAGCCAGAGCTCTGGAGCACATGTGCCCAGGGCCGGTGCTCAGCAGCCAGAGAGGCCACTGCAGTTGGAGGCCCACACAGGCCAAAGAACAAATATGGATGAAAATAGATAAATGAAAGACCAATAGAAGTGGCCAAAAAAAAAAAAAAAAGATAGGTTCTTGACATGAGTAAAAATGAAAATACAGTATATCAGCTTAGAACAATTATATGGGCAAAATTTATAGCAAAATACAAAGTCATAAAATATTTAAAATTTTTCCCATTAATGTTAAATTTGTTGTCAAATCTGCTATTCTACTTTTTATTGTGTTTCCTAGACATTATAAGGCAAGAAAGGAAACAAAATTTATATGGAATGGAAAGAAAGAAATGTCACTCTTCACAAAAAAGGAAATCCAAAACAATCTCTATATAAATTATTAAAATAAGTGAATGCATCAGAGTTACTCTTTATAAGGTTGTATTTGGGTTATCTAGAGAAACAAAATTGAAAGGAGGGAGGAAGATAGGCAGGTGGGTGGTGTGGGGTGATGGATGGATAGATGATTAGATAGATACATGGGAAGAAGTTAAGAAAATGTCTTAATTGTGGGGCTGGCAAGTCTGAAATCTATAGGATGGGCCAGCGGTCTGGAATTTCAGGTTAGAATTAATGTTGAATTCTTGACTCTGAAATCTTCAGGGCAGCTGACAAAGTTTCTGATACTGCAGCCTTAGGCAGAATTGTTTCTTTTTTAGGAAACTTCAGTCATTTGCTTTTAAGACTGTCAGCTGGTTGGATATATCTCCCCCATGTTATGAAAGGTAATCTCTTTTCCTCGGAGTCTAATGATTTAAACGTTAAACATGCTTTAAAAAAAACAGCTTCACCATCTTGACTGGCATTGAATAAACAGTTGGGCACCATAGTCTAGCCATGCTGATCCATAAAATTAGTCATCATAGTCTACCACTCATCAGTTTGGCACCCGTGTGTGTGTGTGTTAGTTGCTCAGTCGTGGCTGACTTTCTGCTACTCCATGGACTGTAGCCTACCAGGCTCCTCTGTCTTTGGAATTCTCCAGGCTAGAATAAAGCCCAGGGACTGAACCCAGGCCTCCTGAATTGCTCAGATTTTTTTTTTGGTAATCTGAGCCACTAGGGAAACCCTTGGCACGCATATACATCTCCTTCAAACATTTAATGTCTAAAGACATTATTATTTAAGTCATACTTTTACATACTATGATACAGCTCTCCTGTGTGAAACTGTGTCTACTAACCCTTTCACCAGAAGATGAAGGAAAATCCTTCTGACAGTCTCCCCTTCATATTTTGTAACTCACATATTATGACATAAAGTTAACAGTGCTTAACTACTATGTGCAAAGTTAGTACATCTCATGATTAGAAAGGAAAGAAATATTATGTACAAACACAAATATATTCATAGAAAATATAAAGAAGACATAAAACAATTACTTTCCTAGTTTCTGGAACAGGTCACATGACCATAACTAGTATTTAAAACTACCTATTCCAAACCAAAAAAAAATAAAACCCAAAACTACCTATTCCTCCATCCCTTCTGTATTGTCTTATTCCTCAGAAAGTACCTCAGGTGGTTGTGGTCTGTACCTGGTAGCATGACACAAACCTTTATTTCTGAATGTTTCAGGTCATTAGTAATCCTGCCTAAACTGGGTTGTTGTAGTTTTCTATTTGCTTTAATCACAGGGCATGGTAATACTACACGATGCCCTAAACCAGAGTCCCCAACCTTCCAGATCTAACGCCTGATGATCTGAGGTGGAGCTGATGTAATAATAATAGAAATAAATATAATGGACTGGACTTGAATCACCCCCAAAACATCCCCCACCTTCCCCAGTCCATGGAAAATTGTCTTCCAGCCTCCGGTTCCAAAAAGGTTGGGGACCTATGCCCCAAAGGAACTTGTGGGTTACAGATATACTCTTCCTTACCTCAATATTACAGAAGCAAGTCAAATTTCTCTTTAACTTTTATATTGGTATATGGGCTTCCCTTGTGGCTCAGATGGTAAAGAATCTGCCTGCAATGCAGGAGACCAATGTTTGATCCCTGGGTTTGGAAGATCCTCTGGAGAAGGGAATGGCAACCCACTCCTGTATTCTTGCCTGGGAAATCCCATGGACAGAGGAGCCTGGTGCACTGTAGACCATGGGTTGCACAGAGTTGGACGCGACTAAAGGGACTTAGCACCCATGCATCACCAATTAACAACACTGTGATAGTTTCAAGTGGACAAAAGGAAGTTCAGCCGTACCAATCTTCCTTTGGTAGTCAGAATCAGTTCTCCTAGCCAGTATACTAACTCCCATGTTTGATGGTTGATTCAGAGGCATGAGAAGCCCAAAGTGGTCAGGTGGCAGCCTTCACTTGAGTTCGGTGGAATCATGCTGTGTTTCCTGGTAGAAGCACTCCTGCCTTTGGAGAACTCCAGACCAGCAAAATGTAAGATGGTGAGGACAGGAAGAAAACGCTTGACTGATGAATCCCTAGCAGTGATAGTGCTGCTTCCCTTCCTACCCCTTGATCCTTGGACCCATGATGCTTGATACGGGAGAAGCAAAACTATACATTGGGCACTGATTTTTCAGGATTTCCTGATGTTTCTATTGTGTTATGTGCTATGTATGTGTATTAGGTACACACTTACCACCTAGGAAGCCCTATTATATACACATCCATATAAATCCACATATACATTCATATATACAAGGGAGTCTTCAAAAAGACTAAAACACAAATTAAATAAAAAGTTATGAACTCTGATGCCATTTTATAGAACACATGAAAACATGCATCACAATATTAAATATCTGTAAATAAGTGGTTAAGTATTAAAATCTGAAAAGATATCCCAAATTCAAGAAAAGTGTTATCATTAGATAAAATGATATGATAGAAGAAAGGTATAAAGGAACTTTCAATTATAAACTACTTCTTTAAAAAACATTCTGGATCAAATAAGGCAAAACATGACATTTTTCAAAAGGGGAACCTGAGTCTATCTTATGGACTGAATTGTGTCCTTCCAAAATTCATATATGGAAGCCATAAACCCCATATAAAGATACTTGGAAATGGAGGCTTTGGGAGGTTATTAGGTCTAGATGAGGTCATGGGGGGGCCTTCATGGTGGGATTAGTGCTCTTACAGTGAGAGACATCAAAGAGCTTGTTCTCACTTCATCACGTGAAGACACAGCCAAAAGGTGACTGTATGTATCCTAGGAAGAGCGATTTAATCAGAACTCTTAGCCTCTTGGCATCCTAATCTCAGACTGCCAGACAGCAGAGCTATGAGCAGATGCACTTCAAGTGGACAAAAGGAAATTCAGCCGTACCAATCTTCCTTTGGTAGTCAGAATCAGTTCTCCTAGCCAGTATACTAACTCCCATGTTTGATGGTTGATTCAGAGGCATGAGAAGCCCAAAGTGGTCAGGTGGCAGCCTTCACTTGAGTTCGGTGGAATCATGCTGTGTTTCCTGGTAGAAGCACTCCTGCCTTTGGAGAACTCCAGACCAGCAAAATGTAAGATGGTGAGGACAGGAAGAAAACGCTTGACTGATGAATCCCTAGCAGTGATAGTGCTGCTTCCCTTCCTACCCCTTGATCCTTGGACCCATGATGCTTGATACGGGAGAAGCAAAACTATACATTGGGCACTGATTTTTCAGGATTTCCTGATGTTTCTATTGTGTTATGTGCTATGTATGTGTATTAGGTACACACTTACCACCTAGGAAGCCCTATTATATACACATCCATATAAATCCACATATACATTCATATATACAAGGGAGTCTTCAAAAAGACTAAAACACAAATTAAATAAAAAGTTATGAACTCTGATGCCATTTTATAGAACACATGAAAACATGCATCACAATATTAAATATCTGTAAATAAGTGGTTAAGTATTAAAATCTGAAAAGATATCCCAAATTCAAGAAAAGTGTTATCATTAGATAAAATGATATGATAGAAGAAAGGTATAAAGGAACTTTCAATTATAAACTACTTCTTTAAAAAACATTCTGGATCAAATAAGGCAAAACATGACATTTTTCAAAAGGGGAACCTGAGTCTATCTTATGGACTGAATTGTGTCCTTCCAAAATTCATATATGGAAGCCATAAACCCCATATAAAGATACTTGGAAATGGAGGCTTTGGGAGGTTATTAGGTCTAGATGAGGTCATGAGGGTAGGGCCTTCATGGTGGGATTAGTGCTCTTACAGTGAGAGACATCAAAGAGCTTGTTCTCACTTCATCACGTGAAGACACAGCCAAAAGGTGACTGTATGTATCCTAGGAAGAGCGATTTAATCAGAACTCTTAGCCTCTTGGCATCCTAATCTCAGACTGCCAGACAGCAGAGCTATGAGCAGATGCACTTCTAGTACTTAGCCCGTGTTGTCTATGGCATTTTGTCATGGCAACTCAGGCAAAGACAGTCATCATTACATTATTCAAAATATGATTTCTTATATTTGAAAAATCTCTCCTTTATAAAAACTTGATCACCGTGAATATAAAGATCATGTTGCCCACAGAGTACATAGAAAAGCAGAAAACTAGAAACATTGAAAGTATGTGAAAGCGTTTTTTTTTTTTTTTTTTTTTTAAGATTTATTTATTTATTTATTTTGGGCGGGGATCGGGTTGGGGAGGGAGGGGAGCGGGCAGGCCACTTCTGTTGGTCTTTCATTTTTCTATTTTCATCCGTCCTTGTTCCTTGGCTCCTGTGGGCCTCCCATCGCAGTGGCGTCTGTCGTTGTAGAGCGCCGGCTCTGGGCGCATGCGCTCCAGAGCTCTGGCTCGGTAATTGGACACATGGGTCCAGTCGCTCCACCGCACATGGGATCTTCCCAGGCCAGGGATGGAACCGGCGCCCCTTGCACTGAAAAGTGGTGTCCTTACCCACTGGACCACCAGGGGAAGCCTGTGAAAGCGTTTTTAAGTTTAAATCACTCTAAAACCAGATATTATAAAGTCTTTGAAAATAGGAACTATGTGCATAACCCCAGTGCCTAGTGCAGTATCTGCCATATAGCAATGCTTAATGTCTGTGACATTCAGCAAGTATATAAATGAAACAGAAACTATAAAGCTCCACAAACCACTGTTCTTCTGAAATCCCAAAATAAAGAGATGAGATTAAAACTACTACAAAAATATATCTTTTCAGGGAGCTATTATCATGAACCAAGTTTTCAAACTTTCAGTGTTGCTATAAATAGCAACACTGCTATAAATGGACCTCTTGATCTGCTAAAACCAGTCTCCTAATATCCTCTTTGCAGAAATTACTGATTCTGGCTTCTACAGTTGTGATTAAGCCCTCTCCCTTGACTTATTTTTAAACTTTATATTTTTAGACTTTTTATTTTATAATTGAGTGTAGTTGATTAACAATATTGTGATAGTTTCTGGTGTACAGTAAAAGACTCAGCCATACATGTACATCTATCCATTCTCCCCCAAACTCCTCTTCTATCCAGGCTGCCACATCACGTTGAGCAGAGTTCCCTGTGCTATACAGTAGGTACATGTTGGTTATCCATTTCAGATATAGCAAAGTATACATGTCCATCCCAAACTTCCTAACTATCCCATCCCCCATCCTTCCATCCTAGAAACTGTTAAGTTTCTTTTCTGCGACTCTATTTCTGTTTTGTAAATAAGTTCATTTGTATCATTTTTTTTAGATTCTGCATAACACGTGGCATTTATATATCTCTGCATGACTTCATTTAATATGACAATCTGTAAGTTTATCCATGTTGCTACAAAGGACATTATTTCGTTCTTTTTAATTGCTGAGAAATATTGCTTAGTATATCTGTACCACATCTTCTCTATCCACTCTTTTGTGAATGAACATTGTTTGCTTCAGTGTCTTGGCTGTTGTAAACAGGGCTGCAGTGAACACTGGGGTGCGTGTATCCATGTTTTTCTCTGGATGTGTGCCCAGGAGTGGGATTGTAGGGTCATCCGGTAGGTAGTTCTGTTTTTAGATTTTTAAGAACCTCTATACTGTTCTCCAGTGGCTGTACCCATTTACATGCCCATGAACAGCGTAGGAGGGTTCCGTTCTCTCCACTCCATCATTCATTGTGGACTTTTTGAGGATAGCAATTTTGACTGATGATATCTCATTGTCGTTCTGATTTCTATTTCTCTGGCAATTAGAGATGTTATACATCTTTTCATCTTCTTGGCCATCTGTATGTTTGGAGAAATGTCTGTTTAGGTCTTCTGCCTATTTTTTGATGGGTTGTTTTGATGATAGTAAGCTTTATAAGTTGCATGTAAGTTTTAGAGACTAATCCCTTGTTGGTCATGTCATTTGCAAGTATTTTCTCTTAATCTGTGAGTTGTCTGTTTTTGCTAATTGTTTCCTTTGCTGTGCCAAAGCAAAGACAAAAGAAAAACCACAATGAGGCAGTAGGAGGAGTGCATTCATGGTAAAATCAAACCCTAAACCCACTGAGTGGGTGACGCACAAACGGGAGAATAGTTGTACCACAGGAGTCCCCCCACTGTTGTGAAGGCTCTGAGCCCCACTTTGGGCTTCCCAGCCTAGGGATCAAGCAAAGGCACTAGGAATCCCCAGGGAACCTGGTTTTGAAGGCCATTGGGATTTGATTGCAGGACTTCTACAGGACTGGGGGAAACAGAAACTGCACTCTTGGGCGGAGGGGACACAAAATCTCACACACACCCGGGCCCAGGGAACGGAGCAGTGACCCCACAGGAGAACTGAGACAGACCTACCTGCTAGTGTTAGGGGTCTCGCGTTTTGTAAATAAGTTCATTTGTATCATTTTTTTTAGATTCTGCATAACACGTGGCATTTATATATCTCTGCATGACTTCATTTAATATGACAATCTGTAAGTTTATCCATGTTGCTACAAAGGACATTATTTCGTTCTTTTTAATTGCTGAGAAATATTGCTTAGTATATCTGTACCACATCTTCTCTATCCACTCTTTTGTGAATGAACATTGTTTGCTTCAGTGTCTTGGCTGTTGTAAACAGGGCTGCAGTGAACACTGGGGTGCGTGTATCCATGTTTTTCTCTGGATGTGTGCCCAGGAGTGGGATTGTAGGGTCATCCGGTAGGTAGTTCTGTTTTTAGATTTTTAAGAACCTCTATACTGTTCTCCAGTGGCTGTACCCATTTACATGCCCATGAACAGCGTAGGAGGGTTCCGTTCTCTCCACTCCATCATTCATTGTGGACTTTTTGAGGATAGCAATTTTGACTGATGATATCTCATTGTCGTTCTGATTTCTATTTCTCTGGCAATTAGAGATGTTATACATCTTTTCATCTTCTTGGCCATCTGTATGTTTGGAGAAATGTCTGTTTAGGTCTTCTGCCTATTTTTTGATGGGTTGTTTTGATGATAGTAAGCTTTATAAGTTGCATGTAAGTTTTAGAGACTAATCCCTTGTTGGTCATGTCATTTGCAAGTATTTTCTCTTAATCTGTGAGTTGTCTGTTTTTGCTAATTGTTTCCTTTGCTGTGCCAAAGCAAAGACAAAAGAAAAACCACAATGAGGCAGTAGGAGGAGTGCATTCATGGTAAAATCAAACCCTAAACCCACTGAGTGGGTGACGCACAAACGGGAGAATAGTTGTACCACAGGAGTCCCCCCACTGTTGTGAAGGCTCTGAGCCCCACTTTGGGCTTCCCAGCCTAGGGATCAAGCAAAGGCACTAGGAATCCCCAGGGAACCTGGTTTTGAAGGCCATTGGGATTTGATTGCAGGACTTCTACAGGACTGGGGGAAACAGAAACTGCACTCTTGGGCGGAGGGGACACAAAATCTCACACACACCCGGGCCCAGGGGAACGGAGCAGTGACCCCACAGGAGAACTGAGACAGACCTACCTGCTAGTGTTAGGGGGTCTCCTGCAGAGAAGTGGGGTGACGATGGCTTGCTGTGGGGACAAGGGCACTGGAAGCAGCAATTTTAGTAAGTAACTGTTAGCGTGAGCCCTCCTGGAGGTCACTGGCGGCCCCACCATAGAGCCTCTAGACTCAAGGGCTGGGCTGTCTCAGGCCAGACCACCAGCTGGGAGCGCTCACAGCCCCACCCATCAGCAGACAAGTGAATTGAAGTTTCACTGAACAGCCCCTTGCTTTCTTTACAATCTCCATTCCCTAGTCTTCCTTTCCAAGTCCAAATCCTGAGTCATTTCCTACTAAAACGAGCATGTGATAGCTTCTTTCTTTGCTATCTGTTGAGCTAATCTTCCTAAAGGAGGGAATCATTCCTACTTTGTATCATTCCCAAGAGGGGTGTACGTCAGTCCTCCAGAAAGAGTAGCACATTTTGTTAGCCTGCATCGCACAAAGTTCAGTTTTTCTGATATACCAATATGTTATCATTGTAGAGAACAACTTCTTGCCTATGGGCCGAGATAGAATTACAGAAATGGGAGCAGTCGGGGAAAATCTCAAAGGAAAAGTGTGGCTCCAAGTCGGACTTGTGCTTATGGTTTTTTCTCTTTCTCTCTTTTTAACATCATATGTGTTTATACTTTCACTAAATTTCCAAACGTGTTAATTCAAATTAGTCTCCTAAGTATTCCCTTCTGTTGGTAGCACTTGGCTGTACAGTAAAGTAAGCAGCTGCCTCAGAGCACTGGCTAATGCTTCCTTCCTCAGAGGGAGATTAGTACAAATTTAAGTTTGTGTTAATCCACAGCTATAGCTGGATGATCCCTGTTGGGTTTTGGTGAGTTCAAATGATTGCTACAAAAATATGTTGCTATTATTTGCATAATATAGGTCCGTAGCAACAATATCTGCATTGTGTTATTAACCTGTTTTGCAGTCAGTGATGTTTACTTATGGCCTTACACATGTGGTATATATTAAGGAACATCTCCAAGAATGGATGCTTGCTTACTTATTAAATGGAAACCAAAATGTCAGAAATAATTCAGGGAAAAAAGTAAAAGTAAATGGCAAATGCTGACAGTCATGAGGCTTACTGAAGTTATCAAAAATGCAGAGTCCTTAGACATTAATAAAAATAATAACAACTTTTCAGGCTTGACTGGGACCATTTATGGCATGATTTCAACATCACTTAACACAAATGACACATTCATATTTTCTCAGTGCCATTCTTAATTATCATACAATACCAGTTTTATTAGTTGACTAGTAATACGGTAAAATAATTGGAAGAGGCAGTGCATGATTTTTAAAATGGGGACATTGACTCTAATTTTATAAGGCTTTAAGAAAAAAAGAAAACATTTCTATGCAAGGTTTTATTATTGAGTTTTTCAGTTTATTTCAACTGTCTTTAAAAATGACTCATAATGGCCTAGCTTGAACATAATGAATATGCATTAATTACAAAATATTTTCAAATGTAAATGATCAGAATCCATTTGAGAGATGAGTGTCAAAAACTTGTGCCTAAAAATAAACATGGTACCTCACCAAGTGTTCTCTGCTCTGAAAGAACTGTTGTTGCTTGTGTCTCCTGTGGGTGGGAGAAGGAAATGACAACCCACTCCAGTATTCTTGCCAGGAAAGTCCCATGGACAGAGCAGTCTGGCAGGTTACAGTCCTTGGAGTCTGGTCACACTTTAGCGACCACACCACCACCTGTGACTGTAGATCCAATATTGGAAGTGTTCAGACGTTCTGCTACAAGACCACGCTGCTCAGAACCTGAGCAAGAGTTCCTTCTGGGAAATTGTTCTGCTCAGTTCAACTACCTTATTCATAGTGTGAAAGAATGATAGGAACAGATCCACTGTCCTGTCCCAACCCACGGGATTCCTCAATGCAGACCTAAAGGGGGTGAGTGGGAATTGAGAGGACAAGAGACACGAAAAATGGAGACAAGACAGGAGTCTGATCAAGTCTCGTTTTATTGTAGAAAAGAAGCAATATTTATAGAGGAACAAGTAAAGTAAATGGCAAATGCATGAACCAGTCAGTGAGGCCTTCCCGGGAAAAAGTTAAATCAAAAATGGAAACCAAAATGTCAGAAATAATTCAGGAAACAAAGTAAAAGTAAATGGCAAATGCTGACAGTCATGAGGCTTACTGAAGTTATCAAAAATGCAGAGTCCTTAGACATTAATAAAAATAATAACAACTTTTCAGGCTTGACTGGGACCATTTATGGCATGATTTCAACATCACTTAACACAAATGACACATTCATATTTTCTCAGTGCCATTCTTAATTATCATACAATACCAGTTTTATTAGTTGACTAGTAATACGGTAAAATAATTGGAAGAGGCAGTGCATGATTTTTAAAATGGGGACATTGACTCTAATTTTATAAGGCTTTAAGAAAAAAAGAAAACATTTCTATGCAAGGTTTTATTATTGAGTTTTTCAGTTTATTTCAACTGTCTTTAAAAATGACTCATAATGGCCTAGCTTGAACATAATGAATATGCATTAATTACAAAATATTTTCAAATGTAAATGATCAGAATCCATTTGAGAGATGAGTGTCAAAAACTTGTGCCTAAAAATAAACATGGTACCTCACCAAGTGTTCTCTGCTCTGAAAGAACTGTTGTTGCTTGTGTCTCCTGTGGGTGGGAGAAGGAAATGACAACCCACTCCAGTATTCTTGCCAGGAAAGTCCCATGGACAGAGCAGTCTGGCAGGTTACAGTCCTTGGAGTCTGGTCACACTTTAGCGACCACACCACCACCTGTGACTGTAGATCCAATATTGGAAGTGTTCAGACGTTCTGCTACAAGACCACGCTGCTCAGAACCTGAGCAAGAGTTCCTTCTGGGAAATTGTTCTGCTCAGTTCAACTACCTTATTCATAGTGTGAAAGAATGATAGGAACAGATCCACTGTCCTGTCCCAACCCACGGGATTCCTCAATGCAGACCTAAAGGGGGTGAGTGGGAATTGAGAGGACAAGAGACACGAAAAATGGAGACAAGACAGGAGTCTGATCAAGTCTCGTTTTATTGTAGAAAAGAAGCAATATTTATAGTGTACAGAAGGTGGAAGAGCCCAGCAATAGATCAATCATGTTAAAGGCCAACTATGCACGCGATTACATAATGGCAAGAGTCTATGAGGAGCATGCACTGATCACGAGCACGGAAACTTCACTCAGTCAATCATGGCAATGAGCACACGTCCCAGACCGCGCAAGACCGCGCCCCTCCTGCTCCCGCTAGGCACCATCTTTGGGAGCTTGTGGCGATGTTCTCAAACTGAAGGCCGTAAGGCATGGCCAAAGCTCTCACAGTCCCAGCCAGGATGACGATACTCTCATGCTGGGAGCTCCAGCAAGTGCTATCTTAAATGTTGCATTGTAGCATCATGCTTGGGAGGCTTAGGATGTGGCCGGGCCGACCCGTGGTCCCGGACAGGCAAAGCTATGGGATGTGGCCGGGCCGACCCACGGTTCCGGACAATGTCCAATGTCAAAAAATGTTGGTACCACTCCTAAGTAAACACTTCTGAGCTATGCCACCACTCAGCCCTTAACATGGGCTTCCCAGTTGGTGCCTGCCAATCCAGGAGATATATGTGACACAGGCTCGATCTCTGAGTCAGGAAGATGCCCTGGAGAAGGAAATAGCAACCCACTTAGTATTCCTGCCTGGAAAATCCCACGGACAGAGGAGTCTGGTGGACTGCAGTCCATGGCATCACACACACACACACATACACACAAATCTGACAAAACTGGGCAACTGAGCACACACACACACGCCTTTTAACATTGTGGAGTATTATAACACAATTCCAAGACTGAAGAAAATCTGGAGAAGTGTACTGTATCTATGGATAGGTAAAAGAGAGAACTTGTGGGTGGGGGAAGAAAAAAATCCTGCAACATTAGATCTTTAATTCTCCAATTTACGAATTTTCATTGATAATTCATAAAAAATCATAAGACATTTGTATCTCTCTGTTTTATTTAATCAAATTAATTTCAAAACTGAGTTTCCATCCTGACAGTCTGGAGAAAGATTCAGCCTGAGTTTTTCTGGGACTTGCCCTACACAGAGGTTGCAGCATTGAGGAATTCTGATCAAGTCTGTTAAAAGAAGCAATATTTATAGTGTACAGAAGGTGGAAGAGCCCAGCAATAGATCAATCATGTTAAAGGCCAACTATGCACGATTACATAATGGCAAGAGTCTATGAGGAGCATGCACTGATCACGAGCACGGAAACTTCACTCAGTCAATCATGGCAATGAGCACACGTCCCAGACCGCGCAAGACCGCGCCCCTCCTGCTCCCGCTAGGCACCATCTTTGGGAGCTTGTGGCGATGTTCTCAAACTGAAGGCCGTAAGGCATGGCCAAAGCTCTCACAGTCCCAGCCAGGATGACGATACTCTCATGCTGGGAGCTCCAGCAAGTGCTATCTTAAATGTTGCATTGTAGCATCATGCTTGGGAGGCTTAGGATGTGGCCGGGCCGACCCGTGGTCCCGGACAGGCAAAGCTATGGGATGTGGCCGGGCCGACCCACGGTTCCGGACAATGTCCAATGTCAAAAAATGTTGGTACCACTCCTAAGTAAACACTTCTGAGCTATGCCACCACTCAGCCCTTAACATGGGCTTCCCAGTTGGTGCCTGCCAATCCAGGAGATATATGTGACACAGGCTCGATCTCTGAGTCAGGAAGATGCCCTGGAGAAGGAAATAGCAACCCACTCAGTATTCCTGCCTGGAAAATCCCACGGACAGAGGAGTCTGGTGGACTGCAGTCCATGGCACCACACACACACACACATACACACAAATCTGACAAAACTGGGCAACTGAGCACACACACACACGCCTTTTAACATTGTGGAGTATTATAACACAATTCCAAGACTGAAGAAAATCTGGAGAAGTGTACTGTATCTATGGATAGGTAAAAGAGAGAACTTGTGGGTGGGGGAAGAAAAAAATCCTGCAACATTAGATCTTTAATTCTCCAATTTACGAATTTTCATTGATAATTCATAAAAAATCATAAGACATTTGTATCTCTCTGTTTTATTTAATCAAATTAATTTCAAAACTGAGTTTCCATCCTGACAGTCTGGAGAAAGATTCAGCCTGAGTTTTTCTGGGACTTGCCCTACACAGAGGTTGCAGCATTGAGGAATGAAAAATCTCAGACCAGTGTCAACAATTGGCATTGGCTGCCACACAGCAGTACTGAGATCTTATTCTCAGGAGCCTTGGTGCTCCTCTTCAGGTGTCTTCAAAACAGCTGAGAATCTCAGTAAAAAGTCAGAGGACTGTGTAATCTCTTGGGTAACAGAAAACCTCCATATTTTTCTGTTTCTCAGAGGCACACTCCTCCCTTGCCCCCATGGGGTTCCAACACTGTACCTTCACTGATTTTAGGAGAAATCTTTATGTGAGGAAAGCGTGAAAGCCAATACCAGTATTCTCGCCTGGAAAATTCCTTTGACAGAGGAGTCTGGTGGGCTGCAATCCATAGGGTTGCACAGAGTCAGGCACACGTGAAGCAACTTAGTATGCACACTGCTTTATGTATGTATGTAGCTTCTATTAGGTTGATGCAAATGTAATTGTGGTTTCAGACTGTGAATTTTAAAGTGTTGTAACTAAGCTCAAACACAGCTTTAGTAATCAAAATAGGAACCATTACAATCAACACATTTTTGCCAGTGAGAAATAAGTCTGTTCCTATAGCATAAAAATCCATACTTTGAGGTTTGATGAGCCTTGGAAAGCATTTTTCACCTCCTACTGGTGATGGAAGAGTTTTCCCTGCGAAAAGTTGTTGAACTGCTTGAAGGAGTGGTAGTCCATTGGTAGGATGTCAGGTGAATATGGTGGATGAGGCAAAACTTCATAGCCCAATTTTTTCAACGTTTGAAGCCTTAGTTGTGCTATGTGCAGTTGGACATTGTTGTAGAGAAGAATTAGGCCCTTCTGGTTCAGACCAATTTCAGCTGCAGAAATTACAGTTTTAGGTGCATCTCATGGATTTGCTGAGCATACTTCTCATATGTAGAGATTTCACTGGGATTCAGAAGGCTGTGGCGGATCACACAGGTAGTAGACCACCAAACAGTGACCAAGACCTTTTTTGATACATTTGACTTTAGGAAGTGCTTTGGAGCTTATTCTCTGTCCAACCACTGACTTGGTCATCATCAGTTGTATGAAATCAACGTATTGTCACATCTGACAGTCTGGAGAAAGATTCAGCCTGAGTTTTTCTGGGACTTGCCCTACACAGAGGTTGCAGCATTGAGGAATGAAAAATCTCAGACCAGTGTCAACAATTGGCATTGGCTGCCACACAGCAGTACTGAGATCTTATTCTCAGGAGCCTTGGTGCTCCTCTTCAGGTGTCTTCAAAACAGCTGAGAATCTCAGTAAAAAGTCAGAGGACTGTGTAATCTCTTGGGTAACAGAAAACCTCCATATTTTTCTGTTTCTCAGAGGCACACTCCTCCCTTGCCCCCATGGGGTTCCAACACTGTACCTTCACTGATTTTAGGAGAAATCTTTATGTGAGGAAAGCGTGAAAGCCAATACCAGTATTCTCGCCTGGAAAATTCCTTTGACAGAGGAGTCTGGTGGGCTGCAATCCATAGGGTTGCACAGAGTCAGGCACACGTGAAGCAACTTAGTATGCACACTGCTTTATGTATGTATGTAGCTTCTATTAGGTTGATGCAAATGTAATTGTGGTTTCAGACTGTGAATTTTAAAGTGTTGTAACTAAGCTCAAACACAGCTTTAGTAATCAAAATAGGAACCATTACAATCAACACATTTTTGCCAGTGAGAAATAAGTCTGTTCCTATAGCATAAAAATCCATACTTTGAGGTTTGATGAGCCTTGGAAAGCATTTTTCACCTCCTACTGGTGATGGAAGAGTTTTCCCTGCGAAAAGTTGTTGAACTGCTTGAAGGAGTGGTAGTCCATTGGTAGGATGTCAGGTGAATATGGTGGATGAGGCAAAACTTCATAGCCCAATTTTTTCAACGTTTGAAGCCTTAGTTGTGCTATGTGCAGTTGGACATTGTTGTAGAGAAGAATTAGGCCCTTCTGGTTCAGACCAATTTCAGCTGCAGAAATTACAGTTTTAGGTGCATCTCATGGATTTGCTGAGCATACTTCTCATATGTAGAGATTTCACTGGGATTCAGAAGGCTGTGGCGGATCACACAGGTAGTAGACCACCAAACAGTGACCAAGACCTTTTTTTTTTGATACATTTGACTTTAGGAAGTGCTTTGGAGCTTATTCTCTGTCCAACCACTGACTTGGTCATCATCAGTTGTATGAAATCAACGTATTGTCACATCTCACAGTCTGATCAAAAAATGGTTCATTGCTGTGCGTAATAAAAGAACACATTTCAAAATCATGATTTTTTTTTAAAAGATTTATTTATTTAATTTGGAGGGGGGCCAGGTTGGGGAGGGAGGGGAGCAGGCAGGCCACTTCTATTGGTCTTTCATTTCTCTATTTTCATCCGTCTTTGTTCTTTGGCTCCTGTGGGCCTCCCATCGCGGTGGCATCTGTCGTTGCAGAGTGCCGTCTCTGGGTGCATGCGCTCCAGAGCTCCGGCTTGGTAATTGGACACATCGGTTCAGCCGCTCCACGGCACGTGGGATCTTCCCAGGCCAGGGATCGAACCGGCACCCCTTGCACTGCAAGGCGGTGTCCTTACCCACTGGACCACCAGGAGAAGCCCCATGATTTTTTTTTTTTTTTTGATTTGCGGTTATCTCATGAAGCACCCAGTTACTGAACTTCTTTGCCTTTCCAATTTGCTTCAAATACTGAATGACTGTAGAACAGTTAGTTCTTTGGCAGCTTCTTGTGTAGTTGTAAGAGGGTCAGCTTTCATCTTTGCTTTCAACTGGTCAACTTCTGATGGCTGACCACTGTGCTCCTCACCTTTAAGGCTCTCATCTCCTTTGCAAGTCCTCTTGAACCACCACTGCCCTGTACGTTCATTAGCAGCGTGTGCATGCATGCTAAGTTGCTTAAGTCATGTCTGACTCTTTGGACCCTATGGACTGTAGCCTGCCAGGCTTCTCTGTCCGTTGGACTCACCTAGAATAGGTTACCATTCCCTTCTCCAGGCAATCTTCCTGACCCATGGATTGAATCCGTGTCCTTTATGTCTTCTGCATTGGCAGGCAGGTTCATTACCACTAGCACCACCTGGGAAGTTTCTTCGTAGTTCCTGGGCCAAATGCATTATTGGTGGTGTGAGTTGTCTGTGCTCCTTTATGGCCCATTTTTAACTTGAAACTCTCATTTCCTTTCTGTCTAACATCATTTCCCTAGTCTAACATACATATGAAATAAACAGCAAGTAATAAGTCATTAGCAAATATATATATATATATATATATAAGGTGAGAAATGCAAATTGAAATGATATATAACATAACCACATTTATTTAAGAATGTGTTCCAATATAAACTGGCAGATTTCAACAATGCAAAACTGCAATTACTTTTGCACCAACCTAATCTTGTCTTGCTCTGCAAAAGTCTCGAAGGAAAAGAACCACAAACCTCAGCTACCCTCCTGGAATGAAGAGACTTTGGAAACTTATAGGTAGTTCTTATTTAATATTAGAAAAATATGGCAACAAAAATGAATTAAAAATAGATTGCCAAGAAAGTTTGTCAAATTTGAATTTTTATGGTAACTGAGCCAAAATGTGAAAACATTTCATCTTGTCCCTTCAATGCAGCCCATTCTAAGAAACTTAAAACATGTGATATGTATTTTTCCCCCAACAGTTTTTGTCTGGTTTCATATTAACTCAAACTAAAATTGACTTTTATCACTCATGAGATTCTCCTCTCCAGCCTGTCCCCAGTCTGGTCATTTGTCCCATCTCATCTTGTCTACATTGGGGACCACAATGCTAAGGTAACTCCCAAGAAGGAGTGCATCTTACTTTTATTGACTCTGGGTGTTTCAGAAATAATTGAGTAATGAAAGCTAGAATCACTCACTGCGTATTCCCCATAAGTCAACTGGTTGATGTTTTGCTCAGTATACTCAGTCCTCTTGACTTGATATGATTTTTGTCCATGAATTTCATTGTGTTGGCATTTTTATGATGCTCCGATACCTTAGAGCACTTCATCCAAAGCTACCTCTTAAAAAAAAAAAAAAAAAAAAAAAACCTTTATTTTACTTTTAACTTTTACAGAGTTTTGTTGTTTACAGATATGTATGTTCCCAGATTAGTCATATGTATATCCCCCCTCTTCCCACCCCTCCCAACCATCACACGGCACCCCTGAAGGATCCCCTTTTCTCACAGAGCAATGACTAGAGCTATTTTCTTCACTTATGATAGTACAGGCCTTCATGCTGCTTCCTTTACACCTCCTACCCTCTGTTCCTTCCCCGCAGTGTCCATATGTCCACTGTCCATGTCTGTCTTTCCGTTGCTTCACTGCATGTGCCATCATCACTATCCTTCTAGATCCATATATATGTGTTCATATACTGTATTTGTCCTTCCCTTTCTGACTGACTTCACTTTTTATGATACGTTCTAGATCCAGCCACCTCAATAGGGCTGATTCTTCTGCATTTCTCTTTACAGCTGTGTAGTATTCCATTGTATATATGGACCAGAGCTTTTGGATCCATTCGTTCGTCGATGGACATCTAGGTTCCTTCCATGTTCTAGCTATTGTATAGAGAGCTGCAATGAACATGGGGGTACAGGTGCTTCTTTCAGATTTGATTTCATCAGGGTATAAGCCTAAGAGTGGGATTGCTGGATCATATGGTGCTTCTATTTTTAGTTTTTTAAGAAATCTCCATACTGTCTTCCATAGAGGTTGTGCCAATTTCCATTCCCACCAGCAATGCAAGAGTGTTCCCTTTTCTCTGCAGCCTCTCCAGCATTTATTGTCTGTCGATTTGTGGATGATGACCATTCTGACGGGTGTGAGGTGATATCTCATTGTAGTTTTGATTTGCATTTCTCTAATAATAAGCAAAGTTGAGCATAGTTTCATGTGCTTTGGGGCCATCTGTATGTTGTCTTTGGAGAGGTGTCTGTTTAGGTCCTCTTCCCATTTATTGATTGGGTTGTTCATTTTTCTGGTGCTGAGTTGTCTGAGTTGCTTGTAGAGTTTGGAGATTAATTCTTTATCTGTTGTTTCATTTGCTATGATTTTCTCCCACTCTGTGGGCTGTCTGTTCAGTTTTTTTGTAATTTCTTTTGCTGTACAAAAGCTTTTAAGTTTCATGAGGTCCCACATGTTCATTTGTCTTTTGAGTTCCACTATTCTAGTAGGTGGGTCAGAGAAGATCTTGCTTTGATTGATGTCCTTGAGGGTTTTTCCTATATTCTCCTCTAAGAGTTTGATGGTTTCTGGCCTTACATTTAGGTCTTTAATCCATTTTGAGTTGATCTTTGTGCATGGTGTCAGGGAATGTTCCAACTTCATTTGTTTGCATGTAGCTGTCCAATTTTCCCAGCACCATTTGTTGAAGAGGCTGTCTTTGTCCCATTTTATATGTTCGCCTCCTTTGTCAAAAATAAGGTACCCATAGGTGTGTGGGTTTATCTCTGGGTTCTTGATCTTGTTCCATTGGTCGATATTTCTGTTTTTGTGCCAGTACCATACTGTCTTGATAACTGTTGCTTTGTAGTCGAGTCTGAAGATGGGGAGGCTGATCCCTCCAGCTCTGTTCTTCTTCCTCAGGATTGCTTTGACTATTCGAGGTCTTTTGTGTTTCCATATGAACTGTGTTATTCTTTGGTCTAGTTGTGTGAAGAATGTCATTGGTAGTTTGATAGGGATCGCATTGAATCTATAGATGACATTTGGTAGTATGGTCATTTTCACAATATTGATTCTCCAACCCAGGCACATGGAATATCTCTCCATCTGTTTAAGTCTTCTTTAATGTCCCTCATGAGTGTCTTGTAATTTTCAGTGTACAGTTCTTTTGTTTCTTTGGGTAGGTTTATTCCTAGATATTTGATTCTTTTAGTTGCGATGGTGAAGGGGATTGCCTCTTTGATTTCATTTTCTGATTTTTCATTGTTTGTGTATAGGGATGCCAGTGATTTCTGTGTGTTGATTTTGTATCCTACGACTTTGCTGAATTTGCTGATTAGCTCTAGTAGTTTTGTAATAGAGTCTTTGGGATTTTCTATGTATAATATCATGTCGTCTGCAAATAGAGAGAGTTTGACTTCTTCTTTTCCAATCTGGATTCCTTTGATTTCTTTCTCTTCTCTTATTGCTGTTGCTAGAACTTCCAGGACTATGTTGAATAGTAGTGGTGAAAGTGGACACCCTTGTCTTGTTCCTGATCTTAGAGGAAATGCTTTTAGTTTTCCCCATTGAGGATAATGTTTGCTGTGGGCTTCTCATATATGGCTTTTACTGTGTTGAGATAGTTTCTTTTGCTGTACAAAAGCTTTTAAGTTTCATGAGGTCCCACATGTTCATTTGTCTTTTGAGTTCCACTATTCTAGTAGGTGGGTCAGAGAAGATCTTGCTTTGATTGATGTCCTTGAGGGTTTTTCCTATATTCTCCTCTAAGAGTTTGATGGTTTCTGGCCTTACATTTAGGTCTTTAATCCATTTTGAGTTGATCTTTGTGCATGGTGTCAGGGAATGTTCCAACTTCATTTGTTTGCATGTAGCTGTCCAATTTTCCCAGCACCATTTGTTGAAGAGGCTGTCTTTGTCCCATTTTATATGTTCGCCTCCTTTGTCAAAAATAAGGTACCCATAGGTGTGTGGGTTTATCTCTGGGTTCTTGATCTTGTTCCATTGGTCGATATTTCTGTTTTTGTGCCAGTACCATACTGTCTTGATAACTGTTGCTTTGTAGTCGAGTCTGAAGATGGGGAGGCTGATCCCTCCAGCTCTGTTCTTCTTCCTCAGGATTGCTTTGACTATTCGAGGTCTTTTGTGTTTCCATATGAACTGTGTTATTCTTTGGTCTAGTTGTGTGAAGAATGTCATTGGTAGTTTGATAGGGATCGCATTGAATCTATAGATGACATTTGGTAGTATGGTCATTTTCACAATATTGATTCTCCAACCCAGGCACATGGAATATCTCTCCATCTGTTTAAGTCTTCTTTAATGTCCCTCATGAGTGTCTTGTAATTTTCAGTGTACAGTTCTTTTGTTTCTTTGGGTAGGTTTATTCCTAGATATTTGATTCTTTTAGTTGCGATGGTGAAGGGGATTGCCTCTTTGATTTCATTTTCTGATTTTTCATTGTTTGTGTATAGGGATGCCAGTGATTTCTGTGTGTTGATTTTGTATCCTACGACTTTGCTGAATTTGCTGATTAGCTCTAGTAGTTTTGTAATAGAGTCTTTGGGATTTTCTATGTATAATATCATGTCGTCTGCAAATAGAGAGAGTTTGACTTCTTCTTTTCCAATCTGGATTCCTTTGATTTCTTTCTCTTCTCTTATTGCTGTTGCTAGAACTTCCAGGACTATGTTGAATAGTAGTGGTGAAAGTGGACACCCTTGTCTTGTTCCTGATCTTAGAGGAAATGCTTTCAGTTTTTCACCATTGAGGATAATGTTTGCTGTGGGCTTCTCATATATGGCTTTCACTATGTTGAGATAGGTTCCTTCTATGCCCATTTTTTGAAGAGTTTTTATCATAAATGGATGCTGTACTTTGTCAAAGGCTTTTTCTGCATCTATTGAGATGATCATGTGATTTTTGTCTCTCAATTTGTTGGTAATGGTGTATTGATTTGCGGATATTGAGGAATCCTTGCATGCCTGGGATGAACCTGACTTGATCATGATGTATGAGCTTTTTGATGTGTTGTTGAATTCTGTTTGCTGGGATTTTGTTGAGGATTTTGGCATCTAGATTCATCAGAGAAATCGGCCTATAATTTTCTTTTTTTGTGATGTCTTTGCCTGGTTTGGGTATCAGGGTGATGATGGCCTCGTAGAATGTGTTTGGAAGTTTTCCTTCCTGTGCAATTTTTTGAAAGAGTTTTAGAAGGACAGGCATTAGCTCTTCTTTAAATGTTTGGTAGAATTCACTTGTGAAACCATCTGGCCCTGGGCTTTTATTTTTGGGTAGATTTTTGATCACAATGTCAATTTCTAAGCTTGTGATTGGCGTGTTCATAGTTTCTATTTCTTCCTGGTTCAGTCTTGGGAGATTAATCTTCTCTAAGAAACTGTCCATTTCTTCCAGGTTGTCCAGTTTGTTGCCATAGAGTTGTTCATAATAGTCTCTTAGAATCCTTTGGATTTCTGCATTATCTGTTGTAATTTCTCCTTTTTCTTTTTGATTTTGTTGATCTGGTTCTTCTCTGTCTTTTTCTTGATGAGTCTGGCCTGTGCTGTTTCGATTTTACCTTTTCAAAGATCTAGCCCAAAGCCTTCTCTTAAGAAATGTACCTGCCTACATGAAGGTCTTCCTTTATTCCATCCACTAAAATAGTTTTAGGTTGGAGGCATGGGTCCCTGATGAATAGTATTTATCCTTTCTCTCTTGTCAAAAGGAATAATCCCATGCTTTTCAGCATGGCACTTTCAACCTGCAAAACTATGGACTCAACTTTCTTTTATCTTATTTCTTCTTGTATTTCTTTTTAAAACTCAGTCAATCTAGACATGCCCTTATGATTCCTCCTTTGCAACCCACATGTCCCTATCCCTGTTTTCAAAGTATCTTGTTGCTCTGCTGCATCTAGTATTAAGTCCAGGTCAAGATCTGCCTTCTCAAAAAAAAGTGCTTCACAGCGTGTTTTATAGATAGTGGCTTCTCTTGTGTGAAAACTCCCAGGTTTGCTTTCCAGTAGCCATTCATTATTTCCTTGAGTGTATACTTGTTTAGACTTGTTGGTGCTCTTCTTGTATTTTTAAGTCATTCATATTATTAATCAGGTTTTATCTGTGTGGCTATAAAGTATGGACTTTGTGTGTGATATTGTAGTTCTTCTGTGTAGAGATCAGCACAGCATATGGAACCATTTCATTCTGCCATAAAGATGTTTGAAATGAGTATACAGCCCTGCCTCAGCCTGATGACTGTGACAGAGTTTGGAGAACATGCTTTAAATGAAAATTAACATGGAATAAATTGTGTCAAATGTGTGTGTGTGTGTGTGTGTGTGTGTGTGTGTATGCACACGTATGCTGAGTTACTCAGTCACGTCCAGTTCTCTGCAACCTCATGGACTGTAGCCTCCCAGGCTCCTCTGTCCATGGGATTTGGGGGCAAGAATGCTTGAGTGTGTTACCATTTCCTTCTCCAGGGGATCTTCCTGACTCTGGGAATGAACTCATGTCTCTTGCATTGGTAGGTGGATTCTTTACCACTAGCACCACCTGGAAAGCCCTGTGTGTATGTATATATACATAAGTATGTATATATTGGGGCTTCCAAGGTGGCTCTAGTGGTAAAGAACCCGCCTGCCAATTCAGGAGGTGGTGAGAGATGCTGATTAGATCCCTGGGTTGGGAAGATCCTCTGAAGAGGATGGCAACCCATTTTAGTATTCTTGCCTGGAGAATCCCATGGCAAGAGGAGCTTGATGAGCTACAAAAAATTCTTGTAGAGTTGCAAAAATGGCATAGTTTTAGGTTGGACATCCTATGATTCCTTTCCTTTGTCAAAGGAATAATCCCATGCTTTTCAGCATGGCACTTTCAACCTGCAAAACTATGGACTCAACTTTCTTTTATCTTATTTCTTCTTGTATTTCTTTTTAAAACTCAGTCAATCTAGACATGCCCTTATGATTCCTCCTTTGCAACCCACATGTCCCTATCCCTGTTTTCAAAGTATCTTGTTGCTCTGCTGCATCTAGTATTAAGTCCAGGTCAAGATCTGCCTTCTCAAAAAAAAGTGCTTCACAGCGTGTTTTATAGATAGTGGCTTCTCTTGTGTGAAAACTCCCAGGTTTGCTTTCCAGTAGCCATTCATTATTTCCTTGAGTGTATACTTGTTTAGACTTGTTGGTGCTCTTCTTGTATTTTTAAGTCATTCATATTATTAATCAGGTTTTATCTGTGTGGCTATAAAGTATGGACTTTGTGTGTGATATTGTAGTTCTTCTGTGTAGAGATCAGCACAGCATATGGAACCATTTCATTCTGCCATAAAGATGTTTGAAATGAGTATACAGCCCTGCCTCAGCCTGATGACTGTGACAGAGTTTGGAGAACATGCTTTAAATGAAAATTAACATGGAATAAATTGTGTCAAATGTGTGTGTGTGTGTGTGTGTGTGTGTGTGTGTGTGTATGCACACGTATGCTGAGTTACTCAGTCACGTCCAGTTCTCTGCAACCTCATGGACTGTAGCCTCCCAGGCTCCTCTGTCCATGGGATTTGGGGGCAAGAATGCTTGAGTGTGTTACCATTTCCTTCTCCAGGGGATCTTCCTGACTCTGGGAATGAACTCATGTCTCTTGCATTGGTAGGTGGATTCTTTACCACTAGCACCACCTGGAAAGCCCTGTGTGTATGTATATATACATAAGTATGTATATATTGGGGCTTCCAAGGTGGCTCTAGTGGTAAAGAACCCGCCTGCCAATTCAGGAGGTGGTGAGAGATGCTGATTAGATCCCTGGGTTGGGAAGATCCTCTGAAGAGGATGGCAACCCATTTTAGTATTCTTGCCTGGAGAATCCCATGGAAAGAGGAGCTTGATGAGCTACATTCTGTAGAGTTGCAAAGAATCGGACACAACTGAAGCAATTTAGCATGCACACGTGCATGTATTTATATATCTGTAGCTTCTATTACAAATAAAATGGCTAAGGTACACATATTGATTTTTGATAGGATTGTAGAAAAGGATCCCAAATACCTCTTGAACAAAGAAAAAGGAAATTTAACTACTCTGGCGGATCCCTTACCTCCAAGAGAAAGGATAACCCTTCCTTCAGCAATCAAAATCTAATATAATCTAAGAAAGTATTTTGTATGCATATAAAAGTGGATAATATGTGAACTATCCATTCATCAAAGCATGAAAACCCCAAAACTCATTTCTGCTCTCCAGAATGGCGCCATTGCACATTTCTGCTCCAGAATAATTTGTGTGGACGGATCTGGCAGCCAAACATGAAAGTGTGGGTGCTGAACGGCTGGCAGCTGGCCCAGCATTTAACCCTGCTGTTTTAGAATGCCATAAAATAAGCACAATTTAATCTTTCCAAATCATTTGGTCAGTGGCTGTGATTTCCGCAGAAAATAGCTTCAAAGAAGACAGGCACCTTTGTTGATGCTTGTTTAAGCAGCCTTGAGTGCCAGTGTATTTAAGAATAGGAAACAAAAACTTCAAAGCCTGTGATACATTCTCAGGATTTTAAACCAAGAGGGTATGTAGACCAGCCTGTCAATTTTCCCTGGGGGAAGGATGTAAATCGATGCAATAAGAGGCAATGTCATCAGCTAAAATGTCATCACAGCTAGATAGATACTGCTTGTTAAAAGTCTTATCAAAGTATGGGACTTTCCTGGTGGTCCAGTGGGTAGAGAGTCCGCCTTGCAGTGCAAGGGGCACCGGTTCGATCCCTTGCCCAGGAAAATCCCACAAGGAGAGGCTGGGCCAGTGTACCCAATTGTGAGCCAGCACTCTGGGGCGTATGTGCCCAGAGCCAGTGCTCTACAGCAAGAGAGGCCACTGAGATCGGAAGCTCACACATGCCAAAGAATAAAGATGGATGAAAAATAAATGATGACTTAGAGGCAAAGAAAAAAAGGTCTGTCAAAGTATGGAGTCTTTGCCATAGATACAGAGAACAGATTGGTGATTGTCAGAAGTTGGGGGTTATGCCTCAGGGGTTAGTAAAATGGTGATGCAAGTCAAAAGGTACAGACTTCCAGTTATACATTATACGAATCATGGAGATGTGATGCGTAGCATGGTAACTATACTGTTTTGCATGTTTGAAAGTTGCTAAGAGTAAATCTTAAAAGGGCTTATTTTAAGAAATCTTCTAAATATGGTGACAGATGTTAAGTAGGCTTATTGTGGTGATCATTTTCTTATCACAGGTTCATCTGGTACCACAGTACAGTATGGCTTAGTTGTCAGGGTGCTTTCCATGTTACTCAGCAATGTATAAAAATATCAAATAATATATACCTGAAACTAATAGGGTGCTGTGTGTCAGTTATATTTCAACTGAAAAAATAAAAACAGAGAGAGACTTCACTATGGGAAACAGAAGTCAGTATAAAAAATTGTCTGCTATTGACCTAGGGAAAAACACACATTTTGTTTAGAATACTCCCCATAACAACCTCATTTAATTTATGATGTCGATCTGAAGTACAGATTGTATTATATTATCTTAGGTCACTTGGAAACTTACAAGAAGGAACTTTTTTTTAATGCTATCACTTGACAGTTTGGAGAGTATAAGATTTATTTCAATAATTGTTTCTATCATATGTAGAGAAACACTCTATGGAAAGTAACTCATCCCCCTTGACCAAAGCAGAGAGTATATTTTAAATTAAGGAAACCAAACTTGAAGTGTTATAGTGAGAAGGATTCTGTTGTCATAGTTGAACAAATTTTATTATGGTCAGTGAAACTCTGAGACATGGCTCATTATAAAGACCATTTCACCTTGTCTTGATTTAAAAAAAATATCAAGAATGCCAAAACTGTATTATTTTCAATACATTTATCTTGTAGACTTTAATACAGAATAGTGTCATTTAAACCAAATTTAATTCTAGTATCAGTAATACAAAGCAATTTGTCTCATATTTAGCTTATCATCAGAACTAACATAGAGGTCACATCAAAGAACCCATCATGAGATCGGAAGCTCCTAAAGAATAAAGATGCAAAAAAATTAAGATACCCAAAAGAACAGATTGGTGATTGTCAGAAGTTGGGGGTTATGCCTCAGGGGTTAGTAAAATGGTGATGCAAGTCAAAAGGTACAGACTTCCAGTTATACATTATACGAATCATGGAGATGTGATGCGTAGCATGGTAACTATACTGTTTTGCATGTTTGAAAGTTGCTAAGAGTAAATCTTAAAAGGGCTTATTTTAAGAAATCTTCTAAATATGGTGACAGATGTTAAGTAGGCTTATTGTGGTGATCATTTTCTTATCACAGGTTCATCTGGTACCACAGTACAGTATGGCTTAGTTGTCAGGGTGCTTTCCATGTTACTCAGCAATGTATAAAAATATCAAATAATATATACCTGAAACTAATAGGGTGCTGTGTGTCAGTTATATTTCAACTGAAAAAAAAAAAAAAACAGAGAGAGAGACTTCACTATGGGAAACAGAAGTCAGTATAAAAAATTGTCTGCTATTGACCTAGGGAAAAACACACATTTTGTTTAGAATACTCCCCATAACAACCTCATTTAATTTATGATGTCGATCTGAAGTACAGATTGTATTATATTATCTTAGGTCACTTGGAAACTTACAAGAAGGAACTTTTTTTTAATGCTATCACTTGACAGTTTGGAGAGTATAAGATTTATTTCAATAATTGTTTCTATCATATGTAGAGAAACACTCTATGGAAAGTAACTCATCCCCCTTGACCAAAGCAGAGAGTATATTTTAAATTAAGGAAACCAAACTTGAAGTGTTATAGTGAGAAGGATTCTGTTGTCATAGTTGAACAAATTTTATTATGGTCAGTGAAACTCTGAGACATGGCTCATTATAAAGACCATTTCACCTTGTCTTGATTTAAAAAAAATATCAAGAATGCCAAAACTGTATTATTTTCAATACATTTATCTTGCGTAGACTTTAATACAGAATAGTGTCATTTAAACCAAATTTAATTCTAGTATCAGTAATACAAAGCAATTTGTCTCATATTTAGCTTATCATCAAGAACTAACATAGAGGTCACATCACATTTTGTTAAGAAGGCTAAGCTGCTTTTTCTATCATCAGTTGTGTCCATTACCTCTTGTGTAAATAATTCTATTTTGCCTCCTTTCTTTATATTTCCTGGTGACAACTTCTGTTTTAGTAGTTAATAGTCCTTTATGAAACTGAACACACTTCATAGATTTTTTAGTTCCTTGATCTCTGTCTTTTATGTGTTCACTGCCAATCTATATTTGTATTTTTCTCTCCAAAACCAAGATCCATGGTGTGTCCTAATACATCCTCAGAGTGCTTACCTCCTGAATATTGTTATGCTGTACTTTGTGGATTATCAATTTCTGTCTTTGGTTTGCTCTGGCCAGTTAAATCTTTATCTTTTTCCCTTGACTCTCAAGGATGACCAGAAGCAGAAATGGAATGGCCTACCTCTATGTAATAAATGGTTTTATAAACATGACATGAGTTGAAACAGTCTTCATGCTGAGTCCCAAGTCACCCAGAGATTATTGCAGATGTCCACATTCTTTAAACCTACATCATTCAGTCTCTGCAGATGAAATAGCCATAGAGTAAATATTTCTCCTTTCAAATCCCATGGGGATTAAGGTCTGGATCACTCCATCTGGGACACACCTAGACCAAGAGAACTATCCATACTAGCGGAGGATGAAGAACATCTAAAAGTGGTAGTGAGAGGATGAGAGTATTAATTACTCTCCAAAAGGTGACCCACTGAAGAGCTTCAGAATAAGCCATTTTCCTCTTGTGGCAAAACTCTCCATTTCCTTAAAGATTGGTGTCAGCACCCTTGCCACTGTTGGGGATTATTTGCTTTCCTCACAGTCTTGAGCATAGGAGCCTGAAGTAACAGATTCATAGCTGTAGCAGAGAGCTATTTCAATGAGACTGTCTTTGAGTCCATTTTTGGAAGGATGATGTTTTAGGAGCGAGAACCTGTTAATCTGTAGAACATAAATTTGTGGCAGTGAGAAGCACAAGTTCCCCCAAGTATGTCATTGGAGCAATGGTAATTAAGATGACTGCTCCTTCCACTACTTAATTTTCAAACTCATGTACTCTACCAGAAGACAAAACATCAGATGATGGTATTAGGTTTAGAGTGTACGCTCATTCCTATGGATGATGCGGTCCTGGAGGAGAATCCTTGCAGAATCATTTCCAAACATGTGCCTTAGTGGTACTTCATTAAAAAAAAAAAAAAACATATTTCATATTGGAGTATAGCCAGTTAACAGCATTATGGTGGTTTTAGGTGGAGAGAAAGGGACCCAGCCATACATATACATGTATCCATTCCCCTTCAATCCAAGCAGAGTTCTCTGTGCTTGAAAGTAGGTCCTTGTTGGTTATCCATTTTAAGTATAGTAGAGTGTACATGTCTATTCCCAAACTTCCTATCTTTTCCCTCCATTCTCCCCCTGCCCGGCAACCATAAGTTTGTTCTCTGAGTCTATGTGTGTCTAAGTTTGTGAGTCATAAATAAGTTCATCTGCATCATTTCTTTTTAGATTCTGCATATGAGGAATATCATATATTTACCCTTCTCTGACTTCACTCAGCATGACAGTCTCTAGGTCCGTCCATGTTTCAGTTGTACTTTAAAGAGACGAAGCTCCTGAGCTAGTGGTTTCTGTGTAGTCTTGTATGGGAAAGAACCAGTGGATCCTTTGGTCTTTTTTCTACTGCCACATCTTTGATTTAATTATAAAAATATTTGGTATTACATGTCAGTGAATAAAAGACTCTAAATCCTCAGATACTAGTTCAAACAAGGCTTTGCTGGCATGAAAATCAATTCTTTATCAAGAGTGTGCGTCAGTTATAGTCAAGATGAATTGCCCCTCCTTTCAGAATGGAAGGGTTCAATGTAGTCAACCAGAAACTGATTGGACTCATCAGGGTACAGTGCTGTCCTAGGGTCCAGGATTAACCCCTTTGCCGTCAATTTCAGCATATAGCAGGGACAGTCACTAGGTGAGCACTGGTGAGGGAGAGGCCATGCTCCAGAGCTTCTGCATAGCTTATTACTTCACTCTTCATGTATCCATTGTGGCAACACTAGTGTGGACAATGATGGAGCCTGGATGATGTCTACTGGCCAAGTCTCTTGATAAACAGACTTGGTTGGTTAATGCCTCCTTTGAGGATACTCTGTGTATTCTATGATGGATGTTGACAAGAATTTGAGATCTTCACATTTTGTGCTTAGTCCATAGGTCCAAATACATTCACTTCGCTAGACCTCCTTCTCCTCAGCTTCCATTCTTACCTTTCTATGCCTCTGACGAGTCAGCTGGGCTGTTTACCAGTATCCGTGAATTCATGTTGCCCTTGGGCTATTTCTCTTTCCACACTTAGAGCTCTGCCTCTTGGGAGAGTTTTCCTTACATTCTTTCCTTTAAGGGAAACCTCTGAATTGAGCTGTAGTGAATCAGCCATTCATTTTCAAATAAAACCAACATATTGTACCAGCCTTTTAGCAAAACCATAACTGGTGAATATTCTTCTCCATCTGTTGGTTATAAGAGATCTTCAATGCTGCCTTAGGTGTGACTTTGGGGAAATCTGCTGATATAACAGTGTAGATAATACTGGGGAGGGGCAACCCCATGAACTGCAGCATACCAGGCTTCCCTGTCCTTTACCATCTCCTGGAGTTTGCTCAGACTCAAGCCAATTGATTTAGTGATGCCATCCAACTGTCTGATCCTCTGTCATCCCCTTTTCCTTCTGCCTTCTATTTTTCCCAACAGCAGAGTATTTTCCAATGAGTCATTTTCCACTCTTCACATCAAGTGGCCAAAGTATTGTAGCTTCAGCTTCATTATCAGTCCTTCCAATAAATATTCAGGGTTTATTTCCTTTAGGATTGACTGGTTTGACCTCCTTGCTGCCCAAAAGACTCTCAGGAGTCTTCTCCAATACTACAGTCCAAAGGCATTGATTCTCTGGCACTCAGCCTTTGTTACAGTCCGTACGTGACTGCTAGGAAAACCACAACTCTGACTATACAGACCTTTGTCGGCAAAGTGATGTCTCTGCTTTTTAATATGCTGTCTAGGTTTATCATAGCTTTTCTTCCAAGGAGTAAGCATCTTTTAATTTCATGCCTGCAGTCACTGTCCACAGTGATTTTTGAGCCCAAGAAAATAAAGCCTGCCACTATTTGCATGATTTTCCCATCTATTTGCCATGAAGTAATAGGACTGGATACCATGATCCTCATTTTTTGAATGTTGAGTTTTTTGGGTTTTTTTTTTTTTTTTAAGTTTTTTTGTTTGTTTTTGGCCAATCCTATTGGTCTTTCATTTATTTCCATCTTTGTTCTTTGGTCTGTGTGGGCCTCCCATCTCAGTGGCCTCTCTTATCACAGAGCACTGGCTCTGGGCTCATGCACTCCAGAGCACAGGCTTGGCAGTTGGACACATCGGTTCAGCCACTCCACGGCACATGGGATCTTCCCAGGCCAGGGATCAAACCGGTGCCCCTTGCACTGCAAGGTGGTGTCCTTTACCCACTGAACCACCAGGCAAGCCCCAAATGTTGAGTTTTAAGCCAGATTTTTCATTCTCTTTTCTCACTTTCATCAAGAGACTGTTTACTTCCTCTTCACTTTCTGCCATTTAGGTGGTGTTATATACTTATCTGAGGTTATTGATATTTCTCCCTGCAGTCTTGATTCCAGTTTGTACTTTGTCCAGATCATATTTTCACATGATGTACTCTGCATATAAGTGTACTCTGTCTCCTTGCTTTTGTCTAACTCTGGATGTACTGTTTCTGTCTTAATGATAACTGTTGGATCCACCTGGCCATATTAACTCAGCAATCTGAGAGGACTCAGTTCATGATGGCCGTCTCTGGCTGCTTGGCCCCTTGATGCTGCCTGCTCCAGGGTCAAAAGCTCCATTCCTGCCTAGGCTCACTTGCATACCAGGAAGTATGTGGCAGGTGTATTTTCAGGAAGTGTGTAGTTCTTTGAAGCAAATTGTTTGACCTGTTTCAGAACCGAGGGGTTTACATTTGAATATTCCCCCAGGTTCCAAAGGCATTGATTCTCTGGCACTCAGCCTTTGTTACAGTCCGTACGTGACTGCTAGGAAAACCACAACTCTGACTATACAGACCTTTGTCGGCAAAGTGATGTCTCTGCTTTTTAATATGCTGTCTAGGTTTATCATAGCTTTTCTTCCAAGGAGTAAGCATCTTTTAATTTCATGCCTGCAGTCACTGTCCACAGTGATTTTTGAGCCCAAGAAAATAAAGCCTGCCACTATTTGCATGATTTTCCCATCTATTTGCCATGAAGTAATAGGACTGGATACCATGATCCTCATTTTTTGAATGTTGAGTTTTTTGGGTTTTTTTTTTTTTTTTTAAGTTTTTTTGTTTGTTTTTGGCCAATCCTATTGGTCTTTCATTTATTTCCATCTTTGTTCTTTGGTCTGTGTGGGCCTCCCATCTCAGTGGCCTCTCTTATCACAGAGCACTGGCTCTGGGCTCATGCACTCCAGAGCACAGGCTTGGCAGTTGGACACATCGGTTCAGCCACTCCACGGCACATGGGATCTTCCCAGGCCAGGGATCAAACCAGTGCCCCTTGCACTGCAAGGTGGTGTCCTTTACCCACTGAACCACCAGGCAAGCCCCAAATGTTGAGTTTTAAGCCAGATTTTTCATTCTCTTTTCTCACTTTCATCAAGAGACTGTTTACTTCCTCTTCACTTTCTGCCATTTAGGTGGTGTTATATACTTATCTGAGGTTATTGATATTTCTCCCTGCAGTCTTGATTCCAGTTTGTACTTTGTCCAGATCATATTTTCACATGATGTACTCTGCATATAAGTGTACTCTGTCTCCTTGCTTTTGTCTAACTCTGGATGTACTGTTTCTGTCTTAATGATAACTGTTGGATCCACCTGGCCATATTAACTCAGCAATCTGAGAGGACTCAGTTCATGATGGCCGTCTCTGGCTGCTTGGCCCCTTGATGCCGCCTGCTCCAGGGTCAAAAGCTCCATTCCTGCCTAGGCTCACTTGCATACCAGGAAGTATGTGGCAGGTGTATTTTCAGGAAGTGTGTAGTTCTTTGAAGCAAATTGTTTGACCTGTTTCAGAACCGAGGGGTTTACATTTGAATATTCCCACCTCAGGTGCTGTAATCTGATCTGTGATTTTCTTGCCACAGGTTCATCTGGTACCACAATACAGTATGGCTCAGGTGGCAGGGTGCTTTCCCACATCATGTCCACTCCTGCTTTGAGCCCTGTTAAAAACTGGGAGCTTTCCATGTTACCCAGAAAAATGTGTTGAAACATTACCCTAAGGGTTAAAGATGATGACTGCACAATTCAGAGTTGTGTGCTTCTTTTTAAGATTCTCTCTGTCCACACCTTTCCTAAAAGCATTTTTAAATTTCTTCCATCTCCAAACTTTGACTTGGACCAGGGGTATACAAACGAGGTTAGGAAACATTTTGCCTCTTTATTAAGTACTTTCTTCCGTTGTGTTCTATGGTTGTGTTATCGATACCTGTTACTTTGTCATTAATAGAAATCATGGATGTTTCCATCGCCCATTACAGTTATTTGATAACAGTTGTTTCTGAACTTCATTTCATTAATTTTGTGAATTATAGGCCTGCCTGCCTGAAAGCTCTTTATTTTTAATAGTTAATAACCATGTATATTACTGCATCAAAAATTAATGGATTTTTTTTACATTGTTGATATAACACTTCACTATAGTTGATTTCCTTTATGGTTCTATATACTAATATTATTTATTTACAGATATTTTCTGAGAAGGAATCCATAAGCTTCTACAAAATTCCACAGAGGTCTCATTCACATAAATTTTCTTAGACCAGGCTTCTCTGTCTCACACGCTCCTTTATGATGCTCAAGCTTCGGCTTACATGACAGTTCCGCGGAGGCCTCCCTGACCACCCTAAGGCAGCCTCCTGGGCACTTGTAACCACACTATCCTGTTTTTCTTTCATCAGAGTATTTATAAATGCCTAATATTTCCTTGTTCACATGGCTGTTTGTTGGCTCAGTCTGTCACACTTAATCTAGTTGACATTTCCTTCTTAAATGTCCACCCTAGTATTTTAGGCTTATCCCTCAGGATTTCCTTCAAAGGATAAATTTCCTTTAAATGATAATATTACTCAGTTTTCGTCTACTAGCATGTCTTTCCTCTCTAATTCATTTTCCTACCTGGAAAGTTTCACCCACTCCTGCTAGTAAAAACATCATCCAAAGAGTTTTACTCCCAAAGAGATGTACAAGTCCACAATCCTTTGTCTCCCATTCTGAAACCCGTAAAATTCCCTTTCCCTACAGAATTCATTGGCAGCAAAACAGTCCCTGAATTGATAAAATAACCTTTATTCACCTCATGTCCTGTGAATATTTATTCATTTCACCAACAGAACTTATGCTTTGGTATGAACTATGTGTGTATGAATGTTTGTGTTAGTAACCCAGTCATGTCTGAGTCTTTGCACCCTAAGGACTATAGCCCGTCAGGCTCCTCGGTTCATGGAATTCTCCAGGCACGAGTACTGGAGTGGGTTGCCATGCCCTTTTCCAGGAGATCTTCCCAACCCAGTATCAAACCGTGGTCTCTCGCATTGCAGGCAGATTCTTTACCCTCTGAGCCACCAGGGAAGCCCTCCTATAGGATGTGAGTAACATACTCCTTTTCAAGTCTGAAAGACTGTGACATTGAAAAGGCTGAGATCATTTGTCTGTTGCTAGTCGATATCTAGAGAAAGACCCAGCTGTCTCTTGAGTGCCCAGTAGCTCAACATGAGTGTCTTGTTGTTCTGCTTACACGCCATATCTCCGCTTACTTCTCTATGGACATCCAGTGCTTTAGCCACATCAGACTAGGTTCATGCACATACCTCATATCTCCATACTCCTCTGCCTGGAAGGTAAATCCTCCTGTGTAGTCTTTGGAATGTCTACACATCTCTCAGAGTTTTCCCCTAGCCTACCAAAACAAAATTACTGAATGTCATTTAGAGACACTTCTAATTGAACAAATATTGCTGAAAACTCTTACCAACATAAATTACAAAGATGCATGTTCTCATATTTCTCTTGCCATTGTATGAGGAGCCCCATGAGTGGAGATGGTGGTGGTGATTTAGTTGCTAAGTCATGTCTGACTCTTTGTGACCCTACGAATGGTGCCCCTCCAGGCTCCTGATCATGGGGTTTCCCAGGCAAGAATACTGGAGTGGGTTGCCATTTGCTTCTCCAAGCCATTTCATATTGCCACAATGATGCCTGGCTCTGTCCTCACACTGTTAGACAAATTTATCATCTGTCCCAGCTCCTTCCTCCCATTGCAGTTCCCATCGCTGTTAATCGCCCTAAGAAGTATCAGTCACTCAAGCAGCATTCCTTTATTCTTTTTAAGCATAACATGAGTCACTTATGCCCTTTAAATTCATCTTCTCTGTGTCCTATGTCACTGCCCCATATCCTCATCATCTCCCACCCAACATTTTGAGACACTGTCCTCTTTCTCTGCTTGTAAACACTTTCTATATAGTGTGTTGTTATTCTAAATGAGCGGTTTAATTGTTACAGGCTAACTTGAGATGTTTTAAAAAGACTAACTTTTACATTAGCATAGAATGAAGGTTCTTCAGAAGCTTCCCCCAGTCCAGTACTCAAGCATCACTCAGTGTTGCTCAACCCTAAGTTTGTACTTCCCGACAAATCTTCTGTGACTTGAATCTTCTTGTTTTTTTCTGGTACATAAGCCTCTGTCTTGGTCCCATGTCAAGTTTCAACTCATATCCAGATTTAAAACTGACATTTTAAGAACATTCTCCAAGTAAAGATAAGACACCTCAGCTCAGGGAGAGAAAGTTTACCCTTCTTCTGCCCTTTTGTTCTATTCAGGCCTTCAATGGATTAGATGATGCCCACCCGTATTGGTGAGGGCAGATCTTAATTACTAAATCTACTGTTTCAAATGCTAATCTGTTCCAAACACACTATCAAGGGACATACTCAGAAATAATGTTTTACCAGGTATCTGGGCATCCCTTATGGTCATCAGTCTGGCACAGAGGCTTAACCATCATGGAATTGAGATGAGGGTTAATTACTCTATAAAGTAGTGAAAAACTAGTAAATGCAAAGTTCAGAGTTCAGAGTCCAGGAGGAAAATGCCTCTAAAAGTTATAAGTGATAAAAAAAAAACCAATTATTTTTAGTTATTTTTGCTCAAAACCAATTGTTTCATAATTATGTGTCTAGCCTACATTTCTTAAATTTTATATAGTATGTGAAAGTAATAAAAATGCTCAAAAATATTTTATCCTTAATATACTGAACTCAATTAAACAACAACAAAGATGAAGCAAAATTTTACTTATTTGTAGATTATATGATAATTTACTCAGAAAAGCAAAATAACTGTTGCATAAATTACTAGAAAGTATACTAAATTTCAATAAGGTAGTCATTTGCAGAACAAATTCCTCTTCTACAACAGTATCACATAAAAATATATTCCATTTACAAAATTAATAATATACCTACAAGTAAAGTTTAAAAGATAGGTAATATCCATGTGAATATGATTATAAAGCTCCACTGAAGGATATAAAAATTTTAATGAGATATATATTAATAAATAATGAAATTTCAAAACATTTAATAGTATCCATCTTTCCTAAATTAATGTGAAAATTCAAACCTTTCCTAATGAAAATAGATTTTTGCTTCTCTTTGGTCTCAAAACAAACATGATAAAGCTAAGAAAATTCTTTTAAATAAAAGCAATGAGTGTGACCTAGTCTTACTGTTGTTGTTCAGTTGCTCAGTTGTGTCCAACTCTTCACAATCCCATGGATGGCAGCATGCCAGGCTTCCCTGTCCTTCACTGTCTCCCTGAGTTTGCTCTAACTCATGACAGTTGAGTCAGTGATGCTCTCTATCTCATCCTCTGTTGCTTTCTTCTCGTCCTGCCCTCAATCTTTCCCAGCATCAGGGTCTTTTCCACTGAGTAAGCTCTTCTCATCTGATGGCCAAAACATTGGAGATTCAGCTTTAGCATCAGTCCTTCCAATGAGTATTCAGGGTTGATTTCCTTTAGGATTGACTGGTTTGATCTCCTTGCTGTTCAAGGTGATCTCGAGTCTTTTCCAGTCCCACATTTGAAAGGCATCAGTTCTTTGGCACTCAGCCTTCTTTATGGTCTGGCTCTCACATCCACATATGACTACTTGAAACACCATTAACTTTGACTGTACAGACCTTTGTTGGCAAAGTGATGTCTCTACTTCTTAATACGCTACATTTTTCATAGTTTTCTTCCAAGAAGCAAGTGTCTTTTAATCTCATACCTGCAGTCAGAGTCCACAGTGATTTTGGAGCCCAAGAGAATAAAGCCTATCACCGCTTTGATTTTTTTCGCTTCTATTTGCAATGAAGTGATGGAACTGGATGCCTTGATTCTAGTTGAGGGTTTTTTTTTTGTTTTTTTTTTTTCTGTTCTTCTCTTTTTTTTTTTTTTGGCCACTTCTGTTGATCTTTCATTTATTTATCTTTGTTGTTTTTTGGCCTGTGTGGGCTTCCCATCACAGTGGCCTCTGTTGCTGCAGAGCACTGGCTCTGGGCACATGTGCTCCAGAGCTCCGGCTTGGTAATTGGACTCATTGGTCCAGCTGCTCTGCAGCATGTGGGATCTTCCTAGGCCAGGGATCAAACTGGCACCCCTTGCACTGCAAGGCGGTGTCCTTACCCACTGGACCACCAGGGAAGCCCTAGTCTTTAATTTTTGACACCAAAAATATTTTGTAACAAAATAACAATGTTGTGATAGTTTCAGGTGCACAGTGAAAGGACTCAGCCATTCATATACATGTATCCATTCTGCCACAGGCCCCACTCACATCCACACTGGCACATAACACTGAGAATTCTGAGTTCCATGAGCTATACAGTATATTTTTGTTGGTTATCCATTTAAAGATAGCAGTGTGTTCATGACCTTCCCCAAATCATTGACTATCCCTTACTCCTTGCAACTGTGAGTTCATTTTCTGAGTCTGTGAGTCTCTTTTTGTTTTGTGAATAATTTCATTTGTATCATTTCTTTTTAGAATCCACATATAAGGGATGTCATATGATATTTCTCCTTCTCTGAGTTACTAAATTCAAAGTGACACTCTCTAGGTCCATCCATGTTGCTGTAAATGGCCTTATTTCATTCTTTTTAATATCTGAGTAATACTCCATTACACACACACACACACACACACACACACCCCCCACGGTTTCTTTATCCACTCATCTGTAAATGGACATTTAGGTTGTTTCCATGTCTTGGCCATTTTAAACAGTGCTTCAGTGAACTTTGGGGTGCATGTTTCTCTTTGGGCTGTGTTTTTCTCAGAATATATGCCCAAGAGTGGAATTGCACAGTCAGATGGTAGCTCTATGTTTAATTGTTTAAGGAACTTCTATACTGTTCTCCACAGTGACTGTACAAATTTATATTCTCACCAAAAGTGCAGAAGGATCCCCTTCTCTCCATACCCTCTCCAGCATTTATTTGTGGGTTTTCTGATGATAGCTATTCTGACTGGTGTGATGATAGCTATTCTGACGATAGCTATTCTGACTGGTTGTATCTCATTGTAATTTTGACTTGGATTTCTCTAATAACTAGTAATTTTGAATATATTTTCATGTGCATGTTGGCCATCTGTATTTCCTCTTTAGAGAAATATCTATTGAGGTCCTCTGACCATTTTTTGAGTGGGTTGTTTGTTTTCATGCTGTAAAGTGTCATAAATTCTTTATAAATTTTGGAGACTAGTCACTTATCAGTCATAGTATTTGCAAATATTTTCTCCCAATCTATGGGTTGTCTTTTTGTTTTGTTTATTGTTTCCCTTGATGTACAAAATCTTTTGAGTTTAAGTGGGTCCCATTTGCTTACTTTTGTTTTTATTTCCATTATTCTGGGAGATGGATTTTAAAAAGCATTTTTCTGTGATTTATGTCAGAGAGTGTTCTGCCTACATTTTCCTCTAAGAGTTTTATTGTGTCCCATCTAACATTTAGGTTTCTAATCTTTTTGATCTTACTTTTCTGTATGGAGTTAAGGAATGATCTAATTTCATTCTTGAACATGTGGCTGCTCAGTTTCCCCAGCACCACTTGTTGAAGAGATGGTCTTTCTAACATTGTATAGTCTTGCCTTCTTTGTCATAGCTTTAATTGACTATAGGTGTATGGGCTTATTTCTGGGTTTTATATCCTGGTCCCTAGGTCTATATTTCTATTTTTGTGTTAGTACAATACTGTCTTGATGACTGTAGCTTTGTAGAATAGTCTGAACTCAGGGAACCTAATTCTTTCAGCTCTATTTTTCTTTTTCTAGATTGCTTTGGCTATTCAGGATCTTTCATGTCTCCATACAAATTGTGGGATTGTTCTAGATCTGTGAAAAATGCTGTTGGTAATTTGGTAGGGATTGAATTGAATCTGTAGATTGCCTTGTGTAGTGTAGTCATTTTGACAATATTGATTCTTCCAAACCACAAAAACGCTATTTCTTTCAATCTGTTTATGTCTTCTTTGATTTCTTTCATCAGCACCTTATAGTTTTCAGAGTACAGGTCTTTTGTCTCCTTGAGTAGGTTTATTCCTAGGTATTTTATTCTTTTTGATGCAGTGGAAAATGGAATTGGGTGTGTATTAGTTTCGTAACCTGTAACTTTACCAAATTCATTGATGAGTTTTAGTAGTTTTTTGGAAGCATCTTTAGGATCTTCTATGTATAGTATCATGTCATCTGCAAACAGTGGCTGTTTAATTCTTTTCCAATTTGGATTCCCTTTACTCCTTTTTCTTCTCTGATTGCTGTAGCTAGGACTTCCAAAACTACGTTGAATAAAAGTGGTGAACGTGGACATCCTTGTCTTGTTCCTGATCTTAGAGGGAATACTTTCAGCTTTTTGTCATTGAGTATGATGCTAGCTATAGGTTTGAAATGCATGATATTTATTGTGTTGAGGTATGTATACTCAGTGCTCATTTTCTGGAGAGTTTTTATCATAAATGGATGCAGATTTTTGTCAAAAGCCTTTTCTGCATCTATTGAGATGATCATATGGTTTTTATTCATCAATTTGTTGATATGGTGTATCACAATGATTGATTTATGGATGCTGAAAATCCTTGCATCCCTGGGCTGAATCCCACTTGGTCATGATGTATGATCCTTTTTAATGTATCATTGAATATGGATTGCTAGTATTTTGTTGAGGATGTTGGCATCTGTGTTCATCAGTGATATTGGCCTGTAATTTTCTTTTTTGTGATATCTTTGTCTGGTTTTGGTATCAAGGTGATGGTGGCCTGATAAAATGAGTAAGGAAGTTTTCCTTCCTCTGTGATTTTTTGAAACAGTTTCAGGATAGGTGTTAACTAAATGTTTGATAAAATGCACCTTTGATGTCATCAGGTCCTGGACTTTTGTTTATTGGGAGGTTTCTAATCATGGTTTCAATTTCAGTGCTCATGATTGGTCTGTTCATATTTTCTATTTTATTCATGGCTCAGTCAAGGTTGACTGTACCCTTTTAAGAAATTGTCCACTTCTTCCAGGTTGTCAGTTTTATTGGCCTACAGTTTTAATAGTAGTCTCATGATTTTCTTGGTGTTTCTGTGGAGTCAGTTGTAACTTCTCCTTTTTCGTTTCTAATTTAATTGAGTCCTCTCCCTTTTTTTCTTGATGAGTATGGCTAAAGGTTTATAAATCTTGTTTATCTTTTAAACGGTTATTAATCTTTCAATTGTTTTCTTTATCACTATTTTATTGATTTTTGCTCTGATTTTTAGGATCTTCTATGTATAGTATCATGTCATCTGCAAACAGTGGCTGTTTAATTCTTTTCAATTTGGATTCCCTTTACTCCTTTTTCTTCTCTGATTGCTGTAGCTAGGACTTCCAAAACTACGTTGAATAAAAGTGGTGAACGTGGACATCCTTGTCTTGTTCCTGATCTTAGAGGGAATACTTTCAGCTTTTTGTCATTGAGTATGATGCTAGCTATAGGTTTGAAATGCATGATATTTATTGTGTTGAGGTATGTATACTCAGTGCTCATTTTCTGGAGAGTTTTTATCATAAATGGATGCAGATTTTTGTCAAAAGCCTTTTCTGCATCTATTGAGATGATCATATGGTTTTTATTCATCAATTTGTTGATATGGTGTATCACAATGATTGATTTATGGATGCTGAAAATCCTTGCATCCCTGGGCTGAATCCCACTTGGTCATGATGTATGATCCTTTTTAATGTATCATTGAATATGGATTGCTAGTATTTTGTTGAGGATGTTGGCATCTGTGTTCATCAGTGATATTGGCCTGTAATTTTCTTTTTTGTGATATCTTTGTCTGGTTTTGGTATCAAGGTGATGGTGGCCTGATAAAATGAGTAAGGAAGTTTTCCTTCCTCTGTGATTTTTTGAAACAGTTTCAGGATAGGTGTTAACTAAATGTTTGATAAAATGCACCTTTGATGTCATCAGGTCCTGGACTTTTGTTTATTGGGAGGTTTCTAATCATGGTTTCAATTTCAGTGCTCATGATTGGTCTGTTCATATTTTCTATTTTATTCATGGCTCAGTCAAGGTTGACTGTACCCTTTTAAGAAATTGTCCACTTCTTCCAGGTTGTCAGTTTTATTGGCCTACAGTTTTAATAGTAGTCTCATGATTTTCTTGGTGTTTCTGTGGAGTCAGTTGTAACTTCTCCTTTTTCGTTTCTAATTTAATTGAGTCCTCTCCCTTTTTTTCTTGATGAGTATGGCTAAAGGTTTATAAATCTTGTTTATCTTTTCAAAGAACCAGCTTTTAGTTTCATTAATCTTTGCAATTGTTTTCTTTATCACTATTTTATTGATTTTTGCTCTGATTTTTATGATTTCCTTCCTCATCACTGATCATTATGTAGTGTCCTTCTTTGTCTCTTATAACAGTCTATGTTGTAAAGTCTCTTTTGTCTGATATGAGTATTGCTACTCCGACTTTCTTATGATTTCCATTTGTGTGGTATAACTTCTTCTATCCTCTTACTTTTAGTCTGTAAGTGTCTATTGGTTTGAAGTGGGTCTCTCATAGACAGCCCATATGGGTCTTGTTTTGTATCCACTCACCTAGTCTGTGTCTTTGGTTGGTGCATTTAATCTGTCTACATTTAAGGTAATTATTGATATATATGATCCTAGTGCCATTTTGTTAATTGTTTTGGGTTTACTTTTGGTAGATCTTTTCCCTCTTTTGTGTTTCCTGCCTAAAGAAGTTTCTCTAGCATATGTTGTAAAACAGGTTCAGTAGTGCTAAATTCTCTTAACTTTTGTTTGTCTGAAAAGCTTTTGATTTCTCCATCAAATCTGAACGCAAGTCTTGCTGACTAGAGTATTCTTGGCTGTAGGTACTTCCCTTTCGTCACTTGGAATATGTGGTGTCATTCCCTCCTGACTTGACTGATAACTGAGAAATTGGCTAACCTTATGGGTTTCCCTTGTATGTTGTCTTTTTTTCATTGTTGCTTTTAATAATTTATCTTTAATTTTTGTCTGTTTGATTACCATGTGTCTCAATGTGTTCCTCACTGGATTTATCCTGCCTGAGACGTGCTGTGCTTCCTGGATGTGGCTGAATATTTCTTCTCCCATGTTAGGGAAGTTTTCAGCTATTATCTCTGCAAATATTTCTCAGGTGCTTTCTCCTCCTTCTGGAGTGCCTATAATGTGAATATCAGTGCATTTAAATGTTGTCTCAGAGGTCTGTTAGGCTGTCTTCATTTATTTTCATTCTTTTTTTTGTATTCTGTTTTGTATCATGGATTACCACTATCCTGTCTTTCGGGCCATTTACCTGTTTTTCTGCCTCAGTTATTCTGCTACTGATTCCCTCTAGTGTATTGTTCATCTCCATCTGTTTGTTCTTTAGTTCTTCTAGGTCCTTAGAAAACATTTCTTGCATCTTCTCCATTCTGTTTCTGATATGCTGGATCATCTTCACTATCATCATTCTGAATTCTCTTTCTGGGAGGTTGTCTATCTCCACTTCATTTAGTTGTTTTTCTGGGGATTTATCTTGTTCCTTTATCTGAGACATAGTCCTATGTCTTTCCATTTTGGGTGTCTTTCTATAATTGTGGTATTAGTTCTGGAGGTTGATTGGATTATAGTTCTTAATTCTTCTATCTGCTTTCTGGTAAGGACAAGAGGCTTTTTGCAAGCTTCCTGATGGTAGTGACTGGCTTTAGGGAAAACTGGGTCTTTCACTGGTGCTCAGTAAAACTTTAATCCAATTGTCTGCTGATGGATGGGGCTTTGCTCCTTTCCTGTTAGTTTTTTGGCCTCAGGCAACCCAGTCCTGAAGTCTATAGGGTTCTGTAGTCAGGCTGATGGTGACCTCCAAGAGGGTTTATCCCAAGACTGTTGCTATGACTGCCCCTGTCCCTGTGGCAGGACTCTTCTAACACATACCCTCCACAGGAGACCCTCAAACACACAAAGGTAGATCTGGATCAGTCTCTTATGGACTCACAGATCCTTTCACCTGGGTCCTGGGGTGGACAGGATTTTGTTTGTGACCTCCAAGAGTCTCTGTTTCCCACAGTCCTATGGAAGCTCTGGAATCAAATCCTGTTGACCTTCATAGTCAGACTTTCAGTCCTTTGGCCAAATCCCCAGGCTGAGGAGTCTGCTGTCAGACTTAGAACCTTCACAACAGTGTGAAAATTTCTTTGGTATAATTGTTCTCCAGCTTGAGAGTCGCCCAACCAACAGGCATAGGACTTGATTTTATCATGATTATTACCCTCCTACCATTTTGTTGTGGGTTCTCCTTTGTCCTTGGATGCGGGTATCTTTTTTTGGTGGATGCTGGTGTCTTCTTATCAATGATTATTCAACAGCTATTTGCAATTTTGGTGCACTGGTAGGAGGAAATGAGCGAATGTCCTTCTTGATTTCATCAGATGTTGAGTTTTAAGCCAGCCCTTTCATTCTTCTCTTCCAGCTTCATCAAGAGGTCCTTTATTTTTGTATTAATTTATTTTTTAATTGAAGGATAATTGCTTTACAGAATTTTGTTGTTTTCTGCTAAACATCAGTGTGAGTTAGCCATAGGTATATATATGCCCCCTCCCTCAAGAGGCTCTTTAGTTCCTCCTTGCTCTCTGCCATTACGGTGACATCATCTACATATCTGAAGTTATTGATATAATGATCAAAAAACACATGAGAAGACACAGAGGGAGGGTCCCCGAGTTTCTCCCCTGTGGCAGTTTAAATCACTTAACCTGGCCATTCTTCCAGGTTCCCTTTGGCCAATCATTTTGATTTTTCCTGGTTCACAGTCCATATTTGGTATGTCATGGAATCCTTCCATGCGTGCACACATACCTCTTAGCCAAATGGATTCTACCAAAGAAGTGTATGGGTAGAGCATCGCTTGACATTAATCCCTTTTTGACCTCCAAGGAGCCTTTCTGAGGAAGTGTGATCGGGAGGTCTCCTGATTTAGGGGATAAGAAATATGTGGTCTGAACAGGGCCCAATCTCCTCCTTTAATTTCCCTGCCAACTTCATCTTGGAGTTTGATCCTTAGGAAATGAATCTCCAGTTGCTTTACCCTGGGTTGAGGAGGGGTGGAGCTTATCTAACTCCAGGCTCAAAATTGTTAGCAAATATTTTAAAATGATTAATAGGCAACTTTGCAGTATTTATCATAATTTCAGTGTGTGTATACTTTAACTCTCTAATTCTAAATATCTACTCTTCCAAACACAAGTGGTAAAGATTCAGTATGAAGTTAATATAAAGTAGTATTTGTACTATTGAAAACCTGAAAATAACCTTGTTCCATAAGAGAAACATTATTCAACAGGAGAAGAATAGATAAATTAGCGTGGTGGTGTTAGTTGATAAGTTTGGAATGTGGCCCGTTCATGGACTTCTCTAGGCAAGAGTACTGGAGTGGCGCTTCCCTGGTGGTTCAGTGGGTAAAGAGTCCGCCTTGCAGTGCAAGGGGCACTAGTTTGACCCCTGGCCCAGGAAGATCCCACGTGCCTCAGAGCGGCTGAACTGGTATGTCCAATTATGAGCCAGCGCTCTGGAGCCCATGTGCCCAGAGCCAGTGCTCTGCAATGAGAGAGGCCACTGCAATGGAAGGCCCACATATGCCAAAGAATAAAGATGGATGAAAATAAATGAATAAATAATAATAGAATAAATTTTTTTTTTTTAGAAAATACTGGAGTGGATGGCCATTTCCTCCTCCAGGAAATCTTCCAGACCCAGGGATCAAACCTGGGTCTCCTACATTGCAGGCAATTCTTTACTGTCTGAGCCACCAGGGATGTGCAACCATTAAAAATAAAACAGAAAACTATTTGTGAAACATTTTCAAGAGAAGATAAGAATATTGGATAATAAAATATGAAATAAGATCTATTTTTGACTGACAAGTAGCATATACATTAAGAGCATATGCCCAACTAGAGATCTTTGGAAATGCACAGAGATGGTACCAGTGGAGAGGGGAGAGTATGCTGTGTGAGTGGAAGGAGGACAGCGAAAGAGATCAAAGAAAAGAAGAGTTTCCTTTTAATCTTATTATATACAGCTCTGTATCACTAAAAAATTTTTAGATTGATGTGTATGTTATATATTATTTTAGAAAGGAAAAGAGGGATAATAGAGAAATTTTGATAAAATTCATGTTTATATAAGAGTAATAAAACAGGTGTCCTCTGACAATTTTGTTGGCAATGCACATTATCAGTTCTTTAGAAAGCCTTTGTTACCATAAATGAATTGAATAATGTGCATAGACATTGAGCCAATAGTGGCATTTGCAAAAATTATACAGTAGCTATGTAAGCCTAAGTATTCAAAATTGTCTATGAGACAATGAAGAATTATTTCCAATAGGTAAAATAGGGAAACAACTTTAATATAGGAATGGAATCATAAATAACATGATTTATTAAGAGAATAACAGGGCAACATTAAAAACAGTGAGGCATATCCCTATTGGCAGAAGTACTGGCCCATGTATTACTAAAAAGCTGCAGGACAGGACTTAAAACTCCATATAGTTTCTGTAAATGAATAATATTAACAAAAAATAGGGACTATTAGTTTATATACTGTTGGTATATACATACAAAATTAGAAATAATATACATGAATCTGTTAACATGTTACATATAAATATACATATAAAATCATTTTGTATTTGAAGAGTAAGATTAAGAGGTTTCTCTAAATTTCTGCTCTCACTGGTAAATGCTTTCAAATGATGATTTAATAGTTTTTTTTTTTTAATTTATTTCTTTATTTTAAAGTTTTTACAGTTTTGATGCTCACAGACATGTATGTTCCCAAATCAGTCATATGCATATCCCTGGTCCCCTCCCTCCTCCCAGCCTCCCCTCCCCCCCGCCATCCCAACCTTCCCGGCCATTGCACCAAGCCATTGTAAGAAATCCTATTCCCTTAGCAAAATGACAATAGCTATCTTTTCCACACGTCATAGTATAGGTTTCCATGTTACTCCATGTCTCTTGCCTCCTGTTCATTCCCCACAATGTCCATATATCTATTCTCTCTGTTTTTCCGTGGGTTCACAGCGTGTGTTATCATTACCCTTTTACTAGATGCCATATATATGTGTTAGTATACTGTACTTGTCTTTCTCTTTTTGACTTACTTCATTTTTATGATAGGTTCTAGATCCAACCACCTCATTAGGACTGATTCTTCTGCATTTCTTTTTACAGCTGAGTAGTAGTCCATTGTATATATGTACCAGGGCTTTTGGATCCATTCATTTGTCGATGGACATCTAGGTTGCTTCCATGTTCTGGCTATCGTATAGAGTGCTGCAATGGACACTGGGGTACAGGTTCCTCTTTCAGTTTTAATTTCATCTGGGTATAAGCCTAAGAGTAGGATTGCTGGGTTGTATGGTGCTTCTACTTTTAGTTTTTTAAGGAATCTCCATACTGTCTTCCATAGAAGCTGTATCAATTTACATTCCCACCAGCAATGCAAGAGTGTTCCCTTTTCTCCACACCCTCTCCAGCATTTGTCGTCTGTCGATTTGTGGATGATGGCCATTCTGATGGGTGTGAGGTGATATCTCATTGTAGTTTTGGTTTGCATTTCTCTAATAATAAGTAAGGCTGAGCATCGTTTCATGTGCTTTTTGGCCATCTGCATGTCCTCTTTGGTGAGATGTCACTTTAGATCTTTTTCCCATTTATTGATTGGGTTGTTCATTTTTCCGGTGCTGAGTTGTCTGAGTTGCTTGTAGAGTTTGGAGATTAATTCTTTGTCTGTTGTTTCATTTGCTATGATTTTCTCCCATTCTGTGGGTTGTCTGTTCAGCTTTTTGGTGATTTCTTTTGCTGTACAAAAGCTTTTAAGTTTCATTAGGTCCCCCGTGTTCATTTTTGTTTTTAGTTCCGCTATTCTAGTAGGTGGGTCATGGAAGCTCTTGCTTTGTTTTATGTCCTTGAGTGTTTTGCCTATATTCTCCTCTAAGAGTTTGATGGTTTCTGGTCTTATATTTAGGTCTTTAATCCAGTTTGAGTTGATCTTTGTGCATGGTGTCAGGGAATGTTCCAACTTCATCTTTTTGCATGTAGCTGTCCAGTTCTCTCAGCACCACTTGTTGAAGAGGCTTTCTTTGTCCCATTTTGTAGTTTCTCCTCCTTTGTCAAAAATAAGGTACCCATAGGTGTGTGGGTTTATCTCTGGGTTCTCTATCTTGTTCCATTGGTCTATAGTTCTGTTTTTGTGCCAGTACCATACTGTCTTGATGACTGTTGCTTTGTAGTATAGTCTGAAGTTAGGGAGGCTGATTCCTCCAGCTCTATTTTTCTTTCTAAGGATTGCTCTGGCTATTTGGGGTCTTTTGTTTCCATGGACTGTGTTATTCTTTGGTCTAGTTGTGTGAAGAATGTCATTGGTACTTTCATAGGGATTGCATTGAATCTATAGATGACATTATTGTTAGTATGGTCATTTTCACAATATTGATTCTTCCGACCCAGGAACATGGAATATCTTTCCATCTGTTTAAGTCTTCTTTAAATCTTCTCATGAGTGTCTTGTAATTTTCAGTGTACAGTTCTTTTGTTTCTTTGGGTAGATTTATTCCTAGATTTTTTATTCTTTTGGTTGCAGTGGTGAAGGGGATTGCCTCTTTGATTTCATTTTCTGATTTTTCATGGTTTATATATAGAAATGCCAGTGATTTCTGTGTATTGATTTTGTATCCCATGACTTTGCTGAATTTGTTGATTAGATCTAGTAGTTTTGCAATAGAGTCTTTGGAATTTTCTATGTATAATATCATGTCATCAGCAAATAGAGTTTTACTTCTTCTTTTCCAATCTGGAGTACTTTTATTTGTATTTCTTCTCCTATTGCTGTTGCTAGAACTTCCAGGATTATGTTGAGTAAGAGTGGTGAAAGTGGACACCCTTGTCTTGTTCCTGATCTTAGAGGGAACACTTTCAGTTTTGCACCATTGAGGATAATGTCTGCTGTGGGCTTCTCACATATGGCTTTCACTATGTTGAGGTACGTTCCTTCTATGCCCATTTTTTAAAGAGTTTTTTTATATCATAAATGGGTATTGGATTTTGTCAAAGGCTTTTCTGCATCTATTGTGATTATCATGTGGTTTTTGTCTCTCAATTTTTTGATATGTTGTATCACCTTGATTGATTCGTGGATATTGAAGAATTTTTGTTGAAGAGGCTTTCTTTGTCCCATTTTGTAGTTTCTCCTCCTTTGTCAAAAATAAGGTACCCATAGGTGTGTGGGTTTATCTCTGGGTTCTCTATCTTGTTCCATTGGTCTATAGTTCTGTTTTTGTGCCAGTACCATACTGTCTTGATGACTGTTGCTTTGTAGTATAGTCTGAAGTTAGGGAGGCTGATTCCTCCAGCTCTATTTTTCTTTCTAAGGATTGCTCTGGCTATTTGGGGTCTTTTGTTTCCATGGACTGTGTTATTCTTTGGTCTAGTTGTGTGAAGAATGTCATTGGTACTTTCATAGGGATTGCATTGAATCTATAGATGACATTATTGTTAGTATGGTCATTTTCACAATATTGATTCTTTTGACCCAGGAACATGGAATATCTTTCCATCTGTTTAAGTCTTCTTTAAATCTTCTCATGAGTGTCTTGTAATTTTCAGTGTACAGTTCTTTTGTTTCTTTGGGTAGATTTATTCCTAGATTTTTTATTCTTTTGGTTGCAGTGGTGAAGGGGATTGCCTCTTTGATTTCATTTTCTGATTTTTCATGGTTTATATATAGAAATGCCAGTGATTTCTGTGTATTGATTTTGTATCCCATGACTTTGCTGAATTTGTTGATTAGATCTAGTAGTTTTGCAATAGAGTCTTTGGAATTTTCTATGTATAATATCATGTCATCAGCAAATAGAGTTTTACTTCTTCTTTTCCAATCTGGAGTACTTTTATTTGTATTTCTTCTCCTATTGCTGTTGCTAGAACTTCCAGGATTATGTTGAGTAAGAGTGGTGAAAGTGGACACCCTTGTCTTGTTCCTGATCTTAGAGGGAACACTTTCAGTTTTGCACCATTGAGGATAATGTCTGCTGTGGGCTTCTCACATATGGCTTTCACTATGTTGAGGTACGTTCCTTCTATGCCCATTTTTTAAAGAGTTTTTTTATATCATAAATGGGTATTGGATTTTGTCAAAGGCTTTTCTGCATCTATTGTGATTATCATGTGGTTTTTGTCTCTCAATTTTTTGATATGTTGTATCACCTTGATTGATTCGTGGATATTGAAGAATCCTTGCATGCCTGCGAAGAACCCAACTTGATCATGATGTGTGAGTTTTTTGATGTGTTGTTGAATTCTGTTTGCTAGGATTTTGTTAAAGATTTTGGCATCTAAATTCATCAGTGAAATTGACCTATAATTTTCTTTTTTTGTGTTGTCTTTGCCTGGTTTTGGTATCAGGGTGATGGCAGCCTCATAGAATGTGTTTAGAAGTTTTCCTTCCTGTGCAATTTTTTGGAAGAGTTTTAGAAGAACAGGCATTAGCTCTTCTTTAAATGTTTGGTAGAAGTCACCTGTTTAGCCATCTGGCCCTGGGCTCTTATTTTTGGGTAGGTTTTTGATCACAAATTCAATTTCTAAGCTTGTGGTTGGCTTGTTCATAGTTTCTATTTCTTCCTGGTTGAGACTTTGTAGATCACTCTTCTCCAAGAAACTGCCCATTTCTTCCAGGTTGTCCAGTTTGTTGCCATAGAGTTGCTCATATTAGTCTCTTATAATCGTTTGGATTTCTGCATTATCTGTTGTAATCTCTCCTTTTTCATTTTTGATTTTGTTGATTTGGTTCTTCTCTTTTCCTTGATGAATCTGGCCAGTGGCTTGTCGATTTTGTTTATCTTTTCGAAGAACCATTTTATTTATCTTTACTATTGTTTCTTTTATTTCTTTTTCATTTATTTCTGCTCTGATCTTTATGATTTCCCTTCTTCTGCTGGCTTTGGGGTGTTTTTGTTCTTCTTTCTCCAGTTGTTTTAAGCATAGGGTTAGGTCGTCTGCTTGATATTTTACTTGTTTCATGAGGTAGGATTGAATTGCTATTAACTTCCCTCTTAGAACTGCTTTTGCGGTATCCCATAGGTTTTACACTGTCGTGTGTTCATTGTCATTTTCTTCTAGGAATTTTTAAATTTCTCCTTTGATTTCCTCAGTAATCAGTTGGTTTTTTAAGTATGTGTTGTTTAATCTACATGTGCTTGTGTTTTTATGTTTTGTTGTTTAATCTAGTCAAAAGTGCATTAATTGTTGTGTTTTTTTGGGCTCAATTTGTTGATATGTTGTATCACCTTGATTGATTCGTGGATATTGAAGAATCCTTGCATGCCTGCGAAGAACCCAACTTGATCATGATGTGTGAGTTTTTTGATGTGTTGTTGAATTCTGTTTGCTAGGATTTTGTTAAAGATTTTGGCATCTAAATTCATCAGTGAAATTGACCTATAATTTTCTTTTTTTGTGTTGTCTTTGCCTGGTTTTGGTATCAGGGTGATGGCAGCCTCATAGAATGTGTTTAGAAGTTTTCCTTCCTGTGCAATTTTTTGGAAGAGTTTTAGAAGAACAGGCATTAGCTCTTCTTTAAATGTTTGGTAGAAGTCACCTGTTTAGCCATCTGGCCCTGGGCTCTTATTTTTGGGTAGGTTTTTGATCACAAATTCAATTTCTAAGCTTGTGGTTGGCTTGTTCATAGTTTCTATTTCTTCCTGGTTGAGACTTTGTAGATCACTCTTCTCCAAGAAACTGCCCATTTCTTCCAGGTTGTCCAGTTTGTTGCCATAGAGTTGCTCATATTAGTCTCTTATAATCGTTTGGATTTCTGCATTATCTGTTGTAATCTCTCCTTTTTCATTTTTGATTTTGTTGATTTGGTTCTTCTCTTTTCCTTGATGAATCTGGCCAGTGGCTTGTCGATTTTGTTTATCTTTTCGAAGAACCATTTTATTTATCTTTACTATTGTTTCTTTTATTTCTTTTTCATTTATTTCTGCTCTGATCTTTATGATTTCCCTTCTTCTGCTGGCTTTGGGGTGTTTTTGTTCTTCTTTCTCCAGTTGTTTTAAGCATAGGGTTAGGTCGTCTGCTTGATATTTTACTTGTTTCATGAGGTAGGATTGAATTGCTATTAACTTCCCTCTTAGAACTGCTTTTGCGGTATCCCATAGGTTTTACACTGTCGTGTGTTCATTGTCATTTTCTTCTAGGAATTTTTAAATTTCTCCTTTGATTTCCTCAGTAATCAGTTGGTTTTTTAAGTATGTGTTGTTTAATCTACATGTGCTTGTGTTTTTAGTGTTTTTTTCCTGCAGTTGATCTCTAGTCTCATTACATTGTAGTCAGAGAAGATGGCTGATATAATTTCAATATTCTTGAATTGACTTAGGTTTGATTTGTGGCCCAAGATGTGGTTTATCCTGGAGAATGTTCCGTGAGCACTTGAGAAGAAAGTGTATTCTTCTGCTTTTGGATGGAACGTCCTAAAAATATCCATGAGGTCCATCTTTTCTAGTGTGGCATTTAAGGCTTGTGTTTCTTTATTAATTTTTTGTTTTAATGATCTGTCCATTGGTGTGAGAGGAGTGTTAAAGTCTCCTACTATTACTGTGTTATTGTTGATTTCTTCTTTTATGTCTGAAAGTATTCGTTTTATGTATTGAGGTGCCCCTATGTTGCGTGCATAGATATTCATGACTGTTATGTCTTCCTCTTGGATAGATCCCTGGATCATGATGTAGTGACCTGCCTTGTCTCTTATAATCTTATTTATTTTAAAGTCTATTTTGTCTGATACGAGGATTGCTACTCCAGGTTTCTTTTGATTTCCATTTGTGTGGAATATCTTTATCTACCCTCTCACTTCCAGTCTAGGAGTGTCTCTAGGTTTGAAGTGGGTCTCTTGTAAACAGCAAATATGGGTCTTGCTTCTGTATCCATTCAGCCAGCCTGTGTCTTTTGGTTAGAGCATTTAGTCTGTTTACATTCAAAGTAATTATTTGAATGTTCCTTTTTTCATCTTCTTAGATATTTGGGGTTTGATTTGTAGGACTTCTTCTACTCTTGTATTTATTGGCTATATCAGGCCCTTTAACACTTGTTGTAGGGCTGGTTTCGTGGTACAGAATTCTTTTAGCTTTTGCTTGTCTGTGAAGCTTTTGACTTCTTTATCAATTCTGAATGCGATTCTTGCTGGGTAGAGAATTCGTGGTTGGAAGTTATTCTCTTTTAGCCATTTAAATGTGTCCTACCATTCTTTTCTGGCCTGCAGGGTTCCTGTTGAAAGATCAGCAGTTAAACGTATGGGGTTTCCTTTATATGCTATTTGTTGTTTGTTCCTAGCTGCTTTTAGTAATCTGTCTTTATATTTAGTCTGCGTTAGTTTGATTAGAATGTGCCTTGGTGTGTTTCTTCTGGGATTTCTCCTGTATGGACCTCTTTGTGCTTCTTGGACTTAGTTGACTATTTCCTTTCCCATACTGGGGAAGTTTTCAACTATAACCTCTTCAAGAATTTTTGTCATAGCCTTTCTTTCCCTCTTCTTCTTCTGGGACTCCTATAATTGAGTGTGATGAATGTTGTCCTATAAGTCTCTGATGCTATCCTCAGGTCTTTGGATTCTTTGTTCTTTGTTCTGTTCTTCAGCACTTATTTCCATCTTTCTGTCTGCCAGCTCACTTATCCGTTCTTCTGCCTCTGATGCTCTACTGTTGAGACCTTCTATAGAATTTTTGAGTTCAGCAATTGAGTTGGTGGTCTCTATTTGCTTATTTTTCATTTCTTGCATGTCTCTTCTCAGTGCACTAATTTCCTCTAATACTCTGTTTTCAGTGTTTTGAATTCTCTCTAGTATCGCTCTTCTGAATTCTCTTTCAGATAATTTGTCTATCTCCTCTTCTGTTATCTGTAGCTGTGTTTCTCTAGTTTGTTCCTTCATTTGTGCTGTGTTTCTCTGTGTTTTCATTATTATGTTAATTTTTGTTTCTTCTGTGTGTCTGTGTGTGTGGATTTCTTTTTCCCACCAGGCTTCGTGATTGAATCCTCCCTTTGGGTTTCTGTCCTTGTAGAAGGGTTCAATGGTTTGTGTCTTGGGTGGTGTTAGGTCTTATTTGCAGGTGAATAATCTCTAGTGTTGTATGTTCTTTGATAGTGTGGGGTCTTGGAAACAGTGCTTCCACTCCGAGGATCCTTAGTTTGATGTCTGGCCCGCGGGTGTAGGCTCTATGTCTGGTTTGCTATGGTATTCAGTGGTATTAGTTCAAATACTAGCATATGAGGAACAAGAGGTGCATCCCTGATGGATGACAGTCATAAAATCATGCAAATATTTTCTAACATAGTGGAAAATATACATACATACACATCAATAACCACAACTAAACAGTCTACTACCCAAAAAATTCCTGTTGAAAGATCAGCATTTAAATGGGGTTTCCTTTATATGCTATTTGTTGTTTGTTCCTAGCTGCTTTTAGTAATCTGTCTTTATATTTAGTCTGCGTTAGTTTGATTAGAATGTGCCTTGGTGTGTTTCTTCTGGGATTTCTCCTGTATGGACCTCTTTGTGCTTCTTGGACTTAGTTGACTATTTCCTTTCCCATACTGGGGAAGTTTTCAACTATAACCTCTTCAAGAATTTTTGTCATAGCCTTTCTTTCCCTCTTCTTCTTCTGGGACTCCTATAATTGAGTGTGATGAATGTTGTCCTATAAGTCTCTGATGCTATCCTCAGGTCTTTGGATTCTTTGTTCTTTGTTCTGTTCTTCAGCACTTATTTCCATCTTTCTGTCTGCCAGCTCACTTATCCGTTCTTCTGCCTCTGATGCTCTACTGTTGAGACCTTCTATAGAATTTTTGAGTTCAGCAATTGAGTTGGTGGTCTCTATTTGCTTATTTTTCATTTCTTGCATGTCTCTTCTCAGTGCACTAATTTCCTCTAATACTCTGTTTTCAGTGTTTTGAATTCTCTCTAGTATCGCTCTTCTGAATTCTCTTTCAGATAATTTGTCTATCTCCTCTTCTGTTATCTGTAGCTGTGTTTCTCTAGTTTGTTCCTTCATTTGTGCTGTGTTTCTCTGTGTTTTCATTATTATGTTAATTTTTGTTTCTTCTGTGTGTCTGTGTGTGTGGATTTCTTTTTCCCACCAGGCTTCGTGATTGAATCCTCCCTTTGGGTTTCTGTCCTTGTAGAAGGGTTCAATGGTTTGTGTCTTGGGTGGTGTTAGGTCTTATTTGCAGGTGAATAATCTCTAGTGTTGTATGTTCTTTGATAGTGTGGGGTCTTGGAAACAGTGCTTCCACTCCGAGGATCCTTAGTTTGATGTCTGGCCCGCGGGTGTAGGCTCTATGTCTGGTTTGCTATGGTATTCAGTGGTATTAGTTCAAATACTAGCATATGAGGAACAAGAGGTGCATCCCTGATGGATGACAGTCATAAAATCATGCAAATATTTTCTAACATAGTGGAAAATATACATACATACACATCAATAACCACAACTGAACAGTCTTACAGGGATAAAGCATAGGAAATTTTTCTGGCAAACAGCACAATCAAAGATGGTACCTGACCATTAAGCTCTAAATTAATTAAAATACTGCCTGGAAAAATAGATCCAGGGCAAGGTCTCGGCTGGAAATATTACAATGAAAGCAGTTTTTAACTAAGGCATGTGTTGGGGGTGAGGAAGAGGAGAGTGTATGGGTAATAAGAAGGAATAGATTCATCTTGCAACGATTTTGTAGGGTTAGATAACAAAGATTAGTGTGTTGTAGAGTTTGGTACAGCTGGAAGAGCATAGTAGAGACAGGAAGATAGGAAATATTTATATAGAGGATATTAGTAGATAGAAAAATTTTACATTTAGAACATAGAAGAAGGAAGCAGTGGCAAAAAGGAAAGAAAATTAAAAGTTTTAAAAACTTAAAATTAAAAAAATAAAAATTAAAAAATTAAAAAAGAGAAAAAAAATTAACCAAAAAAAAAAAAAAAAAAACAACCAAACAAGCGAACAAACAAAAGAAAAAAGGGGTAAATATTGTCCCTGGTTTTTATCTTCTCATCTGCATGTGGACCTTTCACCAGTTTGCTCTTGATGCTGTCCCAGGTTTCCCTAGTATTTCCCCTGTAGAGCTGGTTGCTATAGTTTCTGTTTTTGGTTTCAGCAAAACAAAGGCTCTGCAGTGAGCTCAGGTGCTGGTCAGGGTGGTGGGCTGTTCCCAGTCCATCGGGTGGAGGCCACATGCGCGGTCTGGTGCTGGAGGGGGCTCTCCGGTTCCACTGCGCACCCGCTTGTAGCCTCCAATCCCTGTCTTCTTCTGGTTTCCTCTGCTGCAGCTTTATGCTGCCTGCGGGACAGCGGCTTCCGTGCTGCAGCTCTGGGGCCGCACGGACTTTGCTGCTGGTGTGTGCACACTGCCGGATACAGGATTTAGCCCCAAACGCGGGCTCGAGGTTCTCAGTCTGGCTCGAGCCAGGTTTTGGGGCTGCAGCCCGCGGGGGATTTCCCCGTTCCGTTCCCAACACCCCCACTAGCAATTTCTCAGTTCACCTGGTGCCCTGCAACCCAGCGAGATTTTCATGCTGAGTGCTGCCTTCTGTCCTCCTGGTGCACTACCCAGCGCTCTCTCCTCTGGTCTGCTGTGGGGGTTGGGGTATGGGGCCTTCAGTACGGGAGCTCCAGGAAAGTTCTGGCTGTTCGCTCTCCGACCCTCGTAGACCTGAGGAGTTCTTTTGTAGTCTAGCAGCTGGTTTGTTGGTGGTTTATCATTTCTTGATTAGTTCTGGTGATTCTATTAGGGAGCTGGTGAAATCCTCCCCTCATTCCTCCGCCATCTTGGCCCCCCTCCTCTATCGATTTAATATTTTTAATATCAGAAAAATAAAAATAAAGACTTTTTAAGAACTGAAAAAAAAAAAGAAAAATAAGAACATATTTATTCAAAACCTAAGTTTTTAGATGTCCACACATATTATTAACATAAATATAACTTGGTACAATTAAATAAGTTGTCTTCTTTGAAAAAAAGCAAGTTAAAATTAATCTGTTATATGTAAAGCTCTTTCAGCTTGATATCAGCCTTGTTAAAATATATCCAAGAGCTCACGTATTGCCTATGTACATGTATCACACTACTCTCAGGTGACATTCAAGGGTAGGAAGACCTGCAAGTGATTGTCAAGAAACCTGTTGATCTTTTTGTAGACTTATGCACCACAGTGCCCATCTCCAAAAATTGACATTGTTTTCTCATTCAGTAACATAAAAATCCTGCTCAGTAACAAGGTTTTTCAGCCTTACCTTCTGTGGATTAAAGCTGAGGATTTCTTTTACACAGAACTCTGCCTGTGGAAATGGATGAACTATATCATGATCAACCAACGCATTATCTGTATGACTTGTATACTCAAAGAATTAGATCTTAGATGCTCTTGCAGAAAATCTTTATTCCCATGTTACTATGACACTGAAGTTGAAATTCACCATCAAAATATTACAAAAGAACTGTCTTTTCAGAGGATTTTATCTTATATGCAGGTTTTGACCATGATTATAATCTCAAATCACTTGTAATTTGTAGGTTAAGAAAAATAATATGAAAAAATTCAGTTTAGTAATGTGCATTCCGTTCGCCATTCTGCAGCCCGGGATTTCCCGTTCCGTTCCCAACACCCACTAGCAATTTCTCAGTTCACCTGGTGCCCTGCAACCCAGCGAGATTTTCATGCTGAGTGCTGCCTTCTGTCCTCCTGGTGCACTACCCAGCGCTCTCTCCTCTGGTCTGCTGTGGGGGTTGGGGTATGGGGCCTTCAGTACGGGAGCTCCAGGAAAGTTCTGGCTGTTCGCTCTCCGACCCTCGTAGACCTGAGGAGTTCTTTTGTAGTCTAGCAGCTGGTTTGTTGGTGGTTTATCATTTCTTGATTAGTTCTGGTGATTCTATTAGGGAGCTGGTGAAATCCTCCCCTCATTCCTCCGCCATCTTGGCCCCCCTCCTCTATCGATTTAATATTTTTAATATCAGAAAAATAAAAATAAAGACTTTTTAAGAACTGAAAAAAAAAAAAGAAAAATAAGAACATATTTATTCAAAACCTAAGTTTTTAGATGTCCACACATATTATTAACATAAATATAACTTGGTACAATTAAATAAGTTGTCTTCTTTGAAAAAAAGCAAGTTAAAATTAATCTGTTATATGTAAAGCTCTTTCAGCTTGATATCAGCCTTGTTAAAATATATCCAAGAGCTCACGTATTGCCTATGTACATGTATCACACTACTCTCAGGTGACATTCAAGGGTAGGAAGACCTGCAAGTGATTGTCAAGAAATCTGTTGATCTTTTTGTAGACTTATGCACCACAGTGCCCATCTCCAAAAATTGACATTGTTTTCTCATTCAGTAACATAAAAATCCTGCTCAGTAACAAGGTTTTTCAGCCTTACCTTCTGTGGATTAAAGCTGAGGATTTCTTTTACACAGAACTCTGCCTGTGGAAATGGATGAACTATATCATGATCAACCAACGCATTATCTGTATGACTTGTATACTCAAAGAATTAGATCTTAGATGCTCTTGCAGAAAATCTTTATTCCCATGTTACTATGACACTGAAGTTGAAATTCACCATCAAAATATTACAAAAGAACTGTCTTTTCAGAGGATTTTATCTTATATGCAGGTTTTGACCATGATTATAATCTCAAATCACTTGTAATTTGTAGGTTAAGAAAAATAATATGAAAAAATTCAGTTTAGTAATGTGCATTCTAAATATAATAAAACAAAGTAATTTATAAAATCTAATATTTGAAGCTAGGAAATATATGTTAAATATCTAATGTGTATTGAATTAAAAAAGGACAATAAAATCCTGATTAACATGATGAATCTCCTTAGATGTATGTTGAGTAAGACTACCTTAATGATGACGATCATTTTTTACACTTTAATTTGGACTGAATTCTGGAAATTTTAGTTACTTTGACATGCAGTATTTATGCATCTTACAAATGTAATATTGTTTTTATATGAAGTTCCTAGGAAGGGAAAGCCCTAAAAACTCTAAAATTGAAGCTGAGTGAAAAACCATACTTGGATTTATAATATATATGTATATTTGTTGGTGACTTTGTCATATAAAGTCAGATTGTATGTGAATTACATTTCCTTTGCACTTATTACATATATATAATGCATATATACTTATTGCATCATACATATACATATACATATAATACCTACATGTACATGTAAAGCACACACCCCCAGTACTGAATCTCCTGGACTCTAGAAGCAGAATGGCACCTCTCAACCACAGTGCCCACACTTAACATTTTAAAGGCAAAGTGACTCCATCCTTTACTAAGGCTGTTTTTAAATTTCGAATCATTTCCTCTAGCTTTCCATGGTAAAGTATATTTTTTAATATTTTATATATATAAAAAACCACTGAATGGCCTTATTAGCTGCAGGCTATAAATGCCACAAAACAGATTTAGAAATTGGAATATACCCAGCATAAATGGTTACCAACAGTGAACGGGAAGGCGTACGAAACAGGGCCTTACAGCCACTACACAATATGAGGAAAATCATTAAACGACCTGGAAAAGCATCAAGATGGCTAGCCTCTTTGTAGTTCCAGCACAAAGAATGAGCCTTATTTCTAAATATTTTCCCTGGTGGGGAATAACAGCTTGAAAATAATCCCAGATGTATTCGTTTGTGTAACCATTTGCTTCTTGTAGCATATAGGCATGGAAAAATTATTGAAGGCTTCAATTCTAGACTTGTATTTTTTTAAATGTCAGGCTTTTGAAAAATAGCACCATTTTTCTTTAAAACCGTTCATTTACCTGGAATGTTGGCCAGCAGGCCTATAATATGGACTTGGTTTTGTTAAGATTGAAAAAATGCCCAATGGCAAAAGAGGAATGGGCAATTTTAGTGGATAAAACTAAATATGAACCCAAACGCAACTGAGCAAATGGCCAAGCAGGGCAAAACCAGTGTTTTTATGATTCTAAGCTAGCGGGGAATTCTAGATCCTCTTAAAGAAATATCACTTTAAAGAAAGAAAGTAATTTAAAAGGACTTAAACTTTGACATGCAGTATTTATGCATCTTACAAATGTAATATTGTTTTTATATGAAGTTCCTAGGAAGGGAAAGCCCTAAAAACTCTAAAATTGAAGCTGAGTGAAAAACCATACTTGGATTTATAATATATATGTATATTTGTTGGTGACTTTGTCATATAAAGTCAGATTGTATGTGAATTACATTTCCTTTGCACTTATTACATATATATAATGCATATATACTTATTGCATCATACATATACATATACATATAATACCTACATGTACATGTAAAGCACACACCCCCAGTACTGAATCTCCTGGACTCTAGAAGCAGAATGGCACCTCTCAACCACAGTGCCCACACTTAACATTTTAAAGGCAAAGTGACTCCATCCTTTACTAAGGCTGTTTTTAAATTTCGAATCATTTCCTCTAGCTTTCCATGGTAAAGTATATTTTTTAATATTTTATATATATAAAAAACCACTGAATGGCCTTATTAGCTGCAGGCTATAAATGCCACAAAACAGATTTAGAAATTGGAATATACCCAGCATAAATGGTTACCAACAGTGAACGGGAAGGCGTACGAAACAGGGCCTTACAGCCACTACACAATATGAGGAAAATCATTAAACGACCTGGAAAAGCATCAAGATGGCTAGCCTCTTTGTAGTTCCAGCACAAAGAATGAGCCTTATTTCTAAATATTTTCCCTGGTGGGGAATAACAGCTTGAAAATAATCCCAGATGTATTCGTTTGTGTAACCATTTGCTTCTTGTAGCATATAGGCATGGAAAAATTATTGAAGGCTTCAATTCTAGACTTGTATTTTTTTAAATGTCAGGCTTTTGAAAAATAGCACCATTTTTCTTTAAAACCGTTCATTTACCTGGAATGTTGGCCAGCAGGCCTATAATATGGACTTGGTTTTGTTAAGATTGAAAAAATGCCCAATGGCAAAAGAGGAATGGGCAATTTTAGTGGATAAAACTAAATATGAACCCAAACGCAACTGAGCAAATGGCCAAGCAGGGCAAAACCAGTGTTTTTATGATTCTAAGCTAGCGGGGGAATTCTAGATCCTCTTAAAGAAATATCACTTTAAAGAAAGAAAGTAATCTAGAAATTGTCTTTAAAGATACTGAAGCAGAGCATTTGAAATGAAGTTTAAGTCAGCTGACTTTACACTTGGGCATTTTTTTTGAAGGTATTCTCTCATTTTGAGATGATTCTAGATGTTGCAATAAGAGTTCCAAAAGCTACAAGTCATTTTTTGAAATCAGTTGTAAAATACAGTTAGATGAAAAAAATTTACAGTTCCGTATCAGTCATTGATAAATTCATTTAAAATTTTCAAAGCTCCAAAAATGTATAAATTATCTAAGTATTCTGCTTTCTATATTTGAGTACACAGTAACTTTTTTTTTTTAAAGATTTATTTATTTATTTATTTTGGGCGGGGGTTGGGGAGGGAGGGGAGCAGGCGGGCCACTTCTATTGGTCTTTCATTTCTCTATTTTCATCTGTCTGTTCTTTGGCCCGTGCGGGCCTCCCATCACGGTGGTGTCTGTTGTCGCAAAGCGCCAGCTCTGGGCACATGCGCTCCAGAGCTCCGGCTTGGTGATTGGACACATAGGTCCAGCCGCTCCGCGGCACGTGGGATCTTCCCGGGCCAGGGATGGAACCAGCGCCCCTTGCACTGCAAGGCGGTGTCCTTACCCACTGGACCACCAGGGGAAGCCCTATACAGTAACTTTTTTTTTAAAGTAGTGTCTCTGGTAAGTGTGGTGTGTGTGTCTGTATGAGTTTGTATGTAGAGAGAAAAGGAAAAACCCGTGATTTTTGTAACCATTTGCTTCTTGTAGCATATAGGCATGGAAAAATTATTGAAGGCTTCAATTCTAGACTTGTATTTTTTTAAATGTCAGGCTTTTGAAAAATAGCACCATTTTTCTTTAAAACCGTTCATTTACCTGGAATGTTGGCCAGCAGGCCTATAATATGGACTTGGTTTTGTTAAGATTGAAAAAATGCCCAATGGCAAAAGAGGAATGGGCAATTTTAGTGGATAAAACTAAATATGAACCCAAACGCAACTGAGCAAATGGCCAAGCAGGGCAAAAACCAGTGTTTTTATGATTCTAAGCTAGCGGGGGAATTCTAGATCCTCTTAAAGAAATATCACTTTAAAGAAAGAAAGTAATCTAGAAATTGTCTTTAAAGATACTGAAGCAGAGCATTTGAAATGAAGTTTAAGTCAGCTGACTTTACACTTGGGCATTTTTTTTGAAGGTATTCTCTCATTTTGAGATGATTCTAGATGTTGCAATAAGAGTTCCAAAAGCTACAAGTCATTTTTTGAAATCAGTTGTAAAATACAGTTAGATGAAAAAAATTTACAGTTCCGTATCAGTCATTGATAAATTCATTTAAAATTTTCAAAGCTCCAAAAATGTATAAATTATCTAAGTATTCTGCTTTCTATATTTGAGTACACAGTAACTTTTTTTTTTTAAAGATTTATTTATTTATTTATTTTGGGCGGGGGTTGGGGAGGGAGGGGAGCAGGCGGGCCACTTCTATTGGTCTTTCATTTCTCTATTTTCATCTGTCTGTTCTTTGGCCCGTGCGGGCCTCCCATCACGGTGGTGTCTGTTGTCGCAAAGCGCCAGCTCTGGGCACATGCGCTCCAGAGCTCCGGCTTGGTGATTGGACACATAGGTCCAGCCGCTCCGCGGCACGTGGGATCTTCCCGGGCCAGGGATGGAACCAGCGCCCCTTGCACTGCAAGGCGGTGTCCTTACCCACTGGACCACCAGGGGAAGCCCTATACAGTAACTTTTTTTTTAAAGTAGTGTCTCTGGTAAGTGTGGTGTGTGTGTCTGTATGAGTTTGTATGTAGAGAGAAAAAGGAAGAATGAGATTTTAATCACTGTCATATTTTTTTTCCCTCACTGATCAGGTTTATGTTGTTTTAAAGGTCACTAGGAAATAGCTCACCTTTTTGGTAGACATTGTAGTGCTTAAATGGTTTATTATAATTATTAGCGACTAGATTGTTATTGAGAACATAAAGAGGTATGTTTGAGTCCATCATCCATTTTACAAATATCTAATGAGAACCTATGTTATGCCAGGCACAATTTACCAACTAGGGTTTCAGTAGTGGTAAGAGAACCTCAATACATCTATTGTCAGAAGACTTCTTCAGAAATACTAGAATCATATTCCTGATTACCTAAGGAAAGCATAGAAATGACTATTTTTTTCATTTACATAACTTCCTATACTTTATAAACATGACATCAGTTTCCCCATGATTTATGTAAAAGATTTATCACCTGAGTAGGTATAACTACTATCTTGTAGCTTATAAAAAAGATCTCTTTGACTCAAGTGACCTCTTGCCTTGAGACATACTATTAACCACAGGACAATGACACTAGAAGGAATAGACAGGATTGATTTCTAGTGAAAATAAGGTACTCAAATCTAAACTATGTAAAACTCACCTCACTGTGATTTATTGCTTTTTTCAGACCATTGAAGCTGCAAATAAAATTTATGAGGGAAGAACAATAAATTAGGTCTGGATAAAGGCATAATTTTAGGCCTCATGTTGCTTGTACAGTTAGATTTTAACACATAAAATTGGGAGCATAATACTAACAAGTTAATAAAATCAGCCAAGTGCTGACATGTAAAAACATTTAAAAAAAAAAAAAAAAAAAAACAATGGGTTGGTCTAATCAGCCTCGTTGACAACCTGAAATTTCAAAAACCTTCAATACTTACATTCAGTGAACATTAAAGATATAGAAAAGTTCATAAATGCATGCAGCAGGCATTCACTGGTCTTGGAATATATTTGGGGAGAGGGATGGATCAGTTGCCTTTAAAGTCAGAACTGTAAAATTACCACATAATAAAAGCCTGTGCTTTGAACACTAATTGCCCTTTTATTTAAAAAAAAAGAAAAAGAAAAAAGAAGCTCTCTTCCTACAATTTTGAGGGTGTGATGTATAAACTTCCTTTGGTTTTCCCAAAGTGTGTTTTATATATTTTCAATTCTACTACTCTTTTCCATTTATTCTTGATTTTCATGTTACTAATATGCATAGTATCAAGAAGGCATTATGTCTATGAAGATTCCTACTGCGTTTTAATTGAGAGTAAATTGCCTTCAATAAATGGGGCTTCCTCCTGGCCTGGAAAGCTGGCCCACCCTAGTGGCGGGGCACAAACGGTCGTTTGAAGAGTTAAACCAAGGCACGATAGCCCACTTTGTCAGCTGCCTAGAGGGAAGTTGTCAAGTCTGGGACCCTGCTGCTTTATTCCTATAACTGTGTTTTAGAAACACCTCACAAGTGGAATTGTGGTTGCCTCATCCAGAAAATGTGGAAAGGATTAATGTGGCATGTAAAACAAATCACTCCTGAGCTCAGCTGAGAAAGTGGGTATTAAAAGCACTCCAGTCAAAAGGGCTTTAGTGAGAGGGTCACGGTGATATACAGTCCGCATATGTTGGGCTGGTAATGCTGCAGGGTGTTTGGAAATGGTAATGGTCCATGGGTGTAAAGTCTTTCAAGACCTCTTAAAGGCACATGTGTTTCTTGAGCATGTTCTCCAAACAAGGACCTGTTATGGGTTAGATTCACTGAAGCTTTTAAACTTTATTGATTGGTTTGTGGGATTCCAGGTTCACTTACTGCTTAAAAAGAGAAAGAAAAAAAAAAAAAACTGTTGATAAACATGGGCAAGAATCCCACTTTAATTTTAACCTTATGAATCAATAAACAGTTGTGGGATGTTGCCTCCTCACCAATTACAGTACACACTGTTTATTTTTATTGTGGGAGTGCTTGCTAGTTTACAGAGTTAATGGCAATAGATCTGTGTTGTTCTTCTAAATCCAGGTGCTTTGTAGATTTATTTTTGAGAGGAAAGAAAAGGGAGACGTGAAGATTTCTTGCTATTTGAAATACGAACCATGGCCTTAATAAAAACTTAGAGGTCTCAAGTTGAGAGAGAACAAATAAACGTGCTAAGTGTAATTTCATAAACTGAAACGACTTTCTTTTGGTATTCCCACTTTAGGAACAAATTCATTCAGCACTCATATTATAATGCAGATATGTAATTCTAGCCATGGTTAAATGAATGCTTAAATAAATAAAATGTACTAGTTTTCTACCTAGAAGTAAACTTTTTTTTTTGGCCAATTCTCCTCTGTTTGGTTTATATTTGCACTTTTTTATGAGATGTTTATGTTTTTTCCCATAAGGTTAGACCTCATCAACTCATTCATTTCTCTAAATAACTTACACCAAAGGATCATGCAAAATCTTTGAAAAGATGAAAGCCCAGGCAAAGCTTGCAGTAAATAAAGAGTGATGCATTTAAGTAGTTGTCAGCACATGGACTCGACTCAAGCATGTGTTTTTAGGTACGATCTGATAAAATATCAAGACTGGTTCACAGGAAGGACTAGTTAACTGACCTAAAAATCTCATCAGTGAAACTAAATAAATAAAAATATTATGTGAGACTGGAAAAAAGGCAAGGTAGGGTGCTTTTGGGTTTGGGTTCAGTGCTCCTCAGTTTGGCCCCAACTTACAACCATGACTGCAAATATTTTTTCACCAACTTCAAGCATGACATTATTTGTTACCTTTGCTTTACTGCAGGCCTGGTAAAAGTCAAGATCAATAATTTCTCAGGCCCATTTCCACTCTACACTGAAATTACAACCAGCCTGAGGGACAGAGCAGATATAAAATTTCTTGCCATCTCTGTGAAACAGTTAATTTTAACCTTATTTGCTTAAAAAGAGAAAGAAAAAAAAAAAAACTGTTGATAAACATGGGCAAGAATCCCACTTTAATTTTAACCTTATGAATCAATAAACAGTTGTGGGATGTTGCCTCCTCACCAATTACAGTACACACTGTTTATTTTTATTGTGGGAGTGCTTGCTAGTTTACAGAGTTAATGGCAATAGATCTGTGTTGTTCTTCTAAATCCAGGTGCTTTGTAGATTTATTTTTGAGAGGAAAGAAAAGGGAGACGTGAAGATTTCTTGCTATTTGAAATACGAACCATGGCCTTAATAAAAACTTAGAGGTCTCAAGTTGAGAGAGAACAAATAAACGTGCTAAGTGTAATTTCATAAACTGAAACGACTTTCTTTTGGTATTCCCACTTTAGGAACAAATTCATTCAGCACTCATATTATAATGCAGATATGTAATTCTAGCCATGGTTAAATGAATGCTTAAATAAATAAAATGTACTAGTTTTCTACCTAGAAGTAAACTTTTTTTGGCCAATTCTCCTCTGTTTGGTTTATATTTGCACTTTTTTATGAGATGTTTATGTTTTTTCCCATAAGGTTAGACCTCATCAACTCATTCATTTCTCTAAATAACTTACACCAAAGGATCATGCAAAATCTTTGAAAAGATGAAAGCCCAGGCAAAGCTTGCAGTAAATAAAGAGTGATGCATTTAAGTAGTTGTCAGCACATGGACTCGACTCAAGCATGTGTTTTTAGGTACGATCTGATAAAATATCAAGACTGGTTCACAGGAAGGACTAGTTAACTGACCTAAAAATCTCATCAGTGAAACTAAATAAATAAAAATATTATGTGAGACTGGAAAAAAGGCAAGGTAGGGTGCTTTTGGGTTTGGGTTCAGTGCTCCTCAGTTTGGCCCCAACTTACAACCATGACTGCAAATATTTTTTCACCAACTTCAAGCATGACATTATTTGTTACCTTTGCTTTACTGCAGGCCTGGTAAAAGTCAAGATCAATAATTTCTCAGGCCCATTTCCACTCTACACTGAAATTACAACCAGCCTGAGGGACAGAGCAGATATAAAATTTCTTGCCATCTCTGTGAAACTCATAAAGCATCCACATTGCTTTGTTTTTTAATTGAACTTCCCGTCTTAGGCCCGTTGACGTCACTGCTCTCTGACAAACACATTTGGCCGGGGGTGGGGAGGCACATGGTGAGTGCTCGTGGTCATTGGATTGGAAATGAAGTGAATGTGTACAGAAAGAAGATGGAAACATTACAGAGGGAAGTGGTGAGGACAAGGGAAGCTGCCAGTATTATTGGATTTTGCTAGGCAAGTGTGGAATGTTATGGCTGGGACTACTTGGATATTCAAAGCAGCAACTAATGTTGCTGCTCTGCGCATGCCCAGCTGTGGCTGAGGAGGACACTCGCAATCTTTTGTGCAAAATACTTGTGTATACAAGTCACTCTTCATGTATCAATTATCCTTACTGCCTTTGATCTTCAAATGCATTTATATAGTCTTCATCAGCCAGAAGCAAGCATGAATCTGCAGCCCTATCTTCCCAGCTTGCTTATAATTACCTTCCAAGGTGTTTCTGCCTTAGATGTAAATGGACATAACTTTGCTGCTCTCTCTTGGAAGCCACCACTTCCATATGTAAAACTACTCAAAATTTTCTGTCTTAGGTTTAGGATTTTTCAAATAATTTCCTGAATATGGTAAACCTCCAGACGGTCCAAGTACAGTGCTTTGTCTGCTCCATTTTATGGGGAAAGGTATTTTCTTTTACTACTGGAATGCTGATAACAAGTGGATTTTCGTGACCACAGTCCTCCCTGTGTCATTAGATCCATGGGAGCCTCTGTATCTGGGCTTGCATCACGTTTGCCACTTAAAACTGAAAATGGTTCGAGGCCTGAATGATAGACCCTGGGACATCTAAGCCAGTGCTGAGTGGGGAAAATCCCCATGCTCAGGGGTTCTGACTTTGAACGTTTCCCCAAACACACTAATTGGGGACCTGGACTATGTTGAGTATGTTGAGTTTTGCAGGTTTTCCACGTCTCCCAGACACACGGCACGTGGGGAGGGTGGACTAACCCACACCAGGATATGCTGCACACCTGTACAACAGATGACCAATTTTAAACGTGCAAAGAAAAACCTCCACAAAATAACATGATGTTTCCTTCACATGGTCTACATACAATTCCGACTGCTAAGGGGCCAAAGTATGCCATTGCACTGTAAGTTTTCATTGCTAAAGACATTTTATAGGGCTTAAATTTTATATAGTCCAGTATCAAGTAGTACTCCTAATTGCATGACTTCAAAGTAGACATGTGAGCCCACCTTTCACATTATTTTAGTGGCAAGCAGTTGCTGCCCTTCCAATTGTTCCTATGAGGTCCTCTATTAACATTATTATTGGGAATTTTATTTAACTTCAATTTTGGTGAAATCTGTACCTCTTTCTTTGAGTGGGAATTTGAACCCTGAGATTAAATTGATAGAGAAAATCAAGTCTGAATCAGTTTATAGCCCAGAGGTACATTGTGAATCCCATAAAGCATTGTTGCAGGAACCTGGTTAGTGTTCAGTACACCTGCTTAATGTTTTTTTCATCATCACAAATGTCAAAGTGCTCAGTAAGTCACTGGGGTTTGAATGACAGCCGTGCGCTAAGCAAGAAGTTATGTTTTTTCACTACCAAATTGGACCATAAATGATGAAAAAGAGGTCAAAAAGGAAGTATGGAACCATACAAATTTGAAAGGGGAAACTGCTAATAGCCATAAACCCGGTGCAATCAAAGGCTTGGCAAGTCATTGCAAATTACCTGCTCTGTGAATTACTGATCGCACTGCATTATGATATAGAACTTTCTAACTCCTTTCATCTGTAGCAACAGGGCCTCTAATAGCTCATAGATCAAAAGCAAAACACTGCCAGTGGAATTTAGATACAAATAAGCCAAGGTCGCACAAGCATAATCCATGTGAACCAAAGTTTTTATATGCATCCAATATTGTTTTTGGTCAATGGATTATTTAATCTAGTATATGTGTTTCATGAACCACAGTTATCAGTGTAGTACTCACAGAAAGGAAAGATAGGTAAGGTATGCCTGAGAAATATAGAAGGAAGAGTGAAATGTTGCCTTATACTTTTCTTAGGGACTGAAGCCAGTTGGTATGCTTTAAACCAGATCTTGGCAATTTGTTCAGAAGGAAGATGTCAAGTCTCTAAATCCTTTTCTTCTAGCCCCAGACTCAGACATGGGATTCAGAGGTACTAAAAATTACCCCTCCAAATATTTTTCTTATTAGGGAAAATATCTGTATCAATAAGTTTCTTTTGAAAAATATAAAATGCCCACAAAGGGGGGAAGCCTGGCAAACCTTTGCATGCCACTGCAATCAGATTGTTTTCCTCCAGCCTCCTTGCTGGAGATCATGGGTACTAATTAAATGGACATTTTTATTCTACGTAACAACAACAACAAAAGGCCAGGGAAAACAGCAACAACAAAAAATCTTGGGCCATCAGATATGTTATAGCAAAGACTTGGCTGAAGTTTAGTCAAGCTAGATTTTTGCACTGATGCAAAGATACCCTGGTGCCTGGAAGGTGGAGAAGAGGAAGAAGCAGATGAAACAGTTGCCAAAGAGATCTTCAGTTATATTGTATTCGGCTCCTTTATACTTGATAATAGCTGATACAGTTATAATTGAAAATGAAGTACTTATTGTTTCTTGGATCTAAGTTCTTATGTAATTTACTGCAGTTCTTTTATAAGGATAATTTTTTTTATTTGTGATTATTATTCATTCATTAGTATTATTCCGTGCTCTAATGTTAAAAAGTGATGCATTGGGCTTCCCCTGGTGGTCCAGTGGGTAAGGACACCGCCTTGCAGTGCAAGGGGCGCCGGTTCCATCCCTGGCCTGGGAAGATCCCACGTGCCGCAGAGCAGCTGGACCTATGTGTCCAATCACCGAGCCAGAGCTCTGGAGCGCATGCGCCCAGAGCCGGCGCTCTGCAGCGACAGACACCACCACGATGGGAGGCCCACAGGAGCCAAAGAACAAAGACGGATGAAAACAGAAATGGAAGACCAATAGAAGTGGCCCACCCGCTTCCCTCCTTCCCCAACCCGACCCCCGCCCAAAATAAATAAATAAATAAATCTTAAAAAAAAAAAAAAGTGATGCATTGAGAGCTAGCATTCTTATCTTATAGAAAATACACGCAAGTGGTCACACTGAGATAAACAATACAAATTGCAACAGTTTTATAAAGAATATAAACAGAAGGCCAAGAAGGGTATTCTTTAATACTTATTTTTTATTTGGCTATTCCAGATCTTAGTTATGGCACTCAGGGTCTTAATTGCAGCATGTGGGGTCTGGTTCCCCGACCAGATTAAAGGGTCTTGGATGATTGGACCACTAAGGAAGAAAATATAAAATGCCCACAAAGGGGGGAAGCCTGGCAAACCTTTGCATGCCACTGCAATCAGATTGTTTTCCTCCAGCCTCCTTGCTGGAGATCATGGGTACTAATTAAATGGACATTTTTATTCTACGTAACAACAACAACAAAAGGCCAGGGAAAACAGCAACAACAAAAAATCTTGGGCCATCAGATATGTTATAGCAAAGACTTGGCTGAAGTTTAGTCAAGCTAGATTTTTGCACTGATGCAAAGATACCCTGGTGCCTGGAAGGTGGAGAAGAGGAAGAAGCAGATGAAACAGTTGCCAAAGAGATCTTCAGTTATATTGTATTCGGCTCCTTTATACTTGATAATAGCTGATACAGTTATAATTGAAAATGAAGTACTTATTGTTTCTTGGATCTAAGTTCTTATGTAATTTACTGCAGTTCTTTTATAAGGATAATTTTTTTTATTTGTGATTATTATTCATTCATTAGTATTATTCCGTGCTCTAATGTTAAAAAGTGATGCATTGGGCTTCCCCTGGTGGTCCAGTGGGTAAGGACACCGCCTTGCAGTGCAAGGGGCGCCGGTTCCATCCCTGGCCTGGGAAGATCCCACGTGCCGCAGAGCAGCTGGACCTATGTGTCCAATCACCGAGCCAGAGCTCTGGAGCGCATGCGCCCAGAGCCGGCGCTCTGCAGCGACAGACACCACCACGATGGGAGGCCCACAGGAGCCAAAGAACAAAGACGGATGAAAACAGAAATGGAAGACCAATAGAAGTGGCCCACCCGCTTCCCTCCTTCCCCAACCCGACCCCCGCCCAAAATAAATAAATAAATAAATCTTAAAAAAAAAAAAAGTGATGCATTGAGAGCTAGCATTCTTATCTTATAGAAAATACACGCAAGTGGTCACACTGAGATAAACAATACAAATTGCAACAGTTTTATAAAGAATATAAACAGAAGGCCAAGAAGGGTATTCTTTAATACTTATTTTTTATTTGGCTATTCCAGATCTTAGTTATGGCACTCAGGGTCTTAATTGCAGCATGTGGGGTCTGGTTCCCCGACCAGGGATTAAATCTGGGCTCTCCTGTGCTGGGAGCATGGAGTCTTAACCACCGGACCACTAAGGAAGTCCCCAAGAAGGCTTTTGAATAGGGATGCTCCTTGAAGGGAGATGGTCAGGAAAGGTTCACAGATGAAGCGCTGTTTGAGCTGGGATAGGATCAATATGAAAAAGTGAGACAGGTAAAGAGCTGAGTAGATGAGAAGGATGACAGAAAGAATAACAACACAGGTCCAAAGTATGTGAAGGGCTAGGGTTAGTCGACAAAGAGCAAGAAATACAGTGTGGCTGGACCACAGGAACCAGGAAGAATATAAGATGAGGAGGGTGGATGATGTAAGGCTGTGAGTCAGGGTAAGGGAAAGAACAACATGTTCTGACTAGCTCTTCTAGGAAGAACAAATGATCTGTGAGAAAGCACTGAAGCAAAACCAGCTAGGTCAACACTGAGGAGCCCAAGTGAAAGATGATGGCGGTTTGGATAAGGGGTGGTGGCAGGGGAGGAGCACAGAAATGAAAGCAATCTGACTCTGCAGCCACCACGTCCCAGAGAAACTGTGAAAGGCTTCCAGTCACAGTGACAGAGTAGCCAGACCTTCTGGTTAAGGTCTCCCAGTGAACAAAACTCTACCCCCAGTCTCCAGACAGAGAATTTGTCTCTGTCACCAGTACGCCTTTGAAATTGGTACAGTATTTTTCAGTCTGTTCAATGAACTAGGTATAGAACTCAGAGAAACACGTGAATCACTCCTGCAGTGTCCGTTTTAAAAGTGATTTCAAACCTTTGTGGCACCATGTGTGGTGGTCAATAAATGCATTGGTCAATAAATTGCTATTGATGAATTCTGAGCAGCTGAGGTGAAGTTGTATATATTATGCGAGAAAGAGAGAGAAAGGTTGTTGGGGCAGGGGGTGTGAGATTGGGAAGAGCTTTAGGAAAAACTGAGTTTTTTTTTCTATACATTTTTGCTTCTTATTTTCACAAATAGCATGGCATTCTCGTGCCAAGAAGGGTATTCTTTAATACTTATTTTTATTTGGCTTTTCCAGTTATGGCACTCAGGGTCTTAATTGCAGCATGTGGGGTCTGGTTCCCCGACCAGATTAAATCTGGGCTCTCCTGTGCTGGGAGCATGGAGTCTTAACCACCGGACCACTAAGGAAGTCCCCAAGAAGGCTTTTGAATAGGGATGCTCCTTGAAGGGAGATGGTCAGGAAAGGTTCACAGATGAAGCGCTGTTTGAGCTGGGATAGGATCAATATGAAAAAGTGAGACAGGTAAAGAGCTGAGTAGATGAGAAGGATGACAGAAAGAATAACAACACAGGTCCAAAGTATGTGAAGGGCTAGGGTTAGTCGACAAAGAGCAAGAAATACAGTGTGGCTGGACCACAGGAACCAGGAAGAATATAAGATGAGGAGGGTGGATGATGTAAGGCTGTGAGTCAGGGTAAGGGAAAGAACAACATGTTCTGACTAGCTCTTCTAGGAAGAACAAATGATCTGTGAGAAAGCACTGAAGCAAAACCAGCTAGGTCAACACTGAGGAGCCCAAGTGAAAGATGATGGCGGTTTGGATAAGGGGTGGTGGCAGGGGAGGAGCACAGAAATGAAAGCAATCTGACTCTGCAGCCACCACGTCCCAGAGAAACTGTGAAAGGCTTCCAGTCACAGTGACAGAGTAGCCAGACCTTCTGGTTAAGGTCTCCCAGTGAACAAAACTCTACCCCCAGTCTCCAGACAGAGAATTTGTCTCTGTCACCAGTACGCCTTTGAAATTGGTACAGTATTTTTCAGTCTGTTCAATGAACTAGGTATAGAACTCAGAGAAACACGTGAATCACTCCTGCAGTGTCCGTTTTAAAAGTGATTTCAAACCTTTGTGGCACCATGTGTGGTGGTCAATAAATGCATTGGTCAATAAATTGCTATTGATGAATTCTGAGCAGCTGAGGTGAAGTTGTATATATTATGCGAGAAAGAGAGAGAAAGGTTGTTGGGGCAGGGGGTGTGAGATTGGGAAGAGCTTTAGGAAAAAACTGAGTTATTTTCTATACATTTTTTGCTTCTTATTTTCACAAATAGCATGGCACATTCATGCGGTGCCAGGCCATGTCTCTTTGTGACCCTGGCTCCTGCCAGGCTCCTCAGTCCATGGGATTCTCTAGGCAAGAATACTAAAGTGAGTTGTTGTGCCCTTCTCCAGGGATCTTCCCAAGCCAGGGATCAAACCTGTCTCTTACATCTCCTGCATTGGCAGGCAGGTTCTTTACCACTAGTGCCACCTGAGAAGCCCAGCATGTATTCCTAGTTCTATAAATTTTATGTAACTCAAGAAAGCTTATATTGAAATTTTTAAAAAAGAAAAAAAAAGTACCTGGAAACTTTCTGCACACAGTCACAAATCAAAGATGGGAGACACGCGGATGGAACAGCAGAGCAGACAAGACCGATGAGAGGCTATTGAAGGACTGTGTGCAACAGAGAAATCCATTAGTTTGCTTTCCTGACTGGGCCTGGGGCCCAGTCCTGGGAGAGGCAGTTGGTTGATAATACTGGATAGTAATACCTGCATATCACTCATAGTTGCTGTGGTAGTATAACTATTTTATGAACCACATATAGTTTATTATAGAGTACAGGTCAGGGCTGATTGGCTCTTTTCTGTTTTATAATTCCTCGTAAGAGGAGGAAACTTTAATTCATTAGTAAAGAAGGAAGATGGGCAACCTGGGTCATTAAGTCACGAGTAGCTGGTGCCTAGAAAAGGAAGATCAGGCTGCTGCAGGGTTTCCAAATGCTTTTCTTCTCACAGCATACAGAGAAAATGACACAGTCTGTATGGCTTGCTGGAGGAAACTAGAAGGGATTTAAGAGTGTCTACCCCAGTAAAATTTTTCAGTACGCCTTTGAAATTGGTACAGTATTTTTCAGTCTGTTCAATGAACTAGGTATAGAACTCAGAGAAACACGTGAATCACTCCTGCAGTGTCCGTTTAAAAGTGATTTCAAACCTTTGTGGCACCATGTGTGGTGGTCAATAAATGCATTGGTCAATAAGTTGCTATTGATGAATTCTGAGCAGCTGAGATGAAGTTGTATATATTATGCAGAAGAGAGAGAAAGGTTGTTGGGGCAGGGGGTGTGAGATTGGGAAGAGCTTTAGGAAAAAACTGAGTTATTTTCTATACATTTTTTGCTTCTTATTTTCACAAATAGCATGGCACATTCATGCGGTGCCAGGCCATGTCTCTTTGTGACCCTGGCTCCTGCCAGGCTCCTCAGTCCATGGGATTCTCTAGGCAAGAATACTAAAGTGAGTTGTTGTGCCCTTCTCCAGGGATCTTCCCAAGCCAGGGATCAAACCTGTCTCTTACATCTCCTGCATTGGCAGGCAGGTTCTTTACCACTAGTGCCACCTGAGAAGCCCAGCATGTATTCCTAGTTCTATAAATTTTATGTAACTCAAGAAAGCTTATATTGAAATTTTTAAAAAAGAAAAAAAAAGTACCTGGAAACTTTCTGCACACAGTCACAAATCAAAGATGGGAGACACGCGGATGGAACAGCAGAGCAGACAAGACCGATGAGAGGCTATTGAAGGACTGTGTGCAACAGAGAAATCCATTAGTTTGCTTTCCTGACTGGGCCTGGGGCCCAGTCCTGGGAGAGGCAGTTGGTTGATAATACTGGATAGTAATACCTGCATATCACTCATAGTTGCTGTGGTAGTATAACTATTTTATGAACCACATATAGTTTATTATAGAGTACAGGTCAGGGCTGATTGGCTCTTTTCTGTTTTATAATTCCTCGTAAGAGGAGGAAACTTTAATTCATTAGTAAAGAAGGAAGATGGGCAACCTGGGTCATTAAGTCACGAGTAGCTGGTGCCTAGAAAAGGAAGATCAGGCTGCTGCAGGGTTTCCAAATGCTTTTCTTCTCACAGCATACAGAGAAAATGACACAGTCTGTATGGCTTGCTGGAGGAAACTAGAAGGGATTTAAGAGTGTCTATAAATATCTTTTGGGGACAAAACATTCTGTTTTATTCATATTTTATAATTGCAAAGACAGAGAAAATGCTACATGTTGAGTTTTTGTCTTCCTGGCAAATTCAGTGTTTTCAAATATTCAGTGAAAAAACAAAGTTAACTTTTGTGTTTAGACTATTTACATTTGAAGAATTCATCATGTGTTTCACTGACTAACACAAGTAATCTTGGCATTTCTGAGGACCAAATAACTTTAATTCCACTGAATTTTTTCATGTGAGATATTTCAAATTAAGATGCAGAATGTAAACGTTGCTAGAGCATCCAACATGCAACCAGCTGGAATGTCACTGAAGCACACTTGTCAAAAATTTCTATAAGTTCCCCATATATGTAAAGACAGGGACTGAGACTGCCCCTCACAGCTACACCCGAGAGTCCTTGCAAAACTGCCCTACCCATGCAGGCTGTGTGTTTGTCTCTGGGAATCTGAGACCCAAACTGGGCTACACTTTGTCAGCATGCTCCAACCAGCATGATGCCAGCCTGAGTTCTGAATACACGTTCAGGCACAGACACTTCTTAGCCACTGAGAAAGACTATTAATTTTTTAGTTTTAATTTTTTATTGAAGTATACTTGATGTATTATGTTAATCTGCTGTTCTGCAAAGTGATTCATATATATATATGTACATACACATACACTTACACACACACACACACACACACACACACACATATATATATACAATCTTTAAAAAATTTTTTCCTTTGTGTTAATCATAGGACATTGAATATAGTTCCCTGTGCTATACAGTAGGACCTTGTTGTTTATCTGTTTTATAAATAATAGCTTACATTTGCTAACCCAGCTTCTCACTCTGTCCCTCCCTGACCCCCCTTCCCCTTGGAAATGACAGGTCTATTATCTGTGTCCATGAGTCTGTCTGTTTCATAGGTTCATTTGTGTCATATTTTAGATTCCACTATAATAGATGTCATATGGTACTTGTCTTTCTCTTTCTGACATATTTCAATTAGTGTGATAGTGTCTAACTGTTCCATGTTGCTTTAAATGGTATCATTTCATTCTTTTTGATAGTTGACTAGTATTCCATTGTATATATGCATTGCATCTTCTTTAGCCATTCATCTGTCAGTGGACATTTAGGTTGTTTCCATGCCTTGGTTTTTGGTAATAATGCTGCTATGAACATAGGTGTGCATGTATCCTTTTGGGGGGAATATATTTATTTATTGCAGTGTATTTAGTTGCTTTGCAGTGTTGTGTTAGTTTCTGCTATAAAACAGTGAATCCTTTACACACACACACACACACACACACATATATATATATACTCCATGATTTTATATTTCCTTCCCATTTAGTCAGCATAGAGCATTGAGTAGGGTTCCCTGTGCTACACAGTAGGATCTTATTAGTTATCTCTTTTACACATAGAAGTGGATATGTCAACCCCAACCTACTGATCTGTCTCATCTCCCCCTTCTGAGCAGTGTATGTATCTTTCTAAGTTACTTTTGTTTTAATATATGCCCAGAAGTGGGATTGCTGGATCATGTGGTAATTCTGTCTTTAGTGTTTTTAAGGAAACTCCATACTGTTTTTTATAGTGGCTGTACCGATTTATATTCCCACCAACAGTGTAGGAGCGTTCACTTTTCTCTACATCCTCTGTGCAGCATTTGTTATTTGTAGACTTTTTTAAAAATGTATTTACAATTGTTTTTGAAGTGTGGTTGATTTACAGTGTGCAAATCTCCGTAGAGCAAAGTGACTCAGTATACACACATAGACATTCCTTTTAATATTCCTTTTCATTATGGTTTATCCTAGGATATTTAATATTGTTCCCTGTGCTGAACAGAAGGACTTTCTTGTCTATCATCCTACATAGAGACTGAGATGGTAAAGAATCTGCCTGCAATGCAGTAGGCCCAGGTTTGATCCCTGAGTGGGAGATAACCCCTGAAGAAAGGAATGGCTACACACTGCAGTATTCTTGCCTGGAGAACACATGGACAGAGGAGCCTGGTGGGCTTGGGCTTGTTATTGAGAAAGACTATTCAGATTGTCAGATGGCTGAAGAAAATCACTTGGCCTTTCTTGCAACCCAGTGTTTTGGTGTCAGTCACCCAGTGTTTGGGTGGTGTTGTTGTTAAGTCATTAAGTTGTGTCCAACTCTTTGCAACCCCATGGACTGCAGCACACCAGGCTTCTTTATCCTTCACTATCTCCTGGAGTTTGCCCACGTTTATGTCCTGAGCCAGTGATGCTATCCAGCCGTCTCATCCTCTGTTTCCTCCTTCTCCTCCTGCCCTCAATCTTTCCCAACATCAGGGTCTTTTCCAGTAAGTCAGCTCTTTGCATCAGGTGGCCGAAGTATGGGAGCTTTCCCTTCAGCATCAATTCTTCCAGTGGATATTCAGGGTTGATTTTCTTTAGGATTGACTGGTTTGATCTTCTTGCTGTCCAAGGCATTCTCAAGAGTCTTCTCCAGCACCACAGTTTGAAAGCATCAATTCTTTGGTGCTCAGCCTTCTTTATGGTCCACCTCTCACATCTGTACCTGACTGCTGGAAAAACCATAGCTTTGACTATATGGACCTTTTTTGGCAAAGTGATGTCTAGGTCTGTCAAAACTTTGCTTTCATAATCTATGGATCATTTCAGTGTTGCTTATGGCAAGAGGCTACTGAAACAGGAACACCCCTAGGCCTTATAGTGGCTGTACCGATTTATATTCCCACCAACAGTGTAGGAGCGTTCACTTTTCTACATCCTCTGTGCAGCATTTGTTATTTGTAGACTTTTTTAAAAATGTATTTACAATTGTTTTTGAAGTGTGGTTGATTTACAGTGTGCAAATCTCCGCAGAGCAAAGTGACTCAGTATACACACATAGACATTCCTTTTAATATTCCTTTTCATTATGGTTTATCCTAGGATATTTAATATTGTTCCCTGTGCTGAACAGAAGGACTTTCTTGTCTATCATCCTACATAGAGACTGAGATGGTAAAGAATCTGCCTGCAATGCAGTAGGCCCAGGTTTGATCCCTGAGTGGGAAATAACCCCTGAAGAAAGGAATGGCTACACACTGCAGTATTCTTGCCTGGAGAACACATGGACAGAGGAGCCTGGTGGGCTTGGGCTTGTTATTGAGAAAGACTATTCAGATTGTCAGATGGCTGAAGAAAATCACTTGGCCTTTCTTGCAACCCAGTGTTTTGGTGTCAGTCACCCAGTGTTTGGGTGGTGTTGTTGTTAAGTCATTAAGTTGTGTCCAACTCTTTGCAACCCCATGGACTGCAGCACACCAGGCTTCTTTATCCTTCACTATCTCCTGGAGTTTGCCCACGTTTATGTCCTGAGCCAGTGATGCTATCCAGCCGTCTCATCCTCTGTTTCCTCCTTCTCCTCCTGCCCTCAATCTTTCCCAACATCAGGGTCTTTTCCAGTAAGTCAGCTCTTTGCATCAGGTGGCCGAAGTATGGGAGCTTTCCCTTCAGCATCAATTCTTCCAGTGGATATTCAGGGTTGATTTTCTTTAGGATTGACTGGTTTGATCTTCTTGCTGTCCAAGGCATTCTCAAGAGTCTTCTCCAGCACCACAGTTTGAAAGCATCAATTCTTTGGTGCTCAGCCTTCTTTATGGTCCACCTCTCACATCTGTACCTGACTGCTGGAAAAACCATAGCTTTGACTATATGGACCTTTTTTGGCAAAGTGATGTCTAGGTCTGTCAAAACTTTGCTTCCATAATCTATGGATCATTTCAGTGTTGCTTATGGCAAGAGGCTACTGAAACAGGAAGCCAGCTACCCCAGGCCCTACCGGGACCTTCTTATAGCTGAGTGACTATCATGCCATAAACCTGCAACTGATTGCTGAGGCCATGTGCAGGAAAGTTCTAGTTTACAGAGCAGTCCCGGAATCAGGAGGCTGCCTGTCTACATGCACACAAGACTTTAGGCCATCTAGGCACAGTCATACTCGAAAAAGGATAAGCTCTTTGATGCACTCATTCCCAACAGGCTACAGGGAAATGGGAAAGAAGTGGAAGCAAGGAAAAATAACAACCATCTGGCTTCCCATGAGGATTGCTGAATTTTTCTCATTAGCATATTTTTTTGGCTAATATTTACAATATGGCATGTGTTGGCCTCTTTCTGAGGAAAAAAAATACAGAAATGCTCCAAATTCCTTTGTTCCTACCCTGCAGAAATGGAAAGAAAATAAGTTCAGAAAGCACAAGTTCACTGCCTGCCTTAGGTGATAGTTAAATGTACATTGACCAAGAAGCAGGTGTATTAAAGCAATGAGAAAAGGAAGATAACTGTGAATTTTGATTAAAATACCTTAATATTTCTTTATGAAAGACAAATGGCTAATGTTCCTTAGGTAACCAGTTTGTGTATGTAAACATACTGTCAACCATTTTATCAACATGTAACCTTTTTTGTTCAACTCACTTTTTGGATTGATGATGCGGTTCCTCCTTCTCCTCCTGCCCTCAATCTTTCCCAACATCAGGGTCTTTTCCAGTAAGTCAGCTCTTTGCATCAGGTGGCAGTATGGGAGCTTTCCCTTCAGCATCAGTCCTTCCAATGAATGTTCAGGATCAATTTTCTTTAGGATTGACTGGTTTCACCTTCTTGTAGTCCAAGAGACTCTCAAGGGTTTTCTCCAGCGCCACAGTTTGAAAGCATCAATTCTTTGGTACTCAGCCTGTTTTATGGTCCAACTCTCATGTCCATATATGACTGCTGGAAAAACCATAGCTTTGACTATATGGACCTTTGCAAAGTGATGTCTAGGTCTGTCAAAACTTTGCTTCCATAATCTATGGATCATTTCAGTGTTGCTTATGGCAAGAGGCTACTGAAACAGGAAGCCAGCTACCCCAGGCCCTACCGGGACCTTCTTATAGCTGAGTGACTATCATGCCATAAACCTGCAACTGATTGCTGAGGCCATGTGCAGGAAAGTTCTAGTTTACAGAGCAGTCCCGGAATCAGGAGGCTGCCTGTCTACATGCACACAAGACTTTAGGCCATCTAGGCACAGTCATACTCGAAAAAGGATAAGCTCTTTGATGCACTCATTCCCAACAGGCTACAGGGAAATGGGAAAGAAGTGGAAGCAAGGAAAAATAACAACCATCTGGCTTCCCATGAGGATTGCTGAATTTTTCTCATTAGCATATTTTTTTGGCTAATATTTACAATATGGCATGTGTTGGCCTCTTTCTGAGGAAAAAAAATACAGAAATGCTCCAAATTCCTTTGTTCCTACCCTGCAGAAATGGAAAGAAAATAAGTTCAGAAAGCACAAGTTCACTGCCTGCCTTAGGTGATAGTTAAATGTACATTGACCAAGAAGCAGGTGTATTAAAGCAATGAGAAAAGGAAGATAACTGTGAATTTTGATTAAAATACCTTAATATTTCTTTATGAAAGACAAATGGCTAATGTTCCTTAGGTAACCAGTTTGTGTATGTAAACATACTGTCAACCATTTTATCAACATGTAACTTGTCCAATATTGTGTTGGAATTTTGATCCCTCTCAATCTTTGTTTGCTGTTTATGCTCACTGCTAAGTTCCTGCTTCATATTCATGGAATATATTTATTTAAATATTTTTCATCATATGGGCCCAGTGCCTATCCAGACGTGTCACAGAAAATCCTATCCAAATCAAAAGACTATCTTTGTGTGTGTGTGTGTGTGTGTGTATACAAACACCTTAGCAAATAAATTTTGAATCACAGTCTATATTTTTCCAGGGTTTTGCCACAATGTGTATTTTCCTCTGAAAAAGAGAATTTGAAAAGAATTGCCAAATCTGTCTTGGAACTTCCACTTTAAATTCAAAACAGATTCCCAAATGTCTACTGGGATATAGCTCCAAATACAATGAAGAATGTGCACCTGTGGTTACCTCAACCAGCCAAAGAATGGCACCATTGCTTCACATAAATGTAGTCACAGATATTTTTTATTTGGTTATAGGATTTTATCAGCAATCCCATGACTCGGTGCAGAATTCTGTCTGTCCTACAGGTCCACTTCTTGCCTTGAGATAATGTTTTACAGCAAAAACCTGACGTATTGCTTCTGTCACCCTTTGGCCACTAAAGGAACTTAAAACAGCACAATGGGTGCATAAGAAGGAGACAAAGGGAATTTTCTGCCCTTTTGGCTCAGTCTGTGCATATGGTCATAATTTTCCAACTTTATGACAATAAGGGGAACGCATTTATTAGTCCTCTGCTCCTTCTCCAGTCGATCGTCCATTGTTAGGTTTAGCAGTTGGCCATATGTATTAGAGAATGATGAAATAATGTGAAGGGTAATAAGTGAGGTAGCCCCTTGAGTTTTACAAGGCAATAATGAATGGTGGAGAAGGAGCGGCAGGTTTGAAGGATGGGTTCACAGAAACATTAACCAAGTCAGATGATTCTCTTGCAGTCTCTGAGAGTTAAGTAGAAAACTAAAGGTAGTCTGACAAGTGTCAGGCTAATTTGTTGTGTCATGCACTGTGCATCTAGGCTAGATGCACATCAGCCTGGGGTGAGTGCAGTATAAATCCTATTTTCTTCTTTATAATTGTAGACCATACCTAATAGCCCTTTACCTGGTCTGTCTGTAGTTGTTGTTTAGTTGCTCAGTCATGTCTAGTTTGTGACCCCATGGACTGTGTTCTGCCAGGCTCCTCTGTCCATGGGATTCTCCAGGTATGAATACTGGAGTGGGTTGCCATTTCCTTATCTATAATTCCTCGTAAAACTCAGATGATTTTTAAGACTAATTTAGTTTCAGACGATTAAATGAGACAGTTATTTCACATGTATTCAGTAGTGCTCAGTTTTCAAAATCAGGCAAAGAAAACAGACCAAAGTTTTAAAATATTCAAAAATACTCGAAAGTGTACAAAGGAAGATAATCAAATGGTTAGTAAGCACATGAAAAAGAGTCCATTGCCGTCACTCATCAGGAAAGTACAAATTAAAATCACAGTGAGATACACTCTATGCCTACCAGAAAATCTAAACTTTAAAGGACAGAAAAGGTGACAGGTTGGGGAGCTTGTGGAGCCACCAGAATATCCATACATTGTTGGTGAGGATGGAATATGGGGCAACTAGTTTAGGAATAGATTTCACAGTTCCTATATAAAATTACATAAATGCCTATTACATAAACCAGCAATTCTACTCTTAGGTATTTACCTATGAAAAATGAAAACATGTGTACATCAGAACGGCTTGCACAGGAATATTCACTGAAAGCCTGAACTGAAAAATTAGATCAATTTTTCATCAACAGAAGGACGAATACACAAATTATGGTATGTTCACACACTGAGATGTTATTCAGAAATAAGGAGGAACAAACCACTACAACCCCATGTATAAATCTCAAGACCTAATGCCAAGAAAAGAAATGAGTACTTACTGTGAGTAGTTACTATTCTAGGAGATGAGGATGGTGTTGGATTTGGCATAATATTGTTCTGTACTTTGAAAGAAGTTTTAGTTACATGAATGTAGATACACATCAAAAATCATCAAATGGGGCTTCCCTGGGGTGGTCCAGTGGGTAAAGAGTCTACCGTGCAGTGCAAGGGGTGCCATGTTGTGATAGTTTCAAGTGGACAGCAAAGGAATTCAGCCATACTGGTTTCCTTTTGATAGGAATTGTAGACCATACCTAATAGCCCTTTACCTGGTCTGTCTGTAGTTGTTGTTTAGTTGCTCAGTCATGTCTAGTTTGTGACCCCATGGACTGTGTTCTGCCAGGCTCCTCTGTCCATGGGATTCTCCAGGTATGAATACTGGAGTGGGTTGCCATTTCCTTATCTATAATTCCTCGTAAAACTCAGATGATTTTTAAGACTAATTTAGTTTCAGACGATTAAATGAGACAGTTATTTCACATGTATTCAGTAGTGCTCAGTTTTCAAAATCAGGCAAAGAAAACAGACCAAAGTTTTAAAATATTCAAAAATACTCGAAAGTGTACAAAGGAAGATAATCAAATGGTTAGTAAGCACATGAAAAAGAGTCCATTGCCGTCACTCATCAGGAAAGTACAAATTAAAATCACAGTGAGATACACTCTATGCCTACCAGAAAATCTAAACTTTAAAGGACAGAAAAGGTGACAGGTTGGGGAGCTTGTGGAGCCACCAGAATATCCATACATTGTTGGTGAGGATGGAATATGGGGCAACTAGTTTAGGAATAGATTTCACAGTTCCTATATAAAATTACATAAATGCCTATTACATAAACCAGCAATTCTACTCTTAGGTATTTACCTATGAAAAATGAAAACATGTGTACATCAGAACGGCTTGCACAGGAATATTCACTGAAAGCCTGAACTGAAAAATTAGATCAATTTTTCATCAACAGAAGGACGAATACACAAATTATGGTATGTTCACACACTGAGATGTTATTCAGAAATAAGGAGGAACAAACCACTACAACCCCATGTATAAATCTCAAGACCTAATGCCAAGAAAAGAAATGAGTACTTACTGTGAGTAGTTACTATTCTAGGAGATGAGGATGGTGTTGGATTTGGCATAATATTGTTCTGTACTTTGAAAGAAGTTTTAGTTACATGAATGTAGATACACATCAAAAATCATCAAATGGGGCTTCCCTGGGGTGGTCCAGTGGGTAAAGAGTCTACCGTGCAGTGCAAGGGGTGCCATGTTGTGATAGTTTCAAGTGGACAGCAAAGGAATTCAGCCATACTGGTTTCCTTTTGATAGGATTATTCCTAGCCAGAATAGTAAGTCCCATATTTGACTGTTGATTCAGAGGCATTCCATGGGGTGGAAAAGAGTTGGACATGCCTGAGCAACTAATACTTTCACTTTCACTAATATTCATACTGTTTTGAGTTGAATAACACTGAGAGCTGCAAGTAACTTTAAAATGTATCGGAAAAAATAATATAGGTTAGTTGGTAGAGAGATGAAAACTAAAGCAAGCAGAATTTTTAAAACTAGATGTTGAATATGTGGATATTTACACTGTGTACCACTTTCAAACCTGATGACTGGAAACTTCCCTATGAAAATATCAGGGGAAAAAAATCAAGCATCGCTGATTTTTCCTTCGTTGTGTTGCTCCTGGAAACTTAAAGTTGAAATGAAAAAAGCAAGAGAAATACTGAACACAACTCTCTTCCTTCAATAAGGCTCTGATGATCTACTTGTTATTATGTTTAAACCAGCACTGCATGATTATTTAACATGAAAGTGAATGAGTTCCTGACCCAGAAGGACTCTGTCCATACAATATAGAGCAAACATGGAAAACAAAGAAAGAAGTGCTTTGATGAGGGATACATGATGATCCTGGTGTGTGAGGCCTGCTTATGGACCTCCCCAGTGCCAGCAAGCAAGCAACACAGGTTCTTCCTCTACATAAAAGGGCAAGAATACACAGTGATTAACCACAAGATTGAAAGGACAAGGGCATCTGAGTTTGAATTTGGGCTTCCCCCCTCACTAGCTTCCTTTCCTGACCAGCATCATTGAATGTTTCCATGTTTTGGTTTCATCATTTACCAAGTGGACAAATTATTTGGTGTGTATTCTTGAGGGTATAGGAATAATGAAGCACTGTGGGTATCCATTATTATCACACACACAGACTCACAACTAGAGAAGAGAAAAGAGGCACAGACATAACTAAGGGTGATGGAATTTAAAGAAAAGGAAAGTTTGGGCACAAAGGGTGTCATAAAATAAGCTAGAAGTAAAGCATCAAACTGCAAAATTCCTGTTTCTCCTGTGATTGCTTTTTTAATTTTCTTTTTTGTACTATGTGAGTTGCAGAAGTATTTTTTTTTTCCCCTGGAACATTAAAGTGGTGACAGCAATGATTACTCCTAAGCACAGGTCTGAATAAAAAGCCACACTATAGAATACTTTGCTTTCCTTGCAGATCTCCTCACAACCTTCTCATAAATAAATGGGGCTAGAGTCAAGGAAACTATGCAAAATCCCTCCCTTACTGTTTGGACTGTTCCCAAATCATTCATCATGGATACAGGAGGATGGTGGCTTCTCTTTGGCGTATATCTTAGGGAGGTCTGGCAGGGGTTTAAGAGAAATACTGAACAACGATGACTGAACTTCCCTATGAAAATATCAGGGAAAATCAAGCATCGCTGATTTTCCTTCGTTGTGTTGCTCCTGGAAACTTAAAGTTGAAATGAAAAAAGCAAGAGAAATACTGAACACAACTCTCTTCCTTCAATAAGGCTCTGATGATCTACTTGTTATTATGTTTAAACCAGCACTGCATGATTATTTAACATGAAAGTGAATGAGTTCCTGACCCAGAAGGACTCTGTCCATACAATATAGAGCAAACATGGAAAACAAAGAAAGAAGTGCTTTGATGAGGGATACATGATGATCCTGGTGTGTGAGGCCTGCTTATGGACCTCCCCAGTGCCAGCAAGCAAGCAACACAGGTTCTTCCTCTACATAAAAGGGCAAGAATACACAGTGATTAACCACAAGATTGAAAGGACAAGGGCATCTGAGTTTGAATTTGGGCTTCCCCCCTCACTAGCTTCCTTTCCTGACCAGCATCATTGAATGTTTCCATGTTTTGGTTTCATCATTTACCAAGTGGACAAATTATTTGGTGTGTATTCTTGAGGGTATAGGAATAATGAAGCACTGTGGGTATCCATTATTATCACACACACAGACTCACAACTAGAGAAGAGAAAAGAGGCACAGACATAACTAAGGGTGATGGAATTTAAAGAAAAGGAAAGTTTGGGCACAAAGGGTGTCATAAAATAAGCTAGAAGTAAAGCATCAAACTGCAAAATTCCTGTTTCTCCTGTGATTGCTTTTTTAATTTTCTTTTTTGTACTATGTGAGTTGCAGAAGTATTTTTTTTTCCCCTGGAACATTAAAGTGGTGACAGCAATGATTACTCCTAAGCACAGGTCTGAATAAAAAGCCACACTATAGAATACTTTGCTTTCCTTGCAGATCTCCTCACAACCTTCTCATAAATAAATGGGGCTAGAGTCAAGGAAACTATGCAAAATCCCTCCCTTACTGTTTGGACTGTTCCCAAATCATTCATCATGGATACAGGAGGATGGTGGCTTCTCTTTGGCGTATATCTTAGGGAGGTCTGGCAGGGTTAAGAGAAAGAGACAAAGGAGCCTATGCTCAAATACCCAGGGCATTTTTTTTGCCAGTCTAATGCTTTAAAAACTACACACACAGTATACTTTTGTCAGTAAATCTTCTAGGTGCTTGCACTGAAGGTGGTGAAAATTGCTTAGGTAATTCAACATTGTGTCATGAGCTTTTCGCAGAAAAATGGAAGATGGTATCTGTATTTCTAGATCCTCAACTCAGTGACCCCTGAAAATTGCCAGCAGTTATTTATTTTTTATTGGATTAGGATTGACTAACTCATTCAATTTGAGTGGTATCTATTTCCATTTGACCAGTATTTCTGGGCAAGGAAGAGGATGCTGTACTGGGGACCTGGTCGAGTCTGAGGGCAAAAATATCTTGGTCCCAGGGAAAGTATGCACATTGTGTGAGAGTCACAAAATCCATGATAGATTGCTCTGTGCAATTGCTCTTAAGTCTGCCTAGGATTCCATGTCCTCTTTTAAATCTTTGAAATGAAATTTTATGCCACAGGGTCGTCAGTGAGAGGAAAGGGTAGAGGAAAAAATATAAAATAAGGCTGAAGCAAGACAGCACATCTGTTATGGTATGAATAGCTCTTACAAATTCTCTTCCTTTCACTCAAAAACGTCTCGTTGTTAACTGTTTTATTTGGGGAGGGGTATACAATTATTTATGGGGTTTAGAGCAGAAGGCCACCATGTTTTATCTTTCTGGCTTCTATGTTTGAAAAAAAATGCCAAGTTTTGGTTATATCAAAAAAAACTTAAGTGAAAAGTGTATTTTGTAATTTCTTGAATTCAACGTAATCAAAGGCACCCAAAGGACTTCCTGCTCCTGTGATTGCTTTTTAATTTTCTTTTGTACTATGTGAGTTGCAGAAGTATTTTTTTTTCCCCTGGAACATTAAAGTGGTGACAGCAATGATTACTCCTAAGCACAGGTCTGAATAAAAAGCCACACTATAGAATACTTTGCTTTCCTTGCAGATCTCCTCACAACCTTCTCATAAATAAATGGGGCTAGAGTCAAGGAAACTATGCAAAATCCCTCCCTTACTGTTTGGACTGTTCCCAAATCATTCATCATGGATACAGGAGGATGGTGGCTTCTCTTTGGCGTATATCTTAGGGAGGTCTGGCAGGGTTAAGAGAAAGAGACAAAGGAGCCTATGCTCAAATACCCAGGGCATTTTTTTTGCCAGTCTAATGCTTTAAAAACTACACACACAGTATACTTTTGTCAGTAAATCTTCTAGGTGCTTGCACTGAAGGTGGTGAAAATTGCTTAGGTAATTCAACATTGTGTCATGAGCTTTTCGCAGAAAAATGGAAGATGGTATCTGTATTTCTAGATCCTCAACTCAGTGACCCCTGAAAATTGCCAGCAGTTATTTATTTTTTATTGGATTAGGATTGACTAACTCATTCAATTTGAGTGGTATCTATTTCCATTTGACCAGTATTTCTGGGCAAGGAAGAGGATGCTGTACTGGGGACCTGGTCGAGTCTGAGGGCAAAAATATCTTGGTCCCAGGGAAAGTATGCACATTGTGTGAGAGTCACAAAATCCATGATAGATTGCTCTGTGCAATTGCTCTTAAGTCTGCCTAGGATTCCATGTCCTCTTTTAAATCTTTGAAATGAAATTTTATGCCACAGGGTCGTCAGTGAGAGGAAAGGGTAGAGGAAAAAATATAAAATAAGGCTGAAGCAAGACAGCACATCTGTTATGGTATGAATAGCTCTTACAAATTCTCTTCCTTTCACTCAAAAACGTCTCGTTGTTAACTGTTTTATTTGGGGAGGGGTATACAATTATTTATGGGGTTTAGAGCAGAAGGCCACCATGTTTTATCTTTCTGGCTTCTATGTTTGAAAAAAAATGCCAAGTTTTGGTTATATCAAAAAAAACTTAAGTGAAAAGTGTATTTTGTAATTTCTTGAATTCAACGTAATCAAAGGCACCCAAAGGACATTTAAATGAGCATTTCTGTAGTTATATGGCACTGTCTGTATTCTTCTAACATGGCCATTGGCTCAGTGAACCTGCTGTTGGTTCGATAGTTCTTTCTGCTGTGAACAACCAGCATTTTCCATACTTTGAAACTTATTTTTTTTTAACCATTCACAGATGAAACACACCCATGTGTGTACCCCTTTCTGGTATAAAACATTCTGAAGCTTCAGAACGTTGTTGATTAAAAACCAGTGAGCACCTACTATGTATGCAGAAGGTGCTATGGAATTAATTCAACAACTCTGAAAATGTTTATGGAGCACTCACTCTGGGCCTGGCTCCTCTTGCATGATCTGAAAGGTGGGTAATGAAAAGAAAGAAAAATAGAAACAAACACCAGTCACAAGCAGGGAAGGAAGGGGGGACAGAGAGTGCCGGGGGAGGGGCTGACTTTTGACTAGGAGGACCAGGAATTTAGCACTGAGGGAAGCAAGATTATAATGTGAAAAGGTGAAGAAAGGTTTAAAAAATGGAAGGAGCAAACAATATAGGTCATTGGGGAAGAGCTTGCTCAACAGCGGGAACAGAGGCCTTGAAGTAGAGGAACACTAAGCCCTCGGAGAGCCCAGTGATGCCGGAAGTGAACACCTGGAGCCCGGAGCATCATAGGATGAGTTCATGAGGTAGCAGGGCCTTGAAAGTGTATACTGGGCCTTGGAAGCCTTGAAAGGCTTTTTTTTTAAACCATGAGCAAAATGGGAGCCTTTGGAAGGGTTGAATAATAGAAGACATTATCTTAAGTTTCAAAATTTTATTTATTGCAATTAATTTTTAATTGGGAGTGTAGTTGCTTTACAAGGTTGTTAGTTTCTACTATACAGCAAAGTAAATCAGTTATACATGTACAGAGATCCCCTTTTTAATTCCATTTAGGCATAACTGTTTTATTTGGGGAGGGGTATACAATTATTTATGGGGTTTAGAGCAGAAGGCCACCATGTTTTATCTTTCTGGCTTCTATGTTTGAAAAAATGCCAAGTTTTGGTTATATCAAAAAACTTAAGTGAAAAGTGTATTTTGTAATTTCTTGAATTCAACGTAATCAAAGGCACCCAAAGGACATTTAAATGAGCATTTCTGTAGTTATATGGCACTGTCTGTATTCTTCTAACATGGCCATTGGCTCAGTGAACCTGCTGTTGGTTCGATAGTTCTTTCTGCTGTGAACAACCAGCATTTTCCATACTTTGAAACTTATTTTTTTTTAACCATTCACAGATGAAACACACCCATGTGTGTACCCCTTTCTGGTATAAAACATTCTGAAGCTTCAGAACGTTGTTGATTAAAAACCAGTGAGCACCTACTATGTATGCAGAAGGTGCTATGGAATTAATTCAACAACTCTGAAAATGTTTATGGAGCACTCACTCTGGGCCTGGCTCCTCTTGCATGATCTGAAAGGTGGGTAATGAAAAGAAAGAAAAATAGAAACAAACACCAGTCACAAGCAGGGAAGGAAGGGGGGACAGAGAGTGCCGGGGGAGGGGCTGACTTTTGACTAGGAGGACCAGGAATTTAGCACTGAGGGAAGCAAGATTATAATGTGAAAAGGTGAAGAAAGGTTTAAAAAATGGAAGGAGCAAACAATATAGGTCATTGGGGAAGAGCTTGCTCAACAGCGGGAACAGAGGCCTTGAAGTAGAGGAACACTAAGCCCTCGGAGAGCCCAGTGATGCCGGAAGTGAACACCTGGAGCCCGGAGCATCATAGGATGAGTTCATGAGGTAGCAGGGCCTTGAAAGAGTATACTGGGCCTTGGAAGCCTTGAAAGGCTTTTTTTTTTTTTTTAAACCATGAGCAAAATGGGAGCCTTTGGAAGGGTTGAATAATAGAAGACATTATCTTAAGTTTCAAAATTTTATTTATTGCAATTAATTTTTAATTGGGAGTGTAGTTGCTTTACAAGGTTGTTAGTTTCTACTATACAGCAAAGTAAATCAGTTATACATGTACAGAGATCCCCTTTTTTTGAATTTCCCTCCCATTTAGGTCACTACAGAGCACTGAATAGAGTTCCCTGAGCTCGACAGTAGGTTCTCATTAGTTTTATACATAGTATCTATTGTAGTCGTAGTATCAGTATTGTACATAGGTCAATGCCCATTTCCCCACTCACTTTGGTATACGTTCATCTGTTCTCTGTGTATGTTACCTATTTCTGCTTTGCAAATAAGATATCTGAACTATTTTTCTAGATGCTGTATTTATTTGTTAATATACATATTTGTTTTTCTCTTTCTGACTTTACTTCTGTGTGTTAACACCCTCTAGGTTCTTCCATGTCTCTAGGTCCACCCAATTTTGTTTCTCTTATCACAAAGATGCTGAGTGATATTCTATTATATGTGTACCACATCATTTTTATCCACTTCCCTGTTGATGGACATTTAGGTTGCTTCCATGTCCTGGCTATTATAAACAGTGCTGCAGTGAACATTTTTGAATATGGCTTTCTCCAGGTGTATGGACAGCAGTGGGATAGCTGGGTCATATGGCAGTTCTATTTTTAGTTTTTTAATGAACCTCCATACTGTTCTCCATAGTGGCTGTACCAATTTGCATCCCATCAACACTGTAGGAGGGTTCCCTTTTCTACCTATCTTCTCCAGCATTTATTGTTTGGAGATATTTTTGACAATGGCTATTCTTTTTTGTTTACTTTTTACTTTTACAGTGTTTTTTTGTTTACAGATATGTATAATCCCAGATTAGTCATATGTATATCCTTGGCCCCCATCCCTCCTCCACCCCCATCCCATCCCATCCCTTCAGGCCATCTCACAGCGCCCCTGCAGGATCCCCTATTCCCACAGCACAGTGACAATATCTATCTTTTTCACATATAATAGTAAAGGTTTCCATGTTACTCCCTCTATACCTCCCACCCCTGTTCATTCCCCACAATGTCCATATATCAGTACCCTATTTTTCCATCCCTTCAGTGCGTGTGTTATCACTACTATCTTACTAGATTCCATATATATGTGTTAGTATACTATACTTGTCTTTTTCTTTTTGACTTACTTCACTTTTTATAGTAGTTTCTAGATCCATCCACGTCATTAGGACTGATTCTTCTACATTTCTTTTTACAGCTGAGTAGTACTCCATTGTATATATGTACCAGAGTTTTTTTATTTATTCATTCGTCGATGGACATCTAGGTTGTTTCCATGCTCTGGCTATTATAAACAGTGCTGCAGTGAACATTTTTGAATATGGCTTTCTCCAGGTGTATGGACAGCAGTGGGATAGCTGGGTCATATGGCAGTTCTATTTTTAGTTTTTTAATGAACCTCCATACTGTTCTCCATAGTGGCTGTACCAATTTGCATCCCATCAACACTGTAGGAGGGTTCCCTTTTCTACCTATCTTCTCCAGCATTTATTGTTTGGAGATATTTTTGACAATGGCTATTCTTTTTTGTTTACTTTTTACTTTTACAGTGTTTTTTTGTTTACAGATATGTATAATCCCAGATTAGTCATATGTATATCCTTGGCCCCCATCCCTCCTCCACCCCCATCCCATCCCATCCCTTCAGGCCATCTCACAGCGCCCCTGCAGGATCCCCTATTCCCACAGCACAGTGACAATATCTATCTTTTTCACATATAATAGTAAAGGTTTCCATGTTACTCCCTCTATACCTCCCACCCCTGTTCATTCCCCACAATGTCCATATATCAGTACCCTATTTTTCCATCCCTTCAGTGCGTGTGTTATCACTACTATCTTACTAGATTCCATATATATGTGTTAGTATACTATACTTGTCTTTTTCTTTTTGACTTACTTCACTTTTTATAGTAGTTTCTAGATCCATCCACGTCATTAGGACTGATTCTTCTACATTTCTTTTTACAGCTGAGTAGTACTCCATTGTATATATGTACCAGAGTTTTTTTATTTATTCATTCGTCGATGGACATCTAGGTTGCTTCCATGCTCTAGCTATTGTGTAGAGTGCTGCAATGAACACTGGGGTACAGGTGCCTCTTTCAGTCTTAATTTCATCAGGGTATAAGGACAATGCCTATTCTGACTACGGTGAAGTGGTTATTATGGTTTTGTGTTTGTCTAATAAGAAGTAATGTTAGGCACCTTTTCTTGTGCTGTTGGCCATCTCTATGCCTTCTTTGGAGAAATGCCTATTTAGGTCCCCTGCCCATTTTTTGATTGAATTGTTTGGATTTTTTTATTTTTTGATATTGAGCTGCATGAGTTTGTCAGTTGCTTCATTTGCAAATATTTTCTCTCCCATTCTGAGGGCTGTCTTTTCATCTTGTTTATGGTTTGCTTTGCTTCGCAAACGCTTTTAGTTATTCCTAAATCAGTATAATTGCTCTGTTGAATACACACAATAGGATGTGAGTATAGAGACACAGAAACCAGTCAGCAAGCCACTGAGTGTCCAGATGAGAACTTATGGCTTGGATCAGGGTCATAAAAAAAAAATGACAAGAAGTAGTCGGATTCTGAATATATTTTGATGTGCAGGATTTACTGAAAGAGTATATGCATAAATCAAGAGAAAAAGATGAATCCGTGATTCTAAAATGTCAGTTTCCATTTACTAAAGGAGAGAAGGTAGGAGGTAAAGCAAGTTTGGTGAGGATTGGTGATGGTGGGGATTGGCATTTCTGTTTTGGACACATTTCATGTGAGATGCCAAGTGAGGAGGCAAGTGAAGATGATTCAACCCTCAGGTGGTAAGAACCAGCTGGAGCCAAGGCAGCGGTCTAGGCTCGATGCATGGATTTGGGATTCCTCAGCATGGAGATGATATTTAAAGCTGTCAAATTCCATAAGATCATCTTGAGAGTGAGAAGATATTGATGAAGTTTCAAAATGAAGTTTTACTAAATAGTAAAAAGTCCAGACTGACTCTTCTAAAAAGAGATTTCTATCTCTTCTTGGCCAAACCAAAAAGATACAGAGGGGAGGAGGGAATGAGACAAGAATGGCCAGTGAGGGAGGAGGGAAACTGAGAATGCATGAGGTCCTAGAAGCTAAGTGGAAAAAAAATCTGGATATACAGAAATAATGCTTTACCTTATAAAGAAGATACAGTGATATAAAATATTCCAGACTTACTGTAGTAAGCAGTGAGAGCGACAGATGATCTGTACTGTGACTGCCGCGCCCCACCCCCCCACACACACAGCAGGGGTTCACGAGGGGCCTGCGTGAAGCGGACAGCACTTAAACCCAGTATGGAGGGATGTGTGTAAATCTGCTTGGTAGAACGGAAGGAAAAGAAGACAGTTACATCAGCAGGAGCCTCTTACTAAGACATTCAGAGGAAGGAAAGAACAAGGTGTATTTGAGGAACAGTGAGGGGTGGTTCAAGCTGGCCAGCCATGGAGGAGGTCGAGGCCGCCTTGCTGCACCCCTCTAGGGCAAGTTTCCAGGGGCCGAGAAAGATGCTCAGATTTTCTTAGATGGTGGTTTCTCTTTTTCTCCCACCTCTCCAAAGGCAGTCGGTATAAGCAGTCTTAACCTTGAACCTACCTTTTCAATCCTTTCCCCCAGTCTCTCACTACCAAATCTTGTATTTTCATCTGTAAATATGGTAATAGTCATGCAAAACTGCTGTTTCCTATCTGTGTATCATCTGTCCAGTTCTCAAACTCTGGTTTGTCAGACTTTCTAGACAGTAACAAATAGGCCAAAATATTCATTGTACTAGGAGTCACTACTATGTCCCAATTCTGAAGTTGGAGGAAGAAGTCAGAGAAATAACAGTAAGATGAGGCTTTCTTTGGACAGTTGCACAGATTTCTGAGGTCAGTCTGCCTTAATATCTGGAAAACAGAAAATTTCTTCTATATATTTGGAGTTTGGCCCAGCACAGTCTGACCTATGCCCCAGTTCCATGGAGACGAGAAAGTTGTGTTGCCGGCAACCATGTACAGAATTCATTAAAAATAATAGTCATCATCTCTGGGGCCTGATCAGCTCATGACACTGAAGAGAGATAAAGAAATAAGAGGAGGAATCACCTGATGTTTTCTTCTCAATAATAGGAAATAAATTAATAGATTCCATCCCTCAAAAAAATGAACATGGTAAATTTTCTTACAGGTTTTTAATGTGAATTGTCATTTTAGGGTCAATTTCATAACTTTCCCCCTTCCCAGTGGCTTAGTGGGATGAACTGAGTCAGAGGAACTACTAACCATTTCAAACTCAGACACTTAATTTAAGCCCTCCGTTCTCTTTGTACCTCACGAGTGTCATTTGCAAAATTAAGGGAGAGGACACCGGTGTATAAGAAAGTGGGAAAGACTCAAGGCTTTGGAGTTATACAGATTTAGTAGCTGTAGGACACTGCACAAGCTACTCTCTCAATTTCAATTGTTAAAACACAAATTAGAAAGAATAGCAGCTCTCTACCCATGCTGCGATGAGGATGAAATCATGTACAGAAAATTTCTGGCACATAGTAGATCCTTGAACAAATACTCATTTCCTTCCTTCTCTTGAGCATTTCAGTTCTATTACAATGTCAAACGCTCATTTGGGGGGAAAAATTTTGAAATAAATTGCAGAGTTTACTACTGTTAGTTGTTTTGAATTTTTAAAAACTGGTATCCAGAGCTTCTATTTTTAGGGTGAAAAATAAAGAATTTTTAGGGGGCATGTATCACACGAACAGGGAGGAGAAAACATTGGTATTCCCCTCTGGAGAAAATTTAAGATTATTTGGGAAAAAAGAGGAAGGAAGGGAGGGAGGAAGGAAGTTAGTTGATAAATAGTTTTAAAGCCTATAAATTTAAAATGAACCAAGTTAAGACAAAGAAATGCATTTTCTCTGCTGGCCTTCCCATTAAGATGGGTTAGATACTAGAGCTGGCATGACACAAAACATCTCTCGTCTTCCTAAAATGGAAAAAAAAAATGCTTATGAAAGTGAATTTACAGCGGGAATGTCATCTCAGTGAATGAGTCAATCCTGTACATAAGGGGAAGGGTATACTTATATTTTTCATGTTTTGCCTGACTACATACTGCAGCCAATCCTTTCAGTTAGCAATTAGTCTAATTTGCAGCTGCTTTTAGAAAACCAAAGCGTCCCTCCTGCAAATGACCATGCTGAAGTCCTACTGTTCAATCTCTAGAATCATACGGTCGTGGTATTTCAGACACATTAGGTATTTCACTCAGAGCACGAGGAAAACACAATAAATAGCCACCATCCCTTAGCACCTTGCCTTACTCCATGTTTCAGCTTGTCATTCAGAATGCAATACTAATGAAGAAAGAGAGGAAAGGAGACACAGCAGTAATTTATGCCTGCCTAGGAAGTTTGACACTGCAGCCCCGAGTATAGGGAGCCACTTACAGGATAAAAAGCGTAACCACAGACTGTGGAAGTGTGGAAGGTGAGATCATCCACCAGGAGCCATCTTTCAAATTCATAGACCCTTGTGGATTCATGAGGTGAGAATGAGCAGTGCAGAGGACTGTGGAAATCATTTGCCATGTCTGAATTTGCTAACATGCATTCTCAGGCTGTCTTTGTTATGAGATAGTGTTCAACTTGTTAGTGAAANAAAATCTGTATGGAAAATATCCACATTAATTGGAAATAATAACAGTGTTAAACATAAAAAGCCATAGTATTATATGTAGCTTTGAAGTGTTATTTAAAATAGAAATTACATATAGGACAAGGCTGCAAAGTTTGCACCAATCATCTTTCTTAAAAAAAAAAAAAAAACTTTACCTAAACTGTGAAATGATTAGTTTGAATTAACTAATTGCAATTTATTTGAATGTGGCTTCATTAAGAATAGTCAAAACCTGTCCTGAAATGTCTTTTAACTAAACTGTTTTTTCAAAGCAGAAGTATGTATCAGTGAGTTAATAGGACAAGAAAAGTAATTTATGGAACGAAGCAAGGATCCAACAGTTCATGCCTTTCTCATATCTCTTTCACAAAGCCTCATGTAGATATTATGTCAGTTTCAAATACAGAAGGAAATGCCATATATATATATATATATATATATATATATATATATATATATATATCTGTAGTTTCTCCAGAAACTGGCAGATCAAAATCTAGGAATCAAATGACAAGAGTGTTAAGGTGTTACCAGACAAGGGAAGGAAGGAAGAGCACATAGTATCAGTATGGCTTTGGGGGTCTGACAGAAAAATTAAAATTGCATGCATCAGTGAGGTGTCTTTATTGTGAAGGATCTGCCTAGCAATTTAGAAAATTTTAAAATAGTTCCTCTTACTTTTGGCATTCGCTGCCCAGGGGGTGAGGTTGGTCCAGAAACTTGGGTCTTTAATTGTGGATCCTCTGCAAGTTAGCACCTTGCCTTACTCCATGTTTCAGCTTGTCATTCAGAATGCAATACTAATGAAGAAAGAGAGGAAAGGAGACACAGCAGTAATTTATGCCTGCCTAGGAAGTTTGACACTGCAGCCCCGAGTATAGGGAGCCACTTACAGGATAAAAAGCGTAACCACAGACTGTGGAAGTGTGGAAGGTGAGATCATCCACCAGGAGCCATCTTTCAAATTCATAGACCCTTGTGGATTCATGAGGTGAGAATGAGCAGTGCAGAGGACTGTGGAAATCATTTGCCATGTCTGAATTTGCTAACATGCATTCTCAGGCTGTCTTTGTTATGAGATAGTGTTCAACTTGTTAGTGAAAAAAAAAATCTGTATGGAAAATATCCACATTAATTGGAAATAATAACAGTGTTAAACATAAAAAGCCATAGTATTATATGTAGCTTTGAAGTGTTATTTAAAATAGAAATTACATATAGGACAAGGCTGCAAAGTTTGCACCAATCATCTTTCTTAAAAAAAAAAAAAAAACTTTACCTAAACTGTGAAATGATTAGTTTGAATTAACTAATTGCAATTTATTTGAATGTGGCTTCATTAAGAATAGTCAAAACCTGTCCTGAAATGTCTTTTAACTAAACTGTTTTTTCAAAGCAGAAGTATGTATCAGTGAGTTAATAGGACAAGAAAAGTAATTTATGGAACGAAGCAAGGATCCAACAGTTCATGCCTTTCTCATATCTCTTTCACAAAGCCTCATGTAGATATTATGTCAGTTTCAAATACAGAAGGAAATGCCATATATATATATATATATATATATATATATATATATATATATATATCTGTAGTTTCTCCAGAAACTGGCAGATCAAAATCTAGGAATCAAATGACAAGAGTGTTAAGGTGTTACCAGACAAGGGAAGGAAGGAAGAGCACATAGTATCAGTATGGCTTTGGGGGTCTGACAGAAAAATTAAAATTGCATGCATCAGTGAGGTGTCTTTATTGTGAAGGATCTGCCTAGCAATTTAGAAAATTTTAAAATAGTTCCTCTTACTTTTGGCATTCGCTGCCCAGGGGGTGAGGTTGGTCCAGAAACTTGGGCCATTATCCCCTTGACAAGGGGTTTGGAGGGTGTTGGGCCCAGAGCCTGCCCTGGGTATGGAGCAGGGCCTCCCCTTTGCTCTGTGGCTGTCAGTGCCCTGTCAAGGGTGGGATCTGCTCCCTAGGAGCTGGAGGAGAGGCCCCCAGGTCTGGTTCTTAGTTGGTTTTATGATCAGCAGTGCCAGGTGGGCGGGACTGGTGCACTCCCCCCGGGAGAGTGGCAACTACCTTCCTCCCCTGGAGCTGGCACCCGTGAGCGTGCTCTGTCTGTCCCCTTCCACCCACTGTGCCAGCCGACAAAGTACACTGCAGATATCTGGGCTAAGGAATACACAGGTTTTATAATAAACATGATTCAACTAGGGGTAAGTTCAGGAAAATCCAAAAGCATACATAAGGAATTTAGCTGTATACACCAGGGCTTTTCAGATTTTCAAGGGCACACAAGTCACTTGGGATCTCATTAAAACACAGATTGCAAATCTGTTAGTTTGGGATGTTACCCAAGAGTCTGTCTTTCTCATGAGTTCCCAGACCAGGCCAGTGCTGCCGGTCTTCGGCATACTTTAAATAGGAAAGCCTCAGGTCACGACACAGGAAGAAAGTTTATCAGAGAAATCGCATCTAGAGAAATCTGAATATCACATGATCTTTCTTAGACCCCTTATTTCCATTCTGTTATCTGTAATGAAATCTACTCTGAAAAACATAAATAAAAGTAACACATTCAAATAAACATAAAATGATATTTTTACCAAGGCAAATACATGCATTCTTTAACTGTTTTCGAAAGAGCCTATGAAGTAAATACTTTGATTGGATTGGCCAAAAAGCTCGTTTGGCTTTTTCCATAAGATGTTATGGAGAAGTCTGAATGAAGTCTTTTGGGCAACTCACTATTACCTTCACTTTATGGGAAAAAGAAACAGCTTTGGGGAATTTTATTAAGGCAAAACCACATATGCAGGATTTAGAAACAATTCTGAATTTGGCAAATCTGACTCCAGAGCCTAGAATCTCTAGTGAATTTTACTACAATTGTCAAGCTGCTCTATTGCATTCTTAAGTTATTTTGCCAACAAAGCACTAGACAGAAGATACAGTAGAGATACAGTGATGTATGAACTATGGGATATACCATCTTCATTGACAGCTTGTAGACAGGAGGCACTCAGGAATAATTGCTCTTGACATTAGAGATCTTACATGTACAGTGAACAGCAGCCTGGAGGTAACAAGTAATCTCTTTTGAAAACTAGAACGAACACAAGATGAGAATAAAATACTGGATTCAGCTCTTTCAGCTAAAGAACAGACAAACTGATTCTAGACAAGGACATACTGGAGCCTCCACAGCCCTGAACATATGGGATAAGCCTGAAAGTTCCATTTCTTAAAAATAAAAAAGCCCTTAGATTTTAGAGTCCATCAAGGACTTTTACTATATGAAGAGTACACTATTAAATATTTCATGTATTCTGTTATTTGTAAAGGGTATAATCTCTCCCCTAAGGTGTGCTGGCCCTAGAGTCTTTGAACGTGTCTAGACCAGAATTAACCAGGAGCCATCCAGAATTAACCAGGAGCCATCATTTTCATTATAAGTATGTTATAATGATGTTTGCTTATTTCACAGTGTTTAATATACTCCCTCGTGTCAAACTGCAGCCATGGCCTTTTAACACCTGTTGCTTCTTTCTTCTCGACTGAAAGTATTTTTCTTTTTGTTCTTTGTGTGCAAGGTATAAGATGAACTTGCCAAGAGTTGTCATTCTTTCAGGCACCTATCAAGTGTCAGGTAGCTGAAATGCTTTAAGAGTGGAAATACTTAGAGCATGCGCTGTGGTTGCTGCAGCTACCAACTTCCAGTGCCCAGGATTTCACAAGAGACTGAATATGTGCAGGATGACAGATTCACTCCTTGATACATACATCTGTGCCCATGTGCCCATGTGTATATATCACGCTTACATAACACATCCCCAGTTTAGCTTTGGCTGAGAATTTATCTTACTGTAATTTACTACTTTCCCTCTTTAACTTTTTCTTTAAAAAAGAATGAATCCCTTGGACGATACTTATCTGTTAGTAGTTGCTCCAAAATTTAAAAATTGGCAATCTCTTAAGTGAATTTTACTACAATTGTCAAGCTGCTCTATTGCATTCTTAAGTTATTTTGCCAACAAAGCACTAGACAGAAGATACAGTAGAGATACAGTGATGTATGAACTATGGGATATACCATCTTCATTGACAGCTTGTAGACAGGAGGCACTCAGGAATAATTGCTCTTGACATTAGAGATCTTACATGTACAGTGAACAGCAGCCTGGAGGTAACAAGTAATCTCTTTTGAGAACTAGAACGAACACAAGATGAGAATAAAATACTGGATTCAGCTCTTTCAGCTAAAGAACAGACAAACTGATTCTAGACAAGGACATACTGGAGCCTCCACAGCCCTGAACATATGGGATAAGCCTGAAAGTTCCATTTCTTAAAAATAAAAAAGCCCTTAGATTTTAGAGTCCATCAAGGACTTTTACTATATGAAGAGTACACTATTAAATATTTCATGTATTCTGTTATTTGTAAAGGGTATAATCTCTCCCCTAAGGTGTGCTGGCCCTAGAGTCTTTGAACGTGTCTAGACCAGAATTAACCAGGAGCCATCCAGAATTAACCAGGAGCCATCATTTTCATTATAAGTATGTTATAATGATGTTTGCTTATTTCACAGTGTTTAATATACTCCCTCGTGTCAAACTGCAGCCATGGCCTTTTAACACCTGTTGCTTCTTTCTTCTCGACTGAAAGTATTTTTCTTTTTGTTCTTTGTGTGCAAGGTATAAGATGAACTTGCCAAGAGTTGTCATTCTTGCAGGCACCTATCAAGTGTCAGGTAGCTGAAATGCTTTAAGAGTGGAAATACTTAGAGCATGCGCTGTGGTTGCTGCAGCTACCAACTTCCAGTGCCCAGGATTTCACAAGAGACTGAATATGTGCAGGATGACAGATTCACTCCTTGATACATACATCTGTGCCCATGTGCCCATGTGTATATATCACGCTTACATAACACATCCCCAGTTTAGCTTTGGCTGAGAATTTATCTTACTGTAATTTACTACTTTCCCTCTTTAACTTTTTCTTTAAAAAAGAATGAATCCCTTGGACGATACTTATCTGTTAGTAGTTGCTCGACCAGACTGGCATCAGTCTGTGTACTAAAGAAAAACAAAATTGAGTTTTGGGTTACAAGGTAGCACCCCACATCTTGTTTTAGTTAGTTCTTGGCTCCCCTTTTCTGGTGATGCCTAATCCTTTCCCTACTCTCTTGCTAGGTCTTCAGTCCATCCACATATCCGCGAGGACTGCCATGCTGCAGTGATTGAGGGGTGGGGCTGGACTAGAGGTGTCACTCGCGATACTGAGGTCGCAGAAGGGTGAAGGTGGAAAGGAAGGCATCCGTTTTTTAATTTATGTCTCCTGAAGTTTCCTCAGATATTGTCAGAGGCACAGAATGGAAGGGAGGAAGGGTAGAGAAGGTTTGCTATAAGGCTGACAGAGGACTAATGCCAGGAAAGATGGAGTGATGATGGTTCTGCTTTCCTTGCTTTACCACATTTCCAAGGACAAGTGAGGCCTTCCACGTTTTGTTTGATTTCCAAGGAGCTGATGCATTTCATGTTTACCTTCCTTGTCCATGAGAGTATGTGTGTGTGTGTGTGTGTGTGTGTGTGTGTATACATTAGAACAGAACATTAACTTCCCTTTCCTTGACAGATATATTAAAAAAAAAAAAAAAAAAATCCATGTACTCCACAAGGAAATTGACCTCTACAGCAGGAAGCCGTCTTATTTGATGAGCACCATTCTTCAGGTAACCTCAAGTTGGGACAGTTCAGACAATTACCAGTAGAGCAAAATATTCCTAGACCTCTCTCCCTCTCCTTCTCGCTCTTTTGCTTTCACTTTCCCTGTCTCCCATGTAAGAAAATACCAGAGCTCAAGCTGCTTGACAGTCAAAGAATAAACCACACATCCTAAGGTCTTTAGTATGAGAATATACAAGGGTTTTAGTTCATGAGCAGCAGGCTTTCAAGAACCAAGTGGTCAAGAACCTTGTTGGTACAGCACCAGAATGGAACCAAGGGATTATTCTCAGAAGAAGAATTTCCCATATAAGTAAGTCTATAAACCTCTACACTGACAATTCATTATACCTTCTGAAAAGGGAGGTCTTGCTGTATAGGGCTACAGGGAAACAATTTTTCTTTTCCTAAAAGAAAAAATTTTTCTTTGCTTTAGTAACTAATCTTTCTTGGCTGTGGTTCAGTCACAAGTAGGGTTTTCTCAGAGGTTCTTGGCACACTTAATTTCTAATTGACACCCCATTGGTGACATGAAAACAGAAATGCATTATCCCTAAAGATAAAAAAAAAGATGCTTCAGGTGTACTCAGAATGAGCTCCAGCAAAGGAAGAGGGCACCTGCAGGTAAGCTGTCTGTGTTCCCATGGGCTCCAAGTCTGCTACCTGTTAGTAATTGTCTTATTGGATCATTACCTAGGATAACCACCCTAGAAGAAAGTCAAAGTTTATGGTTTTCAGCTCACGGCTTTTCAGAAAAACACACAGGGGACAGAGTTCTAAACTCTTTCTCTCAGGCCACTGATCAAAGAATTCCAAAAGGAATTCTGTGCACAGTCACTGATAAAATTTAAAAGATTAGAGACCCGTTCCAACCGGAATAATCTGAAAGCTCTGAGATGTACCGCTGTATTGTTTGATGAACATTTCCAGATTTCCTGAAGAATAAGATGTCTGTTTTGACTTTTGCAGTGTAACACCCATTGAAAGGAGGACAGAGGCTTGTGTTCATACAGTCAGCAGAAAGCAGCTCTCCTAGCTGAGAAAGTATGGAAGGCTGTCTTCCTTTTTCCTTTGTAATTTGAAAGTCCTCCCAGATAAACCTTTGTGGTACACAACTTGGTTTGGACATCCTGGCTTCTTGCCTCTAACTGTTTATAAGTCATGCAAGGAAGTCATCTATCTTGACCAATATGGCTCAGACACATTTTCCATGTTAATTACACATGTTTGGACTGACATCGTAGTGATACAATTTCATTTGTTTAAAACAGCAGAAATGGATGGCTCTTCAGCTCAACAAATGTAGGTAACAATCCTTCCCAGGGTATATGTAACAAGTCTGGAAAGGATAAAGGCATGGGCACTGGTGGCTGAAACCCCAGAGAAGAGGAAGCTGATAATTCTGCAGTGATGCCTTACTTTGATTACAAGCATGTTGGAAAACTACAACATAACTGACGAAAACTTACAATTATAATAATATATTTGTTAGACACTCCCACAAGATGGGTATCCTGAACATAATCAGCAGTTGTAAAGGAAGCAGAAGCGTTTTTAACTCTGACCCAGTGGAACTGTTCACATTTCAGCTGTTTCTTGAGCAGGACCTCCACATTTTTTTACACTTACCAGAACACCAGCAGTTAACCCCGTAATGGCCAACTGCTAGTTATTACCCTGCATTTGGTCCGCAGCTGCGTGGTTCTGCTCACTTGATTGTCCTTTCAGCCCTCAACCCGTTAGATGCCTGGTGACCGCTTGCATGCAGAGGGGCCTTTGGTTAACTCAATCCCCATCAGGATCGCAGCTGTTGTAAAATATTCGGTGACAAAAATATCCATGTGCAATGCATGGTAGATAAATCTGCAAGTCAATTTAAGCAAAACCTGAAAAACAAATGAGGGGACCAGTCAAATTCTCTGGCTTCTGAAACTACATTTCCTTTCTTTTGGGGGCATATGCTTGGTAAAATTCCAGCATTCCCCTCTTAGTACCACAGATGATTAGGGCTAAATTTCAAAGTGATAGGCCCAGTTAAGCAAGAATATACTTTTCCACCTTCCTGCACTCAGCAGTAAGAGAATGAATCCATGTTTAATTATCCAAACAGATTCCTGACTTTGGCTTATCCTAACATCAGCATCGGGCATTTATTCACAATGCATACACCCCTCTCCTAGCTGAGAAAGTATGGAAGGCTGTCTTCCTTTTTCCTTTGTAATTTGAAAGTCCTCCCAGATAAACCTTTGTGGTACACAACTTGGTTTGGACATCCTGGCTTCTTGCCTCTAACTGTTTATAAGTCATGCAAGGAAGTCATCTATCTTGACCAATATGGCTCAGACACATTTTCCATGTTAATTACACATGTTTGGACTGACATCGTAGTGATACAATTTCATTTGTTTAAAACAGCAGAAATGGATGGCTCTTCAGCTCAACAAATGTAGGTAACAATCCTTCCCAGGGTATATGTAACAAGTCTGGAAAGGATAAAGGCATGGGCACTGGTGGCTGAAACCCCAGAGAAGAGGAAGCTGATAATTCTGCAGTGATGCCTTACTTTGATTACAAGCATGTTGGAAAACTACAACATAACTGACGAAAACTTACAATTATAATAATATATTTGTTAGACACTCCCACAAGATGGGTATCCTGAACATAATCAGCAGTTGTAAAGGAAGCAGAAGCGTTTTTAACTCTGACCCAGTGGAACTGTTCACATTTCAGCTGTTTCTTGAGCAGGACCTCCACATTTTTACACTTACCAGAACACCAGCAGTTAACCCCGTAATGGCCAACTGCTAGTTATTACCCTGCATTTGGTCCGCAGCTGCGTGGTTCTGCTCACTTGATTGTCCTTTCAGCCCTCAACCCGTTAGATGCCTGGTGACCGCTTGCATGCAGAGGGGCCTTTGGTTAACTCAATCCCCATCAGGATCGCAGCTGTTGTAAAATATTCGGTGACAAAAATATCCATGTGCAATGCATGGTAGATAAATCTGCAAGTCAATTTAAGCAAAACCTGAAAAACAAATGAGGGGACCAGTCAAATTCTCTGGCTTCTGAAACTACATTTCCTTTCTTTTGGGGGCATATGCTTGGTAAAATTCCAGCATTCCCCTCTTAGTACCACAGATGATTAGGGCTAAATTTCAAAGTGATAGGCCCAGTTAAGCAAGAATATACTTTTCCACCTTCCTGCACTCAGCAGTAAGAGAATGAATCCATGTTTAATTATCCAAACAGATTCCTGACTTTGGCTTATCCTAACATCAGCATCGGGCATTTATTCACAATGGGCCTCATCTTAAACACCAAGTCCTTGTTTCAGTTTCTTTCAGCCTGGCAGCCTAGCACAGTGGCTGCCTGTGTACACCTATGTCTTACCAGAACTGTTGGCAACAGCCGAGCGGCCAGGTCTGGTCCATCATAGAGCGGGTCCTGAAAGTGCCCTGGTGGGTGTCACAGTGGTCAACCCCATGTCCATTTACAACGTGGAGAGAATGCACTGATTCTGCTTTATCTTGCAGCCTGCAAACATTTATAAACAGGAAAAAGACAAGGAAGAAAATGACCCCCCAAAACAGGATGAAGAGATCCATTTCTCGGTTGTGTCATTGAATGTCACTTCTTTGCCATTTTGTCAAAAGCCAAAATCAGGTAACAGATGTGACCTGAGACTTCGATCTGACTGAATTTAAACTCACAAAGCAGAAGTTGTTTCTGGTTCGACCTTATCTAAAATTTGGTTTGTTACCTGAGTGTGCTGATTGAATGACCTCCTACCCCACACATATTCTGTCCATTCACTCAATTGTTGATATGCTCCTTAACAGATTTTTCTTCTGCTTTAACTCATTCAGACATATCTTAAGCACCTACTATGTGCCAGGCACTGGGGATAAAATGCTAATGAGTCACAGTTCCTGCATGCCAGGAATCTAGCTTCAGAGGCATAGAATCTATCAAGTGTAAGAGAAGGAAGATTCTTTTCCCTTCCATTCATCCTCCCGTCCTCTGCTGCCATGAACTTTACAACTGAGAGGGGAAAGGGCCATTAGTTATTAAATACTTTTAGCTCTTTCCCCCAAAGGGTATATTAACTATGCACTGATGGTTTGTCTACTTCTTAGTAATGGTCATTGAGAAAAAAAGATTTTTTAAACTTTATCATTTATCTTTATCATTATCATTTATCATTATCAGTTAGATATTTGGAGCACAACCAGTGGATTATGTGCATGAAGTTACAAAGTACAGTGTAGTTTATATATTCCATCTTTAAGGAATGTAAGTCAGATTAAATAAGATGGGGACATAATTTAAAAATAGAATGAATTAAAATTTGTATGTACGTACATATCTATGTATGATGTGAAAAATGATGCACAGGAGAGCTCTTGGTTTAGCATTGTCAAGGCAAACTGATTAATAACTTAGCCCAAAAATCGGGCATTTATTCACAATGGGCCTCAAACCAAGTCCGGTTTCTTTCAGCCTGGCAGCCTAGCACAGTGGCTGCCTGTGTACACCTATGTCTTACCAGAACTGTTGGCAACAGCCGAGCGGCCAGGTCTGGTCCATCATAGAGCGGGTCCTGAAAGTGCCCTGGTGGGTGTCACAGTGGTCAACCCCATGTCCATTTACAACGTGGAGAGAATGCACTGATTCTGCTTTATCTTGCAGCCTGCAAACATTTATAAACAGGAAAAAGACAAGGAAGAAAATGACCCCCCAAAACAGGATGAAGAGATCCATTTCTCGGTTGTGTCATTGAATGTCACTTCTTTGCCATTTTGTCAAAAGCCAAAATCAGGTAACAGATGTGACCTGAGACTTCGATCTGACTGAATTTAAACTCACAAAGCAGAAGTTGTTTCTGGTTCGACCTTATCTAAAATTTGGTTTGTTACCTGAGTGTGCTGATTGAATGACCTCCTACCCCACACATATTCTGTCCATTCACTCAATTGTTGATATGCTCCTTAACAGATTTTTCTTCTGCTTTAACTCATTCAGACATATCTTAAGCACCTACTATGTGCCAGGCACTGGGGATAAAATGCTAATGAGTCACAGTTCCTGCATGCCAGGAATCTAGCTTCAGAGGCATAGAATCTATCAAGTGTAAGAGAAGGAAGATTCTTTTCCCTTCCATTCATCCTCCCGTCCTCTGCTGCCATGAACTTTACAACTGAGAGGGGAAAGGGCCATTAGTTATTAAATACTTTTAGCTCTTTCCCCCAAAGGGTATATTAACTATGCACTGATGGTTTGTCTACTTCTTAGTAATGGTCATTGAGAAAAAAAGATTTTTTAAACTTTATCATTTATCTTTATCATTATCATTTATCATTATCAGTTAGATATTTGGAGCACAACCAGTGGATTATGTGCATGAAGTTACAAAGTACAGTGTAGTTTATATATTCCATCTTTAAGGAATGTAAGTCAGATTAAATAAGATGGGGACATAATTTAAAAATAGAATGAATTAAAATTTGTATGTACATACATATCTATGTATGATGTGAAAAATGATGCACAGGAGAGCTCTTGGTTTAGCATTGTCAAGGCAAACTGATTAATAACTTAGATTCTCATAATCTCATATCATGTTTCTCTATTTCAGGATCTTTCTCAGGGAGTCCCTCCATCTATAATATAAATTAGCACTGGAAGGGCTGTGTGGAATCCATAGGCGAGGGCATGCTCTCCTACATGAAGCCAGTAAGCTTCCCAAAGATTTGATTAAGGTCAGTGAATTCCAAGCCTACTTTGCTCTATGTTTCCTTTGTGAAAGTGTTAGTCACTCAGTCGTGTCTGACTCTTTGAGACCCTGTGGACTGTATTCCTCCAGGCTCCTCTGTCCATGGGATTCTCCAGGCAAGAATACTGGAGTGGGTTGCTATTTCCTTCTCCTGGGGACCTTTCGGTCCCAGGGACTGAGCCTGGGCCCCACCAGGCACACCCATCCATTCTCTGGGCCCTTATTGTTCCCTCCATTTCAGCTCTTTCTTCTGGTGTCTCTTCTCTGTTGGTTAATGCTGTGCTGTTACTTAATATGTTTAAAAATAACATATTAAGTTCTGTGTTTCACTTAAAAGTGAAAAGACAATGCTAAAAGTCTTATAAAGTAGATATTGGAAATTATACATTTCATGAGCTATTATCCAATCTTTAATTAAACAGAAAATTTATAGGTCAGCCACTTATATGAGAAGGGGAGAGAGAAATAATATGAGAGAGAGAGGTAATATGAGAAAATATCCACACACATTTAATAAAAATGAAAGTTAAAATAATTTGACATCATTGTTTATCAGTTGGAAAAGTTGAAGAAATGGTAAGAAAGCAAGCACTTTTAAATACTGTCAATGGATATAAAGAGATTTCTTATACAGCAGTGTGAAAAGAGAGATTAAACCTTTCAATTTTGCACACCCTTTTTATGAGGCATGCTATTTATAAATTATGGATGTATTCAAGAATTAACATGCTAATATATATTTATATACACACTATATATGTATGTGATCCCTCTTTATGTATTACAAATGAAGTGGTAGTTTTTAATCAGTGTTTTTTAAATTTTAAGGTATCATCTGACATTCAAAAATACGTGAACATTTAAAAATTTCTCAAAAGGACTTATGAATGGGAATTTTAGTCATATTTCCCAGAACTTCTAAAACTCCTCTTCTTCCATTTATCTTCCCCAAAATCCTCATTACAGGTAGGCAACTTCTCCCATCTCTGATTCTCTACTAAACTCTCCAAATCTTTTTTCCAAAACTGAACACTGATTATTCCTTCTCTGTTAGCTCTTTTCTCCATCTTTTCAGCTCAACTGTTTCTTGTCTTGCATGTGTCTTTCTCATATGAATTAATAAAGCCTCTTAGACTTAACCAGGGCTCTAATTCATCCATTTCCTGGATCAACACAGCTAAAACCTCATGCCTGAAATTGCCAAAATAAAGTATCTTTCCTCTTTGGAAGGGACAAGAGAAGGCTTTAGGAGAAGAGACACAGCTGAAAATATTTATATGTTGATTTTGGAAACATCTGTCATAGAGACTTTATCATATTTGTGCTGTTCATTTCTGAAAAATATTTGAAATTCTAATTATCCAACAGCAGTAGATTGGTTACATTAATTATGTTAAATTCAGGCAATAGAATTTGATGACATAGCTTTCAAAATGTCTGTGTGTATGTAGGTACAGATGAAGTATATTTAATGACATAATTATGTCCATATATTAAATTTAAAATCACTAGTTTAAATAAAATAGTATGTATAGTTAATGCCTTCACTTCTTATTTATGGCTATGCTGATACATCAAAACATTTCAGTAGAATTTTTGTCCTTTGTTTTCTAAATATTTTATGATGAACATCTGTGATTTAATAAAAATGAAAGTTAAAATAATTTGACATCATTGTTTATCAGTTGGAAAAGTTGAAGAAATGGTAAGAAAGCAAGCACTTTTAAATACTGTCAATGGATATAAAGAGATTTCTTATACAGCAGTGTGAAAAGAGAGATTAAACCTTTCAATTTTGCACACCCTTTTTATGAGGCATGCTATTTATAAATTATGGATGTATTCAAGAATTAACATGCTAATATATATTTATATACACACATATATATGTATGTGATCCCTCTTTATGTATTACAAATGAAGTGGTAGTTTTTAATCAGTGTTTTTTAAATTTTAAGGTATCATCTGACATTCAAAAATACGTGAACATTTAAAAATTTCTCAAAAGGACTTATGAATGGGAATTTTAGTCATATTTCCCAGAACTTCTAAAACTCCTCTTCTTCCATTTATCTTCCCCAAAATCCTCATTACAGGTAGGCAACTTCTCCCATCTCTGATTCTCTACTAAACTCTCCAAATCTTTTTTCCAAAACTGAACACTGATTATTCCTTCTCTGTCAGCTCTTTTCTCCATCTTTTCAGCTCAACTGTTTCTTGTCTTGCATGTGTCTTTCTCATATGAATTAATAAAGCCTCTTAGACTTAACCAGGGCTCTAATTCATCCATTTCCTGGATCAACACAGCTAAAACCTCATGCCTGAAATTGCCAAAATAAAGTATCTTTCCTCTTTGGAAGGGACAAGAGAAGGCTTTAGGAGAAGAGACACAGCTGAAAATATTTATATGTTGATTTTTGGAAACATCTGTCATAGAGACTTTATCATATTTGTGCTGTTCATTTCTGAAAAATATTTGAAATTCTAATTATCCAACAGCAGTAGATTGGTTACATTAATTATGTTAAATTCAGGCAATAGAATTTGATGACATAGCTTTCAAAATGTCTGTGTGTATGTAGGTACAGATGAAGTATATTTAATGACATAATTATGTCCATATATTAAATTTAAAATCACTAGTTTAAATAAAATAGTATGTATAGTTAATGCCTTCACTTCTTATTTATGGCTATGCTGATACATCAAAACATTTCAGTAGAATTTTTGTCCTTTGTTTTCTAAATATTTTATGATGAACATCTGTGATAAGATTAAAATGATTTGTAAAGGTGAAAGCCTTTACTGCTCTAACATACATAACATGGTAAACTCAGAAATGAAAACAAGGCCCAATTTCATTCAAATTAAGTCTCTAATTGGCATTCATTTATAATCAGGTATGCTATCCATTCTAAAAATGGATAGAAGTTGACTTTTATTTTTAGGATTAAACTAAAAAATATAGAACACTTTCCAACTATATCATTTTGCAAAACTGCCAAAACAAAATAGGAGTACCACATACAGGTGCCTTAAATAGTGTCTATATTTATTCTCACAGTTCTGCAGGAAGTCCAAGATTCAGATGTTGGCAGTGTTTCTGTCTTCCGAGGCCTCTCTCCTGGGCTTGCAGATGACTGTCTTCTTGGTATGTTTTCACATGGCCTTTCCTCTATGCATGTACATTCCTATAGTCTCTTCTTCTCATAAAGACACTAGTTCTATTGAATTATGACCTTATTTAACCTTGAAAAAGGAAAGTGAAAGTGTTAGTCGCTCAGTTGTGTGTGACTCTCTGCGACGCAATGGACTGTAGCCCGCCAGGATCCTCTGTCCATGGAGTTCTTAAGTACAGCTTTAAAGGCGCCATCTCCAAATTTAGTCATACTGCTGCTTAGGGCTCCAACATACGAATTTTGAAAGGAATATAATTCAGACAGTAATTCCAACTAAAATATACTTTTATCACTTAAGTTAAAATTCAACTTAAATTCCAGAAGATGGATACCAAGGTAATAATTGAAAGATGCAGTTTATAGAGTAGCAGTACTGTATATTTTACCACATTTACGAAGTGTTAGTCACTAGTCATGTCCGATTCTCGGCGACCCCAAGGACTGTAACCCACCAGGCTCCTCTGCCCATAGGATTCTCCAGGCAGGAATACTGGAGTGGGGTGCCATTTCCTTTTCCAAGATATTTTCCTGATCCAGGTATCAGACCAGGGCCTCCCGTACTGTAGGCAGATTCTTGACCATTTGAGCCACCAGGGAAGCCACCGTATATTTTAGTATTTGAAATGTGTTACGTACAAAATAACCATTAACTAAGAAATAGTTAATGGACCACTGTGATGGGAGGTTCACACAGGCCAAAGAACAGAGATGGATGAAAAGAAATAAATGAAAGACCAATAAAAGTGGCCCAAAAAAATAAATAAGAAAAAAATAGAAATAGTTAATGGAAGATTTTCTCTTTTCAATAATGCTAAAAATAGAAGGAGGTTGAATATATTCCCTCCACTTGTGATCTGGCTGTGCCCTTACAAGGTGTCGAATCTACAACTGTGCTGACAGATATAGTCATCTAGAATGAACAGCTGGAAAGGAAATCCTCTACTCCAGAGAAGGCCTTAAAAAAACGGAGTCCTACTCATTAGTTGCCCTTTGTTTTCTACTTTAGATGACATCAAACTGACCAAAATTCGTATTTATTACTCGTTCATTAAAACAAAAGCAGAGTTTAGACAGAGACCATTAATCAATTCATATTTCAATAAGTACAGAGATTACACTGGCCACTAAATCATTTCAACCAGCTGTGTCTTTTTAAAGAGAGCATTGGTACGTAATCAGCTTGCCTGAAATTAATTGCATATTTTCCACCCCCCGCAATCCCTCACACACACATACACACACACCAGTGTGAAAGTACATGGAGACAAAGAATAAGCTGCGATCCAGTCATAAACAAGATAACCCAGTGTGGCATACAAACCAAGCAGTCCACAGTGAGATCACTGAGTTCTTATGCACAGAGTCACAGCAGAAGGGAGTGCTAAGAAATTCAGTCACCAGTTTTCCTAAGGCACATACATTGTTTTTCAATGTGTAAAAATTCATCCATATCTGAAGACTTTCTTTTCCTTTTGTGATATCACCATCATAAGGATTTTATCTACCCAATTATACTTCATAAACTTTTATCAAATAATTTATTCAAATGATTTCTGACTCACATACATGTGAGTTTTTAGGATTTGCTACATGAATAAGTAGCACACAAAAGATGACTGAGAAAGTTAAGTATTCAAAACTATACCTTCCAGTGTTCACTAGATCCTCAGACTTTATAGCTGACAGTTTAAAGCCTTTTATAAACCAACTTGTTCTCATTTTTCCCTGCCTCCAGCCCTTGACTACACCTTTTCAATTCTCTATTTGTGTGAGTTTAACTTTTTTCTTTTAATTCCACATATATGTGATACTATGCAGTATTTGTCTCTGGCTCCTTCACTCAGCATAATACCAAAAGGCCCATCCATGTTGTCATAAATAGCATGAATATCTCATGACTGAATAATATTCATATGTGTGTGTGATTCCTGAACATGATGTCCTGCATTTCCGTTTTGTGCCCTGAAAATGATGTAGCCAATCCCAACCATACGTTATCCTGAGGTTCATCTTTACCCTCTTACGTGAAGTCCTGATGATACTATTTTCCTCGTCTGACACACAGGATTTTTTTTTTTCTATTATACCCAGTGTAGCAGAGAAGGACCAGAAGAAGGTAAGGAGTTGGCTGTGTATCACTCCCCCCAGTTTGAAGCTTGCACAACCAGACTAAACCACCCATGGTGTCTCCGTCTTACTCTCATGTTTTGACCCAGTTACTCCCATAAATTTACTCTTGACTCTCTTCTTCTCCTTCTCCATTCAGGCCATTATTCTTGGTCACATAAGGAGGCAGATGGATGAACCACTTCCCCCGCTTCTCAGATCCCTCCCTTCCTCACCTTCAGTCACCCGTCCCTCTGCCTGCGCCCAGCCACCCATGCTGGTAGCATCAGCAGTAACTCACCACACCTGAAATCTTACAGTCACTCCCTTCTCTGGCTGCCACCTGCTGTTCATTCACCGTGCTGTCTCAAGTGCTCATTTTGCAAGAATTGTTCACCTTCAGTGAAACATCAAACCCCTGACTTCACTTTTCATTCTCTTCAACCTACTTAGGTTTCCTAGTCCCCCTTTAACCAGGCTTTTAATCCACGTTTCCTAGTTGAAATACTGTCCTTTGCAGTATTTTGCCTTGCTTGCCTCCTCCTTTTTCTCTAACATCGCCTTAAAAAACCCAGACACTGGCTGAAACCATTTTAAAACATTTTTCATGCCAGCATCTGAGACGCTAAAAGTAATTTTAGATCAACAACTAAGGGGCGGGGGGAAACACTTGAAATTTGTGCTGAAATTGTTATACAGATATTGACAGGGAGGCCTAGTGTGCTATAGTCCATGGGGTTGCAAAGAGTTAGACACCACTTGACGACTGAACAATAACAACAAAAACATACAGATACTTAACATTTCATACCGATATTTAAAATTTTCATACAGAATTGCCCGGCAGTCCTGCTGCACTCACATAGGAGTTTTACTTCGCCAAATAAAATCATAAACATTTTTATACTCTTTTCCAACCTTTTCTAACTACTGCCCATTTCTCTGTTCACCTTTATTGCAAAGTTACTTGGGATGACTTTACTTAATAATCCTACTTCCTGCCCTTCACTCTTCAACTTAACAACATAGTAAGCGTTTTCTTGCTATAGTCACCTAAGACCATCCTCTTGCCAAGTCTGCTCTTCCATTGTCCTGTCATTCACAAGCATCCCTCAACTGACCTTCTCTCTTCCTTTGGCTTCCAGATAATCTGACACTTCTCCGTCTTGCCCTCACCTTCCTCACTGCCGAGCCCTTTAAGATTCTCTTTCCTCGTATCACTTGCCTGACGCAGGCCTCATGTTTGATTTCCTTGGTAGCTCTTATCCAGTTCTGTGGTGTAAATACTATCTATGTGAGGAGAACAGCTACCCCAGTCTGCCAGCGAGTAAAAGGATTCCCACATCTTGGAACTTTGAGTACTTAAAACAGGGACAGCCCTGGGCAAGCCAGCAGGATGGCTCACATTTTATCTGTGTGCCAATGACTCCCCAAATTGTGCATGTAATCCACACCTCTCTTAAGAGCTTTTGTTTCTATTTTGTTTTGTAATATATTGTTCAAACTGAAATTTATCCAAGATAGAAATCGTGATTTGGGGCCTTAAATTTTTTCTTCTCTCCTTATCCTCACCTCCACAGATGTCATTGGAATGGATTAGTTCTTACCTCAAAAAAAAAAGAAAAAAAAGAGAAGGAAAAGGAAGGGAAAAGAAGGGAAGGATAGCCAGAAAACATTGCTGGCTGCTCCTGGCTCTTCCTTTCCTCCAGGCCGGCTGCCACCACGAGGTCCAGGCCACCACCACCTCCTACCTGCAGGATCACTGCGGTCTCTGAACTCCCTGTGTAACCCTTGATCCTGCCCAATCCATTCTGCACCCTGAAAGCTACAGATAATTCTAGTTTTCAACTAGAAAATTCTAGTTTTCAACTAGAGAATTTTTTTGTAAAATATGTAAAGATTCATTTCCTTTTAAAACATTTCAGTGGTCTCCTACCTCGTTGAGAGTAGCCACCAGACATCTTCTGGGGTGTGACGCTTCTCTGGCCCTTACCTGCCTCACGGCTTAGCCCTGATAGGAGGGCTTATAACAGTGCTTCTCTGTCAACCTTTGGGGAAGAGAAGTTTGTTTTCATTTATGTTTTTTTTCTATTTCAGCATAGACTGACATGTGGTACTACTACATATGGTTGGAAGCAGTTTGCAACGTGAGATGCATCATTCAAGTTCAAACTCACCTGAGCTGAGCTGACTCCAATGATCATGGGCTGGAGTCTCAGCAATGGGAAGCTGCTGTAAAGGTTTTAAAATGTAAGTACTTTAGCCATTTTGCTAACCAGAAGCAGTTTAACCCAAACTGTTATCAGTGGCAATCAATAAGTCCCTGCCTCTCTTGACCTTAATCCACACAAACCTATCCACTTGCCCCCGACACAACAGGCACCCTGGCTTCTGTTCTGCTCTTCAGATGAACAATCAGGCTTATGGACTCAGAAAATTCTTTGTCCAGCTCTTCACAGTAAAGCTCATTGTTATCCTTCAGGTCTCAGCTCAGAAACTCTCCTCCCAGTGGCTCTCCCAAAGGCCTCCCCTTGCAATCAATGATCTCCAATTATTCCCTGAAGCATAATACAGCTTCTTCTTCTTTATAATACATTCTAGAATATTAACATATATTTATAATTTTTGTTTTTTAAATGTGTTGTAAATTTAGAAATTCATTAGGATTAGGATAAGTAAAACCATCTTAGCTTTCTGATTTTACCCTTTCTGACAAAACCAGAATTAATAAACAGGTAGGTATCATTTGGGGGGTACATATATACACAAACACATACCTTCTTTTTTAATCGACACATTCTCTACATATTACTCTGTTAAATAATTTTTCACCTAAGAACATATTTTAGACATTTCTAAGGCTTAGAGACCAACACCGAACTGTTTCATGGTTTCTCTTAAAGCAGGTATATACGTAACTCAGGTGGGCAGACTTAAATGAGATTTGGGGCTATGTTTTTAATTTGCAAGGTTTGCTTCTGTTTATTTACTTCACTTTCTTCACCTTCATCAATCCACCCTCCCTCGTTAGGATTCTTGTTAAAAACTCAAGGTCTGCCATTTTTTATAGTGTACACTGTGTGCTGTTCTAGTGGTTTCTCTGCATTTGGCTTTTCTCACTCAACGACTTGTTGTCATAATCACTCCAAGACAAATGGCCTGGGTCTTACTCACTGTTACTGCTTTTCAGTAGCCCCTAGTGTGACTATAGCATAATTCCTTCTCAGTTAAAGGCTACTCACTCGTTCATACATGTGCCTCTACAAAAGGATAGTGAACATTCTCATGTGTACATTTTTATACAGTGGTGCATTTACTTCTAAAGAATGGGGTTTTTCTACGCTACGGTTATTTAAAATTTTAAAGGCATTGTTAAATTGCTCTCCAAAAAGATGGTAATAATTTATAATTCCAGTAGCAAAGAATATATCACTTCCTTCATAGTGACCAGCAGTAGGTTAATAGAAATTTTAAAATTTTATCAGGGACTTTCCTGGCGGTCCAGTGGGTATAGAGTCTGCCTTGCACTACAAGGGGCACTGGTTTGATCCCTGGCATGGGAAGACCCCACGTGCCGCGGAGCAGCAGGACTGTTGTGTCCAATTATGAGCCAGCGCACTGAAGTGCATGTGCCCAGAGCCAGTGCTCTGCAACGAGAGAGGCCACTGCAATGGGAGGCCTGCACAGGCTGAGGAAATAAATAAAAGACCAATAAAAGCAGCCAAAATAAAAAAAAAAATATATCAGCTGGCTATGATCAAGTGATATTTCACTGTTATTTTAAGTACAGGGAATTTGAGTTCACTTTCTGTGAATTCCCTATGCATATCCTTGATGTAATTTTCTGTTGACTAGTTCATGCTTTTCTTTAAAATTTGCAAGAATTCTTTCTATATTATAGACATTAAACACTCCTCATCATTGGGTTGCAACCTTTTTTTCTCCACAATTCTGTCATTTCTCGACTGACTTTACTAGTGTCATGAACATTTGTCACATGTGGTTGTTGCAGGACCTACTGAACACTCTTTTTGTATGTGCATTATTTTCTACTTATGAGTTCTGTCCCCTAAACTGGAAAGTAGGAAACTCACCTTTCCAGATTCCCTTGCAGCTAAGGTACAAGAATATGCCCCAGCCTCTCCCTATCTAACCCTAAGGTGGAAAATGATCAAGGGCAGTGATTTTGTGTGCTGTTCTAGTGGTTTCTCTGCATTTGGCTTTTCTCACTCAACGACTTGTTGTCATAATCACTCCAAGACAAATGGCCTGGGTCTTACTCACTGTTACTGCTTTTCAGTAGCCCCTAGTGTGACTATAGCATAATTCCTTCTCAGTTAAAGGCTACTCACTCGTTCATACATGTGCCTCTACAAAAGGATAGTGAACATTCTCATGTGTACATTTTTATACAGTGGTGCATTTACTTCTAAAGAATGGGGTTTTTCTACGCTACGGTTATTTAAAATTTTAAAGGCATTGTTAAATTGCTCTCCAAAAAGATGGTAATAATTTATAATTCCAGTAGCAAAGAATATATCACTTCCTTCATAGTGACCAGCAGTAGGTTAATAGAAATTTTAAAATTTTATCAGGGACTTTCCTGGCGGTCCAGTGGGTATAGAGTCTGCCTTGCACTACAAGGGGCACTGGTTTGATCCCTGGCATGGGAAGACCCCACGTGCCGCGGAGCAGCAGGACTGTTGTGTCCAATTATGAGCCAGCGCACTGAAGTGCATGTGCCCAGAGCCAGTGCTCTGCAACGAGAGAGGCCACTGCAATGGGAGGCCTGCACAGGCTGAGGAAATAAATAAAAGACCAATAAAAGCAGCCAAAATAAAAAAAAAATATATCAGCTGGCTATGATCAAGTGATATTTCACTGTTATTTTAAGTACAGGGAATTTGAGTTCACTTTCTGTGAATTCCCTATGCATATCCTTGATGTAATTTTCTGTTGACTAGTTCATGCTTTTCTTTAAAATTTGCAAGAATTCTTTCTATATTATAGACATTAAACACTCCTCATCATTGGGTTGCAACCTTTTTTTCTCCACAATTCTGTCATTTCTCGACTGACTTTACTAGTGTCATGAACATTTGTCACATGTGGTTGTTGCAGGACCTACTGAACACTCTTTTTGTATGTGCATTATTTTCTACTTATGAGTTCTGTCCCCTAAACTGGAAAGTAGGAAACTCACCTTTCCAGATTCCCTTGCAGCTAAGGTACAAGAATATGCCCCAGCCTCTCCCTATCTAACCCTAAGGTGGAAAATGATCAAGGGCAGTGAGCTGTGGCTTTGATGTCCTACAGAGGCAGCTGAGGTCTCTTCTCAAACGTAGTCCTTCAGTATAGTTTGGGTGTTTCCCCTTCCAAATTGCTTTTCTGAACATATTGCTAAAATGTGTTGTTTTCATCTAAGAACCTTGGTACTGATATCAATAGATATACAAAAGCTATAATTTTTAAAGTCAAGTATTTTATTTTTTCTGGGGTCCCATAATGTTATAAAATTTCCCTTTAAGCAGTATATTGTATGTGTAGCCTTAATGATTTTCTTACATTGTTAAATTTTAAATCAATAGGGAACAACTAAATGTACAGATGCATTTATATTCATATTATTTGTTTATGTGAATATTTATAGACAATTGTTATTATTGTTTACTTGCTAAGTTGTGTCCAGCTCTTTGTGCGATCCCATGGACAGTAGCCTGCCAGGCTCCTCTGTCCATGGGATTTCCCAGGTAAGAAGACTGGAGTGGGTTGCTGTTTCCTTCTCCAGGGGATCTGCCCAACCCAGGGCCGGAACCTGTGTCTCCTGCATTGGCAGGCAGATTCTGTACTGCTGAGCCACCAGGGAAGCCCAATTTATAAATAGTGTATAAATATAATACGGAAAGAGAGAGAAATCACTGCTCTCCTACAAAATATTTTATGAAGATGGGTCTGTAATGTACACTACTCAATACAGTAAACACTGCCACACTTCAGAACATGACTAAAGCTGATGAGAAGCATGATTTTAAATTTAATTTAATTTACATTTAAATGTAAATAACCCTTGTGCCTGGTGGCTACAGCATGAAACAACACTACAGTAAGCGTGGACCCAACTCAGGTTCCTTCTGAATGAACAGCTAAATGTCACCCCCTTTAATAAATAAGCCTTTCTTTTCCCCACAGAATATCTAATGCTACCATATAGCAAAGTTTCATGTACAGACATTTATTTTTTAGATTCTCTATTTTTTATGGATCCATTATGGCTAATACCATCTTGATTTGATTACAGTGACTTTATAGTCTGATAAGGTACACTTTCCAGATTCCCTTGCAGCTAAGGTACAAGAATATGCCCCAGCCTCTCCCTATCTAACCCTAAGGTGGAAAATGATCAAGGGCAGTGAGCTGTGGCTTTGATGTCCTACAGAGGCAGCTGAGGTCTCTTCTCAAACGTAGTCCTTCAGTATAGTTTGGGTGTTTCCCCTTCCAAATTGCTTTTCTGAACATATTGCTAAAATGTGTTGTTTTCAACTAAGAACCCTGGTACTGATATCAATAGATATACAAAAGCTATAATTTTTAAAGTCAAGTATTTTATTTTTTCTGGGGTCCCATAATGTTATAAAATTTCCCTTTAAGCCCTATATTGTATGTGTAGCCTTAATGATTTTCTTACATTGTTAAATTTTAAATCAATAGGGAACAACTAAATGTACAGATGCATTTATATTCATATTATTTGTTTATGTGAATATTTATAGACAATTGTTATTATTGTTTACTTGCTAAGTTGTGTCCAGCTCTTTGTGCGATCCCATGGACAGTAGCCTGCCAGGCTCCTCTGTCCATGGGATTTCCCAGGTAAGAAGACTGGAGTGGGTTGCTGTTTCCTTCTCCAGGGGATCTGCCCAACCCAGGGCCGGAACCTGTGTCTCCTGCATTGGCAGGCAGATTCTGTACTGCTGAGCCACCAGGGAAGCCCAATTTATAAATAGTGTATAAATATAATACGGAAGAGAGAAATCACTGCTCTCCTACAAAATATTTTATGAAGATGGGTCTGTAATGTACACTACTCAATACAGTAAACACTGCCACACTTCAGAACATGACTAAAGCTGATGAGAAGCATGATTTTAAATTTAATTTAATTTACATTTAAATGTAAATAACCCTTGTGCCTGGTGGCTACAGCATGAAACAACACTACAGTAAGCGTGGACCCAACTCAGGTTCCTTCTGAATGAACAGCTAAATGTCACCCCCTTTAATAAATAAGCCTTTCTTTTCCCCACAGAATATCTAATGCTACCATATAGCAAAGTTTCATGTACAGACATTTATTTTTTAGATTCTCTATTTTTTATGGATCCATTATGGCTAATACCATCTTGATTTGATTACAGTGACTTTATAGTCTGATGAATAATGTGTAAAGCATACTTCACAGCTTCTGATTCTCCTATATCAAGACTTTTCTTGGCTGTTTCAGACATACATTCTTCCAAGTGAACTTTTATATCATTGTATCCAGTTCTCAAACCAACCCTGATGAAGTTCTATTTATTAGTGCCTCATATTTATTGAATACTTTCAAAAAATTGGCATTTTTACTGTATTAATTCTTCCCATCCAAGATAACAGTATGTTTTTCCATAGTTCAAATATTGTTTTAGGTCTTTTAATAGTCTAAGATTCATAGTTTTTTTTTTTTTTTTTTTTAACATAGGTCCTTTGTTTTCTTTTTAAAATCATCATTGAGAATATTATGCTCTTTATTATGACTGTCTTTCCATTCTCATTGCCATTTGCTTACAGATAATATAAACAAAAGCTTTTTAACATATTTATCTTGTTTTTATTTTACATTCTCTTATCCACTGTTTTTCATCAATTTTAATTTTAATTAGAATCTCAGTTTCTAGATATAATATTGGCATTAGAAAAAACTATTTTCTGGTGTTTATACTAAATTTTAACTTACCATTCCAAAACAATGCCAGCAGTAAAAATTTACATCTAAATTTTTCACAATTATCACAATAATTTTCTAATAATTTAATTTGAGGTTGATTATTGTCATATTTCTATTAATTCACATCATTCTTTCAGAATGTATAGATATTACCATAAAATTTTTTAATAGATTGACGTAAGCCATTATACTGATGGGTTTCTGGACACTACAGCTATCTTATTTCATAAAGATGTCTGTATCTGTATTTATATAGGAGTTCGGCCTACATTTTTGTTTTTTATGCTCACTTCATAAGATTTCCTATGGAGACTTTTTCCAGTGAATTGTAGTAAGCTAAATAACATAAGAATTATCTATTTTTGATATGATCCAGCTGTGAAAATCTGTGTCTTAGTAGCTTTTATTAATGGCAGATTTTTAACCTTCTCAATTACTTTTTTCCCCTATATAAGAATTTCATGTACAGACATTTATTTTAGATTCTCTATTTTTTATGGATCCATTATGGCTAATACCATCTTGATTTGATTACAGTGACTTTATAGTCTGATGAATAATGTGTAAAGCATACTTCACAGCTTCTGATTCTCCTATATCAAGACTTTTCTTGGCTGTTTCAGACATACATTCTTCCAAGTGAACTTTTATATCATTGTATCCCGTTCTCAAACCAACCCTGATGAAGTTCTATTTATTAGTGCCTCATATTTATTGAATACTTTCAAAAAATTGGCATTTTTACTGTATTAATTCTTCCCATCCAAGATCACAGTATGTTTTTCCATAGTTCAAATATTGTTTTAGGTCTTTTAATAGTCTAAGATTCATAGTTTTTTTTTTTTTTAACATAGGTCCTTTGTTTTCTTTTTAAAATCATCATTGAGAATATTATGCTCTTTATTATGACTGTCTTTCCATTCTCATTGCCATTTGCTTACAGATAATATAAACAAAAGCTTTTTAACATATTTATCTTGTTTTTATTTTACATTCTCTTATCCACTGTTTTTCATCAATTTTAATTTTAATTAGAATCTCAGTTTCTAGATATAATATTGGCATTAGAAAAAACTATTTTCTGGTGTTTATACTAAATTTTAACTTACCATTCCAAAACAATGCCAGCAGTAAAAATTACATCTAAATTTTTCACAATTATCACAATAATTTTCTAATAATTTAATTTGAGGTTGATTATTGTCATATTTCTATTAATTCACATCATTCTTTCAGAATGTATAGATATTACCATAAAATTTTTTAATAGATTGACGTAAGCCATTATACTGATGGGTTTCTGGACACTACAGCTATCTTATTTCATAAAGATGTCTGTATCTGTATTTATATAGGAGTTCGGCCTACATTTTTGTTTTTTATGCTCACTTCATAAGATTTCCTATGGAGACTTTTTCCAGTGAATTGTAGTAAGCTAAATAACATAAGAATTATCTATTTTTGATATGATCCAGCTGTGAAAATCTGTGTCTTAGTAGCTTTTATTAATGGCAGATTTTTAACCTTCTCAATTACTTTTTTGATTATTTAAAACTTTTTTTTTTTTTACCTTCTCTTAGGATAGTGTTAGAAATTTAAATTATATTAGAAAAGCATCTATGTCTAAGGTTTGCAGATTTATTGCAAAGAACTGTCTGCAGACATACCTTATTGTTTTATGACTATTTTAGTCATACCTATAGTAAAACAGCTCATTCTCATTCTTGCATATTTGGCTCCTTTCTGTTCCCTTCTTGACTTTTAGTATAGTTCAATATTTGTAGAAAATGTGATCTAGAGATCCCTCTGAATAGTTATAGAGATCCCTCTGAATATGGTAATTATATAGCATAATATACAAATGTGTAATATTTAATATATATTTAGTTATAGAGATCACACTGAATAGTTATAAAGATCACACTGAATAGTTTTAACTGTATGCTAATATAAAACATTTGTCACTGTGAATAACAAGAAATTCTCTTGTTACCTTGAGTCTTCATGTATAGTTTCATCAGAAAGTCTTTTCCCGTCCAGTGGTCAAAATGCAGTCCCCCTGTTAGGGCCTGTGGTGGGGAAGGGAGGAGAGCTGAGGCGCAAACTGTATTTAGCAAACAGATGAGGGCAACTCTTTGTTGGCAGCCATTAGGACTGGAAGGAAGCAAAGAGAACAAGACAACTCTTGTGTGACTAGCATCGCTAGGAGCTGGCATGGAAATCCCTGTGTCCCGCAGACACAGAGCTGAGTATTTCTTAGGTCCTTCTGAGCGTCCATCTCTAGGGAGAGGTAGACTGACTACTGATTTGGCTGTTCTTACTCCTCTGTTCACTGGGAACCCTTCAGAGTCAGGACCTCTTCAGCGTATACATCTCCCTGGAGATTACAGCTCTCCTTCAGAGAGTCCCAAGCCTACAGATGGTCGCAGGCAGGTTCTTTCTCATGCGTGGCCCATGAATGGTCCTGGCTGAATCAATCACTGAAGTATGTTTACTCTGAGAACTTCTAAGCAAAGGAGCCCTTGCCTCGACTCTCCTTGGACATCCTGGGTGGCTTGGTGGTAAGAATTCTTCTGCCCATGCAGGAGCCACAGGCTTCATACCTGGGTGGGAGGATCCCTGGAGAAAGGAATCGACCCACTCCAGTGTTCTTGACCTTTAAAATTTTTTTAATGGCAGATTTTTAACCTTCTCAATTACTTTTTTGATTATTTAAAACTTTTTTTTTTTTACCTTCTCTTAGGATAGTGTTAGAAATTTAAATTATATTAGAAAAGCATCTATGTCTAAGGTTTGCAGATTTATTGCAAAGAACTGTCTGCAGACATACCTTATTGTTTTATGACTATTTTAGTCATACCTATAGTAAAACAGCTCATTCTCATTCTTGCATATTTGGCTCCTTTCTGTTCCCTTCTTGACTTTTAGTATAGTTCAATATTTGTAGAAAATGTGATCTAGAGATCCCTCTGAATAGTTATAGAGATCCCTCTGAATATGGTAATTATATAGCATAATATACAAATGTGTAATATTTAATATATATTTAGTTATAGAGATCACACTGAATAGTTATAAAGATCACACTGAATAGTTTTAACTGTATGCTAATATAAAACATTTGTCACTGTGAATAACAAGAAATTCTCTTGTTACCTTGAGTCTTCATGTATAGTTCCATCAGAAAGTCTTTTCCCGTCCAGTGGTCAAAATGCAGTCCCCCTGTTAGGGCCTGTGGTGGGGAAGGGAGGAGAGCTGAGGCGCAAACTGTATTTAGCAAACAGATGAGGGCAACTCTTTGTTGGCAGCCATTAGGACTGGAAGGAAGCAAAGAGAACAAGACAACTCTTGTGTGACTAGCATCGCTAGGAGCTGGCATGGAAATCCCTGTGTCCCGCAGACACAGAGCTGAGTATTTCTTAGGTCCTTCAGAAGCGTCCATCTCTAGGGAAGAGGTAGACTGACTACTGATTTGGCTGTTCTTACTCCTCTGTTCACTGGGAACCCTTCAGAGTCAGGACCTCTTCAGTGTATACATCTCCCTGGAGATTACAGCTCTCCTTCAGAGAGTCCCAAGCCTACAGATGGTCGCAGGCAGGTTCTTTCTCATGCGTGGCCCATGAATGGTCCTGGCTGAATCAATCACTGAAGTATGTTTACTCTGAGAACTTCTAAGCAAAGGAGCCCTTGCCTCGACTCTCCTTGGACATCCTGGGTGGCTTGGTGGTAAGAATTCTTCTGCCCATGCAGGAGCCACAGGCTTCATACCTGGGTGGGGAGGATCCCCTGGAGAAAGGAATGCGACCCACTCCAGTGTTCTTGCCTGGAAAATCCCATGGACAGAGGAACCTGGTGGGCTAGAGTCCATGGGGTCATAAAAAGAGTTGGGCACAACTTAGGAACTAAACAACAACCCCTCTCCTCGGCTTCTCTATCAGCTGCCAGCCATTCACTCCTTTGTGACCTTTATACTCACAACAGGCTGAAGTCAGACTCTAGGCTCTTGTGTCTTCCCCAATCTGCCATGGACTTACAATAGATTCTGAATGTTCGCTTTAAAGCCTTTCTCTTTAGATCTAAAATGAAGAACAAAGTAATCCCCACCTTTTGCCTTTATACTGTGAATTCCACAGAACAGCAAATTTTTTTAATTTGTTTTTTAATTGACATATAATTGCTTTACAGAATTGTGTTGGTCTCTGCCAGACATCAAGGACGGACTCCTAGCGTGCGGCTGCAGAAGCGACCCATCAGATCTTGGCTGCTCCTGCCACAATCAGAAGACACCAGTTGACACTCGCATCAGTTTCTATTGCAGTTCCCAAGAATGCAAAGGTGGGCAAAATCAGGTAAAATATGCATTTTGTTAGAGGTTGCTGATTGCTATGGAGACAGATACAACAGAGGCAGTTTGCAATGTTAAGGAGACTTTTCCGGTTGAAACCTGGTTGGTTTTCTTCAAAGACTGACACAGATACATCTGAACACTTACTGAATAACCCTTGATATTTTCTGCTCTTGGGATAATGCCCCAAGTTCACCTGCCAGTAAATGGGGAGTGAGTATTTGAATTCAGGACTGGCTGTCTCTTCAAAGCATATGCTCTCTCCACCACCCACTATGTCTTATAACAAAATAGAAATGATTTTAAGATTTGCCACATCTTCATTCTTGTATCAGTGTTCATAAAATTAAGAGCTGAAATATTAGACACTACCATGTTTAAAAGAGACAGCAGATGCAAAGCTGCTGCACAGCAGGAGCTCAGCTTGGTACGGGGTAAGCAGGGGGGGAAATTCTTCTGCCCATGCAGGAGCCACAGGCTTCATACCTGGGTGGGGAGGATCCCCTGGAGAAAGGAATGCGACCCACTCCAGTGTTCTTGCCTGGAAAATCCCATGGACAGAGGAACCTGGTGGGCTAGAGTCCATGGGGTCATAAAAAGAGTTGGGCACAACTTAGGAACTAAACAACAACCCCTCTCCTCGGCTTCTCTATCAGCTGCCAGCCATTCACTCCTTTGTGACCTTTATACTCACAACAGGCTGAAGTCAGACTCTAGGCTCTTGTGTCTTCCCCAATCTGCCATGGACTTACAATAGATTCTGAATGTTCGCTTTAAAGCCTTTCTCTTTAGATCTAAAATGAAGAACAAAGTAATCCCCACCTTTTGCCTTTATACTGTGAATTCCACAGAACAGCAAATTTTTTTAATTTGTTTTTTAATTGACATATAATTGCTTTACAGAATTGTGTTGGTCTCTGCCAGACATCAAGGACGGACTCCTAGCGTGCGGCTGCAGAAGCGACCCATCAGATCTTGGCTGCTCCTGCCACAATCAGAAGACACCAGTTGACACTCGCATCAGTTTCTATTGCAGTTCCCAAGAATGCAAAGGTGGGCAAAATCAGGTAAAATATGCATTTTGTTAGAGGTTGCTGATTGCTATGGAGACAGATACAACAGAGGCAGTTTGCAATGTTAAGGAGACTTTTCCGGTTGAAACCCGGTTGGTTTTCTTCAAAGACTGACACAGATACATCTGAACACTTACTGAATAACCCTTGATATTTTCTGCTCTTGGGATAATGCCCCAAGTTCACCTGCCAGTAAATGGGGAGTGAGTATTTGAATTCAGGACTGGCTGTCTCTTCAAAGCATATGCTCTCTCCACCACCCACTATGTCTTATAACAAAATAGAAATGATTTTAAGATTTGCCACATCTTCATTCTTGTATCAGTGTTCATAAAATTAAGAGCTGAAATATTAGACACTACCATGTTTAAAAGAGACAGCAGATGCAAAGCTGCTGCACAGCACAGGGAGCTCAGCTTGGTGATCGGGGATGACCCAAAGGACTGGAAACGGGGCTTAGGGTGGGAGGGAGGCTCACGAGGGAGGCCATAGATGTAGCTGATTCGCTTCACTGTACAGCAGAAAGATAACCTTGTAAAACAATTAAACGCCAATAATAAAAAAAAATTGATATTATTTAGAGAAGTCACTGCCTGGAAAATTTGATGGATGGAGAAGCCTGGCAGGCTACAGTCCATGAGCATCTCATATATAGATATAGATAAACAGATATAGGGCTTCCGTGATGGCTCAGTGGTGAGGAATCTGCCTGCAGTGCAGCAGGAGACCTGGGTTCCATCCCTGGGTTGGGAAGATCCCCTGGAGGAGAGCACAGCAACCCACTACAGTGGATAGATAAGCCTGGTGGGCTACATGGAGTCACACAGAGCCGGAAACGACGAAAGTGATGATGCGGCAGCAGAGAAGTCATTGAATCAGAGTAGACTAAAGCAAATGTCTTTGCATACTTCTAGTCATAGAGCCATTCCTGGAAAGTTCTGAACAGCTGCCTTAATGCCTAGTTATTGCTCAATCTGAAAACATGGTGCCTTGAGTTGGGCCTTGGAAAATGCTAGGCAAGTTGGCTGCAGATGGCCGGTGAGGTATGTTTGGTGTTATCTGCACATTCTCCCAGAACTGCTTTAGTTCTGCCAATCTATATACTGAAATGCTCAGGAGTAATCACCATTCTTAACAGACTGGATCTTATCCAGGCCCAGATTCTTGGGACTTGTCTGAATCTCACATGATGGCCCCAGAATCAAACTCCACTAACTGCTAAGGACCACCCAGGACTAAGCCTTAAACTGGATGTAGCCGTATCGAATTTCCCAGAGCTCCTTCAAGCTAAAGTGGGTCACCCGGACCACACAGAGGCAGGACAGGAGATCCATTGGAGTTTTGGTTTGGACTCAGCTTCCAAAGAATGTGTGATGTCTTCTCCAGCCTTGAGAAAACAAGCCAGAAAGGCTAGAGCCTGTTCACTCAAGGAAACAGCTTGGATGCAGTATATCCTCCCACCACTTGGCTTTAGTAACATGCGTGAGTATCAGCTGTCCTCATCTGAGGCTCACAGCTTATGAATCCTCAACTGGGAATTTTCCCAAGAATATCAGAAAAGCCATCTCTCCAGTCTAGCCTACCCAGTAGATTAAAAGAACCCTTTATTTCCTCTCAGTTATCTGATTCTTGGTAAATTCTGAATATTTTAATCAGTATTTTTCTATAAAATTAGCAAGGTACCTAATCATGCATTACAATTTTTAGATGGCATTTGCTAGATACATGAAAGATGGACATTACCTGTCATTCAGTTTCTTTCTTTCCATGACTTTTGGGAACAACACAGTCAGAAGTATCTACAACAGAATGCTTGTATCCAAGTGAATTGACAGTAGTAAATTGGGACTTGATACACTTTTTCTGAAGCCTGATCATGCTGGTACAATAGTTTAACTTACACCTGATTAGGTGTCTTTCTTTTACATGAGCAAAAGTGGCAAGTGATGAATGAGCATACTGAACCATTCTCGAGCTGAGAAGTTTTGACCTTCTGAGTATATATTACCACCACTGCCATGTTCTAAGCCTTTCTACTAAATCCCCTGAGCAACCCCCAATTGATACTGTTATTTAAAAGAAATTTTTCTTGTGTAAAGAGATACTAGTATGGTTACACTGCAAGTCACCATATAATCTGATCGAAGCAGAGACATACCTCTGCACAACCCAGGATGCTGTTTTCCCTCTGACCATCCATCAACCCCATGACCAAGAAGGTAAGACAATTCTATTAGGAGACTCCACTTTTCCCCAAAGCCAAAGTTGGCTGGGGGGAGGTATGTTTGGTGTTATCTGCACATTCTCCCAGAACTGCTTTAGTTCTGCCAATCTATATACTGAAATGCTCAGGAGTAATCACCATTCTTAACAGACTGGATCTTATCCAGGCCCAGATTCTTGGGACTTGTCTGAATCTCACATGATGGCCCCAGAATCAAACTCCACTAACTGCTAAGGACCACCCAGGACTAAGCCTTAAACTGGATGTAGCCGTATCGAATTTCCCAGAGCTCCTTCAAGCTAAAGTGGGTCACCCGGACCACACAGAGGCAGGACAGGAGATCCATTGGAGTTTTGGTTTGGACTCAGCTTCCAAAGAATGTGTGATGTCTTCTCCAGCCTTGAGAAAACAAGCCAGAAAGGCTAGAGCCTGTTCACTCAAGGAAACAGCTTGGATGCAGTATATCCTCCCACCACTTGGCTTTAGTAACGTGCGTGAGTATCAGCTGTCCTCATCTGAGGCTCACAGCTTATGAATCCTCAACTGGGAATTTTCCCAAGAATATCAGAAAAGCCATCTCTCCAGTCTAGCCTACCCAGTAGATTAAAAGAACCCTTTATTTCCTCTCAGTTATCTGATTCTTGGTAAATTCTGAATATTTTAATCAGTATTTTTCTATAAAATTAGCAAGGTACCTAATCATGCATTACAATTTTTAGATGGCATTTGCTAGATACATGAAAGATGGACATTACCTGTCATTCAGTTTCTTTCTTTCCATGACTTTTGGGAACAACACAGTCAGAAGTATCTACAACAGAATGCTTGTATCCAAGTGAATTGACAGTAGTAAATTGGGACTTGATACACTTTTTCTGAAGCCTGATCATGCTGGTACAATAGTTTAACTTACACCTGATTAGGTGTCTTTCTTTTACATGAGCAAAAGTGGCAAGTGATGAATGAGCATACTGAACCATTCTCGAGCTGAGAAGTTTTGACCTTCTGAGTATATATTACCACCACTGCCATGTTCTAAGCCTTTCTACTAAATCCCCTGAGCAACCCCCAATTGATACTGTTATTTAAAAGAAATTTTTCTTGTGTAAAGAGATACTAGTATGGTTACACTGCGAGTCACCATATAATCTGATCGAAGCAGAGACATACCTCTGCACAACCCAGGATGCTGTTTTCCCTCTGACCATCCATCAACCCCATGACCAAGAAGGTAAGACAATTCTATTAGGAGACTCCACTTTTCCCCAAAGCCAAGAACAAGAGGTTTCACCAGTTTATAGTTAAAATTTCATCTAAGATAGATAAATTGAGGTGCAAGTGATAGTTCTGTGGAGAAGAGAGCAAAGTCTGCTAATTTGTCTATTTCTTGACTAAGAGGAGGGGCTAAGCCAAGAGTCATTTGTCAGCCACCATGTGGAAGCACTTATGCCAGATGGGGCCATCAATTAAGTTGGAAAGCACTGTACTGTACTTTCTAGATCGTAGGGGGAGAAAATGCTTATACAAGTGAAAACGAGGGAGCTGTACGACTGTACCTGGTTGATCCAATCCCCCGAGTTCCTCCAATTCTATTACCAGAGATTGTCTTTCATCACCTCCTGGATTTTAACCTGCAACAGCACTGCAATACCAGAGTCTAGTTACACGGCCACACCACCGGTGAGCAGACACACAACGAAAATGCTTCAGTTCAGTCATTTATGTGTCAGCAAGTAGGGAGCCCCACTTCCCTCATGGCCAGAAAACTTCCTTCTGTACCACTGGAGTAATGGCCAGACACTGAAAAGCCATTTTCTTTGGCCAACAGTTTTGTTTTTAAACCCTTAATGGCGCATCAGCAACTACTGTTTTATTGAACTAATTTCAAGTGCAGCCATGTTTCCAGTAAGCTATGACAGTTAATGTTGAAGAGACCAGGAGTTGGAGACAACAGTAGAGCAGATGTGTTTCACTGGGATCTGTTCACATCTTACTAATCAGGAGGTGAGCATCAGCCCAGGCATCAACTCCTCTTTAAACACACAGAATTCCATGTCATATGATAAAATGAGAACACACCTGCCACCAAACTCCCAGTCCAAGATGCAAGTATATATGTGTGTGTGTATATATATATATATACACACACATAGGGCTCCTTTGGTGGCTTAGATGGTACAGAATCCACCTGCAATGCAGAAGACCCAAGTTTGTTTCCTGGGTTGGGAAGATCCCCTGGAGATAGGAATGGCAACCCCCTCCAGTATTCTTGCCTGGAGAATCCCCATGGATAGAGGATCCTGGCGGGCTATAGTCCATGGGGTTCCAAACAGTCAGACGTGACTGAGTGATTAACACTTCTACTTGTTTTTTCTAATATATATATACATACACACACACACACACACACACACAATTTTACTCATTTCATATATGAGTGTGTGTTTCACTCATTACTCACATATATATATACTGAGTAAAACACAGTCCCATAAGTGCTACAATGGGTTCAGGTTATTAATTTAAACAAAAAATATACTTACTCACTTTAAAAACTGAAATAACCAGTAAGCATCTATTATATGCCAGAGACTGTCTTTGGTTTGTGGGATCCGTCAGTGACTAACACACGTGAATTCAAGGAGCTTCTCTTTGAGGAGGAGATTGTGAAGGTAGACTGAAAAAGAAGTAAGTAAATTACAAGCCTTCCTAGAAGGTAGCAAGCACAATGATAAGGTGAACAGGTAGAGCAGAATCAGGGGCCTCCAGAGTACGGGCACGGGGGAGGGGTGTCAGGTCACAGAATAGGAGGAGTTGGTGGACTGTCGGACAAGGTGATACCTGAACCAACACTTGAAGTAAGTAGTTATCAAATATGAAAGTCTAAAAATTAAATCTGATACATCATACAACGATGTGATAAACAGAGCTAAAAATTGAAAGCTGTCAGAGGACTAGCATGATGGTGAAAATACACCTTCCTCGATCATGTCTCACTTTCACTTTGCCTCTCTACCACTGCTTTTCTCTAGTCCCTTCTTCCTCCTTACCAGCTTTGCTCTTTTCTTTCCCTGACAAATCCACATGCTTCCTCCCTTTATCAAGTTTTTCTTTTAAATTGATTAATAATTAGAGGTGCTTCCAAGAATTCTTTTCCCAGGAAACCAACATGTCCATTTATCTTATTCATGCTAGAAACATCTTTTTTCTTTATTCCAGTTGCGACCATCAGAATTATATTAATAGTTAACAGTGTCTCATTTAATGATTTTAATTTTGTTCCTAAAACATTGCCCTAAAACTGAAAAGTTATAAACTGAAAGCAAAGTCCCCTAATTTTAAAGGGAAATTACAAGGTATATCATCCCCATCTAAAATACTTGTAAAAATTTTTATAGACTAGAATATTTATATATATATATATATGTATATCAAGTGAACAAAAAGTAGTGTGAATAAACACAAACAGTAGTGTAAAAGTAAAACAAAGTTTGAATACAAATTGTGATGAAGTTTACTCACCAAGGAAGGAAGAGGCTCAAGGATGGCAGTTGGTGCCTATCTTCAGATAGGAATTTGACATCAAAATTGGATACAGTGGATACATTAGTTTCCCAGGGCTGCTATAACAAACCATCGCAATCTGGGTGGTTTGAAACAACAGAAATTAATTTTCACATAGTTCTATAAGCCAAAGGACCAAAACCAAATCCAAGAGCCTTGGCAGACTTTCTGCAATCTCCAGGGGAGAATCTGTCCAAGGCTTCTTTCTTAGCTTCTGGAGACTCCCTGTAATCCTGGACATTCATCAGTTTAGTCTCTGTGTGTTCCCATGGTTTCCTCCCTCTGCCCCTCTCTATCCGAATTCCTCTCTTACTATGAAGACGTTAGTCATATGATAAACACCCACCCTCCATTAGGATTTTACCATAAATTGGTTACATCTACAAAGACGCTACTTCAAATAAGCTCCTAGTCACAGGTACCAGAGTTCAAGCCTTGACCTCATCTGTTTGATGAAACAGTTCAACCCACTAGAAAAGAATTTCTTTTCCTTAACACCATGACAATAAAGGCTAAACCTGAGAACAATGGAGACACATGGAAATATGTATAAAAAAGAGACTAAAGACTCAGAAGAGGCTACATCTTTCTTCTCACCTTCCATACTAACACAGAGCAAGAATGTTTTGTTTCATCCAAATACAATGCTTAACTTCAATTTGTTGCAAAATATATTTCTTATTAGAAATTACTGTCTTAACTAAGTGGCAATTTTGTCTTTTCCTAGAAATGTACTATTGATTTAGTATATACTTTTCAGTACATTTTGGAATGAAAAAAGTTATTTCAAAAAAGTTGTTTTGAGTGCCTCCAATCACTTGGGGCGATGGTCCAGAGGGGTGGGAGGGAACTGGGTGGCGGGGGGTGGGGGGGGTGCGGGGAACAGGGATATGCATATGAATGATCTGGGAACATACATGTTGGTGAACAACAAAACTCTGTAAAATCTTTAAAATAAGGAATTAAAAAAAAAAAAAAGTTGTTTTGAGAAAAGTGAGCCATTATGGTGAACACTAGTAAATTGTACAGGTATAATGTGAAATCAGTCTAATTCAAGAGCAACCCACATTTTCATGATAATGTACTAAAAGCAGTATTTCTAATGCATGCTACTTATGAGGCCCGTAAAGTTCCTAAATACCCCTATAATCTATCATTTCCTCCTAAAAAGGAGGAAGAGAAAAAAGTTTGTTGCAATGCGGAAGTTGCAGGTTCATTTACAGATTTAGTAATTTGCACAGCAGCTGTTACAGATAGAATTAACGTTCCCTCAAAGTATATGTTGAGGTTCTAATTCCCAGTATGGTCTACTTTGGGACAGGTCTTTGAAGATGTCATCAAGTTAAGATAAAGTCATTAAGGCCCTCATGCAATATGGATGTCATCTTCATAAAAAGAGAAATTTGCATAGTTAGACACTATGTGAAGACAAAAGCAGACACCATGTAGAATCTAGGAGAGAGATGTGGAAAAGATCGTCTCTTATACCTTCCTCATAGGAAGGTCAGGAAGATGTAAGCATATCTTATAAGCAAGATGTAATGAACAGTTGGATTGAGCCCTCTGGAAAAGTTTATAAAGCTGAAAAGCACCCCCTTTTTTCTTCTTTATCAAAACTGGTTGTAAGGTCACAAGGTCTAGCAGCCATTTTGGGACTGTGAGTGGAAGGCTAAGAAATTCATCCAGAATCCCTGACAGAAACTCATGTGCTCCTGAACAGCTCTCAGTGACTGCCTAGCTCTATCCTTTATCATATAATACCACCACATATATTTGAATCACATGAGTCAGCAGTCTATCACTAGTAGACAAATGCAGTTCTTCATTGATGCAAAAATCTATTCAAGGATCTATCTATCCTTGGTTTCCAAGCTTCCAGTTTGCTTATTCTGAACTTGTCACACTTTACAATGCAGGATAATACCACTAACATTCCTCATTGTGTCACTGAAATAAACATGTGACCGTGAGAACATTATTGCACATTTTAAGGAACATAATTCTAATGAAACCACAATATTTTCTGAGTAGTATTTATCAGAAAACTAATTCAGAGATAAAGAAAATTCCCCCTCAAAAAACCTGTAAGTCACTTTGTTTTATATTTATCAGAATAAGTAATCTTTTTTTTTCACTGCCATAGAAGGAGCTCACTTTTTGGTATGAGCTTAAGAGAGTTTTAAATTTTGTGGGCTGCCAAAAATATATGAAGATGGCAGAGGTTATTCACTGAGACCTCTCCAAATCACCTCACTGCCAGAGGAGTAGAAAATTGGAAATTAAAAGGAAGAACTTGAGGGGTTCTTAAGATATATTAGGGTGTTTTGAAACCCAAGTAATGTGTAAGGCATAATTCTAAGAGGACTACTGGTAGGTACTAGTAATATGGAAAACACTTTAAAAAAAATACACCACAGGAGAAGGGAATGGCAAACCACTTCAGGATTCTTGCCTCGAGAACCCCATAAACAGCATGAAAAGGCAGAAAGATATGACACTGAAAGATGAACTCCACACGTTGGTAGGTGCCCAGTATGCTACCGGAGTAGAGCAGAGAAAGGCTAAGAAAGAATAAAAAAAGGGCAATCCAAAGTGAAAAAAAAAACAAAACAAAAGCAAACAACAAAAAAAAATACACCACAGAACCACTTACCTGAGGACCTACCAGGTAAGCTTGTTTTGTTTATGTTGAGTGGATAAGAGATGAATGGAAGCCATTCATTGTTTTTAATAATACCGCTTTCCTTTCTTCAAAGAAAAATTAAAGAAAAATGAGAAAAAAAGAGGCTATCATTTGAATTCCTTAGGAATTGAAACTACAGCATTGCCTAAGATTAAGCTTATATAATCTTTAATGTCCTAAGGTTAAAATGTGCTCCTGAAGCTTCAGTTTGCTTATTTTTTTGAACTTCAGCAGTCTATCACTAGTAGACAAATGCAGTTCTTCATTGATGCAAAAATCTATTCAAGGATCTATCTATCCTTGGTTTCCAAGCTTCCAGTTTGCTTATTCTGAACTTGTCACACTTTACAATGCAGGATAATACCACTAACATTCCTCATTGTGTCACTGAAATAAACATGTGACCGTGAGAACATTATTGCACATTTTAAGGAACATAATTCTAATGAAACCACAATATTTTCTGAGTAGTATTTATCAGAAAACTAATTCAGAGATAAAGAAAATTCCCCCTCAAAAAACCTGTAAGTCACTTTGTTTTATATTTATCAGAATAAGTAATCTTTTTTTTTCACTGCCATAGAAGGAGCTCACTTTTTGGTATGAGCTTAAGAGAGTTTTAAATTTTGTGGGCTGCCAAAAATATATGAAGATGGCAGAGGTTATTCACTGAGACCTCTCCAAATCACCTCACTGCCAGAGGAGTGGAAAATTGGAAATTAAAAAGGAAGAACTTGAGGGATTCTTAAGATATATTAGGGTGTTTTGAAACCCAAGTAATGTGTAAGGCATAATTCTAAGAGGACTACTGGTAGGTACTAGTAATATGGAAAACACTTTAAAAAAAATACACCACAGGAGAAGGGAATGGCAAACCACTTCAGGATTCTTGCCTCGAGAACCCCATAAACAGCATGAAAAGGCAGAAAGATATGACACTGAAAGATGAACTCCACACGTTGGTAGGTGCCCAGTATGCTACCGGAGTAGAGCAGAGAAAGGCTAAGAAAGAATAAAAAAAAGGGCAATCCAAAGTGAAAAAAAAAACAAAACAAAAGCAAACAACAAAAAAAAATACACCACAGAACCACTTACCTGAGGACCTACCAGGTAAGCTTGTTTTGTTTATGTTGAGTGGATAAGAGATGAATGGAAGCCATTCATTGTTTTTAATAATACCGCTTTCCTTTCTTCAAAGAAAAATTAAAGAAAAATGAGAAAAAAAGAGGCTATCATTTGAATTCCTTAGGAATTGAAACTACAGCATTGCCTAAGATTAAGCTTATATAATCTTTAATGTCCTAAGGTTAAAAGTATGTGGTCAAAATGTTTTTTTAAAAAAAAAAAAAGTAAATGAGGTTTTAAGAGATTTCCTCATGCTTTCCTAGTTAAAATGCTTATTAAAAACCTTTGCTTTTTCATCAGTTTCCCCCTTAAAACTGTATTATCTCACTTAAGAAGTACTGGCTTGCTGCAGTGACTTACTACTATTTGAGAGTCTCATCTACCATGTGAGGAAAAAAACCAAGTTGTCCATAATGACCAAGTACCTGAGATGCTTCTGATGTTTGCTTTTTCTTCTTGGCTACAACATCTAGGCTCAGCAAAACTGTCTTTGTCAAGGACACAAGGAAAAAATATTTGTCATTGATTACCACTCCAGAAAAGTCAACCAATAAAGCCTTTCGGGGTAAGTCTTCCCAGGCTTAAAGTGACTCGTTGACAGTCTTACACAACAACAGACTTCACTTAAGAAATACACTGTAGTTCTTCACCAAAGGAACAGAAGCCACAAGTGGACCCAGACCTCATCTTTCTTTCCTCCTAGCTGCAGATTTTCAGTTTAGGATTTCTGATTCTGCTGCTGCTCTATGAGCTGCTGCTTCCCTTTGAATCACCATCCTCTCATCTTTTTATTCTCATAGCTATTATCCTTCCAAATCCTGTTTCTGAATGACATCATGCTTGAGTTCTTTGACCCTTACCTGGATACTAAAGTGTAACGTCTCAAAGGTGTATTGCATCTTGGAGTATAAGGAGATGTTCATGATCTTATTTCTGAGGAAGGAGGTGAGGTAGAGAGGGTCATAAATACAGAGGATGACACTGAGGAGCACAACATCGATTTATAACTCAGGATCCCATATATATGAAGTGATGGAGCCAAGACCAGCATCCAGCCACTCAGCTGCACTTCCACACTCACTTCTGAAATGGGTCCTTTTGCTCCGTCAACTCAGAAGGTGATTGAAATGACTCATGGGAGAGAGAATTCTCTCGCAGTCAGACATGTCTCCAAATTGAATTATTACCATCGATGGAAGTTTAAGCAGCTACTAAGGCACAGAAGAATGTCATTTTGAAATAAGCAATTTACATTATGTTACTCTCGACAATTAGGTCATTTACCAAAGCTATAATATTCAATGCCACTCACTGCAAATCTAACACAAGGCTGTTCTTGAAAGCTGAACACATGACAAATGTTTCCAGAGGTATCCTTGGATTGAATTATGTGGTCACCGTAGGGAATTTTATGAATTCAGGTACAGGATGTCATAACAATGTCTGCTTGGATCAGAGGGCCTTGCTTCTCGATTTACAGGACATTTGGCTTGTAGTCTTTGTTCCTCCATATCATCAGTTATTTCTAAGGAGACCTACCTCGCCTCCGTCTTGGAAAATCGTCTTCAGGCTAAGTGAAGGATGAAGATTGGTGGCAAAAATCCAGTTGTGCTCCTCTGTTCTTCCAATTCCTACTGTTAGCTCCATCGCTCTATCTGCAGCCATGAGAATCAGCCGACCACAACTATGCAAACAAGATTGAGTAAGGACAACCAGAGCCTAAATAAATTAAACCAAGCTTTGTAGGTGAGGGTATGAGCAAGCCCCAAGGACCCTCATCTTTCTTTCCTCCTAGCTGCAGATTTTCAGTTTAGGATTTCTGATTCTGCTGCTGCTCTATGAGCTGCTGCTTCCCTTTGAATCACCATCCTCTCATCTTTTTATTCTCATAGCTATTATCCTTCCAAATCCTGTTTCTGAATGACATCATGCTTGAGTTCTTTGACCCTTACCTGGATACTAAAGTGTAACGTCTCAAAGGTGTATTGCATCTTGGAGTATAAGGAGATGTTCATGATCTTATTTCTGAGGAAGGAGGTGAGGTAGAGAGGGTCATAAATACAGAGGATGACACTGAGGAGCACAACATCGATTTATAACTCAGGATCCCATATATATGAAGTGATGGAGCCAAGACCAGCATCCAGCCACTCAGCTGCACTTCCACACTCACTTCTGAAATGGGTCCTTTTGCTCCGTCAACTCAGAAGGTGATTGAAATGACTCATGGGAGAGAGAATTCTCTCGCAGTCAGACATGTCTCCAAATTGAATTATTACCATCGATGGAAGTTTAAGCAGCTACTAAGGCACAGAAGAATGTCATTTTGAAATAAGCAATTTACATTATGTTACTCTCGACAATTAGGTCATTTACCAAAGCTATAATATTCAATGCCACTCACTGCAAATCTAACACAAGGCTGTTCTTGAAAGCTGAACACATGACAAATGTTTCCAGAGGTATCCTTGGATTGAATTATGTGGTCACCGTAGGGAATTTTATGAATTCAGGTACAGGATGTCATAACAATGTCTGCTTGGATCAGAGGGCCTTGCTTCTCGATTTACAGGACATTTGGCTTGTAGTCTTTGTTCCTCCATATCATCAGTTATTTCTAAGGAGACCTACCTCGCCTCCGTCTTGGAAAATCGTCTTCAGGCTAAGTGAAGGATGAAGATTGGTGGCAAAAATCCAGTTGTGCTCCTCTGTTCTTCCAATTCCTACTGTTAGCTCCATCGCTCTATCTGCAGCCATGAGAATCAGCCGACCACAACTATGCAAACAAGATTGAGTAAGGACAACCAGAGCCTAAATAAATTAAACCAAGCTTTGTAGGTGAGGGTATGAGCAGCTGGAAGCTTAAAAATCAGTACCAGTATTTCCTCTTGGTTGCTTTCCTGTTTTTTTTAGCCATCTTTGTGGGACAGATATTCTGAGTTTATTTGCTTGAGAAAAAAACAAAACTTCTCTTACATTAAGAAGTAACTGGCTAAGTCAATTATCCATTCATTAACTACTTACTGAGAGTTCATTCTGAGACAGTACTTCTGTGATAACTACTGGGGATATAATATAAACTGGACAAGTTTAGTCTTGCCTTCATGAAGCTTACAGTTTGATGGAAATGTTCAAAAGTGAAAATAAAAATTAAGCATAATAAGAGAGACAATAATGACAATGTAAGATTCTATGAAAAAATTTAAAATGAAACATTCCCATAGGCATATCTGAGATTGAATATAATCCACTGTATATCTGGTTTAATTCAATTCAAACTTTCTCCTACTCTTAAGAAATTGTATAGATATGTGAATAAATAAGGGAGGTATTATGATAAGGATAACCTTGAGCTTGCTATACCATAGAGAGAAATGTAGGTCACTCTTTGGAATCCATTAAAAATTTTTGTATTAATTACAGTGTAGTGTCTTGTTATGTGGTATCTTCTTTCTACATATGAAGACATTATTTTGAACATCAAAGTAAAGTAAAAAAGCCATGCTCTTTTATGCTAATAATTTTTTGATAATAAGACTCAACTTCCTTAATTTGGGTATGCTAAAGATGTATCTTGGATGATTTGGTCACCGTAGGGAATTTTATGAATTCAGGTACAGGATGTCATAACAATGTCTGCTTGGATCAGAGGGCCTTGCTTCTCGATTTACAGGACATTTGGCTTGTAGTCTTTGTTCCTCCATATCATCAGTTATTTCTAAGGAGACCTACCTCGCCTCCGTCTTGGAAAATCGTCTTCAGGCTAAGTGAAGGATGAAGATTGGTGGCAAAAATCCAGTTGTGCTCCTCTGTTCTTCCAATTCCTACTGTTAGCTCCATCGCTCTATCTGCAGCCATGAGAATCAGCCGACCACAACTATGCAAACAAGATTGAGTAAGGACAACCAGAGCCTAAATAAATTAAACCAAGCTTTGTAGGTGAGGGTATGAGCAGCTGGAAGCTTAAAAATCAGTACCAGTATTTCCTCTTGGTTGCTTTCCTGTTTTTCTTAGCCATCTTTGTGGGACAGATATTCTGAGTTTATTTGCTTGAGAAAAAAACAAAACTTCTCTTACATTAAGAAGTAACTGGCTAAGTCAATTATCCATTCATTAACTACTTACTGAGAGTTCATTCTGAGACAGTACTTCTGTGATAACTACTGGGGATATAATATAAACTGGACAAGTTTAGTCTTGCCTTCATGAAGCTTACAGTTTGATGGAAATGTTCAAAAGTGAAAATAAAAATTAAGCATAATAAGAGAGACAATAATGACAATGTAAGATTCTATGAAAAAATTTTAAATGAAACATTCCCATAGGCATATCTGAGATTGAATATAATCCACTGTATATCTGGTTTAATTCAATTCAAACTTTCTCCTACTCTTAAGAAATTGTATAGATATGTGAATAAATAAGGGAGGTATTATGATAAGGATAACCTTGAGCTTGCTATACCATAGAGAGAAATGTAGGTCACTCTTTGGAATCCATTAAAAATTTTTGTATTAATTACAGTGTAGTGTCTTGTTATGTGGTATCTTCTTTCTACATATGAAGACATTATTTTGAACATCAAAGTAAAGTAAAAAAGCCATGCTCTTTTATGCTAATAATTTTTTGATAATAAGACTCAACTTCCTTAATTTGGGTATGCTAAAGATGTAATTCCATGAGAAAATAAAACCACCAAAATCCAGTGATGTGGTAGAAAATGGGCAGCTACAGGTAATGCTTATCTACACTTTTAATAAAGAAATCATAAATTATTTCTATTTATTACTTTTCATAAATTACATTCCATAAGATGGTCAGTGCTTTAATGTGGTTATACAAAAATACCACATTTTTGAATTATTCACCTAAATTCTTTGCTGAGAAGGTATGTGTGATAGCCTGATACTGTTTTTAATAATCAAAAACTAATAATGAACTGGAGCATATTACAGTTTACTTTCACAATCCACCAAGTTTAATAGTGTTTCTACGAGAACTAACCAAGAAGCCTTGGCAAGGTTCTATACCGATTTTATAATGTCCTTCCAAGGAAAAGCTGTGGTGGAATGCCTCCACTTCCACTGCAGAAAGCTCAGCTCTGAGTTGATGATTTGAAAAACCCCACCAACACCCAACCTCAATGAACGGGAACAGTGATTCCTATTTATAGATATGGGCTGCTATCATATTGTTTTGAGAGTATTTTCCTCAGGAATTTTATTTCATTCACCAAGATAGCACAACCAGGACATGTGATAGCAGATGCTCCCAAATTAACCAGCTGGAATTTGAAAGGTTTATTATAACTTGAAATGCCTTTACATTTTGATAGTAAGGGTCAAAGACTACTGAATTTTAGTCCTGAGTCAGAAATGAGTTATGGTGGCACTAATTTAATAAAGAAATATCTTGTGGAACTCTTATTTCTGGCCTTTCTAACACTACATATCCATTTGGTCCCTGACACACATTAAACTACAGGAGATCCATGGAACGGACAGGAGTCATGGTACTCCAAACCAGAGAATCCGAGTAAATGTTTGCCAAACAGATTAACATCAGTCTAAAATAAATAACTTCTGAAAATAATAAATAAAGAGAAATACCTTCTATAGGACTTCTCAGGCGGTCCAACTCCCTGCTTCCACTGCAGGGGACATGGGTTTGATACCTGCATGCTACACAGTGTGGCCAAAAAAAAGAAAAAAAAAATTAAATATGTTCAAATTTCTCCATCTAGTCCTGTCTCTTAAAGGGCTACCAATTCTGGCAGTTGCTATAGCTATAGCCATTCCTATTTTAGAGCTGACAGTACAAAAAATAAAAGTCCACCACACAGAGACTTTCTTTTTTTTTTTTTTTTTAATATTTACAATTCCCAAGAGGGTAGTTGTCAGCTGTCCAGGGAATGTGGCTAAGTGGGCCAAACCACAGAGAAATATTCTTATCTAAAGAGTATTTATTTTACCCTTTGCCATACCATAAATATAATCCAAGTTTCCCTTTCTTCATGCAATGTTAATACATGTGTTGTAATCTCAAGCCGGAAATCTCTCTCATACCAGTGCTCTTGAAAGAATAACAAAATAAAGATTTCATACTTACAGATATTTTGACTTAATGCATTTTTAAAATCTATACTTATATAACTAGCCTCAATAAGTATGCACAGTATTAAAAAGTAGAGGGCTTCCCTGATGGTCCAGTGGGTAAGGACACCGCCTTGCAGTGCAAGGGGCGCCGGTTCCATCCCTGGCCTGGGAAGATCCCACGTACCGCGGAGCGGCTGGACCGATGTATCCAATTACCGAGTCGGAGCTCTGGAGCGCATGCGCCTGGAGCCAGTGCTCAGCGACAACAGAGGCCGCCGCGATGGGAGGCCCACAGCGGGCAGAAGAACAAAGATGGATGAAAATAGATAAATGAAAGACCAACATAAGTGGCCCAAAAAAAAAAAAAGTAGATGAGTATCTTCATCCTTTCAATACATTTTTAAGAAAATATTCTAATTCTTAATTTAAGCAATATATTTTCTGTGAATATTTTCATTTGGTATATGGTATATAATAAATACTTTTAAAAGATTTTTGGATTTATTGAAAGAACAAATTATGTCTGTACTTGTATACATTCGTCTGATCACATTAGCATAATGTTAACTGTGATACTCTAAATATTCATATATCTAGTTCAATATAAAACCCCTTTTCAATAACCTACTTAGAAATTTTACTTTCAAAATAATAAACATCCATACTTATGTTTAATAGTTTCTTGCTGTCTTCCTTTAAAATAAACAGTTTCTAAGTAAAATGTGACATTTTAATCATTTGTAGCTTGTGTTTGAGCCCATACATTTGCTTTCCATTTCTGTATCACCCCACTACAGTAAATGACAGTAAAACAATAACAATAAAGAATACACCAGTAACAGTGAAAGAAATTAAAGGAGAATTTTAAAAGCACAACAGAAAGTAGATGAGGAGAAGTAATTTTGTGGTAGTTGGGCAGCCTAGATACCCTACATAACTTGCCCTGAAAATGACTAAAAATGCTGGATACAATGGACACAGCATCAGTTGAATTTGTGAGTATCCTATAAGGCTATTTGAAGCAAATCCTATTTGAAGCAAAACTTGTTTTTACCTTGAAGTTATCTGTCAAACCCAGGCAATCTTTCTTTTTTATTCCATACAAATTTTGTTTATTATTTTTTCACAGGGTTTTGTTGTTTACTGCCACATATCAGCCCCAATCAGAAACCCAGGCAATCTTGAATGATAGTTTCCAAGATTTCACAGAGCTTGAGAAATATGAAATAAACCTCAGAGCCAAGCCAATTGGAACTCTGCTAGACGATTTTCCTGCATAAACTGGAGAGAACATGTGCCACATTCTTGGTTAGTATCTGGGTGAACACTTGTCTCCTACAGCCTCCTACCTCCCCCCCCACCTCACCGCCCCCCGCCCCAGCCTCTACCACCACCTACCCCTTTTCTGCTAGTTATAAAAAGAAACGCTGCCTGCCTGGTCACTTGGTGCTGACAGAGGGGAAAAAAAATAACTCTTAGGAGCACTGAAGCATATACATTACCATATATAAAATAGCTAGCTAGTGGGAAGTTTCTGTGGAACACAAGGAGCTCCACCCAGTGCTCTGTGAGGGCCTAGAGGGGTGGAAGGGGGCGGGGGGTGAGAGGGAGGCTCAAGATAGAGGGGACACAGGTATACTTATGGCTTATTCATGTTATTTTATGGCAGAAACCAACACAACATTGTAAAGCAGTTATCCGCCAATTAAAAAATTTATCTCTCTCAAGAATTCATAAATGTAAATAGTTTCTGAATGAATTTCATAAATGAATGATGTGTTACCTAGAATGCATAAAGAATTTTTAAGTCATGAATGTTAATCAGTCCAAGATTAGTAGTAAGTATAGGCACCGTCAGAAACAACTTCATATCTTTTCTGGGTTACCAATCTTAAACCAAGGCCTTAAGAAAAATCCCCAGGTAAACTTCCGAAAAATATGAATCAATACTCAAAACCACCAAACATGTAGGAAATCAAACATCATGAAGGACAGAAGAATCCACACATAGCAGAATAAGCCAAAAATAGGAACAAGGACAACAGCTAGAAAATAATAACCTGGTAGATATTAATCCAACTATATCAATAATCACCTTGAATGTCTAAATGTGGCAATAAAAATATGGAGATGTTAACAGTGGATCTAAAAACAAGATCCCATATATGCTGTCTACAAACAAAAAACCTTTTAATATAAAGAGAAATATATATTAAAAGTAAGTAGGTGGAGAAGAGTATACCATCCAAATACAACACAGCAAAAGTAGCTATGTTAATTTCAGACAAAACAGAATGTAGCAACATCATCAATCAATGACTTATAATTAACATGCACAGATTACTTCATCCAGCAACAAAAGACTCATTACTCTCAAATTTATATGGAAAGCTCACCAAGATAGATGATATTCTGGACCATAAAACACACCTTAACAAATTTAAAAGGAAAGAAATCATTAAATGTCTGCTCTTAGACCACAACCGGATTAAACTAGAGATCAATCACACAAAGACATTTGTGAAAGATAACTGTATTTGGAGGAAAGGCCAAAAAATACAAAGAAGAAATCTCTTATTAAAAGATTTCAAAAATTGAAAAAATGATAGCTAGGTGGGAAGTTTCTGTGGAACACAAGGAGCTCCACCCAGTGCTCTGTGAGGGCCTAGAGGGGTGGAAGGGGCGGGGTGAGAGGAGGCTCAAGATAGAGGGGACACAGGTATACTTATGGCTTATTCATGTTATTTTATGGCAGAAACCAACACAACATTGTAAAGCAGTTATCCGCCAATTAAAAAATTTATCTCTCTCAAGAATTCATAAATGTAAATAGTTTCTGAATGAATTTCATAAATGAATGATGTGTTACCTAGAATGCATAAAGAATTTTTAAGTCATGAATGTTAATCAGTCCAAGATTAGTAGTAAGTATAGGCACCGTCAGAAACAACTTCATATCTTTTCTGGGTTACCAATCTTAAACCAAGGCCTTAAGAAAAATCCCCAGGTAAACTTCCGAAAAATATGAATCAATACTCAAAACCACCAAACATGTAGGAAATCAAACATCATGAAGGACAGAAGAATCCACACATAGCAGAATAAGCCAAAAATAGGAACAAGGACAACAGCTAGAAAATAATAACCTGGTAGATATTAATCCAACTATATCAATAATCACCTTGAATGTCTAAATGTGGCAATAAAAATATGGAGATGTTAACAGTGGATCTAAAAACAAGATCCCATATATGCTGTCTACAAACAAAAAACCTTTTAATATAAAGAGAAATATATATTAAAAGTAAGTAGGTGGAGAAGAGTATACCATCCAAATACAACACAGCAAAAGTAGCTATGTTAATTTCAGACAGAACAGAATGTAGCAACATCATCAATCAATGACTTATAATTAACATGCACAGATTACTTCATCCAGCAACAAAAGACTCATTACTCTCAAATTTATATGGAAAGCTCACCAAGATAGATGATATTCTGGACCATAAAACACACCTTAACAAATTTAAAAGGAAAGAAATCATTAAATGTCTGCTCTTAGACCACAACCGGATTAAACTAGAGATCAATCACACAAAGACATTTGTGAAAGATAACTGTATTTGAGGAAAGGCCAAAATACGAGACTACACAATATATTTTTAAATAGCACATGAGACAAAGAAGAAATCTCTTATTAAAAGATTTCCAAAAAACTGAAATGAAAATGAAAATCCAGTTTATCAAAATCTGTCGGGATGCAGAAAAGGTAGTGCTTGGAGGAAAATTTATAGTATCAAATGCATATATTAGAAAAAAGATCTAAAAATTAATTACCCACGTTTCTAACTCTGGAGACCTGGAAAAAGAAAATTAAATCCAAAATAAGCAGAAAAAAGAAATGATATGATTTAGAGCATAAGTCAATAAAATTGAAAATAAGGAATAAACAGAATGAAACCAAGAGCTGTTTCTTTAGAAAGGTGAATAAATTTCTTTTCATTCAAAAAACTGTATTGGAGTATAGTTGATTTGGGGACTTCCTTGGTGGCTCAGAAGTAAAGAATTCATCTGCAAATGCAGGAGACATGGGGTTCGATCCTTGGGTCAAGAAGATCCCCTGGAGAAGGAAATGGTTACCCACTCCAGTATTCATACCTGGAAAATCCCACAGAGGAGCCCAGCAAACTATAGTTCATTGGGTCACAAAAGAGTAAGACATGACTTGGGAACTAAACACCAACAGTGGATTTACAATGGTGTTTTAAATAATTAATAAAGTTGATAAGCCTGTATCTAGACTAAGAATACAATAGAGATACATATTACTAGTATCAGAAATGAAAGAGTGGGTACCAGTCCAGATTCCCTGTACATTGAAAGGATAATAAAGGAATACCATGGACAGTCCACCAACTTGAAAACCTAGACGAAATGGACCAATGCTGTGAGAGAGACAGTTCACCAGTATTCACACAGGTAGAAAAGACATTCTGAGTAGATTTATATATTTTAAAGAAACCAAGTTAATAATTAATAGCCTTCAAAAACAGAAAGTATCTGGCCCAGAGGGGTTCACTGGTAAATTCTACCAACAGTTAAGGAAGAAATTAGAACAATTCTCTAGTATCTCTTTCAGAAGACAGAAGCAAAGGAAGTACTTCCTAATTCACTTTATGAAGCTGCCATACCATATAAGTTTGAAACGAGACAAAGATTCCATACGAAAACCAAAGACCACTTGGCATTAGTGCTATCTTTTGAGAAACCTCCATGCCGTGAGAGCAAAGTGGAGGAAGAAGCGAATGCGCAGGCTGAAGCACAAAAGAAGAAAGATGAGGCAGAGGCCCAAGTAAACTCGTACACCTGTGGAAGCCACAGAAGCAGAGACGAGGGACGCCAGAGGCCAGGCACACTGGTACACATTGTTGGACTGCGTGCCCTCTGTCTAGAACTTGTCTCGGTGGATCTGGAACATCTATGGTCATTCTGATCGCCTCGACCACCTTTGGGAGACCCACCTTGCTCATACCAAAGCAGTCCCCTTCGATCCTTTGCCCTACCTGTGATGATGCTATGGACTAGTTCTCTTCAATTGTGGCTGAATGTAACGTGTACAATAAATCATCTCTTTTGCTGTCTTAGCTGAAGAAAAAAAAAAACAACCAAAGATCAATATTTGTTATGAACATAAGTGCAAAAATCCTCAATAAACTATTACCAGTGTGAATCCAACAATGTATGAAAAGAATGACTCCACAACCAAGTGGGATTCATCCTAGGTATGCAAGGCTGGTTCAACATCTGAAAATCAGTGTCATCTATCACATCAACAGAATGAAAAATCACATGATTATATCAATAGATATATAAAAAGCATTTCACAAAATTTAATACTTATTTGTGATAAAACTGTCAGTGAGTGTGTGAACAGCCTCAACTTAATAAATATCTACCCAACAGCCTGCAGCTACTATCACACTTAATGGTGGTATTTACTCCTAAACGTTGAAGACATATCCACATGAATACCTGATACATATGTGCAGAGCAGCTTATTCATAATTCCTAAAACATGAAGGCAGTCAAGATGTCTTTCAGTAGGCGAATGGATATATAAACTACAGTACATTCAGGAAATGGATTATTACTCAGCACTGAATAGAAATGAATTATCAGGCCATGAAAAGACTTGAAAGAACCTTAAATGCGTGTTACTAAGTGAAAGAAGCCCACCTGAAAAGGCTACATACTATATAATTTCAATTCTCTTGCATTCTGGAAAAGGCAAAACTATGGAGCTATAAAAAGATCAGTGGTTGCCATGAGCTGAGGGAAGGGAAGGATGCATAAACAAAGCACAAAGGATGTTTAGGGTACTGAAAACCCTCTGTATGGTAACATAAGCGTCATTACACATGTGTTGAAACCCATGTGTTGAAACCAAGAGGGAACCCCCGTCTTGGGGTCATTATGATATGTTAATATAGACTTATCAAGGGCAACGCCTGTTCTTGTCTGGTGGGGATGAGGTTGGTAATGGGGGAAAGGGGTAGGCGATGCATGTGTGTGGCCAGGGCCTTAGGGGAAACCTCTATAACTTCCTCTCGGTTTTTCTGTGAACCTAAACTGTTGTTAAGAAATCACGTTTTTCTTTTAAAGAAAAACTTGGGGAAATAAATGTTTTAGATAAAAACAAGTTGCAGAACAGAAAATTAGAACTTACCAGTAGTTGCCTGCAGTAGAGCAGGCCTGTGGGTAGAAAAGACATGGGGATTAGAGAGCTGCTGTTTTTCATTATAAGCCCTCTGTGCTAGGTGACTTTTTGCCTATTAAAATGGACCACTTTCCTTTGAATTGATGGATGGATAAATAAATAACACACCACCAATATAAAATGACTCCTGCACAGAACGTTAGGCATTCAGGTGACTAACTAGTTAGTGGCTGTCCAGCCTATCTTACGTCCTCTGCTCTACAGAAGTAAACTTCTTTATCAGTGTATGTTCTCTTGTTCCCTGAGGTATAAAGGCTCGCTCTTCTCCTCTGCAGGAAGAGAATCTAAATAAATCCAAGAGCTGAACTGCAGGAAGTTGCTTCAACAGCTTGTAAAATATTTTACAGTCATCACTACATGTCAGTTGAGTTGCGTGTCCATCATGGAGAAGGACCAGAAAGAGGGGACTGAGAGTCCCTGGGACCCCTGAAGCTAATTCCTAGCTGGAGCACCCCTGGGAATTTAGAGATCCCCCAGGGTTTCATCGATGGGCGCTCAGCCATCTGAACAGCAGTGCCCCCCTAACTGGAACACGTCCACAGACAGACAGCTCTGCTCATTCAGTGAACCTGGCAGTGACTCAGGACCACCTAGCCTGCCTCACCTCTGAGCCAGTCCCTGTCTGTCCCTAGTTAACCTTGTATCAAGTTCCCTTGTTTTTCTTTGTAACAAGCTTTACAACTAAAGAAAACTTTGGAGGGCAAAATCTTCCCCTACTTCATGTAGCTTGAGGAATGGCAAGCTATAAACTTGTCCCCTGATGCCTCATTGAGTGCTTTACCACCTATGCTGTCCAAAGGGCTCGGTTCCCTAGACTTTGCGGGGCTTCCCCGATGGTTCAGTGGTAAAGAACCTGCCTGCCAATGCAGGAGGCACAGGTTCAATTCCGTGAAGTGGGAAGACCCCCTGGAGGAAGAAATGGCAACCCACTCCAGTATACTTGCCTGAAACATCCCATGGAAAGAGGAGTCTGGCAGCTACATACAGTCCACGGGGTCACAAAGAGTCAGACACGACTGAGCAAGTAAACAGCACTTTCTCAAAGAGCATAAACTCATCAAGGGGCCAAATGTCTTCTTCCTACAATTAAAGAAGGAAAAAAAGAGCAAAGTTTCGATCTTGCTTTCCTATTGCTAGCTGTAATTCTGTCTTCCCTCCAATTTTCTTTCCAAGAGACTCCTCCCAAAACATAGCAACCCAGCAACATGGAAACCCCAAATCACACCTTTCTAAAAACTGTCCCACATGGGTGAACAAACAGTAGGGAACTGGACTAAAGGAATGATGGATTTGCAAGTCTTGATTTTGCTGTCTTGTTTACTTCCTCATCACATTTTCCCATGCCCTGTCCTTACAATATGTTTTCTAAAGCTTTATCGCAACTGAATCAATCTTGCGTTTCATATCATCTTCAAAGGTATGCAAAGAGAGAAAGACAGAATAATTTCACAGACTAGGTTTTCTCAGAAGAGCAGATCAGTAAGAAATCACTGCCAACCTCATGATGAAGTATACTTAGAGGTTTGGAGTATTAAATATACATTAGCACAATGTAATCACAGAACTGCAATGATAACCACAAATACATCAGAATGCACGTTTCAGCTACTAGACCTGCATATGCTTCCCATTCTCACACAAAGAGCAGATTTTCAAAGAGCAGTTTATCGACGTAAACAGTACACCTTTGCATTTGGTGACAGAAGTATTACTATTGGAGGGCAAAATCGTTCCCTTGTTTTCTTTGTAACAAGCTTTACAACTAAAGAAAACTTTGGAGGGCAAAATCTTCCTACTTCATGTAGCTTGAGGAATGGCAAGCTATAAACTTGTCCCCTGATGCCTCATTGAGTGCTTTACCACCTATGCTGTCCAAAGGGCTCGGTTCCCTAGACTTTGCGGGGCTTCCCCGATGGTTCAGTGGTAAAGAACCTGCCTGCCAATGCAGGAGGCACAGGTTCAATTCCGTGAAGTGGGAAGACCCCCTGGAGGAAGAAATGGCAACCCACTCCAGTATACTTGCCTGAAACATCCCATGGAAAGAGGAGTCTGGCAGCTACATACAGTCCACGGGGTCACAAAGAGTCAGACACGACTGAGCAAGTAAACAGCACTTTCTCAAAGAGCATAAACTCATCAAGGGGCCAAATGTCTTCTTCCTACAATTAAAGAAGGAAAAAAAGAGCAAAGTTTCGATCTTGCTTTCCTATTGCTAGCTGTAATTCTGTCTTCCCTCCAATTTTCTTTCCAAGAGACTCCTCCCAAAACATAGCAACCCAGCAACATGGAAACCCCAAATCACACCTTTCTAAAAACTGTCCCACATGGGTGAACAAACAGTAGGGAACTGGACTAAAGGAATGATGGATTTGCAAGTCTTGATTTTGCTGTCTTGTTTACTTCCTCATCACATTTTCCCATGCCCTGTCCTTACAATATGTTTTCTAAAGCTTTATCGGAACTGAATCAATCTTGCGTTTCATATCATCTTCAAAGGTATGCAAAGAGAGAAAGACAGAATAATTTCACAGACTAGGTTTTCTCAGAAGAGCAGATCAGTAAGAAATCACTGCCAACCTCATGATGAAGTATACTTAGAGGTTTGGAGTATTAAATATACATTAGCACAATGTAATCACAGAACTGCAATGATAACCACAAATACATCAGAATGCACGTTTCAGCTACTAGACCTGCATATGCTTCCCATTCTCACACAAAGAGCAGATTTTCAAAGAGCAGTTTATCTAAACCTGAACCGTAAACAGTACACCTTTGCATTTGGTGACAGAAGTATGTTACCAAAATATGGTCTATGCCCCACATATCTCAGGCATTTTAAAATGCCTTTATGGATGGAGGGCAGGGGTGCTCCTGCACACACGTACAGATGATGTTAAATACCCACAAACAGACGTGGCACAGACACTCGTCTCTGCCGTCATGCCAGCATGCCATGTGTCTCATTGGCTTGAGCTCATCATTTCCTGTTCCTCTGCCTGTCACACTCTCCTGCAGTTAGCAACACGATTCGCTCCTGCCCCAACTTTATGCTTTGCTCAGAGTTCACTTTCCTAGTGAGGCGTTCCCACACCACGGAATTTAAAACCACAGCTCCTCCATCCCAGCAACTCCATAGGCTTCTTCCCTGTTGTCTTGTCTTGAATGGGCTTCCCAGGTGGCGCTAGTGGTAAAAAAAATCTGTCTGTCCATGCAGGAGACTTTAAGAGACATGGATCTGATCCCCCAGTCAGGAAGATCCCCTGGAGAAGGGAATGGCAACCCACTCCAGTATTCTTGCCTGGAGAATCCCATGAACAGAGGAGCCTGGCAGGCTATGGCCTGTAGGGTCAACAAAAGTCTGACACTGAAGCGATATAGCACACATGCATTGTATGGAATATCTACAATGTACTAATTCCTTTGTTGTCTAATATCAATATGCCTGGCACATCAAGATGCTCGAAAGGCTTTTTTATTTTTTTAATTCTTGGATTAATTTGAAGACGATGCAAAGGATGTCAGTTTGGTATCCTGAAAAACTTTAAAGCATCCATTTCCCACCATAAACATGCATTTCCTTTTAAGTTTCAGTAGAACTATATGTTCTTTCCAAGTGTTGCTCTGTTTTTTTCTCTTAAGAGATTTGTTAGCTTCCCCCCATTCTCCACTGTTCTCACTGGCCTTCTAGTCTGTCTTCATCCAGTGTTTATGAGTGTTTATGTGACATTTCCTAGTTTACTGAGGACTACCTCAACAATGAGGGGTTTTCCAAGCAAAAAAATTCCCACAAATAGGAAAAAAAGTCAACCCTGCTCCAGAAGAAGAGAAACTGCCACAGAAGGTCATGTAAACAAAGTGAAAAATATCTGGGAATTATAGGCAACTGGTCCATCCAGGAGAAGAGAGAAGTTGGACTGCCCAAGGAACCCCCTACTCCCCTTCCGCAGAAGAGATCTCTCTGGCAGGGGTTCATCTACCCCCACTCAACAGGCAATCATTTTCCAGGGGAGCCGTTGGGACACGTGGCTGCTTTCCAGTCACAGGAGAAGTTCGCCAGCAACTGTGTCCTCAGATGTCTACGGCATAGGTATGATTTCAGAAGATGGATCTGCCTGAATGATTTCTTGCCTGCACTTGGCTGGGACTTTTTTCCATCTATTCTAACTTTTTTTGGTCTAGATTTTTATGACTGGGGAATAATACAGAGTGTTTTAGATGTCTGTAGTAGCAGAGATCAAGTCTTAGACAAAGGACTTCTAAGACCAAAATATAAATAGAGAAGGGTTCGGGATGACATCATGGTGTGTGCACACCAGAAGTGACCACAAATAACCTACAATAACCTTTAAAATTAGTTTTTTCCTGACTTCATAAAACAATATTTGATTTGGCAGGCATGTACTGGCAAGCTCTTGCAAAAGCTCTATTTGTTTTCTGTATCCAGGAAGACGCGACCAGTGTTTTCACATAGGTTTCCTTCTATGCTGTGGTTTTGCCATTTTCTGCTGCTTATGGAGGGGCTGCTGCAAGAGTCTTTTTCTTTGAGACATTTATGAAGAGTAACAAGGATATGAATGAAACCCCATCCTTAGAACAATACAGGGTGAGTTTCTGCTTCCACATGCAGTGCTGACCAGATCCCAGTGACAGAAGTTGAATATATCAACAGGGATAAGGCTGCTTTACGCTGAGGTTACATAATAACATGCAGCTGGATAAAAATATATTCTAGTACATTGCAGGGAATCAGTCCGTGTGTCCTTTGATGTGTTAATTGAACCCAAGATTAGAAAGAGAACGTTGCATCATAACCTAGTTAAAAAAAAGGGAGTCTGGGAGGAGGGGAATAAAACTATCCAAGTTAAACCGAGGTGTAACAGAGAACAGGAAAAGAATTTCAAAGTTATCTCATAGGTATGCCAATGTTTCTAGTTTCTAAAAAATGTTCCTATTGCAAAAAAAGTGATATTTTTCCTAAATATTTTAACAGAAAATCCTTCGGAATCTGATTAATCTCATATCACTCAGGTTTTCAAATTAATTCATGTCACAATGTTTTAATACTTCTACTGTTTCCTAGAAGACAAAGATGAAGGTGTGTATACATCCTTTCAAATATAAGAAAAGCCAAATTTACATTTCCCAAATAAACAAATAAGTCAGTACATTTCATTTGGGGGGGCCTCCTATTAATCTTTGACTCTTACAGAAGGCACAAGAGGAAGGTTCCAATAATTAACCTTGTGCTGGTGACCTACCCAAAATTAACTGGCTAGGCAACAATTTAGTTGTCCATATAAAAACAGGAAGAGAGATTTCCCCAAGTAACCCTTATTCACCATGAGAAAAACAGCTGGTGTTCTCTCTCCATATGAGCCCGTGCAGCGTGGATGAACGGATGTATATTTCTGATATCCTCTCTTGTAAATGGGTGGTTTTCTCAGTGGAAGTAGGCCAACACTGAGTTCCTGAGAAGCAGCACCCCACCCCCCAAAGAAAAAACAGCCCAGTCAAAATATTTAGAATTATATCTTCATAAGAGCAGGTCTGTGATAATGAACCAACTTTCCTAACCAGTGTTACATGAATAATCACTGCAAAATAATGGTAGAAACCTATAGCTTCTCCTGCTGTGAAAGGAGGAAAAGATTAACAAGAAAGACTGCCCTCCAACAACCAAAATCAAAGTCTTCCTAGCAGCCTTCTTTGTGTCCTGTTTTCCAGTAGTTCTGCTATGTTTCCCAGAGTACACTGCTGGGAGTTTTGATATTTTTTTTTATTTTCGCTACGCATGCTCACACATCTGTTGCACATGTGTGATCAACCGACTCGATTCTCGAGCCAAATGTCCTGTTAAATGGACAGAGTGGGCAGAGCATTCCTTTGAGAGTTAGATTCTGCCTCTGGTGGATTGCCTCCAAATGCAGTGGTGTAATAAAGCGAAGAAATCTGCTCATTTGAATTGCATTGAAATGAACTGTGTCCTCCCCTAAAATACCATATGGTCATGATCCCCGGAGGTATGGCACATAACACCTAGGTCTGGCCGACTCCAGGGGAAGGCTGTAAACGTCCCTGCGTAGTCAGCCTGTGAAAGGCAAGAGGCTTGACAAGAAGCATGCCGGGGGAAACCAGAATCCCACCTGATGTCCCTCCATCAACTTGAAATGAAAGAAGCGAGACAGAACAAAGAACTCCTAGCAAGTTCTCGTGGAGAAATCCTCCTTCTCCCATTAAAAAGCAGTTCTTGGATCTCACCTCCAGGAAAGTGAAACCGTATGGAAAGAAAGCTCTTTCACCTGAGCAGTAGCCAGAGGTTTTTTTGCAGCAAATTATCCCAATAAGACTCAAGTGTATGTGTGCAAAGCAGAAGGCCATCTCCACAACCAAACCCCCATCAGAGCCAAGAGCAGAGGGACCAGGTAACAGGAGAGACTGGGAGTCATGCCTCTGCTCCTGGTGATGCTCTCAGTGAACCTCATCCTACGGTAGGGAGCAAGTAGCTGGCCACCTACATGCCAGTCTGTGAATCCTCTCAAGGACACACTCACCAGCCCCTCAACACACACATACCAGTCCTTGTTAGTGAGGAGTGAAAGTGAAGTGCAAGTATTAGTCTCTCAGTCGTGTCTGACTCTTCGCCACCCCATGGACTGTAGCCCACCAGGCTCCTCTGTTCATGGAATTCTCCAGGCAAGAATACTGGAGTGGGGCTTCCCTGGTGGTCCCGTAGGTAAAGAGTCTGCCTTGCAGTGCAAGGGGCACAGGTTCGCGGTTCAATACCTGGCCTAGGAAGATCCCATATGCCACAGAGCGGCTGGACTGGTGTGTCCAATTACTGAGCCAGAGCTCTGGAGCACATGTGCCCAGAGCCATTGCTCTGCAAGGAGAGAGGTCACTGCAATGGGAGGCCCACACAGGCCAAAGAGTAAAGATGGATGAAAATCAATAAATGAAAGACCGACCAATAAAAGTGGCTCCCCAAGAGATTTTTAACAAAAAGGGAAAAGTGCAGTGGGTTGCTGTTTCCTTCTCCAGGGGAATCTTCCTGACTCAGTGATTAAACCTGGGTCTCCTGCATTGCATGTGGATTCTTTACCATCTGAGCCACCAGGGAAGCCCTTGTAGTGGGGAGAAATTCAAGTAACTTTGGTGGTGAAGTACTCATATGTCTACTTTCCAGATGGCGCTAGTGGTAAAGAACCTGCCTACCAATGCAGGAGACATGAGAGATGTGGGTTCAATCCCTGTGTTGGGAAGATCCCCTGGAGGAGGGCATAGCAACCCATTCCAGTATTCTTTTCTAGAGAACCCCTTGGACAGAGGAGCCTGACAAGCCATGGTCCACAGGGGCACAAAGAGTCAGACACAACTAAAGCAACTTAGCACTAGCACTGATACATCTGTATGGCAAACGATAGAAAAGAATAGCCTAGTTTATCTTCTATAGCAGTCAGGTTATATAATTTCTATACTACAGAAATTTAAGTATGGAGTTTAACCATGATAAAACCCCCATAGCCACTGGTCATTGTAATATTCTTACCTATACCATCAGTTCAATTCCAGTCTTTCATTTTTCTTGAAAACACATTTTTCCATCAGTCCCTAATCAAATGTTTCCATAAATAATATAGGAAATTAGCTCAAGACATGAAATTATTTCTGACAGAATTTTTTTCTATCCTAATTATTTGATGATAATGGTATATTCTGCTAACAGCATGAAATCATTCCTAAAACTTTAGTTTCTTTTCAACTCTCACTTTTCCCTTCTCTAAGAGCTTGGAAAATGAAAGTCCAAATTTAAATAATGGATTTACATACCTGTTCTTAACATTCCTCAAAATTTAAGTTTTATTTTTTATGTCAAATGTGACTTTGTGTTTTGATTTCTACAATTCTCTTGTGATACCTGCCACAGAGCGGCTGGACTGGTGTGTCCAATTACTGAGCCAGAGCTCTGGAGCACATGTGCCCAGAGCCAGTGCTCTGCAATGAGAGAGGCCACTTGCAATGGGAGGCCCACACAGGCCAAAGAACAAAGATGGATGAAAATCAATAAATGAAAGACCAATAAAAGTGGCTCCCCCCAAGAGATTTTTAACAAAAGGAATAGTGCAGTGGGTTGCTGTTTCCTTCTCCAGGGGAATCTTCCTGACTCAGTGATTAAACCTGGGTCTCCTGCATTGCATGTGGATTCTTTACCATCTGAGCCACCAGGGAAGCCCTTGTAGTGGGGAGAAATTCAAGTAACTTTGGTGGTGAAGTACTCATATGTCTACTTTCCAGATGGCGCTAGTGGTAAAGAACCTGCCTACCAATGCAGGAGACATGAGAGATGTGGGTTCAATCCCTGTGTTGGGAAGATCCCCTGGAGGAGGGCATAGCAACCCATTCCAGTATTCTTTTCTAGAGAACCCCTTGGACAGAGGAGCCTGACAAGCCATGGTCCACAGGGGCACAAAGAGTCAGACACAACTAAAGCAACTTAGCACTAGCACTGATACATCTGTATGGCAAACGATAGAAAAGAATAGCCTAGTTTATCTTCTATAGCAGTCAGGTTATATAATTTCTATACTACAGAAATTTAAGTATGGAGTTTAACCATGATAAAACCCCCATAGCCACTGGTCATTGTAATATTCTTACCTATACCATCAGTTCAATTCCAGTCTTTCATTTTTCTTGAAAACACATTTTTCCATCAGTCCCTAATCAAATGTTTCCATAAATAATATAGGAAATTAGCTCAAGACATGAAATTATTTCTGACAGAATTTTTTTCTATCCTAATTATTTGATGATAATGGTATATTCTGCTAACAGCATGAAATCATTCCTAAAACTTTAGTTTCTTTTCAACTCTCACTTTTCCCTTCTCTAAGAGCTTGGAAAATGAAAGTCCAAATTTAAATAATGGATTTACATACCTGTTCTTAACATTCCTCAAAATTTAAGTTTTATTTTTTATGTCAAATGTGACTTTGTGTTTTGATTTCTACAATTCTCTTGTGATACCTTTGAGGAAGCTCAGTTATGATGAATTGTAAAATATAGCTACTGAGTAATGAACAGTAGTTAGGACATATGAGGACTGTTTTAAGTAAATCAATAGTAGGAAATTTGTTAATAGTCACTCAATTAATCTTAACCTGAATCCAGCAAGATAAGTATTATTATTTTCCCTGTATTTTACAGATGAGGAAATTGATGTTTATCAGCATTTTTTAAAATAGGCCTAAGGTCAAAAGAAGGCAATTTAGTTGAAGTAGAACCCTATCTCGCGTTTCAGAGCAGTGTTCTGAAATGACTATGATACCATCATGTTAGAAGGGCTTTTGGGTTTGTATTGTTTCTGAAATTCAGACTCTAGAATCGTCACTTCAGAGAGGTCTCCTCAACATTCTAAGATCATGAAATGGGAAAATCTCATTTGCCTCCATAATCTCATAGTATTTTTAGAAATCTTGTAGCTAAATATTTTTGCTTCTTCAAATCTGAATCTTTTCCATGACTTAAGTAGGAATCCACTGTGTCTAAATTCTGCCTCTTATAATACTATCTAAAAGGCTTAACTTTTTCTTTAATCTTTTCTTTCATAGGGAAAAAAAAATAAGTTTCTTTACTCTTACCACAAAAGTCATCTTTTTTCCCTACTTTCTAAAGCAAGGTATTTTGCCAAAAGTAGAGAGTAAAAATACACGAGCAGATCTGATTTTTAAATATTTTGAAAGAACTAAGTATGTTTAATTGAAGTCTTCCCATCGTGAGGCCTTTTCCTCTCCCTGAACCATTTTTGCTTGAGGACCTCTGTGAACACTGAAATCACAAAATAATGGCTCTTGGAAATCGTGCGGCAGGCAGCTGACATTTGTAGTGATACCCATATTTCAGAATAACCCCCATAATATCAACACAGATGTTTCTTTTTTTCATTAACTGTAGTATCTTCAAATTTGATACTCTAACACCAAATAAATGTCAGTTCTTCTTTGTTGTTGATAAAGTTTTATTTTTATGTCAAATGTGACTTTGTGTTTTGATTTCTACAATTCTCTTGTGATACCTTTGAGGAAGCTCAGTTATGATGAATTGTAAAATATAGCTACTGAGTAATGAACAGTAGTTAGGACATATGAGGACTGTTTTAAGTAAATCAATAGTAGGAAATTTGTTAATAGTCACTCAATTAATCTTAACCTGAATCCAGCAAGATAAGTATTATTATTTTCCCTGTATTTTACAGATGAGGAAATTGATGTTTATCAGCATTTTTTAAAATAGGCCTAAGGTCAAAAGAAGGCAATTTAGTTGAAGTAGAACCCTATCTCGCGTTTCAGAGCAGTGTTCTGAAATGACTATGATACCATCATGTTAGAAGGGCTTTTGGGTTTGTATTGTTTTTGAAATTCAGACTCTAGAATCGTCACTTCAGAGAGGTCTCCTCAACATTCTAAGATCATGAAATGGGAAAATCTCATTTGCCTCCATAATCTCATAGTATTTTTAGAAATCTTGTAGCTAAATATTTTTGCTTCTTCAAATCTGAATCTTTTCCATGACTTAAGTAGGAATCCACTGTGTCTAAATTCTGCCTCTTATAATACTATCTAAAAGGCTTAACTTTTTCTTTAATCTTTTCTTTCATAGGGAAAAAAAAATAAGTTTCTTTACTCTTACCACAAAAGTCATCTTTTTTCCCTACTTTCTAAAGCAAGGTATTTTGCCAAAAGTAGAGAGTAAAAATACACGAGCAGATTTGATTTTTAAATATTTTGAAAGAACTAAGTATGTTTAATTGAAGTCTTCCCATCGTGAGGCCTTTTCCTCTCCCTGAACCATTTTTGCTTGAGGACCTCTGTGAACACTGAAATCACAAAATAATGGCTCTTGGAAATCGTGCGGCAGGCAGCTGACATTTGTAGTGATACCCATATTTCAGAATAACCCCCATAATATCAACACAGATGTTTCTTTTTTTCATTAACTGTAGTATCTTCAAATTTGATACTCTAACACCAAATAAATGTCAGTTCTTCTTTGTTGTTGATAAAGACACTGGATTCTGAACCAGTATTCACATGCATATACTACAACCCTGTTTATTGTTTCAACATAGGAGTTCAGAGCACAAAATGTGTGGGAAGAATATTTATCTTATTTTTACAGGTCAGAAAGCTGATGCGTAGAGATTAAATTCTATTTACGAGGTCAATGAAAATATCAACAGAACTGTGATGAGCCAAGTCTGCATTCCACAGAAGTCTAAAAATAAAGTGAATTTTTCATGTCATAGGTAACTAGCATTTTGAAACATAATGTAACATTAAAGAATTCATATATTTAGGCCTTTCATTTCAGCCTTAATTTAGGCCATCAGCATTTTATCAGATTCACAGGAAATCCTGAGCAGTTTGCCAGATGACCTAAATGCATGAAGTCCAAAGGAGTCATTATATATATATAATTTTATATTATTTTAATATATATAAATCTATATCCTCTAAATTTACATATATAAAAATTTATATATTTATAGCTTATATAGCTTTATAATTTATATATATGTGAATTTAGAGGATGTATTTCCTGAAAATTGCCTAGTATCATCCATGCCCAATAAATGTAAAAGCACTACATTTGCTTTTAGATGGGGACAAGACCACAGAAACACAAATTCTCACACTTCCCAGTTCTAAAAACAATGTTTTGGCCATTTTAATAGTTCTGCTCATTGTCTGGAATGTAAATTTGAGTGTAGCTATATTTCTTGTTGGCTGTTTGGTTATCTTCTTGTCATCAGATTCTTCACGATCCCCATAGGAAAGTGATTTGTTCCTGTGGGCACTCATATCAATAATCTCTCTCTCTTGCTGAATTCAAATTGTTAGTTATGTTGTAGTGGAAACAGACAGAAGTCACTACCTATTAGCATCTCCAAGAATTCAAGATGTACGTTCCTATTCAGACACAGAATCGTCGTCTGACCATATTCTCGAAAATTATTCCTGAAGTTTCACATCAGAGTTAAAATTAAGTAATTAACCAGAGCGAGGGAGGAAGGGTAGAAAAGAGGGATAAGGAGAGAAAAAAGCAAATAAGCCCCAAATAAAGAATTCTGCAGACTAGCCTCAGACAGCTGTCTCAGAGCCTTTCTATTCCAACTGCTGTTTCTCCAGTTAGCATACAAAGTGCCCTGTGTGAAAACACTCGAGCATAAACAGGAATTTGAGCTCGGCAACACTCCTGCTTACTTTCTCTTCCTCTCCCTCCCTTTCCCCAAGTCCCTTTACTTCCTAATCTGCCAAATCAAATGCTAAATCAGGAGCAATAGCCTACAATTAGCCTTTTCAATTAAAATGGAGAGTTCAAAGTTGACTCCAGAGAATCTAAAAATAAAGTGAATTTTTCATGTCATAGGTAACTAGCATTTTGAAACATAATGTAACATTAAAGAATTCATATATTTAGGCCTTTCATTTCAGCCTTAATTTAGGCCATCAGCATTTTATCAGATTCACAGGAAATCCTGAGCAGTTTGCCAGATGACTTAAATGCATGAAGTCCAAAGGAGTCATTATATATATATAATTTTATATTATTTTAATATATATAAATCTATATCCTCTAAATTTACATATATAAAAATTTATATATTTATAGCTTATATAGCTTTATAATTTATATATATGTGAATTTAGAGGATGTATTTCCTGAAAATTGCCTAGTATCATCCATGCCCAATAAATGTAAAAGCACTACATTTGCTTTTAGATGGGGACAAGACCACAGAAACACAAATTCTCACACTTCCCAGTTCTAAAAACAATGTTTTGGCCATTTTAATAGTTCTGCTCATTGTCTGGAATGTAAATTTGAGTGTAGCTATATTTCTTGTTGGCTGTTTGGTTATCTTCTTGTCATCAGATTCTTCACGATCCCCATAGGAAAGTGATTTGTTCCTGTGGGCACTCATATCAATAATCTCTCTCTCTTGCTGAATTCAAATTGTTAGTTATGTTGTAGTGGAAACAGACAGAAGTCACTACCTATTAGCATCTCCAAGAATTCAAGATGTACGTTCCTATTCAGACACAGAATCGTCGTCTGACCATATTCTCGAAAATTATTCCTGAAGTTTCACATCAGAGTTAAAATTAAGTAATTAACCAGAGCGAGGGAGGAAGGGTAGAAAAGAGGGATAAGGAGAGAAAAAAGCAAATAAGCCCCAAATAAAGAATTCTGCAGACTAGCCTCAGACAGCTGTCTCAGAGCCTTTCTATTCCAACTGCTGTTTCTCCAGTTAGCATACAAAGTGCCCTGTGTGAAAACACTCGAGCATAAACAGGAATTTGAGCTCGGCAACACTCCTGCTTACTTTCTCTTCCTCTCCCTCCCTTTCCCCAAGTCCCTTTACTTCCTAATCTGCCAAATCAAATGCTAAATCAGGAGCAATAGCCTACAATTAGCCTTTTCAATTAAAATGGAGAGTTCAAAGTTGACTCCAGAGTGAGTAATTGCTTTGGAAAACCACAACCAGCAGGCAGCTGCCAGATTATTACAACAGTTTATTTAACCTCAAAACATCTGATCAATTTTATTATCTCAGCACAAGAGAGATACCCTGGAGTGTGGCGGAGGGGAGAGATCTGAAATATACTACTCATCCTAGATGTCTGAAAGAAAATAAAAATTCCTCCCTGCTATAAATATTGTTTTGCCATCACCTTGCTGAGAAAACAAACACAAGTCATCCTTTCTCCATTTGAGACGAAGACAGGGAAGAGGCAAGCACCCTGCTATCAGCTGGGGCGGGAGTGTGGGGAAGGGGGCCAGGAATAGACAATTGACAAAATTACAAGGTTTGGAAACATTCAAACATCCGGCTCGTGATGGTTGGGGTTTTTAAATCATCCAGAAAGGAGACCCAGAGAGAGGGCCATCAACCTCACCAAAACAAAGAATATCACGTTGCGAGCATCCTGTGCTGGCTGCCTCCTCAGGGCCAACCTCATTTTTCTGAACTCTGCTTGGAGGTTCCAGGGAGGAAGACAACTGAACGCTGTGTGTTACACGTGTGGCCTGGGAAGGCCCCAGAGCCCTCGGCCACCACCAGCAAGGCCGGAGCACGGAGTACACGTAACCCTCCCAGCCTCCACCCTGGAGGTTTCTCCCTGCCCTTCTTCCTGACCCACTCGATCCTGATCCCGCCAGACCTTCCCCATGGGCCTCTGGACTTCATTTCCTCACGACTTCTGGGCCGGAAGGCCCTACAGCAGTCTCGAATTGATTACCTGCCATTTTTCGAGGGAGGAAGGGTAGAAAAGAGGGATAAGGAGAGAAAAAAGCAAATAAGCCCCAAATAAAGAATTCTGCAGACTAGCCTCAGACAGCTGTCTCAGAGCCTTTCTATTCCAACTGCTGTTTCTCCAGTTAGCATACAAAGTGCCCTGTGTGAAAACACTCGAGCATAAACAGGAATTTGAGCTCGGCAACACTCCTGCTTACTTTCTCTTCCTCTCCCTCCCTTTCCCCAAGTCCCTTTACTTCCTAATCTGCCAAATCAAATGCTAAATCAGGAGCAATAGCCTACAATTAGCCTTTTCAATTAAAATGGAGAGTTCAAAGTTGACTCCAGAGTGAGTAATTGCTTTGGAAAACCACAACCAGCAGGCAGCTGCCAGATTATTACAACAGTTTATTTAACCTCAAAACATCTGATCAATTTTATTATCTCAGCACAAGAGAGATACCCTGGAGTGTGGCGGAGGGGAGAGATCTGAAATATACTACTCATCCTAGATGTCTGAAAGAAAATAAAAATTCCTCCCTGCTATAAATATTGTTTTGCCATCACCTTGCTGAGAAAACAAACACAAGTCATCCTTTCTCCATTTGAGACGAAGACAGGAAGAGGCAAGCACCCTGCTATCAGCTGGGGCGGGAGTGTGGGGAAGGGGGCCAGGAATAGACAATTGACAAAATTACAAGGTTTGGAAACATTCAAACATCCGGCTCGTGATGGTTGGGGTTTTTAAATCATCCAGAAAGGAGACCCAGAGAGAGGGCCATCAACCTCACCAAAACAAAGAATATCACGTTGCGAGCATCCTGTGCTGGCTGCCTCCTCAGGGCCAACCTCATTTTTCTGAACTCTGCTTGGAGGTTCCAGGGAGGAAGACAACTGAACGCTGTGTGTTACACGTGTGGCCTGGGAAGGCCCCAGAGCCCTCGGCCACCACCAGCAAGGCCGGAGCACGGAGTACACGTAACCCTCCCAGCCTCCACCCTGGAGGTTTCTCCCTGCCCTTCTTCCTGACCCACTCGATCCTGATCCCGCCAGACCTTCCCCATGGGCCTCTGGACTTCATTTCCTCACGACTTCTGGCAGCCCGCTCTGGAACCTGCTGCCCTGGCCAGGTGGTGTTGACCGTTTCACTTCCCTGACGGCTCTGTTGTGAAGACTGAGGGGTTAGCATAGGTCAAGTGCTTAGAACCAGCCTGGCATACAGAAAGTGCTGTGTTAAGTGTTAGCCTTTTGTTTTTAGAATTCACCCTAGATAGGACCTGGCCTGTTGGGCAATTCTGCCCACTCTTGGGCCCAGCTCCCAGCTCCTGAAACATCTAAGACAGTCCACATGGAGGCCTCCAACAGAGAGTTACCTGCGCTGTTTTGGTGTCCTGTGCAGGGGTCATGTTTTAAGGAAGCTTTGATACAATCATGTATTTCTCATTTTTCTAGCCATTTAACCCCCTTGAACAATGGTCCCTAATTACAATTATTTCTGAAATATAGAATCACTCCCAGCATAGCTAGACAGTAATTCCCAACAGTGAATCTGAGGAATATTAGTATCGCATCTTTTCTGCCCATCCCAGGAACGGTCCACTTGAAAGGAAAATAACATTCAAAGAATAAGTCAATTTAGGATATGTTCCTGTGAAATAAGTCACTCATTTCTACAAAATATCACTTCAGTGTCAGAAAAATCAAGAAGGCACCATCTAATTACTTGTTCTTTGGGTCTTAGATGATCCCATTCTACCATTTCCTTACAGAACCAGGCTAACATACTTGATACCTTGAACTCCTAGGAAGTCTTGTATAAAATGTTTTGTGTATATTTTAATATGAACTGCACTAATTTATATAACCTAGTCATCTATCAAGGTTATAGATTTATAAAAAATTTGATTCATTCTGCTTATTATTTTAATCATTCAACCCGTGGTGTCACAATATATTCATGTTACTTCCTGTGCATCGAGTCTGTTGCTTTCAATTACTGCAGAGTACTCTCGAGTGGGTGCCCAAGTCATTTTTAACCTAACCACCCAATTCCTGCTGTTAGTTAACAACAAAATTATTAACATCCAATAGTTTATCTCACATATGATCAACCTGATCTAAAGTCATACATACAGATTCTGCTCATTCACCCTCCCAGCCTCCCCGACCTTCCCTGACCCACTCGATCCTGATCCCGCCAGACCTTCCCCATGGGCCTCTGGACTTCATTTCCTCACGACTTCTGGCAGCCCGCTCTGGAACCTGCTGCCCTGGCCAGGTGGTGTTGACCGTTTCACTTCCCTGACGGCTCTGTTGTGAAGACTGAGGGGTTAGCATAGGTCAAGTGCTTAGAACCAGCCCGGCATACAGAAAGTGCTGTGTTAAGTGTTAGCCTTTTGTTTTTAGAATTCACCCTAGATAGGACCTGGCCTGTTGGGCAATTCTGCCCACTCTTGGGCCCAGCTCCCAGCTCCTGAAACATCTAAGACAGTCCACATGGAGGCCTCCAACAGAGAGTTACCTGCGCTGTTTTGGTGTCCTGTGCAGGGGTCATGTTTTAAGGAAGCTTTGATACAATCATGTATTTCTCATTTTTCTAGCCATTTAACCCCCTTGAACAATGGTCCCTAATTACAATTATTTCTGAAATATAGAATCACTCCCAGCATAGCTAGACAGTAATTCCCAACAGTGAATCTGAGGAATATTAGTATCGCATCTTTTCTGCCCATCCCAGGAACGGTCCACTTGAAAGGAAAATAACATTCAAAGAATAAGTCAATTTAGGATATGTTCCTGTGAAATAAGTCACTCATTTCTACAAAATATCACTTCAGTGTCAGAAAAATCAAGAAGGCACCATCTAATTACTTGTTCTTTGGGTCTTAGATGATCCCATTCTACCATTTCCTTACAGAACCAGGCTAACATACTTGATACCTTGAACTCCTAGGAAGTCTTGTATAAAATGTTTTGTGTATATTTTAATATGAACTGCACTAATTTATATAACCTAGTCATCTATCAAGGTTATAGATTTATAAAAAATTTGATTCATTCTGCTTATTATTTTAATCATTCAACCCGTGGTGTCACAATATATTCATGTTACTTCCTGTGCATCGAGTCTGTTGCTTTCAATTACTGCAGAGTACTCTCGAGTGGGTGCCCAAGTCATTTTTAACCTACCCACCCAATTCCTGCTGTTAGTTAACAACAAAATTATTAACATCCAATAGTTTATCTCACATATGATCAACCTGATCTAAAGTCATACATACAGATTCTGCTCATTCAGTGATGGGATTTTTTTTTTTCTCCAATTGTATGTTTTCTACCTGAACTATCTAAACAAGTGATCTTTCTTTCACTTTCTAGTAAAGATACACTCAGAGAAATTAGCATTTTTTGTTCTGAAATCTGATTGTTGGCAACTAACCTGTTTTGTTGATAAAAGTAAATATCTTTCAGAGTCACAGAGCAATGTAAAACACAGATGTCTTAAAAGCCTTGCGGCAATAGGCCATGAATAAAAAGTAAATAATTAGCCAGCTACGCTTTCAGCATCTATAGCGTTTTAACTACAAAAATGTAGGAAATGCAGAAGACCATATTCAAATTCCTACACTGCAGCACTATTAGGTATAATGGGACACTGGAGACAATTTAAATGTCAATACAAAGCTAGAGTGTAAATAAAATAAGGGTTTTTATGCAACTATAAAAAAAACGAAGCAATTCCTTAAGTACTGACAGAGGAACATCTTAAAGATACACTGTTAGTGAGAAAAGCAGATTACAAAAGATTATTTTTCATGTGATTCCATGTTGGTTAACAAAATGCAAAAGAAATATATATACATGAAAATGTGTGTGTGGTGTGTGTATGTGTATGTATATATACAAATATATACACCAGTTTGCATGTGCTAGAAACTACCTGGGAAGATTTAAATTGCACCAGATAGATAACAAAACCTAAGAGAAGGAAAAAAATTATCTTCTAATTTTTGTTCTTCAGTATCGGTATTTAGAGATTTCTGGTGGCTTACATGTATGTATTAATTTCTTACTAAATTTTTCTAAATATAAATAAACAAAAATACAACAAATAAGTCTGGCTTTTGAGGAAGGTTGGATACTGGTTTTATTCATATATGGAGTAATGGAGGGCCCAGCCTTGTTTTTTAATCATTCAACCCGTGGTGTCACAATATATTCATGTTACTTCCTGTGCATCGAGTCTGTTGCTTTCAATTACTGCAGAGTACTCTCGAGTGGGTGCCCAAGTCATTTTTAACCTAACCACCCAATTCCTGCTGTTAGTTAACAACAAAATTATTAACATCCAATAGTTTATCTCACATATGATCAACCTGATCTAAAGTCATACATACAGATTCTGCTCATTCAGTGATGGGATTTTTTTTTTTCTCCAATTGTATGTTTTCTACCTGAACTATCTAAACAAGTGATCTTTCTTTCACTTTCTAGTAAAGATACACTCAGAGAAATTAGCATTTTTTGTTCTGAAATCTGATTGTTGGCAACTAACCTGTTTTGTTGATAAAAGTAAATATCTTTCAGAGTCACAGAGCAATGTAAAACACAGATGTCTTAAAAGCCTTGCGGCAATAGGCCATGAATAAAAAGTAAATAATTAGCCAGCTACGCTTTCAGCATCTATAGCGTTTTAACTACAAAAATGTAGGAAATGCAGAAGACCATATTCAAATTCCTACACTGCAGCACTATTAGGTATAATGGGACACTGGAGACAATTTAAATGTCAATACAAAGCTAGAGTGTAAATAAAATAAGGGTTTTTATGCAACTATAAAAAACGAAGCAATTCCTTAAGTACTGACAGAGGAACATCTTAAAGATACACTGTTAGTGAGAAAAGCAGATTACAAAGATTATTTTTCATGTGATTCCATGTTGGTTAACAAAATGCAAAAGAAATATATATACATGAAAATGTGTGTGTGGTGTGTGTATGTGTATGTATATATACAAATATATACACCAGTTTGCATGTGCTAGAAACTACCTGGGAAGATTTAAATTGCACCAGATAGATAACAAAACCTAAGAGAAGGAAAAAAATTATCTTCTAATTTTTGTTCTTCAGTATCGGTATTTAGAGATTTCTGGTGGCTTACATGTATGTATTAATTTCTTACTAAATTTTTCTAAATATAAATAAACAAAAATACAACAAATAAGTCTGGCTTTTGAGGAAGGTTGGATACTGGTTTTATTCATATATGGAGTAATGGAGGGCCCAGCCTGGTACAGTGTCATTCAGGCAAGCAGAAGCAGATGGAAGAAAGAAACCAAACGGCGTATCAAGAAGTCACCCCTACCCCAAGTCACTTACTAGAAGGCAATGCAAAATCAAACTAGCTGACTGTTTCCACACTGACATATCAAAAACACTGGTGCATTTTAAAAAATTGCAATAGAAAAGAAAAAAGAAAATTTTCATTTTAAATAGAAGTAACATTTTCAATGAACTGGAGAAGTTAGGAAAAGTTCATTTTGGAACCAGTGATGCTGACAGTAAGGTAATTTTTAAAAAATCTGTTAGAAATGCATTTCAAAGAGTGACACTAAGAAACTAAAATAAATTTGAAATATGCATATGCTACTTTTGTATAAATTCTAGTTTAAAATACACTTTACCAATAAAAGGCTAATATCTCCATTTCCATACATATTTTACTTTTGATGTTTTAATGGTTAATGTTTCAAAATAAAAAATAATAATAATAAAATATTTTTCTCCAATTATTGACACATAAAAATCAAAAAAAGACTAACGTCAAAATTTGATCATATTTTAAATTATTTATAGAAATTGGGAAAAATTTAAATGGAAATATGAAAAAAAATACATAAATGCAGAGCCATCCATACTAGAATAACAATCAATAAGCTTTAATCTTTGAAAAATACCTATTTCTCTAACACAGGCAGCTTTTTTTTTTTTAATTTAAGATGAAACATTTGAATCTGATGCTATGTAATCAAACCAGTTGTCCAGTGAAACATTTTACCTTCAATGTCTGGGAAAGCTATAACAAAAAGTGGCAGACTACACAGAAAATATAAAATTATATCCCGCAGCAAATAAAACAATGAACCTAACAAAATTTGGAAAAATATACTCCATGTAGGACCAAGATGTCTTATACTGATAACCATAAATAAGTGGCCTGAATTCTATTTCTGCTAATCATTTAAAATTCTGAATTCTTCACATACACAAATAAAAATATTACTGTTAAGATACCATATCCTGCACTAATTATTTATGAAGAAAAATTTCCCTGCTCATTAGTAAGATTTCAATGAGAAAAACATTTTTAAAGTATGAAATAAATACAAGGTATTTGCACTCTTGCTTTGCTGAGGACTTACCAGAAGCAAGGCAACTGAAAGAAAATATTTCTGATGTTATACTCCCTCTAGTGTTGCAGAAGGAAATGGCCACCCACTCCAGTATTCCTGTCTGGGAAATCCCATGGAGAGAGAAATGCTGTCTAATGGGCGGTTTTTAAAGGGGAAGTCCAGCAATCTCTCTATCCAGTGCATTCTGACCTTCAGGATTTTCCTGGTCCTCAGTGGGAAGGGTCTTTACCGATTACTTATTCACTGTCGCTGTGATACAGGAGCCTTAGGGGCAGCCAGATAGTGTCTGAGCCAAGTTCCATTCTCTCAAAGAAAGCTACTATCTTGGGAAAGTGTCTATCTTGGGATAACAATTGTTAGCAAAGTACATTTACATCAAAGCAAATTCCATTCTTTGCATCACACACTTTTGGACCTCTTGAAGAAACGAGTTTACTTCCTTTTCCATTTCGGCTATCCTAAAGTAAATTTATAAAATATCTCACCCTAGGAGTTGCCACAGAACAAGTGGAACACATTAGCGTTAAGAAGCTATTTCATAAATATATGGTCTCAGGTAGGGGTAACAAAATAAGAATGTACTATTTACCATCCATAGAATTACAAACATGAAATTATGGCTGTATTTGCCATCATATAATGTCGTTTCCCACCATATCCCCTACTGAGTGTTATACGAAATAGCGAAGACTTTAAATGGACACAAATATGCTGTTTGTTCATTTGAATTTTTAAGAAATCTCCCTTTAACTTTGTATGAAAATACGCAATTAATTTCTATCAGGTGGTAAAACTAGTGCAGCTGATAATTTTTGCCAGTCCACAGTAGCGTATGAACCTGTGTGAAGCCCAGAAGATCTTGAGGCGCTTACTGACCAGCGCATGAAACAGACATCTGAACAAAGTAGTCTCGGTAAAGGGACATGGTGTACCTACCCTGTACCCTCCAATTCATCTCCCTGACTTATGAGGTATACTTAAAGTCACATCATCGTGTTAATGCCCTTTGAGCAGAAAGTCCCTCTGCTCTTCGCCCCTTTGCGCTAGCACAAATCTAAAACTGAGTAGATGCTTCAACCGTGCTCACGATTGATGAGGACGATGCCCTGGGTTTAACGCTTGAGAGCACTAAAACTCACTAATTCCCCCCTTTACACCAACTGACAGATTAACTTGCCTTTCGGATTACCTGCGGCTGAAAGAAGTATTTTGGTAGTCAGAGGAAGGAAGGAAAGAGGTGGAGCACAATGAGATTTTGGACCCGCTCTCTCTATTCAGTGCATTCTGACCTTCAGGATTTTCCTGGTCCTCAGTGGGAAGGGTCTTTACCGATTACTTATTCACTGTCGCTGTGATACAGGAGCCTTAGGGGCAGCCAGATAGTGTCTGAGCCAAGTTCCATTCTCTCAAAGAAAGCTACTATCTTGGGAAAGTGTCTATCTTGGGATAACAATTGTTAGCAAAGTACATTTACATCAAAGCAAATTCCATTCTTTGCATCACACACTTTTGGACCTCTTGAAGAAACGAGTTTACTTCCTTTTCCATTTCGGCTATCCTAAAGTAAATTTATAAAATATCTCACCCTAGGAGTTGCCACAGAACAAGTGGAACACATTAGCGTTAAGAAGCTATTTCATAAATATATGGTCTCAGGTAGGGGTAACAAAATAAGAATGTACTATTTACCATCCATAGAATTACAAACATGAAATTATGGCTGTATTTGCCATCATATAATGTCGTTTCCCACCATATCCCCTACTGAGTGTTATACGAAATAGCGAAGACTTTAAATGGACACAAATATGCTGTTTGTTCATTTGAATTTTTAAGAAATCTCCCTTTAACTTTGTATGAAAATACGCAATTAATTTCTATCAGGTGGTAAAACTAGTGCAGCTGATAATTTTTGCCAGTCCACAGTAGCGTATGAACCTGTGTGAAGCCCAGAAGATCTTGAGGCGCTTACTGACCAGCGCATGAAACAAAGACATCTGAACAAAGTAGTCTCGGTAAAGGGACATGGTGTACCTACCCTGTACCCTCCAATTCATCTCCCTGACTTATGAGGTATACTTAAAGTCACATCATCGTGTTAATGCCCTTTGAGCAGAAAGTCCCTCTGCTCTTCGCCCCTTTGCGCTAGCACAAATCTAAAACTGAGTAGATGCTTCAACCGTGCTCACGATTGATGAGGACGATGCCCTGGGTTTAACGCTTGAGAGCACTAAAACTCACTAATTCCCCCCTTTACACCAACTGACAGATTAACTTGCCTTTCGGATTACCTGCGGCTGAAAGAAGTATTTTGGTAGTCAGAGGAAGGCAGGAAAGAGGTGGAGCACAATGAGATTTTGGACAGCTCTCAGGCTGTGACTTGGTCAGGAAAGCCTTGGAGATAGGACACTGTTGATGTAGGAGGGAAAAGACATATTTAAAGAAAGAGACAGGAACACAGAAGACACATACTTATCGAGTCCAACTCCACTAAGCCACAGAAAAGGAAATTCAGCCCTTTTCAGAAGCAAAGTGCCACCTACTCCAGAGGACAATTACAGGAGTTTTTCTACTATAATACTTTTAACCGTGTCTACCCTAAGTCTGAGGCAGGGGTAGGGGCCATGACTTGGTGAAATCATCACACGACTGAGGAACGGGCAGGTGGGAGGCGGAGGAGAGGTGCGGGGGCACAGGCGAAGGGCCTGGCCCCCACACTGGTGTCTGTACAAGTGAACGACAGTATAGGCGCATCCAGAAAGCTAAGCAACATTTCTCACAGCTTGGCCTGGGACATGTCACCGACACATGCCTACCATTTCTACAAAACAAATTTCCATGATGCAACCAAGGACTTTCCAATCTCAGTCGCTAGGGAGCACTGCATGATAAGCAACCTATTGATATGTGACAAGCTCTTGAATGATCTTTATAGACATGAAAGGTTAAGAATCTTAGCATCAGGAACTAAACACACTTCTTCACAGACGCTTATAAAGGAGGGGGGTGGGGGAGGTAGGCTCAAAGACATCAACTGCTGTGGGAGAAACCATACACAGCCCTGCACAAGTTCCTGAGAAATTGCATTTTAAAGGCCCTCATGTCATCTCTTGATTCAATTTCCTTGTTGTGTTGGAAAGGTATTTGGTTTCCTTGAATAAGCACTAGGTTACACTGGTGTCTGACATTTAGAGGCCATATTGAAAAACACTTATCTTTACATTCTAGGACCACCTTGAGCTTGGAGAAATTCCACTCGAGAAGCTCAGAGTAAAACTGAGCCAACAAATCAGCAGTTGTGTATCCTTCTTTTGACTAAAGCACAGAAGGTGCCAATACATTGAAAAGATGGATTTATTTATTCATTCACCATATATTGAGCAGCTACTACATATAATGTATTATGTTCAATGATATGAATACCAAGATGATAAGTGAAGCTAGTCTGGTCCTTACTAATGTGAGCTTGTTAAAATTTCCAGAAAAGAACATCATGAAAATGTATAAGCTTATGTGAGAAAGTGTTCAGTAGATATTCCGTTTTCTGGTTGATACTTTACAATGAATTTTAGTTAAGTTTACGTGTAAGTGCCTGTCAGTAACACTATATAATAGATCATGATAGGTCCTGGTTGTGCCATCATTTCATGGAAAAATTTATGAATATTTTTACTCACCAGTCGTTGTGAGCTGCAAAATGGTTCAGTAGTTTTCTGGTTCAAAAACAACAGAGAAAAAAAATCTTCCTAACAAACATCATGCATCACAGAAGAAAGAGAAATGGTGTGGCCAAAATGATCATAATCCCAAACACCCTCTAAGGTGTAGTCTTTCCCACCTTTACTAGTTTAAGAATTTCTCCAAGTGTTATTTTAAAAACTAAATATCTTTGATCCTTGGAAGAAAAGCTATGGCAAACCTAGAAGCATACTAAAATGCAGACACATTACTTTGCTACAAAGGTCCAAAAGTTAAACCTATGATTTTCAAGTGGTCATGTACGGATGTGAGAGTTGAAACATAACAGAGGCTGAGCAGCGAAAAACTGATGCCTTTGAGCTGTGGTGCTGGAGCAGACTCTTGAGAATCCCTTGGACTGCAAGGAGATCCAACCCGTCAATCCTAAAGGAAAGCAACCCTGTTATAAGGGGTTAGCTCAAAGACATTGCTGGAAAAAAAGGTTAAATTGCATTTTAAAGGCCCTCATGTCATCTCTTGATTCAATTTCCTTGTTGTGTTGGAAAGGTATTTGGTTTCCTTGAATAAGCACTAGGTTACACTGGTGTCTGACATTTAGAGGCCATATTGAAAAACACTTATCTTTACATTCTAGGACCACCTTGAGCTTGGAGAAATTCCACTCGAGAAGCTCAGAGTAAAACTGAGCCAACAAATCAGCAGTTGTGTATCCTTCTTTTGACTAAAGCACAGAAGGTGCCAATACATTGAAAAGATGGATTTATTTATTCATTCACCATATATTGAGCAGCTACTACATATAATGTATTATGTTCAATGATATGAATACCAAGATGATAAGTGAAGCTAGTCTGGTCCTTACTAATGTGAGCTTGTTAAAATTTCCAGAAAAGAACATCATGAAAATGTATAAGCTTATGTGAGAAAGTGTTCAGTAGATATTCCGTTTTCTGGTTGATACTTTACAATGAATTTTAGTTAAGTTTATGTGTAAGTGCCTGTCAGTAACACTATATAATAGATCATGATAGGTCCTGGTTGTGCCATCATTTCATGGAAAAATTTATGAATATTTTTACTCACCAGTCGTTGTGAGCTGCAAAATGGTTCAGTAGTTTTCTGGTTCAAAAACAACAGAGAAAAAAAATCTTCCTAACAAACATCATGCATCACAGAAGAAAGAGAAATGGTGTGGCCAAAATGATCATAATCCCAAACACCCTCTAAGGTGTAGTCTTTCCCACCTTTACTAGTTTAAGAATTTCTCCAAGTGTTATTTTAAAAACTAAATATCTTTGATCCTTGGAAGAAAAGCTATGGCAAACCTAGAAGCATACTAAAATGCAGACACATTACTTTGCTACAAAGGTCCAAAAGTTAAACCTATGATTTTCAAGTGGTCATGTACGGATGTGAGAGTTGAAACATAACAGAGGCTGAGCAGCGAAAAACTGATGCCTTTGAGCTGTGGTGCTGGAGCAGACTCTTGAGAGTCCCTTGGACTGGAAGGAGATCAAACCAGTCAATCCTAAAGGAAAGCAACCCTGAATATTCACTGGGTGGACTGATGGTGAAGCTGAAGCTTCACCTGATATGAAGAGCTGACTCACTGGAAAAGTCCCTGATGCTGCGAAAGACTGAGGGCAGGAGGAGAAGAGGATGACAGAGGAAGAGATGGTTGGATGGCATCACCGACTCAGTGGACATGAGTTTGAGCAAACTGGGAGATTTTGAGCAAATAGGGAAGCCCGGTGTGCTGCAGTCCATGAGGTCACAAAGAGTTAGACACAAATAAGACACTGAACAACAGCTACAAAATATTCTGTGGCACAGAGCCTAAGGGAATCTTGGGAAAAAATAAAGTAAGGCTGGTATTTCTGTCTTATGTTTGTTTGTTTTGCTGTCTTCAGCCTTGTGTTAGCTCTTTCAGTCACAGGTCCCCAATCTGCCACTTCCTCCCTCCCTCCCAGACTGCAGGAGCACAGCTCTTGAACCATGACCTACTCTCTCTGCTGTGTAGGGGTTAAAAGAGTGATTCTCCAGACAAGGGAGAGAAGGGAAAAAAGCAGGAAGAATTTTGCATTGATCCAAAATGATGCTTTAGTATAATTTCTGTTTAAAAAACAAACAAAAGCTACACAGAGCAAACTTCAAATGAAACCTCTTTGCCCAGTTACTAGTTTTTCACTGTTGTCATAATACATTATCACAAACTTGGTGGTTTAAAACAGCAGAAATATCTTACGGTTTTATAGGATAGAGCAAACTTCAAATCTTTTCCCTTCTTTTCACTTTGTAATCGAGCCAAAAAATTTAAATCCCACAGAAGAAAGAGAAATGGTGTGGCCAAAATGATCATAATCCCAAACACCCTCTAAGGTGTAGTCTTTCCCACCTTTACTAGTTTAAGAATTTCTCCAAGTGTTATTTTAAAAACTAAATATCTTTGATCCTTGGAAGAAAAGCTATGGCAAACCTAGAAGCATACTAAAATGCAGACACATTACTTTGCTACAAAGGTCCAAAAGTTAAACCTATGATTTTCAAGTGGTCATGTACGGATGTGAGAGTTGAAACATAACAGAGGCTGAGCAGCGAAAAACTGATGCCTTTGAGCTGTGGTGCTGGAGCAGACTCTTGAGAGTCCCTTGGACTGGAAGGAGATCAAACCAGTCAATCCTAAAGGAAAGCAACCCTGAATATTCACTGGGTGGACTGATGGTGAAGCTGAAGCTTCACCTGATATGAAGAGCTGACTCACTGGAAAAGTCCCTGATGCTGCGAAAGACTGAGGGCAGGAGGAGAAGAGGATGACAGAGGAAGAGATGGTTGGATGGCATCACCGACTCAGTGGACATGAGTTTGAGCAAACTGGGAGATTTTGAGCAAATAGGGAAGCCCGGTGTGCTGCAGTCCATGAGGTCACAAAGAGTTAGACACAAATAAGACACTGAACAACAGCTACAAAATATTCTGTGGCACAGAGCCTAAGGGAATCTTGGGAAAAAATAAAGTAAGGCTGGTATTTCTGTCTTATGTTTGTTTGTTTTGCTGTCTTCAGCCTTGTGTTAGCTCTTTCAGTCACAGGTCCCCAATCTGCCACTTCCTCCCTCCCTCCCAGACTGCAGGAGCACAGCTCTTGAACCATGACCTACTCTCTCTGCTGTGTAGGGGTTAAAAGAGTGATTCTCCAGACAAGGGAGAGAAGGGAAAAAAGCAGGAAGAATTTTGCATTGATCCAAAAATGATGCTTTAGTATAATTTCTGTTTAAAAAACAAACAAAAGCTACACAGAGCAAACTTCAAATGAAACCTCTTTGCCCAGTTACTAGTTTTTCACTGTTGTCATAATACATTATCACAAACTTGGTGGTTTAAAACAGCAGAAATATCTTACGGTTTTATAGGATAGACTTGGGGGGTTTAAAATTACAGCGTCAGCAGGCTGTGTTTCTAGAGGCAAATCTGTTCCCTTGCCTTTTCCAGCTTCTAAAAGACATTAGCATGCCTTGGCCTATTTGCCCTTCTTTTCAAAGCATCATCCCAATTACTCTCTCACAGTCCATTCTCACTCTCCTCCTGGCTGCTAGTTCTGCTTTTAAAGACCACTGTTCATAAAAATGACATAATAATGCCAGGAGCCTTTAAGATATGAGCCTACCCACTTCATCCAGGGTGATCTATTTAAGGTCGGTTGATAAGCAGTCTTAATTTCATCTTCAGTCCCAATGCTGCTCTGTCATGTACTGCCATGTGCTTACAGGTTATGGGGGTTAGGATAGAACCTTCTTTGGCTGGAGGGAGAGAGCCATTATTCTGCGGAGCAACCACAACTGGTAAGGACAGTCAAAACATGGTCACTGCTAACCATAGGAGAGGCATCCTTTTAAAAGAAGAAGCAAAATGCAAGTCAAAAAGGCGCAGGAACATGAAAGTGGCTCATCAAACAGGGACCAGTTCATTACACAGGGGCCTGTTGGAAAGGCTGGGCAACACCGGACAGTGTATATTCACTGTCCAGGAAGTGGGCTGCTTGGATGGAGAAGGCAAAAACATTTATGTGGGCGGCTAGATTTTGGCCTAACACTCAAAATACTTTCAAAGCAAAAATTAAATAGTGTAAGTTCAGCTATTTCTCAATCCAGGAGTTTATAGTTGAAGGAAAATGAAACTTTTGAAATTTCTCAGCCTGTCGTTAGGAAAGGTATTGCTGTTGTTTAGCTGTGTCCAACTATTTGCGACCCCATGGATGGTAACCTTCCAGGCTTCACTGTCCATGGGATTTCGCAGTCAAGAATACACAGAGTGGGTGGCCATCCTTCTCCAGGGGATCTTCCCAATCCAGGGATCGAACCCGGGTCTCCTGCACTAGCAGTTAGATTCTTTACCACTGAGCCACCAAGGGCATTTTCCTTAAATTTAATACTATTGGGAGCACACCTATGCTACCAGTGAGGCACTCTGCATAATTCCAGAGAAAGCAATTTTATATCTTTTGTTTGAGTAGTTTCTTTCACTTTTTTGATAGTTATTAATTCATTTTCACCTTCAACTAGAATATGAATTTCTCAGATAGGTATTAAATATGACTGAATACCTGCAGCCATAAATACCAGTGCCTACAGAAGCCAGGTAATAAAAGGAGGCAAAGCGTGGGTTAAGGAATCATGAGGTTCATAGAAAATTAGAATGTGAACTCCATCCAAAAGGGGGCTTACTCCTCACACTGAGATCACTTGATTTGCTATAAAAAAGACCCCTCATTGCTAGACAGCTGCATTTTTACAACAAAATTTTCTAACTTTCAAACAGAGGCAACTATTTCATATTTTAGGAGAAACATGAAAAAACACATCTGTGGGTTTAATCCAGCTACAGAGCTTCCAGTGTGTAAATTCTGGCTAATTTTCTGGTCTTTATAAAGCTAAATGCTACGAAACATTGCTCAACATAAAGGGTAAACTTAATACTGCTCTCGATTGCTTGTGAGAAAGAATATATTTGTGTACTGAGTAGAGGGCGTGACTATCCTGCTTTAAAATATGACTTGAGTTCAGGCTTTCAAATGCTTCTCCATTTTATTTTTTATAATGTTATATAAATCATAAATTTACTTTCTTTACTACTAAAGCACAAAGCAACTCCTTTCAAGAAAGAAGTCTCATATCAAACAGAATTGGATATTTGCTTTGTCATGAGCACAGTAAGATCATTCTGGTCATTGCTAAGAGCTCGAATATCATGAAATATACATAATAATTAAGTTGAATGTATGTTCAGTAGCTCAGTCATGTCCAACTTTTTGTAATCCTATGGACTATATAGCCCGCCAGGCTCCTCTGTCCATGGAGTTTCCCAGGCCATGTTGAAGGGGTTGCCATTTCCTCCTTCAGGGGGTTTCCCCAATCCAGGAATTTAACCCATGTCTCTTTCGACTCCTGCATTAGCAGGCAGACTTTTTACCACTGAGCCACCTAGGAAGCTCCCAAATGTTGCATGCCATGTTCTAAATATCAGTCAGTAAAATAAAGAATGAACATATTTCACAACCCTTGTGACAGAGGAAAGCCTGTAAAACACACACTCACACATGTATGTAATAATATATCTGCATATATAAAAATGTGCACAATTTTTTCCCCCTGAATTGATCTCATTGCCTGTGCTGGAACCCAAACAAGAGAAGCAAATTCTACCACCAGGTGGAGCTTAGCTTCCATTAAAGTAGCAGATGAGTAAAAAATGATTCCAAGAATTTTTTAAACTCTTAACAAACCTTAGGAAAAGAGTGAAGTAAAGGGTCAACTAGAGTAGAACCTGACCGCAAATCCTGCAGCGGATGATGATGCTAGGTCAGAGAAACAGACAAATAGTGGACTTCCTTGCAGGGACAGAGGTTGTGAAGAGCGTGAGTCAGGAGGGCAGAGGAGAAGGCCTATGGACTTCGCTGGTGGCTCAGTCCGTAAAGACTCTTCCTGCCGTGAGGGAGACCTGGGTTCTATCCTTGGGTTGGGAAGATCCACTGGAGAAGAGAACGGCTACCCACTCCAGTCTTCTCCCCTGGAGAATTCCATGGACAGAGGAGCCTGATGGGCTATAGTCCATGGGGTCACAAAGACTCGGACATTAATGAGTGACTAACACTTTATGAAAGGAAAGAAACTTTGGGAGGCCCCTTTAGTGTTCAGCTTGCCTAAATTCTTTTATACCTGATACATTTAATAGTCAAGACTCAAAGAAAACAGAGATGTGTGAAGGATGCTCTCTATCCCTAAGGGGTCTGGTGGTGACAGACTGTAAGTTCTGCAGCAGCAGGGAAGTCTGACATAAGCATGGATGTGGAAGAAGTGATGGTGTGTAAAATACACACTCAGAGAGCCCATGAGGCAGCAGGAGCCTGCTCAAAAGCACAAGACAAGAGAGCGAGCGTGATCAGGAAGTGGGAAGCAGTCTGCGGGCATGGGTGGCATGCAAGGCGTGAGTGGCTCACAGTGCTGAGGGCACAAACCCGAGCGCTGGCAGCAAGAGAGAAGAGCGAGGCCTCGACTTCACAGACAGCGGAAAGATGTGCAGCGGCACAGGGAACAAGGTTAAACAAAAGGATGCAAAACTCCCAAAGAGGAAGAGCAGCAAGTCCTGGGAACCCTAGCAAGACATGAGCTTGGGCAGCAAGCCAAACTTGGGGAGAAAGGATAACCTCAGGTTTTGATTAAGTTTAACTAGATATAGACAGGAAGATATCCAAGTGCAAAAATGTTGTTTGGTGGGCAACGGAGTTAAGGGATTGAACCTCATGTGAGGTTTCTTGGAGCTTAGCTTCCATTAAAGTAGCAGATGAGTAAAAAATGATTCCAAGAATTTTTTAAACTCTTAACAAACCTTAGGAAAAGAGTGAAGTAAAGGGTCAACTAGAGTAGAACCTGACCGCAAATCCTGCAGCGGATGATGATGCTAGGTCAGAGAAACAGACAAATAGTGGACTTCCTTGCAGGGACAGAGGTTGTGAAGAGCGTGAGTCAGGAGGGCAGAGGAGAAGGCCTATGGACTTCGCTGGTGGCTCAGTCCGTAAAGACTCTTCCTGCCGTGAGGGAGACCTGGGTTCTATCCTTGGGTTGGGAAGATCCACTGGAGAAGAGAACGGCTACCCACTCCAGTCTTCTCCCCTGGAGAATTCCATGGACAGAGGAGCCTGATGGGCTATAGTCCATGGGGTCACAAAGACTCGGACATTAATGAGTGACTAACACTTTATGAAAGGAAAGAAACTTTGGGAGGCCCCTTTAGTGTTCAGCTTGCCTAAATTCTTTTATACCTGATACATTTAATAGTCAAGACTCAAAGAAAACAGAGATGTGTGAAGGATGCTCTCTATCCCTAAGGGGTCTGGTGGTGACAGACTGTAAGTTCTGCAGCAGCAGGGAAGTCTGACATAAGCATGGATGTGGAAGAAGTGATGGTGTGTAAAATACACACTCAGAGAGCCCATGAGGCAGCAGGAGCCTGCTCAAAAGCACAAGACAAGAGAGCGAGCGTGATCAGGAAGTGGGAAGCAGTCTGCGGGCATGGGTGGCATGCAAGGCGTGAGTGGCTCACAGTGCTGAGGGCACAAACCCGAGCGCTGGCAGCAAGAGAGAAGAGCGAGGCCTCGACTTCACAGACAGCGGAAAGATGTGCAGCGGCACAGGGAACAAGGTTAAACAAAAGGATGCAAAACTCCCAAAGAGGAAGAGCAGCAAGTCCTGGGAACCCTAGCAAGACATGAGCTTGGGCAGCAAGCCAAACTTGGGGAGAAAGGATAACCTCAGGTTTTGATTAAGTTTAACTAGATATAGACAGGAAGATATCCAAGTGCAAAAATGTTGTTTGGTGGGCAACGGAGTTAAGGGATTGAACCTCATGTGAGGTTTCTTGGGTGGGGAAGGATTTGGGAACCAACCAGAAAACTGCACCGAAATGCACGGCATGCATTCATTCATTGGCATCTCATTTAATATTTAATGCATGGATGACCTGGATAATTCATTTCTGTTTCGGTCTTTGTGCTTTTTCATCACCCTTAAATTTAGAGCGGGTAGCTGTGTGGTTTGTTGCGACAGGGTTTATAGAAGGGAGAAGTTTTAGCGAGAAGAACCTAAAATTGCAAACACTTCTTAGTCTCAAAAGCCGAACTCCATTAGCTTTACTAATGATCCCTGAGTAAGGGGAAAGAGGAAAGCCCTTAGAGGCAAGGAGAGAGAAAAAAAAAGCGACCTGGAGGCCACAAAGGGGATGATGGGACTCAGGAATACAGGGACCTGCAGTCTCCGAGGCAATAGACATAAAAATATAAATAAATCAGTGGGACTTCATCAAACTTACAAGCTATTGCACAGCAAAGGAAATCATAAACAAAATGAAAAGACAATCAGCAGAATGGCAGAAAATATTTGCAAATGATATGACAGACAAGGGTTTAATTTCCTCAAACGGCTCATACAACTCAAAAATGACACAAGTCAAACCACCCAATGAAAAAATTGCCAAAAGATCTAGATAAACATTTCTCCAAAGAAGACACCCAAATGGTCAATAGGCACATGAAAGGTTCTCAACATCAGTAATGATTAGAGAAATGCAAATCAAAACTACAAGGAGGTATCACCTAACACTGGTCAGAATGGCCATCATTAAAAGGATGTACAAATAACAAACACTGGAGAGGGTGTGGAGAAAAGGAAGCCCTCCTACACTGTTGGCAGGAATGTAAGCCGGTGCAGCCACTATGGAAAACAGTATGGAGGGTCCAGAGAAAAGTGAAAACACCATTACCATATCATACAACAACCCCATTCTTGGGCATATACCCAGACAAATCTGCAATTTGGATACATCCATGCAGTGTTCATACCAGCACTATTCACAACTGCCAAAACATGGAAACAAGTCTAAATGCCCAACAACAGATGAATGAGTAAAGCGCAACGTGGATGCAACCAGAAATTATCACCCCAAGTGAAGTCAGAAAGAGAAAGACAAATACCATACGATAGCACTTGTATGTGGAATCTAAAACATGACACAGATGAACCTATGACCCAGAAACAGACTTGGGGACAAGGCACGGCATGTTTCGGATCTCATTTAATATTTAATGCATGGATGACCTGGATAATTCATTTCTGTTTCGGTCTTTGTGCTTTTCATCACCCTTAAATTTAGAGCGGGTAGCTGTGTGGTTTGTTGCGACAGGGTTTATAGAAGGGAGAAGTTTTAGCGAGAAGAACCTAAAATTGCAAACACTTCTTAGTCTCAAAAGCCGAACTCCATTAGCTTTACTAATGATCCCTGAGTAAGGGGAAAGAGGAAATCCCTTAGAGGCAAGGAGAGAGAAAAAAAAAGCGACCTGGAGGCCACAAAGGGGATGATGGGACTCAGGAATACAGGGACCTGCAGTCTCCGAGGCAATAGACATAAAAATATAAATAAATCAGTGGGACTTCATCAAACTTACAAGCTATTGCACAGCAAAGGAAATCATAAACAAAATGAAAAGACAATCAGCAGAATGGCAGAAAATATTTGCAAATGATATGACAGACAAGGGTTTAATTTCCTCAAACGGCTCATACAACTCAAAAATGACACAAGTCAAACCACCCAATGAAAAAATTGCCAAAAGATCTAGATAAACATTTCTCCAAAGAAGACACCCAAATGGTCAATAGGCACATGAAAGGTTCTCAACATCAGTAATGATTAGAGAAATGCAAATCAAAACTACAAGGAGGTATCACCTAACACTGGTCAGAATGGCCATCATTAAAAGGATGTACAAATAACAAACACTGGAGAGGGTGTGGAGAAAAGGAAGCCCTCCTACACTGTTGGCAGCAATGTAAGCCGGTGCAGCCACTATGGAAAACAGTATGGAGGGTCCAGAGAAAAGTGAAAACACCATTACCATATCATACAACAACCCCATTCTTGGGCATATACCCAGACAAATCTGCAATTTGGATACATCCATGCAGTGTTCATACCAGCACTATTCACAACTGCCAAAACATGGAAACAAGTCTAAATGCCCAACAACAGATGAATGAGTAAAGCGGCAACGTGGATGCAACCAGAAATTATCACCCCAAGTGAAGTCAGAAAGAGAAAGACAAATACCATACGATAGCACTTGTATGTGGAATCTAAAACATGACACAGATGAACCTATGACCCAGAAACAGACTTGGGGACACAGAGAACATATTTGTGATTGCCAAGGGGCTGGGGATTAGCGGAGGGATGGAACGGGGACTGGGGCTAGCAGATGCCAGCTATTATCTGTAGAGTGGATAAACAACAAAGTCTGACTGTAAAGCACAAGGAGCTATATTCAGTATCTTATGATAAATCATAACAGAAAATAAAATTTATAAAACACTGTATGTATGGGACTATATATATCTACATGTCGCTGTGTTGTCACTTCAGTTGTGTCCGACTCTGCATGACCCTATAGACTGTAGCCTGTCAGACTCCTCCCTCCATGGGATTCTCCAGGCAAGATTACTAGAGTAGGTCATCACACCCTTCTCCAGGGGGTCTTCCCAACACAGGAAATGAACCTGGGTCTTCTGCATTGCAGGCAGATTTCTCACCACTGTGCTATCAGGAAAGCCATACATAGATGTGTGTGTTTGTGTGTGTGTATATATGTATATATATATTTGGGACCCCATGGACTATAGTCTGCTAGGCTTCTCCATCCATAGAATTTTCCAGGCAAGAATAGTGGAGTGGGTTGCCATTTCTTTCTCCTATATATACCAACCTACATACCTATATGCATACATATATATATTATATGCAAAAATAAAATGAAATAGACATGGACTATCGTCTCTCCTTATCAAATCAACATTTAAAATAAGAGGTCACAGGGGCCTGGTCCTGACTCTGGTCCTAACTGCTGGACCTTGAGGGCCAGTGAAGATGATGGCCAAGGACCAGAGAGGCTGTTCTTATACTCTGATGCTTCTTGAGACCCAGGTTCATTGTAGCTCTTGGGTGAAAAGCAGCCTAGACAATGGCAGAGGTTGATTTTTATTCTAACTGGACAGGATTGGGAAGTGAAATCAGGGGTGAGTTGAATTTTTTTTTTAAAAGATAGATATTTCTGGACATGTGAACTTGTGAACTGAGATTCCATCACATTACATATGTATCAATGGATTCTTAGATATTTGATTTATATATCCTCTCTTGCTAAACCAGGCTGAAAATTTTTCAACAATATATATCCCAACAGCTAAAGGCTTAACTAAAGGATTACTGATATTAGACAGAAATTGCATTTTGTACCTGAAAGGGATCTTAGGAGATTACCATTACATTTAATATATGCTAGAATTAACCAGAGGACTAATACATCTTTTTTACTTCTCACCCCCCCACAAGCATGCCTCTTTTTTATTTAGATTTATTTTTCATTCATCTTTTATTCCTTGGCATGTGGAGGGGTTGCAGTGGCCTCTCTTGGTGCAGAGCGCCGGCTGTGGGCACATGCGCTCCATAGCGCTGACTGGTGATTGGACACGAGTCCAGCCTCTCCGCAGCACGTGGGGTCTTTCCGGGCCACGGATCGAACCAGTGCCCTTTGCACTGCAAGGCAGACTCTTTACCCACTGAACCACCAGGGAAGTCCTCTTTTTTACTTTTTTTTTTAATTTATCTTTTCTTGGGGGGGGTGGGATGCGGAGGGAGGGAGATGGGTGGGCCACTTATATTGGTCTTTCATTTCTCTATTCTCATCTGTCTTTGCTCTTTGGCCCGTGTGGGCCTACCATCGCAGTGGCCTCTGTCGTCACAGAGCACCGGCTCTGGGCGCATGCGCTCCAGAGCTCTGGCTCGGTAATTGGACACATTGGTCCAGCCGCTCTGCGGCACGTGGGATCTTCCCAGGCCAGGGATCGAACCGGCGCCCCTTGCACTGCAAGGCGGTGTCCTTACCCACTGGACCACCAGGGGATGCCCTCTTTTTTACTTTTTAATCAGAGTATAGTTTCTTTACAATGTTGTGTTAGTTTCTGCTGTACAACAATGTGGATCATCTTTATGTGTACATGTATCCCTTCCCTCTTGAGCCTCCCTTACCTCACCCACCCCTGGAACATTACAACCCTCTAGGTCATCACAGAGCACCAAGCTGAGCTCCCTGTATATACAGGAACTTCCAACCAGCTTGCTATTTTCCACATGGTAACATGTGCATCAAGGTCACTCTCTCAATTTATCCCACCTTTTCTCCCCACTGTGTCCATGGGTCCATTCTCCATGTCTGCATCTCTGTTTCAGTTGCAAATATGTTCACAAGTATCATTTTCTAGGTTCCATATGCAATAACAGGTGAGTTGAATTTTTTTAAAAGATAGATATTTCTGGACATGTGAACTTGTGAACTGAGATTCCATCACATTACATATGTATCAATGGATTCTTAGATATTTGATTTATATATCCTCTCTTGCCAAACCAGGCTGAAAATTTTTCAACAATATATATCCCAACAGCTAAAGGCTTAACTAAAGGATTACTGATATTAGACAGAAATTGCATTTTGTACCTGAAAGGGATCTTAGGAGATTACCATTACATTTAATATATGCTAGAATTAACCAGAGGACTAATACATCTTTTTTACTTCTCACCCCCCCACAAGCATGCCTCTTTTTTATTTAGATTTATTTTTCATTCATCTTTTATTCCTTGGCATGTGGAGGGGTTGCAGTGGCCTCTCTTGGTGCAGAGCGCCGGCTGTGGGCACATGCGCTCCATAGCGCTGACTGGTGATTGGACACGAGTCCAGCCTCTCCGCAGCACGTGGGGTCTTTCCGGGCCACGGATCGAACCAGTGCCCTTTGCACTGCAAGGCAGACTCTTTACCCACTGAACCACCAGGGAAGTCCTCTTTTTTACTTTTTTTTTTAATTTATCTTTTCTTGGGGGGGGTGGGATGCGGAGGGAGGGAGATGGGTGGGCCACTTATATTGGTCTTTCATTTCTCTATTCTCATCTGTCTTTGCTCTTTGGCCCGTGTGGGCCTACCATCGCAGTGGCCTCTGTCGTCACAGAGCACCGGCTCTGGGCGCATGCGCTCCAGAGCTCTGGCTCGGTAATTGGACACATTGGTCCAGCCGCTCTGCGGCACGTGGGATCTTCCCAGGCCAGGGATCGAACCGGCGCCCCTTGCACTGCAAGGCGGTGTCCTTACCCACTGGACCACCAGGGGATGCCCTCTTTTTTACTTTTTAATCAGAGTATAGTTTCTTTACAATGTTGTGTTAGTTTCTGCTGTACAACAATGTGGATCATCTTTATGTGTACATGTATCCCTTCCCTCTTGAGCCTCCCTTACCTCACCCACCCCTGGAACATTACAACCCTCTAGGTCATCACAGAGCACCAAGCTGAGCTCCCTGTATATACAGGAACTTCCAACCAGCTTGCTATTTTCCACATGGTAACATGTGCATCAAGGTCACTCTCTCAATTTATCCCACCTTTTCTCCCCACTGTGTCCATGGGTCCATTCTCCATGTCTGCATCTCTGTTTCAGTTGCAAATATGTTCACAAGTATCATTTTCTAGGTTCCATATGCATGTGTTATTATATATTTGTTTTTCTCTTTCTCATGGACTTCACTCTGTATGACTCAGCAGTCCCACTAATGTGCATACATCCTGAGAAAAACTACCATTCAAAGACACATGTACCCCAATGTTCACTGCAGCACTATTTACAATACCAGGACATGAAAGCTACCTAGATACTCACTGACAGCAGATGAATAGATAAAGAACATGTGGAATACAATGGAATATTGTTCGGCCAAAAAAAGGAAGGAAATCAGGTGCTATGTAGTGATATGGATGAACCAAGAGTCTGTCATGCAGAGACAAGGAGATTACATCTTAAAAGTGAACAGAGGTGTATAAAGAAAACATATCAATATAATCAGTACATGAACTTGATATGTGAAGACCTAAGAAGACTTTAGGGAATTTATTAGGCACCTAAGTGAAAATCTTGAAGCCATAATGAGACAGAGGATCCTATAACTCAAATTTCTAGAGGTTATCTCCTCTGAATTCCCATCACTATCTAATGACACCACCAATTTCACTTTTATCATATCACATTCTATTTGTCACAATTTTCCTTTGTTTCTCATCTTTCCAGAAAAAGGCCACAGAGAACAGGTATCCTTCCTTTTCTCTTTCTATAACCTGCCTTATCTCCTTGAGGAATTTCCAAAGGACCTAGAGACCCTGAGTTCAGGAGATGCTCAATAATCAGGGACCAGGGGCTTCCCTGGTGGTCCAGTGGGTAAGGACACTGCCTTGCAGTGAAAGGGGCGCCGGTTCCATCCCTGGCCTGGGAAGATCCCACATGCTGCGGAGTGGCTGGACTGATGTGTCCAATTACTGAGCCAGAGCTCTGGAGCACATGCGCCCAGAGCCGGTGCTCTGCGACAACAGAGGCCACTGTGATGGGAGGCCCACAGGAGCCAAAGGACTAAGATGGATGAAAATGGACAAATGAAAGACCAATAGAAGTGGCCCACCTGCTCCCCTCCATCCCCACCCCCTCCAAAATAAATAAATAAATAAATCTTAAAAAAAAAAAAACAGGGACCAACATGTGGTCTACTATGTAATACTTCTCATCTTGATACTAGGAGACACACATCTGCTGCTAATGACTAACTCTGCCAGGTGGCAGAAAGCCCACAGTAGAATGAGAATTCAAACAAAAATACACAATTGAATAAATAGATTGTAAGTGGGATAATGTTTAGATGCTATGGATGAGAAGCTGTGTGGGGGGGCTACTTAATCAACAGGATTGTAGGACTGCCTATGCCACTGATGAGCTATGTGATCTTAGGATCTTCACTTGGCCTTTAGGAGCCTCAGGTTCTCCTGTGAAATATGGAGAAGTTCTCAAGAAAGTTATATCAGATACACAATTTGTATGTGGCAAAGAGTAAAACACACCCAAGGGTAATTATTATCAAACAGCTAGCTGGTCTCCAAGATATTCTTTTATGATAATAAAGACCACAGAATAAAAAAAAGGCAGTCTTTTACATACTTCACTCATACTTGCATTACTTTTGAAAACTACTTAACTTATTCAAGCTTTACCAGATACTTCTCCTGGGTAGATATGAGATACTTGGGGGGAGAAATAAAGCTTTTTTTGAGTGTTACAAGTTGATCATGACTAAGACTGCAAATGAAATGTATCAATATCCACACTGTTTTGTGTTAAACAGGAAGTCCAACACAGGCATTTCTCTCAAAGAGCATGGTTGACAGCACTATCACCCATTCTAGGGAGTGTCTAATCATAGTATAATAAATAAGCGAAGTCCTGTGGATGGCTTTCCTGGTGATGAAGACCATAAAGAATCTTCCTGCAATGCAGAAGACCTGGGTTTGATCCCTGGGTCGGGAACATTCCCTGGAGGAGGGTATGGCAACCCACTCCAGTATTCTTGCCTGGAGAATCCCATGGACAGAGAAGCCTGGCAAAGACTGAGTGACTAACCCTTTCAAGTTCTTTGGATAGGGATATAGTAGAAGAGAGACTTGTTCTCTGGCCCAAGAATAGCTGCACTCAAACATCCAGGGATCTACACTGCTTGTAGTAGGAGCTCAAGCTATCCATGAGCTGGATGAGCATTTAAGACTGATATGCTGAACACAAGGACAGGTCCTCCACAGGATGGTTCAGATTCACATCACAGGCTAATGAAGTCACCCATATTATTCAATAGCTTAAAGATAGTGTTGAATCTGCATTACCCATAAATATTAGTTGTGTGTAATTACCAGTAAATAAGTATTTGTTATGTATAAAGATGGACACTTTCACTGTTTTTCCAGTTTAAGATAAAATTTGCTAAACAGTTCTTGTTTTATGTAATACTAAAATGTAAGCTCACTGAGATTATTTTAGAACTTTTTAATAAAGTATTGACAAAAAATGTCTATATATATTTATATATTTCTTTTCCTCCACATTCTCATCCTTTCTCTACACACATGCACAGAATCAAGAAGAAATTAAATAAAGATATCAATGATGGAATTGAACTTTGGGGCATTTCTTAAGAGAAAGGTTTGCATTTAACTTTTAAGCCTGGGTCAAAAAAATAAAAAAACCTGAAAAGACCACAAGTTTCAACTCATATACTAATATAGAAGGCCGCAGGAAGAGAAGTGTGTACCAAAAAAGTTCCAATGAAAAGAGGCCCAAACTGTCCTTTATTGTAATCACAGGCTATGCAGGAGTATAAAAAGAGACATTAACTCTGCATTAATTATGAAGATAAATAATGGATGTTATATACACACTATGTGTGTTAAAAGAATATAGAACCTTGACTTCAGAGTTGAAGGTCTGTTTGTATTAAGCAGCAGTTAAAAGATAGTGAAATACAAATAAAATTCCATCTAGGCAATACACATAGGTTTGGGAAGGAGCAATATTACGCATAACTCTATGATCTATGATTTATCCATATCTTTTATTATCCTTTAAGATTCCTAAACCAGGGCCAAGAATATTTGGTCAAGAATTGCTTCTCTCTGCTATCTTGTTATAACATAGTGCACTTAATCTTAAATTCCTGATTTATGGTAGAATTTACGGATATTCCCACTGGGATCCTAAAGCTCTTAATTTGTTTACATATTTTGGCTTTCTTCCAGATTTGTGTGAACAGTAACTGATCCAAGAAACAAACAAGCGGAAATGTCTTTGAATAGCATTCTTTTACTATCAGGTCATACATACCTCCATTCAGTAAAACAGGCCACTGAATTCCTGAACTGGGCAGTTCAAGAATACATTTTTTAAAACTCAGGTGGGATTAAAGAGAATGATTTTCTATTCAAACAAGAAAAGAAAAAGGAACTATGAACTTAAACACACGCAGGATGGAAAAGGAATTCCTCCAAACTGTTGAAAAAATTACCAGTAAATAAGTATTTGTTATGTATAAAGATGGACACTTTCACTGTTTTTCCAGTTTAAGATAAAATTTGCTAAACAGTTCTTGTTTTATGTAATACTAAAATGTAAGCTCACTGAGATTATTTTAGAACTTTTTAATAAAGTATTGACAAAAAATGTCTATATATATTTATATATTTCTTTTCCTCCACATTCTCATCCTTTCTCTACACACATGCACAGAATCAAGAAGAAATTAAATAAAGATATCAATGATGGAATTGAACTTTGGGGCATTTCTTAAGAGAAAGGTTTGCATTTAACTTTTAAGCCTGGGTCAAAAAAATAAAAAAACCTGAAAAGACCACAAGTTTCAACTCATATACTAATATAGAAGGCCGCAGGAAGAGAAGTGTGTACCAAAAAAGTTCCAATGAAAAGAGGCCCAAACTGTCCTTTATTGTAATCACAGGCTATGCAGGAGTATAAAAAGAGACATTAACTCTGCATTAATTATGAAGATAAATAATGGATGTTATATACACACTATGTGTGTTAAAAGAATATAGAACCTTGACTTCAGAGTTGAAGGTCTGTTTGTATTAAGCAGCAGTTAAAAGATAGTGAAATACAAATAAAATTCCATCTAGGCAATACACATAGGTTTGGGAAGGAGCAATATTACGCATAACTCTATGATCTATGATTTATCCATATCTTTTATTATCCTTTAAGATTCCTAAACCAGGGCCAAGAATATTTGGTCAAGAATTGCTTCTCTCTGCTATCTTGTTATAACATAGTGCACTTAATCTTAAATTCCTGATTTATGGTAGAATTTACGGATATTCCCACTGGGATCCTAAAGCTCTTAATTTGTTTACATATTTTGGCTTTCTTCCAGATTTGTGTGAACAGTAACTGATCCAAGAAACAAACAAGCGGAAATGTCTTTGAATAGCATTCTTTTACTATCAGGTCATACATACCTCCATTCAGTAAAACAGGCCACTGAATTCCTGAACTGGGCAGTTCAAGAATACATTTTTTAAAACTCAGGTGGGATTAAAGAGAATGATTTTCTATTCAAACAAGAAAAGAAAAAGGAACTATGAACTTAAAAACACACACGCAGGATGGAAAAGGAATTCCTCCAAACTGTTGAAAAAAATTAGTAACACAGATTTTATCATCCATTTCCTTCTCCTCAAAGGGATGTTTTCTTATCCTCTTAGACTGAAGAGCTTGCTTTCAATTAAATTAAGGGCTCAAACATGAAGAATAGAAAAGGGGAAAAAAAAAAAAAAAAGGAAAGGAAAGAAAATGCTGACATACCAACAAACCAACCAATTTCAATGGCCCATTTTATAATGAGGTAGAACAAAGAGCAAAATGAATGGTGCCAAGGTGGCAAAGCTCCAGAAACCTCATTCAGTTAATCTATGACATGCCTTGCCAAACCTTATCCAAATAACCCAACTATTATAGTCCACAGACTGGTGGAAATTCTTACAAAACTGGCCTCCATGTAGCATCTCAAATCATGTTTCCACTCAGGTCAAAAAGATCACTAGGTTTGCCTCGTGGAAGCTTTTGTCTCTGGCTTAACAGCAATCGTGCAAAATGGAAAATGAGGGAATGCTTCCAGGTAGAATTCTAGATGTATATTTCCATCGGATTTTTTAAAACCTCAATTAAAGAACAGGCCCTCGTAGTTGCAATCCAATTCCCTGAAAGAGCGTCCAAAGTAGAATCAGAAATTCTGAATTCTCCAATTCTATTTGGCTTCTGCTGTGCTGGGTGATCGTGAACCATTAATCTTCTGTATCTGCTTTTTTGGAACTGTCATAACAAAATGCTGATACAGACCTACCTCACAGAGACCTCCCCCTCAAGGATTAATTAAGGTTAAACAAAGAAAAAAAGAGCATTGGACAAGGCAGGCTTCATCCATGCTGTTAAACAGACCCAGATGTTTAATTAATAACAACCGTTCAGATTATTTGGTAGCATCCTCACTAAGTAGAGAATAACTTGAAAAATGCATTTCAGCTGTAAAGACTTTTTTAAAAACCCGATTACTTTTATGTTAATTCTACAGTATTTTCATTAGCCAAAAAGAAAAAAAACCTATTTTTTTTTCTCCACACACAATGACAAGTTAAAGTAACATCCTGTGTTTTGTACTGTACAAATTTAGATGTGAATCTTTTATCTGGTGGTGGTTGATATATATTTTAAGAAAGGATTAAAATAGAAGAAAATAAGCTCTTTATGTACTAGAGTTAGTTAAGGATTTGTGATAAAACCCTGCATAAGAATTTCTAGGTTACGTTTTAAATCCTGGCAATCCAATATCATCACAAGTAGTTGGCAGAGTCCTTTCTCAATCTTCACAGTAAATACCATTTGTAACATTTCATGTATAGATGTGAGAGTTGGGCCATAAAGAACAGAGAGTGCCAAAGAACTGATGCTCTTGAACTGAGGTGCTGGAGAAGACTCTTGAGAATTCCTTGGAGAGAAAAGGGATCAAACCAGTCAACCTTAAATGAAATCAACCCTGAATATTCATTTGGAAAGACATGCTGAAGCTGAAGCTCCAATACTTTGGCCACCTGATATGAAGAGCAGACTCACTGGAAAAAAGCCTGATGTTTAGAAAGATTGAGGGCAGGAGAAGAAGGGAATGAGAGAGGATGAGAGGGTTGGATGGTATCACTGACTCAATGAACACGAGTTTGAGCAAACTCCCAGAGATAGTGGAAGACAGGGAAGTCTGGCGTGCTACACTCCACGGGGTCCCAAAGAGTCAGATTTGATTTAGAGACCGAACAACATTTCATTTACCTAATCAATATTTATTAAGAAAGCCAAACTTATCAATGTTATTTCATAACATTCAGATTTCAACTCCACACATTAAAAAAAAAGTAGCTCAGATTATTTATCCATTCACCAAATCAACATTAAACACATATTTTGTGTTAAATATTATTCTAGACAGTCACTATAAGATATCATACAAAGATCGAAATTTCTTGCTTTTATATGGCCTAAACTCTAATGAAGAGGCAAAAATCAGAAATGTGAGTGATAAAGGAAATTCTTTTTAAAGGAAATAATTAGACTGAGGATCAAATTTTTTAAATGGTGGTTATTCAAATGTTTAAGAGAAAAGAACTCCAAACTGAGGAGACACTATATTTGTTTTGGGATACCAATGATAAAATAGAAAAAACTCAAAATTGCACAATGAGTTATTCAATTTACAATAACACCAGGAAAGAGTAAATCACAACCAAGAAATATGGTAAGTGTTTATAAATGTTTTAATTTCAAACACAGGGTTCAGCCCACTCTTTGCTGGTGAATCAAAATGAGACTCCTCTGAATAAAACTATTAAATTATAATTTATCTTTTTTTTACTTGAAGTGTTATTGACATATAAAATCATATTAAGTTTGAGCTGTATACATTTTTAATGATGATCGCCACAGTAAACCTAGTTGGCATCTACTACCATTCAAAATTATACTTGTTTATCTTGTGGTGATACTTTCAAGATTTACTCTCTTAGCTATTTTCAAATATGAGGATGTCATTTAGAAATCAAAGATTCTGATATTTCAGATCCTGTTTTGGATGTTCAGTCGCTAAGTCATGCCCAACTCTTTGCGACCCTGTGGACTGCAGCACATCAGTTCTGGAGTTACCTCAAACTCATGTCCACTGAGTCACTATCTCATCCTCTGTCACCCCCTTCTCCTCCTGCCCTCAATCTCTCCCAGCATCAGGGTCTTTTCCAGTGAGTCAGCTGTTCGCATCAGGTTTCAGATGAGAAGAGAAAAATGACCTGGCTCTGCTGAGGTCGAGCTCATCATACTGACACCACTCACCCCCAAATCTTCCCAATGAGCAAAGACATTGTGAACATATTTACTAAGAAGAGTCTCATGACAAGGGACAATTTCCTCCTTCCTCCTGCCTAGATATGTCTCTAGACCTTCCCTTCTCTTGCAAAGATGGTGAAGGAATTTCGTTGAGGCAAATGATCTGTAACGCAACTCTAGTTCATCAAAGAAATATTTCTTTCTACATTTCCATCTTACACTTCTGTTATCCAGGTATGTTTGATGGTTCATTGCCTGAGGAAATCCTAACAACATCAGAGCTCACAGACTGCCATCTCTGTGAGTGATAATAATTTTATGTGCGTATCTGTCTTTGGTTTCCCTGTTGGCTCAGTGGTAAAGAATTTGTCTAACAACGCAAGAGATACTGGTTCGATCCCTGGGTCAGGAAGACCCCCTGGAGGAGGAAATGGCAACCCACTCCAGTCTTCTTGCCTGGGAAATCCCATGGACAGAGGACCCTGGTAGGTTACAGTCCATGGTATTGCAAAGAGTCAGACATGACTCAGCAACTGAACAACAACAATGAATTAGTCTTTGTAGGCTTTACTGGCACATGGAGACACAAGGATGTTCCAAAATATTGTTTGTGTGTGAGGTGACAATGGGCAAAGCAAAGGAAAAGTACAGCAATATTGAAAGGTAATGGGCTTTTATCCATTTTCTTTCTCTCGATATTAAAGGAAAAAAATGAGATTCCCATTTTTGAGACTCAGTCTTTAAAAGAGCTTAAAAGAGTATGTTCTATAGACTCACAGACTTACAGATTGAACTTAGGGTTACTAAGGCTAAGGATGGGGGAGAGGGACAGACGGGGAGTTTGGGAAGGATAGGTACACTCTGCTGTATGTGAACATAAATCACTGCAAGATCTTTTTTGATCCACCTCCCAGAGTAATGAAAATAAAAGCAAACATATGGCATCTAATTAAATTAAAAACTTTCGCTCAGCAAAGGAAACCATAAACAAAAAGACAAATACAACACTCAGAATGAGAGACAATATTTGTAAATGATACAACCAACAAGGGATTAATCTCCAAAATATACAAATAGTTCATGCAGCTCAATTAAAAAAAAATCAAAAAAATGGGCCAAAGATCTAAATTAACATTTCTCCACACAAGAGATACAGATGGCCATAAAGCACATGAAAAGATGCTCAAAATCACTAATTACTAGATAAATGCAAATCAAAAGCACAATGAGATACCATCTCACCCTGGTGAGAATGTCTGTTATCAAAATATCTACAAATAATAAATGTTGGAGAGGGGATGTGGAGAAAAGGAAACTCTTCTATATTGTTAGTGGGAATATAAATTAGTACAGCCACAATGGAGAACAGTATAGAGGCTCCTTAAAAAACTGAAAATTGAAATACCATATGATCCAACAATCCCACTCCTGGGCATATACCTAGGGAAAATCACAGCTGGAAAAGATACATGCCCCTCCAATGTTCATTGTATGGAAACAACCTAAATGTACAGCAAAAAAGGAATGGAAAATGAAGATGTGGTGGATATATACAATGGAGTATTAGTGATAAAAAGGACAAAAGAATGTATGCAACATGTCATACTGAGTGAAGCAAGTCGGGCACAGAAAGACGAATGTATACTGCTTACGTGTGAAATCTTAAAAAAAGATAAAATGGTACATATGAACTTATTTCAAAACAAGAATAGAGTCACAGATGTAAAAAGCAAACTTCTAGTTACCAGGAGATAAGGCGGGGAGGAATAAATTGAAGACAGGGATTGAAATACACACATTACTATATCTATAATAAAAAACTAGTAAGAACCTGCTGTATAATAAAGGGAACTGAATACTCTGCAATGGCCCATATGGGAAAAGAAACTAAAACAAATAGATGATATATGTATACATAAAACTGATTCACTTTGCTGTACAGTAGAAATTAACACAACATTGTAAATCAAATACAATAAAAATTTTAAAAATAAGTAAGATGATATGTCTTTCCATGGGAATAAAAGTATGTTTTATAATATTATACAGAATCATGCTTAGGAATACAACCTCCAAAGTTGGATAACCAAATTTGAATCCAATTTCTTACACTTGGTGCTTCAGCGACTCTGTTACTCAAAATTATTAAAAATGTACATACCTTGGTTTCTTCATCTTCAATATTTGTAAATGATACAACCAACAAGGGATTAATCTCCAAAATATACAAATAGTTCATGCAGCTCAATTAAAAAAAAATCAAAAAAATGGGCCAAAGATCTAAATTAACATTTCTCCACACAAGAGATACAGATGGCCATAAAGCACATGAAAAGATGCTCAAAATCACTAATTACTAGATAAATGCAAATCAAAAGCACAATGAGATACCATCTCACCCTGGTGAGAATGTCTGTTATCAAAATATCTACAAATAATAAATGTTGGAGAGGGGATGTGGAGAAAAGGAAACTCTTCTATATTGTTAGTGGGAATATAAATTAGTACAGCCACAATGGAGAACAGTATAGAGGCTCCTTAAAAAACTGAAAATTGAAATACCATATGATCCAACAATCCCACTCCTGGGCATATACCTAGGGAAAATCACAGCTGGAAAAGATACATGCCCCTCCAATGTTCATTGTATGGAAACAACCTAAATGTACAGCAAAAGAGGAATGGAAAATGAAGATGTGGTGGATATATACAATGGAGTATTAGTGATAAAAAGGACAAAAGAATGTATGCAACATGTCATACTGAGTGAAGCAAGTCGGGCACAGAAAGACGAATGTATACTGCTTACGTGTGAAATCTTAAAAAAAGATAAAATGGTACATATGAACTTATTTCAAAACAAGAATAGAGTCACAGATGTAAAAAGCAAACTTCTAGTTACCAGGAGATAAGGCGGGGAGGAATAAATTGAAGACAGGGATTGAAATACACACATTACTATATCTATAATAAAAAACTAGTAAGAACCTGCTGTATAATAAAGGGAACTGAATACTCTGCAATGGCCCATATGGGAAAAGAAACTAAAACAAATAGATGATATATGTATACATAAAACTGATTCACTTTGCTGTACAGTAGAAATTAACACAACATTGTAAATCAAATACAATAAAAATTTTAAAAATAAGTAAGATGATATGTCTTTCCATGGGAATAAAAGTATGTTTTATAATATTATACAGAATCATGCTTAGGAATACAACCTCCAAAGTTGGATAACCAAATTTGAATCCAATTTCTTACACTTGGTGCTTCAGCGACTCTGTTACTCAAAATTATTAAAAATGTACATACCTTGGTTTCTTCATCTTCATTTTTCTTATCTTCCCATACTGTATTTCTTTGTTAAACTGTGCTCACATGGTGGGAGTCACATTTTCAGTAAGTCTGTATGAAAAAGAAATCTCTTTAATGTTGGATATTAAAAAGCATCTTATCAAATGGAATTCTGTCACATTTCTTCTTTTTTTCCTATAATTTTCTCCATAATTATTCCTAAGCAGAGGTATTAGTGCGAGTCATTCAGCCAGAGCTCATTCTAAGACTGTTGTTAACTTGCTTAGTTGTGTCTGACTCTTTTACAACCCCATGGACTGTAGCCCACCAGGCTCCTCTGTTCATGGGATTCTCCAGGCAAAAACACTGGAGTGGGTGGCCATTTCTGTCTCCATCTTCATCTTTTAAATGGAGATTGGTGTACTACCGAGCACATGAAGTTATTATGAAGAAGAAAGGTTACATACATGCAAAAACACTAAGAAGAGGTTCTGGAACACAGTAATTCATTCAGTAAATGTTAGTTATTTCCATTATCTATTATTTTAATTGACCATATTTTAACTCAGTATCATTTCAAACTGAAGAAAGTTCATTTCTTTTTTTTCTTTTGCCTCTAGGTCACCATTTGTTTTCATCCATCTTTATTCTTTGGCATGCGTGGGCCTCCCATCACAGTGGTCTCTCTTGTTGCAGAGCACTGGTTCTGGGTGCATGCGCTCCAGAGCGATGGCTCCTAATTGGACACACTGGTCCAGCCGCTCCATTGCACATGGGATCTTCCGGCTACGGATTGAACCGGTGCCACTTGTACTGCAAGGTGGACTCTTTACACACTGAACCACCAGGGAAGCCCATAAAGTTTAACTTCTTTAGACAACATTTCTATAACATTCAATTCTATTTTCCCCCTTCAGTAACAACTAAATAGGGAAGAAGTATCTAGAAAAATTGTACAAATACAATAAAAAATTTTAAAAAAAAAAAAAGTAAGATGATATGTCTTTCCATGGGAATAAAAGTATGTTTTATAATATTATACAGAATCATGCTTAGGAATACAACCTCCAAAGTTGGATAACCAAATTTGAATCCAATTTCTTACACTTGGTGCTTCAGCGACTCTGTTACTCAAAATTTTTAAAAAATGTACATACCTTGGTTTCTTCATCTTCATTTTTCTTATCTTCCCATACTGTATTTCTTTGTTAAACTGTGCTCACATGGTGGGAGTCACATTTTCAGTAAGTCTGTATGAAAAAGAAATCTCTTTAATGTTGGATATTAAAAAGCATCTTATCAAATGGAATTCTGTCACATTTCTTCTTTTTTTCCTATAATTTTCTCCATAATTATTCCTAAGCAGAGGTATTAGTGCGAGTCATTCAGCCAGAGCTCATTCTAAGACTGTTGTTAACTTGCTTAGTTGTGTCTGACTCTTTTACAACCCCATGGACTGTAGCCCACCAGGCTCCTCTGTTCATGGGATTCTCCAGGCAAAAACACTGGAGTGGGTGGCCATTTCTGTCTCCATCTTCATCTTTTAAATGGAGATTGGTGTACTACCGAGCACATGAAGTTATTATGAAGAAGAAAGGTTACATACATGCAAAAACACTAAGAAGAGGTTCTGGAACACAGTAATTCATTCAGTAAATGTTAGTTATTTCCATTATCTATTATTTTAATTGACCATATTTTAACTCAGTATCATTTCAAACTGAAGAAAGTTCATTTCTTTTTTTTCTTTTGCCTCTAGGTCACCATTTGTTTTCTTCCATCTTTATTCTTTGGCATGCGTGGGCCTCCCATCACAGTGGTCTCTCTTGTTGCAGAGCACTGGTTCTGGGTGCATGCGCTCCAGAGCGATGGCTCCTAATTGGACACACTGGTCCAGCCGCTCCATTGCACATGGGATCTTCCCGGGCTACGGATTGAACCGGTGACCCTTGTACTGCAAGGTGGACTCTTTACCCACTGAACCACCAGGGAAGCCCATAAAGTTTAACTTCTTTAGAAAACATTTCTATAACATTCAATTCTATTTTTCCCCTTCAGTAACAACTAAATAGGGGAAGAAGTATCTAGAGAACCTTTTTTTTTTTTTTTTTAGCCACTTCTATTGAGCTTTCATTTATTTCTATCTTTGTTCTTTGGCATGTGTGGGCCTCCCATCACAGTGGCCTCTCTCACTGCAGAGCACCAGCTCTGGGCGCATGCGCTGCAGACCACCAGCTCTGGGCGCATGCACTCCAGAGCACCGACTTGGTAATTGGACAGATCGGTCCAGCCACTCTGTGGCATGTGGGATCATTCCAGGCCAGGGATCGAACCGGCGCCCCTTGCACTGCAAAGTGGTGTCCTTACCCACTGGACCACCAGGGAAGAACTCCAGAGAATCTTTTAAGACTTTGAGACCACTACTCTAAACAACAGTTCTCCTTGTAAACTATCTCCAGATAGATCCTGGATGCTTGAGAGCAAATGTACCACACACGGCTACACATCTTCTTTCATGGCTTACCAACTGATATTCAATAAAAGGATACAAAACTAAGTACTAGGGGGGAAAAAGAAAGAACCAATGGCATTTACTGAGCTCACCTGTCTGCTGAATGCCCTTCCAATCTCAGTCAGGCTTCTTCATCTATTCGTTGACAAGGTGGACGTCAGATGATCTGGGCTCTTGCTTTCCTGTTGGAGGCAGCAGGCCAGGCTGAGCATGTGCATCTCACGGTGGTGGCAGAAGTGGGAAAGAGCACGCAGTGACATGCAGTATCTCTCAGGTCTGGTCTCAGGGGTGTTCCACCCCTTGAGACTCACTCTGTTGGTTAAAGCAGTTCATACGATGAATTCCAAAGTCAAGAAATGGACATAAATCCCTCCTATGGAAGCACAGTGGAGGGAAAGAGCATTTCTAAATGGCAATTCAATCCACCACACTCATGCAGACATTATTTAGAGGACACAGTACCTAACTGTACTTCCACTGTACCTAACGACAGCATTTATATCCTTAGCTGCCACAGTAATTGCTGGGAAACTTGCTAATTAGGAGAGAAAAGAAGAAAAATCCAATTAAGACTTCTGCTTTTGCAAATTTTTAACATATTTTACAGAATGTAAATTCTATTTGTATATAATGCAAAAGATCACATTATTATAGTTTGAGAATATTATATTTATTCAATTGAGGCTGGGTCAGTTTGAAAAATATATCCATATACACTAAATATCAGTGAAAATTGTCATTAGATTTAAACATATCAATACATTAGTTATCAATTACCTCTTTTGTTTTGTAAAGAACATTTAAAATATTTAATAGTAATTTAATTTTCATTTAAAAAGATCTATACAGTCTTACCATTTTGAAACTAAAAAAAAAAATGTTAGTTTTATTTCTCTAAACACAGAACATACATAAATGTTACAGTGTCAAACACTACCTACTCAGCCACTTCTAGTCCACTTGGTTTTAATCATATTAATATTAAAACAATATGTATATATCATTTCTTCTGCTTATTTTTAACTAACCTTTTAAAATAGTTTCAGTCTTTCTTATCCTAAATGGCTTTCTTAACATTTTGTTAAAATAGTACAGTTTGTTTCTTTGACATAATTAGTTTCAAAATTAAAAGGATACAAAACTAAGTACTAGGGGGGAAAAAGAAAGAACCAATGGCATTTACTGAGCTCACCTGTCTGCTGAATGCCCTTCCAATCTCAGTCAGGCTTCTTCATCTATTCGTTGACAAGGTGGACGTCAGATGATCTGGGCTCTTGCTTTCCTGTTGGAGGCAGCAGGCCAGGCTGAGCATGTGCATCTCACGGTGGTGGCAGAAGTGGGAAAGAGCACGCAGTGACATGCAGTATCTCTCAGGTCTGGTCTCAGGGGTGTTCCACCCCTTGAGACTCACTCTGTTGGTTAAAGCAGTTCATACGATGAATTCCAAAGTCAAGAAATGGACATAAATCCCTCCTATGGAAGCACAGTGGAGGGAAAGAGCATTTCTAAATGGCAATTCAATCCACCACACTCATGCAGACATTATTTAGAGGACACAGTACCTAACTGTACTTCCACTGTACCTAACGACAGCATTTATATCCTTAGCTGCCACAGTAATTGCTGGGAAACTTGCTAATTAGGAGAGAAAAGAAGAAAAATCCAATTAAGACTTCTGCTTTTGCAAATTTTTAACATATTTTACAGAATGTAAATTCTATTTGTATATAATGCAAAAGATCACATTATTATAGTTTGAGAATATTATATTTATTCAATTGAGGCTGGGTCAGTTTGAAAAATATATCCATATACACTAAATATCAGTGAAAATTGTCATTAGATTTAAACATATCAATACGTTAGTTATCAATTACCTCTTTTGTTTTGTAAAGAACATTTAAAATATTTAATAGTAATTTAATTTTCATTTAAAAAGATCTATACAGTCTTACCATTTTGAAACTAAAAAAAAAAATGTTAGTTTTATTTCTCTAAACACAGAACATACATAAATGTTACAGTGTCAAACACTACCTACTCAGCCACTTCTAGTCCACTTGGTTTTAATCATATTAATATTAAAACAATATGTATATATCATTTCTTCTGCTTATTTTTAACTAACCTTTTAAAATAGTTTCAGTCTTTCTTATCCTAAATGGCTTTCTTAACATTTTGTTAAAATAGTACAGTTTGTTTCTTTGACATAATTAGTTTCAAAATTAAAAAGAAATTAAAATTTACAGATTTAACATAAGAAATGTAATATTGCTAACTGTTTATACAAGATATTCTTCACACACATACAAAAAGTAAAATTTGATACTTATAATTACAGATGACCTTTGAACATGCAGAGATTAAGGGCACTGAATCCCCACCCTGAGTAGTTGAAACTCTGTATAATTTATAGTTGATCTTCTACATCCATGGTTCCTTCCAATCTGCACATGGAACCACTGTGTAGTACCATAATAGCTATTCCTGAAAAAATACACTTAAGTGTCCCAATAGAGTTCAAACTTGTGCTGTTCAAGGGTCAACTGTTTTAATAAACCAGCATGGGAAAAGAGCATTTTCCTGGTAGACCAATGCAAAATGACAGCTAAGAATGACTCTGGGGGTTTCCCCTGGTGGTCCAGTGGGTAAGGACACCGCCTTGCAGTGCAAGGGGCACCGGTTTGATCCCTGGCCTGGGAAGATTCCACATGCCGTGGAGCGGCTGGACTGATGTGTCCAATTACCGAGCCGGAGCTCTGGAGCACATGTGCCCAGAGCCGGTGCTCTGTGACAACAGAGGCCACTGCGATGGGAGGCCCACAGGAGCCAAAGAACAAAGACGGATGAAAACAGAGAAATGAAAGACTAATAGATATGGCCCACCCATCCCCCTTCCTCCCCACCCCGCCCACCAAAAAAAGATAAATAAATAAATAAATGTTTAAAAAAAAAAAAAAAAAAGAATGGCTCTGGGTAGAATGGGAGTCTATCTCTACCAGTAGATGAGTACTCACAACATTACATACTAATTAAATACTCTAGAGTTTGCTCAAGCTCCAGGAGATGTTGCAGGACAGGGAAGGCTGGCACGTCTCAGTCCACGGGGCCACAAAGAGTCGGACATGACTGAATGACTGGACTGAACTGATTCATAAGTTGTATCTTAAACTGAGAACTTTTCCTGAAAAAAAAAAAAAACCCTACTATCTCTTACCAATGAATGTCAATCAAACCACTGATCATACTGTGTTAACTTCCTAAAAAAGGCTACCTTTAAATTGCATGTGCTTAAGTAGCATATATTTAGAAAGAGTCTTTCCACAACCCTAAGGTATACTTTACAATTATTTTTAAAGGAATTTTGGAAAATAAAATGAAAATGGACAGTTCTCATGAACATATGTTTTCAGAAGTGAAGATAAAATAAAATTGTAATGTTGCTTCTGGATCTCTTTAACAAGTAACAAACACAGCTAATTTATCTTTCTCTCTTGGCCAATATTTCTCTTCATTCCCTTTGTCCCTTGCTATGATTTCTGTATGTTAGAAAGGTGAAAGCTTCAGGCCTTCAGGACTAATGTGTCCCTTCTTGTCCATTCTTCCAACGTTCATACAGAGCTCCTGGTTCATTTTCCATGGCCTCCTTTGCCCGCAATCCTTCATATATGGGTAATGAGCTTAAAACTCATTCTTAGTTCCTGAGGTTAAGCCCTGCTTTTTGCTACTGCATCGACACATGTCTTTGGAGAAGGTAGTGAGGATCTCTGAACCTCAGCTTCCATAGGATGTGAGGAGCTATCTTTAAATTATTTCCAATGCTGTGAATCAATTTGTAAACTATAAAGAAAAATATTAAATGCCATAATGATGATGGTGATTTCAGACTCAAATTAATATTTTATTAACTAAATTTTGTAATACTCAGGGTTTACAACTGCTTAGGGTAATGGCATACTAAACATTCCAAGGTAAATTCTTCTCTTGTGTAATATATTACAATGAGAGTATAAAATATAATGCTATACCAGAGAAGAATTTATCTTGAAACAGTTAGTATGCCTTTCAGCTGAACATTCCACTAGTCCACGGAAATCTAAGGTAAAACAACTAGCACTCAATAAACACAGTGATGTTGTTTGTGCCAGAAAAATGCTCAGTTTCCCACCACGTACATAAAAACACTCATCCTTTCTTTAAAATCTTGATCATTTCCCCCCTTTCCCCTTTATGAGCACTTTCAGATTCTTCAAGCACTCACCTGAAGATGTCAACAGCCACATCTATGACTTTTTACAACACAGCCAACCCACCTTAACAAAGAGAGAGCTCTAACCAAAATCCACACATTTTTCATGTATTTTCATCCTCAAGATTTTGAATTAAATGATTTATTTATATTTCTTAACATTCAGAGAAAAAAAGAAAGAGAAAACAGCGAGCACAGGAATTCAGATCCAAGCCTACATTCATTCAACCAACACACTTCAAAGAGAAGGCATTGCAGTAATTACTTCATGTCCTTTATTTTCCACTCAGGATTATTTAAATGTAAAATATAAACTCTCCAACTACTATGGATGCTTGAGAAATAAAGGAAACTTACCCAACATGGTAACAAGAGACTGCACAAGGAACATATTTCACAGTCCTTCTTTAACTGACAACATTTATGCCGCCTTTAGAGTTGCCGCGCGGCAGCCCAAGCCCTGGCATAATGTTATCTAATATGCTTCTATCCACTATGCATACATAGAATACTTCTTAAACCATTCTTAGTTCCTGAGGTTAAGCCCTGCTTTTGCTACTGCATCGACACATGTCTTTGGAGAAGGTAGTGAGGATCTCTGAACCTCAGTTTCCATAGGATGTGAGGAGCTATCTTTAAATTATTTCCAATGCTGTGAATCAATTTGTAAACTATAAAGAAAAATATTAAATGCCATAATGATGATGGTGATTTCAGACTCAAATTAATATTTTATTAACTAAATTTTGTAATACTCAGGGTTTACAACTGCTTAGGGTAATGGCATACTAAACATTCCAAGGTAAATTCTTCTCTTGTGTAATATATTACAATGAGAGTATAAAATATAATGCTATACCAGAGAAGAATTTATCTTGAAACAGTTAGTATGCCTTTCAGCTGAACATTCCACTAGTCCACGGAAATCTAAGGTAAAACAACTAGCACTCAATAAACACAGTGATGTTGTTTGTGCCAGAAAAATGCTCAGTTTCCCACCACGTACCTAAAAACACTCATCCTTTCTTTAAAATCTTGATCATTTCCCCCCTTTCCCCTTTATGAGCACTTTCAGATTCTTCAAGCACTCACCTGAAGATGTCAACAGCCACATCTATGACTTTTTACAACACAGCCAACCCACCTTAACAAAGAGAGAGCTCTAACCAAAATCCACACATTTTTCATGTATTTTCATCCTCAAGATTTTGAATTAAATGATTTATTTATATTTCTTAACATTCAGAGAAAAAAAGAAAGAGAAAACAGCGAGCACAGGAATTCAGATCCAAGCCTACATTCATTCAACCAACACACTTCAAAGAGAAGGCATTGCAGTAATTACTTCATGTCCTTTATTTTCCACTCAGGATTATTTAAATGTAAAATATAAACTCTCCAACTACTATGGATGCTTGAGAAATAAAGGAAACTTACCCAACATGGTAACAAGAGACTGCACAAGGAACATATTTCACAGTCCTTCTTTAACTGACAACATTTATGCCGCCTTTAGAGTTGCCGCGCGGCAGCCCAAGCCCTGGCATAATGTTATCTAATATGCTTCTATCCACTATGCATACATAGAATAAAAAGCATCTCTAAGGACTGTTCACAAAATTATAAAATATATATCCTCAGAATTTAAGATGTATACACCAGGGAAAATGTGAAAGAATAAGCACTTAAAAAGGCAGCAGTTATCAAAAGAAAAAATGTGGAATCTCTGCATTCTAGAAGAAGACTAACTGGAGAGTGACTCAAATCAATTTCATGACACTTTCCAGTCATTTTTCAAGGCTATTCAGAAAAATTAGATGCCTTTTAAAATAATGTAAGTCACAACTATATTTTATAAACTAAGGAAAATATACAATTTTCAAGCATTAGAACACCAGGAGGAGAGTCTTTCTGCTTTCGGAATCTAGGGTAACGTGAGGCTAATGGTGAAGACACAAACCAGAGTCGACTGTTATCACCTCTTTTTTTTTTCAAGGTATGAAAAATCAGAATGCAATTCAAAATAACCCATGGAGATAGGATATTGTTAGAATTAACAATAATCATTAATCTTATTTAGTAGCTTCATTATACAGCGATTTACTAATTAACCACAGAGCTAGAGTTGCCATTTTCTAAACTTTCATTCCTTCGAGAATTAGCTGACTCATCCTTATTTCTATTTTATTTTTCATGCCCTTATGAAAAGATTCTTTATGTTAAGGCTATTATTAATATTTCCCACTTAGCTGTTCTTTTCCAGTTTAGGCAATTTATATTTGACATGCATAAGAAAGTTTTTTTAAAGTTCACCTAAGCATAACATCCTACAAATTATAAAAGACAACTTAAACATTCTACCATATACAATTTAGTGGAAAGTACAAAAGAGATACTTAGAAAAATGTTTCTAAGAACCCAGTAGGTAATTTTCTCCATGCTGTTTATGCTACCAATAGTTGACCAATGAGTCCAGAATTTCTTTCTTTGATTAAGGAGGCAATAATGGTAGCGCCTTGCCTTAAACTCTCCTGTAGCTTCTGTTCATCCTGAAAGAAAAGATAAAACCATAATCCTTCCAGAAATAAAAGATATCAACACATTACATTTAACAAGAAGCTACTTTCCTTTTCTTAAAAAAATATTCTTTAAACACTTTCCCCCAACTGTATAAAGATATAAACATAACATTGAATAAATTTAGGCTGTATGATATGAGATTTGACATACACATATATATACACACACACATATGGCAGTTATCACTAACGTAAGGTTAATTATCGCATTATCTATCGCCTCACATAAATTACCGTTTTTTTGGAAGAAAAGTAAGAACATCTATGGACTCCCCAGGTGGATCAGTGGTAAAAGTCTGCCTGCCAATGCAGGAGGCACAGTTTTGATCCCTGGGTCAGGAAGATGCCCTGGAGGAGGAAATGACAACCTATTCCAGTATTCTTGCCTAGAAAACCACATGGACAGAGAAGCTACAGTCCACGAGGGAGCAAACAGACAAAACGGAATGACTGAGCATGCGTGCAAGAATATTGAAGGTCTACTCTCAGCAACTTTGAAGCATACAATATACTACTGTTAACTATTCAGCCACCAGCATGTATCTTAAATTCTCTGAACTTGCTCATCTTGTAACTGGAAGCTTGTATCCTCTGACCAACATCTCCTCATTTCCTCCACTTCTCAGACCCTGGCAACCCCCAACCTCGGAGTTAGTCCTTGGCAACCACTAATCACAGACTCTCTGTTGGCAAGTTGAAGGAGTCACTTTGCAAGGCTTGCGTTTCTTTGGGCTCAGCATTGCATAGAATTCAGACCACAGCTATTAGCAAGAACTTGGTGCCCCAGATAAAGGAGAAATGCTTTTACAAGCACGTCCATTATAGAAAAAATATCTGCTGAAGGTACCAAGAAAAACAGTGATACAATTTCAAATGCTAATAGTACGAAACAAAAGGTTATTTTCTCTTAATTCAATATCTGACCAACTTTGGCTCTTCATTGAAGTGTGACTACTTCTTTGATGATGAGAGCCCTTTCTTCACCACCTTCTTGTTTCTGAAGTAAATTATCAGGCAGATTTGTGACATGAGTTACCTCATTTCACAAGTTGTTAAAATGTGATTTTTGCCTTTGATGTCATATTCTGCCTTTGAAATCCATATTCTATAACATTCTGATTTTTTTTCTAATTTAGGCTTCCTGAAAGTATGAAGGATGATGATATGAAAGGAAAATGGAAGGGGACACAGAGCTAATATCTGAAGGTCCTTGAGTCATGAACTGTACTATGTCCAAACAGGGAGATCTGGTGACCCAATGTCTACACATTGGTGTCATCCATAATGCCTTGTCCCAACATTCAACATATCGCTAGGACCCTCTCCCTCTGTAATGTTTCTTGAATCCATATTCTTCACTCAAACGGCACTGTCCACATAATACCTCTGGCCGCGAATTACTGCAACAAGCTTGTGGTCTCTGTAAAGTCTGTCCTCTTCTATCCTACTTCCCACACAGCAATGAAGATACTGATTTTAAATGATAAAAATCTGATCACATCATTATACTGCCGAAAATCCTTTGAAGGCTATCCTTAAACTTCAGGATTAGGTGGGAACCCTTTACCTAGAAGGTCTTTTATCCTTCCAGCCTCTTCTTACTATTCCCTTAGAATCACTCGGTCTTCCACGATATGTAGAATGGTTTAAGATTGCCCAAACAAGCCCTTTTTCAAGCTTTCATCCCTTTCCACTAACCGATCCCTCTACCAGAAAAGGTGTCCCACTCCCATCCTAGCCTAGATGACCCGAGTTACTCTGGGATTCAACTTTGGCATCAGCAACTCTCGAGATCTCTTCTGACTGCTGCTCTTCATCGCAATCTGAGTGAGGTGAATATACATGTTTTCACATATGGGAATTCTTCTAAAATCCTGAATTCTAATAGTCTTCCTAGCTGACCATCTATTCCACCAGATGGTCAGTTTCTTTTAAAAAAAAAAAAAAAAAAGTTTTAAAAATGTTTTATTTTGTATTAAGGTAGCCAATTAACAATGCTGTAATAATTTCAGGTGAACAGTGAAGGGACTCGGCCATACATATACATGTATCCATTCTCCCCAAACTCCCCTCCATTGCAGGCTGCCATATAACATGATCAGCTTCTTTTTTTTTTTTTTTTAAAGATTTATTTATTTATTTATTTTGGGCGGGGGTCGGGTTGGGGGGGAGGGGAGCAGGCGGGCCACTTCTATTGCTCTTTCATTTCTCTATTTTCGTCTGTCTTTGTTCTTTGGCTCCTGTGGGCCTCCCATCACGGTAGCGTCTGTCGTTGCAGAGCTCCGGCTCGGTGATTGGACACATCAGTCCAGCCGCTCCGCGGCACGTGGGATCTTCCCAGGCTAGGGATCGAACCGGCGTCCCTTGCACTGCAAGGCGGTGTCCTTACCCACTGGACCACCAGGGAAAGCCCCATGATCAGCTTCTTGATGTAAACAATATTTTATCTTTGAATTTGAAAAATCTAGTTCAATGTTGAATACATGGTAGCACCCCATAAATTATAATGAATTTAAAGCAAAGGAATCTCTGACTAGGACAGACATATATTCACTCTATCGGTTTGACTCATGTGTTAACAATGACCATGCTCTGGTTACTTTGTTTATGCCTATTAATATATTTGTCCAGACGTCTGGCAGAGGTATAGAGAAGAATGCTATCTTACTGAAGGCTTCCCCTGCCACCAGGCCTCCTCTAGCTCAGGCTTGGGTTTCTCATCTTTGATGATGGTGGTAAGAGAGCACCTGTGCTTAAGCCACTCTTTCCCATCAGTTTCCATAATTCTAAGTGTTCCCACTGTTCTAAGAGGTGGACCTGGGGAAGATATGCACTGGGGGTGAACGGTGGCTACTTGGCCTCTTGTGAGTGAGTTTTAATGACAGTTCAATAATGGATTTCAAATGCTTACCAGTTTTAAGAGAATCTAATCACAGTAACAAATCATTTAAAAGTCAGATACATTTGAGCTTAAAATGTGATTCACTTATAAGAGTAGATATCATTCATGACACCATTCATAAATACAGAAATAAGTATTCTAAAACTGAGCAAACCAGAAACTGATTATAGATACATATGATTAATTAATGATTAATGATTAATTAACTACAGTGTAGCAGTGTATGATACACATCTACCTCCAAGCCTCATTAAACTGAGATACACAACAGATGATGATCATCAAGGTTTCTCATTCAAGAATAAACAGGAAAAGGCTCTCTGGAGAGAATCTCTTTAAAACCAGTTATATATTTATAATGAAAGCAGCATAGTAACAACGAAATGAAGGGGGAAGATTTGTTTAAGATTTTAGGGCTATCTTGGAATAAATCTTCCAAGCTCATTTTGATACTCCATAATTTAAATATCTTTTGCTAATAATAAATTTGAGTAAAAATGTTCTTTTGAAGATCAACAATCATTTATAGGCATTATTTGCAAAGAGTAGAATTCAGTGAGAAGAATTTCTGGTATTTCAGTAAATATTTGTTTTCCCTGTCTGCCTGAGTTCAATCATTTCATCTTTGAAAAGTATGGAATTTTAAGAGCTGATTTAAAGAAGATAGTGAGACATACATATACTAAGAAAATTCTAGTAGGTACAGATTAGATATACAAATAACTTATGGATTTCAAACTCATCATTTCTCTATGAAAGTATTGATAACATAAGTAAAAAATGCAAAGAAAACTGTAAAAAGCATTTCCTGCTGAAAGCGAATGTGCAAAACAGTATTTTTAATCCTTGATGGAGGTAGAGAGTGGAGGGGTATTATAGGTCATTTTGTTATCACTCATCCATATTTACAAATAGGTATATACATTCATCACTTTGTATGTCCCAAATATTATATAATAGAAACTTTAATGTTAAAACTACAGGAACAAGGTAGTGTACATCATGCTGATGGTATGCTTTCTTAATGTGTTTTTAAGATTTTTTTTTTATGTGGACCACTTTTTAGTCTTCACTGAATTTGCAAAAATAGTGCTTCTGTTTAATGTTTTAGATTTGTGCCCATCATGTGGAATCATAGCTCCCCAAATCTGGATCAAACTTGTACCCTCTACATTGGAAGACAACGTCTTAATTGGACTACCAGGGAAATTCCTCTTGATATGATGAAATGGTCTTTCATTATCTGTGTGGTATTTACCCCCTAAATCCATAACTTCACTTTAATCATGAGAAAAAACATTAGATAAACTCCAGGAGAGGGACATTCTAGAACATATCTGACCAGTACTCCCCAAAACTGTTAAGTTCATAGAAACCAAGGGAAGCCTAGAAACTATCATAGCCAAGAAGAGCCTAAGGAGACATGATAGCTCAATGCAATGCATCCTGGAATAAAAAATATATATAATGGGTGAAACCAAGGGAATCTGCATAAACAAGTGGGTACCCAATAAAAAATTAAGAAAAAAAGTACCCAAATCAACCAGCAATTTATTTACTATGTGTGTAACTCTTGGTGTTGTTGCTGAGTCACTAGTTATATCCAACTCTTCTGCAACCCCATGGACTGTAGCATTCCCCCTTCCCCGGGCTCCTCTGTCCATGGGATTTTCCAGGCAAGAATACTGGAGTGGGCTGTCATTTCCTTCTCGAGGGGATTTTCGTGATCCAGGGATCAATCTCATGCCTTCTCCATAACCAGTAGATTCTTTAACCACTGAGCCACCAGGAAGCCTTATGTGTAATTCTAGCAATGTTCATTTTTAGGCTTCAGGTTTACCTTGATTTATACTCACTAGTAATGGATTAGAGTATAAACTGTGACCATAGCACACCAGTGTTTACATAGAAACACATAAAACACAAAAGCATTCATTTTAAAAAAATGGGAAGGATATGAAAAAAAATATTAAAGTCTACATAACAGGCATTATTTGTTCTACCTTATTCTGTTAACAGGATCAAACTTTTGAAAAAAATTATGAAAATTGCAATCTCTATCCTTTCATCAAATAACCAAAATATAACTTATAGTTGGAAAAGAGCGACAAAGCTATGGTTTCTCCAGTAGTCATGTGTGGAAGTGAGAGCTGGACCATAGATAAAGCTGAGCATTGAAGAACTGATGCTTTTCAACTGTGGTGTTGGATAAGACTCTTGAGAGACCCCTGAACAGCAGTGAGACCAAAGTAGTCAATCCCAAAGGAAATCAACCCTGAAAATTCATTGTAAGAACTGATGCTGAAGCTGATGCTCCAATATTCTGGCCACCTGATGCAAAGAGTCAACTCACTGGAAAAGATCCTGATGCTGCAAAAGATTGAAGGCAGGAGAAGGGGATGACAGAGGATGAAATGACTGGATGGCATCACTGATTCAACGGACATGAGCTGGAGAAAACTCAGGGAAGTAGTGAAGGATAGGGAAGCCTGGCATTCTGCAGTCCATAAGGTTGCAAAGAGTTGGACACAACTGAGTGACTGAACAGCAACAAGCTGGAAAATACAACAGTCACTCTTTTTTTTGGTTACAACTAAATTATAAACTAGAAATCAGTCATAAGTTTAAAAAAATACTGCTGTCATATTTCTTAAATTATACAGATGGGAAATATACGAATGTAAATAAGAATTATTTTTGGATGAATTTATGGCTATTTTTATTTCATTTTTATATTTGGCTATATTACCAAATTTTTCAGAATATACTATTGCATGAAAATGTTATTTAAAAGCTGTTTCAAGTTTAAATTCAAGGAAGTAAACTTGATTTATTATCATATAATATTGATAATTCATTATATTATCTAAATTTTCAGAGTTTTTAAATCTTACAAAAACATTTTTCCATGAGCCCAAGTTGTAATTCTAGCAATGTTCATTTTTAGGCTTCAGGTTTACCTTGATTTATACTCACTAGTAATGGATTAGAGTATAAACTGTGACCATAGCACACCAGTGTTTACATAGAAACACATAAAACACAAAAGCATTCATTTTAAAAAAATGGGAAGGATATGAAAAAAAATATTAAAGTCTACATAACAGGCATTATTTGTTCTACCTTATTCTGTTAACAGGATCAAACTTTTGAAAAAAATTATGAAAATTGCAATCTCTATCCTTTCATCAAATAACCAAAATATAACTTATAGTTGGAAAAGAGCGACAAAGCTATGGTTTCTCCAGTAGTCATGTGTGGAAGTGAGAGCTGGACCATAGATAAAGCTGAGCATTGAAGAACTGATGCTTTTCAACTGTGGTGTTGGATAAGACTCTTGAGAGACCCCTGAACAGCAGTGAGACCAAAGTAGTCAATCCCAAAGGAAATCAACCCTGAAAATTCATTGTAAGAACTGATGCTGAAGCTGATGCTCCAATATTCTGGCCACCTGATGCAAAGAGTCAACTCACTGGAAAAGATCCTGATGCTGCAAAAGATTGAAGGCAGGAGAAGGGGATGACAGAGGATGAAATGACTGGATGGCATCACTGATTCAACGGACATGAGCTGGAGAAAACTCAGGGAAGTAGTGAAGGATAGGGAAGCCTGGCATTCTGCAGTCCATAAGGTTGCAAAGAGTTGGACACAACTGAGTGACTGAACAGCAACAAGCTGGAAAATACAACAGTCACTCTTTTTTTTGGTTACAACTAAATTATAAACTAGAAATCAGTCATAAGTTTAAAAAAAAAATACTGCTGTCATATTTCTTAAATTATACAGATGGGAAATATACGAATGTAAATAAGAATTATTTTTGGATGAATTTATGGCTATTTTTATTTCATTTTTATATTTGGCTATATTACCAAATTTTTCAGAATATACTATTGCATGAAAAATGTTATTTAAAAGCTGTTTCAAGTTTAAATTCAAGGAAGTAAACTTGATTTATTATCATATAATATTGATAATTCATTATATTATCTAAATTTTCAGAGTATTTACCACCACCAAAATACTCAAAGTCTGTACAGAATAAACATTTTTGTTTGAATACTGTAATTTTCAATAAAAGGTCCCCCAAAGAATCATAGTAATAATTCACAAAATTTTAGCTTTCTGGTGATTTAGAAGTTAGAAGTTAAGAAAGATATCATGGAAGTTAAGCTAAAAGTACCATCAGAAAAATAGAGACTTAATTTTCTTCAACAGATTAACAATTGCTCATTGCGATCTTCAAGAGTTTCCTACAGATGTACTATTTTAAATATCAGCAAAAATATTAAACAAAGTCTCAATATAAAATTGCTATTTTACATTTTTCATATCCTCAAACTGAATTATTTAGGATTAGAATTCACCGTGGGTTTTACCTAGACACTTGTCATATTAAACTATTTTTAAGTCACTTTGTCACTTCAAGATTAGGATGAAATATACTATTTTAAAAATTCATTAATTTTATATTGAACTATATTTGACTTACAATCCATAATATTTTTAAAAAGAAAACCTTTATACAACTTAATAGAAAAGCACAGAAGCAACCCAATCAAAACATGGGGAGAGGCTCTGAACAGACATTTCTCCAAAGAAGAAGAAATGCACTGTGTTTGGATGAAAGATGAACAGAAGTTCTAATTACCATTCCCTTTTAAAAACATAATTCTGAATTTACTCAACAGTAATTACATCTTGTCAGTGTAATCCTGGACTTCAGTCTGTTTTGTATGTATTATATCTTTTTTCTTTATTTGGTTGTTGGGAAGGTTTCCCTCCAATGGTTATAATAGACACAAAGTGAACTTTTTCATTTTCTCAAAAGATTGGGAATGAAGGGAATATCTCATTCACAGTAGCTTTTTTAAAGTAATTTTATTTAGTTATTTTTGACTGTGCTGGGTATTTGTTGCTGCAAGAGTTTTTTCTCTAGTTGCCCTATGTGGCTTTCTAATTGTAAAGGCTTCTCTTGTTGCAGAGAACAGGCTCTAAGGGCTTACTGGCTTCAGTGGTTGAGGCATGTGAGCTTAGCAATTGTGGCTCCTGGACTTTAGAGCATAGGTATAGTAATTGTGGTAGGCATGGACTTACTTGGGTTTGTGGGATGTGGGATCTTTCATGATCAGGGATCAAATTCGTGTCCCCTGTATTGGCAGGTGTGATTCTTCATCACTGAGCTACCAGGGAAACCAGTTTCTACCTTGATTTTCTAGCTTTGGTAGAAAGCTAGACTATCTCAAACTGATTCTCATCTTAAGAAATATGAATGGTCTAAGACCATTTATATTTGGCTTTATTTAAAAGGTTCTACTAAGTGTTTCTGGAAAGCCCTTGAAAAATGTTAGGGCTGTGTTTATTTTATCTTAAACATTATAATACCAGTTAATTGCAAACTGCTTAAATATCTCTAATGACTAAGAACTGTCAAAAGCATACTTTGATTCCATGCACACAAAAAAAGGTGGAGAGACACAATGTATCTTTGTGTTCCATCACTGTATTATTTGAGTTTATTTCCAACCATCTGCTACAGCTGCTCCTTCTTCAGTCTTCTGGGATTATCTTCTTCCCCATTAGGCCTCCAACCTCATTTTCTCTTTCCGTCAATATACTCTCTCCTCGTCTCGCCCCCCACGGCTGTTCTGGGTCTTCTTTGCAGTACACTGGCTTCTCCAGTTGGCATGCTGGCTTAGCTGCCCCATGGCATGCAGGATCTTAGCTCCTTGACCAGGGATGGAACCCCTGGCCCCTGTCCTGTGCATTTCCAAGCACCTCTTCTGATTCTTTCCCCTCACTGTTTCCTTGCATCAATACTCACAGCAGTTTTTCTTTTCCCCTGCTCTCCACCAGCCACCTCACAATTTGGGTAAGTAAAACCTGTCATTACAGAAGTAACTGATGAAGAAGTAGCACCTTGCAAGTGTACAAGTGGTCAATTTTCTGTAACGCCATATCCCCAAAATTCCTTACTGATCAACTATCCCTTTCAGTTTGTCAAAGGACAACTTTTGGCAAAACTATACCGAGTGCAGTGTGAAAAGTGAAAGTGTTAGTAGCTCGGTCATATTCGACTCTTTGCAACCCAAAGGACCACAGTCCACCAGACTCTTCTGTCCATGGAATGCGCCAGGCAAGAATACAGGATTAGGGCGCCATTTCCTTTACCAGAGGATCTTCCTTGATCCAGGGATCGAACCAAGTTTTCCTGCATTGCAGGTAAATTGCTTACTGTCTAAGGCACTAGGGAAGCCATACCTATTACACCTAAACTTAAAGTACTTTTCAGAAAGTATATATCAAGACATTAAACCCTATGACCTGGGCTTCCCCTGGTGGTCCAGTGGGTAAGGACACCACCTTGCAGTGCAAGGGGCGCCGGTTCAATCCCTGGCCTCAGAAGATCCCACATGCCGCGGAGCGACTGGACCGATGTGTCCAATTACCGAGCCGGAGCTCTGGAGCGCATGCGCCCAGGGCCGGCGCTCTGCAAGACAGACGCCACCACGATGGGAGGCCCACAGGAGCCAAAGAACAAAGACGGACGAGAATAGAGAAATGAAAGACCAATAGAAGTGGCCCGCCCGCTCCCCTCCCTCCCCAACCCGACCCCCGCCCAAAATAAATAAATAAATAAATCTTAAACCCTATGACCCTATCACACAGATAATCAGTACTTGAATAAAGAGGTATAAAGAAATTTATGGCATGCTGTTAGAATCAAATTTATGTGGATTTTGTAGAATATTATCTCAAGGAATGGTAGGAAAAGCTATGACATCACTATTCTCAAATCTTTATAGACAACTTAAAAAGAAACCTTTTAGAAATTTTCATCTTCCATGAATATCACTCCTAGAACACAACCTACCACTCCTAGAACACAACCTACCCTGTTAAAAGCAAATCTATATATTTAAAATATATGTATAAATAAATATAGGCTTTAAATATCTCAAGAACTCACCCTTATGGAAGGGCAAACATTACATTATCTCAGCAAATTCCATATCAAAAGCCTAATTCAAATTACATGAATTGCAAACCTGTCCTGAAATTAAACTGCCCTAAATTTTGACATGAATATCTTTCTGCCATATCCCTTTCAGTTTGTCAAAGGACAACTTTTGGCAAAACTATACCGAGTGCAGTGTGAAAAGTGAAAGTGTTAGTAGCTCGGTCATATTCGACTCTTTGCAACCCAAAGGACCACAGTCCACCAGACTCTTCTGTCCATGGAATGCGCCAGGCAAGAATACAGGATTAGGGCGCCATTTCCTTTACCAGAGGATCTTCCTTGATCCAGGGATCGAACCAAGTTTTCCTGCATTGCAGGTAAATTGCTTACTGTCTAAGGCACTAGGGAAGCCATACCTATTACACCTAAACTTAAAGTACTTTTCAGAAAGTATATATCAAGACATTAAACCCTATGACCTGGGCTTCCCCTGGTGGTCCAGTGGGTAAGGACACCACCTTGCAGTGCAAGGGGTGCCGGTTCGATTCCTGGCCTGGGAAGATCCCACGTGCCGCGGAGCGGCTGGACCTATGTGTCCAATCGCCAAGCCGGAGCTCTGGAGCGCATGCGCCCAGAGCCGGCGCTCTGCAAGGACAGACGCCACCACGATGGGAGGCCCACAGGAGCCAAAGAACAAAGACGGATAAAAATAGAGAAATGAAAGACCAATAGAAGTGGCCCACCCGCTCCCCTCCCCCCCAACCCGACCCCCGCCCAAAATAAATAAATAAATAAATCTTAAACCCTATGACCCTATCACACAGATAATCAGTACTTGAATAAAGAGGTATAAAGAAATTTATGGCATGCTGTTAGAATCAAATTTATGTGGATTTTGTAGAATATTATCTCAAGGAATGGTAGGAAAAGCTATGACATCACTATTCTCAAATCTTTATAGACAACTTAAAAAGAAACCTTTTAGAAATTTTCATCTTCCATGAATATCACTCCTAGAACACAACCTACCACTCCTAGAACACAACCTACCCTGTTAAAAGCAAATCTATATATTTAAAATATATGTATAAATAAATATAGGCTTTAAATATCTCAAGAACTCACCCTTATGGAAGGGCAAACATTACATTATCTCAGCAAATTCCATATCAAAAGCCTAATTCAAATTACATGAATTGCAAACCTGTCCTGAAATTAAACTGCCCTAAATTTTGACATGAATATCTTTCTGCCATCTATCCCTGTTTTGGTGCCAATATTATCTAAATGCTACAAAATTTTAAAAATTCTGGACAAATAAAAATCTGTATGTCTGAATACCTATTCATTCGTACCACATACAATACACAAAAATTTAAGCTGTATGTTTTAGAAATATTTAAAGTTTTATGACATATGTAGCATAATTAAAATCATATCAAAATAATCAGAGGCTAAACTGCCTTTCTGTATTCCATTTGCTGATATAGAAGGAAAAAAATCCAGTGGTAACACACTGTCCCCTAGTGGAGATGAAAATAAATGCCTGGTATTTTTAAAAAATTTTCCAAACCACAAGAGAAAAGCAGTCATCTACTAAGAGACTGAGAAAAGCAGAACAGTCCTCTCCAAAGGAAAATGCATCTGCCTCTTGCTCGCTTGAGTAAAACAAATGTCTCCTGAAAATCTCAATAACAAAATACTGGTGAAGATCCTCCTGAGCTTACTTATTAAATCACAGCACTTTCTTCTCCTTTACCCTCCATGACCAGCATGAGGTCTTGCACACATTGAAGGTGCTCAGTAAGTATTTATGAAATTAGATAATTAAGAAGAAAGGCTTGGTTAAGAATACCCTATGGGGGACTTCCTTGGTGGTCCAGTGGGTAAAGAGTCCGCCTTGCAGTGCTAAGGGACACCAGTTTCATCCCTGGCCCAGGAAGATCCCACATGGAGCAGCTGGGCTGCTGTGTTCAATTAAGAGCCAGCTCTCTGGAGCGCATGTGCCCAGAGCCAGTGCTCTGCAGCAAGAGAGGCCACTGCGATGGGAGGCCCACACATGCCAAAGAGTAAAGATGGATGAAAAACAAACTATGACTCAGAGGCAAAAAGAAAAAAAAAAGAGAAGAAGAAGTGTTTTATTAAAAAAAAGGAAAGAAAGAAATATCCTGTTGGGGCAGCAGTGTTACTCTGCTGAATAAGAACAGAGAGTAAGGATTAATAAAGACCCCAAGTATGCAGAGCTCAGGGCCAGAATGCAGTGGGGGTAAAACATGGGCAGCCAAAAAGCACCAGCACCCAGGAAAAAGCTGTCTCATATGCAATGTCCCTTTTAATTAGTAGATATGTTTTGATGACCTGCAACTTACCCAGCAGTTACCATGGCCTGCTAGTTTTCAGCTGCGACATCCCTCACCAGCTGTGCTCCAGTCATGCTAAGTCTATTCCTTCTCATTCTGTTCCTAGATTCCTCTAGGATGTGCTAGCTGGCTACTTCTCTTTGCCCTTGGCTACTGCTCTAACCTCACTAGAACCATCACGTTCACTGTATCAAACCCACATTACTTCCAGCACAAACTTCATCTTAGCATTCAAGACTATTCACAATCAACCCAATCAATCCTTCCGACCATCACTTCCACTCCTTTACTATACAGAATCTACTTCTGTGGCCATACTGACATAATCACCATGTTCTCTTCTCCAGTAAAATAGTTTCACAATAATTGCCTTTATAGTTCATATCCATTTTCTAAGACCCAGTTGTGGTGATTTTTCTTATGAAATCATCTATTTTATTGCACACCAGTAACGGGCATTACCACGGTTTGCCTCACAATCTCTTATTTTTACATATTTTTTGCATCTGCCTAAAACAAATGTCTCCTGAAAATCTCAATAACAAAATACTGGTGAAGATCCTCCTGAGCTTACTTATTAAATCACAGCACTTTCTTCTCCTTTACCCTCCATGACCAGCATGAGGTCTTGCACACATTGAAGGTGCTCAGTAAGTATTTATGAAATTAGATAATTAAGAAGAAAGGCTTGGTTAAGAATACCCTATGGGGACTTCCTTGGTGGTCCAGTGGGTAAAGAGTCCGCCTTGCAGTGCTAAGGGACACCAGTTTCATCCCTGGCCCAGGAAGATCCCACATGGAGCAGCTGGGCTGCTGTGTTCAATTAAGAGCCAGCTCTCTGGGCGCATGTGCCCAGAGCCAGTGCTCTGCAGCAAGAGAGGCCACTGCGATGGGAGGCCCACACATGCCAAAGAGTAAAGATAGATAAAAAACAAAATATGACACAGAGGAAAAAAGAAAAAAAAAAGAGAAGAAGAAGTGTTTTATTAAAAAAAAGGAAAGAAAGAAATATCCTGTTGGGGCAGCAGTGTTACTCTGCTGAATAAGAACAGAGAGTAAGGATTAATAAAGACCCCAAGTATGCAGAGCTCAGGGCCAGAATGCAGTGGGGGTAAAACATGGGCAGCCAAAAAGCACCAGCACCCAGGAAAAAGCTGTCTCATATGCAATGTCCCTTTTAATTAGTAGATATGTTTTGATGACCTGCAACTTACCCAGCAGTTACCATGGCCTGCTAGTTTTCAGCTGCGACATCCCTCACCAGCTGTGCTCCAGTCATGCTAAGTCTATTCCTTCTCATTCTGTTCCTAGATTCCTCTAGGATGTGCTAGCTGGCTACTTCTCTTTGCCCTTGGCTACTGCTCTAACCTCACTAGAACCATCACGTTCACTGTATCAAACCCACATTACTTCCAGCACAAACTTCATCTTAGCATTCAAGACTATTCACAATCAACCCAATCAATCCTTCCGACCATCACTTCCACTCCTTTACTATACAGAATCTACTTCTGTGGCCATACTGACATAATCACCATGTTCTCTTCTCCAGTAAAATAGTTTCACAATAATTGCCTTTATAGTTCATATCCATTTTCTAAGACCCAGTTGTGGTGATTTTTTCTTATGAAATCATCTATTTTATTGCACACCAGTAACGGGCATTACCACGGTTTGCCTCACAATCTCTTACACATATTTTTGGGTTTGCATATGCATGGATTCTGTTTTCTCAGCTAAACTGTAGAAAGTAAAGGGCAACTCTCCCAAATTAACTTCTAAAATCAATTAAAGTACTATGCCAGATACTATAGTAGGTACTCAGTAAACAAATCAGATTAGTTTGCTAATTAGTTCTATAAAGACCTGACTTTATATAAAACGGTTAAGATATCTTTAAAGCATCAAAGTTTTAAGATAAAAATACATCCTTATAGAAATAACTTCCTAAAAATAAAAATAAGAAAAAAACTTGTATCTACACCTGGAAGCTGGAGAGGTGTCAAAAACTAGAAATTTGTGTCACATGATTCCCCTTCTACAGAGAAGAAAAAAAGGCCTGGTCATAGAGTTAAGTGTAAGGGTCACTAATAAATTTACAGTCATACACCCAAGTTGGGAGGATAAAATAGACAATGTGGGAGGAATTCTCTTACTTGAGGTGGGAGCATAAGCAGAAAATTCATGTACGAGGTGTTCATAGGCAAAGGGTACTGCTTCCATAATGGGTGACAAGTGATAGGGTGGACAGAAAGAGTACTCAAAAGACTACCGTTGGGGGAACTTCTCTGGTGGTCCAGTGGCTAGGACGCCAGGCTCCAATACAGGGGGCCTGGGTTTGATCCCTGGTCGGGGAGCTGGATCCCACATACTGCAACTAAGACCAAGCATAAATAAATAAATATTAAAAAAAAAAAAAAAGACTACCGTTGGGCTTCCCTGGTGGTCCAGTGGGTGAAGAGTTCGCCTTGCAGTATAAGGGGCACCAGTTCGATCCCTGGCATGGGAGGATCGCACATGCTGTGGAACGGCTGGACCAGTGTGTTCAAGCAGGAGCCAGCATTCTGGGGCGCATGTGCCCAGAGCCCAGTGCTCTGCAGTGAGAGAGGCCACTGCAATGGGAGGCCCACACGGGTCAAAGAATAAAGATGGATGAAAATAAATAAACAAATAACCAATAAAAGAAGCCAAATTTTTTAAAAAAGAAAAAATAAAGGCTATCTTTTTGAGTGGACGGCCCAGGTGTTAGTAGAAAAACGTACTGATAGTTTCTCCTAAGAGCATAAAGAGTGGTGACATTTTTCTCATAAAATTTAGACTCTAATTATTAACGACAAACTTCAATCCAGGAAAGATAACTAGAATAGCCCAATTCAAACATAACTTCTAAGTACAACATGTGTGTGAGGAGAGAGAATTAATATTGAAAGAGTATAGAGCAGTTAAAAAAGAAAAAGCTGTCTAGTTAATGACCATTAGACTTAAATATTGGTTTAACTGTGAGTAGTTGGTATCCAGACTTTTAATCACGAAGTTCCACAGGGAAGTGTTTACCTTAGTATTAAAAACTGCATTTCCTTTAAAAAGAGGCTTTGAATTGCAACCTGCAAAAAGAGTTCTATCCTGAGCTGAATGGTACCAATTTTTATCAGCCACAACTAGCAGAAAACTAGCTGACAAAGCTCCCTCCTACAAGGAAAGGCAGAGGTCTTTTTCATGGAAAACGACAGATGGTAGATTACCTATAGAGCTTCTTCTCACTAATAAGATAGACAAAGCTCAGAAGATACATGAAACAGCTTTGCAGGTGGAAAGAACTTTGTAGAATAATTGGAACCCCCTATCTTTCTCTGAAACTATGCTAAGTGAAATCAACAAGATTTAAGAAGCTACTTTGAACATAGAGGTAAGAACAAAGTAATATTAATTTTAGGTCACTGGAGATTTCATGTAGATATCAAATAAGTGTATTTGAATTAAGTATCTTACTAGAAGTGGCAAACAATCTTTTCGTATAAATTTGACTTAGATAAGTAGAAGACAGATTTGAAAATCTCTAGAACTCAGAAGAATAAAAGATCAGAAATAATGAGAGAGTCAAGATATCAATTAAAGAACTAGATTATATATAACTAATAATATATATAATTATGTAATTACACATATAATTATACTATATGATATTTATATAAATTATACATTGTATAAGCATATCTATATATAAATTATACATATAATTATATAAGGTGAACTTTGGCAGAAAACAGATAATACAGAAGTCATTATAAATATGTAAAAGAAAATCCCCTGAGTTGAAGAAAGACCAGTATCCAGATATGCAGGTATTATTAGGTGCCTTGAAAAACTACTCAAAGAATCTCCCAAAGAAGCCAATTCTGCTGATATTTATAAATCTAAGGATAAAAACTCATCAGGCTCCATCAGGCAATACAGATCATTTTCAAGAGATAAGAATCACTGATGTGTACGTTCTCTGCCACAAGGAAATAGGATCTAAGGAAAAGATTAGATAGCCTAGGAATCCTTGTTAACTGTAAAAAGATCAAAAAAGGAGACACTGTGGGATATTCAGGGGTCTGAAAGCAGACACATTAGTGGAGTCTTTCTTAAAAACAACAAAAAAAGAGTACAAAAAAAAAAAGGATGTAAAACCTTACCTAATAATGAAATAAATAAGTAAAAAAAAAAAAAAAGAATGAGACTCCTCTCAGTGACTGTATTTCAGGAAGTTCTTTGATATTAAGCTATAAGTTATATATTAAGACATGAATAGACCAATTTATCAGCCACAACTAGCAGAAAACTAGCTGACAAAGCTCCCTCCTACAAGTAAAGGCAGAGGTCTTTTTCATGGAAAACGACAGATGGTAGATTACCTATAGAGCTTCTTCTCACTAATAAGATAGACAAAGCTCAGAAGATACATGAAACAGCTTTGCAGGTGGAAAGAACTTTGTAGAATAATTGGAACCCCCTATCTTTCTCTGAAACTATGCTAAGTGAAATCAACAAGATTTAAGAAGCTACTTTGAACATAGAGGTAAGAACAAAGTAATATTAATTTTAGGTCACTGGAGATTTCATGTAGATATCAAATAAGTGTATTTGAATTAAGTATCTTACTAGAAGTGGCAAACAATCTTTTCGTATAAATTTGACTTAGATAAGTAGAAGACAGATTTGAAAATCTCTAGAACTCAGAAGAATAAAAGATCAGAAATAATGAGAGAGTCAAGATATCAATTAAAGAACTAGATTATATATAACTAATAATATATATAATTATGTAATTACACATATAATTATACTATATGATATTTATATAAATTATACATTGTATAAGCATATCTATATATAAATTATACATATAATTATATAAGGTGAACTTTGGCAGAAAACAGATAATACAGAAGTCATTATAAATATGTAAAAGAAAATCCCCTGAGTTGAAGAAAGACCAGTATCCAGATATGCAGGTATTATTAGGTGCCTTGAAAAACTACTCAAAGAATCTCCCAAAGAAGCCAATTCTGCTGATATTTATAAATCTAAGGATAAAAACTCATCAGGCTCCATCAGGCAATACAGATCATTTTCAAGAGATAAGAATCACTGATGTGTACGTTCTCTGCCACAAGGAAATAGGATCTAAGGAAAAGATTAGATAGCCTAGGAATCCTTGTTAACTGTAAAAAGATCAAAAAAGGAGACACTGTGGGATATTCAGGGGTCTGAAAGCAGACACATTAGTGGAGTCTTTCTTAAAAACAACAAAAAAAGAGTACAAAAAAAAAAGGATGTAAAACCTTACCTAATAATGAAATAAATAAGTAAAAAAAAAAAAAAAGAATGAGACTCCTCTCAGTGACTGTATTTCAGGAAGTTCTTTGATATTAAGCTATAAGTTATATATTAAGACATGAATAGACAAATGTTTTTCCTCACTTAATGGAATATGGAGTTGAGCAGTTTAGACAAACACATAAATGCATACATGCATTCACAATAATAAGTCATGAAGAAAACAACAAACCAGTTTAGTATCAAAATGAATCCATGAAGTTAGAACTTCCAGCCATAAAACACTTTAAAACTATGCAAAAATTTCCAAATAAACAAACTTGGAATTACAAAAAATGAGCAAAGCCTCTAAAAGAAGAACTGCCTTGAAAAACAACAAGCAGAATTTTACAAATAAAATATATTACAGTTTAAACAAAATAAAGTCTCATAGGATGGATCAAACAACACATTAGACTCAGCTGAAGAGAGACATACAGAAAATGAAGACAGAAGAGACATACAGAAAATGAAGACAGAATTGAAGAAATTAATCAGAATTTATACTAGAGAACACAAGAAACAAAAAATATAAATTGAAGAGATTGGGCAGACATGATAAGAATGTTTGATACATATTTAATTAAAATCCAGAAAGGGAAAAGAGCGACAATGGGGACAAACGATGAAGAAGTTATTGCTAATAAAGGTTCAGAATTTATAAAACCTAGGAATTCGTTCATAAAAGAAACCTAATTAATTCTGAAGTGGATAAAAAGGAAACTCAACAATTAGACAAATTTCAGGGAAACCATGGGATGCTAAACATGATCTTAATGCAGCTAGAGAGAACAATCAATAGAGGACTAACAGTTATACTGACAATAGTTTTTCTCACAGAAATAACAGAAGAAAAAACACAATGATATATCTGCAAACTGCTAAGGAAAAAATCAGCCCCCCAAACCTAACTAAAAAGCAAAAAACTCCTTTCAAAGAAAACACCTATCAACCTAGAATGCTTCTACATAACACCCCACAAACACTATTTATCAAATGAAGATAGAAGATGAGCCCCTTCAGATAGACAAAACATAAAATTTTACTCCTAAAAATATTGTGGCAATAAAGAATGCTCCATAAGTGGAAGGAAAAAAATTTCAGAAAGAAGACCTAACAGATCAGTAAGGCATAGAAAATAAAGAAGTAGCTTTTAAAATAAGTACATAAATCTAAAAGAAGTGTCTCGAGAAAAAAAAAAAAATTGCACTTAAATGTAGAAGGTATTTAAAAGAACAAAATAAAAGTGCTGAATAAGAACACTAGCCTAGGGACTTCCCCCAGGTGCTAGAGTCTGCACTCCCAATTCAGAGAGCCTGAGTTCAAACCCTAGTCAGGGAGATGCCACAACTAAGACCTAGAGAAGCCAAATAAATTATATATATATATAAAAAAATAGGGCTTCCCTGGTGGTCCAGTGGGTAAGGACACTGCCTTGCATTGCAGGGGGCACCGGTTCGATCCCTGGCCTGGGAAGATCCCACGAGTGGAACAGCTGGACTGATGTGTCCAACTACCAAGCCGGAGCTCTGGAGTGGATGCACCCAGAGCTCATGCTCTGCAATGAGAGAGGCCGCTGCGATGGGAGGTCCATAAAGACCAAAGAACAAAGATGGAAATAAATGAAAGACCAATAGAAGTGGCCAAAAAAAAAAAAAAAAAAAACCCACAAGAATAAAAGGTGGAAGGCAAGTGATTAAATAAAATGTTCTAAGACTCTTTAGATTTTCATGTAAATATGTAAAATAAAATTTCAAAAAATCTACAAAATATCTAACAACAGAAGATGAAACTTAAATTAGTAGAGAGGGAATGGGATTAAAATGCTGTTGGGGCTTATAGAGATCTACAACCAATAGTGAGTCTCTTGATATTTTCTCCAAAAACAGTAATTAACAATGAAAATATTAAAACACACACAAACACACAATACTTTCAGTATAAGCTGAAAAGAATTTCCAAATTTCAAACTGGAAATTAAAGGACAAAAAGAGCAAATCACCAAATTTCAATGAACCATTTCTCATGCTGCTTTCCTCTTTCACAGCCTTTACAGCGATCAAAGGTAGCCTGACAAAAAGCTGATGGAAGTAGAAAGCTACTCTGGCCATCTAAAACCATCAACAGAGACAAGAAGCCCGCTTTCAGTGTAAAAACAGTAAAAATTGTGTAAAAATAGTAAAAAATTACAAAACACCTCTCCAAAGAGGACACAGAGATGGCTCAAAAGCACATGAAACGATGCTCAACTTCACTTATAATTAGAGAAATGCAAATCAAAACTACAATGAGATATCACCTCACACCAACCAGAATGGCCATCATCCACAAATCGACAGACAATAAATGTTGGAGAGGGTGTGGAGAAAAGGGAACACTCCTGCATTGCTGGTGGGAATGTAAATTGATACAGCCTCTATGGAAGACAGTCTGGGGATTCCTTAAAAAACTAAAAATAGAAGCACCATACAACCCAGCAATCCCACTCTTAGCCTTATACCCTGATGAAATCAAATCTGAAAGAAACACCTGTACCCCAATGTTCATTGCAGCTCTCTATACAATAGCTAGAACATGGAAGGAACCTAGATGTCCATCGACGAATGAATGGATAAAGAAGCTCTGGTACATATATACAATGGAATACTACACAGCTGTAAAGAGAAATGCAGAAGAATCAGCCCAAATGAGGTGGCTGAATCGAGAACGTATCATAAAAAGTGAAGTCAGTCAGAAAGAGAAGGACAAATACAATATATTAACACGTATATATGGAATCTAGTAGAATGGTGATGATGGCACATGCAGTGAAGTGACAGAAAGACAGACACGGACAGTGGACATATGGACATTGTGGGGAAGGAACAGAGGGTGGGAGGCGTAAAGGAGGTAGCATGAAGGCCTGTACTATCATAAGTGAAGAAAATAGCTCTAGTCATTGCTCTGTGAGAAAAAGAGATCCTTCAGGGGTACTGTGTGACGGTCTGGAGGTGTGGGATGGGGGGGATATACATATGACTAATCTGGGAACATACATATCTGTAAACAACAAAACTCTTAAAAGTTAAAAGTAAAATAAAAGTTAAAAAAAATTATGTAAAAATAGCAAAAAGTGCATACATATAACCAGCATGACCATGGAGAAATGACTTAAATTATGTCTGGATGGAAGTAACAGTCTTCTCCTGGGAGAGAAAAACACAAAAAGGAACAAAGAAGTAATATTTATTAGCTGAATGGTGAAGGGGAAAAGAAGGAAAAGGGGGAAAACTAGGGTACTAAAATACAAAGGAGAACAAGTTGGAGGACACAACTTCCTATGCCATTAAATTAGAAAAATTAACCAAAGAATCTGAATGTTGCTACACTGACAGGGAAGAAGTGAATCAGGTTATCTGGTAAACTAGGCAAATTCACAACAAATTAACAAGATACTTAATACTTCTACACAGAGTTATTACACAAAGGACAGAAAATAAGATTTAACCATCTCAACTAATACCACCCTCCATAAGAAGAAGAATAAAAATAATAATAATAATAAAAAGAGGCAGAAGACTGTAAGATAACAGTCCAAACTGAATAGAACTTAAGGTATCAACCAGGATGGAGGTTGGGGTAATTCAGAATGAATTATTAACAATATCAAATGAAGTAAAATATTTTACAAATAAATAACAATAAAACGAAGAGGATGCATAATTTGAAAACTGCAGCTCTCTATACAATAGCTAGAACATGGAAGGATAGATGCCATCGACGAATGAATGGATAAAGAAGCTCTGGTACATATATACAATGGAATACTACACAGCTGTAAGAGATGCAGAAGAATCAGCCCAAATGAGGTGGGTGAATCGAGAACAATAAAAAGTGAAGTCAGTCAGAAAGAGAAGGACAAATACAATATATTAACACGTATATATGGAATCTAGTAGAATGGTGATGATGGCACATGCAGTGAAGTGACAGAAAGACAGACACGGACAGTGGACATATGGACATTGTGGGGAAGGAACAGAGGGTGGGAGGCGTAAAGGAGGTAGCATGAAGGCCTGTACTATCATAAGTGAAGAAAATAGCTCTAGTCATTGCTCTGTGAGAAAAAGAGATCCTTCAGGGGTACTGTGTGACGGTCTGGAGGTGTGGGATGGGGGGGATATACATATGACTAATCTGGGAACATACATATCTGTAAACAACAAAACTCTTAAAAGTTAAAAGTAAAATAAAAGTTAAAAAAAATTATGTAAAAATAGCAAAAAGTGCATACATATAACCAGCATGACCATGGAGAAATGACTTAAATTATGTCTGGATGGAAGTAACAGTCTTCTCCTGGGAGAGAAAAACACAAAAAGGAACAAAGAAGTAATATTTATTAGCTGAATGGTGAAGGGGAAAAGAAGGAAAAGGGGGAAAACTAGGGTACTAAAATACAAAGGAGAACAAGTTGGAGGACACAACTTCCTATGCCATTAAATTAGAAAAATTAACCAAAGAATCTGAATGTTGCTACACTGACAGGGAAGAAGTGAATCAGGTTATCTGGTAAACTAGGCAAATTCACAACAAATTAACAAGATACTTAATACTTCTACACAGAGTTATTACACAAAGGACAGAAAATAAGATTTAACCATCTCAACTAATACCACCCTCCATAAGAAGAAGAATAAAAATAATAATAATAATAAAAAGAGGCAGAAGACTGTAAGATAACAGTCCAAACTGAATAGAACTTAAGGTATCAACCAGGATGGAGGTTGGGGTAATTCAGAATGAATTATTAACAATATCAAATGAAGTAAAATATTTTACAAATAAATAACAATAAAAACGAAGAGGATGCAAATGAAAATAAGTAACCTAATTATCTTTGGAGAATACTACTTTGATTCTTTAAGACAAAGAACTACACCTAACTATTGTACTCTAATTAGTAAATTTGTTTTACGAGAGATATGGCTTAGTGGTTTTGAAATTACACTACCTGTATTCCAGGAATGAACAAAGAATTTAAAACATACTGCTGATAGTAAAAGCCAGATCTCTCACAGTCGAAGAGAGGGGTTACACGTAAGGAAAGGGAGAGGCTAGAAAGAGCCCATGCTGCTGGACTGGAAACAGGGATGTCAGTGTGCACCCACGGCTTAGTTTAGATAAACTATACACTACACATAAACACACGTCTGTATATAAACATACAAATGAGTGTACAAAAATACATATATTTCCTAGCAATGCCTACTGAAAGGGTTTACAAATAATGATGCTTCAGGGGGAATGAACAGCCTTAAAGCCCAGATCTGGGTTTCTAAATACTGTTATGTAATAAAAGAAACTTGAATTTCTTGATGATATTGCTGATTCCAAGGATGGAAAAGGAAACAAGAAAATCTTAAAACATATTTTGGTGCCAAAGAGTAAGGGGTGCTCAATACCTGATGAGGACAGGAAGGAACATGAAAGGTCAAGTTTGCCGCCACTGGAAAAACAAAATAAATAAAGTTATATATCAAAATTCTTAAAATGAATACTCATGAACTGAGAGAAATGGAGGGAGGCTGAGAAGGAAGAAAGGAAGACAGATGACAGGAGGGTAGGAGAAACTCTTCCTTACTGTAGACTTCTAAGAAATGAACATGGAAAGAGTGATGGAAATAAAAATAACCACATTTTGACAAACACCACCATATAATTGTCTCCAGCAAGACTCATTAATGCATACAATAATTAGCTTGTAAAACAATGAGAAAAATTGTGATATTTACATAATCTCACGATCTCACCCCACAATTTACTTATTAATCATAAAGGGAAATAACTGTGTATTTTCAGCAGACAAATCTGGCAACTACTACCTTAACTAAGTGCTCACAAGTAACGTCAACAGTAGTAAAACACGTAAGTATCATGTAACCCTGATATAATGCACTGGAAAGAATAAAACCTTACATCTATGGCATTCTTACCAAAAATGCATAACCTGAATTTATTCAGGAGAACACAACACACAAATTTAAGCTGAGAGTCATTAAGTCATATAACAGACCAGTGCTTATCAAAAATGTAAGGTCATGAAAGAGAAAACTTGATGTATCCTAGATTTAAGGACACTAAAAAGAAGCAAGAACAAAGGCAACACATGTTTCAAGATAAAAATATTAACCATAAAAAAAAAGTAATATAGAAAATGGACAAAATTTAATAAGACTTATAGATTAAGGAACAGTATTATATCAGTATGAATTATCTGATTTTGATACTGTGGTGACATGTGATATTAATATTAGAGATTCTGGGTCAATGGTATACAGAATTTTTTTGTATTATTTTAGAAATCTTTTATAAGTCTGAAATTATTTCAAGAATTTCAAGATGAAAAGCTATAAATAACAAAGAAAAAAACTAATGAAAACCAAATAACTGGGCTTCCTCTGGTGGTCCAGTGGGTAAGGACACCGCCTTGCAGTGCAAGGGGTGCCGGTTCGAGCCCCGGCCTGGGAAGATCCCACATGCCGCGGAGCGGCTGGACCAATGTGTCCAATTACCGAGCCAGAGCTCTGGAGCGCATGCACCCAGATTCGGCGCTCTACAACGACAGACGCCACCGCGATGGGAGGCCCACAGGAGCCAAAGAACAAAAGACGGATGAACATAGAGAAACGAAAGACCAATAGAAGTGGCCAGCCTGCTCCCCTCCCTCCCCAAGCCGACCCCCGCCCAAAAGTAAATAAATAAATAAATCTTTAAAAAAAAAAAAAAACCAAATAACTTAGTTAACAGTTAAGAAAAATACAAAAAAAAAGTAGAAGAGACAGAAGGGGAAAAAATAAGAGTAACCACTCCAAATAGTTTTCTAATTTTAATCATTATAAATGACTAAGCCCATAGGTAAAAACACACAGACTGTCAGCTTGGATGAGAAGCTAAACACAGCCCTTTACAACAGCCCTACATAAAACATAGGGACACAAAAGGCTGAGCATCAAGTGACTGAGAAAGATCAATGGGAGGCACTAACCAAAAGAAAATGTGGTCCACTGTATTCAGTATATTAACCATAAAAAAAAAAAAAAAAAAAAAACTTTAAGAGAAAAAGAAATATTACAGATAGAGGGGTAGAGGGCCACAACGAAAGTTATACAAAGTTGTCTTCACCAAAAGCAGGTCTTGATACTGGGGAAAATAACACACTACATTTTGGATAAATTTGAGATTTGAAGGAGACGTCCAAAATAAAACACAGAACAGGTAGTTGTGAGTCACAGTAATTAGTCATTTTCAAATGGAGAGTATTTAAAACCATGTCGGGCTTCCCCGGTAGTTCAGTGGTAAAGAATCTGCCTGCCAATGCAGACAACACAGGTTCAATCCCTGATCCGGGAAGATCCCACCTGCTGCAGAGCAACTAAGCCCATGAGCCACAACTATGGAGCCTGAGCTCTAGAGCCTTAGAGTTGCAACTACTGAGCCCATGTGCCACGACTATTGAAGCCCATGTGCCCTAGAGCTCGACTTCCACAACAAGAAAAGTCACCACAACAAGAAGCCTGCTCACAGCAACTACAGAGTAGCCCCCACGCCCAGCAACTCAGGAAGAGCCTGCGGCAGCAGTGAAAACCCAGAATAGCCAAATATAAATAAATTAATTAGTTAATTAAAAGAAAACGTGACAGTGGGTGAAAATTTGGAGGGATCACAAGGGACTGTGTGGCATTCAGGGGTCTATGAGAAGTAAAGGAGCAGGTAAGGAGTCTGAGAAGGAGCAGACACACTTTGTAGGAAGAAATCAGGGCTGTGATGTTTCTGGAACCTGAGATAAGAGTCATAAACAAGAAAATGGCGCCTAGTTTTCACTGGATATTTAAAGATTGTTACCAAAAAAATGATTCAGTTAAACAGAGAAGGATAGATCATTGTTTTAATAGAATACAAAGCAAAGCAATACTTTATATAATAACTATTCTGCAAAGATAAGGCTTCCTTTCAAAAATACGTAAAGTATATCACAAATCACTGGTGTGAAGAGGATTGAAAGTCATACTGGGTTTCTTATTTTACACAAAGTTAAGCCAATATATTTTAAATGATAACTGATTTTAAGTTGACAGGAAAGAACCAATAGGCAAAAAAAAAAGGTGAAGAAAATGTAACTTATCCTCTGGGGTAAATTCCATTAACTAGAAACTTAAAACCAAGAGAGCTTGAGTAACTTGTCCAAAGTCACACAGACAATGACCGAGAAATAGAGTCCTGAAATCAGGATTAGAATGTATGGAATCCAAGCATTTAACAGCTTCAAGGAGTAGTCTTATCCAAGGAAACAGCTTCTAAATGACTGAAGTTTAGAACCATTAATTTTTGTGCTCAGTTTAATATAAAATTAAAACTATAATCCCTTTTGAAATTTTTAAATGACTCAGCAGCAGCAGGCTGGCTGTGTGGTCTAAAACACAGCATGGTACATACGTCCTGCACCCCAAACAACCGAGTGAGTGATTAACTAAAAAACAACCAAATTAGTTAATGTTTCATAATGTGAATATAAACTGATGAGAGAATTAAATCTCTTGGGTCAATAATAATAAGAACTCTAACTTGGAGGAAATTGGGACATTGATTTTAGAATCAGTAACATCCCCCCAAAAAGGTAGAAGTCCACATTTTTCAGTGAATACAGATGGAGGTATAAAGGAAGTTCTGTAAAACAGATGTAGGGGACATAGCACAAATATTTACTGAGTCAAATGTCACTTTCCTTTATGGTTTATGTTGTCACACGTACACATGACGAAGGTAAGCAGGAAGCCTTGTCAGCTTCAGGAACTGTCAGGCCATAAAATGATAAGCCATAAGGAACAACATATACCAGAGTCAAGTTGCTGAAGCAAAGGCCATTTTACAAGGCACATTAAAATGATAAGCCATAAGGAACAACATATACGCCTAGTTTTCAATTTTAAGATTACCAAAAAATGATTCAGTTAAACAGAGAAGGATAGATCATTGTTTTAATAGAATACAAAGCAAAGCAATACTTTATATAATAACTATTCTGCAAAGATAAGGCTTCCTTTCAAAAATACGTAAAGTATATCACAAATCACTGGTGTGAAGAGGATTGAAAGTCATACTGGGTTTCTTATTTTACACAAAGTTAAGCCAATATATTTTAAATGATAACTGATTTTAAGTTGACAGGAAAGAACCAATAGGCAAAAAAAGGTGAAGAAAATGTAACTTATCCTCTGGGGTAAATTCCATTAACTAGAAACTTAAAACCAAGAGAGCTTGAGTAACTTGTCCAAAGTCACACAGACAATGACCGAGAAATAGAGTCCTGAAATCAGGATTAGAATGTATGGAATCCAAGCATTTAACAGCTTCAAGGAGTAGTCTTATCCAAGGAAACAGCTTCTAAATGACTGAAGTTTAGAACCATTAATTTTTGTGCTCAGTTTAATATAAAATTAAAACTATAATCCCTTTTGAAATTTTTAAATGACTCAGCAGCAGCAGGCTGGCTGTGTGGTCTAAAACACAGCATGGTACATACGTCCTGCACCCCAAACAACCGAGTGAGTGATTAACTAAAAAACAACCAAATTAGTTAATGTTTCATAATGTGAATATAAACTGATGAGAGAATTAAATCTCTTGGGTCAATAATAATAAGAACTCTAACTTGGAGGAAATTGGGACATTGATTTTAGAATCAGTAACATCCCCCCAAAAAGGTAGAAGTCCACATTTTTCAGTGAATACAGATGGAGGTATAAAGGAAGTTCTGTAAAACAGATGTAGGGGACATAGCACAAATATTTACTGAGTCAAATGTCACTTTCCTTTATGGTTTATGTTGTCACACGTACACATGACGAAGGTAAGCAGGAAGCCTTGTCAGCTTCAGGAACTGTCAGGCCATAAAATGATAAGCCATAAGGAACAACATATACCAGAGTCAAGTTGCTGAAGCAAAGGCCAAAATAAAAATTGAAACCCAAACATACATTGATTTGACTGTTATGGTTGGGTGCATTTGGCATGATCCCTGGCAGGGTCTGTTTTGTATTGAGACACGAAGAACGTTTGCTTGCTTTGCTGACATGCTCTCAGTGAGGTGTAGAGCACAGGAAAGGCTAGGCAACATTTTAATTATTTCTCCAGCATTATAATAAACCGAAAAAGATCCGGGGAGAACACAAATAAGCAGCGCATTTCAAAATCTCCTGTGGCAGCCTGGAAACCTTACAAAGAAAGCACTAACATGTTTTCCATTCACCCAGCCTAAGGCACAACTCTCTAGTTTCCTGGATGTACTAATTTCATAAAGAATAATTTAAGTGTTGTATAGAACACACACAATCAAAAGGAAAAGAAAGTCTACAAAATCTTTCTTCCTTTTAATTGTTTATTCATTCTGATTGGGATTGGAAGGCCTTTAAAAGACAAATAAATGCCTGACAGCTATAAATAATTAAAATACTAGCAAAGAGGAATAGTAATTAGAAGGGACGGAATGTCTGTCTGGATTAGACACATGTCCAATGAGAAGAGCAAGAGACACTGCTGTATAGGGAATGCTAAATCATGAAAGCAAAAATGACTGATCATCTTTATAGGAATATATTAAAACACATTTAAAAGTAAACTCAAGTTCAATGACAGGAAGTTCTCACAAGTAATTATGTACATCATTGTGATAAGAGATATAGTCCCCTCACAGAATGAAAAATTTATTTCTGTGACTTGAAAAATGAAAGGAATACATGCACTGAACAAATCTGGCTGGCTCAGGTTTGTTTTGTTTGGATGCATGCATTTTACTTGGAAATAACTTCTCATCCCTGGAGGGCAAAAAACAAAACAAAAATAGAACACAGAGATCACCTAAGACTATAGCTTACAATGGCATTCTTCTGGATATTACACTTGTCATTTTTAAAAATAAGTGAATTTCAGGAAGGAAGAGCTTAGAGAGCTTTTTCTAATTATTAGGGAAGAAGCTTTGTTCATGTTCTTCGTGATCTCAATAATAATACTGAAGTAACATCCTGATTTACAATCATTACGTTCATTCTGAGGTGACAATTTCCTGCACATCCCTTTATAGCACGTTATCTTTTTAACTAGTTATGCACTATTTAGAAGGAATTAAGTGGATGTTTTCTGGGGGAAACAAATCAGATATGTTTACTCAAAGAGTAAAAAATACCTTGATTTTGACTAGGCGTATAGCAGTTTTGGTTTCTTGTGCAAAAACTTTTTAATCATCAGAAAAACTAGAAATATACTTAATGCACAATGTTGTGTTACTTTCAGGTGTACAGCGATATGATTAGTTATACATATATATAGTCCTTTCAGATTCTTTTCCATTATAATTATAAGATATAATAGATTCAATAATATCTTGAATATCTCTTCTCTATGCTGTAAGTAGGTTCTTATTATTCATCTATTTTATATAGTAGTGTATATGTTAATCCTCCCCTGATTAGGCAGTTTTCAGAAAAGATGAAACAGTACAGAGTTTTCAGTATCTCATAATGTTAATCTGTTTGCTTATAAGAGCATCATTAATCTCCCTGATTAGGCAGAAAAAACTAGCAAAGGGGAATAGTAATTAGAAGGGACGGAATGTCTGTCTGGATTAGACACATGTCCAATGAGAAGAGCAAGAGACACTGCTGTATAGGGAATGCTAAATCATGAAAGCAAAAATGACTGATCATCTTTATAGGAATATATTAAAACACATTTAAAAGTAAACTCAAGTTCAATGACAGGAAGTTCTCACAAGTAATTATGTACATCATTGTGATAAGAGATATAGTCCCCTCACAGAATGAAAAATTTATTTCTGTGACTTGAAAAATGAAAGGAATACATGCACTGAACAAATCTGGCTGGCTCAGGTTTGTTTTGTTTGGATGCATGCATTTTACTTGGAAATAACTTCTCATCCCTGGAGGGCAAAAAACAAAACAAAAATAGAACACAGAGATCACCTAAGACTATAGCTTACAATGGCATTCTTCTGGATATTACACTTGTCATTTTTAAAAATAAGTGAATTTCAGGAAGGAAGAGCTTAGAGAGCTTTTTCTAATTATTAGGGAAGAAGCTTTGTTCATGTTCTTCGTGATCTCAATAATAATACTGAAGTAACATCCTGATTTACAATCATTACGTTCATTCTGAGGTGACAATTTCCTGCACATCCCTTTATAGCACGTTATCTTTTTAACTAGTTATGCACTATTTAGAAGGAATTAAGTGGATGTTTTCTGGGGGAAACAAATCAGATATGTTTACTCAAAGAGTAAAAAATACCTTGATTTTGACTAGGCGTATAGCAGTTTTGGTTTCTTGTGCAAAAAATTTTTAATCATCAGAAAAACTTGAAATATACTTAATGCACAATGTTGTGTTACTTTCAGGTGTACAGCGATATGATTAGTTATACATATATATAGTCCTTTCAGATTCTTTTCCATTATAATTATAAGATATAATAGATTCAATAATATCTTGAATATCTCTTCTCTATGCTGTAAGTAGGTTCTTATTATTCATCTATTTTATATAGTAGTGTGTATATGTTAATCCTCCCCCCTGATTAGGCAGTTTTCAGAAAAGATGAAACAGTACAGAGTTTTCAGTATCTCATAATGTTAATCTGTTTGCTTATAAGAGCATCATTAATCTAAAAAAAGAGTTGTGGGAATATTCTAATATGATTAATTAATGCTATATTTTAACATGCTTGACATTTAAATACTGAAGAAATGACACTAAGCCTCTCATTATTACTCATCTGCCCTTCTAAGCAAGATAATTAGTGGTCATTTCCTGTCATTTGGTATGTTGCTAATTCCTAGGGAGTATAAAACAACAGCAAATCAGCATAAATTATAGAAGAGGAATACTGAATATAGATGAGCAATGTATGAGCTGACTCAATTTTCAGATAAGACCAAAGGCAATCTATGTTAGACTCATGAGAACCTACTTGTTTGTGGAGAAACAAGACTCAAAATCCTCAGTAACTAGAACTCTATCCAGAAACATCCACTTTTACACCAAGCACAAGAGTCCAAGAATATGTTTTTAAAAAATAACTGTTTGATAGGCCTTAGCAGATTGCCCAACACGTCAGGCCAGGGGTACCATGTGGTGGCAATGATGAACTCTAAAACATGGATTGTATGCCAAGCTGCATGGTGCTTTAGAGACATGGGAAGAAATTATCACCACATTTAAGTACAAAAATCCATGGGTTGGAGACTTTAAAGAAATATAAAATCTGTAGGTTTTTAACTACTTTACTTACAATTCTCTCCATTTTAGAACAAAAGTTTGACATATTGAGGGACAAATAGGTTAAGGTTTACTCCAGCACCAAAAGCACGACAAAGTAACATTTGTATTAAATAAATAAAAATAAGAAATTGTGAAGAATTTTGACTTAAACAAGAAAGACTCATCCGGATTTTAAACTGGTAATCATCTTTTTTTAAGAGTACTCAGAAAGTGAATACCTCAAATGGCACTTCAAACACAACCTCTTCTTTGCATTGTGGGGCAGGGAAAGGAAGCCACAAAAAGAGTAGTTCCATTTTATGAAACTAAAACATGGTCTTTTAAAACTGTAAATAAACACAGAATACAGCTTTGTTTAAATATAGTAACTATTAAATGTATTTATTCTGAGCAATAGGATAGTACCAAGAATAGCTTTTACCATCTATTCTGGGCCATATATGTAAAGTCAATTCATCTGAAAACAGCTGATTTGACTCATGTAACACAATACAGTAACTCAGAAGCTTATACCTATGGCTGATTCATGTTGATATTTGACAGAAAACAACAAAATTCTCTAAAGCAGCATTCCTTCCATTAAAAAGGTAATGATTAATTAATTAAAAAATAAATTCAATGAATCAATGAAAGTTTAATCACCACAAATTTGAAGAAAATGTGAAAAAGATAATATCCAGGAAAGAATGCGCTTTCAAGAACAGGATTAGGAATAATGAGAAATAACATTGCGGACTCTGTGGACCATCCTCCACAGCCCTAACCGTCAAAACAGTTGTCAGTTCTAAGCACATTTCTTAAAATTTATTTTTATTTTCCCTTTACAGAGTTGTGTTGTTTACTGCTACAGTCAAAGGCATACTTTTTTGTTGTTTATTGCATACAGTCATAGGTATACACTTGACCCCTCCCACTTATTACATTTTTAATAAAGAAATCAACTGATTATTTTTTAATTTTATGAAGTAACTTGTCTTTTAATTCCAATGACCATTATATCTACTACTGCGGGAAAGAATCCCTTTGAAGAAATGGAGGTGCCAACAAAAGAGTAGAAAATGCAGTACTTGGGTGTGAGAAACAGAAAAAGATGGAGTCAGACTGGAAACAAAAAACCAAAAACAGCACATATGAGGGAGCCCTCTGCAGAGGACAATTTGGGATTGACTTAATGCTGAAAATGAACAAATAATAGGTGCAGAAAAGAACTTTCATCCGGATTTTAAACTGGTAATCATCTTTTTTTAAGAGTACTCAGAAAGTGAATACCTCAAATGGCACTTCAAACACAACCTCTTCTTTGCATTGTGGGGCAGGGAAAGGAAGCCACAAAAAGAGTAGTTCCATTTTATGAAACTAAAACATGGTCTTTTAAAACTGTAAATAAACACAGAATACAGCTTTGTTTAAATATAGTAACTATTAAATGTATTTATTCTGAGCAATAGGATAGTACCAAGAATAGCTTTTACCATCTATTCTGGGCCATATATGTAAAGTCAATTCATCTGAAAACAGCTGATTTGACTCATGTAACACAATACAGTAACTCAGAAGCTTATACCTATGGCTGATTCATGTTGATATTTGACAGAAAACAACAAAATTCTCTAAAGCAGCATTCCTTCCATTAAAAAGGTAATGATTAATTAATTAAAAAATAAATTCAATGAATCAATGAAAGTTTAATCACCACAAATTTGAAGAAAATGTGAAAAAGATAATATCCAGGAAAGAATGCGCTTTCAAGAACAGGATTAGGAATAATGAGAAATAACATTGCGGACTCTGTGGACCATCCTCCACAGCCCTAACCGTCAAAACAGTTGTCAGTTCTAAGCACATTTCTTAAAATTTATTTTTATTTTCCCTTTACAGAGTTGTGTTGTTTACTGCTACAGTCAAAGGCATACTTTTTTGTTGTTTATTGCATACAGTCATAGGTATACACTTGACCCCTCCCACTTATTACATTTTTAATAAAGAAATCAACTGATTATTTTTTAATTTTATGAAGTAACTTGTCTTTTAATTCCAATGACCATTATATCTACTACTGCGGGAAAGAATCCCTTTGAAGAAATGGAGGTGCCAACAAAAGAGTAGAAAATGCAGTACTTGGGTGTGAGAAACAGAAAAAGATGGAGTCAGACTGGAAACAAAAAACCAAAAACAGCACATATGAGGGAGCCCTCTGCAGAGGACAATTTGGGATTGACTTAATGCTGAAAATGAACAAATAATAGGTGCAGAAAAGAACTTTCAGCCAATCTTCGGTGGTAACTATTTTCCAAGGAGTCAAAAGCATGGGCCAATCTCTCCTGCCCCACATACATTACAGAACTGACAATAAAGATGTTTATTCACAGCCTATAGCAGATCAAGTGGGCATTTGGTACAGAGAAATCACCATGCTATAGGTTGGCAGGAAGTTCTAAAAAGAAATGGAGTCCTCTACTAGGAAAGCAAACCATTAGAAGTGAAGTAAATGACATTTAGATAGTAATAAGCAGGAACAATGCTGTGTTAACTAAAAGTTGTGATAATATGGATACAATGTTCTCTCATCATAATACATTGTGGGAAATAAGTCCTTTATACTAGGATTTCAAGTTTGCTTTCATCATGTAAGAATCTACTTTTATTTAACATGTTATGAAACTAAAGGATAAACACAATAGGAATTTTTAATTAGATGCCCAAAGGCATTCAATACTATTCAAAACTATCCCTGAGTAAGAAAACAAAAAGAAAAAAAATTTCTCTTAAAGTTAGAGGAAGCACAAGGATAAAGACTACCACTACTAAAATATACCATTGTATTGGGTTTCTTAACCAATAAAACAAAAAAGAAACATGAAATGATTAAATATTAGAAAGTAAGACAATTAATCTTGCCCTTTTAAATGTGAAAAATAATCATTTGAAAATATAAAAGAATTGTTAATAGTGTTTAGCAAGTAGCCAGGTACAAGATTAATGCATAAAACAATGTGAGTTTTCCTACATAACAGCAGTAGCTAGTTGTAAAATTTAATACTTCAAAAATATTCTACTCTATAAAATTTGATAGCCCCCCAAATGCTGACAATTATGAAATGTAATGAAAGAAAATAATCACTAATAGTAAAGATGAAATCCCATAAAATAGTCATAATTAACTCTTGAAGACTAATAGGTAAAGCACTGACATTTCCAAATTAAAATAGACTAATCAAAAACAAAAATTTATAATTGCTATTCAAAATAATTAAGTTGACACTACATGTGTAAGATGTTTCAAAAAATCTACTAAATGTTAAATATTACTCATCCACTAGCTTTACAGATAATGTTATTACTTTTCTTAATATGGATTTAGTTTTACTAAAGTTAATATGGATTTAGTTTTACTAAATCTTTACTAAAGATTTAGCTTGATTGATGAAAACAATCAAATACAGTTTAGGCTACAATTTCAGTTAAAGGAATAATAAATTTACACAATCTTTGAAGCTACTCTATTCTTCGATTGCAACTAAATCTGTTTTGCTACTCTTAGGTGTTATATGAGAAAATAATAAGGAAGTATTCTTTTAAGTTAGTAAAAATTCATCTCCACCTCCACTAAACAGTATCAGTGACTAAGAACACTATTACATTTTATTTTCCCAAAATGATATGCAAAACTTTAAGAAAGCTAATCCATGGTTAGGTGGAATCAAAAGTATGTGTAGGGGGCTTCCCCGGGCTTCCCCTGGTGGTCCAGTGGGCAAGGACACCGCCTTGCAGTGCAAGGGGCGCCGGTTCCATCCCTGGCCTGGGAAGATCCCACGTGCCGCGGAGCGGCTGGACTGATGTGTCCAATTTCCGAGCCGGAGCTCTGGAGCGCATGCGCCCAGAGCCGGTGCTCTGCGACAACAGACACCACCGCGATGGGAGGTCCACAGGAGCCGAAGAAGAAAGACGGATGAAAATAGAGAAATGAAAGACCAATAGAAGTGGCCCACCTGGCCCCCTCCCTCCCCAACCCAACACACCTCCCCCCAAGAAAAAAAGTATGTGTAAATGAAAAGTCTGCTAATCTAGGTTAGAGCTAATCTGATTTTCACATGTATGGTAATCAGAAAAAAGAGAGGAAAAAAACAGTTTTTAACATGAAAAGAAATCAGAAGACAAAGGAATAACTTGACACGAAAGCCAGATTTTGGCCAGAACATAAAACACGGGAGTTCTTAGCGACAGCAAGCGAAAAAAGTAGACAGTAAAAGAAAGGAAGAATTGGGGCTTCCCTGGTGGTCCAGTGGGTAAGGACACCGCCTTGCAGTGCAAGGAGCGCCGGTTCCATCCCTGGCCTGGGAAGATCCCACGTGTCGCGGAGTGGCTGGACCGATGTGTCCGATTTCCGAGCTGGAGCTCTGCAGCGAATGTGCCCAGAGCCGGTGCTCTGCAACAACAGAGGCCACCGTGATGCGAGGCCCACACGGGCCAAAGAACAAAGATGGATGAAAATGCACAGATGAAAGACCAATAGAAGTGGCCCGCCTGCTCCCCTTCCTCCCTACCCTACCCCCCGCCCAAAATAAATAAATAAATAAATCTTTTAAAAAGAAAAAAAGAAAGGAAGAATTCATACCACGTTCCAACTTGCAAGGAAGAAGGGAAAATCAGAAGCAAATAAAATACTACCTTAGTACAATTCTGTAATAGAATTAAGAAAAAGCCAAAGAATAAAGCTTACTTTAGTCCTATCTCTTTAAGTACATTAAAATGTAAAATTTAATTTTCACAGGATAATTAAGGTTTATCAGTTACTTGCCTAAGAACTTTAAGCATCTTCTCAACATAGAACATAATAACATATAAAATTATATGATATAACCATGCAAAAATGAATTAATAGACACTATTCTATTTCTTCTGACCCTATTTTCTTTGTTCCTACAGAACGAGTTATTGAGTAAAACTGGTAGCTCAGAGACAAGCTTCTTTACAAGAGATGAGGATAATATCTTTTGAGCAACAATTGAATAAATGAACCCAAAGCTGAACAGTTGAAACTTTGTTTATATTATTTAGCTTCTAAAAGTGTCTGTTTTATTCTTCATATTGGACAGAGTAACTTTATTCCTCCTAACCCAACACACCTCCCCCCAAGAAAAAAAGTATGTGTAAATGAAAAGTCTGCTAATCTAGGTTAGAGCTAATCTGATTTTCACATGTATGGTAATCAGAAAAAAGAGAGGAAAAAAACAGTTTTTAACATGAAAAGAAATCAGAAGACAAAGGAATAACTTGACACGAAAGCCAGATTTTGGCCAGAACATAAAACATGGGAGTTCTTAGCGACAGCAAGCGAAAAAAGTAGACAGTAAAAGAAAGGAAGAATTGGGGCTTCCCTGGTGGTCCAGTGGGTAAGGACACCGCCTTGCAGTGCAAGGAGCGCCGGTTCCATCCCTGGCCTGGGAAGATCCCATGTGTCGCGGAGTGGCTGGACCGATGTGTCTGATTTCCGAGCTGGAGCTCTGCAGCGAATGTGCCCAGAGCCGGTGCTCTGCAACAACAGAGGCCACCGTGATGCGAGGCCCACACGGGCCAAAGAACAAAGATGGATGAAAATGCACAGATGAAAGACCAATAGAAGTGGCCCGCCTGCTCCCCTTCCTCCCTACCCTACCCCCCGCCCAAAATAAATAAATAAATAAATCTTTTAAAAAGAAAAAAAGAAAGGAAGAATTCATACCACGTTCCAACTTGCAAGGAAGAAGGGAAAATCAGAAGCAAATAAAATACTACCTTAGTACAATTCTGTAATAGAATTAAGAAAAAGCCAAAGAATAAAGCTTACTTTAGTCCTATCTCTTTAAGTACATTAAAATGTAAAATTTAATTTTCACAGGATAATTAAGGTTTATCAGTTACTTGCCTAAGAACTTTAAGCATCTTCTCAACATAGAACATAATAACATATAAAATTATATGATATAACCATGCAAAAATGAATTAATAGACACTATTCTATTTCTTCTGACCCTATTTTCTTTGTTCCTACAGAACGAGTTATTGAGTAAAACTGGTAGCTCAGAGACAAGCTTCTTTACAAGAGATGAGGATAATATCTTTTGAGCAACAATTGAATAAATGAACCCAAAGCTGAACAGTTGAAACTTTGTTTATATTATTTAGCTTCTAAAAGTGTCTGTTTTATTCTTCATATTGGACAGAGTAACTTTATTGCAGTTAGGAATACGATTAGTGAAGGAGAAGAAAGGAAAACAGTATAAGGAGAGTAGTAAGCAACCTAAAAATATCAGAAAATACTTTTCTTTCTTGACTAAATGTATAATGTACAAATTATTTTCAGGCACAGAGTATACTTATAAACAAGAAACATTGGTATATATTGCTTTAATTATGGTAGCTCAGCCATAAGAGTAAAAGCATAAAAGGAAAAGATTCAAAGTTTTAGCAATCCATCTCATTTCAATTAGGACTACCAAACTCATTACTCTGGGAGGAAAACTGACATTGATTCTTCTTGCCACATCACACATTAATGCCTCTATAACTGTGTTCCTTCTTTATCTCTATAGCACCATTAGACTATTTTCAGTCCTTGGACTCTGTTCTCTTTTGTGGCAAGCCCTTCATACATATTGCTTCCTCTCTAGAATATTTCCATCTTCCCTTCAGACCACTGCTTGGGTAGCAAAGCTGACTTTCATTTTCATTCCTCTTCCTCAAGAAAAGTCTTTCCTGGCACCCCTGCCTAGGTCAAATCTACCCATCTTAGGCTCTTGTGATATCTGTCCTTTCTAGCTCTTATCTCTGTTCCAGTCTTTTTTTTTTTTTTTTTAAAGATTTATTTATTTATTTGAGGGGGGTAGGGTGGGGAGGGAGGGGAGCAGGTGGGCCACTTCTATTGGTCTTTCATTTGTCCATTTTTATTTTCATCCATCTTTGTTCTTTGGCCCATGTGGGCCTCCCATCGCGGTGGCCCCTGTTGTCACAGAGCACCGGCTCTGGGCGCATGCGCTGCAGAGCTCCGGCTCGGTAATTGGACACATCGGTCCAGTCGCTCCGCGGCACGTGGGATCTTCCCAGGCCAGGGATGGAACCGGCGCCCCTTGCACTGCAAGGCGGTGTCCTGACCCACTGGACCACCAGGGAAGCCCTCTGTTCCAGTCTTACATGTGCTAGTGTGATCCTCGCCTGGCCTAAAGTTCCACGTTCTGATATCAGATCCCATGTAATCTTCCTTGTTTGTGCTCAACACTGTACCTGAGTGTCCACCAGGACATCCGGGATGCAGAAGATGCCAATTCTTCCTTGTACCAAGAAGTACCTATTTTTAATAAGTCAATATGTAAAAGATGAAATTCAGCTTTGTTGTACTGCTTGCTGGTTAATTTCTGCCATTCTTTCAGAATGTAACTTTTTTCTTTTTTCCTATTTTAAGTTTACATTTCATCTCTCTACCACCAACTTCAATGACTAGGGAGGATATTTCTGTTTGAGCATTCCCATCATTCTGATACTCTCATATATCAATATTCCAACTCTTAGGACCCGTTTCTTCCTGCTTGATGACCTAGCTTCATGAAAGACCTGGGACAAGAATGTGAATGCAATCAGGGGCCTCCCTGGTGGTCCGGTGGGTGGAGAGTCCGCCTTGCAGTGCAGGCGGTGCCGGTTCAATCCCTGGCCTGGGAGGATCCCGCGTGCTGCAGAGCAGCTAGACCAGTGTGTCCAGTTGTGGGCCAGTGGGGCCGGTGCGTTGCGGCGAGGGGGGCCGCTAAAGTGGGAGGCCCACACAGGCCAAGGGGTAAAGATGGATGAAAGTAAATAAATAGAAAACCAATACAAGAGGACAAAATTAAACAAACAAAAAAAAAGAATGTGAATGCAATCAAATAACTACTGAACTTTAAAATGCAGGTATTTACATTCTATCTCAGATCATCTCAGATTCTACCCATAGCATGCTTATTAACACTCCTCAGAAAATCAGTTATCTTAATCAAATTCCTGCAGAAGTTATGTGTAATAAAAACATAACCATGAAGTCATTAAAATGTTAAAAATGTGCTTAGTCACTCAGTCACTGTCTGGCTTTTTGCAACCCAGTGGACTGTAGCCCACCAGGCTCCTCTGTCCATGGGTATTCTCCAGGCAAGAACATTGGAGTAAGTTGCCATAAACTCCTCCAGGGAATCTTCCTAACCAATCCAGGGATCGAACACAGGTCTCCTGCATTACAGGCAGATTCTTTACCATCTGAGTAACCAGGGAAAAAGATCTACTACTAAATAATTTGCTTCCCAAACCTTTTCACTGAATGTGATTTTTTGAACAAAAGTTTTACTGTCTTGGTATTTCAAGGCCACTAAGATAATCATCTTTATTTGTCGAGTGGCTACGATTTATATTTACAACTGCTGAAACAAATGTTCAGTTTGTTAAGTTGCATTTCACAAAGGGAAAACAAAGGAATGTTACAGCCTGGATTATAAATCCGTTTACATTGTAAAGTAACTTACGCTATAAATAATTTGAGTTCTTTGTTGTACTAGTAGACTGCAGTGATTCACAAGACTAATTCTTTATAACTAACCTTATCAGAAATGTCTGCAATTAGGTTAATTACATAATTATCTTACTTAATGTTTAAAAATTTAGATATATTATGATATTTTGGTCACTGGAAACAAATAAGCTGTTTTGAAAGCAAAAGGAGTCATTATTTTTCTTTACCAGTGCATATCAGATATTTTTCAGTCAAGAGTAAACATAAGAGAAGGTTCCTTTATATAGGTCTCCAGAAAATCTTCAGTCACGTCTTAAAAACCATTCCAAGCTATATGGCTAGCTAGGAAATGATGTCTTTACCCCAGATATAACCGGGTTTCTGAAGTAAGGAGGAGATGGCACCTAGGAAACTCTGTCTTGCATATTTTATTCAATCCTCACAACAGAATTAAACAAGTCAATAAAAAAATTTTCATGACTGTAAAGTCTTCCTTCTGTTCTACACAGCCCATTCCTAAACTGAAAAATGGATTTCCAAAGGGCAAGTATCTACTTCCTAATACTAAACCCAGCCACAATTCCAAGTTGCAATAATGGAGAAGTTTTCCCTGGAAACCTCCTTCCTTTTGCATATTGCTGCGGAGCACGTTAACTTATGGAAGCTAAGTAACAAACCTCTATATCCTATTTAAAAAAAAAAAAAAAAAGGTCCAAACTGAAAAACATCAGGAAGATACTCGTAGGAGCTTGAGATTTAAAGATGAGGAGGTCCCCAATTTTCAGAATGGAGTATATTCCCTGGTTTTGGTTCTTTTAAGTTTATTTTAGTGAATTTTCAGTGAAAAGCTTCGTATTTACTTATGTATTTAGTCTATCCTGTACAAATTTTCTTCCTAGACTGAGTCTGCCTTCTGTTTACTTTGCTGCTAGTACTACTTCATATGACATGGCCATTTACACAATCACTAAATATCTATTGTGTATATACAAAGTACTACATAGAAGACAAGGAGACATACAGAAATGTATTAATAGGTAGTTCCTGTTACATAAAATGTATCATCTCTATTGATTTTTATGGTGAAATACAAACCAAAAATTTAAAGAATAAGACAAAGGTTAGTATCAATATTCTTAGACAATGTCTCAAAGTGTGCTTGCAAAAAGCTGAAAATCATGGAAATTGAAGTGTCTCACCGTGCTTCTCAAGTAGATAAAACTTTGGTTTCATCTGTTTTATACAGAAGGGAATCCACTCCATACTAAATCATTCTTGCAAAATAGATTTCAGTGATGGAAACAACCTTCTTTAATAGTAGACAGAAAAAGGGGAAATAACCACTCTCAAATCAAGAGTAAACATAAGAGAAGGTTCCTTTATATAGGTCTCCAGAAAATCTTCAGTCACGTCTTAAAAACCATTCCAAGCTATACGGCTAGCTAGGAAATGATGTCTTTACCCCAGATATAACCGGGTTTCTGAAGTAAGGAGGAGATGGCACCTAGGAAACTCTGTCTTGCATATTTTATTCAATCCTCACAACAGAATTAAACAAGTCAATAAAAAAATTTTCATGACTGTAAAGTCTTCCTTCTGTTCTACACAGCCCATTCCTAAACTGAAAAATGGATTTCCAAAGGGCAAGTATCTACTTCCTAATACTAAACCCAGCCACAATTCCAAGTTGCAATAATGGAGAAGTTTTCCCTGGAAACCTCCTTCCTTTTGCATATTGCTGCGGAGCACGTTAACTTATGGAAGCTAAGTAACAAACCTCTATATCCTATTTAAAAAAAAAAAAAAAAGGTCCAAACTGAAAAACATCAGGAAGATACTCGTAGGAGCTTGAGATTTAAAGATGAGGAGGTCCCCAATTTTCAGAATGGAGTATATTCCCTGGTTTTGGTTCTTTTAAGTTTATTTTAGTGAATTTTCAGTGAAAAGCTGTACGTATTTACTTATGTATTTAGTCTATCCTGTACAAATTTTCTTCCTAGACTGAGTCTGCCTTCTGTTTACTTTGCTGCTAGTACTACTTCATATGACATGGCCATTTACACAATCACTAAATATCTATTGTGTATATACAAAGTACTACATAGAAGACAAGGAGACATACAGAAATGTATTAATAGGTAGTTCCTGTTACATAAAATGTATCATCTCTATTGATTTTTATGGTGAAATACAAACCAAAAATTTAAAGAATAAGACAAAGGTTAGTATCAATATTCTTAGACAATGTCTCAAAGTGTGCTTGCAAAAAGCTGAAAATCATGGAAATTGAAGTGTCTCACCGTGCTTCTCAAGTAGATAAAACTTTGGTTTCATCTGTTTTATACAGAAGGGAATCCACTCCATACTAAATCATTCTTGCAAAATAGATTTCAGTGATGGAAACAACCTTCTTAAAACAAAAATAATAGTAGACAGGAGAAAATAAAGGGTTGTAAGTAACATACAGATAATGATGTAAACTCATTGGAATAACTGTCTCATAAAAGTCAACTGAGCCTTCTAGGACTTGAGCCAGGGGTTTAGGAGGACAGAGAGCACAAGTCCCCAGAACCATAGAAAGGAGAAGGTTGTGAAGACAGTGGGGGCTTAAAATCCATGCCCATATTCTGTGGAAGACACCACCCTGACTAAAAAAACAACAGAAAGACCCACAGCACAGGGTTGGGATGTATTAGTTGTACAAGTCTGAAACCAAGGTTGAAAATTTAAATCAGATACTCAAGATAATACCCATGAAGAGGATGCATGAGGTGATTTATGCCACAAGTAGACTAATTTAAAAAGAATCACAGGAATTGAGAATGATTAGAGAGAGCAGTGTTCCTCATTCAAAGCATTATGGTCACTTTAGATGAGTAGTTGTTATAGAGCGGGCTTACATATATGAAGAAAATAACATAATATAGAATTTACTTATTGATTCAAGTTTTTTAAATGGAAAAACAGTACTCAAAAATGAGAAATGAGAAAATTTATATTTTAATAAGGTAAGTGAAGGTGTGCAAAAGAGATACTGGGTAGATGATCTCTTCATATGAAACTAAGTTTACAGAGAATAACAACTACAACCTTTCCAGAAGTTTTAACAGATAAAAATCAAACTATAAGTAAATGTTATGGAAATGGTCTAAAAATGCAGATAATCCAGTCATTCCTAAACCTGTTTTAGTAACTTACTGAATTGCAGTTAGATCAGATACAATATGATCCCTTGTCAAAATACCAGAAATGCTCCTAAATGATGCACAAAATTAAATCTAACCATAAAGCAAAACTATCATGAGATGTTCCATATTTAAGTAAATACTGTATCAAACTTTTCTGAAAAGAATGATTTTGTAGTATAATCACTTACTCATATACTGTTTTGAAATGTATATATTTACATTGTATTTCCTCAATACACTATCAAGAAGAATAAATTCCAGTAGGTGTCCTCGGCCTACATCCTAAAACCATTTTACTCCAATATATTTTAGCAAAGACAAAGATTCTCCTGCTTTCAGTGATGGAAACAACCTTCTTAAAACAAAAATAATAGTAGACAGGAGAAAATAAAGGGTTGTAAGTAACATACAGATAATGATGTAAACTCATTGGAATAACTGTCTCATAAAAGTCAACTGAGCCTTCTAGGACTTGAGCCAGGGGTTTAGGAGGACAGAGAGCACAAGTCCCCAGAACCATAGAAAGGAGAAGGTTGTGAAGACAGTGGGGGCTTAAAATCCATGCCCATATTCTGTGGAAGACACCACCCTGACTAAAAAAACAACAGAAAGACCCACAGCACAGGGTTGGGATGTATTAGTTGTACAAGTCTGAAACCAAGGTTGAAAATTTAAATCAGATACTCAAGATAATACCCATGAAGAGGATGCATGAGGTGATTTATGCCACAAGTAGACTAATTTAAAAAGAATCACAGGAATTGAGAATGATTAGAGAGAGCAGTGTTCCTCATTCAAAGCATTATGGTCACTTTAGATGAGTAGTTGTTATAGAGCGGGCTTACATATATGAAGAAAATAACATAATATAGAATTTACTTATTGATTCAAGTTTTTTAAATGGAAAAACAGTACTCAAAAATGAGAAATGAGAAAATTTATATTTTAATAAGGTAAGTGAAGGTGTGCAAAAGAGATACTGGGTAGATGATCTCTTCATATGAAACTAAGTTTACAGAGAATAACAACTACAACCTTTCCAGAAGTTTTAACAGATAAAAATCAAACTATAAGTAAATGTTATGGAAATGGTCTAAAAATGCAGATAATCCAGTCATTCCTAAACCTGTTTTAGTAACTTACTGAATTGCAGTTAGATCAGATACAATATGATCCCTTGTCAAAATACCAGAAATGCTCCTAAATGATGCACAAAATTAAATCTAACCATAAAGCAAAACTATCATGAGATGTTCCATATTTAAGTAAATACTGTATCAAACTTTTCTGAAAAGAATGATTTTGTAGTATAATCACTTACTCATATACTGTTTTGAAATGTATATATTTACATTGTATTTCCTCAATACACTATCAAGAAGAATAAATTCCAGTAGGTGTCCTTGGCCTACATCCTAAAACCATTTTACTCCAATATATTTTAGCAAAGACAAAGATTCTCCTGCCTTTTGATGATCATGTTTTTATCACTACTGCTAGGTGCTCTTAGAAACGCTCACAACAAAACAAAATTCATAAGTGTATGTTTTCAACAGACATAATTTTCAATGCACAGCCAGACGGTTTTAATAAATCTAAACAAGTACGATGTCAAGCAGAAGGTTAATATATACCTCTATGAAGACCCTTGTTGGAATGGTCCTTAAATACTTTGTGGTTAGGTAAGACCATTATATAAACTATATATTGAGCTTTATGCTGTGCAATTACGTTAAGTGTTACTTGTGAATGCTCCTTCAACTTATGTGGAATTTTGCTTCCTCAGCTGGCAGTAATTATGGATTCAAAGACCACCAGAAATAATTCTTCAGCCCCTTTTGGGATTCATAAGCTTGTTATGAACACTTAAGCAACTGTATGGGAACATTATACTTTGATAATAAACAAGGCCAGGGAGAAGGTTATTCTTTTCCGTTACAAAAAACCCTGTTCATACATGATCCAAAAATCAAAAGAGAAATGATAATTCCACCAACATATGCAACTTTCTCTGAAATCAGAGCCACCCTCTGCAGGATTTTACATTTTGAAAGCAACAGCTCTCACAAACTAGTGATGATTTCTTCCCTAGTCAATACATTCATCTAACAAAGCATCTTTCCATACGAGGAACCACAAACATTTCTGGCCTCAGTTGTTAATCTCCCATGAAAAACTATTTCCATACTATTTTTAACTTGTATATGGAAAGGATTATCTGTTTATCTCTGAAGCATGAAAACTCTTACAGCGCCCTTTATAATATATTTATGTACCATTTTCCTTTCCATGTCCTTGACAGATGGAAGTAGTCACATCTTCCTGTCAGAACAAAAGTTGAGAGGAACAGTGCTTTCTTTTCAATTGTCTCCTTTTTTGTCTCCCCAGTTCTCATGCTACTGGGCCTAGTTCTCAACAGCTTTTCAAATCTACCTTCTTGGACAAAAAATGTACTTGGTGTGATACTGAAAGCCAAATAATATGGAAGAGTAGCTTATATGGCAAGTGAAATTCATAAGTCACCTGGACCACATATGTATAAAATTAAGTATTAAGTATTTTACTATAAGTTAGAAATTGATATTTAAAAGGTATAAGGAGCCTTTCAAAATTATTATGGATCTGAGCAAAGGTTTCTTGAATGCCCCGTTACCAAGTGTTTAAAATTAATTTAGTTAGTCACTTAATAACCATATAATTTGAATACTATTTTACAGATGAGAAAAATTAAGGATCTCATCAAAGTTAACAGAGCAAATAAGTGAGGGCCCTGCATATTAAATTTCAAAAATAACATTTTTTTCTATGATTCTATGCTCTATTCTTTCTGAAGTTTAAGGACTCAATTACCAATGACATGGACTTCAAATACATAGAATCTGAAATAAGGTTATGATACCAGTTAATGAGAACGACTGCCAAGCAACATATGGTTTTTATTCTTAAGGAACTCATAGTTTTGTTGTGGAGACACTTTGATTTCTAGGGTGTCTTTTAGAGTTATCTCTACTGCATCAAATACATGGAACACCAGCACACATACAAGATTTCACAGAAGAAAATAGTTACCCATTGTTTATTAAAATGGAATGAGAGGAGGATGGTGGAAACATATGTATATAGAATAACTGATAGTGTCATAATATTACTGAATATAAAGTATTATAGTGTGATCATATTATTATATAAGTATATATTAATTTTTAATTAAAGTATTAGTATGCAACATAATATATAAACATATATGTATATACACATATATGTAACTCTTTATACATGATATATCTTTACATTACCCTCCCCTTGCTCCATCTCTGTTTATTACGATGTCTCCTTTTTTCCATGGACTCTTCTCTGTGAAGTGCTCATGTCTCATATATTGGATACACACACAACGTATTACACGATTATGCATATATTATGTATGAAGTATCCATACATCATATATATGCTGATACATATGTATGTACATATCAAATATTTTCATGCTACTGGGCCTAGTTCTCAACAGCTTTTCAAATCTACCTTCTTGGACAAAAAATGTACTTGGTGTGATACTGAAAGCCAAATAATATGGAAGAGTAGCTTATATGGCAAGTGAAATTCATAAGTCACCTGGACCACATATGTATAAAATTAAGTATTAAGTATTTTACTATAAGTTAGAAATTGATATTTAAAAGGTATAAGGAGCCTTTCAAAATTATTATGGATCTGAGCAAAGGTTTCTTGAATGCCCCGTTACCAAGTGTTTAAAATTAATTTAGTTAGTCACTTAATAACCATATAATTTGAATACTATTTTACAGATGAGAAAAATTAAGGATCTCATCAAAGTTAACAGAGCAAATAAGTGAGGGCCCTGCATATTAAATTTCAAAAATAACATTTTTTTCTATGATTCTATGCTCTATTCTTTCTGAAGTTTAAGGACTCAATTACCAATGACATGGACTTCAAATACATAGAATCTGAAATAAGGTTATGATACCAGTTAATGAGAACGACTGCCAAGCAACATATGGTTTTTATTCTTAAGGAACTCATAGTTTTGTTGTGGAGACACTTTGATTTCTAGGGTGTCTTTTAGAGTTATCTCTACTGCATCAAATACATGGAACACCAGCACACATACAAGATTTCACAGAAGAAAATAGTTACCCATTGTTTATTAAAATGGAATGAGAGGAGGATGGTGGAAACATATGTATATAGAATAACTGATAGTGTCATAATATTACTGAATATAAAGTATTATAGTGTGATCATATTATTATATAAGTATATATTAATTTTTAATTAAAGTATTAGTATGCAACATAATATATAAACATATATGTATATACACATATATGTAACTCTTTATACATGATATATCTTTACATTACCCTCCCCTTGCTCCATCTCTGTTTATTACGATGTCTCCTTTTTTCCATGGACTCTTCTCTGTGAAGTGCTCATGTCTCATATATTGGATACACACACATACGTATTACACGATTATGCATATATTATGTATGAAGTATCCATACATCATATATATGCTGATACATATGTATGTACATATCATATTTCTAAATCACAATCTATAAAAGTTAATTCCTACTATAAAACTATGCCCTGTGTCTGGGAGCTCTGATCTCTGTAATTTGGACCAAGTTTGAATTCACTAAGATATTTACTTGAAATACTGTATTACAGAAAAACTAGATAAAGATACTACTTTAGAAAAGAGAACTGAAATTCAACTCTAGTAACCAGTGCTGTACCTTTTTTATGTGGTTAAGGAGTGCAATAGGCTTTCCTGACTGTTCAGTGGTAAAGAACCCATCTGCCAATGCAGGAGATGCGGGTTCTGTCTGTGAGTGGGGAAGATCCCCTGGAGAAAGACATGGTCACCCATTCCAGGATTCTTTTTTGTTTGTTTGTTTATCTTTTGGGGGGTGGGGTGGGGAGGGAGGGGGATGGGCGGGCCACTTCTATTGGTCTTTCATTTCTCTATTTTCATCCGTCTTTGTTCTTTGGCCTGTGTGGGCCTCCCATCACAGTGGCCTCTCTAGTTGCAGAGCGCCGGCTCTGGGCGCATGCGCGCCAGAGCTCTGGCTCGGTAATTGGACACATCGGTCCAGCAGCTCCGCGGCACGTGGGATCTTCCCAGGCCAGGGATGGAACCGGCGCCCCTTTCACTGCAAGGCAGTGTCCTTACCCACTGGACCACCAGGGGAAGCCCCACTCCAGGATTCGTGCCTGGAGAATTCCATGGCCAGAGGAGACTTGTGGGCGATGGTCCATAGGGCATATAGAAGAGCTGGACACAGCACAGTGACTAAAACAGCAGCAAGGAGTGGAATGAATAAATACCCAAAGAAGAGCAGAAATTTACAAACAGCTAAACACAATCCTCTTTGATTATAATATGATTAAGAACACTATATAATATTTAAATTTTTAGTCTTAATCCAACAAGGGACTTAATTTTTTCTTTAACTTCAACTGACACTACACTGGCATCTTTCACTAGAGTATTAGATTCTATTATTTCCTATAAACATTTCATGAAGAAAAACAGCTTGAGAATAAATCTAATGAATAATGCTAAGCCACATTTAAAGATAGCTCTGATTTTCACTTTTTCATTGCCATATTGTATCAGTATACAAACAACACATGACGAATTGTAACCTGCATACTTGTAATAATAATCTCGCACAAAACATGAGTACTGAGTGCTGATTAAACTAGTAATGCCTTAAGAATACTTTAGGAAAATGTCCCATAGGAAACAATGTTTCACAATATAAGCTTTATTTATTTTTGATGTGAAAAAATAAATAATGTAAATTTAAAACAACAATAAAATCAATATGCTATAAAAATAAGCAAAGTTAATAGAACATAAACTGTCAACCATTCATATATATCTAACATAGTTTTCTAAGTAAAATGCTTATAGTTGAAGATATTTATGTGAAAACAGATCACTATTTCCAGAGAATATCTGCTATTTATTTACCCTCCAAAATCATCTTTCAGGGAAGACAAATCACTCTCAGCTAAAATATCTATAATTTCTGAAGAAAAGGATTTGGCTATCAAAGGGTAGAACTGGCAAAGGTACTATGTCTTGAGGTGAGTGGAAGAAGTCAAAACTTTTTTGAGTATAGCCAGAGAAATATTGAACATAAACTTGAAATACCTTCAAAAACTATTAACCAAGAATATTTCAGAATCATTCAGGAGGTTTTAAGAGATCAGAAGATATCCAAATTATACAAGTCCACAGTTACCTGCATTAAACTGTGTTTCATGTTTTATCTTGCATCACTGAAGTGTGAAAACTCATTGTAACTGCAGTCTTACACAAGCTCCAATATATAAGCACAACAACAACAAAATGTATGACGACCCTAATATACTTTTCTAGTTACAAAAGTGCCTAAAATATTGTGAAGTCACTGAACTTTCCTTAAAATTATGTTGTACTTGAATGGTACAGAGTTAGACTCAATGAAGAAGCTACTGAACATTTTAAGGGTCCTATTTACTGTCTTTCTGAGCAGCTTCCTTCCTCTGAGAAAGTTGTTGGGTCATTAACTGAGCAAGAGTCAGTATGGAGTATTAGAAAGAATATAAGAAGGGAGAACTGACAATCTACTTGAAGATCTGGGATTTAAAAACATTGTGATCTCTGATGTCTCATTTGGTTTCTTCAATTTTCATCTGTAGAAGAGAGACAACAGAACTTAACTTGTCCACTGCTGAACCTGACTAATCCACACGAGAATTTTCCCAAAGAGCAAACAGAGTTCTAAGAAAGTCCTGATCAAACACATTTTATGAAGTCAACTCTCATATATATTTTATCACTGATTCTCTTTATACTACTGTGGAAAAAAAGTTTAAAAACACAGTACTACTTGATACGATGAGATTTTTGTTCTAAGCAACTATTAATACAAACGTGATACCAAAGTCAGATGGTTCTTCTTTCTCTTCCACTTAGACTATACGTGTCCTCAGATCCAAGGTACCTGGCATACAGTAGGCACTGAATAAAAACTGATTCATAAAGGAAGATATACATTGTCTTCTCTTAGTTACCCAGATGGAAATTTGCTATGTACAATAGTTTAACAGTTAATATAGGGCTTCCTTGGTGTTCCAGTGGGTAAAGAGTCCGCATTGCAGTGCAAGGGACACCGGTTCAATCCCAGATCCAGGAAGATTCCACATGCCAAGGAACAGCTGGGCTGGTGTGTCCAATTACGATCCAGCCCTCTGGAAAGCACGTGCCCAGAGCCAGTGCTCTGCAGTGAGAGAGGCCACTGCAACGGGAGGCCCACACAGGCCACAGAATAAAGATAGATGAAAAATAAACGATGACTTAGAGGCAAAAAAAAAAAAAAATACAAAACAAAACCCATGCTATAAAAAAAATGTAATATAACTTAAATATTCCCAACATAGACATTGGCATAATTTTCTGTTTTTGAATTCCAAGACTCACCATGTGCAGTTGCTGTGTTTTCCAGAGCAGAAAACATACTCCAAAAGACAGAAGTGCCATGATTAACAGACTTACATAGTCTCATCAGCCATACTTGCCCCCAGACGTAATTAACTTTAAGATTACTACTATTTTGCCATTATTAAAATCCTTAGATAAAAGAAGTCATGTAGAGTTACTGTTCTTAATAAAGTATATCCGAAGAAACTCCACACGGGCTAGAGCAAAAGAACAAAAATCCATGTACCATATCTTTCATTAATTTACTATCATATGACTGGTTTTAAAGAAGTATTATCTTGTTTCCTTTATCCATGTAAATTATTAGGCAGAGACATAAAGAAATAAACTCTCAAGCTGAATCACCTCAGCTGAAGAGCCAGTTAGGACAGCAGTGAAACTTCCCTTCACTGGTCCACTTGGCCCCAGAGGGGATCTGCCAAATCTTCCTGTAGCACAGAAACCACAGCCTTATATAAAACTTGTCTCCACCTTGTAAGAACAGACTTTTCTAATTCATAGGGAAATATTCATTAGGTTTGTATATTTCCTAGCATTTCCTGTGCATGTTTCAATAATCAGACTTATTATAAGATTTTTATAATAAAATACACATTTTTAAATCGATGGAAATATTCATTAGGAATCCTGGCATACAGTAGGCACTGAATAAAAACTGATTCATAAAGGAAGATATACATTGTCTTCTCTTAGTTACCCAGATGGAAATTTGCTATGTACAATAGTTTAACAGTTAATATAGGGCTTCCTTGGTGTTCCAGTGGGTAAAGAGTCCGCATTGCAGTGCAAGGGACACCGGTTCAATCCCAGATCCAGGAAGATTCCACATGCCAAGGAACAGCTGGGCTGGTGTGTCCAATTACGATCCAGCCCTCTGGAAAGCACGTGCCCAGAGCCAGTGCTCTGCAGTGAGAGAGGCCACTGCAATGGGAGGCCCACACAGGCCACAGAATAAAGATAGATGAAAAATAAACGATGACTTAGAGGCAAAAAAAAAAAAAAAAAATACAAAACAAAACCCATGCTATAAAAAAAATGTAATATAACTTAAATATTCCCAACATAGACATTGGCATAATTTTCTGTTTTTGAATTCCAAGACTCACCATGTGCAGTTGCTGTGTTTTCCAGAGCAGAAAACATACTCCAAAAGACAGAAGTGCCATGATTAACAGACTTACATAGTCTCATCAGCCATACTTGCCCCCAGACGTAATTAACTTTAAGATTACTACTATTTTGCCATTATTAAAATCCTTAGATAAAAGAAGTCATGTAGAGTTACTGTTCTTAATAAAGTATATCCGAAGAAACTCCACACGGGCTAGAGCAAAAGAACAAAAATCCATGTACCATATCTTTCATTAATTTACTATCATATGACTGGTTTTAAAGAAGTATTATCTTGTTTCCTTTATCCATGTAAATTATTAGGCAGAGACATAAAGAAATAAACTCTCAAGCTGAATCACCTCAGCTGAAGAGCCAGTTAGGACAGCAGTGAAACTTCCCTTCACTGGTCCACTTGGCCCCAGAGGGGATCTGCCAAATCTTCCTGTAGCACAGAAACCACAGCCTTATATAAAACTTGTCTCCACCTTGTAAGAACAGACTTTTCTAATTCATAGGGAAATATTCATTAGGTTTGTATATTTCCTAGCATTTCCTGTGCATGTTTCAATAATCAGACTTATTATAAGATTTTTATAATAAAATACACATTTCTTTAAAATTCTGCCATATTTAACAATTAAAGTGTCAACAGTTGGAGGTTACTAGCTGCTGAGAATGGTTCATTCATTTATTTTTCCCAAATAAGTAGTTTTTTAGTACCTAGCATACCTTAGGCACCAAAGACAAGAGTGAAATATTTCACAAGGAAATGGAACCGAAGCACATATTGGACACTGAGACATAAAACTGCTCTAAGGTTCATAACCTGTGCTTAGTTGGTCCTCCCCACTTGGGCAGTTAGCATCCTGCATGTTCCTCCTTCTACTTCAGTTGGGATCTTACACAGGGGTCAGCAAACTGTGGCCCTCAGAACAAATCAAGGCTACCTCATATTTGCAATTAACATGCCACTGGAACATGACCATTCATTCACCTGCTGCTTGTCTACGGTTGTTTTTGTGCTCCAATGGCAGTATTAAGGACTCACAAATCTCCTATGTCTTCTTTCATCTTTCATAAGAAAACAACTATAAAAAATATATAATTTCTATACATAGGCTTTAATTATATAATTTATTAAATATTTAATCAAGATTTGACATCTGAATTTTATGCAAAATCCTAAGAAATCAACTTTTCTATATTTTCCTTTCTAATTTATGTAAATGAGTTAAGAAAATAGACCCTAAATTAGCTAGCAACTGTACTGAACTTTTGATTTAGTTGCCTCCAAAGACTAACAAATCTAAAATATTGAATGCAAGAGATTTAAATGAACTATGAAAATATAAATAATCAAAACATTTCACTTAAAAGAGCACAACAAAAGCACATCATATATATTCTACCTTTCACTATAATTCTTATCTTCTCCAGGCTAGTAATTATCAGAGTGTTAGGAAGATTATTTATTGCACTGCATTTGAAAATACTCGATAAGAAAAGCCCCAGGGAAGCAACTATATAAGAAAACTAGGCAAGCCTGGGTCTTCCAGAGTACAAAGTATGCATGCACCTATCAACTGAGTTCTACATTAATTTAAATACAGGAGACCCTGCTAGTTCAGGCAGTAAAGAAAATTCCTGCAATGCAGGAAACCCAGGTTCAATCCCTGTGTCAAGAAGGGACACAATCCCTGTGTCAAGAAGATTCCCTGGAGAAGGGAATGGCAATCCACTTCAGTATTCTTACCTGGAAGAACTCCACAGACAGAAGAGCTTGGCAGACTACAGTCCATGGGGTTGCAAAGAGTTGGACACGAAAGAGCAACTAACATTTTCACTATACTTAGGATAGAAAAGTTTTTAATGTCAAGAATAACGTCCTTTAGTGTATAAAACACAACAGTATAGGAAGAAAAAGACTTTACACACTGAGATGTTTACATTTAAATATGAATAGTGATAAAACTGTTGATTTAGAGCTGGTCTTGGATAAACCACTGTTACAAAATAATCCACATTTCTTAAAGAAAAGGAAAATCTGTGAGAAGAGTTTTCCTAAGTTTATAGTCACACACTAGTATTTTAAATTTATTTGGCTTCCTTCCTAGCCTACTCAAAATGCAACATCTACGTTATAAATATCAATGTGTAATAAATCTTCTCTTGAGAATAATATATAATTCAAAATTCTATCATGTATTAAATTCTAATGAGGTTTCAAGCACTTTTAGATTTTAGTGCATTAATGCATTATGAAATCACTAGAGCAAAGAGTAATGAATCCCAGCTTTAGTTCACCTGTAACTTAGTTTCTTCATGCTCAGACAGGATTGTAATATGATTTCACCAAGCTGACTTAAAGATGAATAATAAATGGATGAAATACATCAAGAAAGAAAACTGTAGTAAATATTTATAACTCGGTCAGGTTGGCAGTTTTATACTTTATTTCAACCTCCTTTAAAAATGACAGGAAAAAATGTTTAAAAATACTCTTTGTCTCATAATTGGATGAGTTAATGAGTACAAAGCACTGAGAATAGTGCATGGCATATGGCAAGCAGTGTACAAAGCCCGAATCACGATCATTACCACCACTATCATTCCATCTTAGAAATAAAACAACACTAACAAAACAAACTCATCTAGAGACAAATTTCCTCTCTTGGAGTGAGGCACTTGAAAGCAAAAGCAACTGAAATCTATGCTTCTACGTATTAAAAATGTGAAAATTGCCAATGTTCAGGAAAGATCTTATGATAAGACACCCAGAGAATTAAAAACTCTTAAGCAGAAGTTCTGAGACTAAAATCTGTAGAAATACAGGCCAAAAAAATGTAGCAGAGAAACCTAAGAACTTGCATGAGATCCATTTAAGGAAGAGGCAAGAAGGATGGTATCTGTCTATTGAAATGAGGTCATGGCTATCCAGAGACCTGCTGCACATAGGTCACTGGATATGTAACATCAAACAATGAACATTTAGTTCTAGCTGAAGTAATATAAGCAGTCTACTTCACTCTGACAGAGGGATGACTAGCTATAGTTTCTATAGTCACATGCAAAGCACGAGTATATCTGTCATCACTCTCTGTTAATGGCAGCACTGTGCCAACGGTATGAGCAACGGAATCAGACAGTCAGATATTTTACCTGTGGGATGTGGACAGTTCTTAGAAAAGACACAGGATGGGGACAGCCTAGGAAACTAGGCCAGCTCCTTCCAGGAAGAGAGCAGTGCCTGCATTATAACGATCAAAGCAGCAATGAAGAAAGAAAATGGGAGATGCCAGTAGTCTAGAAGAATGAGAATTCAAGAGCATGCAGTTACTGGCTCTATCTAGGGTGTGGAGAATAATCAGAAGTGATTCCTGGACTCACGTAACTGGAAGAACAATGGCTCCAATAATAAATAGGATATAACAGTTCAGATTTGATATCTATAAAGTTGTAAGGAATGCTACATCATGTAAACAAAGTATGGAGGGGAGGGATGGGCGGGAGGTTCCAGAGGAGGGGCATATGTATGTGCTGGCCTGTACTTAGTCAAGTCTGACTCTGTGCAATCTCATAAACTGCAGCCCACCAGGCTCCTCTGTCCATGAGGTTCTCCAGGCAAGAATACTGGGGTGGGTTGCCATGACCTTCTCCAGGAGATCTCCCCAACCCAAGGATCAAACCCAGGTCTGGGGCATTGCAGGTGGTTTCCTTACTGTCTGAGCCACGAGGGAAGCCCAGAAATATGTATACCTATGGCTAATTCATGTTGATGTCTTAGAAATAAAACAACACTAACAAAACAAACTCATCTAGAGACAAATTCCCTCTCTTGGAGTGAGGCACTTGAAAGCAAAAGCAACTGAAATCTATGCTTCTACGTATTAAAAATGTGAAAATTGCCAATGTTCAGGAAAGATCTTATGATAAGACACCCAGAGAATTAAAAACTCTTAAGCAGAAGTTCTGAGACTAAAATCTGTAGAAATACAGGCCAAAAAAATGTAGCAGAGAAACCTAAGAACTTGCATGAGATCCATTTAAGGAAGAGGCAAGAAGGATGGTATCTGTCTATTGAAATGAGGTCATGGCTATCCAGAGACCTGCTGCACATAGGTCACTGGATATGTAACATCAAACAATGAACATTTAGTTCTAGCTGAAGTAATATAAGCAGTCTACTTCACTCTGACAGAGGGATGACTAGCTATAGTTTCTATAGTCACATGCAAAGCACGAGTATATCTGTCATCACTCTCTGTTAATGGCAGCACTGTGCCAACGGTATGAGCAACGGAATCAGACAGTCAGATATTTTACCTGTGGGATGTGGACAGTTCTTAGAAAAGACACAGGATGGGGACAGCCTAGGAAACTAGGCCAGCTCCTTCCAGGAAGAGAGCAGTGCCTGCATTATAACGATCAAAGCAGCAATGAAGAAAGAAAATGGGAGATGCCAGTAGTCTAGAAGAATGAGAATTCAAGAGCATGCAGCTACTGGCTCTATCTAGGGTGTGGAGAATAATCAGAAGTGATTCCTGGACTCACGTAACTGGAAGAACAATGGCTCCAATAATAAATAGGATATAACAGTTCAGATTTGATATCTATAAAGTTGTAAGGAATGCTACATCATGGAAACAAAGTATGGAGGGGAGGGATGGGCGGGAGGTTCCAGAGGGAGGGGGCATATGTATGTGCTGGCCTGTACTTAGTCAAGTCTGACTCTGTGCAATCTCATAAACTGCAGCCCACCAGGCTCCTCTGTCCATGAGGTTCTCCAGGCAAGAATACTGGGGTGGGTTGCCATGACCTTCTCCAGGAGATCTCCCCAACCCAAGGATCAAACCCAGGTCTGGGGCATTGCAGGTGGATTCCTTACTGTCTGAGCCACGAGGGAAGCCCAGAAATATGTATACCTATGGCTAATTCATGTTGATGTACGGCGGAAACCGACACAGCATTGGAAAGCTATTATCCTCCAACTAAAAATAAATACATTTTCTTTAAAAAGAAAGACATGAAGACTAAGCGCTGTGGCATACAAAATCAGGCTGTCAACCAGTTGGCCAATATTGTCTAAATGGCAGTAATGGCCTTTGAGAAAAGTAACTATAGTAATATTTGCGATCAGTGTGAAATTGATTCATGTAGCTGACTTATAGTCTCACATAGTATATAACTTTACATACAATTTGTTCCATAGATAAATGTCTCACGATTCAATCACCATATATTACACATAATTATGTGAAATGGGAAGAATTTTTGAGTCTCATCTAAATTTTCCTATTATAGTGTGATTTGGGATGCAAATATACTTCTGTGGAGTCATTAGTAGGTATTTAAAATAAAGGATAGCATGTACAGTTTTTCCTAGAGTTACCTCAAATACTTTGAAAACAGGCTAGTTAGAATCAAATGGAACATAATAATAGTAAATATAATAATGATGACAATTACATAAAAATAAACAAAAATTAAACATACAAAGAATTTTCCTTAAATATAATAAAATATAATAAAAATCTTACCAAACCTCTGTGGTTCTCTACCTGAAAAATGTAAAGAAGAAAATAAAGGATCTAATTGGAAATTTTATACTTATAAACCTCAGTTTCCATGTGTGTAAATTTCTGTCATTTTTCCCATTAGCATTCCATGATATATATAGCAATATTCTGTGATCAAAGGGTGTTGAGGTCTCCAGAGGAGGGGCATATGTATGTGCTGGCCTGTACTTAGTCAAGTCTGACTCTGTGCAATCTCATAAACTGCAGGCCACCAGGCTCCTCTGTCCATGAGGTTCTCCAGGCAAGAATACTGGGGTGGGTTGCCATGACCTTCTCCAGGAGATCTCCCCAACCCAAGGATCAAACCCAGGTCTGGGGCATTGCAGGTGGATTCCTTACTGTCTGAGCCACGAGGGAAGCCCAGAAATATGTATACCTATGGCTAATTCATGTTGATGTACGGCGGAAACCGACACAGCATTGGAAAGCTATTATCCTCCAACTAAAAATAAATACATTTTCTTTAAAAAGAAAGACATGAAGACTAAGCGCTGTGGCATACAAAATCAGGCTGTCAACCAGTTGGCCAATATTGTCTAAATGGCAGTAATGGCCTTTGAGAAAAGTAACTATAGTAATATTTGCGATCAGTGTGAAATTGATTCATGTAGCTGACTTATAGTCTCACATAGTATATAACTTTACATACAATTTGTTCCATAGATAAATGTCTCACGATTCAATCACCATATATTACACATAATTATGTGAAATGGGAAGAATTTTTGAGTCTCATCTAAATTTTCCTATTATAGTGTGATTTGGGATGCAAATATACTTCTGTGGAGTCATTAGTAGGTATTTAAAATAAAGGATAGCATGTACAGTTTTTCCTAGAGTTACCTCAAATACTTTGAAAACAGGCTAGTTAGAATCAAATGGAACATAATAATAGTAAATATAATAATGATGACAATTACATAAAAATAAACAAAAAATTAAACATACAAAGAATTTTCCCTTAAATATAATAAAATATAATAAAAATCTTACCAAACCTCTGTGGTTCTCTACCTGAAAAATGTAAAGAAGAAAATAAAGGATCTAATTGGAAATTTTATACTTATAAACCTCAGTTTCCATGTGTGTAAATTTCTGTCATTTTTCCCATTAGCATTCCATGATATATATAGCAATATTCTGTGATCAAAGGGTGTTGTGGTCAATAAAATATGGGAAATAATGTGTTAGTCTAACTCCTTGACTGTCTGAATACCCAGAGTGTTTTGGTAAGTTTTTTATAAATTGTGAGTTTCCATGAGTGGAATACAGTACTATTATTTTGCAAATTAGTTTCATCATGAAGCAATTCCCATCTTGGGGGAGTGGAATGGAGAAAACACTACTTGGGAATCGATGCCTTAGGTTATTTCACATGATTTTCAATACAGTACGTCATTTGAGCTTCATAACAACCAGGCAAGAAGGCAGAATAGATAAGGATCAAACTGGTGATAAGAAAATTTAAATTCAAAAAGATAATGCAAGCAGCCAATAGTGAGATTTACCTATAGATTTCTTCAATCTCAATCTAGCAGTGTTGTTTCATTAACTGAGACAATTTCTGATCTCAAGAAGAATATCACCCACAGGTTGGAGACACTAATGTCTATTTCAAATATGACATTCTCTTCTATAAAACAGCCACCACGCAGCTGGCTTGCTGTCTAACTTTCAGATACTTAAGCTATTTGAAAACATCCTTTGTAAATTAAGCCTCAATAGGGAGGCAGTCACACTTATTAAAGCCTGTGCCAAGTGAAGTTTTTATATCCCAGGGACTTTCTGTGATATCCAGACTCAAAATTCTCTTGGTAGAGACGAGAAGTTTGCTTGGCCTCAAGACAGAGGAAGGCAATAATATCTTTCAAAGAGGAGTAACTTTTCTGAAAGGACAATCTGCTGCTAGCTCTTCCAACACAGGTTTCATCAGAGATGGGTTAAAATGCTTGAGAAATTATTAACTTCACATTTGCTTTAAGAGTCAAAATTCACTTTGCATATGTCTCATCTTAAATTGTAAAAAATATATTTATAGTCATTCATTATTATACGTGAGAAACCCAGACCCAAAACCAAAAATTCTCCTGGGAAATCTATTATTTACAAATCAGAGAAAGCAATCCATACTTTGCTAAAACACATACTCTACACACAGAGACAGGCACATACAGAAACAAGAGCTTCATTATGAATTTTAGGAACTTGAAGAATATATAAAGGATATAGAATATCTCTTCACCAAACTCATGACCTACAGAACGCGACCCATCAGATTCAAAGTACTTTATCATACTGTTGATATCTAATTAATCTAGGTGCTGGCATATTCATAATCTTGTTACCATATTTAAAAATACATATATCTCCCTTTTATGTTCCTTATCACAAAACTTAATTCATTTTTGTTTGATTAAAACTGTTACTTAACCTGCAAGGTTTAAAAAAATATCTAGTACCCTAAGGTTTGTATTTAATATTATGTACTTGAATCTATTCTAAACATCAGGCTCATGATTTAAAATTATGAAGCTAATTCAGTGCTCTGTGGTGACCTAAATGAAAAGAAAATCCAAAAAAGACGGCATACACATATATGTATAGCTGATTCACTCTGCTCAATAGTAGAAACTAACACAACATTCTAAAGAAACTATGCTGTTGTTGTTGTTTAGTTGCTAAGTCATGTCTGACTCTTTGAAACCCTATGGACTGAAGCCTATAAGGCTCTTCTGTCCATGAGATTTTCCAGGTAAGAATACTGGAGTGGGTTGCCATTTCCTTCTCCAGAGGATTTTACCAACCCAGCAATTGAAGCCGTATCTCCTACATTGTCAGGTGAATTCTTTACTACTAAGTCACCAGGGAAGCTTGAAAGCAACTACACTCCAATTGAAGTTAATTTAAAAACTAAATTTAAATGTTTAAATTAAATTCAACGTTAATAATGTTCACATTCCATTTGTAACTCCTATGTCATTAACATACAATACTTTCTTTCAAGCTTCTAACAATAACCGGGCAATGATCCTTACCACTACTAAGTGTTTACAGAGGTCTATTTGCTGCCATAATGAATTAGCACACATGTAGTGGCTTAAAACATTACAAATTTATCTTACAGTTCTGTGGGAGAGAAGAAAATCACAGATGTCACTGGGATAACAGCTCTAGCAGAGAATCCATTTCTGTGTCTTCTACGGTTTCAACAGGTTGCCCACATTTTCTTGTGGCAACCTTCCATTTCCAAACCCAGAAATAGTTGACCAAATCTTTTTCTTACTTTCTAAATTCTGAAAATTCTGAGTCGCTCTTCCATTTATTGAAATATACACTTACTATATGTAAAATGGAGATTTGCTGCTGGTCACAGAGAGCTCAAACCTGGTACCATAGGACACCCCTCTCACAGAGGGGTGGGATGAGGTGGGAGGTGGAAGGGAGGTTCAAGAGGGAGGGACATACATATACCTATAGCTGATTCGTGCTGATGTATGGTAGAAACCAACACAATATTATAAAGTAACTGTCCTCCAATTAAAAATAAATTAAAATAAAACCGCATTGGGTCCATTCAGATCACTTAAGATGATCTCCTTATTTGAAGGTCAGATGATTAGCAACCTCATTTACATGTGCACCCTTAACTCACCTTTCTCATGTGAAGCAATATATTTACAGGTTCCTGGAGCTAGACCCACCCAGGAAATTTGGGGGGAAATTACTTTTATACTTACTAAAATTAGCTACAAACTCACACTTTACATGCTGTCAATTAGTATCTGTCTTTAGATTACAGCCATTTCTACTTAAGACTTCCTTGCTGGTGCAGTGGTAAAGAATCCACCTGCCAGTGCAAGGGACACAGATTCAATTCCTGGTCCAGGAAGATCCTACATGCTGCAGGGCAACCAAGCCTCGCAATACAACTGCTAGGCCTGCGTGCCACAACTACTGAAGGCCATGAGCTTAGAGCCCATGCTCTGCAACAAAAGAAGTCACCACCATGAGAATCTTGCACAACTAGAGAGGAGCGATAACTAGAGAAAAGCCCATGCTTACCAACAAAGACTCAGCAATGCCAAAACTAAATAATAGATTGCTAAAGGGCATTACTATTTAAAGAACCTTAGTAAAGTCATCAAATAACAGCAGGCGGTTTGTTAATAGAAAATCAAGGATAAAAACCTTAAGCAAGGGCTTCCCTGGTGGTCCAGTGGGTAAGGGCACCGCCTTGCAGTGCAGTGGGCGCGGTTCAATCCCTGGCCTGGGAAGATCCCACGTGCCGAGCAGCTGGAAACCAATGGTTGATAACAGCTCTAGCAGAGAATCCATTTCTGTGTCTTCTTTAACAGGTTGCCCACATTTTCTTGTGGCAACCTTCCATTTCCAAACCCAGAAATAGTTGACCAAATCTTTTTCTTACTTTCTAAATTCTGAAAATTCTGAGTCGCTCTTCCATTTATTGAAATATACACTTACTATATGTAAAATGGAGATTTGCTGCTGGTCACAGAGAGCTCAAACCTGGTACCATAGGACACCCCTCTCACAGAGGGGTGGGATGAGGTGGGAGGTGGAAGGGAGGTTCAAGAGGGAGGGACATACATATACCTATAGCTGATTCGTGCTGATGTATGGTAGAAACCAACACAATATTATAAAGTAACTGTCCTCCAATTAAAAATAAATTAAAATAAAACCGCATTGGGTCCATTCAGATCACTTAAGATGATCTCCTTATTTGAAGGTCAGATGATTAGCAACCTCATTTACATGTGCACCCTTAACTCACCTTTCTCATGTGAAGCAATATATTTACAGGTTCCTGGAGCTAGACCCACCCAGGAAATTTGGGGGGAAATTACTTTTATACTTACTAAAATTAGCTACAAACTCACACTTTACATGCTGTCAATTAGTATCTGTCTTTAGATTACAGCCATTTCTACTTAAGACTTCCTTGCTGGTGCAGTGGTAAAGAATCCACCTGCCAGTGCAAGGGACACAGATTCAATTCCTGGTCCAGGAAGATCCTACATGCTGCAGGGCAACCAAGCCTCGCAATACAACTGCTAGGCCTGCGTGCCACAACTACTGAAGGCCATGAGCTTAGAGCCCATGCTCTGCAACAAAAGAAGTCACCACCATGAGAATCTTGCACAACTAGAGAGGAGCGATAACTAGAGAAAAGCCCATGCTTACCAACAAAGACTCAGCAATGCCAAAACTAAATAATAGATTGCTAAAGGGCATTACTATTTAAAGAACCTTAGTAAAGTCATCAAATAACAGCAGGCGGTTTGTTAATAGAAAATCAAGGATAAAAACCTTAAGCAAGGGCTTCCCTGGTGGTCCAGTGGGTAAGGGCACCGCCTTGCAGTGCAGTGGGCGCCGGTTCAATCCCTGGCCTGGGAAGATCCCACGTGCCGCGGAGCAGCTGGACCAATGTGTCCAATTACCGAGCTGGAGCTCTGGAGTGCATGCGCCCAGAACCGGTGCTCTGCTACAACAGACGCCACCGTGATGGGAGGCCCACCTGGGCCAAAGAACGAAAATGGATTAAAAAAAAAATGGATAAATGATAGACCAATAGAAATGGCCCATCCGCTCCCCTCCCACCCCCTCAAAAAAACCTTAAGCAACTCAAGATCTCAAGAAATGTTAATGGAACCCAATGAATAAATCTGAAATCATGAAACCAGGGTGATCTCACATGTGTCATTCCCACCTTCTCTCAAAAATAAGCAGTTTCCTGGTTTCCATAAAAGTCTCTGCCTGGGGCTTCCCTGGTGGTCCAGTGGGTAAAGAGTCTGCCTTGCACTGCAAGGGGCGCCGGTTCAATCCCTGGCCTGGGAAGATCCCACGTGCCGCGGAGCAGCTGGACCAATGTGTCCAATTACCGAGCTGGAGCTCTGGAGTGCATGCGCCCAGAACCGGTGCTCTGCTACAACAGACGCCACCGTGATGGGAGGCCCACCTGGGCCAAAGAACGAAAATGGATTAAAAAAAAAATGGATAAATGATAGACCAATAGAAATGGCCCATCCGCTCCCCTCCCTCCCTCCCCCTCAAAAAAACCTTAAGCAACTCAAGATCTCAAGAAATGTTAATGGAACCCAATGAATAAATCTGAAATCATGAAACCAGGGTGATCTCACATGTGTCATTCCCACCTTCTCTCAAAAATAAGCAGTTTCCTGGTTTCCATAAAAGTCTCTGCCTGGGGCTTCCCTGGTGGTCCAGTGGGTAAAGAGTCTGCCTTGCACTGCAAGGGGTGCCAGTTTGATCCCTGGCCCAGGAAGATCCCACATGCAGCTGAGCGGCTGGACCAGTGTGTACAATTATGAGTCAGCACTATGGAGCACATACGCGCAGAGCAGGTGCTCTGCAATGAGAGAGGCCACTGCAGTGGGAGGCCCACACAGGCCAAAGAATAAAAGATAGATGAAAATAAATATAAAAATAAAAGAGGCATGATGTGAAAAAAAAAATACACACACACAAAAACCTTTGCCTGATGCATGCCATATGCCTCTTGACTATCTCCTTTACAAACTCCCAAGGATTCATCTTTTAAATTAAGTGTTCTATCAGTAGCCCGATATAAATACATTTCGTTACAATGCCCACGTTCTTTTGTGAACGATTCTACCAAGCACGGTTATTATGATCAATGCCATTTGTGCAGTAGCTGTTTAATTTCATGTACCAAAAAATTAATCAAGTAACAGAACTTCCCTTTTGACAAAAGTAGAATACAGATTTTCCCTACCTAAACTAAGTTATACTCGAAGTTCATTGGTGGCCAGAACATGATTGTCTTAATTTAGTGCATTTCACAGGTCCGGACACATAGCATGCATCCAAAAAATAATTGTTCAAAGAATAAATGAAGGCACATTAACGTGTATCTTAAGCCTTCTACCATTTTTGTCCTTACTTGCCTAAGAAAATCTCCTAGTACTTCCATTACATCAATTTTGCTTTAGTTAAAATCCAACATTCAGTCATAACTTACAAATATTTCTTGAGTGCCAACTATGTGTCAGGCTTGTCAGATTCTTTATTGATACAGTGGCAATTTAGATCCTGCCCTCATGCGTGTATTTTGTGGCCTTTCAGATCTTTTCCATCTTAGTTGATGGAACATCTATTCGATGTTGGTATCTAGTCCATGAAGCATGTCTCAGTCATCTCAAGCAGAAATGATCTGTCTTTTCCAATCTTCAATATTGTCTGTTTGACTCACCATTTACACTGCCGCACAGAGAAATTATTCAATCACACCTCTCATCTCTCCCAATACAATTTCTTACATAGTGTCTTGTAAGTTATTCTGCACACACAGTAGTTGGACACAATGTGTTTTTCCCTTAAAAAATATAACCTCTACCAAAACTTAGAAAGAATATTTTCTCATTTTCATTGGTACAGTTCTTTTATTTTTATCAACAGTGGAATATTTATTAATCTTGGCCAAAAGAAAACACTTAGACTGTGATTATAAAGAAAAAAATACAGTACTGTGGATAAATATACAGTAATTATTAATCTGCAGATAGATTATATTGATTTCAATCATCCCTATATCCTTAAGTAATTATAATACTCAAGGGCCAACCATTACAATCTGTCTTTCCTAATGACATCTTTGGGCTTCCCTGATGGCTCAGTGGCAAAGACCCCACCTGCCAAGCTGGAAAGGCAAATTCAATTCAAGATCCCCTGGAGAAGGAAATGGCAACCCACTCAAGTATTCTTGCCTGGGAAATTTCATGAATAGAGGAGCCTGGTGGGCTACAGTTCATGGGAAGCTCCAATACTCTGGCCATCTGATGCAGGGAGCGAACTTAAAGGCAAAGACCCTGACGTTGGATAAGACTGAAGGCAATAGGAGATGGGGTCATCAGAGGATGATATGATTACATAGCATCAGTGATTCAATGGATATGAGTAACTCCAGGAGACAGTAAAGAACAGAGGAGCCTAGTGCGCTGCAGTCCATGGCGTCACAAGGAGTCTGACAGAACTTAGTGACTGACCAACAACAATGATGTCTCTGCATTGACCAACATTTGCAACATGGTGGTACTACCAACAGATTCATCCTATCACACCCTCTATAACAAGGGAAGTGAGATAAAGGCAGAGCAAGATATATAGCCAAAGAAAGAATTCAAAATAAACTTCAAGATAAATATTTTATATGCAAATATATGTTTTTCTGTAAAGGAAATGGAAATTTCTTTGTTATAGTCTATGCTGTTAATACAACAGCACAAAAATTTTGCACATGCATGATAGGAGACATGGCCCTTGGCACAATACATTTGAACCTAAAAACTTAGACAACAATAGATGGGGGGGCCAGACTCAGTAGAATGGGTCCCAGAGAATGTGGCCAGTTGGCAAGTGAACTAGGATTTGATCTGGTAATAATGGTCAGCTCTCATTTCTAACCCTTTTTAGTAAGTAACACCATCATCTCAATAAAGGGTACTGAGGCCCCTTGTGTGGAGTAGGGTCAGTTCTTGAAAAAATTCTCTTGTGAATTCATGTTTTTATAATGCTCTTCAAAACCTTCTTAAGTAAACAAGCCTGCCAAATACAATAAAAACCAGTTGATAGGCTACAGTGAAACAAGTGGATAAGCAATAAACTACACGCAAAACATTTCACTTCATGCATAACAGAAAACAATTTCTAAGGTAAACAAAACTGAAATGCTCTCTCAGTTAAGTTTTCGAAACATCTAATGTGCCCTTTAGTTTTGAAACAATTTGTATCTAGAGAAATGAATACTGTATGGTAAGGATCAGTAATGCCTCAAATTTACTTTTAAAGTTAACTATTTCCAAGTTTGAAATTTTCTTCCATTTTATTTCATTTATCTTTAATCCACTAGAGAAGGGAATGGTAACCTACTCAAGTATTTTTGCCTGAAGAATAGGTGGGCCACAATCCATGGGGTCAAAAAAAGTTGTACATGACTGAGTGACTAACTTACTTCCATCTACAGAAAGGAAGAAAACCCTTTAGCCTTTACACACACTCTCAATTCCATGAGCAGCCTTTGTAAGAGTCACTGTAACTGTGATATCATTGTTGTAAGCAAAGGAAAATAGCAGATTCAAGTTATAATTTTATGTATTCACAATGAAAACAGATTTTAGAAATATAAAGATGGGATTAAAATCACTAGGTCTACATATGGACTGTTTTGCCAATTCACCAACAACAATGATGTCGCTGCATTGACCAACATTTGCAACATGGTGGTACTACCAACAGATTCATCCTATCACACCCTCTATAACAAGGGAAGTGAGATAAAGGCAGAGCAAGATATATAGCCAAAGAAAGAATTCAAAATAAACTTCAAGATAAATATTTTATATGCAAATATATGTTTTCTGTAAAGGAAATGGAAATTTCTTTGTTATAGTCTATGCTGTTAATACAACAGCACAAAAATTTTGCACATGCATGATAGGAGACATGGCCCTTGGCACAATACATTTGAACCAAAAAACTTAGACAACAATAGATGGGGGGGCCAGACTCAGTAGAATGGGTCCCAGAGAATGTGGCCAGTTGGCAAGTGAACTAGGATTTGATCTGGTAATAATGGTCAGCTCTCATTTCTAACCCTTTTTAGTAAGTAACACCATCATCTCAATAAAGGGTACTGAGGCCCCTTGTGTGGAGTAGGGTCAGTTCTTGAAAAAATTCTCTTGTGAATTCATGTTTTTATAATGCTCTTCAAAACCTTCTTAAGTAAACAAGCCTGCCAAATACAATAAAAACCAGTTGATAGGCTACAGTGAAACAAGTGGATAAGCAATAAACTACACGCAAAACATTTCACTTCATGCATAACAGAAAACAATTTCTAAGGTAAACAAAACTGAAATGCTCTCTCAGTTAAGTTTTCGAAACATCTAATGTGCCCTTTAGTTTTGAAACAATTTGTATCTAGAGAAATGAATACTGTATGGTAAGGATCAGTAATGCCTCAAATTTACTTTTAAAGTTAACTATTTCCAAGTTTGAAATTTTCTTCCATTTTATTTCATTTATCTTTAATCCACTAGAGAAGGGAATGGTAACCTACTCAAGTATTTTTGCCTGAAGAATAGGTGGGCCACAATCCATGGGGTCAAAAAGAGTTGTACATGACTGAGTGACTAACTTACTTCCATCTACAGAAAGGAAGAAAACCCTTTAGCCTTTACACACACTCTCAATTCCATGAGCAGCCTTTGTAAGAGTCACTGTAACTGTGATATCATTGTTGTAAGCAAAGGAAAATAGCAGATTCAAGTTATAATTTTATGTATTCACAATGAAAACAGATTTTAGAAATATAAAGATGGGATTAAAAATCACTAGGTCTACATATGGACTGTTTTGCCAATTCACCAAGAATCAAGTCCTTGGTGATTTGGAAGGAACTGAGTTGACACACAGTCTCCTGGGATGAATCCCAGGAATCTCTCTTTTTGAATGCTTTCCAGAGATACCATGGGTAGCCAGGTTTGGCTGTTCCTTGTCCAGGTCACACAGAATGCAAAGGGTTTAAATGGGAAAGAAGTATAAACTTCTCTTTGCATCCTGTTCTGCCACAGCATGGAAAGATAGCCCCACCCCACCCCACCATCTAGGATACTCTTATAGAATGCAAGATCTAGAACAACCATCTGCCCGGAATGCATCGGAAACATGCACACGTCATCTTCACGCAATGCCAGGGCAATGTCCACTAAGAGAGGAATGGATAAAGAAGCTAGAGTGCATATATACAATGGAGTATTACCCAGCCATTAAAAAGAATGAAATAATGCCATTTGTAGCATAATGGATAGACTCTGAGATTGTTATACTAAATGAAGTAAGTCAGACAGAGAAAGATAAATATCACCTGATATTGCTTATATGCGGAACCTTAAAAAGAAGGATACAAATGTACTTATTTACAAGGACAGAAACAAACCCATAGACTTAAGAGAATGAACTTAAAGCTGCCAAGAGGGAAGGGTGGAGGGGATAATCAGGGAGTCTGGGATTGACATATACACATTACTATAATTAAAATAAATATACATAATTCCTTAAAAACCCTAAAAATAAAACTTCAGGATGACACAGCAATTCCACTACTAGGGGTATACTCTGAGGAAACCAAAACTGAAAAAGACATACATACCCCAATGTTCACTGCAGCACTATTTACAATAGTTAGAACGTGGAAGCAACCTAGATGGCCATTGACAGATGAACGGATAAAGAAGCTATGGTACATATCACAATGGAATTATCACTCAGAAATAAAAAGGAACACATTTGAGTCAGCTCTAATTAGGTGGATGAATCTAGAGCCTATTATACAAAGTGAGGTAAGTCAGAAAAAGAAAGATAAACATTATATACTAGCATATATAGCTATGGAATCTAGAAAGATGGTACTGATAAAATTATTTACAGGGAAGCAATGGAGACACAGAAATAGAGAACAGATTTATTAATATGGGGTGGGAGGAGGAGACAGTGAGATGTATGGAGAGAGTAACACGGAAACTTACACTACCATATGTAAAAGAGATGACCAATGCGAATCTGCTATATGACTCAGGAAACTCAAATCGGAGTTCAGTGACAACCTAGAGGGGTGGGGTGTGGAGAGAGATGGGAGGAAGGATCAAGAATCATCCATGTATACCTATGGATGATTCATGCTGATATTTTGGCAGAAATGAACAAAATTCTATAAAGCAACTATCCTTTAATTTAAAAATAAACAAATTTTTAAAAATATATCCAAGGACCTACTGTACCAGAAAATAGAGAGGGGGCTTCCCTGGTGGTCCA